>JALMGF010000017.1:14562500-15890000 GCA_023333645.1 Sceloporus occidentalis
TTCGATTTGTCTAATAAGTGCCTTACCTTGTGACCTCTGTAGAACGCTATCTCTTCAGCATTGGCTATGAGCCTCGAGTGGACGTAGCGCAGGTAACCCTTTCTGTGAGCCTCTTCTGCCACCAGTTTGCCAAATTTAGGCGAACAAGCCTTAAGCACTTTGGCCGTTGCATAAACCACCAGCCCAGCCAGTAGAGTAGGCCCCAGGGGATTAGCTCCTCTGGATCTAGCAGTCTGGATGAGCGTGTAAGATGTTAGCCCCACGTCCAGTATGGGCTTGGTGAGATTGGAATACAAGTGTGCTACGGACTGGGAGAACATCATGATATCCTCAGTCAGGGACTGGTCGGGGTTTGCCAGCCTGCCGTCCATATTAATGATCTTATAATAAGTCTGATCAGCGAAATAGGTCTCGTACGCATGGTCCACCAGGCGAGTGCGGAAGGCCAGCGCCAGCTTGCACTCCAGGTAGCGGATTGCGCTGTTCACGAAAGTGGCCGGGATGGCAATTAGCAGCCATTTCATCAGCTGCACCAGGAAGCTCCTTGGCTTCTTCTCCACTATACTTTTTACTATTTTACCGTCCAAACCAGCGACGTAGACCGACAGAAACGTCCTGGATATTAAAGCCACGGAGTGCAGAGACAGCAGCCCCAGCTCCCTGGTCACCAGTTTGGGAAAGAGGATTTTCCTGAGCTCAAGAAGCTGCCTGTAAAACTCTGCATTGACAGCCGGGGATGTGTGGACGGGAGTCCCGCCGGCATGCTTGCCTTGTGCATGCCTGCACGGGCTTCTGTCCTTCCGTCTGAACTGCCTGCAGAGGATGGGGTACAGGCTCTTCGCTCCATACGCCGCAGCCAGCAGTAAGGCTGCTTTCTTAAGGGTCGCCTCCTTGCTCCATTTCACCCGCTCAGCTGCCTGCAGCATATGTGACATGTCTCAGCGAATCTGTGCTGGCGAGTAAAATATGATCAGATGCACACCAGGTCGCGCCTCACGACCCTAACCGGTCACGGGAGAAATGCGATGAAAAGGGCAAGCCGGCGTTTGGGGCTGCATTGCCTGGATGAATGCAGATGTCTATACGGTAGGAAGCTGTGTGGCTGCCTGCATTATAACAGGTTCACAGAGACTCTCTACGGCATCTATTGTGGACGAGTATCTCAGTCCATTCTGCACTAATGGGATTGCTGGTCCCGCCCCTGGAACTGCCCCACTGGGTGAAAGGGATAAAACATCATGCTGTCATGTCACCGGGGTATGTACTGTGCAGACAGCCTTTCATCCCAAGCCCTATGGTGCTTCGATTGGAATCATTCATCTTTCGACCAGCCATAGTACATAATGCTTACACATACTCCCCTACTCAAGACATTCCCTTTTCTTTTACTGGGTTTTCTTCTGTCATCTATTGATTTATCATTATTATTATTATCATTATTTATTCATATCTGTGCTTATATTATTCTTTTATTTTAAATTTCATTTTCTTTTCTTTTAATTTATATTTTTGCTTTTAGTATTCATCTACGTACTTCTTTCATTGAATGGTCCTGGAAATGTTTCCAAACTCTTTTCTCTAAAGGGAACAACGTTTATTCCTGTTTTGAGTTTCATAATTATTTATGTTGTCATTATGTTGTAACATATTTGCAGACAGTAAGTTAATTATGAAATAATAGCTAAATACAATTGTGAAGATGTACTGAAAGCGCCATGGACCGCTTACTCACATCTAGCCATTTCTCCATGTGCAGAAGTCAAAAGCTTAATATCTAATGCTTTGTAAATAGCACATGCTAATTAATCCTTTAAGGACCAAGCTGGGGTTTTTTTTGCACCCTTTGTGACCGAGGCTGTTTTAACATTTCTACGGTGGTCATGTTCAGCTGTCATTTTCTTCTCTCTTGTTTAGTGCACCCACACAAGTTACATTTTGGGTTTTTTTTACATTTTGTTGGAACTGGATGGCTCCCTGATGGTGACATCTAATCACATTGTGATTAGAAAGCTGGGCTCCATTGACCTGCATGATTGAATGCAGTACCTGTGTACCTCTCTAGTGTATCTGGTCCGTTTACAAGGTATATATAGGTCTCCCAAAGTGGAAGCAGTAGCACACCCGGGAACCTGATCACCCAATCTGCCCCTGGTTGCGTGTTAGAAAGGCTACCCATATGGAACTGTAGCCCTAGGCAAAATATGCCAAAAAACTAACATTTTTGTTGCCATTTTTCACCAATATGTTCTAAAACAAATAGAAAAATTAGTGAAAGTAGTAGTGAAAGCCCCCTTAGTAAATTTATCAATTATACCTGTATTTATAATGTCTAAATACATGTAGATTGCACACATGTAGGTGATAATACACAATATATGGCAGGGTTGAGACCAGTGATATATTCTGGCCAAGGCCTAGGTGGCAGTCCGTCGCAAAGTCCATCGCGAAGGGAGCAGATCAGACCTTCGGTGATCAGACCTGGTGGCCTGCTGCTCATTGATGTAGTTACAGGGGAGATCAGTCACATAGACTCAGTTCAAAGGAGAACTGGAATAAAATGTCATATCCTGTTGCTCCATTGGAGGATGTAGAATGCAGAGTGCCCAACCTCCATCACCCCCATAATCATTGCGACAGATGGTTATGTGGGTTGTAGTCCTCAATTTCAATGGTCCTTTTTTGTATTGAAAGAAAACCAACCTAACTATTTATTAGACTTTATTTTTTTTTTATATAATTTTTGGTGGAGGGTCGCAATATCTGATCCTTGTGAAGTGACAAAGACCAGGCTTTGTGATCTTTTTTTTTCTTTTAAAGAAACATAAGGAAATTGTCAATTGGTCTCTGTAACGAAAGTCTTATTCATACTGTTAATTGTGGAAGACTTCCTATTGTACCCGGTAAGATGGCTGCTGGTCAGCTGATCGATATCTTCCCTAGGCCATACAGGTTGGCTCCTGTGGTGCCTTTAGCTAACTGCATATCACATCTCTGGCAGACACTAAACGGATTAATTGTGGGGCAAGCTGAGAAGCCTTTAGGGCCACTAAAAAAAAAAAAGACACCTGGGTTTCTGCTTCGACCTTAGACGCTCCCCAGCTGTTTTAATGTGAAAAATGATTCTAGAAGAAATGTATCTCCTCTGGCTCATGTTTCAGAAACCAGTAATTGCCACCTGGCTTACTTGTTTTGCCTGTGCTATCTGAACCACTATTTTTTTCAGCGAGGGAGAATAATTTAGTGTACCACTGGGGACTGTCACACTAGGGCATAGAGCAAAGCAGCTTAATAAGGAGAAACTGCAATGTAGAATGTTTGGATTTAGGTAAACAAATTAAATTTAATACAGCCCTGGACCCATTCTCTATCAGCCAACGAGCACCCTTGGCTTGTGCTTACAATGAGCCTTGGTGTAGATTGTATATATGTGTATTGTATAAAATGTTTGTATACAAACATTATGCAAGTAACATCATTATCACATACATAAAGAAATACATGTGCCTAAACACCAGGTGCATAAATGCTAATTGGTGTTAAAGGTGATTAAAAGTAAAAAAAATGACCTGAACAAATCTCCTGCAAGCCTAGAAGTTTATTTTTTAGGAGATATTTTATTTAATCAGGGGAGTGGTTAAGAGGGATTTTTTTTTCTCTTTAGGGGAGAGGTATACAGTAAAATAAAGCTAGGGAGAGGGGTGAAAGCACATCTTTGCCAGAATGAGCAAAATACGCTTGATTTGTTGTCAATGTGTCCTTATTATTCAAGTAGTGTTATATAGAGAAATCCTGTAATTCTGCTTTGTGTGGTCCAACAGAAGAATTGGGTGTTACTGCTCTGTATGGTCCAACAGAACTGTTGAGTGTTACTGCTTTGTATGGTCTGACAGCAGTGTTGTGTGTTCCTGCTTTGTATGGTCTGACAGCCGTGTTGAGTGTTGCTGCTCTGTGAGATCTGATAGTTGGGTGTCCATGCTAGTGCAGATAACTGGTAGGTGGTGTGCATGCATACTCTTATAGTGTACATTCCCATTGCATCTGGGTTATGTAATGAACCCAGCAATGCCCTATAAAGAATGAAGGTGCAGAATGAAAAGCTTCTCTAGAGAGAACAGAGCAGAGAAATTGAAAGAAAAGGGATTAGGGGTGCTTGCAGGGCACTAGATGGCAATATTAAGTGAGCTATTGTGATAAAAAGTAGCAAGGCTAAAATAAGCTTAATTTCACCTATTTATACCTGGGAACTCTTTTGGTTTGGCCCAGAGTCTCTGGGTGAAGCCCTGCTTCCCTAGAGAAGGGGAGTGTAGTGTGGCCAGATTCACCCCCCCCCAAGGCTCTCTGGGGATAGCTCTGTCCTTATGCAAAACCCTCACCCAGAAGAGGAAGAGCTCCCGGTAGCCTACACAGGAAAGTAGTTCCTTGGTATTACTAGCATGCAGGAGTAATTAACTGGGATATCACAGAGGACCACAATACTTTTAATTGCCCCCCTCCCCTAATTTAGAGGCTATGTTGTATTTCACATGCTTCATTATATGTTACTTTTGATGCATGCATATTTTAAGTGATCGTAATAAACATGTTCAAGTAGTAAAAAAATAACACACATTTGGCACAAGTTTGGAATGTAACCCCTTCATATATGGGCCTTATTGTAAAACTTTAGCCATGGAGTGATGTATCCTGACACCCAGCACTTTTTCTTTATTATCTGTGTATTATAACCATTGCAAATAACATTGAAGGTTGTTTGGCAGTTTCTAGGTAAGCCATTTCTAAAAAATCTCCAGCTATGGACAAATGTGCTTTTTCAATTATGGACATTTATTAGGTTTTACCGAAATATCACCTTTGCTTCAAAACGGCAACCAGTTATTGCCAACTAATGGCCAAGGTTTCTGAAATTAACCATTTAGCTGTTATTTGACACGTAAACAGACTGTGCCCGTGTGTTTCCCAGCGAACCAGTGAAGCAAACTGACCTCAGTGACGGTTGGACAAGGGGAAAAAAACTGTTCTCGAGGACATTGTTCTGTCACGTGACGCGCCTGGCGGGAATACGCGAGCGCTGACAGACACCGTCGCTTATTGTGAGAGCAGGCTACTTTGACGGTTTTCGTCGTGCGGTGCTGGCAATGAACTGGGTCGGCGGTTACCGGTGAGGTGGCGCGGCCTGTGTCCTGCTGAATTACTTATTTTGCAGTCAGCCTGTAGTGACCATCCGCCCTTATTTGTTATGCTAATGCTAGGGCATAAAATCCCCTCATTATTTATAAGAGCTGCCCCCAGTGTTTCTTCCGTTATTTTGCATATTGATGCTTACAGAAACCAGTCTGGGGAAGGGAGACCTTATAAATGGTTGTATAAACTCCAAGAAGCTAATTGAACTGGTAAATGTTGTAGGCATCATCAGTGTGCAATTAAATATATTAAATAACGAGTTATGCTTATGAATAGCTACTAGAAACGATGTAACTTTGTAGCTTGAATAAATACATGCAATACACATGTATAATAGAAGGCCTAAATTTTAAACACAGCTAATATAGTATGGTTTTCTCCACAAGTATTTCATATAAAAAAAAAAGCATTCATAAATATCTTTAGAGAGGAAATCCAATGAAAAAAAAAATCTTTTTGAGCATAAAATACAGTTTGCCATTCATTTCAGTCGTGATATTTTGGGTGAATTTCTCTGCTCAGAAACCTAGGGGGGGTTTATTCACCCGTAGTTGAACAAAAGTTCAGATTACAAATTTACTAAAGCCAACTTGCGTTACTATTAAATAGCAAAGAACAAAATTGAACACAGGAGGTGTGAGCAGTGGCGTCGGCAGGGGGGGGGGCATGGCCCCCCCTACATCATGCTGTGCCCCCCCAATTGAAACGCCGGCTTTTTTTTTTTTTTTATAATAGACCCGGAGGAGAGAGTGAAAGGCGCCGAGCGGTTGCTGAGGAATAAGTTCTCAGCAACCGTTCGGCGCCTCTCACTCTTCTCCGCGACCGCGAGGCCTCTTCCTGGTTCGCAGTGCCGGCATTTCAAGCCGAGCGCCGGTATATGTCGTCATATCCGGCGCCCAGCAGTGAAGCCGGCAGAACCAGGGATACAGAGACCTCGCGATCTCACCGCTGGACAAGCCCAAGGTAAGTGAACTTCAAAGGGGGGGGTTAGAGAGTCAGAAGAGGTAGATAGGAAGTGAGAAGGGGTAGATAAGGATAGATTGGGAGGGAGAGGGGGTAGATTGGGAGGGAGATGGGGGTGGATGGGATACATTGGGAGGGAGAGGGGATAGTTAGGATTGATTGGGAGGGAGAGGGGGTAGATAGGATAGATTGGGAGGGAGAGGGGGGTACATAGGATAGATTGGGAGGCAGATGTGGTAGATAGAGAGGCAGTTGTGGTAGATAGGGAGGGAGAGGGGGTAGATAGGATAGATTGGGAGGGAGAGGGGGTAGATAGGATAGATTGGGAGGGAGAGGTCTTTATGGGACAAAAATGGCGTACGTTCAGCTGTTTGGGGACAAAGTTGACATAATGTGTAACTTAGGTGCTGGTCAGGTTCTATGTGGGCAGTGTGGACACCAGGGTTGGCTTTGGGGTGTGTGACCAGTGATCTATGCCTGTAATTTAGGGGGTTTTATCTATACCTTTAATGCAGAGTTTATATGTAATTTCCAATTGATTTATATCTGCAAAGCTGGGTTTTGTGTCATTCTGTTCATCTGTATCGGCTATATTTCCATACATTATTAATGTTTACCTGCAAATATAGGATTTGCATGTCTTATTCAGTTGATCAATACCTGGAGTGCTGTTTCCATGTGTTGATTATTTGATCTAAACCTTCAGTGCTGAGTGTACATGTGAATTCCAGTTGAAACGCCGGCTTTTTTTTTTTTTTTATAATAGACCCGGAGGAGAGAGTGAAAGGCGCCGAGCGGTTGCTGAGGAATAAGTTCTCAGCAACCGTTCGGCGCCTCTCACTCTTCTCCGCGACCGCGAGGCCTCTTCCTGGTTCGCAGTGCCGGCATTTCAAGCCGAGCGCCGGTATATGTCGTCATATCCGGCGCCCAGCAGTGAAGCCGGCAGAACCAGGGATACAGAGACCTCGCGATCTCACCGCTGGACAAGCCCAAGGTAAGTGAACTTCAAAGGGGGGGGTTAGAGAGTCAGAAGAGGTAGATAGGAAGTGAGAAGGGGTAGATAAGGATAGATTGGGAGGGAGAGGGGGTAGATTGGGAGGGAGATGGGGGTGGATGGGATACATTGGGAGGGAGAGGGGATAGTTAGGATTGATTGGGAGGGAGAGGGGGTAGATAGGATAGATTGGGAGGGAGAGGGGGGTACATAGGATAGATTGGGAGGCAGATGTGGTAGATAGAGAGGCAGTTGTGGTAGATAGGGAGGGAGAGGGGGTAGATAGGATAGATTGGGAGGGAGAGGGGGTAGATAGGATAGATTGGGAGGGAGAGGTCTTTATGGGACAAAAATGGCGTACGTTCAGCTGTTTGGGGACAAAGTTGACATAATGTGTAACTTAGGTGCTGGTCAGGTTCTATGTGGGCAGTGTGGACACCAGGGTTGGCTTTGGGGTGTGTGACCAGTGATCTATGCCTGTAATTTAGGGGGTTTTATCTATACCTTTAATGCAGAGTTTATATGTAATTTCCAATTGATTTATATCTGCAAAGCTGGGTTTTGTGTCATTCTGTTCATCTGTATCGGCTATATTTCCATACATTATTAATGTTTACCTGCAAATATAGGATTTGCATGTCTTATTCAGTTGATCAATACCTGGAGTGCTGTTTCCATGTGTTGATTATTTGATCTAAACCTTCAGTGCTGAGTGTACATGTGAATTCCAGTTGATATATACCTGCAATGCTGGGTTTGTGTGTTCTGTTGGTTTATACCTGCAATGCTATGTTTCCATACATTATTTATGTATACCTGCAAATACAAGTTTTTTTTTTTAGTCTCATTCAGTTGCGTGTGCTGTTTCCATGTGTTGTTTATTTGATCTATACCTGAACTACAGGGTGTAAGTAAAAGAGTGCTATGGTTTAGTGAATGAGGGGACAAAGGGACTCTGGGGATGATCACAGGGGAGAGGACCACTCAATGTCACGGTGCAGTCAGAAGGAGGGAACACTGCACTGACTCTCGCTGTCTTCCCCTGATCTGCATTCAGTGTGGCAAATATATTGGCAGCAGGGTCTAATATTAATATATATTGGCTGCAGGGGCTAATATTAATATATATCGGAAGCTGGGACTACTGTTTATATATATCGGCAGCAGGGGCTAATATTAATATATATTGGCTGCAGGGCCTATTATCAATAAATATTGGCTGCAGGGGCTAATATTTATATATATTGGCTGCAGGGACTAATACTATATATCGGCAGTAGGGGCTAATATTAATATATGTTGGCAGCAGGGTATAATTTCTATGTATATCGGCAGCAGGGTATAATATAAGTATGTATCCGCAGCAGGGGCTAATATTACCGTATTTGCTCGATTATAAGACGAGGTTTTTTTCAGAGCAAATGCTCTGAAAAATACCCCTCGTCTTCTAATCGGGGTCGTCTTCTAATCAGACCTCAAATAGAGTCTGATTAGGAGACTAAGATCCAGATCCCCCGCACCGCTGCAGGGGACCTGGATCCTCCTGTCTCACCCCCCCCCCCATCATACACACACTTACCGGTGCTTCCTGCTGTATTGCCGGGGCAGCGGGTTGACGTCTACGCGATCCGCGTAGACAACGTCCGCTGCAGCCGGAAGGAGGTGTGGCTAGCAGCGGGGGTTGTCTGCGTCCGTCGCGCAAACCTTCCCCGACTGTCAGAGATCAGAGTTCCCTGCACCGGTGCGGGGAACTCTGATCTCTGACAGCCGGGGAAAGTATACGCGACGGACGGATACAAACCCCCGCTGCCAACTCCACCTCCTTCCGGCTGCAGCAGAAGGCGACGTCAACCCGCTGCCCCGGCTGGAAGCACCGGTAAGAGAGGGCTGAGAGGGGAGGGGAGAGTGTGTGTGTGTGTGTGTTAGTTAAATGGGGGTATAGGGTGTGTGTGTGTGTGTGTGTTAAATGGGGGCATAGGGCATTTCTGGAGTGGCGTTAAGGGGGCATTTAATAGAGCACTCTGCCTCCTGAAATGCCTTATACACCTATATGCCACTCTGCCCCATAATATGCATTTTAACCCCCTAAATGCCAGAATGGGATATAGGGGTATAAGGCATTTCTGGAGGCAGAGTGGCATATAGGGGTATAAGGCATTTCTGGAGGCAGAGTGGCACATAGGGGGTCAAAAGGCATACCATGGGGCACAGTGGCATATAGAGGGTTAAAAGGCATATCATGGGCCACAGTGCCATATTGGAGTGGCAAGCCTGGGGGCAGATGTGCGTAACTGGGGGACAGGTTGGAAAATACAAGAAATAAAAACAAAAAAAATATTTTTCTCAATCATAGCTTTTATTAAAAAAAATAGTTTACATGAATTAACATTTACTGGTAAAACTTTTTTCCTTTAGGGTCGTCTTATATTCAGGCTTTTTCTTTTTTTCCTAAGTTAATATTCAGATTTTGGGGGGTCGTCTTATAATCAGGGTCGTCTTATAATCGAGCAAATACGGTAATATATATCCGCAGCAGGGGTTAATATTAATATATATCGGAAGCAGGGTGTAATATTTCTATATATCTGCAGCAGGGTCTAATATTTATATATATCGTCAGCAGGGGCTAATATTAAAGAATGAAAAATAACTGTCAATTTAGCTGTTATTTTGAAATCATATTTTAATCACAGTCTATACTTCAAAGAGATAAGTGCATATTATGTAGTTAAAAATGCACGTCTAACGTGTGTGTGTATATATATATATATATATATATATATATATATATATATATATATATAGTGTATATGTACCGTTTTATAATTGGCCCCCCTACTTTGGTCCCTGGCCCCCCATGTGCCCCCCCCTAAATATGAAACCTGGAGACGCCACTGGGTGTGAGTATATAAAATGGCATACGAGTTGAAAATAGCTGTTTAAGTTATGTAAGTTTTTCTGTCTGAATTTGCTATATGGGAGGCTGTAGCCCTATTGGCGCTCACTGTCCCAATCTGTCGCGCAGATATATTTCTAAAATCCAGACAACCTAGGTCTGCAAAGGGAGGTTGAGGTCTGTTCTGAGATAAAGTAAGAAAAACAGAATGATAAAGAGAAAGCTATAGAGACAGATTGTGAGAAAGGATGGTGGCAGCACTTTGCACCCATCCTATTTAACCTAAATATATTTATATTAAATAGGATGGGTGCAAGCTGTTTTGTGGCTTCTCAAATGAAACCATTTGCTGCTGCCACTGCCCTTTTCTTCTTAAGACATGAGGAAAAAAAGGGTTAAACATAATGCAGATTATTCTTCAAATAGCTGAATTACAGAATCATATATGTCTTTCGAAAATAAACTGCCAGGCTGTGTGATGTATGCATGTATCGGTATATATGTGTGTGAGAGGATGTGTGTTTGTGAGTGTATGTGTGTATGCACTTCTTCAGGGGTAGGTCCAAACATGCAGTGTTGGCACTTTGAGGTCTTCAACTTGGTTTTCTGCAAAAAAAATTGGGCACTTATGCCCAAACATGCCCGCCATCTCTGACCACCTAATGTTTGGGCCTACCTGCTTAGTGTTTAAACTGGCCACCTGTTTGGGCCTATTATATATAATAACATATTGTCCTTATTGC
This sequence comes from Sceloporus occidentalis, assembly GCA_023333645.1. Lineage (NCBI taxonomy): Eukaryota > Metazoa > Chordata > Lepidosauria > Squamata > Phrynosomatidae > Sceloporus > Sceloporus occidentalis. The sequence goes on from JALMGF010000017.1 coordinate 14,573,278, forward strand.
CCTGCTGTGCACAGGATTTCCTCAAAAAAGTCTGAGTTATCTGAATAGTCTTTTCTTCCTAAGGCGGCTACATCTAGTCCAAGCATGTGGCTTGTTGAAATTGTAAAGCTACATTTCTGACCCAAAAAGAAAACTGTCCTGCTTGTTCTAAAGCTAGAGTCAGCTACAGGCTTAAGGACTGGATGACAGCTATGTTGCAGGCCACTTTTTAACAGCCATGTACTCCATGAAGGCTTTATCCCCCCAGTTTTTCCCTGAACAGGGACTTTATGCACCTCATGAGGAACCTGGTTTGTCTGCATCTGAGCCTGATACTTTTTCCTATTGAAGAAGTACCCCTCGACTAATATTTGAGGTCTTGTTATAATCCAACCTCAAATAGAGGTAGGACTATAAGACTAAGATCCATATCCCCCACAGCGCTGCAGGGGACCTGGATCCTCCTCTCTGACAGCCGGTGAACGTCTGCAGGATGTGCGCACAGACAACCTCTGCTGCTGCCCAGCGCTTCCACTAGAGCTTCTATGACCAAGCACCGGCGTGACATGACCTTCTGGTGCTCCATCATAGAAGCCCCAGCGGAAGTGCCAGCCAGCAGCAGCGGAGGTTCCCGGCTGCCAGAGAGGATCACTCCTGGATGCTAAATCTAAAGAAGTCTCATCCCCAACCATCCAGACCTGTGGTTTCCTAAGTCTAAGAATACACTATTCGCTACAAAAGGTATTCCTTCCAGAAAGCGAGGTCCACAACCTCATTACTACCGTACTTGCCTGATTATAAGACGAGTGTGATTATAAAATGACCCCTCAAAATCTGAATATTAATTTAGGAAAAAAAGAAAAAGCCTGAATATAAGACGACCCTATAGGAAAAAAGGTTTTGCTACTAAATGTTAAATCATGTAAACTATTTTTTTTAATAAAAGCTATGATTGAGAAAAATATTTTTTTTGTTTTTATTTCCTTTGATTTTCCAACCTGCTCCCCAGTTATGCACATCTGCCCCCAGGCTTGCCACTCTGCCCCAGAAATGCCTTATACCCACTATATGCCACTGTGCCCCATGATATGCCTTTTAACTCTCTAAATGCCACTGTGCCCCATGATATGCCTTTTGACCCCCTATGTGCCACTCTGCCTCCAGAAATGCCTTATACCCCTATATGCCACTCTGGCATTTAGGGGGTTAAAAGGCATATTATGGGGCAGAGTGGCATATAGGGGTATAAGGCATTTCAGGAGGCAGAGTGGCGTATAGAGGGTTAAAAGGCATTTCTGGAGGCAGAGTGACATAAAGGGGGTTAAAACGCATATCTGGAGGCCGAGTGGCATTGAGGGGGTTAAAACGCATATCATAGAGCACTCTGCCTACAGAAATGCCTTACGCCCCCCATTTAACCCCCCCCCAAACTTACCGGTGCGCCTGACTTCCTGGTGTGACGTCGGGGCAGCGGGTAGACGTCTACGTGATTCACGTAGGCAACTTCCGCCGCAGCCGGAAGGAGGTGCGGTTAGGAGTGCTGCAATGTGTTGTTTTGTATCCTTCCCCTTTTCCTTGTTATATATCTTTGCTACATGCTACCGGGAATGACATGGGAACAGAACATTCTTACCTGAAAGTTACTTTTACAAGAATTTCCCAGTAGCACAACAAGCACTCTAAAAATGTTTGTATTGTCTTAGTTCAGAGTATAGTTTTGTTATTCGCAAAGAGAGTGAGGGGGAGGCTCCAGAAGTTTTATAATTTCCTGTTGTATGTGGATAGGCGGATGTATCTCCTACTTTTCTATTTATTACATATATGTTGTGGTTTTTATTATCTTTATAATGGGACCATTTCATAATCATGATATTTTTATTGTTAGGGTACAGGAGAGAAAAGGGAGATGTCACCAAAACTTTAAATATATGAAAATGCAAAATGTGATTGGGGAAAAAAACTGGCGTCTAGATTTGTTTGGCTGGCTCCTAGATCCAAACCCAATTTGTCAACCCCTGCACTAACATGTTTTAAAAAAAAATATGAATAGACATATCAACTAATTATCGACTAATAATTAGATACAACTTTTACTTTTAGGCACAGGATAATTTTTAAGCAGGAAAGAAGAAAACAGAAAGTACGTAACTATGAGAAGTTTTGTGGTTCACAATATGGAAACCCTGTCCCAATATACGGAATGCATTTATTTGTTTATTGAATGGCCTCAGGTTTGAAACGTAAGGGGACCTTTTGAAGGGGGGGTATGTATTTCTTTACTTGTTTATACATGGCGCAATGCTTTCTCGATATTTTATACCTCAATACCAGGTTAAAACAAGGGCCAAAGGACTTGCATCCTTCTTACAGGTAATTAAGCCGGAAATACATCTTTGTAATCCTAAAAGCATATAAAAAATACATGAATTTGGGGCTAACCTACATGTCATCTTTGCTTTGTCCAGATAAAATTAGGTAAATACATTTTTGAAGAAGTCTTTCACTGATAAACACCTTAACTTTCTGAATACCTGTGCCTTCACAATCCTCTCTTTTTCTTTCCATTCCCTCTGTTGCACTTCTATAGATGATGTGGCACCCATTCCCAAATATATATATTACTCTCTATGTATACATTTCAAAATAAATACAGCTATGAAACATTTTTCTTTTAGGAGTTTTTTGAAAGAAAAAAACACAACTCCAAATTAAAGCTGTTACAATCTACACCATCTCCCCAAAATGCTTCTATCAGCTTGGATCTACTTAACTTATATGTTGTTAACCAAATATCCAGCAAAAAGGAAGTTGTCAGTAAGTTCTCATAATTTGATTTGGGCATTGTTTTAATATATAATGTATAATTATAATGCAGGGCTTAAACCATGGAGACAAAAATGCTTTGTGGAACCTTTTGTGCTGGGGAGTAAATATGTTACTGTGTGCCTGTTTATATGTTACTAAAAGTGTGTGTTAGTATGTGTATGAAAGTAAATATGTTACTGTGTGTTAGTATGTGTATGGGAATACAAGTGTATTTGTGTAAGTATCTTACGGTGTGTTAGTATCTGTGCTTATGTATGTTACTTATGTGGTAGTGTGTATGTGCGTGTTTGTTAGCGTGCTGGCGTGTTTTGTCTGGCTCCTAAATTCCAAACAAATTTGTCGTCCTCCGGAAAGCGGAAACTAAACAATATTTTTTGTTCTGCTACAACTATATAATTGTAATGAACGAATCACGTTTAGATCATGTGAATGATAATCTAGAAGTTGTTCTTTTAATGTATATTTATAGACAAAAAAGCTTTACATTTTGACCTTATCAAGTCAACAAAATTTCCAAAAGAAAAAAACAATGTAGAACTACCTATGTCCCCGATTACAGCCCCATCAAAGATATACCTTGCAGACTCAGAACTCAAGTAAGTATAAGTTGTCGATAAAGCACAGATTTTTTTTCCATACAATAGTTCAATAGTTTTATTATTTACAGTATGTACTTAAGTGTTTCCCGAGCTTTCACACTGACACTTTCTGAAACTTTAGTTTCCTTCTACTGTATCTTCTGGCTTTTAGTATTTGCATATATAACCTAGACATTTGTAGATTTTTTCTCCTTTGTGTCTTTGTCATACATTTTACACATATATTACCCCTTGTCAAAACACACTACATAGTGTTAAATGATGTTGGGTTTTTACTTTGTGGAAATGGTGACTTTTTGAGCTGTAGGTGTGCCTCTTCAGTTATACTGGTGTTAACATCACACACATAATACATACAATTAAGATCACTGCAAGAGATAGTTGGGGTGGAATTTTTGGAATAAATGCCAATAAATCTGTGTTCCCCTACCTGAAAACAAGTAGTTTGTACTTTTTCAATTTAGATAAAGTTTGGATACCCACAATTGATGCCTGTTTGTAGCCCTTGAGGAGTTGTGCACCACTGGCTTAACTTATTTTATTGGGTTATACATCTTCTTATACAATATATATCCTAAAATGTATATCACATAATACACAAAAGGTTTAACTAGAACTCAAATTTAAGTTTGCATTTTTTAAATTTCAAATCCAAGTGAAAACGAAGTGAACGGTTTCTTTAATTTATTATTCACATTGGATCACCCAGAGGCCACACCGATCTTTTTGTAAAAATTGGATGAGAATAGTTACAGAAGGTGAAAAGAAATAAGAGGGTGTGGCTCTTTACCGAAGTAGAGATATACAGATAAACCTTTGTTTCACATTTAAAGCATAATTCATTTTTGGAAGAGCATTGTAATTATGTTCTGAAAACATTGGTCCTGCAATTGTTAGCTGTTTGCATTCTAATACTTTATGTTGACTCCTTTAGTAAACGCATTCCTGGTGAGAGTTCACCATGCGTGTACCAGGATGACAATTTTAAAAAGGTATATGCAAATTTAATATCTATTAAATATGAATGTATTCATTAATTTATTGCTGTTGCAGTATGTGAAAAAGTGTCTTGGGCCATTCTGGTTGTTTATAAGACTACATTTCATATTTTCATATTGGAAAAATGATTTTTATATACATAACCCCATTTGTCTGTGTGTTATTTGTACAAATAAACATTTTCATTTGAATCACAACATTTTTTACATAATTGTATTGATACACAGACATAAATCACATAATATATACTTATGTTGAATTTGCAATTGATCTGTTAAATCAAATTTGGCAGACTGTTTAGTTTTAATACCTATAGTAATCCGTGTAAGATACCACACAAACCTTAGTTCCAGTAGTAAAACTGTAGTAGCCTTGAACTTGTCCAGTTCAGTTTTTAAAGTTCTGGAAAACATTTTTGGTTTTGGATCTCTATTTTGAAAATTATAAATATCATAAACATACTATAGCAGTTTAATTTTTTTTGGTATTTTGTTTTATCAGGGTGGCCTTACTGACCTACATGCATTTAAAATGTCTTGCAGTATGGAAGAAAAATTTGTACAAAATAGAAGTTTAGAGAATGGTACAGGTAAATCTGTCTTGACAAAAATTGCTTTCCTGATAATCGCTCTGTGTTGGAGATAACAGCAGGGGCGTAACTAGAGTATTCGGCTCCCGGGGTGGATCCTGTGGCACTCCACCTCCCCCCAAAAATATTTATTTCACAAATTTGTAAGCTGTATGTCAACTGGAAAAAAAATAGAAATCTGGAGAAATAAATTGACAAATAAATTCAATAAGTTTAAATAAATAACATTTGGTGAACATTGATGGTGGTACAGCGTAACTCCCATCACTTTATACTGAGCCAGGCATTGAGGGTAGTACAGCGTAGCTCCCATCACTATACACTAATTGACGTGGTAGGCCTCTGTCCTTAAAACAGCCTGCCTGTGCCACCTCCGTCCCTTTAGCAGCATACCCATGCCACCTCCGCCCCTTTAGCAGCATACCCATGCCACCTCTGCCCCTTTAGCAGCCTACCTGTGCAACCTCTGACCTTTAGCAGCCTGCCCTTTCCAGCTCTGCCCCCTGAAACAGCCTGCCTGTGCCACCGCTGCCCCTGAAACAGCCTGCCTGTGCCACTTCTGCCCCTGAAACACCCTGCCTGTGCCACCTCTGCCCATGAAACAGTCTACCTGTGCCAACTCTGCCCCTTTAGCAGCCTGCCTGTCTTATTTCTGCCCCTAAACACTCATTCTTTCATTCACCCATTTACTCTCTCACACTCCCTTACTTCTCCTACAGATTTCACTGTTCCTGGGGCCTGCAGCTTACAGCTGTGGAGCCCGCATACTGTATGAGAAAACGCTCTTCTTCTGCCCTGGGGAAGCAGTAATCTGGCTGCGAAAAGAGAGTTTCCTCACAGTGGGTGTTGGGCGGCCGTCAGGCTGCATAGACGTCAGCACGGCCCCAGTAATGCTCTGCCTGCTTTAGGTGGCCATCGGGCCACATAGACATCTGCTCGGCCGGCTCACTGGACACCCCCCTGACATGTGGCATACCAGGGCAGACCGACCCCCACCACCACCTCTTAGGTATTGTAATAGATAATGGGGTCATTAATAAGGCATTACATGTAGTTAAGTAACAACCTCTAACTGCTCAATATACACATTTAGTAAACTCTTATACACATTTAGTAAACTCATTTCTTTCTATAATGTATGCTATCAAGTTAAAATCAGACCTTGACCTCGGGAGGGGCACTCGCACTAACACACACACATACAAACATACACGCACACACTCACATCAACACAACTAGAAATACAACACTAACACACACACACCCAAACACTCACACAGACATTTACAAAACACACTAACATACCAGGACAAAGACACATGTTCACATATTAACAAACCCCTACACGTATACTAACATTCCCAGACAAAGACACGTTTACACACTAACATACTGAGACACAGTGGTGTAACAAGGGTTGCAGCGGCCGCAACTGCGATGGGGGCTGCCTCTCTAAGGGGCCCGGACAACCCCTGTTACCACTTGTTTCTGTCTCTCCGTACAGCTTCAAAATTGTTCAGAAAGATCCCTTCCGACCTGCAGCATGCTGGAAGTATGCAACCTTAAATGACCCCACTCAATGTCGGATGTCGGGACTTACCTCTTTATGCCTACTTCTGAAGCATGTCGCCGTCTATCTCAGGGGGAGCAATTGCCCCGTTGTCCCCCTGAACCCGCCAATTGTTTAAGCAGCACGATAATCACACAATGGTTTAGTAGTGTTGAAAGGTCTTTCTGAAATGAAGGTGACAACCAGTTTGATGTGGGCTTCTTGAAGTATTCAATATATAATAAGTTGTGGTTGCTGTGAATTGAAGCCGTAGCTTATAGCTTTATATATAGCTTATAGCTATATATATTGCTAAAGGCAATATAGTGTATATACACACAGCTACCTGCTGGTGCAACTCATTTGTGTGTAATCAGAATATAAGACAAGACCAAGGACCGATTAAAGTTTGTGTCTTTACTGCAGGTAAAGTCAACAGTAGGGCTGCAACAACTAATCGATAAAATCAATAATAATCGATAATGAAAATCGTTGCCAATGAATTTCATTATCGATTAGTTGAATCGATTTTTATAGATTATAAAATGAGGGTTTTTTCAGAGCGTTTGCTCTGAAAAATACCCCCTCATTATATAATCCGTTTGAGTGACTCACAGCAGCAGCTCCTACTTACCAGTTCCTCCCTGTAATCACTGTGACAACTGGCCCCGCCCCCTTCCTTCTCCAGAACTCTAACTGTAAGTATAAAATTAATATTTGGGCTGCTGAAAGTTAGGGGAGGTGGGGGTTAATGTAGGGGCAGTTATGGTTAATGGGGTGTTTAGAGTTAATTTAGGGGCAGTTATGGTTAATGGGGTGTTTAGGGTTAATTTCGGGGCAGTTATGGCTAATGGGGTGTTTAGGGTTAATTTAGGGGCAGTTATGGTTAATAGGGTGTTTAGGGTTAATTTAGGAGCAGCTGTGGCTAATGGGGTGTTTGGGGTTAATTTGAGGCAGTTGTGGTTAATGGTGTGTTTAGGGTTAATTTAGGGGCTGTTGTGGTTGATGGAGTCTTTAGGGTTAATTTAAAGGATGCTGTGGTTGATGGGGTCTTTAGGGTTAATTTAGGGGATGCTGTGGTTAATGGGGTGTTTAGGGTTAATTTAGGGGTAGTTATGGTTAATGGGGTGTTTAGGGTTAATTTAATGATGAGGACTGAGGGTTAATTTAATTTAATAAAGTTAACTTAAGGTGCAGTTAGAGATAAAGGGGGGCAAACTAAGGGGAATCTAAATCCTGGGGGCAGTGAAGATTAACCCAGTGCTTATTTATAAAAGTATGGTGTCAGTGTGATGCGAACGTGTCTGTGACTCTATGAGGGGACTAAGAGATATCTGGGGGGTATAAGGCATATCTGGGGAGGACGGAGTGACATATCTGGGGGTATAAGGCATATAGGGTATATAAGGCATATGTGGGGAGGACGGATGGTGTATCAGGGTGTATAAGGCATATCTGGGGCCACAGTGGCATATCGGGGTAGAATGGAGTGGCATATCTGGGGAGGGCAGCGTGGCATGTCTGGGAGGCAGTGTGGCATGTCTGGGGAGGATGGAGTGGTGTATAAGGCACAGTGGCATATGTGGGAGGCAGCGTGGAGTGGCATATGTGGGGGTAGAGTGGAGTGGCATATGTGGGAGGCAGCGTGGAGTGGCATATGTGGGAGGCAGCGTGGAGTGGCATATGTGGGAGGCAGCGTGGAGTGGCATATGTGGGGGTAGAGTGGAGTGGCATATGTGGGAGGCAGCGTGGCATATGTGGGAGGCAGCGTGGAGTGGTATATGTGGGAGGCAGCGTGGAGTTGTATATGTGGGAGGCAGCGTAGAGTGGTATATGTGGGAGGCAGCATAGAGTGGTATATGTGGGAGGCAGCGTAGAGTGGTATATGGGAGGCAGCGTGGAGTGGCATATGTGGGAGGCAGCATGGCATGTCTGGGAGGCAGCGTGGCATGTCTGGGAGGCAGCGTGGCAAACCTGGGCTCAAATGTGCATAAATTGGGGGGGCTGGTTGGGAAATAAATACAAGAAGTCACATAATTAGTTTACATCCACCTTAATTGAATTGTCACATGATCTGTCACATGATTTCAGTATATATACACGTGTTTCCGAAAGACACCACAATCTGCAACACCACTGAGCAAGGGGCACCACAAAGCAAGACCAAGGAGTTCTTCAAACAGATCAGGGTTGAGTTATAAAAAATATCCTAAACTTTGGACATCCCACGGAGCACCATTAAATCCATTAGAAAGAAACGGAAAGAATATGGCACCACAACAAACATGCCAAGAGAGGGTGGGCCACAAAAATTCAAGGACCAGGCAAGGGGGGCATTAATTAGAGAGGCAACAAAGATAATTCTGAAGGAGCTGCAAAGCTGAGATTGGAGTATCTGTCCATAGGACCACTTAAAGCCACAGAGCTGGGCTTTATGGAAGAGTGGCCAGGAAAAAAAGCCATTGCTTAAAGAAAAAGGTACTCTGCTGAGAAGATACTAAAATTTAGCTTTTTGGCCATCAAGGAAAACGCTATGTCTGGCGCAAACCCAACACTGCTCATCACCCCGAAAACAACTATGAAGCATGGTGGTGGCAGCATCAAGTTACAGTCGCCGCAGGGGCGTACCTAGAGTATTTGGCACCTGGGGCGGATCCTGTATGTGGCACCCCCCACACACACACACACACTTTAAAACTACATAGCTTCTACCGTTATATACCGGCGCAGACACTGAAGGTGGTACAGCATAACACTTACTGTTATCATTATATACTGAGGCAGAAATTGACGGTGGTACAGCATAACTCCTATCACTATATACTAAGCCAAACATTGATGTGGTGTAGGCCTACCACTTCATTAGTAGTAGGGATGCACCGAAACGAATTCTGGACTGAAACCGAAAATGCAGCATTTACCTGGCCGAAACGGAATATGACCCCCCCCACACACACCATAAAAAAAAATCTAACACTTTAAAGTAAGTAACACACCAAAATAGGACAAAACAATTAAATAACAATATTAATATATATATATATATATATGATTGCTAACAGCAATCACATTCCTGTCATGCCCAGGCATACCCAGATTCCAGGATGTACTCGCAGACTTGGCATGATAGGAGTATGATTGCCCTATCTACCCCTTCTCACTACCTTTTGTCCTACCTACTCCGTCTCACTCCCTTCTCCCTATCTACCCCCTATCCCCCCGCCTCACTCCCTTCTCCCTATCTACCCCCTCCTAACTATCTACCCTCTCCCCCTTTGAAGTTCACTTACCTTTCAGGAGTCCTGCGGTGGGGGTGCAAGGCCTCTGTCTCCCAGCTCTGCCACTGTATGGAACAGTATAGAGTGATGGAAGTTATGATGTACTAGAGCATAATTATATAATGAAAAATACATTGGAAATGGTACAGCATAACACCCATCACTCTCACACACTTACCAATCCGCACATATATCAATCCACACATATACCAATCCACACACACACCAATCCAGACATACACCAATCCACACATATACTAATTCACACATATACCAATCCACATTTATACCAATCCACACATACTAATCCACACACATACCAATCCACACACATACCAATCCACACACATACCAATCCACACATATACCAATCCACACATACACCAATCCACACATATACCAATCCACTCTCACTCACTGAATGCTTTCCTACCTTTCCTCTTTTCTCCTTACAGCTTCTTTTCCTCCTCTTCGCTCTTCTTCAGTTCTTCTGTCTTCTTCCGGTTCAGTGGGCGCGGCTTCAGTGTTGTGCGCCGGGATCTGACAACAAATCCCGGCGCACAGCAGCTGTTGCCGCGCGAATTGCAAGGGAGCGATATCGGAGGTCTTTAACAGACCTCCGGCTCCCTTGAGTGATTTTAAGCCGAGTTCAAGGGTTGAACCCGGCTTAAAATCACTCAAGGGAGCCGGAGGTCTGTTAAAGACCTCCGATACCGCTCCCTTGCGAGCCTACTCCTCCAGCGGCGGACATTACTGTCCGTCTCTGGAGGGGTGCCGGCAAGTTGGCACCCCCCTGATGAGCGGCACCCGGTACGCTACTGAGTCGCCGTATCAGACATGCCATGAAAATTGCTCACTGCAACAATTCTTCCTGTTTCATGAGCAAAACTACACTTCAGGAGATTGCAGACAGGAAAATTAACTCTGTGGAACAGGTCTCCAAATACACTAACATAAATATTTCAAGAGAAGTTTGTTGCTCCCTAATGTGGTGAGAAGGCAATATAGTTTGTCAAAAAGCATTTATGTCACTTTTCTAACTTGTTCTTAATCCCCCCTCATTTAGTTTAAGCACAATATCTTTTTCTTTAGGACAAGTAGGCCTTTCTTTTGAAACCCTGCATATATAAACTATCATTGAGTGTGATTTTTTATTTGTGAAACTTGCTGAACAAAAGTACCGTATTGGCTCGAATATAGGCCGCACTTTTTGCCCCCCACTTTAAGTCTTTAAAGTGGGGGTGCGGCCTATATTCGGGGTCTAGCGCCCGACCCCCGGGACATGCAGTCCCGGGCGCCGGGCAAGCAGCGGGGTTAGGATACAGATCCCCCACAGCGGTGCAGGGGACCCGTATCCTACTCTCGGATGTGCTCAGACAGCCTCCCCTGCAGCACTTCCCACGGGGGGAGTCCCGGCAAGGGAGATTTTTAAAGCACATCTTGCAGACGTGCCGGCAGCGGAGGTTGTTTCTGCTCGCATCGCTGCTGCCGGTGAACGTCTGCGTGAACAATCTTCCTTGCCGGTACTTCCCATGGCAGAAGTGCCGGCACCGGAAGTTGAATACGTGTTATGTGTAGATGTCCCCCGCCGGCCCCGCGGAGTCTGCACCGGTAAGTCTGGTGGGAGGGGGACATCTTGGGGACAGAGTGGCAGCATATCCCGGGGGGGTAGAGTGGCAGCATATCTCGGGGGGGTAGAGTGGCAGCATATCTCGGGGGGGATAGAGTGGCAGCATATCTCGGGGGGGGGGTACATCTTCGGGACAGAGTGGCAGCATATCTCGGGGGGGCAGAAATGTTTTCATTAAAAAAGCACCTAACTTTTAAGGTGCGGCCTATATTCGGGTGCGGTCTATATCCGAGCCAATACGGTATATGTTTTTGACAACCCAAAGTTTTTTTTCTCATTATAATGCTTTTGATTCAACTATTTTACCACCAATCTGTGTCAAACATTGCAGTATGTTTTTGTTTGTTTTCCATTTCTTACGAGCTCATTATGGTATTTCAGTAGATTTCTTTCCCGGGGTATGTGCAAGTACACAAGCAACTCTATTTGTATTCAGCAACACCAATCAAGTTCAGTAATATCCCACATACATGAGTATGCCATATTTTTCAGACATTACAAGGCCAAAATTAAAGCATGCACATTTTAAAACTTGGACAGATTACTTTGCTGGGTGGATGTCTAATTTGAATATCAAGATAACACCCACAAGCTATGTATTCTCTGAAAGCTAATCGCCTGAGGACATCAATAACACTCCTTTCTAGGTGAAACATTACAAACACAAATGTAATAGGAACTTAGAATATTGAAGTTTTCCCTACATTTTCACATCTTGTGCACTTATTAGGATGAATGGTACACATTGGAGTCTTTCCTTTTTATTCTTGCACACATGGCATTGTTTTTGCTGGATCTCCTTCCCTGGATTTGGCGGCAATTTTTTAAAATATTTTTTGGTGTCCCTCCATTCCTTGGGTTTGGGGGAAAATTTTCTTGTTTCAGTTTAGTGATTATATCTAGCGGTTAGGTGATATCGTAAGGGGTAGTGTTGGGGTACTGTTAGAGAACAGTGATAGTGTTAGATACAATTAGAGTTAGTGTTAGCAATAGGCGTTGATCAGATTAGGTCCCTGGCTATTTGGCGAGACTGGTCAATTATCAGTGATATAAAGTGCCTCTAATCAGTAGTAATAGTCAACAACTATGTTTTAAACGTTTTTTTTTTTTGTATGTTTTACATACAACCCACTTCAGTTTTAACTGCTGCAGAGCCTGAGAGAAACCAACCTAAAAGCATTCATTGTGACTTGGTCTTCACAAGCTTGCGGGAGCCGAAGACACCCGTGATTGCTTCAAAGAAGCGGCAACAAAAGGGTTAACACCGCACAATGACTCTCATGGAAAGATCATGTAGCAGTAGGGGTTAAGGCTGGTCCCCAAACATGGCTTACTTAATTTAGCCCCATGGTCTTGTTCAAGATAGCCTTATGTCTATCTCACGTATTTAAATTAATATTATCCTCTCCTCTTACACTAACAATACATAATTATCTACTTATTGTATAAACCTGAGTTTGATACAAGTAATTTCTATTTCTTAGCCTTGCAATGTATTGCCCAACCCAACTTTGCAATTCTTACTCTAAAAATAATTTGCTCGTTTGGCCTCTTATGTTTCAGATGATAAGCTGCCAGGTAGTGCTGTGTCTGTTAGTTATTCTCCATGGACATTTGATAGCTATGTCAGTGAAAGTTCAGAGATGGTAAGGCAACAATACAATTTTACAAATAACTTTTGCTTTAGTGGTCGAATGCATCACCTGTGTAGTAGTTACATGTATAACTGCTTACTGCCAGCCAGCTTCAGCTGGTGTGAGATTTCGCCTCCTAAACACTTTTAAAATGGGGTCCGCCGCCATACAGTGTATGGTGGACGTTGACGCCCCGGGGAGGGGCCAGACACAGCCCCTGATGCCGATCACGGTGTTGCTGAATGCCTCGATGTCGAGGCATTACAGCAACACCGTTTGGGTGCAGAAAGTGAACGTAGATCGCTTTCTGCACCTGTTTAAAGTCATGATGGTCCTTGCGCGTCAATTGTCGTTAACCCTTCGTTTTCGGGTGACATGACCGGGCCGTCAATTGTCATTAAGGGGTTAATATGCATTCTTCAAGGGTGAGGGTGTATGGTACATAAAACTGTCCCTTAACAATGACCATTTTGTCTTAAACAGAAATTCAGTATTAGACTATTGATACATTTGCGCAGATGTTTAGCATGTTCAGGCCATCTCCTTAGGTTTGTACCAGTATGTCTTAACATGTATTAATGTTATTGGCCATTTTGTATATTGTTTGATGTTTTTTAATTTTCACTTCCCTTTTGCAACAGGGCTGCTGAATCTCTTAGCAAATATATACATAATGTAGTTGCCTCCTATGCTTTGTTAAATCCCTTTATGTACTTAAATGTTTATATCACATCTCCACTCACATCTCTCCTGCACTCTTTTCTCAATATCAGTATCAATCTTCCTGAAGACGAGATCTCTGGAAATGTACACAATATTGTGAAGTCTATTAACAGTCATAACTACCTCTCAGTTATTGTTAATAATGCTTCTAGCTATTCAATGTAGGACCCTGTTTGCTTTTTTCTGATGCTTTGTTGCATTGCCTGTTTACCTTTATGTCATCAGAATCAATGTAGTCCCTCCCTCTTTCCTACAAATAATGCTGTATTTTGTTTTAGGAGCTTTATATCTTAAGCACTTAATTTTACACTTTTCAGCATTAACCCCTTAACGTCAATCTACGTACATGTACGGGGTTGCCGTGCAACGAGATAACGACAATGCCTGTACATGTACGGGCTGCTATTAAATAGCTGCATCGCCGCGATCGCGGCATTGTCGCCGCGATCAGCGGCTTTGCAGCATCCCCGGAAGAAAAATGGCGGCGGCGGCGGGCTAAAACAGCTTAGGAAGTGATCGGAATCCCTTCCTAAACATAAACTGTGTAACACAAGCCCCCTCCCCCCGATAGCCTTGTGATTGCTCCGAGGATTTTCAGGTATAAATTTATACCTGAAGTACAACGTGTGTGAAAAAAATACAAAAAAAAAGGGTTAAAATACCAGCATTTCAAATACCTTGGGGTGTCTAGTTTTTAAAAATGTATGATTTGATGGGGAAAATTGCATGGGCCGGCTTCAAAGATACCCGAAATGGCACATGGGGGGAAGAATTACCAGATTTGGAAAAAATGGTTTTAAAAAAGCAAAACGCTACCTGTACTTATTGCCCCATTACATGCAGAAAAAAGCAAAACACAAACACATTGGGTATTTCTAAACTCAGGACAAATAGAATCTTTTTAGCAGGTTTTTTCATTAGTTTTTGCAGATGAGTAAAAGTTTTTAGTTTAAAAAGTGAGAAAAAGTAATTAAATTAGATGATATGATAAAATTAATGGTATCTAAAGAAAGCCCCGTTTGTCCTGAAAAAAACAATATATAATATGTGTGGGAGCACGAAATGAGAAAGAAGAAAATCACAGCTAAACAGCAACACTGAAAAATGTTAAAAGAGCCATTGTCCCACAATATACTACGAGTAATAACCCCTATTGTCCTTAAGGGGTTAAACTGCCGCCTCCACACCCTTAGTTATTCTTCCAGTTTACCTAAAGCATTAGCCATTTGGCTTACTTTACCAGGAATGTCTATCCTATTGGAGACCGGTGTATCATATGCAAAAACGCAAACCTTACTTTTGAGACTTTGTTGTAGCATCTCTGATTTAAATATTAAGGTATGGGTCCTGGTACCTATTCTTAAGGTGCCCTTATTAACCCCTTCCGTACCGGTGACATACCTGGTACTTCCTGGTTGGCCCACAGACCGGGACGTACCAGGTACGTCATCAATGATGCGCGATCCAGCATTGCTACGGACGTTGGGATTGCGAGGGGCGGCTGCTGCTGACCGCGCTGGGTGTCCCCAGCGATCCGTAGCAGCCACTCCCTCTCAATTCTGTGCACGTGATCACTTTGAAGTGAATCACGAGCACGGAATTAAAATATTTAAATAAAACTGAGGTCTTCAAGGGAAGACACAGTACGAGAACGCCGGTCCTGAAGGGGTTAACATGACCTTCCTTTGAATATACATTATTAACTACAACCTTATGTCTCCTGTCACTCAGCCAGTGCCTTATCCATTCAACTACAGGGGCAAGAAAAAGTAAATGAACCCTTTGCACTTACCTGCTTTTGTGCATTACTTGTTCATAAAACATCATCTGATCTACATCTAAGTGCCAAGTATAAACATGGTGTGCTTAACCCCTTCGTGACAAAGGCTGATTTTACTTTTTGTACCCTTTGTGACAATGGCCGTTTTAACATTTCTGCGCTGCTCGTGTTTAGCTGTAATTTTCTTCTTTCCCGTTTACTGAACCCACACACATTAGATATTGTTTTTTTCAGGACAAGAAGGGCTTTCTTTAGATGACATTGTTTTGATTGTATCATATTATTTACTATTAAAAAAAGTATAAAATATGGTGAAAAATTTAGAAAAAAATGACTGTTTATAACTTTTAGTTGAAAAATCTTTTACTCATCTATAAAAGGTAATAAAAAAACCTGCTAAATAGATTCTACTATTTGTCCTGAGTTTAGAAAGACCCAATGTTTTTATGTTTTTTTGCTTTTTTCTACACATTATGGGGCAAAAAGTACAGGTAGCGTTTTGCTATTTCAAAGCCATTTTTTCCAAATCTGGTAATTCTTCCCCCCATGTGCCATTTCGGGTATCTTTGAAGCCGGCCAATGCAATTTACCCCATCAAATCATATATTTTTGAAAACTAGACAGCCCAGGGTATTCCAAATGCTGGTATTTTAACCCTTTCCAAGCACTTATTCTACCATCAGCCTTTGTCAAACTTTATGGTAGTAATTTTTTTGCATTTGTTTTTTCATACACATTTTACTTTAGGTATGAATAAACAGGTTCTGGTATATGTCACTATCAAAAAACACCCCAATATGTGTTTAGCAACATCTCCTGAGTACAGCGATACCTCACATGAATGATTTTGCCTGGCTGTTTGGGGGCAAAAGGGCCACATTTGGGGCATGCACATTTTTCAGTGTTGAACTTTGGCATTTGGGGATCCACTGCCCATGCCCTATTTGGTACATCTTTGAGCTGGGCCATTTCAGTGTGCCCAATAAAGCTATATCTTTTTGAAAACTAGACACCCCAGGGTATTTCAAATGCTAGTATTTTAACTCTTTCCATGCACCATATCTACCACCAGTCTTTGTCAAACTTTGTGGTAGTCATTTTTTTGCATTTGTTTTGTCACACACATTTTACTTCAGGTATGAATTAAAAAGTTCTCGTATATGTCACTATCACAAAACACCCCAATATGTGTTCAGCAACATCTCCTGAGCACAGTGATACCCCACATGACTGATTTTGCCTGGCTGTTCGGGGGCAAAATAGCCACATTTGGGGCATGCACATTTTTCAATGTTGAACTTTGGCATTTGGGGATCCACTGCCCGTGCCCTATTTGGTACATCTTTGAGCCGGGCCATTTCAGTGTGCCCAACAAAACCATTTGCGTTGATCGCCTCCTACACGCTTTTAAAACGGGCGTCCGCCGCCATACAAAGTATGGCGGATGTTGACGCCCCGGGGAGGGGCCAGAGATGGCCCCTTTGTGCCGATAATGGCGTTGCTGAATGCCTCGAGGTCGAGGCATTACAGCAACGCCGTTTCGGTGCAGAAAGCGAAAATAGATCGCTTTCTGCACCCGTTTAATGACGTGCCGGTCCTGGCACGTCATTTGTCGTTATCGACATGAATTTCCGTGACGTGCCCGGACCGGCAATTGTCATCAAGGGGTTAAGCTAACAACACACAAACGGGGTTTGTTGCAGAAACGTATATGCTATTTCTTATGCTTCTTGCTGCCTTACCTAGATAGAAAGTGCTATCTCACCTTTGTGCTTCCTGATATATAAAAAGTTTGCCATTTTCCTTTTAGTGGGTGAAACTGACAAATCAGAATAAGAAGTCTTTTGCAGCCAATGAAACAGAGCTCTTGCATATTTTAAATTATGCAATTTCATTTTAGCACTCCAAAAGGAAAAGGACTAGCACTATGTTACAATATAAATAATTTGAACAAATATGAAAAAAAATACATAAAGTTTTAAAATTATGGAATGATAATTTGCAAAATTTATTTTAGCAATCAGAAGATGAGGATGCTGCAGACACTGAAAGTGAAAACATATCAAGATCAGAAATAATGCCAGGATACCAAAATGAAATTTACACAAAACATATGCCTGATGAAAATATCCAAACATCACAAAAATATGATGTAAATGCCAAGGATATAAAAGCAAATCACTCTTCTCTGTATTGTGATGCATCTTACATGTGTGACACTATAAAAGAAACTAAACTGAATATCTGTGCAAGACAGGATGCCTGGTGTCAAACGGATAAGACATCAGATGTAGCTGAGGCGTGCCATGTTGCTGTACAGTGTGATATTCTGCAAAAATGCAAGTGTGCAGAATAGTTTGTGATTCCTTAGCACTGGGGAAGCTCTTAACCAGTTAAGTTTCCTTACCTAACAGCAGAGGGCAGCACAGACCACCTGATGAAATACTCAAGTGTGCAAATACAGTCTGGGCCAATAGGTTCTACAGTTTAGCTTTAGCTGTACTTTGTACAAATAATGAGTAGGAACATTTTCCCCAAAAGACATTTTAAACAAGCTTCACATATTTTTTTTTACTTTATACCATTAGTTGTTTCAGAGCTATCCCAGCCATCAAATGGCTGCTAATTTGAGAACTTTAGCTCAAATGAACTCTGCATATTATTACTGATACATTTTCTTTTTACTTTGCTAATGTCTCCATGAAGATACTACTATAAACATGAAAAATACAAATAAAACAACTCATTATAACCAGCCCCTCTTCTATTGAATACAGTAGGAATGTAACTCTCAACCTTCTAAGTTAAACAACACCCATGGACATGCAAATTGAGCAGGCATTTGCAGGTAGCATACTCAAGCATGTTGCCTGGTTCTGTTGAATTATTTTAAGGCATATGATAGCTAAGTCTCACTTAAATGGTTTTTCTACATGCAAATCCATAGAAGGATTTATTTGGATTCCCTCTGTACATTCGCTTTCTTTCCCTGCTCTTCAGCTAGTTGCATTGCAAGAGATGTGCTTGGCTGAACAGAGTAAGGTTCATGGTCACTGCTAGCCAGCTCCATTGCTGGCTTGTGCAAATGTGATGTGATCTAAGGAGACCCCTGTATGCATCCACGGAAAGTGCCTGTGTGGATTTTGGATTGAGTTCATCCATTTCTTAGTTCTCTACACCGCAGAGAAACTTCCTTTCAAAAGGGAGAAGATTGATAGCTCCACTACACTACAAAAAAAACAAAGTGCCACTGTACACAAAGAATGCGGTTGTCATCTAATATATATATATATATATATATATATATATATTTGATAGAAACCACACACTGAACAGAAAAGTTTGCATTGCAATAAAGTATAAAGCAGATTTCTAGCCAAGCAGTAGATAATATTACATGAACAATGCCAAGGTATTCTATTTTAAGTAAGCACTGAACACGAAAAAGTATTGTGGAAAAGGCTATAACAAGTGTTTTTTATATGCTCTGTACATAAATGATGTACTTATTACCTGAGATTGTACTAGAACATTATTGATGCTTAATTTGTGATTTGCATTATATTTAGTATGCAACACTCAAACAGACATACACAAAAATACTATGCAATGAAAATTTGTACTATACTTTTAAGTGTATTTTAGTAAGTTCTTTTGTAATTTGTGTTATATTAATTCCACTAAGCACACAGAACAGTATTAAGCAGAAGGCTACTTTCTATATGCAGATGTGAAGAAGTCCTGCTTGAATGCACAATTATTGTTTCAGTCATACCATTGCCATATGTACAATACAAAAGGGAAAAGAGTTGCTTGATAGTTAATAAAAATGTATACTACATATTTGTTTTGGATCAAGAAGCCAGCTTTTTTTTTTATAGATTATTAATCGTTTTATATACCGCCATCATATTCCGTAGGGCTGTATGATTTTGCTGAGCCTTGCCATACACTAACATACATTTACACATCATTCTAACATCATACACGAACATGCTAACATTTCATGCTCACGAACCGCAACACATAACAGTAACACACACTAATATTCTACACTTATGTACACACATGCTAACATCATACACACACTCTAGGCTGACATACACACTCATACTAATGCCATACTGCAACAAACTACAAACACCATACACTGTGTGAACAATTATTAGTATTTTGACCATATAATTTAATGCATCTTTTCCAAATCCAAGCTTTATAAACTTGAATGCTTATTGGATTTAAGCCGATCAGATGTGTATTTGTGTAATGAGGGAGGGTGTGGCCAAAGGAGATGCGCACCCTATGTCAATGTGTGCATAATTATTAGCTTCATTTTCTCTGGCAAAATGGGCAGAAAGATTTAGCTGACTTTGAAAGATCAAAAATTGTAAAACGTATTTTAGAGGGATGCAGCACTCTTGAAATTACTAAAATATTGGGGTGTGATCACAGAACCAAACGTTTTGTTGCAAATAGCCAACAGGGTCGCAAGAAGCGTGTTGGGAATAAAATATGCAAATTAACTGCCAAATATTTCACAAGAATCAAACATGAAGCTAACAGGAATCCATTATCCTCCAGTGCTGTCATATTCCAGAACTGCAACCTACCTGGAGTGTCCAGAAGTATAAGGTGTTCAGTGCTCAGAGACATGGCCATGGTATGGAAGGCTGAAACCCAACCACCACTGAACAAGACACATGAGTTGAAACTGGGCCAAGAAATATCTGAAGACAGATTTTTCAATGGTTTTATGGACTGATGAGATGAGAGTGACTCTTGACAGTGCAGATAGATGGACCCATGGATGGATCAGTAACAGGCACAGAGCTCCACTTTGACTTGATGCCAGCAAGGTGGAGGAGGGGTACTGGTATGGGCTGGTATTATCAAATATGAGCTAGCTGGACCTTTTCGGGTTGAAGATGGACTCAAACCCAACTCCCAAACCTACTTCCAGTTTTTAGAAGACACTTTCTTCAAGCAGTGGTACGGGAAAAAGTCTGCACCTTTCTAGACAACCATGATTTTTATGCAGGACAATGCTGCATCGCATAAATCGCAGTACTCTTCCTCACCGGACCTAAACCCTATTGAGAAGTTTAGGGCCCTTCTTAAACTGCAGATTTACGCTGAAGGAAAACTGTACACCTTTCTGAACAGCGTCTGGGAGGCTGTGGTTGCTGCTGCAGAAAAAGTTGATCAACTGATCAAGAAACTGACAGACTCCGTGAATGGAAGGCTTATGACTGTTATTGAAAAAGAAGAGAGGCTATATTGGTCATTGATGTTTATGGAAATGTCACAAATGTTTATTTGTATATTTTGAGTTGTTTAGTATTCTCACTTTAATTGATGAAAACAAACAAGTAAGATGGAAAAATTGTTTATTCATTTAGTTGCATAATAGTTCTGCACACTAATAGTTGCCCAATAATTGTGCATTATTCGCCTAAGGAAGCCAAAACCTCACTTATATTATACATATACACACACCGACTCACACTACAGCATACACATGCACACACTCGCCTTGTGGAGACCAGTTACGATGCTCCTTTTCTGCCCTTGTGAATCCAGCACCCAATGCTTCCTGCGGGGGCGTGAGGCCAGTGCAATACGTGATGCCGGTGGGAGCCTCACGGCACCAGGTTCACAACGCTCCCGCAGAACAACCTAGGGTGCTGAATTCATGATGGCAGCCCTGCAAAACCCTGGGTGCCAGGAAGTGGCTTCTAGTTGTCATGGCGACCTGGCGCCTGTCGAGCCCTGGATTAAAATATGTTTAATACATTACATGTTAACAAGAATGTAAAGGGAGCTTCCAGCTCCCCATGTTTAAAAGTGAATATGATGGCTGAATTTATGTAAAAAAGATATTTTAAAAGGCATACTTTTCAGTGTTCACTACAGTGAGCTAAAAGTGACTAAAGTTAATTTATTTTACGCAGTTCTAAAGGTATGGATGACAGGAATATAGAGCATTTAGAGAGCAAATGTGTTTAAGCACAAACCCTTTAAATATTTATCTGCCAGGATCCAAGGAGATAACATCTGTTTGTATATAAAGATGAGATGGCACTTAGTAATTTGTGCTTCTTTATCGAATAGAAGATCTTCATTTCACACATCTATAACTAAAATAAAACTGTCCAACTACAACAAAGCATTATAGGAACTTTGTTTTCTTTATTAACCAATTTATTAAATAAATTGAATATAGTTCAAACACCATTGACACTTTTATACAAAACACCACGGTGCTGATTAGCACATCGTATAAAACTTTTCTAGGTGAAACAGAAGCAAAAGAATATACCCTTTACTCTGACATTGGTTTGAGATAATTTACCTTGCAGAACAAGAACAACTGTATTTGTTAACAACTTACAGTAAGCCAGACTTTACTTTGCTGACATTTGAACACTGCCACAACCTATTTCACTTAATTATGTTCACAATACTGTACACAAGGCTATTAAGATTATGAAACCATGTATTACATGAAGGTTTAACTCATCTTAAAAAGGAAATTTGAGAGGTTGCAGCTACATTTTAAAGGGTACCCGCAATAGTACAAATGTTTCCCAACAGAACACAATGGAAATTCTCTGCTTCTGGCCTGGTGCACGAATAATCAGCTCCATTTTCTTCTCAGTTTAAATCAACAAAAATACAAACATCCAAAGAAGGTCAAAAATACATTGGTCCTTGGTTTTGTACACTATAGGTTACATCAGCATTTTCTTTCAGATACAAATACATTCAAGACTACATTGGGAGGATACTGGGCAATGGTGAGTTTAAACACTTTGCTTTATGAGGCTCAGATATCTGAATTTCTCCTGAAAAGTGGCCTGTATAATGGACAGCTAAATCAGTGAGAGTTCTTCAGTTAACTCCCAGATTAAACTAAAGTGTTATGCAGCTATCTCAGCCCTTACAGCAATTGAAACTAACCGGGTTTAGCCCTTCCTAATGCACTGGGAAGCCAAGCTACGGCTTAATGAATATCCACTGAAGACTGTACCACACAACATGTCTTAAAATACTATAAGGGACAACATGAAATCTTTATTTTCGGTAATCTTTAAAAGTAACTCAAGGTTAGAGTTGAATCACTTAAACAGTTCCTAACAATATATGTAACAAGCATTCTTTTATATTTGGCACAGTTGATTAGACTCACACCTAATTTATACAAAGATCTCTAGAAAAAAATTGTAATTTCTGCACTGATAAACATTGTTTAATACCATGATACAGTTTCTATTTACAGAGACGTTCCCAGCCCTTGTTAACATTGTTGAATTTTTGGACTTGCTTAAATTAGCAAGGGTGGATCAGGACTTGGTTAATTTGGCTGGAGTTTGTTTTATTTTATTTTTTTAGATATACTTAAACACCCAAGGTCCATAGATGTAATCTGTACAAATATGGATTGGTAATTTAAAAAAGAACATTTGGCTAAAATATTGATTAAAGAAAACTGCAGTTATATAAACTTGTTTAAATAATCATATGGCGTACATTGATATGTCCTGTGCTCAGGAGTAGTAACCTGATATTATGAAGCAGACAGACTTTTAGAAAGAATTACATTTTAAACATGACTTTTTCAGAACTTAACTAATTCCCAACACGAGTGATATGTCAAAAGCCGTTTAAATGAGTTTCCTGCAAAACATAAAAATAAAAATAATAAATGGATAGTGCTGTAATGTTAATGGAAGAATATTAAATGTTTTTCTTTACTTCACCAAGGCAAGAAGTGTATACAAAATCAAAAGCTGTAGAAAGTTTAATATATATATCTATATATATATATATATATCGTTACATTAAGCTACAATGCATTTCCCAAATAAAGTTGCAATACTGTGATCTGCCTTTTTGATAATCATATTTCTTTAAGATTAAAGTGTGTGAAAATGAGAAATAAAGTATTTATTAATTTGAAGGAATAACCTATTTTTTTAAAATTTAAGGGAAGGAATATTTTATCTTAGTTAACAATATGCAGCCTGTTGATATTTAATATAAATCTGTGAGCTGTGGTACAAGCTACTAATATACAATCCTACTTTCTCAAATTAAAAAGTATTTCAGTTTTGTATTTTAAAAAATGAAATAAAAATAGATACTCTACAGGTAAACATAGTAACAAAACTGAAAAATATTTGTGCTTTCATATGTTTTTTTTTTCATCTTGAATGTTGGAAATGTAATTTAGTATAGAAAAAAAATCTATTTTTATTTAGGAATGTTAAGGTTATTTTTCCTAACAAAATGTAAACCATAAAATAACACAATGAAAACTTCCCTGGATACATTGTTCATGTAAAAATTGTCACAACTATTTAAAAAGAAATTGTGCAAGTTGTTTTTGTACCATTTACGATTTTGATCATATGCACATTATTGTAAATATTAAAGTAATTTCCACCCATTCATAAAGGAAGACTATAACTGGCTATTTGCTGAATTAAATTGGGATGCTGGCATTACTTGCACGCTACAAACAGTTTAAAACCGTAAAAAGTTGGAAAGAGGTATAAGAAAATATGCATGGCTTCATACAAAGCACAATTTGGAGATTGTCCTAATACCAAAACACATTTTGTAGAACAAAACAGGTTTTAATTTTTATACACTTATTTTGCAGTTAAGCTGTTGAAATCATCCTTCTGATTTAATTAATATTAAGTAAGTTCTATGAAATATACAGAGAACCAGACCAGAAGCAGGACTGTGAGGTCACCTGTAGCTGCCCAGAAGGCTTTTAAAAGATTAGCATGCATCTGCAGAGGAAAATTATTCCACATCAGAAGCATCATTGTCAGAAAGATGATAATTACTTCCCTTAACGCGAATATATTCTATATACCTCCCCTCATCGGAATCGGAGGCACCACATGTACATAGCCTGTTTTCAAATAAAGATTCAATTTCCTCTAGTCTCTTCCCTTTAGTCTCTGGTAAGCAGCCATAAATAAATATGAGTCCAACAGATGCAAATCCTGCGTACAGGAAGAAGACGCCTGTAAAGTGAAGTATAAAAATTACAGATTAACATCATTTAGTGTTCAAATTTGAAGTCATATTTTAATTTTACAAACTAGATGGGCTAAAAGGCTAACATTATAGATCTGCATATCCCTTAGGCTTTTTGGCCTATATATATCTGTATATATATGTCTGTTATATAGTATATATATATATATATATATATGTAAACATGAGCCTTTGTCTGCATCATATCCTACGATATACTACTTTTTATTTAGTATAGATTTACTATATATACATAATAAGGAGCCTCAATAACACAGTTTACGCTAGTATTTTTAAGTATATGTACACTAACTTATTATAAATATGGAGTCTGTGACTTCTGCAGTTACAGTTCATTATAATACCAGTGTTTACATCATATGGGTATATTATACTGCTCATTATACTTACATGACTGAGTACTCTGAAGTGGTACATCTCAGTTAGGCTAGGTTTCCACTTGGGTTTTTGTCCTGCGTTATTTTCCTGATTAAAAAACGCCAGGAAAAACGCCAAGAAAACTGCCACTGCATTTACCTGCGTTTTTGCCTTTCTGTGGAAATTGCTTTTTGACCTTAGGCAGTTTTTCCAGCCTTTACATGTTGGAATTTTCACCCAGCTAAAAGGGATTAGGATAAATGGCAAGTATCTGCCCCCTCCTGATGTCATTTCCTTGGTAGAGTTCTACTTAAACACGCCCCGGCAGACCCTTTTGTCTCTTTTCTGTGGTTTGTAAGGCATTGTAAGGCATTGTGCGATTTCCTATTGAAGAACAGCTAACATCTGGCCGCAGCGTTTTTTCACTAATAAAATTGGCGTTATGGGCGTTTTTGAAAAAAAAAAACACAAGTGGAAACCTAGCCTTACTCTGCTTGCAGCTTGTCTACATTTTAGTCATGAATTTGACTGGCAGCACATTGCTTAAATTCAAAGAAAAATAACTAAAGCTATATTGTAAGATTACTGTCCTACAGCCGTATCTGAGACATATGTGCAAAAGATATTAAAATAACATTATCGTACCATAGTAAGTAAGGTATTCTGCTGTATGCAAAAATGTTAATGAAATGAGTACATTAAAAATCCAGTTTACGCCAGAAGAACATGCATTTCCAGTACTTCTTGCCCAGAGTGGGTATATCTCAGAATTGACAGTCCATGGCATTGGTCCCATTCCTATAAAAGTAACACAAATATTGAATATCATTGTTTTACATAATTAAGCAAAAAACTATAGTTTCACTCAAATACCTATTACTTAAGAGATACTGAGCTCCTGGGCTGTGTCCTTTTGCTTTATGGCTGTGATCAGTGGCGTCGCTACAGGGGGGCAATTGCCCCCCCCCAGGTTAATCCTTGCCCCCCCCGTTTGCCCCCCTGCCGAATTTGGAATAAAGTCACAATGCGACTTTAAATCCCTTTTTTTTTTTTTAATGCGGAGGAGAGAGAGAGGGTGCGGCCCGCGTAAGATCGGGAGCCAGGGCAACCGATCTTACGCGGTCCGCAACCTCGATCCCTGCTACTTACCTGTGGGAGGGTCTTCTGTACTGCATAGAGGAACCGGAACCTAGCAGAGTTCACGTGACATCACATGACTCTGCTCCAGTCCTGCTTCCTCTGTGCAGTACCAGAGAACGCAGAAGGAGGCCGCGCCCTCTGCTGAAGTCTGTGAGCGGCATCGAGGAGCTGCAGTGCAGGTAAGGGGGTGGGAAGGGTGTTTGAATGAGTATGCGTGATTGAGGGAATTAATCTATTAATGAATGAGTATATGAATGAATGTGTGTGTGTGTGATAGCATGGATGTGTAAGTGCTGGAACCTAGGCATGATGGGACTGTGATTGCTGTTAGCAATCACACTCCTATCATGCCATGTCAGCCAGGAGTGTGATTGCTAAAAGCAATCACAGTCCCATCATGCCTAGGTTCCAGCATTTACTGGTTGGATGTATAAGTGCTAGAACCTAGGCATGATGGGACTTTGATTGCTGTTAGCAATCACACTCCTATCATGCCAAGTCAGCCAGTACATGCTGAAACCTAGCTAGCTGCCCCCCTTGTGTATTGATGCTGCCAGCAGTATGGGGTCTACACATCACTTACAGCCACCCTGTACCAGCATGTACTGGCTGACCTGGCATGATAGTAATCACACTCCTATCATGCCAGGTCAGCCAGTACATGCTGGTACAGGGTGGCTGTAAGTGATGTGTAGACCCCATACTGCTGGCAGCATCAATACACAAGGGGGGCAGCTAGCTAGGTTTCAGCATGTACTGGCTGACTTGGCATGATAGGAGTGTGATTACTAACAGCCATCACAGCACAGTCCCATCATGCCTAGGTACCAGCATTTACTGGTTGCCTGGGTATGATAGGAGTGCGATTGCTGTGTGAGCAGTGTGGACGCCAGGGCTGGCTTTGGGGTGTGCAACCTGTGATCTATGCCTGTAATTTAGGGGGTTTTAAATATACCTTTTAATGACGTGTTTTTATGTGAATTCCAATTGATCTATGCCTGCAATGCTGTTTCCATGTATTTATTTGATCTATACCTGCAATGCTACGTTTCATATACTATTGTATACCTGCAAATACAGGATTTGTATGTCTGATTCTGTTTATTTGATATATACCTTCAGTGCTGAGATCACAAGTGAATTTCAGTTGATCTATACATGCAAAGCTTGGTTTGTGTGTTAATGTGTTGATCTATAACTGGGGCTAATATTAATATATATGGGCAGCAGGGGCATCAATACACAAGGGGCAAAAACACTAAGGGGGGTATAAACGACAATGCAGTGTGAAAAATCCATCCTGATGTAGACATCTGTGACGTAGATTGTGTCCTGCCGTTTGTGTGTTTTTGGTTATCAGTGTAGCAGAGCCTGTCCTCGGGTGTGTGTGTATAGGTGTTGGTGTGGCAGAGCCTGTCCTGGTGTGTGTCTGGGTGTCGGTGTGACAGAGCCTGTGTTGGTGTGTGTGTTTGGTCATCTGTTTCCTGGCACTTAACTTACAGTAGGAATTATTTAATTTATACTTATCCAGAGATAAAACGCCTTACTGAAGTTGTAGTGACTTCAGGGGACAAAACGTTCAAGGCCCTGAAATCATTTAGTGGAAAAGTTATTTATTGTGTTATAATATTTATTTCAAGGATTAGTCGCACTCAATTGTGGCTTCAGGCTTCCCATGTTGAATGATCAAGTATTATTTTAGCCCAATAACAAAAGTATAATTCCATAGCACATTACTTTTGGAAATTATGAATGCCCCCCAGTTTGACTGTGGTATCTTGTGTGCCCCCCCCCTATATATTGTTTCTAGAGTCACCACTGACTGTGATGAATAGCATAGGTCTGATGGGAATGCAGAAACCCAACAAAAGAAGCATCCCAGGATCAGCATTGGGCAGCTGCATACAATAAAAGTTAAACTGGCTGTTAAGCCAATCACCATTGAACAACAAGTAGAGTACAGGCGCTTTCCCAATTGGTTACCGTTCCCCATTTTTTTTTTTTTTATAGGTACACTCAGTACTGGTAATTTTTCCCACCCAATAAAGTTGACACGTCACTGCAAATTATCTATATTGCTTCTGCCTGGGAGCTTTGAAGGACTAATTCTGAAGGACCTGTGAAGGATATCAACATGACTGCCAGGGATGACTCCCAGCTATCCCCTGGCTTCAGTGACAATTGTAAACTGGCTACACATCCTCCTATACCCTGTCTATAAAGGAAATATATATTAGAATCCCACCAAACATCTGCAGCCATGTTAAATTGTGCTAAAACATTTATTATCCATAAATCACTATTTAGTGGTGCTTTGGGACTAAAAGTGAAAAATGTTTTAAAGGATTTGCTGGCTGTCAATTTGATTGTGGTAAAATGCCATTAATAAGACAATTATAGTTCACTACTAGAGTCTTACCTGGTGCAAAGAAAACCAAATACAGAATAAGACCAACAAGTGCAGTCCAGGAATAAGAGGTAGGGCAATAGTTATAAGCCCAAAATAAAGATTTGGATGTTTCATTTGCGCAACTGAAAGAAAAAAAAATACGTTTACATTTTATAAAATGGATTAGGAAGGTCATATGCCCACCCGCAATAAATCCATTCTAATACAGAAACACCAATTATTGTACCAAAATATATAAAAACAATGTGCAGGCTAAGAAAAATCACTACATCCAATAAATAATATAAATACGATAATCAAACATCCCAGCCCATTTTGTAGCTTCACCAAAGATTTGAGAGGTCAGCATAACTCTCATGGAGAAATTTGACATGTATATTTGACAAAGCACCCATAAGCACACAGTCATTTCATGTCAACTGAGACATGTCACAATTTGCAGGGGAAAGTGGCTATTATGTGCCATCAAAGGTTTTAGAATACTATAGAAATCAAAATAATCTCAGATTTATTAAAATTAAGTATATTTCTGGTATTTGGAGCTGATAACCTGTTAAGAAAAAAATCTGACTTTGTTGCTAAATATATAATACCTGGGTGTTACCAAGAATAATTTGTGTAAAGCATTTAAAGATTTAAAGGTGAAACCAAATGTCAACATTCTGCATAATATGAATGCTAATATCTATGCTGCAAAGCTTTTAAATGCATTTTTTTTGTGTTGGTGTCCCTTTGTAGTCCTCTGTAAGCCTTATCGAACACAAATAGGACACAACTCATACTTGATTAATGTAGTACCGTGAACCTAAACATTTATTGGATTTTGCTAATGTCCCTAATTGGGAAAAAAGCACTTAAATTAGTTAAGCTAAGGGGTAAATGCATTATTTATGAATTTCAGCTGTGGCAATTGGTGGGACCTGCAAGGTGGGAGTTCCTGCCAAATTGAGTACTTATGGGACCTCCTGGTATGGGAACTCTCTTGTGTTTTAATTCTGAACATATATGGGAAGCACCACCTAAGTGTTTCTATATGTATTATACATCAGGAGGCTTTTAAAACACTATAAATGGCTTATCTCCCTTTCACTAATAAAGAAGTGACCATGATGCTAAACTAAAGTATAGAATGAGTCACTTCAAATTAAAACCATACATTTTATGTGCAGCCAAGGTATTTATATGGTAAAAAAAAAACCTGTCAAACAGACAATAATTTACCTGCCCCAGGCCGATTTTGCAGTAGTTCCAGAATCTACAGGGATGCATGATGATTCAACAATATTTGAGCCATTCGTTGTGTAACAAAAACCACAATAGGGGTCTAACATACATCCATTGCAATAGCTGGGGGGAAAAGGATGCAAAAACAGAATCATTCACAGTAACAATGAATAAAAACACTTTTGAGAGTAAAAGTTAGCCATTTATATCCTTAGCTGTTGTAGGTAGAAATTCTTAACAACATAGCTGAATTGAAAATAGAAAAACACAACAATTGACATATTTACCAGGATTTTAATCTCTTGTGCACTGTAAGTTATTGGTTATTGTCAGGGCTGGTGCAAGGATTTTTGCCACTCTAGGCAAAACATAATTTTGCCGCCCCCTGGCTCCACCCCCACAAGCCCCCCCCTAACTGGCTGACTCGCTCCCACTCCTCCCCATAGTGACCGCGAGCCGCAGCTGCGCTTACTGATTGACTGCTGTTATTGTCAAACTGTGCTTTAGCTTATATCTGGTATTAAATCCACTATCAGATGCTGAATGTGATTCTAAGAAATACAACAGATCTTTAAACTACTGTAAAATAAAAAACAAAGACAGATTTAAAAAAAGATGAGAAAAGCAAAATAGTACAAATTGGTGACTGTCCAAAAGACAAAAAAAAAGCTGTACCTTGGGTTTGTTTAGTTTACACTGAACAAAGACAAACTGAAACAAGAGGTTAAAATATATAATTTTCCAAAGTATTGTGTTGTCTCCTTTTAAAACGTGTGTTAGCATTGCCATAGAAAAATCAACTCGTGGTGTTTGAGTAGGGAAAGTCAGCCCAAAGATCAACGACAGACAACTGTGGCAGCCTCCATGACCGCAGACCAGGGTTTTGTTAGTGCTAATCTACATTACACTATACAGCCCTGTACTTGATGCTCAATGAGAAAACTATTTGTTGCGTGAGACTTTTCCTTTAAGGCCACACGTACAAGCTTTCAAACTAGAGAAACAAGTAACGCACAAGTTGTGAAACAGTTGTGATAACCAGCTTGATTGTCCATGGCTCATATAAGAAAAATGGTATCAATGGAGGACAGAATAAGTTACAGTTTAATAAGTAGCATTGATTAGGGAGCTCAAGGTAATTCCTGAGGAACTTAACATGACACCCTTTCCTGATTGTGATGCTATATCTAATAGCCCAATATAACTCATGAGAGTGATATTTATGCTCAACAACCAAAGCTATGCATCTCACCAAATCCCCTGTGCACTACATATACATGGTATATTTTATTAAAGATGGCTGCCCTACCTTGTGTTCTATCTTTTGCCAGGGATGGGTAACTCATGGAAGGAAGTTAATATAAAAACTGTATTCAATCTCAATTGGTACATTTTATACAATAAAGGATAAAATTAAATTAAAACAAGCACCTGTTACTTTAAAAAGAGTTTTATTTCTTATAGCGTAGAACAAGTAATATACATTTAAACATTTAATTGAACAATACTAAAAAAAAACCAAATATTTCACCTGTACTTTGAGCAAGTAGAATTTGGAGTTGAGGGATCACTTGGTGTAAATGTGACTGGTGGAGAGACCCGAGCAGATAAGAAAAATCCCAAACCCAGGACACTAAGAGCCAATACTGTACCTGTGGGGGGAAAAAATTAAACATACAGTGAATAAAATTCACTGTAAATAAATTGTTTACCTTATAAAACCGTTGTTCAACAGGGACTTGTTCCTCCAATTAAAATAATATTTTTATAATTCTTTAAGGACAATGACAGTAATTCCTTAATGTGTATTAAGGTCTCCAGTAAAGGTACGTAGGAATAAAATGCCAACGGCAATTGGACTGAAAGAAAAACATTCTAACCCATTTAAGCTTTGAAAATAAAGTGCCCTTGTAACAGTGTTGTACACACAGTATGAGGAGAGAAAATGTTTGTGCCCTCAAGTGTAAAATGGTGTAAGTGAGTCCTTATTCTTAAGTGGATAAATCTTATGGTTTGCCATTACTATGTGCACTAAACTTAACTAACTTCAGACAGTTGTATTCATCCTCAGACAACCAAGGATATGGCAGGTACAAAATATTGAAATAAATTTTCTATCTTTACTACACTAAATTAGAAGACCCAGGATTTAAAGGACTTTTATGCTTTTTTTTATTATTATTTTGAACCATCTTATTTTGCTTAATTTCACTTATATGTCTTAGACTGGAGGAAAGGAGATTTAGTGTAAGGCAAAATAAAATATTTTTTTTTATTTTTTTTACAGTAGGGACTATAAGGATGTGGAATTCTCTGACTGCATTGGAATACATCACACCTGTGTTCCAACGGCATATTGTGTGCCAGGTAAACAGCTGTGACCCCAAACTTTATGATACTGCATGTTAGATGTCACTATTGATTTTGCATTTTCTCCCATGATGTTTCTTCTCATCCATATTAAGAAGTCCTTAAACTCTGTGAGTATATATATATATATATATATATATATATATATATATATATTCCAGATAAGAACTGTTCGTCCCATTTAATCTGCCCATTTTTTCTGATGTAGAGATTTAGACCTTAATCAGTCGAGCAGGTTTTCTGTCCTTTTGTTCCATACACCAACACCAAACTGATTTATTGATTCACTGATTTAATGTCTTTATTGATGGAAGCACTATTCCTCATTGATCTACTTTGGTCAGAGGGTCCCCCCCGAGCCACTATACTGTAGTACTGTTACTGAAGCTGCTTTCCTCCACCGTGGTCTGACATTTATTGCCACTGAATGTCTGCTTGGGGCAGCCAATTAGTGGAAGTTAGGCCCACCCAATGATTGGGTGATTATATCATTTAGTCATTTGGGTGATTATATCATGTGCAGGGAGCAAAATAGCTGAGGAGTAGACGAAAGGGCAAATGCATAGAAGTATTCTCAAGATTGTAATCTTGCGAGCAGGGATCTCTCCACCTAATGTATCGGTTTGTCTTAGTCTGTCAATTCTTGTCTTGTCATATCCCTTGAATATATGTATTGTATTAAGCGCTGCGGAAACTGTTGGCGCTATATAAATAAAAAATAATAATAATAATATGCACAGAAACATTTAAACATTTGAATGAAATGGCAGCTGCATTGTCTAACCACGATTTTAAGACATAATGATTTGTCTTACTGTGACAGTTAGAGGCATATTGTGGTCCAGCAGTTCTTGTCTCACATTTTCAACATATCTCTACCAACAATTGTCAGTAAATGATTTTTTTTTAATTGATCTAAAATAGTAGGATTGCCTTTAATGAAGCCAGTTAAAACTATATGTACATTTAGATTTGCATACCTGTTAAACTTCCAAGAGTAAGCTTCCTTCTGCCAAGTTTTTCTACGAGCCAGACACCCAAGAGAGTAAAAGTGAAATTAGTAAATGCGGTTACCGCAGCAAGCCAAATAGCAAGACTGTCATCAGTGACTCCAGACATTTGGAATATAGTAGCACTGTAGTACCTGAAATACGCAAAAAAACATTATTACTCTATAATGCATTTTAGGAGGTTATTAGGAACCTAAGAAAATTACATAAACAATACTTGATACTTTGAGTGGGGCTGTTCCACCTACTCTGCTGAATTTTTACACTTCTGTAACTAAAAGGCAGCATTGGTAACGATCCTAGTGCTGTTGAATGCCCAAACATTTCCAAGAAATAACTGAATATCAAAATTGCTGTATTCTGTGTGCATATTTTTGCTGGGGATACTTGTCATGAAGTCACAAAGCAGATCCAATCTGAAAAAGCTTAAAAGGTTTTTTTATTTTTAAACCTGTAGATCGAAGAATAAAATGACTGACCAAATACGGTTTTATCTGTTTAGCATACTACACTACAATTACTGTTAATTAAGCGGAACAAGCGTTTAAATAAATATATTGGTAAATTTCTATCAAGACGCATGGAGCATTTAGAGTTGTACATATTTAGTAATCTGCTATTCATAGGTTTTATCAAGCAGACTTTCATTTTTTGAAGTTATATTTACAAGACAAGACCTACAAGTGGCAGTAGTACCTCTCTCACATTCCATCCTAAAGTTTAATACCCAGTTAAAGCTCAACATTTTGGCATTTTAAGATTTCAAGCACTTTACATTTACTGAATTGGTTTGCATATCTGCAATTTCTATAAGGCTAGGTTTCCACTTGTTTTTTTTTTAGCTAAAAACGCCCATAAAAACGCCAATAGCGCCACCTGGCGTTTTTTTAGTGAAAAAACGCAGCAGCCAGATGTTAGCTGTTCTTCAATAGGAAATCGCAGAATGCCATATCCACTTGGCGTTTTTTTGTTTGGCGTTTTTTCAGTCCTCTTTGGCGTTTTTCTGCTTTTTTGGGCTCTGTGGCAGTTTTTCAAAATCGCAGCATGTTGACACTCTGGCGTTTTTTGCAAGGAAATCTTGGCGTTTTTCTCCAATAGAAGTCTATGGGAGAGAAAAAACGCCATGAAAAAGCCATGTGGGTTTATTGCCTTGGCGTTTTTTATGGCGTTTTTTCCACAGTTACAATGCAGAGGATGGACCCAGTATCTGTGTGTCCTACGAGAAATAGGCTGGAAACAAACAGTTTCACACAAAACAAAGTTCATATTGAATCCTACACCATTTGGAACAAGCATGCCATTACAAACAAACATATGCGACGCATCAACTGGACCCTGCATGCCAAAAGCAACAGCAAACAATTTGCACCATCATTTGGGGCCAATCTTCCTAGAGGAGCAGACATTCGGAATAAAGCATGCCTTACAAACCACAGAAAAGTGACAAAAGGGTCCGCCGGGGCGTTTAAGTAGAACTCTACCAAGTAAATGACATCAGGGGGCAGATACTTGCCATTTCTCCTAATCCCTTTTAGCTGGGTGAAACTTCTAACTTGTAAAGGCTGGAAAAACTGCCTAAGGTCAAAAAAAGCAATTTCCACAGAAATGCTAAAACGCCAGAAAAAACTCCAGAAAAAAAAACGCAAAAACGCAGGAAAATGCAGTGGCAGTTTTC
The DNA here is from genome assembly GCA_023333645.1 of Sceloporus occidentalis. Classification (NCBI taxonomy): domain Eukaryota; kingdom Metazoa; phylum Chordata; class Lepidosauria; order Squamata; family Phrynosomatidae; genus Sceloporus; species Sceloporus occidentalis. Next base: position 14,608,125 of record JALMGF010000017.1, read on the forward strand.
TTGGCGTTTTTCATCAAGAAAAAAAACGCAGGACAAAAACCCAAGTGGAAACCTAGCCTAAAACTATTATTTTATTTTTTTTGCCTTTGTTATTAAACCAGAATTACGTAATGTGTGCAAGACCTAAGGCCAGCATAAAATCCGTTTGGAAAGGCCAGCCACATTGTGCAGACAAAACATCCATGTTATAATTACGGCTGGCTTAAAATCCGTTAATTAGAAAAACTGAAAACTCTGGTTGATTGCAATTTCCAAAAAGCTTATGCAGTAAAAGCCTACGTCAGACTTAAAAACAATATAATGTTATTGTGTTCACTGTATTCTTTGATTCAAAATAAAACGAACAGCAATAAAAGGAAATTCAGCTGCAAAATACATAAATGCTAAAGTAAAGAGTCTAAGCGCATTCATCTGTTATAGTTTTGTTTGAAGAAAAACATAACACTAGTTAGTATCACATGCAGCGTATTTATATAGGACTGGAATTACTGCTGGGTGATTGTCAGAGTTGCCAAGATATTAGGAGCAGTAGGTTCTGCATGGCACCATCTGCCTTTCCGAATATGGTGGCAAAAGAAAGTTGGGTATCTGCTCTATACTAATAACTTAGAGCTTGCCAGCTAACATTAGGACTTCATTTAAGGCCAGTATGTACCTCCATATTAATCCATTGGCACTTCCAGTACTTCTGATCATTTCGTACACTGGGGAAGAATAGCACAGTCTTGATTGCAAAATACGGTGGGTGATCAGAAGTGCTGTAAGCGAAGAACTTTTAAAATTTATTTTCTTTTTTAAATAAATTAAAATACTACTGGTTATTGAATGGATACTTAAGCCATCATATGCACTTTTACTGTATTTGATAGCTCAGAAGTCCCTTAAGATTGTTATTGTGTTTCCTTGCATTTTTACCACCTCTCAGCTGTATGCAGTATCATAGATGTGTTCAGCTGCACACATCTTCTGACAATGTACTCACCGACAGTCAGCTTCATCCCGGGTCTAATAAGACCCCTGTGCGCATGTGCTAAAAGTGGTACCATTGATTTCAATGGGAGCGATAAGTGCTTTTTTTGCACGTTAAAGGAATGCATATGAAGGTACTCTTAACAAGGATGGCTTCATAATGATGTGTTTATATTGCTTGCAGATTACCGATACACTACTATAACTATATACTGCGTCTGAATGGATTTTTTCTGCAGTATTGTTTGTTTTGATCGTAACATGATATATTCTCCCCTCCCATAAGACTGTATGTCAAACTACGTTTAGTCAGGCTATGAAAAATGTAATCCTAGAGGCTCAATGCACATAGCAGGTGTATGCTCAGGATTCACTACAGTTATCAAAAAATATCATTGGAAGTTGTTCAGAAAGGTTTTGTTTTTTTTAAAGCACTGAATAGATAAACAGTATTAACCAAATGCACAAATATTCAAAGTACAAGCTGCTACAAAATAACGACAATATTTAGCATATAAATCATGCTGTAAAACTTACATTAAAAAAAACTACCACGTAGGGCGCTGGGTTTGTGGCATCTGGTACAGTTATGCATTGGAGTCTTTTCCTTGCTTAAATGTACCTCTACATGGTGGTTGTATTTATGCAATCTACAATAATGTAAGCATCTGTGTTTATTTTCAAGATTTGTCTATGAATATTTTTTATTTTTTTTGCTTTTTACCCCTAAGGATCCAATTATGTTATAAAACTGCCTCCTTTTTACAAAAAAGTTTTTTCATTTGTTTTTTCTTTTTTAATGTTATTAGTATATATTGTTATTGCAGTGCATGCTCTATTACAAGATGTTCATTTTGATAAATGTTAGACATTAATAGGCTTTTTTTCTTAATGATTCCACTAAGAATCAACGTCCACTATAAGCATTCATGGAAAGAGTAAAGTGCCCCAGGATTACAATGATAATAATTTAATATACCCTTTTTAGATGTTCCTTTAGTTTTATATATGTTTATTATTAAATATGCCAAGCTGTATTTAACATGCTGCTTTATTTGAAACTATAAAATAAGCAAAGATAGCCTTGGATAATGTGTGCCAACAATGTGTTTCAATAACAACATGAGAGCAGATGGTAGCTCCCAGGCAGTTTGCTTATCAAAACAGATACATCAATTGCCTTAGCACTTTTCATTTTTAAAATACCAGTACACTATTCAAATATTTTCAAATTCTGATGCCATGGTGTATTCTGACTTCAAATATTGTTTCATAGCTCGTATTGGTTAAACTAGTGACGGTGTTATAATAAAGTAGATGCGTTTGCGAAGCAAATTATAGGTAAATACATTTTATATCATAGTTGCATAGAATAGAAATAAAAAAGTTATCCAAAAATGTTAAACACAATTCCAATGCAAGCACAGTAGTTTTAGAAAATTCCATTGCTGCAGTTGCCCAGAAGCTATGACTACATACTTGCCCTGCTTCTATTCTATAGCTTTTGTCTCAACATTCAAGCACTTAGAAGGGCCTCAGAAATTACAAATGAATGTAGACATTTGGCGCTACTGTACAACCAGCATTTGGACATCTGCAAATCAACAGCGACACATTCCAAGCTGTACTTCAAATGTAAATTTTACATCAGGCCCACTTGAAAATGGGTAAAAAAATTATCTAGGGGACAAAATCTTTCTTCCACTTGTGTTTTACAAAGTTAGAATTTACTCATAGGTGTTTATTAGTTTTATAATAACTAGAACATCTAGTATCAGTATCCGTCAGAGATGTATAGATCATGCATGTTTATAGAAAAGTCTGTCCCCAGACTAAATGGTGCAAAGAACAGTGAGTTAGTTTTATTAGTCCTATTTGGTGTAATAAGGAATAAAAAAAAAAAAATGGACAGCATCTTTCAACCATATGGGTGGTATCTGTCTTCTCCTCCCTCGGGCCAGGGAGTTTGAGGGGTCTGTACCATCTATGGTGGTACATCATACCAGGCTAGAGGGGGTTTCCAAGAAAATGGGATATGTGTAAGCAAATTACATTTCTTTGGGTTGAAAAAAAAAAGTGGTTTCCTGAACTAAGTATAATTAATTCTTCATATAAGAATGTCACGTTTTCACCCTTCGCTGGCTGGACTTGTTCTTACTTTGTGTGGCTCATTCCCGTTGTCAACCACTAGTGGCCGCCCTTGCCACTCAGGACCTCTCTGGCTGATTATCATGTCCAGGTGCACCTTGCTATCTAATTAGCTCAGCCTTTATAAGCCTGCCCAGCCCTGCAGTCAGGGCCTTTACATTGTAGTGTTATGACCGCTCTGCTTTGGCCTTGTACCTGAGCATCCTGCCTGTACCTGAGCATCCTGCCTGTACCGTGAGCATCCTGCCTGTACCGTGAGCTACCTGCCTATATCGTGAGCTACCTGCCTGTACCTGCCGTCAGCCCTGCCAGTGGGCCTCCTGCCATCAGCCCATCCAGTGCGCCTCCGTATCCGTCAGCCCTGCCAGTGGGCATCCTGCCTAGAGACTTTCTGCCTTTACTTGCTGGTCATATCACCTATAGTAATACAGTACCTTTCCACGTCTTCTGTTTGTACTGTGTTTTATTGCGCCTGTCCGTACCACCCCACTTACCATCATGCATCGTGGGGTACAAACGGAACCCTTTGTATCCCCTGCTACTGGGCTCCTACCCGACCTGCTTACCTGGGTCATGACAAGGAATGATGTTTAAAATACTATTCTTTTATCTAATTTTATATTTGTATTCTAGTGTACTAACCCTGTTAGTGTACAACTGTTGAGTGTTTTAAGCAATATTAAAGATACATATGTTTTTAAACTGTCTCTCTATGGCATTGTTTTATGTATTAATTAAATTGTTTCACTGCTGTGAATTACAGGTCATATGTTCAATCAAGAGTATTAACACCTCAGAGGAAGCCCTTTTATGCAGGTAAAACGCGTCAGGTTTCTACAAACATTTAGTGTGATTTAAACAAATTAAATTGTATACGTGTTTTACTCTAAAATCATAATTTTATATACTTTCTCTGCATATTTACAGAGGCACTTACACTACTTGTATTCTCAATTTAGGTAAGTGGGAGAGGCTAGATACAGTTTGAGCAACTTTAGAACAAAATGGTTGTTTGCATAGGTGTGAAATATGGATCCCTGCACAAGCAGAGGAGCTTGATTATCCACTAGTTACAGAAATAGCTGTGTCAATGATAGGTGAGGTTATCGTTATGGGGGACTTTACTCACCCTGATATAGACTGGAAAAAACAAACAGCTGGGTCAGCCAGGAATAACCAGGATTATGTGTTATGCAATGGGTAGAAGAGCCAACAATGAAAGAGGTTGTGCTAGATTTAGTATTTACAAACGTGTTTTCAGAAGTCACTGTAGGAGAGTGTTAGGGCTCAAGTGATAGTATGGTTTAATATAAGGAGGATGCGTTGCACCACTCTAAAGCTAGGGGTTGATACTTTAGACAAGTTGATTTTTTTTAAATGGAAAGATATGTAGGTCTGACCTGGGCAATTTTAGATGAAGAAATTATATTATTTAGGAGATGTTCTACTGAAGGCAGCAGATAAACTTGTCAGTAAGACCAAGAGAAAAAAGAAAGCACTATGGTACTCCACAGATGTGGCACATGTATCGAAAGAGAAGGTAGCATTTAGGGGAACTATAAGCAATCTCAAGATGAAAGCACATATAAACTAAGCTCAAGGCAGCAAAACACATAACTAGATGCACCAAAACCCACACAGAGAAAATTGGCAGGTTAACCAAAAAGTGTGATAAACTTTTCATCTAAGTGCCACTAAATCGGAGTTTACCAATGGATTAATTCCACTGCATATTGTCACTATCAGGAACTAATTTGTCATCTCTCTTCTTTCATCTGCAGGTATTTCACTCCCCCCCCCCCCCCCATTTATCTCTGCTTCTCATCTGCATCATTGCTGGTTGTCCTGATAATTATTTAGCTCTTTTTGCATTGGTGTCATTCCTTTTTTTGTCCATATTGAATTATTAGCACACTGTTGGCTATCCTCCCCTCTCCCTCATGTGTCTGTCATTTTATTGTGCAGTAATGAATTAGTTGGTAAAATACCCAACAAGCACCCATCCCTTATATCTGGACTGATTTTGGAGGCAGAGGCCACTTTCCATCTTTGTGCCAATTGCTTTCTATTGCAATTTCCTATGTGACAGTAGATAGTTTACTAAGCAACTTCACGAAAGTTTACAAGGAAGGACAAAGAGGAACTTGGAAGCACCACTTCAATTAATACTCCACTGATCCTTTATCATCTGCTGCCATACCTGTGTGTTTGTCTATGAACGTCACTCCCTTTATGCTTCACTACCATGTCACTCCCATCCCCATCATTCTCCAAGCATCATATCCACAATCCTCTTGTTGCTTTTACCAATAGAACATTTCTCTCTCCAGCACCTTCACTCTCTATTTTTATTACTTTCTTCTCCCCTTCTCTTATCCCAGGCACCTTTTACTTTCACCAGCTCCCTTTGCCCCACCTCCCTCCGCTCTCTCCAGTCACTCTGCTCTTGCAAGACCCATTCACACCGTCGCTCACTCTTTCTATAGTGAATATATAATGGCTGTAACAAACCTTTAGGTACAGGCGAGCCTGCAAGATGGCTAAAACAAGGTGGCTATGGAACTTTATTTTCCAGTATGACATTCCATGAAAGCTCTACAAAACCTGAAGAAAAAAATAGCTTTTTGTTTGTTCCTAGAACAAAGCCACCATTTCCGCTTGATAATTTTAGGACAAGTAGGCCCTGCAAATATATTTCTTGCACCAGGACCTACAAATCCGAACGGCAGCCCTCGCATCCTATAAAATTAGTGGTCAGATGCAGCATTTAGTCAACTACAGAGGTAAACACCACCAAGCCTTCAGAGGTGTATCCTTGCTTGGACCCGAGTAGTTTAACTTTTTATTTGTTTTAATTTGATGCCTGTGCTCAAGCCGAGAAAATAAATAAATAAAATAAAATGAAACAAACCTGTCGCCTTGAAGTCTTGAATTGTGCAGCACTAGTGTACTACTATTTGTTACGCAGCAGTCAGCATGTTATATAGGCTTAACCAGTGACAGCAAGGTTGTTAATCAAGTTTACTGGCTATGTGAACAAAGGGATTTGCTGCTGAATCTTTAAATAAGGCAGTGTTTCCGCAAACAGAAAGCTAGAGGCATGCTCTTTTACATAAAATGTTATATAACTGTTGAAATGACATCTGTTGTATTGATTTCTCAGCTGACTGCAGAAGAAACACAAACTGTTTTTAAGATATCAAAAGTTTAGCCTTAAAAGTCAAGGCTCATTATTTTAGGGTAACAATTGCTCAGTAATACTGTATCATACCGATTATACAGGCCACACGGAACTTTCATGGAGAATGATATGACAAAAAAGGGTAAAGAGGGTGGCATGATCAAGAGTAGACTGACATACAACGTGACTGTTCTTGTGAAGGTTTGAGCTGCAGTTAGCCAAGGAACGAGATGTAGTGATGTTGTTTTCTCAGACTTGTTTTCTCAGCTAGCCTCAAATTATAAAAGGAGAAAATAATTACCCTGCTAACAAAAAAGACAAAGCTAGTATTGGAAGTATTTAGGAAATATTTGAGTGTTCCTGAGGGTATGAATTGCAGACTGTATGTCATTGTAAGAAGCCCTTTAAAAAACATTGTGCAACAGCACTAATCTGAGATGTTGTGGCAGAAAATTCTAATTGCATGCCATAGTGGAAATGATTACTAAAATAATACCCCATGCCCAAGACGTTGTGCTGCCTAGGTCCAAGGATTAAATGCTGCGCCCCCACATATATACACACACACCTAGACAGTCACACACACAAACCCACACCGACACATGCCAACGTAGCCCAAAACACACAAATCCAGGCAGACACATGCATTTCACGTACCCTGTATTCAGCTTCCCTTCAATGCAGCTCACTGCCATGCTATTCCCACTGGGTCGAGCAACACAACCTTACATGACTACAGTCAATCCTGTCTCCTTCTTGAAACTAGGGGCAAAATGAGGTAAATCCAGGACTCGGGACTTACCTCTTTATCCCTAATTGTGAAGCATGCTGTGGGTCTGTCTGTGCTGCCTGAATAGCATGGACCCACCAGGACCCACATAAGAGCCGGCTCTGCTCAAGGCAAAAAAAGGTTTCATTTCCCTTTCACACACAGCCTTTTTTATAATGCAAGTATAGGCATAGGCCCCTCTTGTATGCACCTGTTAGTACAACTGCGTAATTTAGTGGTAAAATATTAAAAAGCCCTGAATGCGAGCAACCTTTCATTCACCGTTACTTTATTAAAGGTCCGGTACAGAAAAAAAAAAAACACAAGTCTGTAGACCGTGGCAGCTAAATTGGTATTTTAAACTCAGTTGAATTGTACCTACTAATAACTAGACATTTAAACGTTACTTGCGATTACCTACTTCTAGATGTTGCATTATAGGGTTTTTTCTAAGGCTCTTATTATAATTCTAATACATCTATTCAGTTGAAGCTGAGCATGTACACGAGAAAAAAAAAGTGTATGAACTAAAATGCCATGTAGGAGACTCACATTAATAAGAAATCTCTTCAACCGGATTTCTCTGGTCTTTAAAATATTTAACTTAATAGAGGATTAAACATAATTTAATCAAGGGCTGTGTTTTTACCATGCGATTTGTAATGCTGATTGGCGATCATGGTAACCATATTAAAAATGTTTAATGTGAATCTGTCTTTCCATTGTATCCGATCTCCACCTTGAAAATGTCACTGTTTGCATACACGTAAAGTACTTAAGACTACCAATTCTAGCACTAAAATATAAAGTAAAAAAAAAACCCTAGGAAATGAAATATATAAAAAATACATGCAAACCAAACTTAGAACTTTGTAAAAAGATACACAAAAATTGTTATTTTGTCACAAATTAAGGCGGACTTGTTAGGTGTAGTTCATTAGAGAAATAGTTTCATTATCAATATGTATTATCCAAAGAAATACAAATTTCAAAACACATTTAATACATACATGACAGTGTTGATACCAGCCAGTTGTTGGAACATTTGCAGTCCACACCCTAGAAGAAGAGCACGTCTGGTTGGGGCATAAACCAGCATCCTGTATATAACAGGACCCCCTGAAAAGAATACATTTATATCATTTAGAAATGTATTTCACAATAAATCTAAACTAATTTAATGGAGGAACACAAAGATAAAACCTTTAAATACATTTAAGTGTTTAGAAATTATGTTTTATGAAGATGTGTGCTATTTTAAGTTTGAGGTTGACAGATTAGATGACATTCCCAAACCACATCTCAAAGTCCTTATAGTCATGCTGCCCACAATTTTAAATTATACTCACCTATAACCAAACCTGCACACATATTCCCCAGTAATCTACAAACGCAAACATTTTTTTTATAGTATATGCATGATCCCTGTGCCATCCGTTGCTTTTTTGGTTGAGTTGCTGGAAACGTAACCAGTATCTAACATCCCAGAGCTATGTTTCATCACAAAAATCCTCCATTCTCAAAGAATGTAATGAAAAGGTGCAATTCATCCCACCCAAGACTATTCCAAATAAGTCATTCACCGTCTTCCATAAACCGCATGGCCCAGAGCCTTGGCAACATGTTGCTGCATAACATCCCCCAAAGTAACTCATTACTGCCAAATGACGAGTATAATAGTCATAAAAAGCAATCTAATGCTATATGACAATTTTATAGGACGCAGCTAACCTTAATTAAATGATGGGATAGTAAAGAAATGGTTCCCCATCCAGTGTTATGGTAATGTCTCATCTACCAACTGGATTATTTTCTGTAATGTATCATTTTGTATGAGTCCTTCCAAATCCAACTAAACCTCTGTAATAGCTCTTCTTGTTGCGTAGGAAGGAAATCATTAATATATGTTAAACAGTGGCATTTCTGCATTTGTACAATGCTATTTAAGTCTTAAAAACAGTTATGTCTAACTCACGTGCTTGAGGTCACTGTAATATGCAGCATATTACTTAGTGGTGGTCATTGTTACTTGCTTAATTACATGGTTATAATTAACATAATTGAACTCCGGCAAGACTGTAGTCCTGCCTAAAACAGCTCTCCACAAAATAGCCAATAACATTTTCCAAAATGACTACTTCATGAAAAGATGACTAATCCCATGACGAGATAATTTATTCTGTGTCTCTGGAACAATAGACATATGTACTACTTCAAGGTTATGTTGCTAAGCAACTTTATTAAAGCAGTAATGTATAAAGAATGTGAAGCAATCTTTTAGCCAAACGTGTTAATACTATTTTTAGCAATATGTATGTAACATTTAAGGGACATTCTAGCTAGCAGAATGTCCCCTTTAACATTCTTGTAAATGCAGGGAGCAAACTAGAAATTTAGCTTACTGGAGATGTGTTGGGCTTAGCACGTTTCCTGCTTGCTAGTGCACACACATAATACACTCTCTCTATCGCTGGCTTATGTGGGAGTTCGAGGGGGTCTCATAAGGCACCCTACATGCATATATTTTCTTGCCAATGACTGGCTGCCTCAAGCAAGTGGTACCTTAAAGGTAAGTTTTTTTTTTTTTTACATCACTAAAGAAGACTAAAGAATAAGTGCATTTATATACATTCTTCATTGGTGGGGCTACACTGGGACACTAGAGTGCCCTTTTACCCTTTAAATTGTACTTTGAAAAATGCATGGGAACTTAACGGTTCCCTTGTGGCCTTAAAGTAACCAAAGAGTGTGCAAATAGAATGAATAATCACCTCCCAAGACACACACAATGGAAACAATAAGGGGATGGAAAAGGGGTTAGAAAAATGAATTGTGAACATTATTTTGTTATTTGAACATACCTCCGGTCTTTCATGTTGATAAGCATGATTTTGATTAGACACCCACATATCTATCCTTTCACAAACAAGGTGAAACCTCTCAATAAGTCTCTATGTAAAAACATCGTATGTTAAATCTCGCTCTAGACAGACACAAATATCATGCATAATAAGAAATTTTTTTTTACCACTTCCTACAGACACGTGAATAGATTTCTATTCAGAATATTGGATCACCATGGGGTTATTATTTAATGATAGGTCACTACATGTCCTATAGTATTATAATAAACATTAATATAAAAATACATTAATAATATTTGGTACATATATATTTGTATACCTATCCACTAATCCCCATCTTTGCAATTCTTTTTAAGCCACTGCCTATTATAAATTAGTTTCATACTAACAACGTTCCACATACTTAGCCGTATATCTGCTTACTGCATTGTAAGGCTTTAGAATCTACAACAGAAACCAATAAAGGGGCAGTAAAGAACATTTTCTCTTTCTTCACATGGTCCAGAAAAGCAAACATTATTATATTATTTCATTGAAACAAGTCGTGTTTCACAATGCTTCTGTGGCTCAGAAAACAAGGTTGTTTGAGCACTTCTAATGCATTTTTTTTTCTTGGTGGCAAGTTTCAGGATTTACATTTAAAAGGGGTTGGGGCATAAGGATCAACTAATAAATCAAAATTTCATAAGTTTCTGTAAATTATATGACCTTTGAGTGGTGAAATAAAGTACACTACACAAAGGACATGGAAAGGTGTGTGTGTGTGTTTATTTATATATATTACACACACACACACACACACACAGTGAAAATGTGAAAAAGGCTAAATTATATATAAAATGGGATATTTGACTCATATCATGTATAACTATATCAAGAGGCATACGATATCACAAGGGCTATATTTCTCAGCTATGTTTATTGTTAATTAAATAAACCAGAACCCGGAGACTGCATCATAAGAGCAAACACTGATAAACCCACAAAAGGTTACATTTCCATAATGTCAAAATTTGTTTGTTAAATTTAAGAACATAACTCCCAATGCTTTTATAGAAATTTAGCTTGATTTGCATATTAGAGCAGGGCTCATCTTAATGGTGGTGCAAGAAGAGATTTTAGAATAGACACAGAAAACAGTTGCAAAATATACACAATCGTGCAAACAAGCTACCAAATCATGTGTCTTTGTGAATTTTAATTAAATTTTGCAACAGAAGCAGCTGTTAAAATGAAATAGTAGGTCAGGCAAAACACTGGGGAAAATCCAGTCTTACCATAAATGAAGTCACGCATAATTACATTCCAAGAAATCTATCTGTATATTTAACAGATGTATTCTATATATAAACATCCTGAGTTCAAACAGGTTAACTAAATAAAATCAGCCCATTTTTATAAAGAATCTTACATTTAAGCTCATATATATATTTATAAGGCATTTTATTATGAAACACAGTCCCTCAAGACTCCTTTAATATTATGCCATGGATATGTTTCACTACCCGTTGCTAGGATACACTGCAAAAGGGGATTCCGTTTTCATTTGGACAATGATGAACTAAATAGTTATCTGGCTGGAGACATACTTAGCACAGATTTCTGCATAAGGCACGCAACCTAGCTATACGCTTCTTCAAGAATCCTTTCATATTGTTCCAGTAAGGGTAGATATATTACCAAGTATTTATACATTGAAATCTGGCCATTCAATAGCAGTGCAGAGCTCTGGTGTAATTTAAAATATTAAATAAATGTAAAAAAAAAAATCCCACGGCTGATATAATTATATCATTAAAAGTAAAAACGGAAAAATCTTACAAATCCCCAATGTAGACATTTTTATACAATTTATTCAAGACTACTGTACACTACTTTTGGCATATGACATATTTTCATCAATACATAAGCCTAGAGCAAAAGTAAGGTTTTACCTTGCGGTTGTGTGCACACTTATACAATTATTGAACAACTATTGGAAAAGCAGCTTGTAATGGAGTTAAAAGCGTTCAACAAGGAGACCATACTCTACTGGACCCATATGTGTAGTTTGCTTTGGAGTGGAGATACACCATAGCCAACAGCCCTGGGATGAGACAAACTCCAGCGAGTCTATACTTACTGAGTGTTTAGGATGCCTTCAGCCTGGGAACCATGTTTCCTGCATGTTGGACCCCTAAGCTATGCTCTTTAAAGCAAGTAACTGCCCGGGAGCGTTAATAGGTCATATACTCGCAAGAGCAGGGCCCTTTCCTCCTTCTGTACCAGTATGTCTTAATCTTACCGTCATATGGCACATTGTCAGTTTTAATGTTGTTAATTTTCACTGTCGGCCCTGTTGTAATTGCACTACTAGGGCTCTCTAAATAAATATGTCAAGTCATTTTTTAATGCAGTGCAAGTTAACAGGAATTTATTCACTAAAAGTTTATTAAGAAAAAAAAACATTTAATCTCATGGGCAGAACAATATATTAACTTAATATAGGTGTTCCTCCTTTCATCATGAGATGAAATGTTTTCTCTCAAACTTTTAGCGAACAAATTCCCGCAGGTTCATTAAGCCAAAATGAAGTCTGAGTCATGGCCCAGCAGTTGGTGATCAATGCAGTAGATCATTAGTACCAAAACCTGCATCAGAATATCAGCCGTGTAGCTTGGAAAATACATAAATTTTATGTCCAATAATAATGAACTGTCAATGGGTATGAGTTTTTACAAGCACTTAACATTCACTATCACAGCTGCCATATTAATCTTTTTTTAATCACTAAAGCATACAATTTAGTAAATCAGTGAAAGCAACTAATCCTACAACAACTGGACATAAAAAAGCAATTCCAAAAATTATTCATAATATGATTTTATCCATGCATGTAGCTGGTAGTAAAGATGTGTTGACCTCATGTGTGTCAGAGGGGTGAGCTTTTACATCTTGAAACTAAGCCAACTAAGATCAAAATGGAGGCAAATAGCGAGCATTGAAAACATTTTACCTGCTCCAATTTCTTTTTCCTCTTCATCAATACTGTTTTTGATACTATCATATTCTTCATCTATGGTTTGGTTACCACGAATCAGAGACAAAACTCGTCTAGCTTTTTGTGTTTGGCCTTTTTGAATGAGCCAACGTGGACTTTCTGGTAGGAATAGAAAGCCAATAAATTGTAAAATGGCTGGAACAGCCGACAATCCCAGCATATACCTGAAAGAAAAAAGGAAAAAAACAACATTACAATTGATTTTTACACTTTTTTTCCCCTTAAACTCATGCATTCAAATTGATTATTATGGAGAAATAGCAAATTAAATACACACCTTCCCCATTTAGGAAGGCATGATGAGCAGGAGTATTTAACTCTCCCTATTTTATATTAAGTTCACATTCATAATACATGGTGATTAGGAAACAGATGATCAGGTCCCAAATACAACACACATTCAGAAGACAAATAACTTAATTGACTGCTCCATTAAGCCCCAACTACACTGCTAATTGGTTGCACAGCAGAGATTGTTGACAAGTTCCTATGTAGTTCAGGTGAACCCTGCAGCTCTCAAATGACTTAGCACTTTTATAGCAAAGCCCAGCAGACCTGTAATTTAATTTAGTTTTCCCTAGTTAACATTGATCACAGCTTTAGCCATCAACAGAGAACGTTTACCAAAAAGATGATGAAATCCTATAAAATTATTGTATATTGCCCTCGCAGGGCAAACTTTTAAAATTAGCCTTATCGCTATAGCTGCCATAAAAATGTACTTGCTGATTGGACTATTACGAGTATTGCTATGGGCATTAGACCACACTTAATACTGCAACACAAATGTGTTATATAAATAACCACGAGCTAGGCAAAAGCAAAAGCTAGGCATCAATATGATTAAGCTCTGTTTTTAACAGAAAGGAAAGCTTTGTTTTATTAACAAAACTTTAAACACACATTTTAGATAATATCCTATAGACATAGTATGAAAAATTCTTTTGTTGCGCTTTTAGTCCATTCGTTTCCTGAAAACTAATTCCGTTTCCTGCTCATTCGTTTCGGAATCTGGTGTGGGTTTTTTTTTTTTACATTGGAAAACAAAATTCTTTGTCATTCACTCTCTCATAATACATCACCTATGTTTTCGGCTGAACGTTTCAGTGTCCCTGTCTCCTTGCAGCTCCACTTCTTCTCTTGCTTCTCCCTCATCTTCGTGTTCTGCTTCTCCACAACGTCTGCAAAATGGCAAAGCTCTTCCTATTCTTCCATTTAGGAGAGAGAATGTGCCTTAAAGCTTCGCCATTTTGCAGAAGTGGTCATGTTTTGCAAATGAAAGTTTTTTGAGCCGCAGATAAAGAAAGAAAAAAAAACACAGAACAAGAAGATGCAGGATAAGAAACAGAGCTTCACATCACTGAGACAGGGACACTGAAGTGGTCAGCCTAGAAGGTAGGGAGGCATTCTGAGAGAGCAAATGAGAATGTGACCAATGAAATTCAAATGAAAATTTAAAACTCTTTGCCTGGTTTTGCTTGCGTTGGGGGTCCCCTCGTTTTCGGGGTTTTGTATAAATTGCTGAAATTGGTACATTTTAAAAATAAAATCTGTGCAAATAAAAATGCCTAAAAACAGCCATCATAACTCCACTATGATAGTTTTTGTATATAAATAGTTTTTGGTCTGGTTTCAAAATCTACATTAATATACAGGAAGTTTTGAAAACTGCTAAAACAAATAAAGCAACAAATGTCACACATCAGATATATTCGATAATTACAAGACAGAAAATGTACAACATTGTCATATAGTAAGCCCCTATTTTTTTATTTTTATTTATATGGAACAATGTATGTAGCACTTCTTACAGTACATACATTAGGTAGGACAAAACTAGGTCTTGTAAGAAGTGCTGTCAGGCCCCAGTTGCTTCTAGCACCAATGTCTAAAATATATAGTTATTAAGAGAGCTTGGTGGTATACCAGCAAAACCGTTAAGTAAACCTGTTAACAAATCATTAGTAACGGGAGTCGTCCCATGGGATTGCAAATTAGCGAATGTTGTGCCCATTCACAAAAAAGGCAGTAGGGAGGAGTCCGGCAACTACAGGCCAGTAAGTACTATATCTGTAGTGGGGAAATTAATGGAAACAATGTTAAAGGAAAGGATTGTTGAAGATCTGAAGTCACATGGGTTTCAAGATCAAAAACTACATGGGTTTACCTCAGGGAGAATCTTATTGATTTTTTTGATTCGGTGACTAAAGTAATTGATCGCGGTGGTGCAGCAGACATTGCGTATCTGGATTTCAGTAAGGCCTTTGACACTGTCCTACATAGAAGACTTATAAATAAACTGCAATCTCTGGGTTTAGATCCCAATGTTGTTGAATGGATTAGGGAGTGGCTGAGTGACAGAAAACAAAGGGTTGTAGTCAATGGCGTATATTCAGAGAAAGGTCTTGTAACCAGTGGGGTACCTCAGGGATCTGTACTCGGACCCATTCTCTTTAATATTTTTATTAGTGATATTGCAGATGTCTTGATGGAAATGTATGTCTATTTGCTGACGAAACAAAAATTTGCAACATCTCGGCTATAAAACCCAAGGGCAGAGTATAGAATATTTGGTACTGTCCTAACCTCAACGTGCGAGGAAAGGGATTTAGGGGTAATTATTTCTGAGGATTTAAAAGGTAGGAAGACAATGCAATAGAGCAGCAGGTAATGCTAGCAGAATGCTTGGTTGTATTGGGAGATGTATTAGCAGCAGAAACAGGTAAGTGCTCATGCCGTTGTACAGATCACTGGTGAGACCTCACTTGGAGCATTGTGTACAGTACTGGAGGCCGTAAAAGGAGAAATACTACCACAACAAGAGGACAGTCATAAGCTAGAGGGGCAAAGGTTTAAAGGTAACATCGGGAAATATTACTTTACGGAAAGGGTATTGGACACATGGAATAGCCTTCCAGCAGAAGTGTTAATACAGTAAAGACATTTAAGCAAGCATGGGATAGGCATAAGGCCAAGCAAGATATAGGATAAGGGCAAGTACTAAGGAAAGTACTCAGAGGTTGGGCAGACTGGATGGGCCTAATGGTTCTTATCTGCCGTCACTTTCTATGTTTCTATATACCACCAGAAAACAGCCGATGTGTCTGCTGCACTTTTTTTATTATATATATATATATATATATACACACACATATACATACTTTATTAAAATATAAAAATTGTATTACAATCCACTATGCAAAGCTTCGTATAAAGCAGGGGCGTCCAACATGCGGCCCGCGGGACCTTGAGGTGCGGCCTGCGTGAGATCGGCAGCCAGGATCACAAGAGCCCTGCTGCTTACTTGTGGGAGGTCTTATTGTCCTGCACAGAGGAAGCGGGAGGCCACGCTGTGACAGGGCCAGGCTAGCTGGCTCATGTGTCATATGAAGTTTAGCCGGGTCACGGAGCGCTTTTGTGTCCGGTTCTGTATACTGTGACCCGGTAATATATTATATTGTGTTTATTGTGTAACCGGCCCAGAGACTGATGTGGATTCAGCCCCAGCCTTCAAAGAGACAATCCTATAATCTGGCTGGGGCTCTTAATCAGCCAGCACAGCCCTGTCTGCCCAGACGGCCCCCGCACTACAGGGGGGATAACACAGGTGGGGGAACCCATTGTATTCTGTAATCCCCTCACCTGATACATCCCCTGTATACCGATGGGATTTGTGATGGGATGTGGCTGATGGGATTGGGGGTTGGGTTCGGTACACATTGCATTGAGATTATATATAAAGTTCTGTGTGTTTGTAATAAAGAGAGTTCTTCTTGGTTTACTACGAATGGTGGTCTGGATGATCCGTGGATAGCTGAGTGCGATCCGTATGAGGGACTGACTGGTGATTCCTCAGACCTCAAACAGGGGTACCCAGCCTTGGCTACGGTGACCCTGTAACACACGCCCCCTGCTGAAGTCTGTGAGCGGCATCGAGAGCTGTAGTGCAGGTAAGGGGGTGGGTGTTTGAATGAGTATGCCTGATTGAGGGAATTAATCTGAATGAATGAATTTGTGTGTGTGTGTGTGTGATAGCATGGATGTGTAAGTGCTGGAATCTAGGCATGATGGGACCGTGATTGCTGTTAGCAATCACACTCCTATCATGCCAAGTCAGCCAGTACATGCTGAAACCTGGCTAGCTGCCCCCTTGTGTATTGATGCTGCCAGCAGTATGGGGTCTGCACTTACAGCCATAAAGTTTGACAAAGGCTGATGGTAGAATTAGTGCTTGGAAAGGGTTAAAATACTAGCATTTGGAATACCCTGGGCTGTCTAGTTTTCAAAAATATATGACTTGATGGGGTAAATTGTATTGGCCGAAGTACCAGATTTGGAAAAAATGGCTTTGAAATAGCAAAACGCTACCTGTACTTTTTGCCCCATAATGTGTAGAAAAAAAAGCAAAAAAACATAAAAACATTGGGTATTTCTAAACTCAGGACAAATATTAGAATCTATTTAGCAGGTTTTTTCATTACCTTTTATAGATGAGTAAAAGATTTTTCAACTAAAAGTTAGAAACAGTCATTTTTTTCAAAATTTTTCACCATATTTTATACTTTTTTTAATAGTAAATAATATGATACAATCAAAACAATGTCATCTCAAGAAAGCCCTTCTTGTCCTGAAAAAAACAATATCTAACGTGTGTGGGTTCAGTAAACGGGAAAGAAGAAAATTACAACTAAACACGAGCAGCGCAGAAATGTTAAAACGGCCATTGTCACGAAGGGTACAAAAAGTAAAATCAGCCTTTGTCACGAAGGGGTTAAATTTGTTCCCAAAGCTTGAAATGTATATAACTTAAAGGTCAAATGGCAGAACAAAGATCCAAAAAAAACAAGTACATTGTGGCAGGTGTAATTACACCAGGATTTGAATAAATTAAGCTAAATTTTATTTTGAGTCCATTGAAGAACAAAAAAAAAAAAAAAAAAAAGAATAAAGCATGCAAACCTAGTATGCGTTTTTCATACCATATACAGAATAACAAAACAATGAAGACAATACAGACAAATAATTTCTCTTCAAATCTTAACATATATTAAATCGAAACTGAGTATTACCATAGATTTAAATCCCCTTATTTTTTTGTTTCTGTGTATTAAAAAAAAAAAAAAAAAGTAAAATTTTTTAATTAACAGCAAGCTCATACTGAACAATGTACTACTGAGCAAGCTTAAATGCAAAGAGAAGGTCATGTCAGTGTGTACTTTAAAAATGGTAATTTATATAGAGAAAGAAGACAGCTTTCTTTTAGGGTGAAAGGATTCAAAGATATGCCTTTATTTAAGGTCAGTAAGATTAGAAAAAGGGTCAACTACACATATATCTGTTTAAAAGATGACAATCATTCAGGAGCATTCACAATCTTTCAGAAGTTAAATTACAATTTATAAAGTGCACGCAGATTTCAAAGCATTATTACAACTCAAAATATAAAAAGAATGAATACTCATGAATTGTGATAACCCATTCTGGTACAAAACGCAAAGACCCTGCAATTGGAGTTTCAGTTTAAAATGTAATAGAGGTATGGACACAACTAAAACAGATGGAAGAGGACTGCTCGGAAGAATACTTGTTTTCCAGAAATATTTCACTTTTCTGACCCCATAACAAGCATACAATTTAACCCCTTAATGACAATACAGTTTTTTTACTCGTAGTATATTGTGGGACAATGGCTAAATTCAGTGTTGCTGTTTAGCTGTGATTTTCTTCTTCCTCATTTCGTGCTCCCACACATATTATATGTTGTTTTTTTTCAGGACAAAAACAGGGCTTTCTTTAGATACCATTATTTTTATCATATCATCTAATTTACAATATAAAAAAGAAAAAAAAATAAGAAAATATGGTGATTTTTTGTTAAAAAATTACTGTCACTTAAAAAAAAAAAACAACTTTTACTCATCTGCTAAAACTAATGAAAACACCTGCTAAATAGATTCTATTTGTCCTGAGTTTAGAAATACCCAATGTTTTGATGTTTTTTTTCTGCACGTTATGGGGCAATAAGTCAAAACCATTTTTTTCCCCAAAGCTGGCCATTCTGCCCCATGTGTTATTTCAGGTATCTTTGAAGCCGAGAAGCCTCAGCATATGTGCATGTCAGCAACGGAGGTTCACAAAATAGCAGGGAGTCGGGAGAGAGGCAGAGTGGTGTATGGGAGGGGGGAGGAGTCAGAGGGGTGTATGGGAGCCACCCTCCCATACACCACTCTGGCTCCTCCCCCTCCCATACACCACTCTGCCTCTCTACCTGGCTCCCTTGTGTCTTGTGAACCTCTGTTGCTGACAGGAGGCAGAGTGGAGTATGGGAGGGGGGAGGAGGCAGAGTGGAGTATGGGAGGGGGGAGGAGCCAGAGTGGTGTATGGGAGGGGGGAGGAGCCAGAGTGGTGTATCTGAGGGGGGCAGGAGGCAAAGTGGAGTATGGGAGGTGGGAGGAGGCAGAGTGGAGTATGGGAGGGGGAGGAGCCAGAGTGGTGTATGGGAGGAGGAAGAGTGGTGTATGGGAGGGGGGAGGAGGCAGAGTGGTGTATGGGAGGGGGGAGGAGGCAGAGTGGTGTATGGGTGAGTTATAGTGGTGTATGGGGGGTATAATGAATTTCAGAGTGGCATATCTGGGGGAGGCAGAGTGTGAATCAGGGAGAATTTCAGGGTGGTGCAGGGCATTTATGGGGAGCGGAGTGGCATATCAGGGTACACAGTGGCATATAGGGAGGTATAAGGCATAAATGGGGGCGAGTGGCATATTGGAAGTTATAAGGTATATAGGGGGTATAAGGCATATCGATATTAGGCATATCAGGGGGGCATAAGACATCTGGGGGTAAAAGGTATATCAGGGGGCTCAGTTGGATATCACTGGCATATAAGGAGTATAAGGCATATCGGGGGCACAGTGGAATCTGGCATATAAGAGGTATAAGGCATATATCGGGCAGAGTGGCAAGCTGGGGGTCAGATGTGCATAACTGGGGGCAGTTTGGTAAATAAAAGAAAATATAAACAAGGCTTTTTTCTCAGTTTTTATTAAATATGAAAAATAGTTGACATATGTCAGTAAAATAAGGTGAATAGCGAGAGGCCATTGCAATAAAGAGATGAAAGTGTAAATTGTACGTTTTTTATTACATTATTTTAAATTAAAAGAAATTTTATCCGATTAATCGAAAAAATTATCGGCCAACTAATCGATTATTAAAATAATTGTTAGTTGCAGCCCTAGTCAATTTAACAAAATGCAAGGTTAGTGAACAGAAGAAAAATATCAAATCAATATTTGGTGTTACCACCCTTTGCCTTTAAAAGAGCATCAATCCATCTAGGTACACTGGCACAAGTCAGGGATTTTGTAGGCATATAGTTAGGCGTATGATTAAAGAATTATACTAAACCGGTGTTAATGATCATCAATTTAATATGTAGGTTAAAACACAATCTTTAACAAACAGAAACAGCTCTGTAGGAGCCAAATTAACTAACAAGGTGAGGTTGCTGAAGTTTTGTGTTAAAAAGTGTTCGCCATGGGAAGACTGAGCACAGCAACAAGACACTAGGTAGTTATACTGCATCGGCATGGTCTCTCCCAGGCAGACAGGGTTTCCATGTGTTTTCTCCAAACTAAAAAAGCACAAAGAAACCGGGAATATTGAGGACCATAGACACAGTGGTTGGCCAATGAAACATATTGCAGCTTATGAAAGACACATCATAGTTACTCCCCTCTGCAATCAGAAGATGTCTAGCTCAGCTCAGCATTGGCAAAAAAATACCAGTGGGAGCATCTGCTGTCGGGAGAAGTCTGGTCAGAAGTGGTCTTCATGGAAGACTTTCGACCAAAAAGCCATATCTCTGGCACGGAACCAAGGCCAGGCAACAACTATTCATTAAAACAAAGGAACTAGGGTACAGGAAAATGGCAGCAGTTGCTCTGGACTTATAAAATTGAATATTAAATATTTGGCTGTAGCAGAAGGCAGTTTGTTCGCCGTAGGGCTAAAGAGTGGTACAAGAATGAGTGTTTTTTTGCAGGCAGCAGTGAAGCACAGTGGAGGTTTCGTGCAAGCTTCGGGCTGCAGTTCTGGAAATGGTGTTGGGGATTTGGTCAGAATGGTCTCCTCAATGCTGATAAGTACAGGCAGATGCTTAGCCATCATGCAGTTTCATTAAAAATGCATCTGACTGGCCCCAAAATGTATTCTGTAGCATGACTATGGCTCTGCAATGTAATTTGTAAGGGAGCACCAACTGGAGGGAATTAAACCAGATTTGCATCATCTTGTTTTTCTGTATTCTTACTTCTGTCTCATCTTTGCCCACCTCTCTCCTTGCCTTCTGTCTTTATCCACTTTTCCATGAATCAGTCCTCCCGCACATTTCCACAAAAAGGTGGAGTCTGTAGCGTGACTATGGCTCTGCAATGTAATTTGTAAGGGAGCACCAACTGGAGGGAATTAAACCAGATTTGTGGTTACCCCTGGTGCTGAGGAGGGAGCAGGTCACAGTCTGTGACTGCCGCAGGCATATCCACAGCCTGCTGAGAGACTACTCTCTCAAGGACAGTCTAGAGGCTGAAGACTAGCCCCATTCTCCTCGGCCCCCCCCCCATTTCCCCAGGTTATGTTCCACTAAAGTGCTAACCATATGCACCATGTCTGGAAATGTAATTGTACACTGCTTCTACTGAGCTTTCCGTAACTGAAGTCGTACTGTAACGTGTATAGCCCTGCGCTGCGTCGCAGTACTGCTTATCGTCTATCTGTACCGATAATACCGATTTATGTACTCCTGCTAAAACAGGTTGATGTCTGTTTTATCATAATCAGTTTGTATAATAAACTTAAATACTATGGCTCTGCAATGGCAATACCATCACTTCCAGGATTCCTTTTTCTTCTTTATGCTGACCATAAACTCATTCTCTCTCAATGTCTCTCTACCTCTGCTGACCACTTCTGTGTCCTTGTTTCCTTTCCTGCAGCTCTGCTTATTTTCTTGCATCATCTTGTTTTTCTGTATTCTTACTTCTGTCTCATCTTTGCCCACCTCTCTCCTTGCCTTCTGTCTTTATCCACTTTTCCATGAATCAGTCCTCCTGCACATTTCCACAAAAAGGTGGAGCCTTTGAGCACACCCTTTCACGGATTAAAGGAACAGGGGAGAAGTACTCCGACAGGCAAGAATAACGCAGACAGATTCGCAGAAAAAGAGAAGGGTTTTGAAGGGGAGATTCAACATTTTTGAATAGAATTGGAATCTGCAGGAGTAATTAAAAAAAAATAAAAATGGAATCACGCAGTGACCTAGTATCTGTTATCAGAGCCACCTTTCGTATAGGGCAAAACAACCCCCATACTCAGGAGTGCTCCGTGATCCCACCTGTCTTATCCTCAGACACCTCTATAACCAATGTCCACTATCAAGCTTGTTGCTGACTACAGCTGCATTGCTCAGGTATCAGGTGATTATGTTTGATTACAAATGGCTATTAACTCACAATCAAAGGATTTAATCAATATCTATATCCTGTGGCTTTGAACCACTGGTGCTATACCTAACCACTAGGCCAACAGGTGGCTTAAGAATTGCTGGTCTCTGCCTCCCTATTGATATTGGCTTCAGGCCTGCTTATGACACATCTGTGGCTTGTTGGCTGCATGCCTGTCTCTTTCTCACCTGGGGCTCGCTAGGTGATCATCTTCTTGGGCAAGCTCCAGGCTAGAGCATTTGTTTCTGGCCCTAATTGCACATGGAGGCTTTTGATATTTTTGCTTGGTATTTTGGATTTGACCCTTGGCATGCCCCCCAACTGTCCCAATTTGTGTGGGACAGTCTCGATTTTGGGACTCTGTCCCACTGTCCTGCCTATCCCTTCCTCTGTCCCGCTTTATCAGGGCCGTAGTAACGGTGTGGCGAGAGAGGCACTTTCTCGCCTCGGGCGTAGCTGAGAGGGGGCGCTCAGCCTGCAGGAATGGCTGGGGAGATCATAATCTCCCTCTAACCAGCCCAATATTAGGAAGTGCGAGGTCAGTCATGTCATACCTCGGCTTCCGTGCTTCCTAATCACTACACGCCGGCAAATGATGTTGAGCGCCGGGATATGACATCATACCCCTGCGCTCTGCATCAAAAGCCGGTGCATAGTGATTGAGGAGCACTGAAATGACAGACCTCGTGCTCCTACGACAGGATGATGGATGGAAGATGAGAAAGGTAAGATGAGGAGAAGGCCAGTGTTTGTGTGTGTGTATATATATGATGTCCTGATGAAAGTCTAATAAATAGACTGAAACGTTGATTGGAAAACTGCAGTTTCTGGAGTGATTATTTAAAGAAGTCCCTGGAGTGCCGGTAACTATTTTTGGATTTTTTATGATTTGCTGTTACAGCTACTTGGCACTGGGCTAAAAAGGTGGTGATTGGTGTGCAATTGTTAATTTTGGACATATGTATATATATATATATATATATATATATATATATATATATATATATGTATGTATGTGTGTGTATGGGCAGGTGTGTGTAAGAGCAGTGTAGGTATTTGTGTGTTTGTAAGCTGGTGTGTGAATGTGCGTGTGTGTAAGGGCAGTGTATGTATGTGTGTGTTTATGGGCAGGTGTTTGTAAAGGCAGCGTGTGGGGGCAGTCGTGTGTAAGAGCAGTATATGTGTATTCCATGTAAATGGGCAGGTGTATGTAAAGGCAGTGTATGTGTGTGTTTATGGGTAGGTAGGTGTGTGTCTGTGTGTTTGTTCATGAGCAGCTGTGCGTTAGGGTCCTGGGCCCCTGAGAATGATACTGTATCGAATTGTCAACAGGATTCATCACCTTCCCTGTCATGCTGCTGAGCACAAGGAAGATTCTGTTAACGTATTCAGAATCACCTGCCTCAACCAGTTTATGGTAGACAAACAGGATCACCTGATTGCAAAATAAATATCTTCCAACAACCATGCCAAATCATTAAGTTTGTGTATCTCACTATATTCAGCTGAATACTGTTGAAAAGTTGCGGCTGTAACTTGAGAATGTATGTATTTTTTTTTTTTACACATGGAAAACTTAAGCTCTGTATAGAATTAAAGGGACTGTTTTCTTTTGGCAAAACATCAGCTCTAAATGTAGGACATATCCTTATAGGTATGAAGAGAGTTTAACCTTAAGGGTTTGTTTTAATAGAGAGAGAAAAAAATACCACCCAAAGCATGCTCCAAAAGATCTTGACCCAAATAAGTATTTTTCAAGAAAAAAAATCCTACAGATAAAACTCTTAGAGCTCTTCTCAGCCAAATAGTAATACACGCTACCATCATGAGGTACTGAGGTCCTGGTTAACATGCAAGCTGCTTTAATAGCAAAGTCACAAAGAAAATAAACAGCAGCACTGACAGAGAGAGTACACCAAGTGTCCTCGTTACCAGATCTCATGACAAAATCGTCCTCTGCCTACTAAAACAAAACACATAATTTGATTGCAGATAAGAATCATTTCACCAATCTAGTGCACCCTCTTCTCAAACCTTAATCAGTCCTTAGTCTTGTCTTAGATTCAGGATAGCCTTATGCATTTCACATGCATGTTTAAATCCCCTTACTGTATTAGCCATTTGTTCTGAAAGGCTTTGCATTACATTGTTAGTAGACTTGGGCACCAGGGGGCTCTTCGTGTTCGTCTTCGTAGATTTTTTTCCCCCCCCGAATTCCGCGAATATTCACCTGGTCCTGTCTTCTCTTCAGGCGAATATTCGTGGACATTCTTCGTGTTCAGTTTTTCTTCGTTTTTGCCGGTTAAGGGGTTAATACGGGGTTAAAGCAGCTCTGGCGCCAGGAGTTTAAATGTCCGTATGAGGAACTCTATTGGTCGTCAGCAGGGGGCTCGTCTGCCAATGGTTAATGGCAGACGAGACCCCTGCTGGCGACCAATAGGGACGCTCGTACAGACTGTTAAACTCCTGGTGCCGTAACTTGTCCGGCAGATCCCACTGGTCTCCCTGTTCTATCATTTATTAACTGATAGAACAGGGAGGCCAGTGGGATCTGCCGGGTAAGTTGCAGCATTGGGATTTTAAAAGTCTGTACGAGCGACTCTGTTCCGCAAGATAAAAAAATAAAAAAGTGTCCCTCTTTCACAATTTCAACTGTTGGGAGATATGTAAAAGGACTTAAAGAATGGTGTTCGGGGGCACCAATCTGTTAAGTGCTTTGACCATTACTAAAAGTTGTAGTGTACTGTAAAATGTAAGCGTGTAGTACTGTCCTTTACCAAGGATACTTCTAAATATAACAAAAATATTTCTTCTGGCTTCAATGATATTATGTTTTCAACTGCTGCTTAAAAAAAATGTAAATTCAATAAATACACGTATTTGAACCAAAGTACAAAAACCAACAGAATACTGAGTCACACAGAATCTATGCATGGGTAGGCAGTAATCCATATTCATAACCAACTTAAATAAACAGGATGTTACACCATGACAGAGGTGCAAAGCCATGGAAAACTACAGTATTTAATAATAAAGTACAGTCCTAGCTTTATTAATACTATATTTTAATACACATGTCACAGTTAAAGAACAACTGTGGAGAAAAGACACCAACATAAGCGATTTAAAACTAATGCAAGGATATGGGAAATACCCACACCCCCAATATTGCATGCTGGGCGCATCCATATTGAACACATCAGTCGCAGCTGACCGAAGATGCGCGTCCCATACATGTGTGGCGGCCATTTTTGTTAGTGGTGTGGGCATTACGATAAATAGCAGCAGCCATTTTGTGCATTCATTTTAAATCACTGTTAGTGTGAAGGAGGTTAGTGGGGGATTTGTTAGATAAGGTTTCGTTTAGGGTTAGGCACTAGTTAAAACAGATAAAAATAGAAAAGAACAGAAGAATTAAAATTATATTTTTAGGATTTTTCCTATTTATGCTAGTTATGGATAATTTACATAACTGTAAAACAGAGCATATGCAAATTTTTTTTTACGCATTTTTCAATAAAAAAAACCTCTTACATATGAAAATATGGTTTTAAAAAGGTCCCTCTTATCCTGAAAAACTTATTTGTGTGGGTTCACTAAATGAGAAAGAGGGAAATAAGTATGGAAAAAAAGGCCAAAAATATTGCTCTGGCTTTATAGAGGTAAAAAGTCCTTTAGGGGTTAATCCCTTGATATAGTTACATTTCCAGTCATATTGCCCTTCTCAGGTGATGCTCCACCCTCAATATGTCCCTTTAACAACAATTGACGTGCCTGGCACTTCATGTGATTAAACGGGTTTAAACATGGTGTAGCCGTAATGCTTTGATATCAAGGCATTCAGCAACCCGAAAGGGCCCAAGTCTTATTGCTTCCTGGAGCTACATTGAGGCATTCAGTGACACAGAAAAACCCACCCCAGGACGCACGTTGACCGATGCGGAGAGCCTCTCCGGAACCGTCACTGTGTGTCCTGGCATTTGAAGGAAAGAAAGAAAAAAGCAATATGCTACCTGTAATTACTGCCCTATATTTTTACAGCTAAACAAAACACAGCAAAAATGTTAAAACAGCCATTGTCACTAAGGGTAAAAAAAAACAAAAAAAAACAGCTCTGTCCTTTAGAGGTTAAACGAATATATAAATATTTGATACAATATGTCCCATTACAAAGATTATTAATAAAGATCTCAACAAAACATATGTAATAAACAGAACAAAGTTTTTTGATAAAGTATCGATCGATACATTAAATATTAGGCAATATATAGTAATCCTAAACAGTTATACAATTAAACCAGCCATTTAATAAGCAAATATATTAATACATTAAAGTATTGATAAATCAGGGTAACAATGGACACATATTACATTGCTAATCACATTAAATTTGAGAAAAATAAATTAAATGTTCATTAATAAAAGTAGATTAATCCAACAGTACACACACGAACAACCACACACCCAGCAGTCGGGACTTGACTATCCCTACTGCCTGAGCATGTTCTGCAAAACCCTTGGCACCAGGAAGGGATTTCTTCTCACCATGGCAAACTGGCGCACGTGGTTAGTCGAGCCCTGCTTTACACAGCACCATTCTCTAATGCTAGACAAAGATAGACCCAGAAGGACAATCTGCCCAGAGATGCTTAGATTGTGATTTCTGTCAGCTCTGGCTGGGCTCAAGTTCTCTTTCATCCATTAGCACAAAGCTAGGCAGTAAATCTGGCCACCTCATCCTACTTCTAGAAGTGAATGTCCAAGCAAATGCCTTACACTTTCAGAGTTTTTTTTTGCATTATTCTACCTTAATGAGTATTCTTACACTTCTCTCTAAGAGACGTAGACCTCCCCAAATCCAGTATTGGTACAATTAAATTAGTAAATTATCATTCTTTAACTTTTTGCAAAGTTCATACCTTACGTTGATATCTCAAAACACAAGTGATGTTCTGTACAGTTGCCTTCTGTACAGTTTTGAATGATACCTCCAGTATTATATGAATTGTGATGGTTATCTTTATTCCTATAAATAGTATGTAATTAAATGAATTACACAACACGAGAAATGATGATCATACATAGACATATATACATAACTTGAAGTAATCATTTTCTGTACGACTATCAGTCTCTCACATGGTTGTGAGAACTCTCTTTAATATGTTTTGTTGGCCCTCCTCTTACAGAGATTTATTAACCTGGTATAAAGTTTTACAGAATTACCTCCATCCATCCTTTCGAAGATAACTGAAAGCACCATCCACAACTGCTGCAAAGAACTGCCCTCCTGTTATGAATAATGTGTTAATTGTAACCAGTCTTCCTCTTAAATGTGGCGGAGCAGCTTCTGCAATATACACTGGCACGGTCATAGAAGCAATGCCTAGATAAAAGGGGGAAAAAATTAGTCTATCAACAGAGTTTCAGACACAGAGTTGACATTACTACATGTATGTGTTGTATAATATATCAAATAACAGATGGAATAAGTATCTTGTGATAATACCTTTTTTATTGGACTAACAGAATTTTGGAATGACAAGCTTTTGGGAGCTCTTCTCCCTTTCTAAAGTCTCAGAGCTCCCAAAAGCTTGTCATTCCAAAATTCTGTTTGTCCAATAAAAAAGGTATTATCACAAGATACTTATTCCATCTGTTATTTGATACTGACACCACTGAACTAATACAGCTACAACCTCTACTATATATATTGTATATACACACACACAATTATATTTGACATACAATATGTGTGTCTGTTTTAGGGTGTGTTAGTATGAGTGTGTGTGTAAGTATGTTAGTATGTATTTAATGTGAGTACTGTACAGTATGTGTATACGGCAAAGAAGTTATGTGTATGTTGTATAACTAAGCAGAAACACACATAAAACAATGTTATGCATTGATCAGCTGGCGAAAATGTTGAGACCAAAGGCTTGCATGAACCTGTTTCCCCTAGGAACAATGGTTCAGTATTTACTGCACCTTTATAGAATCTAACTACAGTGAACAAGAATTAACTAATATTCTAAGCAGTATTATCTGGAATTGATCATGCGAGCACTGTATCTGGTTAATAATCGCACAAACATGGACCTGAAATTATAAAATACACAGCGAATTGCCGGGGCAGCTAGGCACAAACACACCATTTTTTTTTTCTTAACTCCGATCATAAAGTAGAAAAACAAAACACATCCAACAATTTACGTGGGCACGTACAGGAAATATAATAAAATTGGTGCTTAATGCTTGAAAATGATCACCAAAAGGAGGGAAATCCTTCCCCCCCCCCCTCGCATAGCATCTTGGGATTATATCTAGACTGCCTTATAGAAAATCAAGCCATGTCAGAGCACATGTGAATACATAGATACCAAGTCTGAAGTGTTTCACACATGTCTGAAGACAGAAGACTGCTAAGTGGAAAGGAGAATGTCACCTAAAACCAATATTGATCCAAATCTAGGCGTTGCCTTGAAAAATGTTTAAGCCATAAAGGGGGTCAACTAAAAGAAATGAACAGAAAGTAGTACAAACAAAAAGGTATCATGGGACTGGCATAGGTGTAGAATATGTGTGTTCAAAGTAAGGGGCAATATCTAATGTTTATCAAATTAACACCAATTTTCCATTGATAGAAACTTTACACTCTAAAAGGAAAGTAGAAAGGAAATAAAAAAAAAAAATCCAGATGAATTTTATGCATTTTTACCAGAATATACCATACTTTAAAGTGGGGGTGCGGCCTATAATTGGGGTTTAGCAAAATTTGTATTGCCCAACGCCCGGGGCATGCAGGTCCGTGCGGGCAAGCAGCAGGGTTAGAATCCAGAACCCCCGCAGAGCTGCATGGGACCTGGATCCTACTCTCCAGCAGCCTGTGGAGGTCTGCATGATGCGCGTAGACAACCTCCGCTGCTGGCACTTCTGCCGTGGAGCACCAGATGGTTATGTCACACCAGTGCTCCAACATAGAAGCCCCGGCAGCTGAGGCTGTCTAAGCGCATCGTGCAGATGTTCACTGGCCGGACCCACTAGACACCAGGGAGACTGGGGGGTGCATTGGTAAGTCTGGGAGGGGGGGGCACTTCAAGGGGGCATAAAGCATATTTGGGTGACATCTGCAGGGGGGAGGGGGGAATATCTAGAAGTAAGGTGCATAATGAATTAAGGGGGGGACCTTAAAATGGCTATTGGTTTTCCAAATTTCTGTTTATATATAACATATGCTGACTAACTGTATTGAAGATACCAAAAATGTTAAAATACATGTATTACTGTTCATTAGGTAAAAATACCGTTTTACCATTCCACTGTGTATTTTTTCTTTAAAAATAAAATTTTTATTTAAAATAGCACCAAACTTTTAGGGTGCGGCCTATAATCGAATGCGGCCTATATTCGAGCCAATGCAGTATATAACAGCCATCCATGCAGCTGGATAATCATTATCCACTTGCATTAAAAGCTGTGTATTTTACCATTACAGTTCATAAAATAAACTGTTGTGTTATTTTGGTTTCAGATTATTACAGCTATTTTTGTAATGCTATTTTGAAAAATCAAATATTGAATGTACACACACCTACTACTGAATCTATTGATGCTCTCTCTCGATGATAGAAAAAACAAAAATTATACACATTTTCAGCTTCTCTGAATATAAGACTACTCTATCGGAAAAAAAGTTTTACTAGTAAATATTTATTCACATGTAAAGTTTTTCAGATTTAATAAACTATGATTGAGGAAAATTCATTTCTTGTTTTTATTTCCTTTTATTTGCCAACCTGCCCCCCGTGCTCCACACTTCCTAGTGTCTAGTGGGGGCAGCCGGTGGATGTCTGCGCGATGAGCGTAGACAACCTCTGCTGCTGCCTGGCTTTTCCTCTGGGGCTTCTTTGACGGAGCACCAGAAGGTCATGTCACGCCGCCAGAAGTGCCGGGCAGGAGCAGAAGTTGTTCATGTGCATCAGGCCCTGACTGGGACAAAAAATAGGCCCGGGCATTTAAGACTGAGCAGCCCATTTTTATTTATTTATTTATTTTTAAAGCCCACCCTTCATGTGCATTTCCCCAAATCACTTAAACATTCATGATAGACACGGGCATAAGGGGCAGGTGCTGACTGAGCCTATTTTAAGGTAGGTGCCTGGAGCTACAGCTCCATCAGCCCCTATGTCAATCCGGCCCTGGGCCGCCCGGCCCACCGGGAAAATGCCTGGTGTGCCCGATGGCCAGTCCGGGCCTGATGTGCATCACACAGATGTTCACCGGCTGCCAGAGGGGAGGATCCAGGTCCTCTGCAGTGCTACGGGGGATCTGGAGCTTAGTCTTATAGTCAGACCTCTGAGTATTTGCGCTGAAAAAACCCTTGAGTTTATACGTTACACCTTTTTCATCGTTTTTTGGGTTTAGCTCAACTCAGGATTTCACAAATACAGATATACTTAGTTACTATTAAAAAGTATTACATGACCCTACATAACACTTTTAAAAGAGACACTGTAGCCATCATATGCTCTTAACTGTGTCTCTCTTTTAACCACTTGATGACAATTGCCGGTCAGGGCACGTCACGGAAAAACAGGACCGCCAATTCAGCCACACGGCGTTTTATTAGTGAAAAAACGCTGCGGCCAGATGTTAGCTGGTCTTTAACAGGAAATCAAACAATGCCATATCCACTGTTTGGCGTTTCTTCAGTCCTCTGGCGGTTTTCTGCTTTTTTGGGCTCTGTGGCAGTTTTTCTAAATCGCAGCATGTTGACACTCGTTTTTTGCAAGGAAATCTTGGCGTTTTTCTCCAATAGAAGTCTATGGGAGAGAAAAAACGCCATGAAAAAGCCATGTGGGTTTTTTGCCTTGGCGTTTTTTATGGCTTTTTTTCCCACAGTTACAATGCAGAGAATGGACCCAGTATCTGTGTGTCCTACGAGAAATAGGCTGGAAACAAACAGTTTCACACAAAACAAAATCAAATGGAGAAGATGTCGGGTTATAAAGGGCAATGTCTAATATTAATAATTAAAAAAATGATGTTTGACCCAGATAAAAGTCCACGAATTAAGCAGATGTATATACTTTCAGCATGACCGGTCTCATGTCAAATCTTCCTTGTAGAAAATCCAGAATAACCTAAAGGTGAAGCAGAGAGATTAATGTTCTGATTAAAAAAAATAAAAATAAAAAAAAGAAGCACCAGGAGTAAGAGATCTTCCAAATCCAAATTGTGTTCTAAAATAGTTATTCTCCTACTATTCAGCAATGTAGCCACTACTCATGGAAAAGCACCTTATGTAAAAGCAGCCTACTCTCAATCCCAGTTGCGGATAGAACATTGGACCTTGGTGCCAAAAGTCATACCTTAAGTAAGAAGGCTTGCCTGAAGGAGAATCTGATGAGTTCCAAACACTACACTCTTCTTAGCCAGACTGGCACAATTGGGATTACTGAGGCTATGCCCATTTTGATGCTTTTGATCACCCTGGAGATGAAGGCAAGCGCATGGAACACATACGCCAGGGGAAAATTCCACTGGCTGAAATATAGCGTCTAAAAACATCTGTCTTGACTTTTTGTGATAGGAAATAACTTTGATACGCAAAACCTCCTTGTTCAAAGTCCATTGAAGATCCTGGAGAAATTACATGATGTTGCTGCAGAAATACTCGCTAAATTTAACCCAAGAATAATTCTGATGAGACAGAATCCAAATTTCTGTTCTGAGTACATCCTTGCTTGTTGATGTATGGCACCGTCATACAACTATCTGACTGCCGACAACTTTGCCACAGACACGATTTCCCAATGCGTTAGGCCAAAACTACCACAAGTTACATGTAGATTGAATAAAAACTGTATTATTTTAAAGACCAGGGTGTCTGCAAGGTTTCTGATTTCATATAGACAGCCCAACCAAAACAGCATGCATCTGTAGTAACACTACAGGAGGGGATATGTAAAGGATGCCCCAAATAGAGAATGTTATGGAACCAAAAACCATGTCAGGGACCATTTGAACTTCAGTGGGATTCCAACATTTTTGTCAATGAAAGATAGGTCATGGGACATTATATCTGGCAAAAACCCTGGCAGGACTGATTGAGCGGGCCATATATTGTCACGCCATGCAGCACACAGATTATCCGACCATTTGGAAACAACTCTGGTATCTATATAATATAGGCTTTGGATAATGGGAGAGAGATTTCATGGAGATCTTTACCATCTGAATCCTCCACAAGGACTGATATATCTTGTGATATATCTCCCATTTCATTTTATAATTGTCTTGCTGATTTGTAACCTTTATTTTCTGTATGTCATTTTTTCCTGTTCAATTAATCGGCTCTGGTCTTTGTCCCGCAACATAACCTCACTGCTCTGACAGTTATCATATAGCTCTGATTATTAAAGTGATTTTTTTTTTTGTACTATCATTATATTGCGTTTGGGAAACATAAGTATATAAAAGTCTAGGTGGTAACAGTGAATTGTAGTACTTCGGTGATAGTGTAGGAAGGATTTCAGGGGTTAGTTTGGTGGTTGCTGGGAATAGTAATAGAGATCTGGTGTTACTAACCCTTTCACTCCCACACTCACCCCACTGTCTTAGCCAGGCCCTTATAGCCGACACTCGTGACAGCTCCCATAAAAAGGAAGCAGAGAAGATGGCCTCCCACGAGTTACCTCCAGGCATTAGAGATAGCAGGTTGATTTGTCAGATTCTATTCCACTTCCTCTAGAGCAAAGCTATGAGTCCCTTCATCTGAAAGCCAGAATGTCTCTAGCAGCCTATTCTAGAAATGACTCCAGTTTAGTGCCATAAAGCAAGCCGTCAGTGAAAGACATGGCACACAAGGCGCAATCCACAGACCATTGCCTAAGCCATAGTGTGCATATGGCAGAAACAGTTAGGGCAGTTAGGGCCAGCTTACATTCTCAATAGGTTTTTCACAAAAATACCGTAATAGCAGATTTGATGGCTACAATCAGCAGGAATATACCCTTCTAACTGATGTAGCCAGGATTTAATGGCCCTTGTCTCAAATGCTGAGGCAATAGCAGGTTTAAGGCGAATAGTAGCAGATTCAGAAGCTCTTTTTTGGGAACTTTCTAAGTTACAATACATGTGCTTGTAAAAATATGATAGTTCCTCAAAAAGGTATAGTAACTTTAGACACTAATGGTTTCACTTCCCTAGGGGCCAGAGTCATTAGGAATTCTTGCCTCATCCAGGAGAGGAAATCAAGACGCTGTCAGGTCTTTAGCTCTGGAAAAAAAGGAGCACACCTTTAAAGGAGGATTGTACAGTCTTAAACTGAGAAAAAGAGTGCTTTGTTTTTGTAGACAAAAGCTAAGGGGCTGACATCCTGAAGGAAACAGGATACAGCCCTATCAATACTTCACACGTAATATATTTTGAGGTTCATTTGGCATTTATTTCAAGCTGTACAAATTGACTAATATTGATATAGCAGCAATTCTAGATGCAAACAATGAACTTGTTGATGACAATAAGTTTCACTTGAATCAGTCTTGAAATCAGACCCATAGAGTATGTTTGTTAGGTAAAACTAAACTTGATTATATCACTTACCATCAAGCTCAGTTTTGTTATAAAAAAAAAAAAAACCAATCATGTCATTCAACATATAACCACGAGTATCTAAAAAGTACTCCTACTTGAATGAGAATAAAAGAGCACAAACCCCCCCCCCAAAAAAAAAACACAGCTGAGAATACTCTGAAAAGAGGCAGGTCATAGGTGAGCCCAATCAATCCTACCCATAGTGAAGGAAATAAGCAACTTTATCCTATCCAGGGCCAGGCATGGAGTGTTCCCAGACCAAGGTTCCCTCAGCAGAAATAGAGCTGCTCTGGAGACTAGAGAAGGAGCATTCATCAGCCCTTCATCCCCCAACTGTAAGGACCACAACAGGTAGGGGAATTAGGGACACCCTCCACAGAAAAAGTAGTATTATGTGTAATTTTGGCAGAGACTGGTGGTGAAACAGTCGCATACAAGAGCAGAAAATATTTGGCTATCTTTGTGAGGGTATCTTGAATTGGTGGGCTGCTAAACATTTCCAAACAGCAAATACTTATGCACTTGGGTTATTTCTTGAGCCTTTACCCACACCCTTCAATCCTTCCAGCAAGTGTCAGCTGTGAAGACAATGCATTATTGAGTAATTGGATATTCAAACAATAACAGGTAGACCGGCGCTCTGCTTGCTCCTGAACAGTAATCATGGAGCAGGCCATGATACCTCCTGCTGACATAGGCCAATCGGTTTTCAGCAGGAAGATCTCTCCACCATTGAAGAAAAAGAAAACAGGTCTTACTATTACACCCAAAAGGTCATCTTGACACCTTTTTGTAACGCTAATAGTACACCCATAGGAATGATACGTTGTTAAATGATAGATGGAAATAACACTTTCTAAATAAACATCATTAATTCAATGCCTACTACAAACATTAGCTGCTAAACAAGTTTGTCAGGTTTGTCATGAGAAAAAATACATATTTATAAAATGTATTTGGCAGCAAGAAAAAAAAACAAAAAGAAAATGTCCATCATGGTAGCCAAAATGTAAGTCTTCAAAATTTTTCTGAGCTTGTAACTTAAGACTGTCCACTTTAGCTAAATAAATCTAGCTTTTAATTTTATCTGAGTCAATTTTTAGCCACATAGCACTGGATGAGTATTCAAATAATACAAGTTCACATTAGCAAAATAGACCTGCAAAGTCTATTATTTTAAAATACTAAAATAAAAAAAAATATTTATGGACGCTAATCATTTGAGCCAAAGCAAGCAGTTATTCAAATTAATACTTCTTGAAACAAATATTGCAGTTAAGTATTTATAATATGTACATACAAACAAGATGTTAAACTATTTTGGCAAAAATTACCCATACTGTTTCAAACACAGACTTTATATTGACATCACCCACTAACCTACATTTGTTGAAAAAGTACCAGAAATAACTAAAAGAAAATAACCCATCACTGAAAGCAATGGGAAGCAGTAGTCAATCGCATGTATTCTAGCAGAACATTGGCTGCCACTACTTCTTTTTACTTAATTATTATACTTGGCTATTTCTCAAATTGCGAAGAATGCACAATACGTATAGTTTTGTTAGTAGTTCCAGTCAACTAACTAGAGCAGAGCATTTGGGAATTTTGCTAGCTTTGTAGTCATTTTCCGAAAGTTACACATAGCAACTTAAAAAAAAAAAAAGACACATTTGAAAGTAATTATTGCGTCTTGCAGCTCTGTGGTTAGAGACAGGACACAGAAGACAAATCAGGACAGCTGGGATTTTTCTGTCCGTTTGCCCTTGTAGCACTATGTGCAATGTTCCTGCAAGTTTTGCTTTAGAGTGTTAACTGGTATTTTGAAGGAAATCTGCTGCCTTGGTACTTATTTCACTTTCCTGGAAAGCCATCCTATAACAGAATTTCTAAGATCAGTTGGTATTGAAAAACATATTTTGGAGTATGTAGACAGACAAATGGGAAACTTCTCCATAATATAGTTAGAGAGTTATACCAAGTCCTATTCTTTTCTCATCCTACATCTTTTTCCTTTGTTGCTGTTTGGGCAGTAAAAACAGCTAAGTAATTGTTGGATCATACCTTAGGTTTTCATACAATAACAGGCTGCCCTTACTCTCAGGGAATCAATGCATAACAAAAAGGTAGTGCTTTCAGATATAAACAAAAAGCGCTTAAAAAACAAAGTGGTGCTGGGTGGTATGGTAGAAAGTATCCGAAGATGTCCCTTGCTCCTTTTTTATTTATTTTACTATAATCATTCAACATTCCTAAATTACCCAGAACTTTAAATTTGTATTCTGCATAGAATTAATTGATTTCAGCTTTCCTCCGAGTCCCTTTTATCAAAGCTGATGTAAACGGTATTGTTTGGTATCTTCTATGGTAGCAGCCAATGAGTTCCAAGTATATCCTTTAAACAGACATAGAGCGATAAACTCCTCAATGGCTAGTTGACAAGTTATATTAGGAGTTGCTTTATCAGTCAACATGCTACAGACTGATAATTATTAAAGGGCGATGGACATATTTAGAATCTGACATGACCTGTTTTAGGGAGGTGTGGTGTTCTACCTTTAACTAGCTTGACAGTGACAGGTACAAAGAAGCTGTAGTATCAATCTAATAAAGAAGGTTTATCAAGGAAGCTTCAAGAAGGATTGAGAAATTGCACATGGCCAGGGCTCCAAAATGTTGGTATCTATCAAGACTACTAAATTCTATGTAGATCTATGTTAGTTGATGTATGTTGATGTCATGTACGTCAGAGCCTTTGAATGATGTATTAGGAAGCAGAGTATTATGGTATTTGCACAGCAGGGTGGACATGCATTAATCAGCCCTGCTCGAAAATGTACACATTAGAATTCATCTTTGTTAACAAGCCTTTGCAGAGGCGGTGTAGGGTTAGATTTATTCTATTAATGTATTCTCACCTACTATTGTGGACATACCATCAGATATTTCTTGCCTAATTCCACCATACTTATGCAACACTCTATAAAACTTTTGTTATCATGTAATACGTTGAAGCTACATATAAAATAACAGATGTGACAGTTATGTATTTACAGGGCAGCCAGGAAAACAAAAAGCAGCCATGATACAATTCTAGATGGCATATGGCAATCTATGGCTATCTATGAAAAATGTCATTAAAAACGATTTATACATGGAATACGCTCGGAATCACTCAATCCCTTATCAAGAACAGTACCTTCCTTCAAGATAAACACCCTACCCCACGGTAACATGTGCTACATTATGCAAACACAGAGGATGGATGCTTTTTATTTAAAGTGTGTGACTTGCTCATGCATTTCACGCAATGTGCCCAGGACACTTAATTTCTCTTTATCGTCATTACAGGATCTACATTTTAAGTAGAGGGAAATATTGTGTAATGTTCTTTTCTAAACTGTAAACTAAATTGCCATTTTAAAGATGCGATGATAAAACAAAGGCATCTCTAAAAATTCAAAACAGTTGTGGTAAATACGCTGCCCGTCTTTTTAATATTGAGTTTATAAGTGAATAGGGAGGCTTCATTTGAATGTACATAAAACCCAATTTAAAACAGCTGCATTTTCCAATATATAATAAATTAAAAATTAACAAGTTTATTTTTACCTATTTTTCTGTATAGCTATTAACTAACCACCACCCTGAATACAATAGACCATTATGGTGCTCAACACAAAGATATACTGTATGCAGCAACAGGTCCTTTAAGAAAAAATGACTCCTACCCATCAAATAAAAAGTTTAGATGAAAAAGAACTTTGAGGTCATCCTTATAGTGTGAGATACACGTACTGATGTGTGTGTGTGTGTAAAGCTCTGCAGATGTAGAATAAAGAGCACGGATGCATAATTAATAAATACCAAGACATCCATCAGTCACAGCCCATCCCAGTCATTGTCCATGATATGATGTGCATGTGTTATCTGTCTGATGACATGTCAAATGAAGGCACCTTAATGTTCAACGTCAGGATTCTCTGCTACAGTCACATCCTGGTGAGTTGTATGACATCACGCTGGAACTCTAACCACAGGGTCCATAAAGAGATAACTAGCATGCGAGGAGTAAAATGAGCATCTCTGTGAATAGATCATCTCGAGGACTCCTTGCAGGATGATAAAATGGGATTCTGTGAATCAGGCTACCCAACGACTCCAATCCCAATACAAAGTTTGAAGCAGCTAGGAGTAAGGCACGGTACGCGGTGTACAGGCGGGTCCCGGACACACGTATCCCCGGTCTGTGTGCATTCTCTAATGTCCCTCCATTTACATAACACGGATACCGAGCCTGCCTATGCTGCCCAGAGCATCACTTACCGATGCCGAGTCCCACCACCACGCGTCCCCCGAGCAACGTCTCCTTGTCCCGGGCAGCGGCAAGCACGACAGCTCCCACCGAGAAGAGCAGGCTGGCCAGCAGGATGCACGGTCTGCGCCCGAAGAGTCCATTGAGCCCCCCGCCGGCGAAGGCGGACAGCGCCGCCGCCCCCACCGTGCTGGAGACCAGCAGCTCCTGCCATAGAGCCGACAGGTTCATCTCCTTCTTGAGCAGCAGCATGGCTCCGGACACCACTCCCGTGTCATAGCCGAACAGAAAGCCTCCTAGGGCCGAAAACACGGACACCACGTACACAAAAGCCGGGGTGACATCCTGTTGGAACTGCTTGCGGGCCGCCCGCTCCAAGTCCCCGCCAGCCGCGGTAGGACCGGCTCCCACGGGCATCCCTTGGCTGTTAATGCTGGTGCAAGAGTCGGCTGGGGCAATCAGGCTCCTCTCCCCGGCTCCCTCATCCTGCTTCCTCCTCTTCTTCTCCCCCATTAGGTTGCTCAAGCTCCGCAGGGTGTACTCCACATTATCGCTCGCTTTGCGGGACATAGGTAGAAAGGGGAGAAGGGTTGCTTTGCGCTCGGGTCCCTTGAAATCAGGGAGAGCGCAAGTCAGGGCGGCCTGGAGCGAGAGCGCCTCAAATTCAAACCCAAAGTGCAAGCCCGCGAGGCCGCTCTATTCAGGGTGAAGCCCCCGCAGCGGGTGAGCAGACCCTATGTAATTCAGTGTGGCCCCCGCCCTGACTTCTCTCTTCTCCCGCTGCAGTCAGTGGGTATGTGCCGGTCACAAGCGCGTTCCGCTACTTTCAGATGACTTTGAACATGTTTGTACGATACTCCCAACAGTTGAGAACCGTTCGTGCCCGGCTGTGCGCCCAATAACACAAGCGATGGGCGGGCAGCGAGAGACTGAATGCTGGCACTGGGTGCTGAAGAGTTGACAAGCTGGAAAGGGCGGGGCGTGACTTGGTGTGTCACGTGAGGCGCAGCATCTGATTGTCTGACGTCACACGGGCACCTTTCTAGGTGCATTTCGCCTACAGGCAGCGGCGCCTATTGCGTGGTCCGTCCGCGCCTCGGTCTCTGGATGAAGATTGATGAATTGTAGTGCAGATAACGATTGCCGCACTTCGGAGTCACATAACAAGCTAACACACCGCAGCTGGATTACGTTATTGTGAATACTAAAAGGAAAAACACAATGCCCTACAGCTATTCCGTGTTAAAACACAGCTATACAGATCGTGAGACTAAAGGCTGTGATTTGTCAGCAACGGCATCCATTTCAGTGTCTGAATCCATTTTAACCCTATTTCTGCATGAGGAGAGGGTGTATTTACAAGTACGATTTACCCTACATTTTATTATAAATTAATCTTTTGTGCAATAAAATAGTGCATTCTGTATTTGTCCATCCCTAACCATTGGAAGTTGTCTTAAGTGGGAATTTCCATGGTGATGTTGTGGATGATATCACCAGAGCTGGTGTATCTGGACCCTTATTGCGTTGCAGAAGGCAAAATGCTACCCACACCCCACCTCCTTTTAGTAGTAAATGGCTGTGCCTCCAAACATCCTGTGGTAATAAGTAACGAAGTTATTAGTGGCAGCTTCAAAGGAGCAGTCCTGGAAATATTTGGACACCAGCCACTTATATTTTAGTGTGTGGTCGAGCTTATGTGCCCACATGCCACATGAGGGGCATAACTAGAGACCACAGGGCTCCAGTGTGAACAGCAAACAGCATGTCTGTGCCATCTTTGACCACAGGCAGCTGTGCCCTCAAGCAGCTTGTCCATGGCATCTTTTGTCTCTAAACAGCTCGTCTGCACCCCCAGTCTGCCTGTGCCATCTCTGCCCCTAAACACCCTGCTTTTGCCATCCCTGTCTCCTAAATAGTCTGCATGTGCCACCTCTGCCCATTAAACAGCCTGCCTGTACCACCTTTGCCCCCTAAACAGCCTGTCTGTGCCATCTCTGCCCCTAAACACTAATACATTCAGTCACTCACTCACTCACTCACTCACTCATTCCATTTATTCACACTTACAACCCCCTTACCTCACCTGCAGTTTTCTCTGCAGTGTTCGCTCTCTGTAGAAGTAAACTCTCTTTTCCCATCAAAGGGATGAAACCTGGGTGGGAAAAGAGATTTTCCTTGTATCGGTTTCTCGGTAGGCCAGTCCGGCCCTGCAAATGACTTTTAGAGTAGCAGAACGCTGATACCCTCATACCCAATAAACATTCTGGGGTCCTGGTAAATATGGACAGCAGGCAAAGAAAACAGAGGAATTTGGCTTCCTAAATTGACTGCCCTTTCTAAACAGCAAAACATGTGCTTGGGTACATTCCCCATTTGGTTCAGACAAAAATCGGAGGGCATTTATAATTTGAGAACAAAATTGGTTACCCGGTGCCCATATTAACTCTCTCAATAACGCTCTCTCACACACACGCTCAGTAAATGTTTCCCTACCTTCTCTGCCCCCCACTTCTGCATGTACATTTTTTCTCTTCGTCTGCATGGACACAACCTAGCGCTAACTTCTGCTAAAATGGTGGCACGCCTGGTGACATCCTCTCCACTGATCATTCAATCGTGGGAGAGGATGTCTATAAAAGTGTCGCCATTTTTGACTGAAATTCATCTTAGGGCAAAATTGCCTTGAGGTGATTGGAGGATCATGGGAGAGGACGGCACCACAGCCACCTTTTTGGTGGAAGGATATGCCCGCGGAGATCCCAACGAAAATAGAAGAGAGAGGATGCAGAACTGGAATAGGTGGAAGTGGTTGGCAGATAAGGTAGAGAGTGTGAGGGATAGAGTGAACTTTTTACTTTTAGTTCTGCTTCATGGGGGGTTTTGAGTCTTTGCACAAATCACCGTATTTG
The DNA here is from genome assembly GCA_023333645.1 of Sceloporus occidentalis. Lineage (NCBI taxonomy): Eukaryota > Metazoa > Chordata > Lepidosauria > Squamata > Phrynosomatidae > Sceloporus > Sceloporus occidentalis. Next base: position 14,649,421 of record JALMGF010000017.1, read on the forward strand.
CCAAAATTCAGTAATTTAGCAATTCATACCAATCCGAATGCACAAGTTTAGCTTACAGTACAATAAAAAATGGAGCACAATCACTCATAAGTACAGTAGTCTACAGGTACTTTAATTTGGGTACAATTGGTAAATTAGGAAAGGAGGTCCATGGCCAACAGCCTGTACAGTCTAAGGCTGTTTAGCCTTATTTACCTCCAAACATTTGAGCATTGCCTTTTTCTCAAGGTCTTTATTCCTGCATGTAATATGAAGCTGTATGCCCCAACCATTTTATCTTTCAGATCCTACATCCTGGACGCAGTTCAGACAATTATTTTACTGTGATTCTCATGGTTGTAAGACATGTGTGTACATGGTTAACCTATGCAGTAGATACCCAAAATCATCTTCATTGCTGACAATATTTCATTGTAGGACAAAGGGAACATTTTTTATTCTTATTTTTGTCCGCTACTCCTTGCTTTTTTTCTATCAACAATAAAAAGCAGACTGATAAAGATTTTACTTCTCCTAGTGTGCTTTTTTAGATAAAATTTAGATATAATTTAGGTATTACTGTCCTAACACATTACCATGGCAATCATGATTACTCAAATGAAAAGGCAGGTTAAATCACTTAAATGGTGTAGTTAAACAGGATCAAATGAATAAAGGTTAGGATTTGTACATACAGATGCTGACATGAAAACAAAAAACTACCTACATTATAGGCTTTGCGATTCTCAGCGTAACTGGTTTGGAAGCATTTAGTTTAAAAGTAGTACCGGTATTTTATCTTGTGGAAACAGAGAGCTGTGTCAAAATATTCCACAATTATCATATTGGTTTCCTCTACTGAGGTTATATCTTCCCAAATTTGCAAGCATAGTCCAAACAACTGGGCTCATCTTATGCTTGTTGACTTCCCTTCAAATGTTCAGTGGGACTGATGGAAGCCTTTGTGAGTTAAGTCACATGTGCTCAAGTGTGCCTCCAAGGGAAAAATTGCTAAGCATGATAATGTTGCTTCAGCCAAATCAGCTGAAGAGGAACATTAACAAATAAAGTTGAGAAATATCTGAATGTCAATGAAAATTCATTGATGTTGTGAGTAAGAAGATAACCAACTAGTATAAATAAAAAGCAGGTTACACAAAGAGGCATTGGAAATAATGTCATATCCTGGTGGTCATCCAGGAGGCACAGGGGAAGTGATACTATATCAGCTAAGCAGAGATCTCAGTTTAAATGGCTGGTCACAAGGACCTCTCTTGCTGACCATTGAGCAGCACCTGAAAAGACTAATAAAGCACAATGCCTGCCATCTTGGGATTGAACCTGGTCAGCCCAAGACAGAGTTATAAATCCTGGCTGTTTATTGGCTGGGAATTGCTCCCAGACTTTTCTTGTGTCAGGAAATCTGTGTGCAGGATTACTTATTGGTGAGCATCATTGTATAATATCAGGGCCATCTCTAGCAGTGGGGGGCCCATTGGTGACAACATCACAAAATTGCCATGAGTGAAAGCATTGCGAACATGGGTTCCCAGCAAGCATGAGTGCTGCTCAGTTCGAAAATGATCTGAGGTAAAGCACAGTAATAATGATTAATGTGAAATGTGCCATGTTTTCCATGGTGCACCAAAATATTTACCAACCTTTTCTGAATTTCCCTTTTGTATATATATGTGCATGTATAGCACGTATTAATAAATGTTGTTATAATATGTTCTATGTAATATGAAGCAAGGTAAAAATCTAAAATAGCAGTCTTATGCAGCTGCAAGGGGGCAGTAAAATACTGTATGCCACCCAACAGATTGATGACCTTGGTTGCTCTAACAACATACACTAACACAACGCCCACACACTCACTAACATAACACCAGCACATCATACACTTACCGATATACACACATTCTCCCTCTCTTTCTCTCCCTCTCTCGTTCTGTTCCCTTCTTTCAGGCTCCACTAACACTAGGCTCACCTTGGATACTCTAACACCACACACTCATGCTAACACTCTGCACCAACACCATACAGTAATATGCACAGGTATGTTAACTGCATACACTAACACACACATTCTAACACCATCCACCATACAGTGGCACACACCCTAACACCATACACTAACACGCATGTTAACGCTATACACCACAATAACATCACAATGCGCCAGACACAACACACTCCCCATGATGAATTAACCCCTTTCAGGTATCTGGCTTAGACAGCACTCCCTTTGCGCTGCAAGCTGCCTAGTAGTGCAGGTGCAATGAATAAAAAAGGTACTCTTGCCAGCTAGCTTTTTGTGAGCAGGATTTGTGCCATAATTATGAGATTTGAATTTGTGACTAAAAATACATTTGGATGGTATTGTTAACTGATTACGGCTCCAAGTAAAATACAGTGACCCATATTAACACCATATACTCACAAACACACTAACATCGTTCTCGAAAGCTATTCAGTGATACACACTCTAACACTATACAATTGGACATGCACTTACACTCTCACACCCCTTTTCTTCCTGTTCTCTACCACAACTCTCCCTCTCTCACAGTTCTCCCCCTTCCCCTTATCTCAACCTAAGTCGTTATCTTCAGTGTAGCTTGCACTGTCTGTGTGAGCTGCCATGCTATTTTGTGACATTGTAGGGTGCCTCGGTTACCAGGGCACCTGGAAGCAGGACAGGTGGGAGCAGAGGGGCCTGTGCAATTTTATAAAGTGCACTGAACTGCAAAATCAAATAGTTGTGACAGTTATTCATTAATTAAAAAAAACACTAACTTTCATTATAACAAAGCATAGTATTTCAATCCAAAACACAATATTATGAAGATAAGCAGCTCAATTTTGTTTCTCTTATCACTGCAGCTTGTCCTCCTGAGCGCAGAAGAAATAATGGACATAACACCCTTTCTTCTTCATCTTCTTCTTCCTCCTTCCTTCTTCTTCTCTGTACAATGCTGGGAAAGGATTGTAGGAGTTCCCACTTTTATCTGTGCTACATTTACATTTTTCTACTGATGGTCATAAATCCAAGTGACAAACCTGCTTTATTGCTTCTTTTGACCTTTGGCCATACACTCTTTCTGCTTTCTGAAATACTTCAACCTTGTTATAGAGATTAATAAAGCAAGTAATATAATATGATGAGTTAGATGTATCATGACCATAGGTCGAACTAGGATGATTTATCCAGCAGCAATTCTAATCACCTTTATATTTTAAAGGCAAATGCTAAGACAGAACTCCAAGTAGAGCTCTGATCATGGTAGAAAAGTAAAGTATTTTAAACAAATAATTAAACAGTTATTTAACAGAATTACTAGGGAGTAGCATATGTACTGCATACATTGCAATCAATTGTGCTATTTATGCTAAAAGGAAAACTGTAACAGTGTAGTGACTTTATATAACATTTGTAGTTAATTCTCTACTAGAAGACTAAAAGCGACTGAACCTTGACATAAACCCTCTGCTGCTTTGTGCATTGGTAAATGGTTTCTTGTTAGGGGTGAGGCAGGTAAAGCCAAATTCCACTGTACAATGCTTTACTTTAGGCAAGGAACAGTTTCTATTATTGGACATCTGTTTTATTTAGTCTACCAGGTATCTGGTGGGTTACAAAAGATGAGAATTCCAAAATATCCACTAGCAACCATTTGCATGTAATGACATAGTTATGCTAGATTGACTAACACCCATACAAGGCTACATTCATTCATGAAGGGAAAGAAGATGAAGTTGCCAGTTCGCTTGTGTTTCTAAATTTCAATGAAATGTTAGTGGAGAGTCAGGATGCTCCCCAACCCTGTCAAGTAACATGAAAATATATCGCTTGAGTGACAGCTTGTGGTTTAGTGTATCAGTCTTTCTTGAGAGAAAAAGATTATCAAACACAGTGTTGTCCCCAACATGGTAAGTTTTTTTTTTTAATGAATGCTGGAGTCCTTATTTTGCATGAACTCCTGTGTATTTACAGTATGTAAATTTTAATATGCATTCTTTGGTTATTGGAATTAGAAAACTAGGTTTCTGCCTCATTTTCCACCTCCCCTAGCTGCCTCTACCAAAACCGGGAGGCATGTTTGTAATCCTCTTACTCATAGCACGTATGCTAGCAAAACATCAATGTTCGGCATACATGTGACTGGCTGCTGCTACTCCTGTAATCAAGAATGGAAGCTCGGCTAAAATGGGAATACCACTGAGCATGTAAGAGAAGCATATTGTGGTATACTCGCTACTTTAGAAGAGGCAGCTGGGGAAGGAAGTAAAATGCACTGGAGTCCAGACAAAATGGAATCCAATATGCATATAAGGAAAAAAGGGCTGGAGCAGACCTTTAAATTCTTTACCTAGCCTTTGTTTATGTTAAGTTCTACAATATGATGCAATGGATTTCCAATGGTGCAGTGGTTTCAGGTGTGTTGAAACATTGAGTGATTTCTGCACTACATTAAGATGCTGTTTGAAGGAGACTGTGTACTTAGATACAGTATTTCTAATTTCTATAAATTGTGATCCACATTTTTTTATGAAAGGCATATGCACCATTTCAGACATCTTTCTACTGCAGGACAAGTTTCACTTATTTTCTATGCCACATAATGAACTTTGTGTATACGAGTCATATATACTATTACCGTGAACAGCTTATAAATAGCAAACCTTAATTAGATTCTACCTGGCAACAAACTCACTCTATATGCATAAGAACCAAAGACTGACACAACTGCAGAGATATCCAACCAATGATACATGGATACTGCTTTAGTAAAACTGGCAATTAAAATAATATACTCTTACAACTATGTTAAATTTTCTGCTGTGATTTGACATTTGTTCTTTTATTCTTCTCTATGATTATTTGTTTGCTTAATGCATGTTATATATTTCATTTTACATATATTGTCCTCAGTGGTATCATATGTGATGCAATATTTTGTAACTAATGGCACCATTATGAATATAATTGTTGAATGTCCACTTCCTTCCTAGAAATATTTATGTAATCATGTAAAATCTTGTTTTATTCTTAATTTTGCAAAAAAGAAATTGTAAGGTGGCCAATGAGAAAAGGACAGATTTAAAATATGAAATAATAAAATGAAATAATAAAATACCAAGTGTCAAAACAAATGCTGCAAATGGTACAAAAATAGAGCACAATCACCTATTAAAACAATACAACAGACAATTATTTTGTCAGGAACATTTTGATACAAAAGGAGTGATATGTAGTTACCAGGCAAAATGAAAAAAAAAGCATCTAGGTACATTTTCTATATTGTTTTTTTTTTTTATGCGATTACATTTTAAGGAGAAGAATTATTCAGAAGTTATGCTATTGCTTTGATTTCATTGAAACTGTATGTCTAACATATGTGTAATGCTATTACAGTGATACGTTGGTCTATAATAGTATGTAGGAATCACTCTTATTTAAATAAATACATTTAAAATAGACTATGTTTTGAAAAGAGGAGGGTTTTTTAAATAAACACTACTGTTATCTATGATAAATATTTTCTTCCAGTAATATAATGAATAGTAGGACAGTCCAACTAAAATGCTTCTCTTCCTGGAGGTACTGCGCACCAGCTGCATTTCTTCTAGCTCTGCTCTTTGACACATGCAATTTCAATCTCCTTCTAAATTAAATTGCCTGTTGACCTTTTCATAGGTAACTTTATTGGTGATGTCAGCTGATCCAAATAAATGCCCCATATACCAGTGTAGGAATATGGAATTAATCTAGAATATGAATTTACCTCTACAAATAAACTGGCTGTATTTAATTGAAGCTGACTTTGATGTTTACCATATATTATAGGTGGCACTGGAGATAAAGGAGCGCATGGACATCTACATTTTATAAACCCAATGTCCCAAGATTCAATACAGCACCATCACATTTGAAATTCTCAAATTTGTAGAAACTGGCAGCCTTCCTTTATGCCTTTTAATTATACCTACTCCTACCTCAACACACATTCCATACTTCAGGGGGTGTCAAACTCAATCCCTGAAGGGTAACAAACAGACCATGATTTTGTTAAGTCCTTGTATGGTACGGTAAAATAAAAAGCCTGCACATCCAAACCGCTCAGTCATCTTCTCCGGTACAGTAACACATAAAAAACCATATCTGTACAGGACATGGATCCTCTTACAATGAACTTTTATGTTTTGTATGTTGTCTCCTCTACCTTGTTCCCCAGGTATTAGGACATCCATGGTCATGGCCACCATAGTCATCAGGAAAATTGACATTTTCCGTTACGGGGGGCAGGCTTACCTGGTCAGCAGATTTAGGATCTAGCGTCCAAGCAATACAAATTGAAGATGCAGAGAAAACAATCCAACGCTGCAGAGAACGAGACTGCCAAACTGAACACAATCCAAATAACACCACCAAAATCCATACACGAAAGGACTTCATTAGGTGGCAATAAACACAGGGGGACAATTAGCAGGGAGTAGAAGACTGGCCTAACAGTTTCACACTCTGTCTAACCCTGACAAGAATGCCCTCATTCCATGAGACTACCACAACTTTCTGGAAATATTCGATAAAAGGGTGCTAATGAATTGCCTCCCTAGAGGATCTATAAGTTAAGATCTACGATTGAACTTTTACCTTGGGCTAAGATACCACTTGGATCTATATATCCACACATGTCATCACCATCTTGAAGAAGCATGACACCCCTTCCTCATTTATAGCAACCATAAGAAACTCTAATACCTACACACAGCTAAAAGTTTAAAAACAGGCAAACAAAGGGTTACAATAGTCAAGGTGAGAGAGAATAAGGGCATGCACAAGAGCTTTGTTAGGAGGGGAGAAATGTGGGAAATGTTTTTAAAATGAAGATGGGAGATTTTTGAGATAGATTGGATGTGGGAGGTAAATGATAACTCAGAGTCAAAGGTGACACAAAGGCAGCAAGCATGAAGGGATGAGGGGATGATTGCACCATTAAGATTGAGATAAACTGTTGAGGGAATGTTAGCATTGGAGGGAGTTAAGATGTTTGGTTTTGGAGAGATTAAGTTTTAGGAAACATGCAGACATCCAGTTAGAGGCAGGTAGTTACACATTTTAAGAGGGAGAGAGAGACCAGGAGAGGATAGGTGGATCTGGGTATCATTGTCATACATGTGGTATTGAACACCAATAGCTGAGATGAGGATGGGGTACCCTGACAGAGAGGAAAGGGAAGTATTAGTGGAGAGGGAGAGGCTGAAGGTACAATCAGAAAGGTAGGATGTGAACCATGAGAGAGCAGTGAGACCAAGATTGTGTGTTTAAAGGAGAAGAGGATGGTCCACAGTGTCAAAAGCAGCAGAAAGGTCGAGTAAGATTGGCACAGAGTAGTGGCCCTTAGATTTAGCAGTGAGTTCATAGTGCACTGGGGGTTGGCTGATGGCCCAAGAAGGCCTCCCTGCCTGTTTTGTGGCAAAAGAGATAGCCGACCTTGGACCTGCTACGGTATGCCTAAACCTAGTTGGCCTAAGCCAGAATACGTTGATATTAAGTTGCATGCTGAAGTATTTTCCTTCAAAATGTTGCCTTCTTCTGAATAGTAACGATGGAGTTGTGTGTTTTTCCACTCATGATTACTAGGTTCTCCAAGGAGGTTCCTTATAGAAACAATGCAGAAACAAATTAAGTAAATATTTTTTGTTAAAGATATCTAAAAAAAAAACCATTAACATGTGAAAACAACATATAAGCAGTTTATATACCACAACTATTAATACAAAGGTTTATTTTTTGAAGTGACACATTGATGTAATTTCTTTCTTTGATAAAAAAAAATTGGCAGATCATGTTATGAGGGTTTTTGCTTTGTATTCAGAACCAAAAGAGGAACTGGTAGTTGCTAAGTCACTTGATTTGTCTATTTCAACCTTAACGAGTCATATGGTGAAAAATAAGTATTTTTAGTATTTTTCGGAAGTATAATCAGTTCACTAAATGGTACTCATATTATTAGTGAGTATTGTCTGGTAATGAAGACACTTGACAATACATTGTATAAGTTACCTTGTAAGCATTTTGTAGCTGCCAGTAGCAGATCACTTACATCAAACTTACACTGTTTTGGATCACACACAACCTTTTCATCAGACAGTTTTTTGGCCATCGATAATAAAACAAGGCCAAAGGCGTTTAGAGACCACCTGGTATTTGCAAAACGCCTAAATGTATTATTCAACCCAGTCTACTGTATGTGATGAAATGTGTATTTGTTTCATTACACGCCTCTAATGGAGGAAGTGATAATAATATGTGATCCCGCACCCACACAGGGTACCAAACAGCACGGTCCTCTAGGGTATTAACGCCACATCTCAGTTAGGTAATCACCGATTTATTTGTCGTCCACGTATGAAGATATTTACAGGATTACATAGAACACAAATTCGCTACAAACAAAAGCCTAGCTCGTCTGAGCGCTTACTAACATATAACTCCCTCACTACGAAGGGTCTAAACTAACACAAAACATAATCCCACCAACCTCTTTGATGGTCTCTTTTGGGCATAGCAAGCTCTGCTGCTTCCAAACAAACTCTCTTCTCTCCCTCTGTCCAACAGGTCAGGTTATATTGCAGTCAGTGCAGCCAATTACTTGCATTGGAGTGCATTGGAGTCAGCTTAAACTCCCGGCCTGGAACCCGTGTCAGTCCAGGTGCATGTAAACTACGGGGTGGAGAACCAGCCTGCCCTATATGTCGTATAAAACCCTGCAAAATCGAGGGGGAATGTATACCCCTTCCACGACAACACCCCGCACCTTGTTACAAATAATAAACTAAAAATTGAGGTCATTGTCTCCACTACCCAGTTTCCTGATATACTGCAACCAATGCTATATAATGACACATATGGAGAGTCAGGAAGAAAACTTAAAATTGGTATTGTGCAATAATGATTTGCATAAATGTATGTTGACAAATTTTTTGGGTCTCTGTACCATATTATTTTATTAATTCCAAACTGATGGAAAAAAACTGATACCAAAACAAATATAATGCTAGATGTCACAAAGGAGGATTGCATTATAAAGCAAACATTACACATTATGTTGCACAAGTCTGTATCACACTGGAACGCAGGCACTGCTAATTCTTAAAGCAATACATTTATGACCTTTTGAGTTATCACTTACACCTACAGTTGAGCCTGATGATGCGTCAAGGGTTCCATATGTCTCCTTTATGTTATCTATCTCTCTCCAAAATACTTACTTCATGCATATTATGTGACTTTGTGTGTATTGAATATGAATTATTATTATATGTATAGCATGTGATTCAATCTAATATTTTTTCCCCCTCCCAAATACTTGCCTTATCTGTATCCCCTTGGGAGAGGTAAAACTGCTTAAGAATCTTAGCCATAGCTATAATGTCCTATTGGGGAAAATCTAGCATGAGCCATAGTACCAGAATTTATGGTCTAGGCGCTCTAGCCTCTAGTGAGGCAGAGGTGACAACTGTGTGAGCCTCTATTGGCGCAGAGGTGACCGCAACATTCAATATTCTCTGGCTGGGTACACCCAGGTACCTTATGAAAACCCCATGGAACTGAGGGATCTATTGTATATCCCACCAGGACCATCAAGTGGTAAAAGTGTACATTTTATTTGGTTTATCAAATTTCAGCAGAATTCCGTGGCGAAGATATTTGCTCATTCATTATATTACATTTATATATGTGGCGCCAGCACACACTGTAGCTCTGTTACAACAGTAAAGTCAGTAAAATAAATGAAATCACAAACAATAACAAAAGATGAAGAGGACCCTGCTCTTGCTAGCTTAAAATCTAGTCAATGGTTGAGGGGAGGTGAAACAGTGGGAGAGGACTTCTTGGATAGGGATGAGTTGGTCGAATCAGGATGATCTGTAGGTTGTTGGTGCTTCAGATGGCTTGATTAGGATGTTGGCTGAGAGTGTTGAGAGAGGAAGAAAAATTGTATGTTACTGGAAAAAAAGTATTTTCCAGAATCGGTACAGCACTCGTGAAATCCTGAATGCTGAAGTTGGTTGAGGTAATGACGGTAGAAGAGAGATGCAGGTTATGAGAGGAATGAAGAGGGCGGAAAGGGGTGTACAAATATAAGGGGGTACAGAGATGTTGAGGGCTCCATAGGTCAGGGACACAAAGTGCATTTCATTCTAAAAGTATGGGGAGCCAATGGAGTGACTGGCACTTTGAGGAACAGTGACAAATAATCTAGCTGTAGTGTTGAGGATGGATTGAAGCATAGAAAAGTGGGAGAGGGGGAGACCGGTTAGTATGGAGTTAGAATAATCCAGATGGGATATCAACAAGGGAGTGGATTAATATTTTGGTAGTTTCTTGTGTAAGGAATGGGTGCATTTGGGAGATATTTTTCAGGTGAAGGTAGTAGGATTTGATGAGGGACTTGATGTGAGAGATGAAGGTGAGGGCAGAGTCAAGGCAGTGAACTTGGTTGGATAGTAGCATTGTCAACAGTGATAGAGATGTCAGTTGTTGTGGACCAAGGGGATGGCGGGAAAACCATAAGCTCAGTTCTTGAGACATTAAGCTTCAGGTAATGTGACACCATCCATTATGCAATTCCATAAAGACAGTCAGTAAGGCAGGTTAGAAAAAATGGTGATAGGTGAGGAGAGGAGATATAGATTCATCTATGTCATCTGTGTATAGGTTTGTATTGGAAGCCAAAAGGAAGATATGCGTAATAATTGAAGTGGCATAGATGAATAGTAGAGCCCTAAGAAACACCAACAGATAGTGGTAGGGTAGAGGAACGAGTTCCAGTGAAGGTGACACTAAAGGTGTGGTCAGAGAGGTCCCTTTTACTGCAGTATTACTGCACATTTACCGTATGTTTACTGCACTTTTACGTCATTATATTGCAAACCTACAGTTGTACTTCAATGTACTGCAGCTTTATTGCATTTGTACTTCCTTACAAAAATAACTGCAGTAAAACTGCAGTAAATGTGCAGTAATACTGCAGTAAAAGTGCAGTATTGCAGTTTTTTCATGTCCAAAAAACTGCAGTATTATTTCAGAAAAAACTGCAGTAATTTTTCGTAAGGGTAGGATTTGAGCCAGGGAGGAGCTGTGCCATGGATGCCATGGGCATGAAGGTTTTGTAGAAGGAGGGGGTCAACTGTGTTGAAGGCTGCAGCGAGGTTCAAGAGTATACGTAGCGAGAAGTGCCCTTTTGTTTTAGCATTAGTAATTTTAGTGAGTTGATTATTAACTCAACAGAACAATATAGGATCTAGAGATGTTTCTCTGCTGTGCACACAGGCCAATTTACACAATACTGTTACATCACTACACATACGACAATTAAAGAAATAATGCATTGTTAGTTCAACAAATTTCATATAGCTAGCTTGAATTGCTTGGATTTACAAAAAGTCAATTTTATGAGAATGTAATTGATGTAATTTCAGTACAGTATTAATCTATTCAACGGAAGCTTTAATGGTTCTTAGTACAAATTATCTTTGCACTAGGTTCATAAAAAAACAATTGCAGAAGGTCATGAAAAATGCCCAGTTCTTTAATGTTTAGTTATTAATAAAATGATGTAATATTTATCCTTAGTTTAATTTTATTGTGCTGGAATTATTTTATTTTGCACCAAAAAAGTGACATTATTTGATATTCATTAGGGTCACTCAGGTAACAGTGAACAGATCTTGCTATGAAATGATATTATAACAACTTAATCTGTATTGACATGACTTATTTTCCGTAAAATCCAATCAAAATCATTCTAGATACTCATATTTTATAAGATAAATTTAAACATAGATGGCGTGTGTTTATCTTCCCACAGGGAAGTTCCTGGGCTCATACAGTATCCAGAGCTCCAGCTCAAAGTAGCTTTAATTCTAACCATTACCGAACACACTCAGACTATATATATACACACACACACACACACACACTAGATACATGCATATTATGCCTTCTTCCAAGGGCTTGTCTCTACATAAGACCCCGTGGGTGAAGTCAGCACAGACAAAACAGGTGTTAGTTTGTTCCCCAGGCAGTTAGGTTGCTCCCTATTGTAATGATTAGTCTCTAAATGGACCCTTCACCGTCGCTAGTAGAGTTTTCACCTGTGACAGTCGTATTTTCCCTTCAATTAAGCCTCCTGGTAACTCAGATGCATCTGGGACTACCTATTAGTGGAGCAAGACATTTAGGGATGACCTGATTGGTCCTGGTTGGCCTGGATGGCTGTCTGTCATGAATGACTGTGGTTACTCTGATTAGTACCCTGCCCACTGAAATACTAGCAGCATGGCAAGATGACCGAACTTGTGTATACATAGAGTTAGATAGCTGGTTAGGGGTAGTGGAGATTTGCAAAAAGGATCCAACAGAAATTTGAATGAACTATTTGGATGTGCATTAAAATAATGGCTGGAGTGTCACCTGGTACTGCATCCTGTAATGAGCATTACTAAAATATCCAAAGTGCACTTACACTAGTCTGTATCTTCTGGACACATTTGTTGTTTATTAGATTTGTTTGACAAACCATTTTCTCTCTTCTTTAGAGTGGGTCAATTTATATCACTTTATTAATTGTGTATTTTTTTTAATCAATGGTTAATTTTCAGTTAATAAATATGTTTTACTCATAATCTCAATGATTTTAGATTAAAGGTTCCAGGAATATCTGTCTACATCCACGAATAGTTTCCATAAATGTGGAAGAATTAAAACCAAATTTTCAAGGGAAACAAATGAAATGCTTCAAAGTTGAAAAAGCTTTCTATTTCTTAGTTATTACGTCTCTGCTTGCGTAAAACTAAATAAATAAAGAAAGAAATGTGCTTTGCTTGCTGAGGAACCAGGCATTCAATGAGTTCATGTTACTTAGAAATGTACCGGGGAGATTTGCTGCTGATCAGTTTGCTCTTATCTTGGGGAAAAATAACATGTTCTGCTGACATTCAGAGGATGAGTAAAATAATTTGTGCTGACTACAGAACTCAAACACAGGATATGAGAGTTAAATTCACCAGGGAAATAAACTATGAATCATCCTTGTTAAAATGTTGATCAAATAGTTATACCTACATCAAACAAAACTTTGGTGTTCGAATCTGCTATTCACAAAGCTATGGGTCATGAAGAAATATATAATTACCCATTCATTTTTGTTAGTGTTTTTGTTGGCTTGTTTGATGGAATGCACATGGATTAAAAATATTTTGGTTAAGAAAAGAAAAATACCGTAGTAAAGATATCTTAAAAATATACCTGTGAAGTCTTAAAACTTTCAAAGGTATCACTGTGTATCTAGGCAAGAGCTATTTATTTTGCCTCGGGGCAGAGGGGGGGGGGTTGTTTGACCTCGGCTACTCAAATTTTGATCATTATAGCCCTGCCCCATATACCTGGCTCCACCACCTCTTGGGTCAGATCATCGTGACCCAGTATGGGAAGTTCCCAAGTTTCGAATATGGCTCTTTTGTGGGGACAAGTAACTTTATAGCATTATTTCCTTTTTTCTATACTTACAACACTGTTGGATTAAATATTTATTTGTAACAGCAATGTGCATACACTGATCTTGACTTTACATTCCATGACATAATTTATCAGTCTCACATTCATCACATGGTTAAAGCTCGTTAATTACTTAATTATTTTAAACATTTCCTTACTTTATTTGCCTTACGTATCTCGACAATCTAAAATCTAGCATTATCTAGCCTTATCCGCTGTATAGGATCTAAGCATAGAGCTAATAAATGTAAAATTATACCTTTGGGGTACAAATATCTTGAATGAAATTAAACTGATGACAAAATGAATGGGGTCTGAAAGGTATTATCTCATGTAACTTCTAAGCAGAGATAGACAAAACAGAAATTGATTTAGCTGTAAGAAAGGAGACAACTTTGATGAGCTCACATGGGATACCATTGAGAGGATTCAAAGAATGGCAACTACAATGGTGCACGATCTTCATGATAAATTTAGAGAATGTTTGTACACCAGGATACCTGGCCACCTCGCCTGGGCCCAGCCTTGAGGCTGACAATATGATAATTTGTGCGGCTGCAGCCGTAAAAGAGATCTATGCCAATTGAAGCACAGATGTCCCATGTTAAGACTTATGGAAGGAGATCATTTAGTCAGTTATACATCCTCCATATTGCAGGGCAGCATTTTATCTAGGCTGGTCAGCAATATGTCAAAATTGTATTAAAATATTAGGGTAGCAAGTGAACATTTCATCCTCAAAGTTGATGTGTTAGAAGTAGAAAGCTGGCCCGTATGGTCAAATCTAACAGACGAGCTACTGTAGCTCAATTTGCTGAAAAAGTGGTTCTGATAGAAAGGTGTTAGAACACACAGCGCAGTAAGGGACTGCGTAGCCTCAGACCAATCAGGGTGCCCATGCTAACCCCTGTCCATTGCCAAAAAGCACCTACAATGGGCATCTGAAAATAAGAACTGGACCACAAAGCGATGGAAGAAGGTGGTCTGGTCTGATGAATAGTTTTCTTTTACATCACGTGGATGGCCGGGTGCGTCACTTACCTGGAGAACACGTGGCACCAGGATGCATCCATGGAGGCCCCACCTCACAACTTACAGGACTTAAAGGATCTGCTGCTAATGTCTTGGTGCCAGATACCACAGCACACCTTCAAAGTCCACCGTCTAGTGGAGTCCATGCCTCGATGGGTCGGGTCTGTTTTGGTGGCAAAAGGGGGACTCACACAATATTAGGCAGGTGGTCAGGTGCTCTAAAATGAACAGTGGATAAAAATGAGCCACACAATCAAGGATCACCACTGAGTTGTAACAGCCTTAATTTTATACCCCCAAATTAAATTGTAGTCAATGGACTTGATCTATGACCTGATTAAACTAGTCTAAACATTGTAACAAAAACACAGTTAGAAAACAGTCTGACTGAAACTCATAGAATGACTGTATATTCTATGATATGACCTCAGAGAAAATGCCACACGCAGTGTGCAGGAGCATCTGAAATTAATACATTTTTGTCTGTAGATTTCAGACCATCAAATCCTTCATCTAACCTCCACTGGAACTGTCTAAAAATAAATGTACGGGAACCAAAGACACTGCACATGCGCAGTCAAGCCAAAATAAACCTTTTCAAGGACGTTTAACACTTTCAATGCTGACACGTTATGTAACATAATATATCAACCACACTGCTATTCTGCACTAATTACACATAACTAAGTATTCTCAAATATCACTAGCAAATCCCATTACTACTGTCAAATGTACCAATACTTGTTTGCACAAACATGTCATCCCTATTTAGCATGATCAATCACACTGTTTAAATAAGAGTTTAAAATGTGTAAAACTATATCCACTGTGAAATACTCCTGGTGTTGACTCTCGTTCTCTCCTTGTGTTGTAGCTCAACAGTTGTTGTCTAACAGTTTTGCTAGAGTTTACATAGGTTACGTGTAAGGGTTGTTACAACTTTCCCTATCCCAGGACTGGTTATTATCATTATTATTGGGTATTATTATTTCTTGTGGCACCGACATGCTCCAACATAGTTTTTTTTCTTAGATGTAAGTGGTGGTAAATTGGTCTTGCCATTCTCACTGCACACATTTTGGTTTGATGAAGTTATATGGTCATACTGCTTATGTGCATTATGTGATGGCTCTTCTTTTCCTTTTAGGAATTCAGTTGCTATTTTCATATTGTGTATAGAACGGGCTTTTGGTATTTGCTGACTTGATTTAGATTGGTCACTGAAGCCCAATGGGCCTTTAGCCTTGTTTTTGTCAGGCCTCATCATAAAACCTAGTCTACTAGCTCATGTTGACTATAAATCATCTGTCCAGCATTCATCCAGTGCTGGAGGAAGGTACATTTACTATCAGACGGCTGATGATTGACATTTAGCGAAGGTCACTGATTGTTGATCTGTAGGAGATCAGACATGGCAATTTTCCACTGCAATAACGCTACTACCCTTTCTGATGTGCTGTTAATAATCCATACACCTTACCTGACAACCCCATGCGATTTCTACATTAGCAGGACCTGCCCAAGCAGTACAGGTATGCAGAGTATATAACAATGAACAAATGTGTGAGGCCTCAAATAGACCCTGATTCATTGCCTTTCAATGTCACCATCCTGACATTCAGTGGCTGTCTTTTGCTAATGTCTTCTAGCACAGGTACCCCAAGTGTATTGATTTAAATGGCATGTGGTACATAACATCTCAACAGACGTATTGTGACAATTTTCACATGTGTAAGAGGAGGTTGCATTGGTTCAACTAAGGTTAATTAAATGTGATTTGTGACAGTGATTTGCCCCCTTGTATGTTAATAAATATCTAGCTTAATGATCTAAATGTTCTATGCCCATGAAAGGTAATAGCATGTAGAAATAATAATACAAAGGCATAGTACATTTGCCAGATACTCATAAACAAATATAACGCAAAAACAATTAGTGTTTATATTGGATTTGTTGGTTTATGAGATGCTAGATTTTATATCTGCACTCCTAATAGGTTTGCACATAGCATGACTCACCACCACGAGTAGTAATGAGAAGACCCCTGCTTGTAGCATGCTTTTGAGAACCAATGTAAAAGAAAATTGCACCCCATAGCCCATGGCTAAAAAGGAATGTCTGTTACCCATTCATTCACAATAGCTCTGTCATTCTAAGGGAACATTTTGTACATTACAAAATGTGCATGCTCATGCAATGCCAATTAATATTTAACAATGAGATGTCTATAGCATTAACAAACCTTAAGGAGGTTTCCTAGTGTAAAATCCTAATATGTTAAAGTAAATGTAGAAAGACTTCTTTTTTCAAAGACAGTTCAACTTTTTACATAAAAATAATACTTTGGAGCATGAAAAAGCCAACTGCTCTTTTGCTCGGTTTTATGCTTCAGATGTAGGTGACTAATCGCTGTCATCTCCAATTTGTCAATGGTTCCTGTTTCTAAACTCAAATTGGTAACAGACCATTCAGGTGTAATAAAACTGACAGAAAGCTCATATAGCAGTAACTTTATAAAAAGGCAAGGAAAAATATTAATTCCATCTTTATGGAATCATGTTTTTTTTATTGTTACAATAATCTCATAACATGTCATTTACTAAAGAAGTAAACATCTGATTTAACTGATTTAGAATAATTGTCTTTAGTCTTGAAAATGCTAGTTATTATAAAAAGAACATTACGTGGTCATTAAATAATTATTGCTCCTGCTATGAATATTACTGTTAAAATAATTGAAAATGATTTCCAGCATACTTAAGTTATTAAAAGGTACAAATAAATCTGAGAATTTGAATGTTTGGTGTGCCTACTACTGGTCGGCAGATGAGGTGTCATAATTGATCACATTACATAGGGAATTTTCCAGGACCTACACATGAGATGTTTAGGTGCCCATCAAATTAAAATAATTAAGGTTACTTTGTATTACGGGGTATATGAATAAAATATGTAGGATATAGGCTGCAAATGTTGAGCCCTCATTTTCTGATGGTGAATATTTTCATGATTGGTGTGTCTTCTATTTATTAATATTCTTTGACATAATAGATGATCGGTCCCCCAGATATTTGTATTCAGCTTGAGGTCTACCAGAGCTACTCATATAATGAGTCCAAATGCAGTCTAGGGGATGGGACTGGCAGTCAACAACTAGCCTAAGGCCAGGTAGCCAAAAATCCAGAAATAACAAAAGGGATTTCATGATACAAACCAAAAAAAACAAAACAGGCCATGAATCACTGAACACGTAACAGCTGATAAAAACACAGAAATATTGCCTGTATGTGCTGTGATATTTATAGAGCTGTCTACTGTTGTTAGCAAGTTGCACTGCTGTTGAACCTACTGTGTCATGATGACGTAGATGGACTTATTGTGTTCTTGCATCATATTTGGAAAACTGTTAAAAACTATATCTTGGATCTAGTCCAAATGCAGTGTTGTAGTGGTTCAATAGCATACAGATATAACATGGAAAATATACACATACTGTACATTTTGAAATGGTAATTTTTAATATTTTTTTTTAAAGAATATTCAGTGTAAACAGTTTCAAAAAAAGAAAAATCATCAACATGAATACACTGTTCAGATTTAAAAGTTTTAAGTGTATCTGTGACTGAAATTCTTGGGTTTATGTTGGTCCTGCAACAAATGGCTTTTGGTCACTGGGATCACCCCAAGTTCAGTTTTAGATCGTAAGTATTTCTCGATACGTGCTTATGACTTTGTTTACTTCGTGGTAATAAGGGAGAATAGGAGCAGCCTTCTTTTGATATTGAGGAAGTAGTACCAGAGACACAGTGAGTTCACCCCATCTGCATGGTAAACATTTCTGTTTTAGTTTATAATTTTATACATTTGCAAAACCATTGTATTCTCAGTCATTAGCCCCGAATGATGTCCTTTAATGTTATATAACCACCATCTTTTAATTTAATAGAGAAATGTTTTCCCCCTATATACTTGACTGAACACGGAGAAAGTATGAATTAGTTGAATTGAACAATGACTAAATCTATCATGCTAAAATCTTCAATTTGATGAAAGGTACAGAAAATACCATCGTATTGATTAGCTGCCATGCAGAAAATTTCCACAGCGCTAGGCATTCTGTTAAAGTTAGATTGCTACTATAAAGTAACCAAGGATATGGAGATGAAATCAGACAATACAAGAGTTGGAAAGGTGTGTGTCAATTTAAGGCATTCAAAGGTTAAAGCTGTCAGAAGTCATACTAATTATACTCAAACAAACAAACCGCAGGTGCCAAAAGGATATGAAATACAGGATACAAATCAAGACCAACAACCATTCAGAAAAATAGAATTTCCAAGCTCATATAAATGGGACAGTCTAGCTATCACATGCACTTTAATGCATATGGTAGCTGCATGGTCCCTTGCCATTTTTGTAAAGTTCTCTCTTGCAAATGCACGGGGAGATTCTACAAAGTTTGAGGAAAGGTTTTCTAACTATAGCAATTAAACTTTTATACATAACCTCCATGGTATTCACAGTTTTCTTTCATCTCACATACTTGAGACAGCTTACCCTCTGCACCATACATGTTAGACCTTACAGTGTATGTGGTGCAAATATGGCAGAGTACTTAGGATATCAACTATATACTGGCACCTTATGGTAATCACTGTATGTAATCACAAAAGAAAAAAAATGACTGCATATTGGTAGCTAACCTATTGTCAGCATGCAAAAATCTATTCAGTACAGTGCCTCAAAAGTGCAAAAAGGTTGCAATACTTTTTGAAACATGTATTTTCTACCCATATTTAATTTGTTTAGCATAGTTATGACTTATAACCATTTCTTATTTGTGTCTACCCCAAGATACATTGTGTACTGTCACTGACATGGGCTTTGTGTACAATCTTCAAGTATATACAGTCACATATATGAGATACATGTACTAAGGTGAGTAACATAACAAACCAAAAAACATAGTTTTCCTTATGTTTACTATTTGGTTTGGGGAATATGGGAGGGGGGTATAATGTGAAATATTATTTTTCTGTGATTTTGTATTTTTATCTTTATATGGTAAAAATATAAGACATTTGATGTCAGATAATCATTTGGCCCATCCAACTATTTAGCTCATTTTTGCTGCAGAAACTTTTCAACTTGTGGGAAACATTGTATATTTTTTTCTGTTATTGGTGTGTAATTAATGCTATCTGTATGTGTGCTTATTTGCTGTTAACTCCTTTTCTAGTTAGTAGTTCATATTTAATTTGGGCAATAAAATGGGTGTGCTCTTATTTGGCAGGCTTGTCTGTACTCATTGACCAGGAAGAAGAGGTAATAGTGTTTCTGACTACCTAAACACGATTACAGGCTCTTAAAGTAGGTTATATGTCAATAAGTAAATATTATTGACACATAATCTACATTTGATTTCCAAATAATTATTTAAATATATATTTTTTTATTATTATTACATTATATCACTAAAGAAGTGGGACTCAAAAACATTTTAAAACATACAACACATGTAAAACAACACAAAATACTGTATTTTACTCCAGTTTAGGCCCTATCTGCTTAAATAAGAAATAATGAAGTGTTGTAGTAAGATGTAGTTTAACTGCAAATTTACTAGTAGACCTTTTATTGTATTGATTAAATGCTGACCTCTGCTGTTCAAAAGGTGAACTGCAATATATAGGGTTATGTGGAAATTTTAATGTCAAGCAATTCCCACAAAGCCTACATAAATACATACAATATTATATATATACAGAGTCTGAGAGCTTCACTCTGCTTTTCGGCAAATATGAATATACAGCCAGTGTTAGGGCCCTGGATTCTATGGTGATTCGAAAAGTATTAGAGGTGAGCTAACATGGGTTCAAGTATGTATGTCGGTGTGTGCTGCTGGAATGTCAGGGGTGCACCTAGAGTTAATTAAAACAAAATAACTTGCAATTCTATTGGATTGAAATACATTAAAAACTCATATGCATTATTCTCTGGGATTACCTTTATTTTTTTTTTGCAGAATCTACACAAATCATTAAACAAATCATTAACAGAACCTTACAGATAACTGTTCATATATCTTTAGATTGTAAGCTCACAAGTAGGGCCCTCATAAGCTCCTCCATTCCTGCAAATAACTTTGTATAAAAGTACTATAAGGCTAGACGGCAAGCTCACAGTCAGGATCTGCAACTTCTGTTGTGTTTGTATGTGTAAATGTATATTTGTTACGTATGTGTTAACCCATTAAAGCCTTCATGATCTTCCATGCCATCATGAAAAAAGTGGCCAAAAAACCTATCATGACAACATGGAGCATCATGAAGAAAGAAGCGGTGTGCTCTCTCCAGTGGTTCCGGGTGCAGGGGATCACCATTAACCCTCCCAGTGCCAGAAGTTCTGCTGAATCAATACACGAGGATCCATTAAGTGCAGTCCATTGAGGAGTAGTAAGTGCACCTGATTGGTTAGAGACCGATCATCAGCCCAAGTAAAAACATTTAAAAAAAAAATAGTAATAAAGTAAAAGTTATCCAGGTGCAGGCTGAATTGCTGAATCATGGTGCAAGAGACTGCCCCCCTAGGCTGGAAGTCTTGTGTGATCGTGCAAGACTACTATTATGAATGCAGTATTGCATTATCAAAGAGCCCCCACAAAGTAAAAAAGTGTGCCAGATTTACAATGGCAGCCCTAGACAGTTTTTATCGCCTTGTCCCAAGAAACACTGGGTACCAGGAAGTGGTTTGTAGACACCATGGCGGCCGGGGTTTGTTGAGCCCTGCTATAATGAATGAAGTGCATTCATAAATTGTATATGTATATTAGGCATTAGTGTAGCAGTTAGCTACAGTATGGAGGGTGCTTTTGTGAACATTTTCAGGTTTTTATCAAGATTTATCTATTCTAATTGTAATTATATCTACAATAATTGCTGGTTATTGAAGAGTTATCTAGGTTTATCTATTTTGAACCAAGAAAGAGTAAGCAATCGATGATCATAATGTATTTTCTTTTTATTATTATGTTGTATGTTATTTTCATACTGTACGTCAGCTTCAGAGTCACTGCCATTCCGTGATGAATTAGGCAGCAACCTATGAAATATGATTTTATACTTTGTGAGGATCCCGTAGAAGCATGTATTGTGCCTTGTAGGTTTTAAAAAAATATACAAAAACCTATGCATGTGGGGTATTTCTGTTATCTGGGGAGGCAGCTAAATACATATTGGCGGGTTTCTCTGCAGTTGCATGTAATCTGTGCAAACAATTCTAAGAAACATCGAAAGGATGGTGGAGAAAAACAACTAAAATGTTAAACTCCTAAAAATATATATACTTTTGTGGGGGTATTTAGAGTTGGTGCGCTGCTAAACAGTCCCAAATGAGACATAGGCCTCACAAAATACATTCAAGACACTTACATTAATATATTTTGTGGTATTTTGGTCAACTGAACTGGTTGGGGAACCATTTTCATAGAAATACATAGTAATACTACAAAATGCGTTCATACTACAAAATGTGTTCATACTATATGTTTGACAATGCATCTAAAAATGGTACCATAAGAAAGCTTTTTGTGTCTTTGAAAAAACAAACCAATATATAATTTGTGTGAGTGCAAGAAAAATTTAAATCATGGTTAAGGAAATAGTGTAAAAATGCTCAAAAAGTCTCAGGTTTTTGGGCCAACCACTCAATTTACTTTGTACAGAGCTGCGTAACATATTGGCGTTTAAGAAATAAAGGCTAATAATCATATCCTTAACACTTGATTTGTTTTATGGGAATATTTAATACTTACCTGATAAACATACCTGGGAACTTCTTAGCTTCGGCTACCCGGAGCCTTCCCTTGCGGGACGCAGCCAGGACTGCCCACTGACGTCGGTGTGCATTCCTGTCGGCGTAGGTGGGTGTTCCTGCTCCCCCGACCTGGAGGAATCGGGTGCTGACCTGGAGAAGCGGTGCTTCACCCGGAGATCTCTGCGTCAAACCCAGAGAGTTCCCAGGTATGCTGATAAAGACAAACCTAGAAACACGCAGTATGACTTCAAAACATAATTAGTTGGTTAGCTGAATAACATTCCACACGTATGCTGCTAACACATGTCACTTTTTCAAATGAGGCCCAAATGGTGTTTTGCAACTTTGCAACACATGTATAAAGAATTGGCGCAAAAAAACCCCAGGGCAATGTGAACACTGTCTTTCCTCTTAACTAATAAAAATAAGGACAAGACTTTGTAAAATACGAGTTTGGCCTTGTATAGTTCAGTGGACATGACAGGCTCAAAATAAAATATAAGATAATATAGATTCACACTTTGAAGCTTGTCTCAAATCTTTGCACAGGGATTACACATGAAGAAGAGACAGTAGTGGTGGTGGGGTTTATAAAGAATAATTAAAGTCCCATGTTTTAAATCAGGTCTTATAACTATAGTAACCAAAGGAATTGTCCAATGAGAAGTATAATGTAATTTGTTGCTATAGCACAGCTACATTTCAAATCTTGCACCCTATTAAATGAAAATGCAGGCAATTGCATGTAAAGCTAGTATGAGAAGTAAATCAACCCACCCACCCATCTTCATCTATATCTCACGTCTTTGTTTACATACATAAGTATTTCCTATCACATAATCATCTACTGAACACTAGATTAAAAACTTAATAAATCATGGTGATTTATTTTATAGTAATCAATTTAACCTTAAACTGCCAAATGACTGCAGTTAAGCCATGCAGTAGGCTGTAGAGTAACACAATTTGTATTCTGAACAAACCTCTGACCTTCAATCCCTGAACATAGTGTTCTTTATAAAAAAAAAAAGTAGATGTGCAGAAAACAATAATAGTGCTTATGTTGCCATATTTTAATTGTCCTGAAGTTGACAATGTTTATTACACTGGCATTACATTTTAAATGGCACGTTTCCATATGATTTAAGTCAGTTAATCCTTACAAAACCTACATATAGATATACTGTGAAGAACAATGGCAACCTCGATGACAATAACAGGCTTCCTCCGAATGCCAAGGAAGAAAACCTGCTGGGACATTCCGGCATTTTCTTTATTCCAGTGTAGTTAACCAAATCCTTTAAGCCCATGTGGTCATTTTTGTTTTATCTGGAGTCAAGGAAACACAATGAACCTGTGAAACAATTACAGAATTACAGTTCTACAAAAAGTAGAGGCTAAGAACTGAATAAAAACAATGTTGTGACCTCTGATCCAATTAGAATGAGCGTCACAGTTGTTTTAGTGAAAAGACCCTAATCTCAGCCTTCTTTTTTTTTTTAAAGTAGCCAAAATGTCAACACATGGCAATAAATACTTAAGTATCCATATGCTATGTTTGAAATCACACTAAGGGTATACATAATGCAGATGTAGAAGCTCTACTTAGTTTTTTATGAAAACCAGCATACTACCACTGTTAGGGTCCTGTAAACAAGGCTTTCATTATAGAAAATGGGACCCAGGTCAAGCTTCTCCCCCATGTTGCCTGAAGACCAATTGTTCCTGAGTGAGAGGGAGGAGCAAGTCTGTGAAGCCACTGTGAAGACCTCTCCCATAATAAATCCTCTTTTACAATGACACCATTAAGTTACGACATCATATTCCAGCATTCACACACACATACCTCAAAAGAACAAAATAATTCTACACAGATGCAATGGCATTAACACAATCCTTAGGTTAAATTATTTCTGTAAACCATGACAACTGCAGTTTAATGGTTAACCATTACAATATGCAGAAAAAAATACTTGATATTTGGCATATTTACAGCACTGTTCAGATTTCAGAACATAGAATTGTGCTATTTAAAAAGACTTGTCAGAATAAAGAAAATCTTCAATTTCCAAGCTCCCTCCAATCTGTACGCCTGATTAAAAATCTACTGTGGTAAGACAGGCTGAAGGCTTTGTGTATTGGAGCAATTAGTATGATAAAAACAATGCAGTGTGTAATGAAGCAGCCAGCAAGAAAAGTGGAACACAATTTGTCTGTTCACAAAATGGACATGTTTGAGCTGACCATTTTATTCTGTTCATAGGCTGACGTGTTCTACGGTCTGTATGTATATTGTTTTGCTAACTACGCTGAATAAAAACAAAAGGAAATAAAGAACCATTGTACTGTGTAAGATAAAGCAGAGGTAATTTGCTGACTGTGATGAAACAACTTTGCCACACATCCTAATTCATAATTTCTTTTTATACTGAACATCTTTGAAGAAAAATATTTTGCAATACAAAAGTGGAACAACTGTGGTGCTCAAAACAAAAGCTTAACTACACTGTGGTCTCATACCCCCTTCCTTGCCAGGGCATCCTGGCATTGGTAGGGACTGGGTCTTTGGCAATGCTACCAATTACTTTAATAATTATTACTAGACATGTTGTAAGTGTGTGCCGAATTTCCACATGTAAAATTTCCTGGTTACATATAAATACACATAAACATGTCTGAAATTTAGGCATGATTAATGATGCATTCCAAAAGGCAGCAGTTTTGGATCATCAACAGAGTATATAAATGGTGTAGTAGCCACTTGAACAATGTTTACAGGATTTTTTATGTTAAAGTAACACTCCAATGCCATGAAAATACATATTCCAGTCCAGCTCATATTAGTTTATTGAAATTAGTGTATGCACTTTCATTTTTGTAGGAGTTACAAATTTAGACTCTGTCCCATTTTCACCTCCCCCTTCTTGCTGTTACTAAGCGGTAGCACAAGGTGGCTCAACTTTCATACTTGTGAGTTGACCTCCTACTGAAGGAACTGAGAGTTCAACTCATATACTTAAGAGGGACTGCCAGTTGGCTTTAAGGTATGCAAGCTGAACGCTCACGGCTTTAGTGGAAGCAGTTAGGTATGAAGAAAATGAAATGTCTCCTATAGCTTTCCATAGCTTTAAAAATAAAAATAGACTCCAACGCACAATAACCCCTTTGAGTGATAGGAGACAGTAGGTTGTAGTTAATGGTTTATATTCAGAGCAAGGTCTTGTTACTAGCAAGTTGCCTCAGGTATTGGTACGAGGGCCAAATGGCAAGTGTAAGGAAATTAGAAGTATAGTTAACAATGTGGCAGCTGGAGTTTAATGTTGCTAAGTGTGAAGACTCGGGGCATAAATATAGTATTGGGGACAACTGAAGAGTGAGACTTGGAAGTATTTTCTTCTTAATACATAAATGTAAGCAGGCAATGTAATAAAGCTTTGCAAAAAGCAAGCAGGGTGCTGGTTTGTATACTGAAAGGCATTAGTAGCAGGTAGACAGAGGTGGTTCTGCCACTTTACAGATCTCTGGTCAGACCTTATTTAGAGTATTGTGTACAATATTGCTATACTGAAGAACGATCAGAAGAGGACCACTAAAATGTTAAATGGTTTGCAGGATACCAAGGAAGCCTAAAGTAGTCAATCCAGAGTATTCTTTTAAAGATCCACTTTGAGGTCTTTTATGACCCCAGTGATATATTTTAGTACAAGGGAACCCCCGTGTAGCTGAGGTTCCCCTGTACAGCAATAAGGGGAGTACCAAAGGAGCCCTCTGATGTCTGAAGCTCTGTCATAAGGGCTGCAGCATACCAGCATGCACACTGACTGATTACACATCGCAAGAGATCATGGACATTTATTGTTTACAGTGTAGTGGAGGCTATTGATGAGCAATGAGGGGAAATGCACAGATCAGTAGCTTCTCTAGCAATAGAAAAAAAAGATAGCTAACTAATCGATGCAGGTCCAAGCATTTCTTATAACATTCAATATTTTTTACGTGCAAGTCATCATTGTTACCAACATAATTATATTTTAAATTAGAAATGTATGAATCCTTTTAAAAAAATGGAAAAGAATTACCCATTACACTAAACTGTGTATCAATTTGTCTGCCCCTATGTATCATCCCAAAATAATTACCCCAGTTGTTAAAATTGAAATTAGCTTCTGCTGCAGGAAGAGCTTGAATTTTTTATGTACTCAATCTCAGTGAATTCTCATCGCAATCCCAAGGGGGACCACTGCTACTGCTTGCCTGGGATTCCTCCACTACCTTCAACAATATTTTCAACCATTGGGTGAATTTCTGCCAGGATCAGAGGTGTGTGTGTGTGTGTGTGGGGGGCACTGCTGTCCATCTGCCAGAATGAGAAAACAATAATAATAAAAATGCCCTGACACAGTTGCAGCAAATTACAACTAATTCAGCAACGTTGATTGTACGGTGTTTCAAATTTCAGATGGACAATGACCCAAAACATATTGTGAAAGTGGAATATTCTGCAATGGCCGAGTGTATCACCTGATCTCAACCCAATCGAGCCTGTCTTTCACTTACTGAAGACAAAATTTAAGGCAGAAAGACCCCCAAAAAACCCGGAAAACAGCTGCAGTAAGGGCCTGGAAAAGCATCACGAAGAAGCAAACCCAGCGTTTGGCGAAAGAGTATCGACAAAGTATTCAAATTGAACATTTTATTTACGATTGTGTTGATTTGTTGAATTACATTTGAGCCCCTGGAATAAGGGGATTGTGTGTGAAAATGGTTTCATACAATATTTTTGTTCAACCCCTTGAATTAAAGCTGACAGTCTGCATTTCAATTGCATCTCGGTTGTTTCATTTCAAATCCATTGTGGTGGCATATAGAGCCAAAATATTTCCATACCTAACTATAGTTTATGTGGGATATTTTGATGTTTTTGAAACCCAAGTGTGTCTTGTTAAACTGTAAAAAAGTATCTGTGTAATGCTGACATACCACATATACACTTTTTGGACACCAGGCCATTACACAAACAGGGGCTTATATGACGCTGCCTTCTACACACACAGACATTAATAGGTAGTAGGTTCCCTTTTGACTCATTTAGAAAGGCATTCCACAAGATTTTGGAGCATGTCTATGTGAATTTTTGCCCAATTATCCAGTAGGGCATTTACGAGGTTAAACAAAAAGGCCCGGCTCCCAATCTCCGTTCCAATTAATTCCAAAGGTGTTTGATCGGATTAAGGTCAGGGCTCTGTGGGCACCCTTCAAGTTCTTCCACACCAAACTCATCCAACCATGTCTTTATGGACCTTGCTTTGTGCAATGGGGCACAGTCATGCTGGAATAGAAAAAGGGTCTTCTCCAAAAGTGGAAGCATATCATTGTCCAAAATGTCTTGACATGCTTAAGGGGACATACCAAGACATTTTATAATGCTTACATTAAAAATAAAAGGCATATCAGGTGCTTCTAAAAACCAGGACAAATACCTATATATATTCATTTTCACTAGCTATGTATAGTTTTTATTGGTGAAATGTGGCATTTTATATATATATCGATTAAAATGAAAGGCCTACGTGCCCTGAACAAAACAATATACAACGTGGTTGACACTAAATGACGGGGGAGGAAAATATGACTAAAAACAAGTTAGCAAAAAAAAAGAGAAAAAAACTTCAGTCTTTAAGTGTAAACATGTATAAAACAGTCTTAGTCCTTAAGGGGTTAAAGAGGCTGGAGATAAATAATGCTGTCGCCTCACAGTAAAGCGAATGTGAAAGTGATAAAGCGCTACATCTGGTTGACTACAGTACGCCGTTAGCGCCAACTGACTGCGTTGCCCTCTGTTGACAGCGCACCCGCTCTGCATACCGAATGCCGTCCATTTGTGCACACGTTTTAGGGACACCCACCCCACACGCGTCATTACCAGTTCAACAAATAACCTCATGGCCGAAAGAGGGTTAACGCAAGTAGGAACATCCCTTACCCACTCCTAGCGACATCCCTTACTCCCCTCCTAATAACCCGGGTGGGGCGTTACAAAGGTAGCAGACACCAATTAGAGCACAGGATCATGTTTGCTTCCATATGAATGACATGACATCTATCCAATCACGTGTCTTAGAGAGCCTTCCTCTTGAAGTTCACGTTGGAGTTCGGTGTTCTGTGGATTGTTATGTTTGTCGCAGTGTCAAGGCGGTGGGACGTTCAACGGGAAACTAGTCGTCCAGCACCCTACTAGGTACGCTTATATTTTCTGTTTCCTGATGGCATGAGATGTGTGTTTCTTTTTTAGTACCTCTATTATTGGATGTACCCTCTTGAGATTTAATGACAGTTGTGGCAAAACCTTGCAAATCAGATCTGTCTTTCTTGGAATTTCCTTTAGCCTGAAATCAACATACTCTGTTTACAATCGTTTTATTCTTACATCTTAGTTATTAAAAAGTGAGATATTATCTAAATAAGCTGCGAGTGAAACTGGCATCCTATATTCACAGACTGGAAGGAAGAGGAAGGAAGGATGTAAGAAAATGTATGGAATGAAGAGGTCTTGTAGGCTGTTATTTTGTGCATGTAGTGTGGCCAATCGTATGGAGAGGAAATGTGTTTGTGTGTATATATATATATATATATATATATATATATACACACATATATGTAAACTCACAGAATTGAATAAATTACTATGATTAATAATTATTATTACTATTTTTATTTATTGCTTTATATAGCGCCATCATAATCTACAGCGCTGTACAATGGGTAAACAGGACCTAACAAGTAGTGTACAACACCTTTGACTTATAGAAATTACCTTTAGAATTAAATTTAAGATCCTGGTACTGACATATAAGGCCATCCATAATACTGCTCCTCCGTACATTTCTGACCTCATTAGCAAATACTCTCCTACTCGATCCCTACGTTCCTCCCATGGGCTAAGGCTCTCCTCCTCACTTATCACCTCTTCCTTTTCCCGTCTACAAGATTTCACTCGAGCTGCCCCATATCTCTGGAATTTACTCCCAAGGAACCTTCAGCATTCTCCCTCCCTCCCAACTTTCAAGAAACATCTAAAAACCCACTTCTTCAGAGAAGCATACCATCTTAGCTGCTAGAACTTCCTTGTCATCGACACAACCACCACACTACCTCTCACCCTTTCTCTATGCCTTATGTTTGTCACCCCATTTCCCTCTAGATTGTAAGCTTGCGAGCAGGGCTCTCTCCACCAAATGTATCGGTTTGTCTTAGTCTGTCAATTCTTGTCTTGTCATATCCCTTGAATTTATGTATTGTATCGTAAACTGTTGGCGCTATATAAATAAAGGATAATAATAATAATAATAATAATAATAATAGAAACAAGAGGTGATGGACCAGCAGCGTTAGTATAAGTATTGTCCGAAGGCAGGAAAGGTGAGCTAAAGGAAGATGACAGGGAGGGCATTAAAGCGTAAGTATGTAGAAGTTGGTATTGAGGACCGAAGTCAGGAGGAAAGATGGATAGGCCAGGCGAGGGCATTCCAGAGGATAGGGGTAGGCCTTGAGAAATGTCTTAAACATGCATGAGAGCTAGAAATCAGAGCATAGGACAGACGGAGATCATCGGATGAGCAGAGAGGCCGCGTAAGAGTGAATTTGGAGATGAGTAGGGCTGAAACAACGAATCGATAAAATCGATAATAATCGATAACGGAAATCGTTGTCGACGATTTCCGTTATCGATTAATCGAGTGATCAATTCGTTGTTGGAGCACTCGGCTCCTTTTACTTACCTCCGCGAGCGTTCCCCGCTTCCGCTGCACGCGCCTTCTTTTAGTTGCGGTTCGCTCTGTGCGAGTGGCTCCGTTCGCACAGAGCGGTTCGCTCTGTGCGAGTGGCTCCGTTCGCACAGAGCGATTCGCTCTGTGCGAGTGGCTCCGTTCGCACAGAGCGGTTCGCTCTGTGCGAGTGGCTCCATTCGCACAGAGCGAACCGCTCTGTGCGAGTGGCTCCATTCGCACAGAGCGATTTGCGGGGGTGGGGGTGGGGTTTCAGGGGATGCAGGGCAGAGTGGGGGTGGGGGGGGGCAGGCCAGGGTAGGAGACTGAGTGCAGGGCAGGGTGGGGGTGGGGATGCAGGGCAGGGTGTGAGGGCAGGGCAGGAGACTGGGTGCAGGGCAGAGTGGGGGTGGGGGTGCAGGGCAGAGTTGGAGACTGGGTGCAGGGCAGAGTGTGAGTGTGGGTGCAGAGCAGAGTGGGTGCAGGGTGTGAGTGTGGGGGCAGGGCAGAATGTGGGGGCAGGGCTGGGTGCAGGGCAGAGTTGGAGACTGGGTGCAGGGGCACAGTGCAAAGTGCCAGGGCTGGGTGCAAAGTGCCAGGGCTGGGTGCAAAGTGCCAGGGCTGGGTGCAAAGTTCTGGGTGCAAAGTGCCAGGGCTGGGTGCAAAGTGCTGGGTGCAAAGTGCCAGGGCTGGGTGCAAAGTGCCGGGTGCAAAGTGCTGGGTGCAAAGTGCCAGGGCTGGGTGCAAAGTGCCAGGGCTGGGTGCAAAGTGCTGGGTGCAAAGTGCCAGGGCTGGGTGCAAAGTGCTGGGTGCAAAGTTCTGGGTGCAAAGTGCCAGGGCTGGGGCAAAGTGCCGGGTGCAAAGTGCCGGGTGCAAAGTGCCAGGGGTGGGTGCAAAGTGCCGGGTGCAAAGTGCTGGGTGCAAAGTTTCTTGAACAGTAATAGTCCACCTCTTTTCAGAATGTTTGGGGTTATTTTGTTTCATAAATATTGTGTTTGGGTTTTTGTACTTTGAAAATATTGTTTTTTTATTACATCATAACAAAATAAGAATGTTAATGTAAATTTTAAGTTGTTTTTTAACATCCAGTTCATTAAATTATTTTAAATAAACAAAAAATTTGCATATTGTTTTTTTTTATCCGATTAATCGATTAATCGAAAAAATCGATTATTAAAATAATCGTTAGTTGCAGCCCTAGAGATGAGTGAGGCGATGTACGTAGAACTGCTTTGAAGAGCTTTGAAATAAATTCTGAAGCACACAGGCAGTCCGTGAAGAGACTGAGGGGAGGGATGTTAGTATACGATGGGAGAGGAAGATATGTCCGGCAGCAGCGCTCATGGTGGATTGTAAAGGAGTGGGATGGATATGAGGCAGACCAGCTAAGACAGAGTTACAGTAGTCAAGACGGGAGATAGTGAGGGCATGGATAAGAGCCTCAGTGGCATCTTGTGTTCAGGAGGGGAAATTAAAGGAATATGGAGACGGCAGTTTTCTGGAACAGAATGTGTGAGGTGAATGAAGGGTCGAAGTCAAGGCAGCAAGTTTGTGGTGACAAGTAGTTTATATGCTTTCCACATACTGCTGGATAGCGTTATACTGAGCATAAATAAATGTTTTACTATTTATTATTATTATTATTATGTTTTATATCAGACCTGGGCAAAGCACGGCCCGCGGGCCACATCCGGCCCGCTGAATAGCTCGGACCGGCCCGCAAAGAGTGTCCTGGTGACTCACCAATGAGTCCGGTGTCCCCCCCCGCCCCGGTCACTTACCTTAAACTCCTGTGTTGGAAGCGTTTGTCTCGGGTGCCGGCGCTTTACGCTGGGCGCCGGCATATGACGTCAGACGCCGGCGATCAGCAGTGAAGCGCCGGCACCCGAGACAAACGCCTCACGCTTCCAACACAGGAGTTTAAGGTAAGTGACCGGGGCGGGGGGGGAGATCCTGAGAAGGGGGGGTTAGGGAGTTAGAGGGGAGATCCTGAGAAGGGGGGTTAGGGAGGGAGGTCTTACTGTGTGTGTGTGTGTCTTACTGTGTGTGTGTGTATCTTACTGTGTCTGTGTGTGTCTCACTGTGTCTGTGTGTGTCTTACTGTGTCTGTGTGTGTCTTACTGTGTCTGTGTGTGTCTCACTGTGTCTGTGTGTGTCTTACTGTGTCTGTGTGTGTCTCACTGTGTCTGTGTGTGTCTTACTGTGTCTGTGTGTGTCTTACTGTGTCTGTGTGTGTCTCACTGTGTCTGTGTGTGTCTTACTGTGTCTGTGTGTGTCTTACTGTGTCTGTGTGTGTCTCACTGTGTCTGTGTGTGTCTTACTGTGTCTGTGTGTGTCTTACTGTGTCTGTGTGTGTCTCACTGTGTCTGTGTGTATCTTACTGTGTCTGTGTGTGTCTCACTGTGTCTGTGTGTGTCTTACTGTGTCTGTGTGTGTCTTACTGTGTCTGTGTGTGTCTCACTGTGTCTGTGTGTGTCTTACTGTGTCTGTGTGTGTCTTACTGCGTGTGTCTTACTGTGTTCATAGCTTATTCAGTTATCGTAATAAATATTTTAGCCCATTTTTTAGCTCAAAATATTTTTTCCTTTTTTTTCTCCTCTAAAATCTAGGTGCGTCTTATCAGCAGGTGCGTCTTATAGAGCGAAAAATACGGTATGCACTCCGAAGCCTTGTTCATTTTGTTCACTTCTGTGCTGTGCTAATAGTTATTCAGGCCTTACTTATTCAAGCACCTCTACCAATGACGTAGGCTTGAATAACTTTATTAAACAGCACATAAGTTAACAAAATGGACAAGGCTTCGGAGTTTGTAGTTTGTAGTTTGTAGAGGTCT
This sequence comes from Sceloporus occidentalis, assembly GCA_023333645.1. Classification (NCBI taxonomy): domain Eukaryota; kingdom Metazoa; phylum Chordata; class Lepidosauria; order Squamata; family Phrynosomatidae; genus Sceloporus; species Sceloporus occidentalis. The sequence goes on from JALMGF010000017.1 coordinate 14,682,413, forward strand.
GGCCCTCTAAAACCATTCCAATTTCTCATGTGGCCCCATGGGAAAATTAATTGCCCACCCCTGTTTTATATAGTTCCAAGAATTTACGCAGCACTTACAAGATACATTCAAGGGGTATGGCAAAACTAGAATTGACAAACTAAGACAAATCGATACATTAGGTAAAGAGGGTCCTGCTCACAAGCTTATAATGTAGAGATTTATATACTCTCCATGGCAGAAAGTGTGTGCTGTACATGGAACAAAGGTGATATTTTGTGCTATTACAGATCTGTAAATATAACCCGTACTGGTTTTTAAATCAGAACTGTAATGGGCACAAAGAACATCACTGAAAGGTGAGGGAATAAAAAGCATTACGGTATACTATTTTGCACTAACTTAAATGCATATTAGGGAAAAGAAAAAGAAAAAATGTTGGTGCGCTAAGCTAGTCTCAGGCTCAAATAATACAAATGTATAATATGAGGCCTACATATGCATATTAGTTTGTGTTATTTTGTTGCTTTATTGCTTTCAACATTTTTACTGACTTGTAAAGGAGATTCACCAAAATACAGAATGTATCTATATATATATATATATATATATATATATATATATATATATATATATGTGTTTGTGTGTGTGTTTGTGGGTGTTTTAGAGTAACATTCTTGAGTATATGTTTATTGACCTGTCTGTTATGCCTCGGGACTCATGTTCTGTGACCCTTAACACTGAATGCTAACAAGATAATCCTGCATATGTTTTTTACTCTTTGTGTTTTAAGTATTGCTAGAGGGAGTTAAGGTTTAAACAAAAAGTGGCGCTGTGCTGTGATCTGGAAACATAGATATTCTAGCTAAGAACCACCAAATAGATGTACCCTAAACTGATTATTCTAAACTGTTTCTTGACTAATGTCTTGAATTAACTTCTTTAACATTAATAACTCTGGCACGTTACTATCTTGATATTGTGTACAAAGAGTCCTTCAAATGGATTTAGGGAGTGACCGTAATATGTGCTGTACTGGAGGAAATGTGATTTCATATTCAGAATTGTAAATTCCCACTGCAACACCTCCCACTTCACGAATTTAACTATGGAATGTGACGTGAATGTGAAGTTCCACTGATAGGCAATGTGGAAGGCATTTTTAACATAAAAACGTATAGAACATACGGCATTATTCTAACAGATCATACACTTCTTCCCAGTCAATCTCCTTGTAATCCTCTATGGCTCCAAAGCATATGTGGCCACTCAGGTGAAATAAGCCCAAAGGCTAAAGGTTAAAGTGTTTCCTCTTAGTGGATGTAGACATGTGGTTTATACATATAATGAAAAGCGGCACTTCTAATTAGCAAGATGTGCCCTATGACTACTCTACTTATAGCAGTAGTTATTAGAATGAAAGGAAAGTACTTGTGTTTTTTTACTTATTTTAACAATTAATGGTGAAGCACCTAGTTAATGAAGAATTTGTGGAAATATAAGACAGCGCCAACAATCAAATGAAGGTTCCCTTAAAGCTTACAAAAAATGTACAAAATGCCAAAGAAGAAAAAAGTGCTCTGTGTCTAAATTCAGTACAATTTAAAGCATAGTGATATCAACTGTGACATAAATATACATACTTAATAATGTATCCTCAGTGGTCTACAGTAAACCTCCAATTTGTATGATATGTAATATAAACAGATACAATAATATTTAGTGTAGTATGTAGTAAATCATGCCTAGGTTCCAGCACTTACACATCCATGCTATCACATCACACACACACTAATTCATTCATTCACAAATGCACTGCAGCTCTCTCAATGCCGCTCACAGACTTCAGCAGGGGGCACGGCCTCCCTCTGCGTTCTCTTGTACTGCACAGAGGAAGCAGGACTGGAGCAGAGTCATGTGATGTCACGTGTTCTCTGCTGATTTCTGCTTCCTCTGTGGAGTACGCATGTTGGACGCCCCTGCTCTATGGGTATGTTAATGTTACCAAGTGTGTATGTGTAAGTATCTTTTTGTGTGTGTGTTAGTATGTGTATTCAAAAGTATGCCACTGTGTATACAAAAGTATGCCAGTGTGTATGTTAGTATGTGTGTATATGTGATTATTACTGTGTGTGTAAGTATGTCACTGTGTGTGTATTTGTATGTATGTTTGTTAACGAGTGTGTGTGTGTGTAAGTATGATAGTATGTTAAAGGTTATATTTAGGGCTGCAACAACGAATCGATAAAATCGATAATAATCGATTATGAAAATCGTTGTCAACGATTTTCATAATCGATTAGTTGAATCGATTTTTATCTATTTATAAAATTATGTTTTTCAGAGCAAACGCTCTGAAAAACTCCCGTCCTCTGTTTGAGATCGGATTATAACTGTAGAATCCAGACCCCCCGCAAAGCTGCAGGAGACCTGGATCCTCTCTGCCACCCGGTGAGGGTCTGTGCAAAACACACAGACATCCTCCGCTTCTCCCCTTCCGCTTCTCCCCTCCACTTCCGCCAGGGCTTCTATTACTGAACCCGGCGTCATGTGACCTTCCGGTGCGGCTTCCATCATGGAAGCCCCAACGGAAGCGGAGGGGAGAAGCGGCTGTCTGCGCGCATCACACAGACCCCTACCGGCTGCCGGAGAGGATCCAGGTCCCGCTGCAGCGCCTGCAGGGGATTTGGATTTAAGTGGGCGATGTGCGCAACCTCCGGTACTTCATCTCGCTGCCACTTCCACCTGCCCCACCAGGGGTTAATATATCAACAGAAGAAAAACAGGACAAGTAAGCAGCACTGGGTAAGTATTATCTTTATTTTTATGCTCATTTGCCCTGTGTTTCTTCTGTTGATATATTAACCCCTGGTGGGGCAGGTAGAATTTTTGCGGGATCTATTAATTATGTGCATTTGTGTTTTTTTTATGTCTATAATATTTGATTTATTGTCCATATATTTATATATATTTATATTGTATTGTGTATTTTTTTTGTCTATATTTAATAAATATAAATATAAAAAACAATTTTAGTGATGTCAGTTTTTCTTATATCGGGGGGGGCATAAGACATATCAGGGGGCACAGTGGCATAAAGGGGCTATAAGGCATATCAGGGGGGACAGTGGCATAAAGGGGCTATAAGGTGTATCAGGGGGGACAGTGGCATGAAGGCGCTATAAGGTGTATCAGGGGGGACAGTGGCATAAAGGGGCTATAAGGCATATCAGGGGGGACAGTGGCATAAAGGGGCTATAAGGCATATCAGGGGGGACAGTGGCATAAAGGGGCTATAAGGTGTATCAGGGGGGACAGTGGCATGAAGGCGCTATAAGGTGTATCATGGGGGACAGTGGCATGAAGGCACTATAAGGTATATTAGGGGGCACAGTGGCATCTCAGTGGCATATAGGGGTAAAAGGCATATCGGGGCATGGTGGCATATCAAGGGTAAAGGTATATAGGGGGGCTATAAGGCATATCAGGAGGGCACAGTGGCATATTGGGGCACTGTGGCATATATGGGGCTATAAGGCATATCAGGGGGCACAGTGGCATATTAGGGGACAAAGTGGCATATCAGTGGCATATAGGGGGCTATAAGGCATATCAGGAGGGGTATAATGCATATCAGGGGACAGAGTGGCATATAGGAGGTATCCCCTTATACCTCCTATATGCCACTCTGTCCCCTGATATGCCTTATACCCCTCCTGATATGCATTTCTGGGACAGAGAGGCAAGCTGGGGGTGAGATGTGCATAACTGGGCAAAAATAGTTTACATGAATATTTACTAGTAAAGCTTTTTTTAGTATTTTTTGAGTTCTTGTTAAAATATAGCTTTAATTATTATGTCAGTAAAATAAGAAGGCGAATCGTGAAATGCCATTGTAAATTATACGTTTTTATTTAAAATAAACGAAAAATGTGCATATTTTTTTTTTACCCGATTAATCGATTAATCGAAAAAATAATCGGCCAACTAATCGATTATGAAAATAATCGTTAGTTGCAGCCCTAGTTATATTTAAGTGCATGTGTGTATGATAGTATGAGTTTTAATTGGTATCGCTGGAAAAGATTCTACATAAGCTTCCTTGTACCAGAAACAATGCAAAAGCATTGTTACAATAAAATATTTTTTCCCCACTAGTTCATTTAAATGTTCCAGTGCTTCCTCCAGTCCATAAGGATGACTATATGGGTCGGTTCATGCTTTGTATTAAATCCTCTTTGTAAATCTGTTTTTATTATTCCTGGACGATTTATAAAACAGATTGTTGTCCGGTCTAAGGCTTCACCATTCACCTGGGTGTAGCTCTGATGCTTGAGTCATGATTATGAGCATATGGTGTATTTGTATAACTTTTCTTTTTGACGATTATATGCATCTATAAAGGGACAATAAGTTGTTTGCATACAATGATCTTGTATAATAGCATGTTCCATTATGTGTCAGAGTCTTTACTGAATAAGCATCCATCTACCATAAATTTGGCTCATTCATTTGGTTTTGCCATTGATTTTTCTTAATTGGATTATCTGCGTGTCATGCCCAAGGATTAACAAACTTCAGATTGTTTAAAGCTGTGATTCATAAAAGGTGACTGTTGATATTTTACATGTTAAAATGAAGTTTACATGTTCAAAGGTAGAAGCAGATGAGTGGTTAGATGCAAAAGTGCTAATTTAGTATTGATTGTGATCATTTAAATATAACATTTGATCTACATTTTCAGTATGGCCATGGCACACAATAAGGACTGCACTTGAATTAAGTCAGTCTCTTTTCCTGTAGCCCAACTAGGAAGTCACATGTGTTTCTCAGCATCTATCAGACCTTATTTCATTTATGTGATTTTATTAAAATCTTAGGGTTAGTGAAAATGATAGGGTTGTAAATTATAACCAACATTCCTTAATAAGTGTCAGGGTTGGTTTAAGAGCAGGGGTGCTGCCAGGCAGCCTTATCAGGTGGTCTGCAGTAGTAGGTAAGAAGAACCCCCTAGATAGAGACAGAAGCATGAGGTAGTGATGTCCGGATCATGAACGAATCGTTCATTTGATCCGAATCTTTTTAGTGATCCGGATGAATCGGTTCACTATACTGAACGATTCATTTGTAGCGGTTCAGTCTGTGAATCATGCAGCTGTAACCTGATCCTAGAGCTGTGAGTCATCTGCAGAGCACTCAGACACAGACTCTGGGGTCAGGTTACAGCTCATTAATTCACAGAGGAACGATGACTCATAGAGTCAGAGTGTCGTCCGAAGATTCGAATGATCCGAAGATTCGAATGATCCGAAGATTCGAATCTTACAGGGATCCGGATATTACAAGGATCCGGATCTTACAGAGATTCGAATCATTCAGAGAATATTACTGATACCATACTTTTATAAATAAATACATTTAGATTCCCCTGAGTTTGCCCCCTTTACCTATAACTGCACCTTCAGTTAACTTTATTAAATTAATTAAATTAACCCTCAGTCATCAGCATAAAATTAACCCTTATACCCCATCAACCATAACTGCCCCTTAAATTAACCGTAAAGATCCCATTAACCATAACGGCCCCTGAAATTAACCCTAAAGACCCCATTAACCATAACGGCCCCTGAAATTAACCCTAAAGACCCCATTAACCATAACGGCCCCTGAAATTAACCCTAAATACTCCATTAACCATAACTGCCCCTAAATTAATTGCATGTACTCCAGATAAATTACCTAATAAATTGGTATGGTTGATGGGGTCTTTAGTGTTAATTTAGGGGCCGTTATGGTTAATGGGGTGTTTAGGGTTAATTTAGGGGCAGTTATGCTTAATGAGGTGTTTAGGGTTAATTTGGGGGCAGTTATGCTTAATGGGGTGTTTAGGGTTAATTTGGTGACAGTTATGCTTAATGGGGTGTTTAGGGTTAATTTGGGGGAAGTTATGCTTAATGGGGTGTTAAGGGTTAATTTTAGGGGCAGTCATGGTTGATGGGGTGTTAAGGGTTAATTTTAGGGGCAGTCATGGTTGATGGGGTGTTTAGGGTTAATTTAATGGTGAGGGTTAATTTAATTAATTTAATAACGTTAGCTTAAGGTGCAGTTGCAGGTAAAGGGGAATGTAAATCCTGGGGGCAGTGATTATTAATGTATTATTTATAACAGTATGGTGATATTATCTGAATGATTCGAATCCCAATGAAGACAGAGAGTTGTTCAAAGATCCGGATCACTGTAAGATTCAGATCCCTGTAAGATCCGAATCTTTGAACGACTCTCTGCCTTCGTTGACATCACTGGAGTAGGCAGGGGGGAGGATTCATTGAGTAATGAAAGGGGTGGGGCCAATCGTTAGTGTGCCTGCACAGAGTTACTGGAAAACAGTAACTCCTGTGAGTCACACTGAGTGATCCGAAGATTCGGATCATGAATCGGATCATTTCAGTGAACGAGTCGAAATGATCCTATTCACTTTAATGATCCGAACTTCCCATCACTAGCAAGTAATAAGGGTTGAGGAAAAGATGTAATCAGGAACAGTCCAAAAGGTCAAGGCAGGCAGCAATAAAACAAGAGTGTATCAAGCAGAGGTCAAGAGCAAAGGTAAACAGGGCAATCCAAGAGGCAAGCAATAGGTCAAATACCAGGCAATCCAAAGAAGACAATGTGGTACAGTAAGGAGGGTAGGTCTGGAGGCTGGAGTCCATGGACACACACGAACCAAAGCTCTGGAACACTGGAGCAGTGTGGAAGAAGTTTGTGTGTTTTTTATCGTGCTACAGTTAAGCAGCCCCCCCCCCATATTGAGTAAGGCCCCTCGGGATCAAATGACATTTGTGCGCATTGTGATTATCTCAAAATATAGATTTTTAGTTAAGCAGTACTACATTTTGTGAATGTGAAATTGATGTTTAGTGCTGAGGAAGTGCTGAGCATCCTGTGCGTGCATAGACCTCGGATTCTTCTCTTTAGTTTCACTTTCCAATTTGCATTGGGATGTAAGACAATTTACCTTACACATTTATGGAGTGCTCACAAGATTCCCATGGTTGTGTCTGTCTTTGGACTGCAAGAGACTCGCACACTCATATACTCATACATTTATGTCTGTGAATAATTTTACCTGCATGAACTGGCGTGCAGTACCAACAATTACCGTATTTTTCGCTCCATAAGACGCAGTTTTTTTCCTCCCAAAGTAGGATGAAAAATCAGCCGCGTCTTATGGAGCGAAGATGCACGCACGCAGGGAGGGAGGGGGCAACGATATACCGTATTTATCGGCGTATAACACGCACTTTTTTAACTAAAATCCGGAGCTTAAACCCTACCTGCGTGTTATACGCCGATAAATCCGGGGTCGCAACTGAGGCAGGCGGCGGCGGCCGCCAGCAGAGGAGTCCTGGATTTCTGCCAGTCAGGGGGGCCCAAGGGGTGCCGAGCGGTTGCTGAAGACAACCGCTCGGCAACTCTCGGGCCCCCCTGCCTGACAGATATACAGGAATCCTTTGCTGGCGGCGGCCGCCACCGCCGCCTGCCTCAGCGCTTCAACTCCTGTGTTGGAAGCGTTTGTCTCGGGTGCCGGCGCTTTACGCTGGGCGCCGGCATATGACGTCAGACGCCGGCGCTCAGCAGTGAAGCGCCGGCACCCGAGACAAACGCCTCACGCTTCCAACACAGGAGTTTAAGGTAAGTGACCGGGGCGGGGGGGGGATCCTGAGAAGGGGGGGGTTAGGGAGTTAGAGGGGAGATCCTGAGAAGGGGGGGTTAGGGAGTTAGAGGGGAGATCCTGAGAAGGGGGGGTTAGGGAGGGAGGTCTTACTGTGTGTGTCTTACTGTGTGTGTGTGTCTCACTGTGTCTGTGTGTGTCTTACTGTGTCTGTCTTACTGTGTGTGTCTTACTGTGTTCATAGCTTATTCAGTTATTGTAATAAATATTTTAGCCCATTTTTTAGCTCAAAATATTTTTTCCTTTTTTTTCTCCTCTAAAATCTAGGTGCGTCTTATCAGCAGGTGCGTCTTATAGAGCGAAAAATACGGTATATCAAATTTTCCCTTTAATATTGTTGTCAGCCAAGGAAAAGGTAAATGACAATGAGGAACCTAGATGATCTTGTGAAGAAAATATACGCTTAAAACCAAAAATCATGAGCAGCATTGTGGAACTCGAAGAAAATGTGAAAAAACTTGTGGTTCGTCTCAAGAACATTGAAGAGGGAAAGCAGGTTGAAACAGTGGTTCAAATATTAGATGACTTATATGTTCATACCTTTTGTGACTATGGTAAGTATTACATTTAATTTATAAAGTGCCACAAGATTCTGTAGTGTTATTACTACAAGGGGAGAATAAAAAATGACCAGTAACATTAAAATGAACAATACCATGAACAGACTTAAGACATACTAGTACAGAAGAAGAAGCGGGTCCCACTGTCCTAAGCTTGCAATCTAACATTAGTTTTGATATTGTTTTGTATGTTAATTATGTGTAAATTACTTGTTAAATTGTGATTTCTTTTTAACACCAGCATCTGAAATATTTCATGACAAAAATGCGCATTTGCCCCTACTACTGGTTTTGGAATCATACATGAAGGTGGCAAGAATACAAGAGGTAATGTGTAAATTAGAAAATAGCTATATTTATGTATTTTGTAGTCTGTGTGTGTCTACCATGATGTTGAGAAATAGGCTTTTGAACTTTTCCAAGTGTAATGCTAATATTGATTTTTCAGCACAAGTGCTCAAAAATCTATGCAATTGTACAGAGTTGGTAAACTGTTTGTTAATCATTAGTGGGCATCTTGTTTGAGGTGCCGTGGATTTGTGTAGGTCTAGTAATATTGTGTGTAGAAAGTATTGACATCAGTAATAAAATAAATATTATAATTATTGAAAATGTTGTAATATTTACTTTATAACTTTTAGATGTTCTTTTTTTCAGATCGGATGGTCTCTTCTATACAGACTAATAGAAGTTTGCCCCTGTACCTTAGATAGCTTACAAGCACCGATTGAACTTGGGAGTGAATGGGAAGTACTTGGTGTTCACCAGTGAGTTTTTATTATTCATTATCTGTAAAGAGGTCAGCTAGCGAAACTAGTCTCTATACATTTCCTTTTATATTGATAAGCAGCTGTATTTGGTTATTGCACTTTTGTTTGTCTAATCTTATGGCCATTTGTGATACTATAAAAATACAGGTGTATAAAAACTTGATGAATTATATAAGTGTGTAATAAGGGAATACAATTGTATACATTAGCATTTTGTTAATTTCTTATAAAAAGTATACAGTATGATTTTAATTATATGTATTGTATTGTTACAACTATAGAATACCAAATTTGTTTCTTACACATATGTGAAGTAATGCTGAACGTACTTGATAATCCTGGGCTTTATTTGCAAGCCTGTGATTGATTTGACCTTACCAAAATAATCATGTTTTCTTTCTAGACAAATTCTCAAAATCCTGTCAACCTATCTTCCAAATGTCAATGTTCTGACTATTGGGCTGAGAGTTTTAAATAGCATCCTTGTTTCAGGTATTCATTTATTCCTGCTTGTAACTGATGGCACATAATATTAAGAAACCAACAACTTACTAGCTAATATTGAAGTGTTAACAAAAAACTGAGTAATAGATTGTCTACGTATTAATCCGTTTAATAAGTTTAAATACAACTGTTGCTTTTGTTTTATAGCAAAGTGTATCATTTGAATACCAATGAAATTATATTAATAAATCGGAGCCACATCAAGGGAGATTAGATTAAAGCTATGATATTCCAGGTGTACAAAGAAGTCTACATTAATTAGCAAATATTTAAGGTGTAAAGGGAATATAATAATGCATGTTTTCAAACATCAATTGATGGTGATGCACATATCTTGCCTTAGGGTGCTCGCCACATTCCCCCCTGATTGTTCAGTGGGTAGTGGATTAAAATATCGAGCAAAGGAGCCTGGGGCCCCTTCACATTGTATACTCTGTAATTGGTGAAGAAGCAGGGTATGTGTGGCTGTCTTCTGGTTAATAAGGGATTTAATGATCCGCTTTGGAGAATAGACAGAATGCTGTATACAACATTTCCATTATATATTATCTCTCAATTGAGAAAGATTAAAATATAATAAAGTCATGGGAATTAACATAAATTAGATATGTGAACCAATCTTTGTATGTATGTGCTGCCTAGTCAAACAGTATTGATAAGCGGCAGCATATGCATTTGCATGTTATTTTATAAAGTGGTACTTTTTAAAAAAAGTTTAGTTTTGAATTTACTGTTTTCTCTGCCTTCTCCATGCAGATGTAATTAATTTTATGCTTCTGGATCATGAAGCAGACATTTTTTTGTTGATTTTTGATGCCATGAAAATGTTTCCTGATAAAGAAGAAATTCAGATATATGGATGCCAAGCTTTATATCAACTCTTAATAAAAGGTACACCATAGTTTAACATATGTATTGGTGCTAATGAAGATAATGTTTGATCTGCTGTCTGGACTAGTGTGGGGGGGCACCTTTCAAAGTATTTTTAAAACAGTTCTGGTTTTGTGTAATATAACGCAGTTGTATATTGGCTATTTCCTATATTAGCCTAATCTGTTAGACAGACTCAGTGATTTATCATACTGCCTTGTGGTAAGAAAATAGAATGACTAAAAGACATTCAAGATATTACATGACTGACAACTATGGCATCCTCCAGGTCTGTAGACAAAGAAAGTTTCTTCGAGCTAAAATAACCCCTTCAAGACCGGGACGTACCTGGTACTTCCTGGTCAAAGGTCACCGCCAGACCGGGACGTACCAGGTACGTCATCGATGATGCGCGATCCAGCATCGCTATGAACGCTGGGGTTGCGAGGGGCGGCTGCTACGGACCGCTGGGTGCCCCCAGCGATCCGTAGCAGCCACTCCCTCTCAATTCCGTGCATGTAATCGATTTGAAGCGAATCACGAGCATGGAATTAAAATATTTAAAAAAAAATCTTCAAGTGAAGATGCAGTACGCAAACACCGGTCCTGAAGTATATACATCACTATATTTTATGCTGAAGGCAAGAAGTTTTTCTATGGGGTTTCCCTTTAATGAGCTCAGTGGAATAGTATTTATTTTGTATATCTACACCATTGTTTACCATTACCTATTTTTATAGATTGTGAATATCTGTTTTCAGAAAGTGGTAAAATGTTTTCTTTCATAGTATGTTGGCAACTCTTGCCTTTATAGAGTGCCATGTTTATTTTCTTCAAAAACAATACATTTATTTACATAGCAAGTAAAGTTCTGGATATAACAATTATATTACTCAAATATGTATACCAAACCATTAAAATGCCATTGATCAGATCATACATGAAAAAAAACAATATATTAATTTGTAAACATAATTAAACTTCAATACGTTTAAACTGTTCTGCATTTTGGAAACACTTTTTTTTGTAATCGGTTTCAACATATTTCCTTTGTGGGCATACGGCATGAACATAAATTACTTAATTTCAAAAGTACACTTGTGACTCACAGGAATTAACCATAGTATGTGTAGTTTTTATTGAAAATCCGCCATGAGCATTTCCATGGCTGTTCAAAGCATTAAGAAAGGGATCTTAGATACTAGATCTAAATCTTGAATGGTGCAGCATCTCCAAAAGCAAGACCAGCTTAGGGCTTTAGTTTTTTTTTTTGATCGTATCATCTTATTTACTATAAAAAAAATAAAAAAAACATGGTGAAAAATTGAAAAAAAACACATTTTATGACTTTTATTTGAAAAATCTTTTACTCACCTAAAAAAGCAAGTAAAAAAACTAGCTAAATAGATTCTACTACTTGTCCTGAGTTTAGAAATACCCAATGTTTTTATGTTTTTTGGCTGTTTTTTGTAAGTTATAGGGCAATAAGTACAAGCAGCGTTTTATGATTTCCAAACCTTTTTTAAAAAATCTGGTCAGTCTGCCTCCATCTCCTCTTTGGAACATCTTTGATGCCGGTTAACTCAATTTAACCCCGTCAAACCATATATTTTTGAAAACTAGACACCCCAGGGTATTCCAAATGCTGTTATTTTAACCCTTTCCATGCACCAATTATACAACTACACTTTGTCAAACTTTGTAATAGTAATTTGTTTTATTTATTTTTTTCACACAAATTTTACTTTAGTTATAGATATACAGGTCCTGGTATATGCCACTGTCAAACAACACCCCAATGTGTGTTCAGGAACATCTCCTGAGTGCAGTGATACCCGACATGCATGGGTTTGTCGTGTTGTTTAAAATGCCACATTTGGGAAGTGCGCTTTTTTTCTCCATTTTGGTCAGTCTGTACCTATGCCCTATCTTTGAGCTCTGCCACTCCAATTTACCCCATCAGCCATTTTTTTTTTATATTAGACACCCCTTGGGTATTTGAGAAATTTTAGCGCTTGCTCAAAATAATAAACTTAATTTTTTTATTTTATTTTATTTTTTTAATACTTTTTTTTATATTTTTTTTTACACATTTTGCTGGTACTGGATGGTTCATCTAGTGACATCACTGCATAATTATTTTTAAATGTTAGCAATTTTTTTTTTTCCCATTTTTTTTTATTTTTTATTATTTTTTGAATATTTTACTAATCACATTGTGATTAGAAAGCTGGGCTCCATTGACTTGCATGGTTGAGTGCAGTACCTGCACGCAGAGCCAGAGTTCTCTAGAGGGTCTGGAGACCATCTAGCGAACTCTTTCATCTTTATTGTTTTTTTTCCCGGCCCGCTGCCATCTTGCTGATGCTGAAGATCACCGGCAGCTGCGGCTGTGACCGCTCTCCGGAGCGGTCACAGCCCATCTAGAGGTAAGTGTTCGAGGCATTCCAGCGACACCATTTAAGTTTAGGAGGCGATCATTTGATAGCTATGTCAGTGAAAGTTCAGAGATGGTAAGGCAACAATACAATTTTACAAATAACTTTTGCTTTAGTGGTCGAATGCATCACGTGTGTAGTAGTTACATGTATACCTGCTTACTGCCAGCCAGCTTCAGCTGGTGTGAGATTTCGCCTCCTAAACGCTTTTAAAACGGGCGTCCAATGTATGGCGGCTGTTGACGGCCCGGGGAGGGGCCAGAGATGGCCCCCGATGCCGATCTCGGCCTTGCTGAATGCGTCGACATCGAGGCATTACAGTAACGCCGTTTAAGCGAAGAAAGTGATCATTGAAGCTTATTTAATTTTTTGACGGTTCAGGACCGTCAAAGGTCATTAAGCGACCGTTTTTCCATGACGGTCCTGAACCGGCAAAGGTCGTTAAGGGGTTAATAGGATACAATAAATAAACCTCTTCAGCAGAGCATACTTGTAGATCAATAATTTGAGAGTAAGAACACCTCAGTTAAACTGTGGTTATCTTTTCATCCTACCATCTACAGTAGAGCTAAAGAAAGCTTAACTACAGACAATAGATATGAATACATATAAATGTACATAGTTTACAAGAGAAGCACGGATATCGCCACTGGCAATACATTTCTCCTCCCACCCAAAAGCATTATTCAGTAGCATGTTCCTTTAATTGCCCATGGGGAAACATACCATACAAACATTCTAAAAAAGGTTTTTGTGTTTTTTTTCTTCTCAAATGTGCATGCTTCTTTTTACTATTTACTTTTGTATTTACAAAGCAGTGCCTGAAGAGCAGTTGATGGAATTTGTTGAGAGCAAAGACCACCTGATCATCTTGAAAGTTCTCACTGAGTATAAAGACTCAGAATCTGTTCTTCTTCCGGCTTTGCAGGTCTTACTTCCATTATCAGGTCCATGTAAGTCGTTATAACAGAATGCTTGTTTTGGTACCTATATTTACTATTCACTTTTTGCAGGAAACATATAAGTTATTAAGTTGTGCTGAATTATGACTGCAGAGGATAAGAGCATCACATCCAAGTGGTTTATGATACAGAAATGTGTGAAAATATAAAATTACCTTTTTTAAAGTAATAGAAGGCATGGTCAGTTCCATCAAGAAGTAGGATTCAAACCTTGTTATAGAAAACATTGGCAGTTAGATTAAATGATGTAAGATACTTAATAGCCACTTAGTTTGCTTTGGTTTCAAAATGTCCTTTTATTGAGAAATCAAACATCAATCATGGGGCACTGTTTACATTTTAATACATTAACATTCTTGAAGGACTGTTTCACCTCAGCATGGTTTACATTTCAATGTACGCTGTATAAGCAAATATACTGGTACATAATGAGAGAAGGAAAAGATTAAGCAAGAGCATGCACTACTACCGTGGTGAATATTTAGTCTATTATTTGGGTACTACATGGTAGTGTCACCATGCTGTATTAACAGAGGGACAGAACCAACACCTTTTTAAATAGTTTTGGCCAGTGCATTCTTTTTTTCCCGCATACACTATATGTGATTTGCTTAGATTTCTAGAAGTATGCATGTCTACCTAAAGCACTTTATATGTGATTGCTTTCTGGTTGTGTTTTAGATTGTTTTATGAATGTTAACCTCATAAAAACCTGGAGTAGTATAGTGTACAGAAGTGCCTTCAAACTTTTTGTTCCCTGTAACCCAGTGCCCAACTCATCACGTAAGACACATGCTGAAACATGCAAGCACCACATGCCAGTGACAGAGCCAGGGAAGTTGGGACCCATCTCGCAACCAAGTGCTGGGTCGCAACCTGTAGTTTGAAGAAGTCTGATTTATATATAACATGTTTTTTATGTTGTAGCCAGCAATGCTGAAGTACTTATGTCTGGAAATGTCAGATGTTACAACTTAATAATGGATGCCATGAAGACGTTTGCAAACAGTGAGAAAATTCAAGAGGTCTGTTGTTCTTTATTTCAGAAACTTACATTTGGTAAGTGGTATTATTTTTTATTATTATTATAGTTCCAAAATGCCAAAAAAATCAGTAGTGCTTTCACTAATCAGGCAGAATATAACTTAACATTGATGTACGTAAACATAAAACATACTGACAAGGAAGGCGTAGATAGTCCTACCCTTGGCCGTATAAAATGATATGTTGAATATCTGGTAAAATTAGAGCCGTCTGGTTGCCTGCTTGTTGTATTAAAAACAAAAAAAGTTAATTCTCATCTACCAATGAAAGGATTGCTCTTATGCCACAAACCACACACACAAACACACACACACAAGCAAATCTAATGCTAGTTTTACCAGACCGTAACCATAGACTATTGTATTAGATTTTGAAAATGCTTTCAATAACGTTTTTACATGCACATCGTACTTTGGTTTAAGTAAGTGGTTCTTATAATTGTGCATCTGCATTTTGGTATTTTATCAAATATAAACCGGTTTCATCTTAAGAATATGTCTGACCTTTGGCCTAAACTTCTGAGTCTTTGAGTTCTGCGGTTACAATTAGGCAATACAAGATGGGAATCAAAAACACAAGATAGATTTACTTGTTCAACATTAATGATGAGAAACTAACAGAAGCTCATACATGATGAGATTAGGGTTGTAGAAACACGGGTTTTTGTAAACATTTTCTCAGTACCCAAGTATTTACTCTAAGGCCGGCACATTGCATATAAGGCTATCCCTTAATGCCTATTTAGTGATGTATTTACCTTAGGAGGAAAAGACCCAACAAGTGGGAAGGTTAAGCATATGCAGGGAATGTGATAGATATCCTCCAGTAACATCTATTCAATTCACAACTAGCCCTATCCAAATTGATCCAGATGTCTGGAACAGTGCTAGATATATCTACTTATATATATATATTTATATATATATATATATGCCAAAATATCTGTATGACAAGTGTTTCTTTTCCAAAAATGTTTTATAAACTTTTTACAATTTACTTAGTTCCCCATATTACTTCATTTTCTAAGAGAATGTGAGCAACCGACACAAGATCCCTTTTAAATTGATTAGAAATAACATTTTTGAGGCAATTCCCTTTAGAGGTAAAAAAACTGTTCCGTGTAACCACTTCCTTAAAAATAGATTCTCATAAATGTGTAAATGTTATATGTATTATAATATAGCAATTGACAAAGAATTAACTATATGGCTAGAAGCAAAAGCATCATTTACATATAAATAAATTTTCAGGTTTTATTTCTTCTATTCTTATGTCATGCATCAAATTATGTTTTTTGGGGGGTAAACTATTTTATTTGAATTGTATTGTAAAGCGCAGCTGAACAACATGCATTTACTGACAAACCACAGCATATAAAAATTAGGTTGCATACCTGCTAATTATGTGCATATACTTTTTACCATACCCTTTACCATAAAAACTGCAGTGTTGGTGTGTCAAGTAGGTTATTACTACATTATTATAATGTATTTTATTTATTGTATTTTATATATATATATATATATATATATATATATACACACACCCCAATCAGCCATAACATTATGACCACTGACAGGTGTCATGATAACAAGATTATTAGTGTTATTCACTTCACCTGTAAAGTGGGTGGGATATATTAGGTAGCAATTGAACATTTCGTCCTTAAAGTTGATGTGTTAGAAGCTGGGAAAATGGGCAGGCGAAAGGATTTGAGCGTGGGGTGTTCCGGGTCAAAAGCGGTCCAAGGAAGGAAAAGTGGTGAACCGGCGACAAGGTCGTGGGTGGCCAAAGCTTATTGATGCACGTGAGGGTGGAGGGTGAAGACTGGCCCATGTGGTCAAATCCAACAGATGAGCTACTGTAGCTCAAATTGCTGAAAAAGTGCTGAAGAAGGTGGCCTGGCCTTCAGCAAGTCTAGTGGAGTCAATGCCTTGAAGGGTCAGGAATGTTTTGGTGGCAAAAGGGTGACTTACACAATATGTGTGGTCATAATATGGCTCATCAGTGTGTATATACACTATATGGATACCTATGCACACACTACATAGGTCACCTGACCATTACACCAACAGGAACTTTTATGACGTTCAAAATACATAGACATTAATATGTAGTTGCCCCCCCCCCCCACCCCCTGCAGCTATAATAGCTTCCACTCTTCTAGAAAGGCTACCAAGTCATTTTGGAAAATACTATGCTTCCAAGTCTGAGGAAGGCCCTTTCTTGGATGAGTTTGGTGTGGAAGAACTTGATCATTCTGCACAGAGCCCTGATCTCAACCCCATCGAACACCGCTGGGATGAACTGGAACGGAGATTGGGAGCCGGGCCTTCTCGTCCAACATCAGAGCCTGACCTCACAAATGTTCTACTGGATGAATAGCCAAAAATTCACACAGAAACACTTCAAGATCTTGTGGAAAGCCTTCTCAGAAGAGTGGAAGCTGTTATAGATATATATATATATATATATATATATATGTGGTCGTATTTTACTACGGCCTTAAGAAAGCCACTTTGTGTCCTACTGTTCCGAGACTAAAACATGTTTTAACAACTTCCTATATATATATATATATATATATATATATATATATATATAAACGTCTCACTTCCCCTTTAAGACTGAATGCTATGGCAAACAGCATTTATCACATTGTTTTATTTTTTTAAATATTTTTCTAAACTCCCAATTGAATTGTGCAGCAAAATATGTCAGGGCTATACAAATAAACGATAAATAATAAGAAACAGATGGCTTACATTAGCATGGGAATATTTATAAATCCAGCTTTTTTAAAATATTGCATTAACTAATGTGAGACGCACATGAACCTAGTCATCACTGGATGTTTCAAAGACTGACATTTAGAACCTTTCGATTAAGGAATGCATTTATGTCCTACACAATATTTGTTAATTGATTATTGGACTTTCTATCAAATACAAAGCAGAACGAAATATATTTGTAATATGGCTTGAGGACTACGTTTTCTTAATACATTACATTTGCAATACATAATTAGTGATTTGCGGGGAATTGCTGACAAAATATTTTCTATTTCATTTAATGCCTTATTTTGTGTTTCCTAATATTACTTTTAGGAAGTTTCTTTAACATCCTGGTCCTAAATGAAGCGCATGAGTTCATCATAAAGGCCTTGAAAAGGTTTTCTTCAAATGCCAAACTGCAAGCAGCTGCCCTCAGTTGTCTTGCTCTCCTTAGTAAGTGAAACTATTTTTAAACCTCATAACAGTTCTGAA
Organism: Sceloporus occidentalis; assembly: GCA_023333645.1. Taxonomy (NCBI): domain Eukaryota; kingdom Metazoa; phylum Chordata; class Lepidosauria; order Squamata; family Phrynosomatidae; genus Sceloporus; species Sceloporus occidentalis. Next base: position 14,700,538 of record JALMGF010000017.1, read on the forward strand.
ACAATGTGCCTAGACAATGAAAAAAGAACAGACATACATACCCACTACCAGTGCCATTTATAACTAACCCTGTTTAGGGATCCATCTGGTTACACTGTTGCAAGGGATCGTTTGTGACTTTCAAGGCAAATGTGCATTTAGAACTTGAGTATTTTGCTAGGACTGCCAAAACTACAGGCTCCATAATTCTGGAGTTGTAGGCAAATTAAAAAAAAGAAACAATATTCACTTAAACATGCATGCCCTCTTTTGAAGGTGATGTTTTTTTTGGCCAATGTATTGAAGGTGTGACCCTATGATTAGTGGTGCCTGGGTGCAGTATTTCATCTCCCCTCCCTGGAAATAACACACAAACCTATACTAACACATAAACTCAGTCTTATATCCTATGCTAATACACACTCACACTTTGTATACATAAACATACTCCCTTTCTGTCTTCACCTTTCCCAGAGGCCACTAACTCTAGGCTCACCCATGACACCATACTCTCTGACACACACAGTCATGCTTAACACGCTCATACACACTCTAACACCATACACTAACGCAATACACCCACATACAGAGACGCTATGACCATATATGTGCATACACACATGCAAACACCAAATGCTCGCACACTCTCTCTAATGCCATACCCTTATACACTCACCAACAACTTATGGTTACGCGAATAAGCCATAAGCATAAGGAACCACCATTTATGTTTAGTTTAACAATTGTATAACCAAATGCAAGATTATGAAGCATCCTTGTACTATTGTTTTCAAACCATTCCTAGAAATGATTCATTATAGGAAAAGTCTGGACCCCAGTTTTGAGCCAGTGTGTGAGCTAAGCTTCCATTACCTAGAATGGGAGTGTTACGGAGCATGTGCAGGAAGCATACTTAATAAATGCCTGATTTCAGAAGTGGCAGTCAGGGGAGTTAAATGAGGCCTGGAGAGCTTTGCAAACATTTTTTTTTCTGTCTGCTTTTATGTGATTAATAATTAAATAGTTTATTTGCCAAGATTTATTTGCTTAATGTGCCAGGGAGTGCCATATATGTTGTGTTCAAGAAGGACTGCACTTTTAAATTAATTGGATACTAATATTCACTTTCATTCTACAAGCTGAAACAATATTTTTGAACAAAGATCTGGAAGATGGGGAAGATGAGGAGGACGTCGATGGACAATTAAATTGGTTTGAAGCTTCCTTTAAAGCTTTAAAATTGCACAAGAAAAACACAGATGTCCAGGTAAGCAAGCTCAATAGGTAATCTTGACATCTACATCAGACTCTGTCCCTTGCCTGCTGAAGCTGTCATTTGGAGTGTTTGATAATATGATCATTTATTATACCAACTTTAATTTCCTAAAAAGAACAAAAATAAGGATATTTGTTTTATGTCATCCTGGTGAAGTGTACTTATTTAATTGTTTTTGAAGCCCCCATGTACATTAATGAATTATTTGGTTTTCCTCTCTTGTAGGAAGCTGCATGTTGGGCTCTGAACAATTTGTGCATGTACCATTCAGAACTACGTGACAGTATTGGGGATGAGGATCATCAGTGAGTAGACTTTTGTGTGGTTATACGTTAAAATATTTGAACAGGTGATCTAATCTGTCAACTCTTTCTGGTGCCAGGTATCCAGTACACAGGGAAGTGATGCTATCCATGCTGATGCATTCTACATCCAAAGATGTATTCCAAGCATCAACTACCGCTTTAGCAACTCTTTGTGAACATAATGGTAATTGTTTGCTTTAATGTAGTAGTACATAAAGTGCTGGAAACCTTACCTTGTTTACGTTGTTTGGTATTGGTTATTCTAAACCTTTTAAAATAATTCTGCAAGATATTATAGACAAGATATGTCTATAATAGAAAGGCACTTAAGCAGACCTGCCCTCCACAATGTATGATTTATGAATGGGATCTTTTGCTACAGCTATGATGTGTATGTGTGCATATATGTCTATATACATTAGCTCTAGTGATATTGGTAGAGAAAAACATATGTAAAAAGATACTTTTAACTGAATTTGTTGTGAATTTGTTTGCGTAGCCTTTTGAGACACCGAGAAGGATTGTGTTCAATCAATTAGAAAGGCAACACATTCATTCTGCCTGAAGTTCAGTATAATAGCTTTATTACATGATCTAAAAATGCTTTTCTACAACTGTTTCTCCTTATTCTCCTTGTTTTACATTTTATTACCAAGCATGTAACATCATTAATGAGTATGCTAAAAATGGCGAAAAGTAATTTTGTGATTATGATTGTTCCTTTATAGTGACTGTTAGGAGGGTTTTGTTGGGGAAAGGTGTTCATATTAACGTGCTTGAAATAATCAAGAAACACATAGATTCACCGGAAGCTGCTGAAAGTGCCTGTCGAGTTCTTCATACTCTCTTCGATGGAAGGTAGTAATAATATCTTATGTACGATAGAACATTTGGCATTATGAAAAAGTATTTACCTTCTTTGCTTCTGCTTCTTTGCTGTTGTATTGTGTTTTACAGTCTCTTTCTTTTTGAAGGACAAGTCAAATAAAACCTCACTTATAAACATGCCACTGAAATATCTGCAGAAAAACACTATTTAAAGAATTCCTGATGGCTGTACAACCTGTTATTGAACTTGTGACATGCACATTGGTGTTGTCTAATATAAAAGCTGCTTTGTGCTACACCCTGACGTCACCTCTGCCGCCTTTCTTTTCGTACAATTGCATTGGTAACTTACTTTTCAAAGTATTAGGATTAGTAAGACGCAGCCACAATGCCAAGCTGTTTTACTCTTTTTTTGGTAAAAGCCAACATCTTAAGGAAAAAATATAACAATATTATCAGTTGCAGACTCACAGAGGAAACAATTTTACATTCAGTTTGATGGTAAGCAATCAAGCAATGGTTAGCTTATCCCCAGACCTACTAGTTTAAGCCTCCGCTGGTGAAGATGGGGTAGAAGAGTAGTAAATCAGGTCATGTACAGCATATCCTGTCCTTGGAGCAGGAGATTGCATTCTTTGTACAGAGACTAAGGCTATACAGCCATATCGTATATTACACCTGACCTTTAAAATTGGTTTAAGTAGACCCCAGTATAGGATTCTTTATTCAAATTTTAACCGTGACATCTATTCATGGACAGCCGTGGAACACTATAACTTAAACGTTTTTTTTTTTTTATTGCACAATTATTATATCATTTTTTTGACACACACAACGATTTTTACTAATTCAGCTACGTGGATCCAAAGGCTTGTCTGTTGGAAAATGTCGATACAAGAAAATAATGCTGGATAGATTTGGTTTGAAGGTCCAAATAGATTTTTATCAAAGAGGTCTCTGGTAATAGATTCATTTCATCAGGTTTCTCATTGACCGTATATGCTTAATAATACGTTTGGTCTTTGTCTTTTTTTAAAAGGTAATTAAAAAATTTGTCTTAATTTACCAAATAATATATCTGCTTCTTTTTTAGTTCTTTTAACTTGGATGTAATGACTGTGGCTGTGACAGGTCTGATTAGTATAATGAAGAAACACAAGAAGGCTCCATGTGTTCAGTTAGAAGCCCTGCGTGCTATGGTACAGATTATGTTTGATGGTAAGATTTAAGAGCATCACCAGTAATGTAAGCGTGTTTCTACTGTTTTTGATAGACACTTTCTTCCATATTAAGCCACACTTTTGCATCACTCTATGATGTAGCACTATCCTAAGATATTGGCCCTTACGAAAAATTACTGCAGTATTTTCTGAAGTAATACTGCAGTTTTTTGGACATGAAAAAACATTTACTGCAGTTTTACTGCATTTGTACTTCACTGTACTGCAGTTTTACTGCACTTATTTTTGTAAAGAAGTAAAAATGCAATAAAGCTGCAGTACATTGAAGTACAACTGTAGGTTTGCAATATAAAAAAAGTGCAGTAAATGTGGAGTAAGGCTAGGTTTCCACTTGGGTTTTTGTCCTGCGTTTTTTTTCTTGATGAAAAACGCCAAGAAAACTGCCACTGCATTTTCCTGCGTTTTGGCGTTTTTTTCTGGAGTTTTTTCTGGCGTTTTAGCCTTTCTGTGGAAATTGCTTTTTTTGACCTTAGGCAGTTTTTCCAGCCTTTACAAGTTAGCAGTTTCACCCAGCTAAAAGGGATTAGGATAAATGGCAAGTATCTGCCCCCGATGTCATTTACTTGGTAGACCCCTTTGTCTCTTTTCTGTGGTTTGTAAGGCATGCTTTATTCCGAATGTCTGCTCCTCTAGGAAGATTGGCCCCAAATGATGGTGCAAATTGTTTGCTGTTGCTTTTGGCACGCAGGATCCAGTTGATGCGTCGGGTATGTTTGTTTGTAATGGCATGTTTGTTCCAAATGGTGTAAAATTCAATATGAACCAGTCCAGGACTTTGTTTTGTGTGAAACTGTTTGTTTTCAGCCTATTTCTCGTAGGACACACAGATACTGGGTCCATCCTCTGCATTGTAACTGTGGAAAAAACGCCATAAAAAACGCCAAGGCAATAAACCCACATGGCTTTTTCATGGCATTTTTTCTCTCCCATAGACTTCTATTGGAGAAAAACGCCAAGATTTCCTTGAAAAAACGCCAGAGTGTGAACATGCTGCGATTTTGAAAAACTGCCACAGAGCCCAAAAAAGCAGAAAAACGCCAAAGAGGACTGAAAAAACGCCAGACAGAAAAACGCCAAGTGGAAATGGCATTTTGCGATTTCCTATTGAAAAACAGCTAACATCTGGCTGCTGCGTTTTTCCACTAAAAAAACGCCAGGTGGCGCTATTGGCGTTTTTATGGGCGTTTTTAGCATAAAAAAACCAAGTGGAAACCTAGCCTATTACTTCAGAAAAAACTACAGTAATTTTTCGTAAGGGGCAGTAGTATTTAGGTCACATCCGTCCTGGATGACTATGTCTAATGTACAATGGCTTTACGTAAATCAATAAATAATAATAAATGTTCTGCAATATATGTGGAGACTGGGTTGCCCTCAGTTCATATAAAATCAGCCATGACTATACCTTAAATATATTATTATACCCTGAAATAACTGGATTCCTGCCATATCTCTTTGACATATGTAGGATGCAGCTTTTCTAATGTACATGCACGCCCTCTTGTGGTCATTTTTCACATATTAATACCTTGTTATGGTTTCTTTTCTGGTGCAAATGCTTTCCTTTACTATAACTGACTGCACTTTATTACTCATTAAGTCCTGAAATAATACATACATTTATTAATCTTAGATGCAAATTCGAACCTTCCAAAGGGCCAAATGGATTCTGTGGAAACAGCATTTCTGAATCTCCCACTGAAGGTGATAAAGAACCAATGTTTACTGGAAGGAATGCACAAGTTGGTTTTAGAGGCTCTAAACAAAGTATGTCCTAATACTTCTAATATACAGCACTTTACACTTTGATCCACTTATGAGTGTTATATACAGTATATTACCATAAATATGAGACACCCCTCCAAATTATTGAGTTTAGGTGTTTCAGCCACAGCCATTGCTAACAGGCATATAACAAGAAGCAGATAGCGGGGCTGAAGCTGAAGCAAGTAGCGCATAACTATCACTTCTCCTCTGTAGCATTGCTCACTAAAGAATTCCAAACTGCCTCTGGACAGCACTGTGCATCAGGAACTTCATGAAGATGGTTTCCTTGGTTAAGCAACTGCGCGCAAGCAAAAGATCACTATGCGCAATGCCAGGTGTCAGCTGGAATGGTGTGAAGCACACCGGCACTTGACTCTGGGGCAGTGGAAACATGTTCTCTGGAGCGATAAGTCTTATGGACAAATCCGAGTTTGGTGGAAGCCAGGAAAATACTGCCTACCAGAATGCATAACACCTTCTATAAAGTTTGGTGGAGTCTGGGGCTGTTTGGTAATGCTATGGCATACAGAGATATTTTAGACAATTAAATGCTTTCATCCAACTTAAATGAGCTTCTTAAATAGGTGCCAGTGACACTTCTGTTTATTATAAATGTGGGTAGCATTACAATATCTAACCTTCAAAGTAACAAAATCGAGAATACATTATTGTATGTCAACTGTTTGTTTGTTGGTTTGGTGCACCAAAGTCAATATTATATTTAAACCGCTTAAAATTGTTACGTATACTTTTATTTTTTTAGTTCATTGGTAATCCAGGTATTCAAGAATGTGGACTAAAGCTACTTGGATGTTTAATAGAATGCTCAGGGGCTCTGGACCTGCTTTCAGAACTGGGTGCACTGGATACTGTTTTGCATACACAACAAATGTACCCAGGAAACCAAGGTGAAGTCTGTAATGTATTACTGATGACAGTTTGTGATGTTTTTTAATGCTTTGGAGATAAAAGTTTATGCTCTTAACGTTGTTGATATCTACATTACAGAAATACAGTACTTTGGCTTATCTCTCTTATCATATCTGGTTCCAAAAAAGAAATTATGTATCGCCACGGTGCATGTTTTGGCAACACAGTTGGTTTCTACATTGCAAAGATATAAGGATGTTGTCAAAATACAAGAGGAGGTAGGTTTTATGTGAAGCAATATAAATTAACCTGAGGATCTCAAGATATTTTTTTTTAGACCATTCACCATGGGTGATACCAAATTGTTTCTTCTGGGGCTCCTGTCTACACCAGACCACAGTGATTCTGGTAGTAACATATTAAGCATCTTTCCTGGTAGTACAATTGTGTTCAGTCTTTAAAATCAGGGAAGTCTAAATTTGCAGCATCTCATAGAAGCTGCAAGTTGTCTGCAAAACGGTGTGTTTACCAAGCACCTTCTGGCTTCATCCACTACAGGATTTTGAAAGCAGAATGGTGGCAAAATAGAATTTGACGGCAGATAACTATTCGGCGTGCCTAGCCTGCCCAATTTTAGGATGCCAGCAATTTAATTTCACCACTGTTCCTGTGTATACCTTGATAAACGTTCCTGACCCGGGTATTCAGAAGCTAGAGTTGCGGGGTTTAACATGGTTGGATGTGGGATAACTGCACCCAATTGAAATCTTATACTTAAGAAGCTATGTTCTTTTAGGGAAATGATGTTAATTGGAGCAATGTTAAAGGATGTATGAGAAAATGACCCATATTGCTTAAATAGCATTTAAAAATAAGCTTTTTGGGGCAGCCATTTTTACTTATTTTTGAAGTAATGTTTCTTTTTTTTTTTTTTTTAAATCAGGGATTTCGTACTGCATTAACATTAATGAACCTATCACAGAGCTTTGCAAAGCTTTTAGAGCTTGAGGATTTCGACAAGGTGCTTTTCTACCAGATATCAATGTGTCTGGACAACAAACGGGACCGGAAGGTACATAGTAATTTATGAATTTCTGTTTCATATAGAAAGGGTGAAGAGATGCTTGTAGGGTTATGGGATATATTTAGAATCACACCATGGAATTGTGTTTATTTGTTTAGTTTTTGTTTGTAACAAACATGAGATATGTCTGAAAACAATAAGATTTATGGGTTATAACAGCGAGTGGTCTACACACATCAGCTTCATTGTGCATTATAGAGGCTTAGTTATAGCAAGGTCCTTATACAAGGCTTGGTCAATGCTATGCTTCTGACTTTGTGGGAACAGTTTGGGGAGAACCGTAAACGTAGTGGTCGGCCAAGAAAACTTAGTGCAGCAGGCGAAAGACACATCATGCTTGCTTCCCTTCACAATTGGAAGATGTCCAACATTGCCATCAGCTCACCATTGGCAGAAAACAGCGAGACCCCGGTACACCTATCTACTGTTCAGTGAACTCTAGTCAGTAGTGGTCTTCATTGAACACTTGTGGCCAAAAGCCATACCTCTGAAATGGAACAAAGGCCAAGTGACTAAACTATTCATAAGAGCACAGGAACCTGGATGGAGAAAAATGACAGCAGTTGCTCTGGACGTATGATTCACAAATTGAAATATTTGGCTGTAGCAAAAGGCAGTTTGTTTCCCCAAGGGCTGAAGAGCGGTACAAGAGCGAGTGTGTCAGGACTCGGGTGATCAGGTCGGGTAGGAGCCCATGCGCAGGGGATACTTGGGGTTCAGTCTGTAACCCACGGTGCATGATTATGCAAACAAAGACACCACAAGCAGAAATCCAGGTAATGCAGTGTATTTTATGTATATAACAGGTAATATATGTATAATAGCGGTAATAAGTTTTTTGGCAGGGAGCCCGCTTGGAAGGGCACGAAAGGCACACAGCCCGCTTGGAAGGGTATGAAAGGCACACAGCCCGCTTGGAAGGGTACAAAAGGCACACAGCCTGCTTGGAAGGGTACGAAAGGCACACAGCCTGCTTGGAAGGACACAAAGCAGGGAGTCCCCTTGGAAGGACACAAAGCAGGGAGTCCACTTGGAAGGACACAAAGCAGGGAGTCCACTTGGAAGGACACAAAGCAGGGAGTCCACTTGATCAGGACACAAAGCAGGGAACCAGGAACAGTACAGGTACAGAGCCACAGCAGGAAGGTCCATAGACTTCAATACAAAGGCCAGGTTCATAAAGGCAGGGTACTCCAGGTAACAAGGCCCAGCTGGATGTATGGACTAGGACTCAACCCAGGTAACAAGGCACACCTGATCCTAGTAATAGAGTTCTGAGTGCTCCAGAGGGCAGAGGGTGGCCACTAGTGGTAGCAAATTTAAATGCCACAGGTATGAAAAAGCCATGGTTCAGGCAGCAAAAAAGTGGTTCCCGACAGAGTGTTTGCCAGCAACGGCGAAGCATGATGTTGATACCTTGCAAGTTTGTGGCTGCATTTCTGAAAATGGTGTTGGAGATTTGGTCAAAAGGAATTATCTCAATAATGCTGATAAGTACAGGTAGATACTTATCCATCATGCAATACAGAAATGACATCATGAGTATGACCCCAAACATACTGCCAAAGTCATCAAGAATGATCTTCAATGTAAAGAAGAACAAGAGATCCTGGAAGTGATTGTATGGCCCCCACAGAGCCCTGATCTCAACACCATGGGATTACATGAAGAGACAGAAGCAACTGAGGCTGCCTAAATCCTTAGAAGAACTGTGGTTAGTTCTCCAGGATGTTTGGAACAACTTAAATGCCAAGTTCCTTAAAAAACTGTGCGGAGGTCTACCTGGAATAATTGATTCTGCCTTTAAAAAAAAAGGTTTTGCAAATATTGGTCACACCAAATATTGATTTGTTTTAGATTTGTCTTCTGTTCACACAGCAATTTTGAACATCTTTGTACACCTTACATAAAGAGAGTTCTACACAAGCCCTTACTTTTTAAAAAAAATATATTATTTTATTACACAAAAAATCAAATATAAAAACATATACAATATCTCATAATTTAGACAACAGAGGTTTCTAGAACATTAATCAGAGCATAAATTAATTCAAACAATCAAAAAGAGGTCCTAAAAGTATTATAATGCTTACCCATTATCCTCCTCCACTTCCCCCTGGGTAAGCATTATAGTACTTTTAGGACCTCTTTTTGATTGTTTGAATTAATTTATGCTCTGATTAATGTTCTGGAAACCTCTGTTGTCTAAATTATGAGATATTGTATATGTTTTTATATTTGATTTTTTGTGTAATAAAATAATAAATTTTTTAAGAAAAGTAAGGGCTTATGTAAGGTGTACAAGTTTGTAGGAGTTTCCCTGTTTTGAGGATGAGATCCTTGTACACACCACAATACCTATAACATTATGCTATGTGAAAGGTGTGGTAGGATTCTTTTGTATTATAATTTTTGAACATCTGCCTAAAACATTTGCGCAGTGCAAATCTCTCTCTTTGTTTTGTGTTTTTGTTTGTAACAAACATGAGAGAGGGAGAGAGAAACAAAAATGTGGGTAAAAAGGTTGAGTCATACTACACTTACGCTGAAGAATTAATTTTCATGGTACTTGTCATGATGCCATTTTTGTTGTTGTTTAGTTCCACAGCCTGTGCTATGGATGCTTTGCGGAAATGACTGCTGAAGATGAATTGAAAAATAAATTACTGGTAAAAGCTTGCACGGAAACTAACATCATCATAGTGGAGTGTCTGCTTTTGCTCGGGGCAGATGCGAATAAGAAATCCAAACATACATCCTTAGTCATACAGGTATTTACATCGATGTGGTATTGTTGTACTAGTTTAGTGTTAAACATATTTACTGTTTCTATGCACTAACACTAACATTCTTTAAGAACCTGCAGCTACCATCCTCCTCCATATGATTTAAGGGAAAAGCACAAAAAAGTTAAGGAACCGTGCAGCTATATGCATTAAAATATTACATCAAACATTCCTCGACATAGTGTAGTTCAGGCCTGGATGTTGTGACACCATAAATTACCACTGGATTTTAAGAGGTTAAAGCATGACACAAATGCATAACCTAGGAGTAAGTTTATTTCAGAATAAACATTACAAGTCCACATTTAAGATGTGTGTGATAAAACTGTTGGAGAGAAATAGACATTAGTGATGTTCTTACACATTTCTGTTTGTAGTCATTATTTGCTTTTAATATTATTTCTGTATCCTACTTTCAACAGGTTTGTGAAAAGGGAAATAACTTAAAGCTTGTTGAGCTATTGTTAAATAATGGCGTCCGTGAGCAAGATGCCCGAAAGGCTCTCCAAGTTAGCATTAAGAGGAGCGATAATGAGACCATCAGTTTGCTACTGAAAAAGCTTGGGCTAGATGTGGCCAACAACAGTATTTGTCTTGGAGGTTTTCATTTGGGTAGAATAGAACCTTCATGGCTCACTCCACTGTTTACCGAAAGACAACAACCTACACCAAAGCAACCATCAATAGGTCAAGAAGGAAAGAAGGGTATGTTGAAGCTTCGCCACTGTTTCCTACACTCAGCATCATTTTCAGATTTTTAGTAGTTTAGTAGTTTTTAGATAAATGACACTGAACAGAAAGCGTCTAATTACCAACCACACAGGAATAACCCTAAGATCCCCATTCACTATAATGATTTATATTAGATCACGCATACAAAAGGATTAACCTTCTTCACTTTAATGGCTGAAAAGCTAATGAAATAAAGATTTACTCATGAGCATTTCATATATCTCTGATAAAACGGTAAGGCGAAAAGTGTCAAACCAACCACCATCAACACATGAATATCTGTATTGAAGAATATTGATCAACTCTGTGAAATAATTATATTTTATGTGTATAGAAATGGATATATAGAAATCCCTACCTATTCCTGGTGCTATCACCCACTATATTCATTACTGTAGTTTCTACCTCAAACAGTACCATTATACTATTGTAACTCATGTTTCAGTGTATTAATTCCACTAGCAATTGACATACATGTACCTTAAAGTATGATAATTATGCAATATTACAAATAGTGGCATTTAGAGTTAATCATAGGCTGTCTCGTTGTGCGTTTTTTTTAATAGATAATACGTTTCACGCTATCAGATGTAGAGTAAGACTATATTCATATACAATTTACTTGTACCGTATGACTTTTAGATTTAGGTCCTGTTTTGGCGAGGATGGTTTTCAGATACCAGAGAAAGAGTACTTCAACAGAAGGCTGTAGATTATTTGAAGATTTTAATTGTATTGAAGACCTGCACAAAGGAATTGACAGCCCCTGCTTGCCTGATGTTTTTGAAGATACTGGATTTCTCTTTAGTGATGACTTGGATAGTGAAGGTAGTGGAATAATAAATAATAACAATACTAATAAACCACTAATAGATATTCTATGGATTCCTATACATTACTTAGTAGTACATGTAAATATTTAAAAGTTTTAAATAAATTACTCAATATGTGCTGTTTGAAAAGCAAAACATCGTCAGTGTCATAGTGTCATCTTTCATAATTTTTAGTTCACCATTATTAATGCTCTTATCCCAATATAGGTATGTCGCACACAAAAGAAAAAAGGTATGCCACTTGATTCCTTAGCCATGGTTACAAGGGCTCCTTCTTTTACCTGCAGGTTTAGACACAATTTTAAGGCACAGCACAACACAGCCTAAGTGTTCCATCAACATACAGCTGTTCTGATCTTATTAGATCTCTTCAGTGCAGGATAGGAACAACTCTGCCTCGTGCATGCATGCTCATGCGCATTACATGTATGCAAAGATGCAAGGGATGTCCCTTTTTGATTCTTACCCATGGCTAAGATTAAGTGTTCTTAAGGATGGGAAAATCAACTGATCCTCTGGCTTGAGACCTAGAGTGTCATGAAGCATGAAGTGTCCCCCCCCCCACGTGGTTGTTGGTACCTGTTGGGGGTTTGCATAGATAGGCCTTTTTGAGATTCACTTTGTCTGCCCTAGCCTCATGGCTAGCTGGGAATATTTTCTCAAATTCCAGTCCCAGCGCTAGCACCTCATTTATTTTATGCATTTGTGCTTTTGGCTTCTTCCACCCTCTCTCTCAGTTTTGTAAAGTCTCAGTTTTGTAAAGTCCATGGAGTCCAAGGCTCTTCTGTAGCTCCCAGGGAAGATCCAAGCCTCCCGATGGCCTTCTGACCAAGAAGGGCAAATCATTTTTGGCCTTCAAGCACTACTAGTGAGTGGTCACGAAGACCCTGCCTTAGTGATGGCTTTCTGTCTGGAGATGGGTGGGGAAGAATACTGAAACTCAGTCCATTCCAGCTTGTTTTCTTCATTAAAATGAGTTGGGCACAGGACAGTGTTCTCCGTTTTCTCCAGATAGTGGAGTAAATAACATGGAGAACCTAATACATAGTTGCATTTATCTAACTTTCTGCCAACATACTGCATGTATTGTATTGTAAAAACATTATAACTATGAATTGTTTTTTTTATTTAAGGGAGTGAAGGATCTGTTCCTGTCAAAAAATGTCACTCATTTGATATCCACAAAGATTATTCAAAGTTGGATCGTGTGACCTCCTCCTGTCAGAAACATTCCAACTCTTTGGTATGTTCTTCCTACTGAAGAGTGCCCCCACAGAAAAATGCACACTGAAGCTGAAATCTTTGAGGGAAAAAAAACCCCTCACAATAACCTGGTTGCATAAGTGTGCACACCCTTAAACTAATAGTTTGTTGAAGTACCGTTTGATTTTATTACAGCAATCAGTCTTTTTGGGTAGGAGTCTATTAGCATGGCACATCTTGACATGGCAATATATGCCCACTCTTCTTTGCAAAAGCGCTCTAAATCTGTCAGATTGCGAGGACATCTCCTGTGCACATCCCTCTTCAGATTAGACCCCACAGATGGTCAATTGGATTCAGGTCTGGGTCTGGCTGGGCCATTCCAAAACATTTTTTGTGGATTTGGATGTGTGCTTTGGGTCGATGTCATGCTGAAAAGTGAACTTCGTCTTCATCTTCAGCTTCCTAATGGACGCCTGAAGGTTTTGTGCCAAAATTGCCTGGTATTTGGAACTGTTCATAAGTCCCTCCACCCTGACTAAGGCTGTGGGTATGTTGTTCTTTTGGAATTATGGCCAAAAAGTTCAACCGTGGTTTCATTTGACCAGAACAAATTTTCCCACATGCTTCTGAGGGACTTGATGTTTGTTTTTGCAAACTTCAGCCGGGCTTGGGTGTTTTTCTTTGTAAGAAAAGGCTTCCATCTTGCCACCCATAGCCCATTCATATGGAGAATACGGGAGATTGTTGTCACATGTAGCACACAGCTAGTACTTGACAGAAATTCCTGCAGTTCCTTTAATGTTGCAGTAGGCCTCTTATAAGCATCCCTGACCAGTTTTCTTCTCGTCTTTTCATCAATTTTGGAGGGACGTCTAGTTTTTGGTAATGTCTCTGTTGTGCCATATTTTCTTCACTTGATGATAACTGCCTTCACTGTGTTCCATTGTATATCTAATGCTTTGGAAATTATTTTGTGCCCTTCTCCTGACTGATATCTTTCAACAATAATAATAATAATCCCTCTGAAGCTGTGGAAGCTCTCTACGGACCATGGCTTTTGCTCTGAGATGCAACTAAGCAAATGTCAGGTAAATCCTACTGGAACAGCTGAACTTTATTTGTGATTAATCAGAGTCACTTTAAATGATGGCAGGTGTGTAATGACTTCTATTTAACATGAGTTTGAATGTGATTGGTAAATTTTGAACACAGCCACAGCCTCAGTTAAAAGAGGGTGTGCACACTTATGCAGAGGTATTTTTCCCCCTCAACGATTTCAGTTTGTTTTGCAATTGAATTGTTCACATTATAGGTCTCATTAAAGGTGGAAAAAATTCTGTCATGATTTATCTTTGTCTCATTCTTTAACATCACAAGAACCTGGCATTTTAACAGGGGTGTGTAGACTTTTTATATCCACTGTAGCTATAGCACTCAAAGCCTGGAGTTTGACACCCTGAGGAAAATGGTCAAGTGCATTCTACAAATTGTTATTGCATTCCTGTACAAGCTGTCCCACTGTATTAACTCCAAACAGTCTGGATTCAGTACACCTCAAAAATCCCTTGCACTAACCAGAGGACATCTGATGTTCCCACAAGCACCACCACTGAAGCAAAACTATATAGAGACCTTGCATAAGTTCAGTAATGTACTTTTAATGTGAAGTAAGGTGCCAGTGACAACATTGGGAAATAATTGGTAAGGCTTAGGCTAGGTTTCCACTTGTTTTTTTTATGCTAAAAACGCCCATAAAAACGCCAATAGCGCCACCTGGCGTTTTTTTAGTGGAAAAACGCAGCAGCCAGATGTTAGCTGTTTTTCAATAGGAAATCGCAAAATGCCATTTCCACTTGGCGTTTTTCTGTCTGGCGTTTTTTCAGTCCTCTTTGGCGTTTTTCTGCTTTTTGGGGCTCTGTGGCAGTTTTTCAAAATCGCAGCATGTTCACACTCTGGCGTTTTTTCAAGGAAATCTTGGCGTTTTTCTCCAATAGAAGTCTATGGGAGAGAAAAAACGCCATGAAAAAGCCATGTGGGTTTATTGCCTTGGCGTTTTTTATGGCGTTTTTTCCACAGTTACAATGCAGAGGATGGACCCAGTATCTGTGTGTCCTACGAGAAATAGGCTGAAAACAAACAGTTTCACACAAAACAAAGTCCTGGACTGGTTCATATTGAATTTTACACCATTTGGAACAAACATGCCATTACAAACAAACATACCCGACGCATCAACTGGATCCTGCGTGCCAAAAGCAACAGCAAACAATTTGCACCATCATTTGGGGCCAATCTTCCTAGAGGAGCAGACATTCGGAATAAAGCATGCCTTACAAACCACAGAAAAGAGACAAAGGGGTCTACCAAGTAAATGACATCAGGGGCAGATACTTGCCATTTATCCTAATCCCTTTTAGCTGGGTGAAACTGCTAACTTGTAAAGGCTGGAAAAACTGCCTAAGGTCAAAAAAAGCAATTTCCACAGAAAGGCTAAAACGCCAGAAAAAACTCCAGAAAAAAACGCCAAAACGCAGGAAAATGCAGTGGCAGTTTTCTTGGCGTTTTTCATCAAGAAAAAAAACGCAGGACAAAAACCCAAGTGGAAACCTAGCCTTAAGGCGTTTTTCGCAAATTGAATGGTGCTTTATTATAACGCGTTAAGTCTTATCGTCTAGGTCTCTATATGCTTTTCATTCTACAAAACGGCCTTGCTTATGGCGAAAAAAAGTGCTTCTGTGATTACCTGGTACTACACTGCAATATATCAAACAATTTATGTTTAATCATTCATAAAATATAATTTATATATTTTTACCAGGGAGCTAGTGGAGATGAATCTGTACTTCAAAAGAAAGAGTTCCTTCAGATTGATTCTCCAGGTAAGCAGTTCTACTATTACTTTCTGAACTCTCAAATACTAGGCTGGAATTATTTTTCCTACAGTAATTCTGGAACATCTGTGAATTTATGACCAAATAAGCTTTTGTGTCCCAGGATTTCTCTCAGCCCGGTTTTATCCATATTTCAGTTCACATGTGTATCTTACAATACCTGGACACATTTTCTAGTATGATATGCTAAAAGGGTGCTCTGATAAACTGGAAAAAATCTTACTTTGAGTGAACTGCTTTACAGTTCTTCCATTTACTCAACATAGCTTTAATGAAAACCTGCCCAGAAATCTTAAACTGGAATACCTAAAATAATGTTGAATTCAGTAATTGGCAAGTTTGAACCATGGAGGGTTGCAATGTGACTTGTAAGTCACTCCTGTGTGCTTTCCTGCTACATTAAACTTTAAAAAAGCTTTAAAAAATTAACCAAGGGAGGGTAGTAATAATTGACCCCTCTTCCCCATCCCATAAGAGATAGGGTGGAAGGCACTTAAAATATATCTAAAGTGTAAAGGATATAATTTTCCACATCCTCTGCTAATGGTTAAATAACAATAAACAAACCCTAAGGGGGGCATGGAGCCCCAGCCGTGCCTTTCTTCACATGCTATCTTTCCACTATCCTAATGGAAATAGGGTTAAACTTTCCCATTGGGATGGTGAGATTACAGATAAATAAAATCACATTTGGAGGGAGATAAACCCCATCCCTGTCCAATGGGATGGAGTGGGATAAGTTAAAAATTAAAATAAAAAAATAAAAAAACATTAAAACAAAAGCTAATGGAAATAAGAGTATTTTCATTTATCTTTAGGTAATATTAGAAGGTAAGCATTCATTTTTACGGGATGTATTTTTTAAAAATTAATAACATTTTCATATTATGCAGATGCTACTGCAAAACGTTCTGGTATATGATGTTATGTCTTTGCACCACGCAGTAGAGCAGGTGCTACAAAGTCTCAAACAGTTATCAGGAAGCCGTGTGTTCAACAGCAAGGGATCAAACAGAGATGAAACCACTAACTGTACCAACCTTGCAATTGCAGCAAACCAAATCAAGTGTCTTATTTATTTTTTTGTTTCAGGCAAATCAGCAAGGTTTCCTTTGCTTATGAAGCGGGTCGATAGCTTTCCTTCCCTTGTTGAAAAAGAGCACATTAGAACTCTTGACCTTTCTGCAAATGACCTGGAAAGCATTGATCTAATAACTAAAAAGTCACCTTTGACAAATCAGCTGGAACGCCTTGAAAAACTGGAGCTACAACAGAATTCACTGACTTTGTTTCCAAAGTCACTTTCCGAAGTAAGTTATACTGTTTTCTTCAGGAACAACCAGATCACTCTGGGAAAGTTAAAGGAAGTTTCATGAAAAAAAATCGTCTTGAGCATAAAATACAATGCAGTATACAGAACTGTAGGCAGGCCTTTCCAGGGTCCAGCGTGTCCTCACTATTCATTTATTAGAATGTCAGGCTGGGTGATTGAGACTTTGCCATTCTTTTGCTTACAACATCACAGTATGATAAAGCATCAACATTCTTAACCACTTAATGGGGGAAGGAGAAAAAGCATCTAATTGAGACTTATTTATTAGCTGACTGTAAGCTAAGTAAAACCACCATTATCAGCACATACTTTGCAAAAGAAGAACTAAGTCTTTATGCATATTTAAACAATATTCTGTATATCTACTTAGTAAAACATAAGTTACTGAATCTTTCTTTTCAATCTAGGCTTTAAAATCTTTGACTTACTTGGACTTGCGCAGCAACAACTTCAAGTCATTTCCCTCCTGTATTCTGGAAATTAACACTCTTGTGTTCCTTGATATATCAAGGAATGAGATAGGGCCTTCCTTGGATGTAACGGCAGCTGGAGCATGCCTGTGTCTAAAACACCTGAATGTCTCCTACAACCAGCTGAGATATTTTCCAGAAAATATTGGGAATGTTACAGTGAAACTTGAAGAATTAATTCTGGAAGGGTAAGATTTAGTTACTTAATAAATAGAGATATTATTTTAAATAATATTTCTAGAAATACAATATGATTGTATAGGACAATGGAGAGTTAGTAAACCATGGCACATCTAAAAGTATTGTTGTATAAAATAACTAACAAAAAATTATCATATCACTTAACACATTAAATATTCCTTGCCTCTTTCTGGACCAATACCAAAACAAGGAATTGATCAACACAGTATCTTTCTGTAATGTAAAACATTTAGTTATTAAACATAGAAATTTGGTGGGAGGTAAGAACCATTGGGCCCATCTTTTTCATTTTTTCTGATGTAAGACTCTGGTCTTAATCAGTCCTTAATGTTAGATTTAGTATTGTTTCATGCCTATCCAATGCATGTTTAAATTCCCTTACTGTATTAGCCTCTGAAGTGAGGATGTTCCGTTTATTTCAGCAAAGCAAAGTTTACTTACATATAAACTTCTGACTCTCTAGTTTTAGACTATGACCTCTTGTTCACACATTTCTCCTCATTTGAAATAAATTTCCCTCCTGTACTTTGTTAAATCGCTTTAAGTACTTATGTTTTTCTATCACATCTGCTCTTTCTCTTCTTAACTCCAAGCTATACATATTGAGTTCCTTTAGTGTTTGCTGATAATTTTTACCCTGCAAACCATTCATCATTTTGGTAGCCCTTATCTGAACAAAATGTCAATATCACTCTGGAGATAGGGTCTCCAGAACTGTACCCTATTGCAGAGGTTTGTGTCATCTGCAAAAAAAAAAATATCTTACCATTAAGATCTTTTGTTATATCGCTAATGAAAATATTAAAAAGTACGGGTCCCAACTGGGGAAACCCACTGGTAACAATACTTTGGTGAATGTAAACCATTAACGCAAACCTTTCACTGAGGAAACCCTTTTTAAATGCAATTTTTGCAGAAATAGCATTACCGACATCTTGACACCTGTTTGCCTGTCAGAGTTAAGGACCATCAACTTGAATAAGAATTCTATTTCATCACTTGCTTCAGATTTCTTGAAATATTCTGCAAAGTTAGAAACGTTCTGTGCTGTGACAAACAAACTTGGTAAGTTTTTTTTTTCACTTAAAACGATAAATGATATATTACAGATATCACAATTTACACAAGGAGTATTGATCGCCCACGATTGAGGGCTTCAGACAGACCAGCAATTCTGTTTATCCAGGTTTAAACTATATATCCTGAAATTAACCAGTATCAACCGTTTGTAAAAACAATGGCTGGCAAATTCACAAAAAAACACAGCCCTGTAGTGTGACGTTCAAGGCTGTGGTGTATTCTATTTCAGAGGAAAGCATAATGTGGCATAATTGAGGGCGATTGCTCCCACGGGCTCTTCTGCTCTATAGGTCATTTGGGACATTGGGCATTTCCCTCGTTAGAGGCCTAGTTGTGCTATGGACACGTGTGCCTAAGTGTCGCAGCCTCCATAGCAATATCACCAGGTACCATGTGTCCATAGGAGACAGAAGAACAGCATATGAGATCCTGCTTAACATGTTGGCGTATGCTCTGTTTTAACTAAATCATATACCGGAGTTAATCAGTACTGATCGCTAAAAGTTGGAATGATTTGCCTGGTCATCTTTCTGGATAATTAGACAACTTTTACAACAGACTTTTTTGCACCGAGGATGCCATGCTGCAGTGTGTGGAATTAAACAATTTTTAAATGTAATCGTCTGTATAACCTAAGAATACTTCTTTGTAACAATTAATCTAATTACACTGAATTTGTGTGTTTACAAATATTTTCTTTTTATATTTCAGCTACAACGCCAAATTTTCCATCTAAAATAACAACACTAAAATTGTCTCATAATAAATTCAGAAGCGTTCCAAAAGACATTTTGCTTCTTCCACAGTAAGTAGTACACTTAGTTAGTTGGATTTAAATTTAATAGAGGATTGTTTTGTGTACTACATAGAAATATATTATTCTCTCATAATGATGGCTCTGTGGGAATGTAACAGAATGCCTTCAGTTGCCTACGGATAATTTACAAAATAATGATTATCGTATTATCCACTCCCTCTAGTTGCTGTTAGTGTTATCAATTCAAATTACATATGAAAACTAGCCTATTTTTTACCTTTCTATTTGTAGTTTACGCTCTGTAGATTTAAGCAACAATCAGATTGAGAGATTGCCTGGTCCTTTGGAATGGACATCGTTAAATATGCGGGAACTCCTTTTAAACTACAATCAGATTACTGTTTTGGATCTCGGCAAAGATGCTTGCAGATGGTCAAGGCTTGAAAAGCTGCATCTCTCACACAATAAACTGAAGGAGGTAACATGCATAAATAGAAATGTGTGTGTATATATGTATATATATATATATATATATATATATATATATATATATATATATACAGTGATGTATTCCGACCAAGGCCTAGGGTGAAATGTCCTGGTGGCAGTGGTCCCCTAAGCAGATTGCTCTTTTGGGCAATCAAGCCTCCTGGTTACAATGGAGAACGCCAATCTCCTCATCAGCCTATTATGCTATAGAGGCTGTGCTGGCTCAGCATAGACTTCATTAAAAGGTGCTGCGGTCTTTTGAGATACATCTCACAGGGATATGACAACATATCTCAGCGCTGTTTCTTAAAGGCAGACAGTGCCTTTAATTGTACTGAAGACGCCGACCACAGAGGTGGAGACGACTGGGGGTGCAGTCCTAGGCCAGGGCACACCACTGTATATATATATATATATATATATATATATATATATATATATATATATATATATATATATATATATTTATATATATATATTTATATATTATTTTTATTAATCTAACCTGTCCCTGGTTTTATTCCAGATCCCACCTGAAATTGGCTGTCTTGTTAATATGACCTCCTTTGACATCAGCCATAATCTTGACCTTAGATCTTTTCCTGATGAAATGGGAAAACTAACAAAGGTTTGGGACCTTCCTCTTGATGGTCTTCACCTTGACATTGATTTGAAACACGTTGGATGTAAAGCCAGAGATCTGATACGGTGCTTTTATATATTTATTTTTTGTTACATTTTGTTTATACATTTATATTATACTTTGTAAGATATTTTTATAATATAATATGTCAGTATTTGTCAATACAGTGTTTAAATGGTCTATTTAGTCACAGTGCATATGCAGTTTTAGATACACAAGTATCACTGTTTTTAAAATGGGGCAGTCTGGGACATGAAATATTCTACTAGCACAACACAATCCTTTTTTGCCACACGGTACAAACTTCAGTATTCAAATATTTTTATGTTGCTTCCTATTTTAAACTAGCTTTACACTTGCAGAAATGAACTTTCTGCACTGATGTTTTCTAATAGCATGTTATATTATTTAGATTCCTTCAGCAGCGTTTAAAGAAGGCTGTTCCTTACAACCGGATGAAGCTATTAATCATGGGAAACACAGGCAGCGGAAAGACTACTTTGGTGCAGCAGCTTATGAAATTCGGGCATCCTAATCGTGGTTTAGAGAAATCTACTGTCGGAATTGATGTGAAAGACTGGCATATACTGATAAGAACCAAAGTAAAAAAGGAAATTGTATTAAATGTCTGGGACTTTGCAGGTAATACACTTTGCATTGTATGGAAGTAGCTTAACGTAAGCCAAACCTTTTTTTGATTTTTTGAATGCTGCTTCAAGTAAGAGAAATAATATTTCTCTCTGGTAATCCAGATCAGTGGTTCCTAGAGGATTTTTTTCCCCTGTGATTACCATTGTGCATGCAACCCTATTCTAGGTACCTGGTACAAGTCTAGCCCAAATGTCTGGCTTGGTGTGGCTTGTCAGGAGGAGAAGAGTTCATGCTGATATATTGGTTGACAGGTCAAGTATGGCTTCATGAGCTGGGCTCAACCCCAGTTTGCTCTCCCTTACATATACATACACACCTGCATACAATCTCCCTCATTTATACATGTACACATGTAAATACTCTGACCACCACAAAGATATATGTACGCTCACTCTCCCTGACACATAAAACATACATCAAATACTATTCCTCACACACATGTAAACACACTCTCATTCTATTTCTTTGTTACTTGAGGGGTGCATAATCGTTACAGTGAAGACCCTCAGTCTGTTACTACAGCTAGGAAGGGATCTTACATATGTCACATACATGCGTCACAATGCGTGCTGCACAGCCTGTTATAGAATGCCCCCACATTTTACACGGTCTAATTATAAGACTGTCTGGTATGAATGTGGCGGCTAGTGTGCTCGTGTTCTGTTCAGTCCCTGAACGTAGCCCCACTTTATAAATGGCTGTGAAATGTGTAATGTTATTGTAAGGATTATTCACAATAACACCACCGCTACATTTTAGTGTAATGCCATTTACTTTAATACATGTCATATAGTTTATTAGGCATCCCTCATTTTTAATGAGTGAATTCTATGTAATTTGGTAAAATGTCTGCTTTGTACATGCTACTATCTTAGGACAAGAGGAATTCTACAGCACTCATCCTCATTTTATGACTCCACGGGCTTTATATCTTGTTGTCTATGATCTTAGTAAAGGAGAATCTGAAGTTGATGCAATAAAGCCATGGCTGTTTAACATAAAGGTAAATATGCAATCCTTGTCATAGTAATAACTTTCAGTGTACATGTTCAAGTGGAATGCATCTCTATATGTTAGAAATACTTACTAAGAGTAATTCCAACAAAGTCTACGTGTTGTTTTTATGCACTTTTTAAGAAATGACAAATCAGCACGTTGTAGCTGATTTTTTTCCCGCCGTTTTACCACCAACTCTGTGGATAGTAAGTTATTCAGTGTACAAGATTTAAGCTTTTATCTATATATGACGAACAGCAGGTGTTAGTCTACCTAAATAGTATTTTATATGTTCTTTGGATGCTAGTTTATGTGAATGGTGTGGTAAAGTGTATGGGAAAGTGGTGGATGGGATATATATCTCACCTGGTTTCCTCAGCCAGGCATGGTAGCAAACCCAGGAGCCCTCAGGTGAGGCTTCCTATGCTCATTACTGGGGAGGAAGCCTTAAAAGAGAGGGCTGTTGGGTTTGCAGAGTGGAGGAGGGACTGAGGCAGGGAGCAGCTACAGCCAGCGCTGCAGCCCACGAGGTATGAAGCTTTATCTATGGAAAACCTGTTACTTTGCTTTGTGCCAGACCTTAAGCTTGTAGAGAGGTATCCGGATGTTTAGTTAGAGCCGGACTTTTATTTTCAAGGTGCTCTGTGCCTACAGCATCTAAATAAACCCGCTTGACTTTTGGAACCTGTGTGAATACTGTCATTGCCGCCCCATGCTTGAGCTGTCCCCTACAATGGGTATAATCTTAAAGGATATTACTGGTTTGCTTATGCGCTAAACTAAACATAATTGTTTACAGGCACGAGCTGCCACTTCCCCTGTGATTCTCGTTGGAACACATCTCGATGTTGCAGATCAAAAACACCAGAAAGCCTGCATAAGTAAAATAAAAAAGGAACTTTTCAGTCAACGTGAGCTACCCACCATTCAAGAACACCACTTTGTGAACGCCATTGAAGAGTCGGATCTTTTGGCGAAGCTTAGAAAGTCGATCATAAAAGAATGTTTAAATTTCAAGGTGAGTCACTGATTATCATCTGCTTTGGGACTCTATCCTGGTTCAGTGGCATCATTCTGTCCGCCTATATAATATGCTAGTTCAAATGAAACTTTTTGTGAGACTTACCCTTCCTATTATTGGAAGATTTTTTTTTTTTTAAAACAGGACACCTTTCTTTATTAAGTGCAGGGGAGTTAAGTTATTGATGGGGAAATGAAGAATTTTTATATAAGTTCCATGCCGTTTTAATTAAATTCTGCGCTTCAGTCTTTGTTCAATTAAAATTGTTTATCAGTCACCAAATATTATTGATTTTATATGTAAAACAAATTAAGATCTTTTCCCTATACATTGCATACATTGTTTCCAGGGGGCTAATGTAAGCAGAATGGGGTTTGGATTTAGCCCACTTGTTTCTATCTTAACCATTACAAAGGGCTTGCAAACCACAATATATGGGTTACCACCTAGGTAATATTGTTTCTATTATATTCACCTATCCTTCTAAAGGATTTCTTCCTTAGTAAGAGATGTTTATTTCACAGTATTCAGTGTACTGCCTCAGTGTAAGTTGTACAAATAGATAATGTATTCATATTTCCAAATTCTAGTGATGTATTTTCCTTTTTCCTAGATCAGAGATCAGCCAGTTCTTGGACAGCTAATTCCAGACAGTTACCTGGAACTTGAAAGAAGAATTTTAAATGAACGCAAGAGTGCTCCCATTGAATTTCCCGTCATTAACCATAAGAGAATGAAAGAAATTGTTGAAGAAAGCCAGTTGCATTTGGATGAAGAAGAACTACCACATGCAGTGCATTTTCTAAATGAATCAGGTAACAGAACATGATTTACATTTGTGTATTACGTGACTAGTGTGATTTTATGTGAGGTTTATTGTTGTTGCAGCTCATGCGGGTTTAAAATCACAGTGTCAATAGAATTACCAATTTACCACCTCATGATTTGTAGCTGAAATAAGTGGAAATGTTGCCAGCATAATATTTTGCAATGCAAATCAGACAGTAGGCTTTGAAAATGTCAGAGAGCCCAGACAAAAGTGCCCTTTCTATACATGTCATGTACTATATTGGTTCTTGATATGATTTGGTAAAGACAACATGTGATATAACAAGAGGGACAGAATGAAATTATTTTCTTCCACATGGATGTAAACAAAAACATTATGAATGTGATATGAACATGTATCAGTGCTATTTTAGGTCTTACCTATAACTAAAAAAGTAACCTTATGATGACTTCAAATTTGTTTCTTTAAGGCTGCTTGCTTAGCTAGTATGAAAATATGTTTCATTGTTTTTGTACAGGGGTGTTACTACACTTTGAAGATCCTGCCTTACAACTTCGAGACCTTTATTTTGTGGATCCCCAGTGGCTCTGCAAAATCATGGCACAGGTTAGTATAGTAGTATAGTATAGTAGGTTAAAAAAAGACTTCAGTCCATCAAGTTCAACCTTTCACACATACCTAGTTCTAATGTTCTAAAGTATCAATATGCATATGATGCATACAGACAAACAAAATAAGGAAATAAAACAATAAAAGGTTTTTTAAACGACCAAAAGTGCTACACAGTATTCCCTTGAAATAATGTTTACATTCAGTTCTTCTGCCCATAATTTATTTCTAATTAAGATTACTATAGTATAGTATAGTTATACACTGCATTTTAAATGTCCCATCTTGTATATCATTAATTATATGAATAACAACAAATACTTGAACATATTTACCAAAAGGAGGAAGCGGGCATCTGATTGACAGGTTTAATGGACAATAAAGTAAACATATGTAATTGCACCAAAAATAAAATCTAACTTTTACTAAAACTCTGGTTAAAAGGCCTCAAGGGTGATTCTTATGAGCGAAATATAAACTGCTTGCACTAACAGGATATACTCCTCCCAATCATTATACCAATAAATAAAAGTGACTTGCTAAATATGATTATGTGAAGAAAATGAGCAATTATGGTAATAAGCAGGAACAACTGTTTGGTTGCTTTTTTGGATTACACCACTTTGCGCCAAAATAGCTCTTCACATATAACCCGTATTGCATCAGAAAAGAGGACTTAATGCCATGCATGGACTTTGTGCTTCCCTTTTGATCATTACAAACACATCCTGTGCAGAAGGCACTAATATGAATGTCCAATCTTGTTTAAAGGGAAACATTCTTTTTTATTCCACATATTGTCAAAAAAAAATGCAAAATGCAGATCTTTATTTGTGACAATACCCTGGCTTCCTGTACTGAGCTTATGGCGTCTGTTCAGGCTAGTACAGCCGAAGTCCTGCTAGGACTAGCTACATTGGGCTGTATGGAACACTGGATTTACTACACATAAATCATATAAGGAAAAACCTCCTGTATCAAAAACCTATTCAGCATACATTGCTAAGTACCCTACTAAAAATACCATTATGGCACCTACAAAAAGCAGGCAATGGTGGAAGTTCCCCTAAAATATCACATTTAGCCTTGTTGTAATACATTTTGTCTCACAGGCTTACTTTACTTTCATGCAGATTTTAACAGTGAAAGTTGATGGTTGTGAAAGGTATCCTAAAGGTATCATCCACTGTGCAGACGTGGAGAAATTCCTTTCAAAAAAAAGAAAATTTCCTAAAAATTACATGTCACAGTATTTTAAGCTCCTTGAAAAGTTCCAGATAGCTCTGCCACTGGGTGAAGATCAGCTTCTCATTCCAAGCAGGTATTTCTAATTGGATAGAAGTGAACTGTAATTTTTTCTGTCCATTACTGGTGGATATAGTGGGGGTTTCAATGTTCAACAGACTTCTAAGCCAGTACGTGGTACTGAATGATGTAGCTTGGGTTAAGATGTTTTCAAAACTGTATTGTATGAATTTAGTTGTATCCAGCAACACCATATTAAACGATTGTTGGGACTTAAGGCGCAATGAGCCTTGGAGGCTTTACGAATTCAGCATTCCAACCAACAAAGATCAGCCTATCATTTATTTCCACAGCACAGAAGCTGTTAAGATTTAGATGAAATGTCTGAGAGCTTTGTAGGTGTGCGCTTTGTATGTCTACTTGAAATTGTGACCACAGAGTCAGTCCTTTAATCACTTGATAAACAGAAATTATTGTAATATCGCCAAAATAACTATACAGATTGAAAAACAGAATGTACAAGGTAATTTTAATAAATGAATATAGCTATGCCAAAAGTAAAGCCAAATAAAGATATTTAATGAATAAACCATACAGCTTTCAGTGTAATAATCCAAAGTATTGTTTGTCCTGGTGTCCTTGCACAGTTTGTCCAATCATCGACCAGTGATAGAACTTCCACACTGTGAGAATTCAGAGGTCATTATACGATTATATGAAATGGCTTATTTTCCCATGGGCTTCTGGTCAAGACTCATCAACAGGTTACTAGAAGTTTCACCTTATATGCTTTCTGGAAGAGGTATGTATATGGTTTACGTTAAAGTCAAGGACCTACATATTTAGAATTCATGAAATAACTTTCAGGTTCACATTCTAGTACAAAACTCTACTGGGAAATATAGCTGGGTAAGCCAGTGTTCGCTCCAGTTGAAGTGTAGAGCCTGGTTCAGCCCATTATCATAAAGGTGAAGAACACAAACTGGATTAAAGCCAAGCTTGAACTCTCCCCAACTTCCATGGGCAAACTAAAGCAAGACCTTTTTACAGTAGCACTACAGTAAAACACAAATAATTCTAGTAAAATGAACCTATTGCTTCCTCCTCCTAAAGTCATATCCCCATGTTTTGCACAAGCAAAATAGAACAGGAGAGCAGCAGGAAGCCTATGCACTGTAGGGCAGGCACCCGCATAAATATCACTGCAAATTTTAACTACTCTTTCTCTGTGTTTATGGTAGAAAGAGCGCAACGCCCCAACAGAATGTATTGGAGGCAGGGTGTCTACCTCAATTGGTCACCAGAAGCATACTCTTTGGTGGAATCCATAAATCTACCCAACAATCCCAATAGCTTTTTGAAGGTGACCGTTCCATCCTGCAGAAAAGGTAATTTAACGAGAGATGTACTGTGTTTACAGTGCATTTAAAGTATGACTGTCATAAAAAAAAAATTTTTGTAGTTACAAGCTTATTACAGTACAAAATAACTAGAATTTTTTAACCGTTTCCCCTATAGGTTGCATTTTAATGGGGCAAGTTGTGGACCATATAGATTCTTTAATGGAAGAATGGTTTCCCGGTTTACTGGAAACTGATATTTGCGGGGAAAGTGAAACACTATTAAAAAAGTGGGTCTTATACAGCTTTTGTGATGGCCAAGAACACAAAAAGATATTACTCACTGATTTACTGGTGAAGGCTGAAGAAGGTAAGGCAAGATTGTGTTATTACTGTTATCACAGAGAGTGGCAAATAAAAAGAACATGCACAGATAAGCATAGGTTAGTCCTGGATAAAATATAAAACTAGTTGATGGTTGACTAGGTGGCCAAATAGTTAGCTTTACATTATTATATGTAATCTGTGTAATTAGAAATATTCTGTCATGGGGGGGGGATTCCTTAAGGGTTTGTCAATTGTAGGTTTCAGTTGTGCCTTGGTAGGCAAAGTTTATACAGCCAAACATATATCAATGTAAGAGGCTCAAGAAAATGTAAAATGTATTTATGAGATTAAGTCCAGCATAGGTGTGCTAAAAGCACAAGTTTAACAGTCACTGCACCTAAGATTTTGATTACGTTTCAATGAAGATTTTCATAATAATTGCTGTCATCCCCTTTACCAATAATAGGAGACTTGCTGATAAACCCCGAGGACCCCAGATCGACAGTCCCTATCTCTCAGATTGCTCCTGACCTTGTGCTTGCTGACTTACCTAGGAATATCATGTTGAACAGTGAAGATTTGGAATTTGACCAGGGCCCTGAATTTTTATTGGGTAAATCTCCTTGCTTCATTAAAGCGTTCCAGTTGATGCTTTTGCACCTATGAGTGTTTTTAATTATTAAAAAAATTTACCTTTAGGTGATGGGGGATTTGGATCTGTTTATAGAGCGGTATACAGAGGAGAAGACGTAGCTGTGAAAATCTTTAACAGACATACTTCACCGAGGCTCTTACGACAGGTGAGGACATTATAAGAGTCATCAATCATTTGATGACGTATCAATATAAGAATATCCTGTATTTGTATATTCTAGGTATTGTTTACAGGTAAGTGGTAAATCATGCAGAATTTTTATTTCTTTGCTATACAATGGGTAAACAGGACATAACAAGTAATATATAACATAACAATTCGACTTACAGAAACAAAGGGTAAGGCCCCTGTTCAAACAAGCTTACAATCTATACAGATACATTTGCTGAATAATATAGTTACATCTCCCTCGTGAAAGCAGTACATACAAATGTGTTTTTTAATCATATTGAGTGGGTTTCTAAAAGTAACTCTTAATATGAATATCAAAATGGCTACATTTATATCTAAGTTGTTATTGTGCCTGCATGCAAAACCTGAAAGTTCTATTATCTGACATTGTTGATTTAATAGAACCTCAGTCTTCCTCAGTATTTGCTTGTAAAACATATGCTATTATTTCTTTTTCACACACTTACTGTGGGAAAATTTAGAAATATTTTGACATATCAGCATGTGGGACACGACATATAAAAATATTGCATTTCTGTTATAGCTATTCTAATTTTAATCTAGTATTGATTGTTTGACAGGAACTTGCTGTACTAAGCCATCTCCATCATCCCAGCTTAGTATGTCTGTTGGCAGCTGGTGTCCGCCCCAGGATGCTAGTAATGGAATTAGCTCCCAAAGGATCGCTCGATCGTCTTCTTCAGCAAGACGTTGCTAGTCTTACTCGAACACTTCAGCACAGGATAGCACTACATGTTGCTGATGGGTTGAGGTGCATATAAGTATCCTTTTTCCTCTCTTTCTTTTCTCTACCCCTCCCCTTAAGCCCTACGGGCAATTTCCAAAGCTATTATATGTAGAATCACACACTTTACTAATTAAATAGTGGTTTGAATTTGTTTTCTACCCCTTTCACCTGATTTTGTCACATAAGGCTGCAAAATTCTAAAGCCAGCTATTTCTCTCAATTATACAGATTGTGTGATCATTCTTGTGGTCCTCTTATAGAAAAACAGTGTAGCTTAGTAGTCTTATAATGCATACATCATATGCCTTATTGGCCAGGCAAGTGTAAAAAACTATTTCAAGCTCTGTCCAGTGCTCAGTGATAGCGAATAGTCAGGAAAGTAGGTAACAATAAAACACTTCCAGCTTTTTTGTTCTGCTATTGTTTATAAGCACAACTGACATTAATGGACATGGAATCAACAAGAATATGTGGTACATGAGCACATGATAAATAGCGTTATTTATAGGAATTTTATGTTTGTAATAGCAGGAGCAAGATTTCCCAGGCCTCCATATTGTAGGGCATCCTACACAATATTTATATAATAAGATAACAAATATTTTCATTTACTACCAAAGGTATCTACACTCATCAATGATAATTTATCGGGATCTGAAACCTCACAACGTCCTGCTGTTCACTTTGTATCCCAATTCAGCAGTTATTGCTAAGATTGCAGATTATGGCATTGCACAGTACTGCTGTAGGATGGGTATCAAAACTTCGGAAGGCACTCCCGGTAAGATGTGTAGACTTTCTGTTAACATTTAAACATCCAACAAAATCTTGTATGAAATGATTTCTTTGATTATTTGAAAGCAACTCCTCCATTCTTCTAATTAGAAGAAAACAATTATTGAGGGAAATATATTTTATTTTCTTACCTATTGTCATGCTCTACCCAGGCTGCGGAGCTGCATATCTCTGTCTTGCTTCAGTTTCTCTGTTTTGCTTCAATCCATTCCTGGATTTCATTAGGCTCTGTTCTGATCCTCCATTCCTTGCTTCCAGTCTGCTTGTTGCTTCAGCTCCTGTTTCCTTTATAAGGTGTGTCCCACCCAGTCTAAAGGTTTGTCCTTCTCGGTTCTGTGTTTGGATTCAATGTTTAGTTTATCAGTACTTTTGTATGCAGGGCTTAGCGTTAGGACCCACCGTCATTCTAGTACTTTGGCGTAGTGGTGGGCTAAGCATACTAAGGCCAAAAGATGTGACGGAATCTCCGATAGTTATTAAATAGTCCTAAGCTAGTTTCTGTATTTGTGTGTCAGTCTGGTATTTAACTAGTGGGGTGTCCTGTCCTGTTCTGTCGTGTATCCCCGGTATAGGGGTGTCCTGTCTTGTTCATGTCTGATCTTGCGTATTCCTTGTCTAGTTCCATGAAGTGCCCTGTATCATGTGTATCTTGTCTGGTTATGTTTATTCCTTGTCTTGTTCACTGTTGTGCCCTGTATCATGTATATCTTGTCTGTTATGTTTCTTGCCTGGTCTCCCTATCCCTTCCTTGTTATGTTTCCGCTATTACTCTGCTTAGCTTCCACACTCCTGGCTTGCAGCATCCTGCACATGAGTCTTGTGCTATGTCTCATGCCTGTTCCAGGGTGCCTGCAGGATTTAACTTCGTTCTGGACTACATCCGCTGCTATGTCAGGGCACTGGTGTGTGGCTGCACAACCCTAGACGCCCACCGGGGTGCTGTCGCTCTGCACCAAGCCCTGTCCAACTCCGCTACTGCACCGTAACTCCTGCACACAATCTTCGGGCGCTCTGGGTCTTCACAGTCGTCTGTATGGACCCGGTCCGTGACACCTATGTGATGTCATTGTCTTTATCTGAGTTAACCTTTTTCAGAGGAAAGAATAAAACAATAGTTTAAAAGCCCTGTTGCAAACAACAACATTGGTATGTTAAACAAAATAACCCTTGGAAGATCCATCATTTATTCTTTCCTCCTAACACCCAGCCAGCATCCTAATCAAGCCACCTGAATCACCCAACAACCAACATAGATCATCCTGACTCAACCAATGCATCCTCATCCAAGCAATCCTCTCCTACTGTTTCACTTCTCCCTCAACCAGCAACTAGTTTGTAAGCTCGCAAGAGCAGGGTCCTCTTATCCTTTTGTACAATTTTGTTATTGTGTGTGATTTTAAATTATTTTGCGGATTGTAATAGTACTACGGAATCTGATGTTGCTATATAAATAAATGTAATGTAAAGAAGTTTAATGACAAAGACAACAAAGAAACTTTAAAGCAGCTTGTTTCAGTTTCTATTGCAGTAACCTATCGGTGCTGGCAACTGTGTTACAATCATGTGGTTCCAGACGAATTTTTACTTGATATAAGTAATACTTCTGGGAAGTGCTTGAGCTTGTGCATTTTGTCCTGGTAATGGTGTATGTATTGTATTAAGTTACAAAAGTTAAATTCAGTAGAGTAGATAAAATGGCATCATCTAAACATTATATTATAGTTTCGTTTTTGTTATAAAGATATGTTTTTTATAATTTTTGTTTAGGTTTTCGTGCACCTGAAGTTGCCAGGGGAAATGTTATTTACAACCAGCAAGCTGATGTCTATTCGTTTGGTTTGTTGCTGTATGATATTCTTACAAATGGAGCCAGAATGGTAGAAGGTTTGAAGTTCCCCAACGAGTTTGATGAACTGGCCATCCGTGGGAAGCTACCTGGTATGAGTTTTTATTTTTCTTAGTTTGTTATATTAAAACACAGTTTGGAAACAAACAGAACATCTGTTCTATTAAACCTTTTTGTAACTAGAGGTTTTACATACCATAGTGGCCAGAGTGATTTTTTACCATATGTTTGTTAAACCATGATTCCCCTTTTCCATATTGGATATATCCACACAAATTATACATATTTTTTATTTAGGACAAGTAGGGCCTTATTTGAAATGGGTTTTTTCTAAAAAATGCATAAAACATAATTATTGTTATATCCAAAAACCTATATTTACCACATACATATTTTAGGTTTTTTTAAATAAGGGTAAGAGATATTGGGGCCCAGTGACATCATAGTTTTTTGTCCTCCAGTAACCTTCTGGTGGGTGTCAGCATTGAGGGAATGCCCAATACGACGAGAAAAGGCTCATCAGAATAGGATAGTACTAATCAATAATACCTTTTAGGTATAATTCAGGCACATTATACAGTGAAATAATTAGAACCACTTTGAAGTTTGTTCCATGTCACTTTATCAACACCACTACTGGACTTATTTACTAAACTATGAATTAGCTGGTGAGTTACAATTTCAGCTCAGCAAATTTATGATGCATTATGAAGGGCCGACCCTAGTTCCTGCAAGAACGGCGGAGTTGGCCCTGCATAATGCTTGTTAAAGAGGTGATAATGCTCACCAAACAATGCCTTGTTTGGACGGCTCACCTCGTGCGGGAGAAACATTCTAGGGCAGGCTTAGGTTGACATACTAAGTGTTATTTTGGAGGATGTTCATATCTTGTTTATGTGCTAGAGTTTTTATTATAACCTTCTGATCCTCTTTGTCTCAAATGCTTTAGTTATATCAAGCATTCAATGTGAATATTAGTTATTGGCTATTCAGACAAAATAGGCTGGGGGGTTATGTGAAAATAACACATATGGTGTAAAGTGAATGATGCAATATGGTGATTGCAACCCTTTTTACCACTTTTCACCAAAAGGACATACTGTAAACTCTGTTTTTGCTTGCCTAAAGTACATGAATTGTAATCCATGGATCATTTAATTATTTACTAGATCCAGTTAAAGAATACAATTGTGCTCCATGGCCTGAAGTTGAAGTATTAATTAAGAAATGTTTAAAAGAGAACCCCCAGGAACGTCCCACATCGGCAAAGGTACAGTTGTATATTTCTTACCCATAATGGTAAAACAGCCTCTAGATTGTAAGCTCATTTGAGCAGGGCCCTCCTCACCTGTTGTCTCTGAAAGTAAATTTGTTATGTTACATACTACTTGTTATGTCCTGTCTACCCATTGTACAGCGCTACGGAATTTGATGGCGCTATATAAAACAATAAATACTAATAATAGCAATGTTTTCAAAAAGTCGCAATAACTCCTACTACGTACGTATTTGTTTTCACTTAAACCTCTTCTCCCTGCAGCCCACGAATATAAAGAAATCAATTTGACTTGGATGTTTAATCCTTGGAGAAGATTTTTTTTTAAATGTTTGCCACGCTCCCCAGGATGTTATAAATGTTGAAACAATCAATCAGTAGGAATTTCACAGTGACATTACTTGTATAGAAAAACATTTACAACTATTTTCTGTTAACATTGACGGTTAAACAACATACAAACAATACACCTTAACATAAAAGTCTTTATTATATCCAATATTTCTTTATTTTGAATTTACGTTCATAATTGTAGAAGCCTAAGAACATTTGACAGCAGATCAGAAGCATTCGGTCTCTCATGTCTGCACATTGTTTGTGCCATAAAGACTCAAGCCATAATCTGCCTTTTGTCTTGGCTTGTATTTAGGATAGTTGTATGTCTATCCCAATACATGTTTAAATTCCCTCACTGTGTTAACCTCTGCTGGGAGAGCACCTTTTAAGTAAAGTAAATCTTCTTTAGATTGCGTCTAATATTCTGACACTACAACCTGTACTTAAACTCATTTATGTAGTTAAATGTTTCTATCATATCCTCTCATATCATATCCTCTCATTCTTTGTGCCTCCGAGCTATACATATTAAGAACCCTTAGTCTTTCCTGATATATTTTTTGTTGTCTATATCCTTCTGAAGATGAGGTCTTCTGCTGCAAAATATGATATTGTCATAAAAATTACTAAATAACTGCACGCAATACTCTAGGTCAGGTCTGACCAGACATCTGTAAAGTGGCATATGTTCTTGTTTCTGCTACTATTGCCTCCAGCTACACAATGTTTTGTGTACCAGTCAACAATGCTTTTAGAGGGTTTTCTGTTTCTTCTTCTTGTAGAGATTTATGTAAAGGCATGTCAGGCCATTAGGTTGACCAATTGCATCCATGTTGTTGTTTGACATCATATACCATACCTGACAAAGGTTCTGAATGATGGCAAATGAAATACAAAGACAATTGAGGATTGAAGTTACCTGTTCTAGAATAGCCCAGCTAATTGTCTACAGGCAGTAATTATGAGTTTATGGGCTACAGTTTTTTTTGTTTTTTTTTACAAAACCTCCCTTTCACATTAAAAAAGAAGGAGTTATGCAACATTTCAATTCCCAAACTGTTGATTTCAGCCCACAGAGCTTATCTGCTGATATGGACTAGCGTAGGAAACAATAATAAAACATGCACATGAGAACTACTTAAAAATTAAGCAATTTTAAAATGAAGAGAATTAATCACTAAGGAGCCGTTCTCCACAATTTTCAGCATTTTTACAGTATAGGTCACATTGTGTGCAGTTTGTATATAATATTGTCTTGGTTTAGCATGGTGATAAGGATCTTTTTGAAGACTTCAGACTCCAGGGCAAGATCTCAATCAGTCTTTTGACATTTGGTATTACTAGTGTTAAAGGATCCAATTATCTCCAAAGACCTTTCAAGAGGAAGCTGATAAAATGTACTTACTCTGTTTTTTTAAACAGGTTTACGAAATCTTGAACTCTGCAGAACTTCCCTGTTTGATGAGAAACCTAGTGATATTAAGCCCATTGACTGCAGAATGCATGGTTGCTGCTACCCCTCGTGTCAAGAAACCTACTGTTTGGGTAGCAAGTGGCAGCACTGAAAAAGGACAGATTTCCTGCCTTAACTTAACCAAAAGTGGACATACATGTGAGGTAATACAGCATCTGTACATCTTAGCCTATATTTATTTATGCCAAAATAATTTACTCCCTGGGTATGCTTTTTACACCTTAATTTTATGTACTTTTTGTGGTACAGAAGTTAAGCTTGACTTTCAGTAACTCTTAAAATAAAAGAAAACCTCTTATATTTTTGCGTTACTATATTGTAAAGTATAGAAACACATGAACTGGAAGTTCTTCGTCTTGTGATGTCAGCAGTGAGTTCATGTTTGAGTGTGAATTATAATTGTTTAGTAAATTGAAAATGTCTGCCTGATTTGGACACATCATAAATACATGCAATGCTTGAGAGTTCTTGTTCTGTATTTTGCACCTTTGTTTGTACCACTCATGATTGTCTTCTGCTTGCAGGATTTTTCAGATAGCCGAATATTATGCCTTACCTTTGTGACTTTATCTGGAGGAAAGGAACATTGGATCTTGGCTGGAACACAGTCTGGGGAAATTCTGTCTGCAAATCCAGAAGATCTGAACAAAAAACATTTCATACAGAAAATGCCTGACTCTGTCACTTGCTTACTCCACACGTGTTTTGTAAAACAAGGGTACTTAGTTTTTATATATTTTGCATATCTATATATCGTCAATTAATGTATCTTATATTGTCCTAGAGATAACATATGCTAATCACCCCTCTAATATAAGTAGAGAGTGATACGTTGTTAGCCATGGGAATACAGGAGACAAAAAGATTCAAGGTGATACAGTTGTTGTTTGAGCACAAAATTAATGCATTTCCAGTGCTAGTGTATCGAAAGGGGTTTAACCCCTTAATGACACTTGACGGCCCAGGCACATGACCCGAAAACGAAGGGTGCCCGGACTGTCATGACTTCAAACGGGTGCAGAAAGCGATCTACATTCGATTTCTGCACCCAAACGGTGTTTCTGTAATGCCTTGACGTCAAGGCATTCAGCAACACCGCGAACGGCATCAGGGGCGGTGTCCAGACCCTCCTGAGAATCTGGCTCCACTTGCAGGTTGAATATAGGTACTGCATTCAACCATGCAAGTCAATGGAGCCCAGCTTAAAATACTTTAAAAAAACCTTCAAGTTCCAAAAAATGTAAAAAAATAAATAATAAAAAAAGGCAAAAAAAATAAAATCTATATATAAAAAATATTTTTAAAATTAGCGATTTAGCTTAATACAATTCTAGCATGGAAAGAGTTAAAATACTGGCATGTTAAATGCCCATGAGGTGTCTACTTTAAAAAAAATTATGATTTGATGGGGTAAATTGACCTGGTTCACCAATGTCCCAATTAACACAGGGGGAAGGATGACCACACGTCTAATTTCCAATTAGAAAAATGCACATGTTCCCAAAAACCCGACAAACCCATGCATGTGTGGTATCACTGTACTAAGGAGATGTTGCTGAACACATATTGGGGTGTTGTGTGACAGCAACATATACAATGAGCTATAAATTCATACCTAAAGTATGTGTTCGGGGGAAAGTACACACAAAAAATACTACTGCAAACTGCAAAAATGCAGGTGGTAAAATATGTGCATGCAAAGAGTTAAAATACTAGCATTTGAAATACCCTGGGGTGTCTAGTTTTCAAAAATATATGGTTTTATAGGGCACACTGAAATGGCCGGGCTCAAAGATGTACCAAATAGGGCATGGGCAGTGGATCACAGAATGAAGGAAAATGTGTGTGAAAAAATAAACGCAAAAAACTACCACAAAGTTTGACAAAGACTGGTGGTAGAATTAGTGCATGGAAAGAGTTAAAATACTAGCATTTGAAATACCCTGGGGTGTCTAGTCTTCAAAAATATATGGTTTGATGGGGTAAATTGCATTGGCCGGCTTCAAAGATACCTGAAATAGCACATGGGGGAACAATTACCAGATTTGGAAAAAAATTGTATTTTTAAACTCAGGACGAGTAGTAGAATCTATTTAGCAGTTTTTTTTCATTACCTTTTATAGATGAGTAAAATATTTTTAGTAGTAAATAATATGATACAATCAAAACAATGTCATCTTCTTGTCCTGAAAAAACCAATATATGTTAAAACAGTCATTGTCACAAAGGGTACAAAGAAAAAAATCAGCCACTGTCACGAAGGGGTTAAGTGAGCATTGCATTTTGTCACGTTTATTTATTTATTTTTTAAAATAACTCTATTTCTTATACTCTTATTTATGTAAATATAGCTCTATCGTAATCAAAAATGTATTTATTAGGTAGCTGAGCATATGACTTAATTACTAGTCTGTTCAACAGATTTTTAACACTTAGAATACCAGCTATGTATTAAATTTGCAACATAATACTTAAATAGGGGAAAACCTAATGCTAAGTTTGTCGAAAGGAATTTTTTTTGCCTGCCAAATATAGCCAGTAGCCAGTAGTCCAATATTTTCAATGGGAGATGGCCAAACAAGTATGTCTATTTTGGAATAATGTAGGATTTTATCAAGTTTTTTCTTCTTATACATGACAATTCAATATTTACCCATTGTTTAAAAAGTTGGTCATAAAAGTTGGTCAATGAGACCATAAAATTCCTTTCTAGTATCTCCTTAACATTTGCGCTTAATGTTAGACCTACATAATTCATCTCTTGGGAGGGCCAACCAAATTTAAACATTGATTAAAATTCAAATGCTTATGACTAATCTTTCCAAGACTTTTCACATACCCAGATCTATTCTCACACTTAGTAATAATCTCTAACCTCTGGTGTATTTTAGCCAAAAGAAATATTTTGTGCTGGCAGGAACTGCGAATGGCAGCATTGCAATTTTTGAAGAGTCTGCAATAAAGGTAAAACAATTGATAAACTTGGCATTTATGTATATAATTGTTTTTTTCTTATATAAAAAAATCATATAAACCCATTTACTTTAATATGAGCAAAAGTTTAAAGATTCTGATGCTGTTCTTGTTTCTTTGTTTCTTTGTAGTCTGCCAGTGCATCGCCTCTTAAGCTGCTTAGTATAGGAGATATGAGCACTCCTGTCATGTGCTTATGTGAATCCACATCATCAGAAAGGAACTCTGTTTGGGGCATCTGTGGGACCAAAATATTATCTCTTTCCCATGACTTTTCAGTTCAGAAGATGATTGACACAAAGACAGCTATGTTGTAAGTTTATGAGAAAATGGTGTGTGGCAATATGGAGCTGCCTTTAATTAGAAAGGATCAGTTTGAGCATCAGTATAATGAACTATCACTTAACTTTTTTCTTATTTTGACATATAGATTTTCTCACGGATCTTCAGCTGACTCAAACATAACTTCCATTGCAGTTGATAAATATATATACGTGGCAAAGAAATATAGCCCCTATGTTGAAATTTGGGACAAAAAGACTGAACGGATATGTGAGATGCTTGATTGTTCTCGGTTTTTGAAGTAGGTATTGCTGTTTCACATAATCCATGTGACTTGGTGTTGAGCATGATAAAAAATGCCTGATGTAAATGTTTTTTTATATTACTGTGTTTGCTCGATTATAAGATTATAAGGGTTTTTTAAAAAAAAAAACATCTGAAAAAACGCCCTTGTTTAATAATCAAGGTCGTTTTTTTATTCTGACCTCAGATCCACGGCACTGCGTCACATCCGACTAAGCCTAGGAGCTTAACGCTCACTCTCTCATGCTCTTTCTCACACTCTCATTCTCTCTCTTACATGCTGTCTCTCAATGTCACCCTACATTTTCCCCGGGCCACTTCCGTGTCTCTGTCTCCTTCGCAGAGAAAGAGAAAAGTTTCAGTAACTCTCTTTCTCAGTGAATCCATCTGCAATATTCTGGCCTTTTAAAGTACTTCCCCAAAAGGACGGAGCCACAGCTTGCATCATTTGCACTGGTGTAACTACAGGGGTCGCAGTATGTGTAATTTGTGTAAGTGTGTTTAAATATGTTGTAAGTTGGAATGGGGGGGAGTCAAAGAAGGCACTGACCAGTTGTGTGGGGGGCAATGATGGCACAGACTAGCTGTTGAAGTTGGGGGAGCCCAGGGGAATTTTTAGCATAAGTGCCCGGTGGTTTCTAGTTACTTCCCTGATCATGGGGACAGCCTCTTCCCCGTTCCTCCAATTGGGGGAGAGGGTGTGTGCACCCTTTTGCAGAATTACCTGGATAATGGAGCTGATACCAGGGAATAGCGGATGAAAAAGAAGACAGAAGAACAATAAGAGGCAAGAGAAGAAGCGAGGCTGCTTCTGTTGGGAGACAGAGTGAATGAGAGTGTAAGAGCAATGAAAGCAAAAACAGTGGTTTTGATTTTTTTCCTATAGGGTTGTCTTATATTTAGACCTTTTCTTTTTTTTTCTTTCATCAATATGTGCTGTATTAAACATATTATAAACATATTAGGACATTAAACATATATGGTGTATTTAATTGTTTTAGGGAAGAAATTGTTAAATGCAGGAAATTAAAGCAAGAAGACACCTATAGTGCACGAGTGAAAGCTTTTTTTCTGCAGAAAAATACTGCGCTTTGGGTAGGCACAGGTGGAGGCCACATTTTGCTAATTGATCTATCAACGAGACGACCAATCAAAATAATTTCCAGCTTCTGTGATTCTATTCGATGCATGGTACCGGCTCAGTTAGGTAATTTTATGCTTTAAGTTTTTTTTTCCAAATGTTCTATTGCTCTATTAATTCTCATCTTGTATATATACTCCCTCACAGGTGTTTCCCACCCCTATAGTACTTGCCATTGGACTATGGAAAGCTACAGTTTTTAGGCCCTGTCCCAGCTCCCTACATATCTGGCAGGGGAGTTGGACCCTAGTGATGAATTGAAGTAAAGAATAAAGGAGTAAAGAATGAATGTCTATACTAACATATAGAAATATCCACCAAAGCATGTACAGACTTTATGTACTTGTAGCTCAATTTGGGACAGAACATTCACCAAAAAAACTCCCAACCCACCAAACACCCAGTGATTGTTTAGTATAACTATCTTACCCTATCTACATTAAAACAGGGAAAAGAAAATGTCGGTGCGCTGAGCTAGTCACAGGCTCAAATAATACAAATGTATAATACGAGGCCTTCCAAACAGTGTGAGCATGCTGCAAAAACAGTGTATTGGCTGTACAATGTATACAAAAAACAGAAACTGTCTGCGCTTCTTACCCTAATAAAGTTGGCAACAAATACATAAACATAATATAAATGAGAGGTTTTGGTTATATGAATTGGCCAAAGCATAATTAAGCTCACCCTATCTACATTAAAGAAGAATATAATTAGGACATCTCTCCTACATGCACTAGTTAAAATTATTTGAATTGCTGCAATATATATGCCTGTTACTGTTACTGTTACTTTTCTCTCTTAGATAAAGGAGGCGTAAAAAATGTGGTACTTGTTTTGGGATGTCGCTGCACACCACAAAAAGGTTAATTTTTTGACTTATTTTGCCTGATCACCTGATATTTGGGATGTAATTATTGTATTAATATTTGTGGCACAGTAACATGCACGATTGATATTGCAGTATACAATACTTTGTTTACAAGGTTGGCATTCATATAACAATAGAAACTAACACACTTTATGTTGAAAACATTGGTAATTTTGAATGCGTAAATTGGTAAATTAAACGTTTGTGTTTAGTTGCCATTTTCTCCATTGTGTAAAGACTGCTCTGTAACTAAAGAGCTGGTTTATTATAATATATTGGCAAATAAGCGAATGCACTCCTTATTAGTGATTTCCTTAGATGTTGGTTAGAAATTTGCATGACCTTTGGATCGGTTAGAAAATTGTTATTGTAAAACATTTTTTGTATGCTTTACGCTAAAGCAGTGGGTTTAATGGTATACTAAACATAAGACAAAGTGAAGAACGAAGTAAGGTTTAAGGTCTTACTTGAGGTAGAAAAATGAGCAGACTAGACAAAACAAATTACTATGGTAAATAGTTATTTTTTATTTTAATTATAAGAATAAAGACAGGTTGCCCACATTTGTTAATGTTAATGGTGAAAGGTATTTGCTCATTTCTATGGGATGTAATAGTTGGTGTTATATATGTTTGTGTTGTAGAAATACAGTCATTTCTTTCTGTGTGGGACACAAACCTTCCACATGAAGTCCAAAATCTAAAAAAACACAATGAAATAAGAAAAGAGCTGGCAGATAAACTTAGAGGATTGTCTATGGACTAACTATACCAAAGGTAAACATGTACTTATTGGAAATAACAATTTTATCCCTGTAAGCGCCAGTGCTTTAGTTACACAAAAGGACCAGAGCAATTCTCATGTTATTATATCTCTGTTCAACCATATTGTCCACCTTTCTCAGTGTTCCCACACAAATTATATATTGGGGGGTTTTTTACCACAAGTAGGTTTTTTTGTGAATTATTACTTGTTATTTTAAATATTATGCATTATCTTACTTTACTACTTCCAACAGCATCAAAGATAGAAACAATACAATAAATGACAAAAAGTTACAATTTAGCATAGCAGCAACATCCTTAAATCCATAAATGCTTTTGTCTGGTCTGGTATCAGTAGAATAAACTGGAGAACTGGAAACACGATTTTTTTTAAAATGAAGAACTTGAAACAAAGGAAAGGAACTAATCCAACTTGGTGTCTTTTATGAGATGTACGGAATATCAATCTGAAAGTAATATACGGAAAAAGATAAAACATGGAAGGTTTAGAAGAAAGATTATGTGGGAAGAATATTCGCCTCCTGTTTCTAATAAAATTCTTACATTGCGTCACTACACTATCAAAATCACAAAATGTTATTACAAGACAAGAGGCTTTATATTATGCAAGTTAAGTGCAAATACTTATTAACATATTACATTATGTCTTAGACACAATAGCTCCTTTGACTCAAAGCCTGTCATTTTCATAACTCATTTAATCTACCTGGCAAGAATAGATGAAGAGACAAGAACATGCAGTTTACAATAAGAAATTAGAAGCTGTGCCTTAGAAGATTGAGGTAATGCAGCTGCTCTATCTAAATATTGCTGCACACAAATTAACAACTCATAAACTTAGGATGGTTAGGAAACCTATAATACAAAATTGACTTTGCCAAATACTTAGTTCTAGAAATGAGAAACAATTAGGATCAAAAGATTTATTAAGAAAATCATGAGTTTGGGCATCAAATACCCATTTACACTAAATAAGCATTGTAAGTTTTGCAGACAGTTGTTTTAATGACAAATAATTGTTAGATGGCCATTTAGAAAGAAGGCTAATGACCTTGTCCAATGTTTGTAGATATCTAGGTGCTGAGAGAAGAGATTAGTGATCCTAATTCCATTCATAAATATATATTTTTGATATACATAAATGTTTTCCATCAAGACATCCATTGGAATCCCAAAAGAAATTTTCTTGAGCTCATGGACCAGGCTCTTTATTAGATAATTCTGCCAATCTGGGATCTTGACATATAATTAATATTACCCAAAAGGAATATGGCCCTTTGCTCTTAAATTATCAACATTGATTATGGTGCCATAAATATGCTGCCTAATCAAAGATTTTTGCAATCAACGCCCCTTCTCAGATCTTTAATATTGTCTAGCTCTCTTCTTCAGGTATTTTATACATATATAATGTATACTATACTAGATAGGGGTTGAAAGCATGCAGTCTATTATACTTCAACTATCCAATAAAGATAGCTTTACCAAATTTGCTCCCTCTTTCCATGTCACAATTAAGTACCTATAAAATAAGATGATTATTGATCATGTATTTTATTCTTATTGTTCATGTTGTGATAAATGGAATCTTGCATTACAGAGAACCAAGTTTATGAACACTACCATGTGAAGATACAGTTGACAAGAGAGCTCATACTTCATTCACCCAAGTTTTTGTTATAATGGAGTGGAACTTGAAACATGGTGTTTTCTCACATAATGCCAAAGTCAAAAGCCAATTTTTCATTATGCTTCTTCAAACTGCTGGATGAACTCCTTGGCACCGTGTGTGTAAATATGTTATTTTACAAAGGACAAACTGTGCAATAGCACATTAAAATGTTTTTTTTCCTCAAAGGATTATAATTGCAGTGCAATGGAACTTAAAAGTTGGTAATTTTTCACAGAGACTATTTTCATCATACTGTATTTAAAATTGCACCTCAAAGCATTTTCATG
Organism: Sceloporus occidentalis; assembly: GCA_023333645.1. Lineage (NCBI taxonomy): Eukaryota > Metazoa > Chordata > Lepidosauria > Squamata > Phrynosomatidae > Sceloporus > Sceloporus occidentalis. The sequence goes on from JALMGF010000017.1 coordinate 14,743,903, forward strand.
GATACTGCAGAAGATTTGTAAAGTGCAATATTTAAATATTGATTAAGTAAAGTAAGTTTGAATTCCTTAAATCCATTTTGTAACTTTGTAACGGATGATATAGCACTTTAAATGTTGTTCACGGAGGTTAATATAGTGAGAGAAACGAAGCATGCATGGTCAATAGGCACGCATAAGGTAGTAGAAAACAATGGACAGTTTAGATGGGCTGAAATGTTGTAATCTAGTGTCAAATTATATGCTTCTTTGTTACTGGATGGTTAAAAACATTCTGAAGGATGCTGGGAATTTCCATTGGAAATATAGTAAAATAACATTAGTTTTAAATCTTAAATATGTAAATATTTTATACAGCTTTTTTATTCACATAAAATGTTTGTTAATTTGCTTATGTTTGTTTGGTTTCCAAAATGCTTAATCTCAGATGGCGATACTTGTTCATTATATTATGTGATGTAAGTACAGTACAGTATCAGTAAAGTTCCTTAAGATGCAACTTAAATATTAAAATATTTTTACATGACTTATTTTCTAATACACACATTTCTTGTGGAGTAGTGGAGCTCTGTGTTGTCATTCTCACGCACAGATGCCTCTGATGGCTGGTATTAATGATATCTACTGACCAAATTATTTATCTGCAGGTCAATAAACTACATCAATTCAATCATTAATAAAGTGCCAATTTAAAAATATGGTCGCGCTTGAATAAAGATGAATGTAATTTTTAAAAAAAGTTGCAATTTTATAAAAATCATAAGACTTAGGAAGTTAAACATTACAGGACAGAAAAAGTTACTTTAGATGACACTTGTGCTGTTTTATGCTATACTATGAGATGCTATGACATATGAAAGTATTTACTTTTGACTGTTTTAAAGTTTTTACAAAATAATAAAGTATACCATGTACTGATTAAAGGAACGGCATAGTCCTCAAAATGTTATTTTTAATACATATTTCAGTCAGTTTTGCATGGACTACAATGTATTTTATAGCATGCAAAAATAGCAGTGCTTCTCCCTGTATTTCTTGACATCATGTTAATACAATGGATGGTTTCTTGAGAAGCAAGAGCAGGCAACAGCAGATGAAACACAATTTGGCAGACACCAAGCTGTATGTGCTCTATCTAGCCGTGTGCAATACCTCATTGCAGTGATTTCCGGCTCATGGCACCCATTGGGCTGGGCTATTGGTAACTTGGGGAGTGAACTTCCTGCTGGACTTTGAACTAGCAGCTGACAAGTTGTGTTCGGTTTTAAAGTTGCTTATACAATGCTGGTTAGGGACTTAAATAAAAGCTTTGACAAACACTCTTACCCACAATACTAGCTGTTGTCTTTCATTTTGGAAGGGGGGAGGGTTTTGGCCTAGCATTGCTTTACTGAAAGGGTACAGAATGCATGGAATAACCTTCCAGCAGAAGTGGTAGATGTTAATACAGTAAAGGCATTCAAGCAACCATGGGATAGGCATAAAGCCAAGCTAGATATAAGATAAGACCAGGGACTAAGGAAAGTATTCAGAGCTTGGGCAGACTGGATGGGCCGAATGCTTCTTATAAGCTGTAACTTTCTATGTTTCTTTATGGACCTTGCTAAGTGCACATAGGGGCCTTCCCAAACTGATCCCGCAAAGTTGGAAGCATAGCATTGTCTAGGCTAGGTGCTTGATTTTATACACATGGGGCAATGGGTCTGATTGAAACACCTGAATTCAATAATTAAGAGGTCTGTTTCAATACGTATGTTCAAATAGTGTATATATGTTTATATCATATTATAGACATTATATAAAATATGTAGGTGGAATTTTCTTGAACAACTGCAATTGTCATTTGTGGTCCGTATTGTTCAGACAGGTTCCTCCCACTACAGAACTGGGAAAGTGATAACAAAGGATACAGCAGCTGAATGCCTCTGGAGCTCGGCAGGGGTTTTGGAGATTGGATATCTAACGTGTTTTCATCTAGCTAATGAATTATATAGGTATTTTTGTATGGGCAGACGGCGCTCTTAAAAGTGCTGCTCCACTTAGAGAAAACTTGTATCGCACTCTCTAGTATGTAAAAACCCAACAAACATCTTTTAAGTTTTTTCAGTTTCAATAATATAGCCAGGTAACAGCACATTAATCACCAGAACAAACACTGCTACTTTGTAAAATTTGTTATGTTGAGGATGTTCCCAGTTAACCCATGGTGTATGGCTCTGCCATCTATATAATGAAAAAAGAAACACATTATTTTTAATTATTTAACGATTATTTAATCTGACACCTATCATCTAGAGCTGGCTTTATTACTTGATGCAAGGCCACCACACCAAAAACACGCACAGGCACCATACTGACCATTTTTTGTTACGTTTTATTTCACTGAATAAAAGTTACTTTTTTATCTGGATTTCTTAAAATCATTTTCCAGGCTGTGAAATGTGTTTTTCTATGTATTTTGTGATTTGGTGGGGAAGTGGTGATGACAGCTTGCAGATAAATGCAGTCTATCACTGTATCCTGTGCTGACAACAAATGTTCTTTTATCTCTGCTAATATATGTAAATAAGCATCAGTGACTATTCTACCAAAAGGCTGTCTAGCTAAATTATTTGATGCTATCGTCAATTAGTCCATATAGTTTGCCCATGATAAATAACCTCTCTTACAATGCTATTTTTTTGATAGTACTTTTAGTTTGTGGTTTGTATTATTTTAAAAAATACTGTATTGGCCCAATTATAGGCAGCACTTTTTTCCCTGATTAAAGTCTTTAAAAGGGGTGTGTGGCCTATAATCGGGGTTTAGTGCAGGAATGCTCAATTCGTATCATCTGAAGCCTGGAACATGCAGTTTCGGGTGCAGGGAAGTTGTTTTTTTTGGGGGGGCAGAGTAACATCGGGGGGAGCAGAGTGGCATATCTGGGGGGCAGAGTCTCATATCAGGGGCCAGAGTAGCATACCAGGCGGTATAAGACATATCAGGGGGTTTTGTGGCATATCTGGGGGGCAGAGTGGCATATATGGGGCAGAGTGGCATATCTGGGGAGCTTAGTGGCATATCTGGGGGTATAAAGCATATCGAGGGGCATATAAAGCATATATGGGGAGCAAAATGGCATATCTGGGGCAGATTGACGTATCTGGGGGCATAACGCATATCTGGAGAGCATAAAGCATATCTGGGGGCCAAGTGGCATATCTATAAGTGAGGTGCATTATGAATTAAGGGGGGGGCTTAAAATGTAAAATGCCTATTGGTTTAACCAAGTTTCTGTTTGTATATAACATATACTGACTAACTGCATAACAGATACCAAAAATAGATGTATTCCTGTTCGATAGATAAAACACTGTTTTACCATTCCACTAATGTGTATTTTTTCTTTAAAATATTTTTTTCTTTAAAATAGCCTATAATTGGGCCATTATAAAAAAATATGAAATATGAAAAAAAACCTTCATAAGAAACATTGAACCATAATGCAAAATCACAAAAATCTGTTAACTACAAGACCTAGGTAAAACAAGTGATATGTTATCATATTCTGTTTCAATATTTTAGGTGTTAAGACATAAATGTTTCAATTTTGTGGGAAGGGGGGGGAATATATGCGATCAGAAAAATCATAGCAAAACAAGGGGAAATCAAACTTTCTTCTTAAAATAAATAAAAAATTACTGGAACCCCTATTTATATCAGGCTTCCCTCTAATTTCCAAGTCTAAAATACTTAATATCCTTCCCTATTGTTTCCTGTCCTTTCAGTTCCAACAATTTTTTTTATTTTGTTGGTAAATGAAATTTGTTGCCCAAAAAAGTATCTTTCTGTGTCCCCCTAGTCCTGCCTGTGCCCCCTGCACTCCCCTCCTTTCTATTTATGTGGGCACAGACTGACCAGATGTCTAAATGGCAAAAAAATACACACCTCACAAAGAAGGCCTCACGGTGCTCAGGAGATGTTACTGAACACCCTATTGGGGTATTGTTTGAAAGGGACATAGACCAGGTGCGGTAAATTCATACCTGAAGTACAACATGTGTGAAAAAAATACAGAAAATATTTACTACCATAAAGTTTGACAAAGGCTGGTGGTCGAATTAGTGCATGGAAAGGGTTAAAATACCAGCATTTGAAATACCTTGGGGTGTCTAGTTTTCAAAAATATATGGTTTGATGGGGTAAATTGCATTGGCCAGCTTCAAAGATACCCAAAATAGCACATGGGGCAGAATGACCAGCTTCGGGGAAAAAATGGTTTTGAAATAGCAAAACACTACTGGTACTTATTGCCCCATAACTCAGGACAAATGGTAGAATCTATTTAGCAGGTTTTTTCATTAGTTTTTGCAGATGAGTAAACAATTTTTTTTAAAAGTGAAAAAAGTCATTTTTTTAAAGAAAAAAATCACCATTTATCATTTTCAAAGTAAATTAGATGATATGATAAAAAATGGTATCTATAGAAAGCCCTGTTTGTCCAGAAAAAAACCCAATATATAATATGTGTGTGGGTGCACAAAATGAGAAAGAAGAAAATTACAGCTAAACAGCAACACTGAAAAATGTAAGAAGAGCCTTGTCTTGTCATTAAAAGCAAGAGATAGAATTGCTAGTTTTTGTTTACGGTCTTTCTTATACTAGATCAAATCACACATTACATTAAGGTGTTCCCAGATAGCACATCCTAAGATACCAAAGATCTGATCTGTTGATGGAAACCTTGGCCATGATTTTATAATCAACATTCAGTAGGCTGATAGTCCTCCAGTTCACCCTTCTTAAAAATGTATGTAATGATCCCTCTTCTCCAGGAAGGGGGTAAATCTTGGATATTAAATGTTTCCATAAAAATATTAAAAGATCATCCTTTCAAAGGTCACGTATAAAATTCAATAGGGCAGAAACGCTTTTAATTGCATCATGCAATTCGGTTGATGATAGCTTTCTGCTTCAACCTACTTAATCACCAGATTCTAAAACATTAGTTATGGCCTCAAAGTACCTTTTAAAAAGAAACAATCTATAAGTTTCTTGTTAAAAAGATTTTGGTAAAATTATTGTGACACTTTTAAAATGACCGCAATAGAGGGCTAGCCTTCCATTTCTAATATTAGGTCTCACTTTTGAGTTTTTGTTTAAAATGAGTGCACTTCTCTTCTTCTCCCCTTTCTCGAAGTGCTTCCCCCAGGCAGAACATGTTTACCTTTAAAATCCTTCTTTTAATCTCCTTTAACCCCTTAATGACAATTGCCGGTCCTGGCACGGCACGGAAAAGCATGTGCTTTACGACAATTGACGTGCCAGGACCGGCACGTCTTTAAACGGGTGCAGAAAGCGATCTACTATCGCTTTCTGCACCCAAAAAGCGTTGCTGAATACCTCGACCTCGAGGCATTCAGCAACGCCGCGATCGGCACGAAGGGGCCATCTCTGGCCCCTCCACGGGGCGTCAACATCCCGTTTTAAAAGCGGGCGTCAACATCCCGTTTTAAAAGCGTTTAGGAGGCGATCGACGATCGCCTCCTAAACTTAAATGGTGTCGCTGGAATGCCTCGATCAGGAGGCATCCAGCGACACCAAACACTAACCTTTTGATGGGCTGTGACCGCTCCGGAGAGCGGTCACAGCCGCAGCTGCCGGCAATCTTCGCCATCAAGGAAGATGGCCGCCGTCCTGTAACAGGAACCACAAATTTTAAAAGTTCGCTAGATGGTCCAGACCATCTAGAGAACTTTGGCTCCACTTGCAGGTTGAATACAGGTACTGCATTCACCATGCAAGTCAATGGAGCCCAGCTTTCTAATCACAGTGTGATTAGTAAAAATAAATTAAAAAATAAAATAAAATTAATAATAATTAGAAAAAAATAGTAAAAAACAGTAAAATGTAAAAATCATTTCCCACTGATGTCACTATCAGGGGAACCTCCAAGTTGAAAAAAAATGTTAAATTTTTTTTTAAAAAAAATAATAATAAAAAAATATATATATATATAAAAAATATATTTTTGTGAGCAAGTCCTAAAATTAGCATATTAGCTTAAAACAATTCTCGCATGGAAAGAGTTAAAATACTGGCATATTAAATGCCCGTGGGGTGTCTACTTTTAAAAAATGTATGATTTGATGGGGTAAATTGAATGGGCCAGGTTCAACAACGTCCCAATTAACACGGGGGGAAGGATGGCCACACATCTAATTTCCAATTAGAAAAATGCACACGTACCAAATGTGGCCTTTTAGTTCCCCCAAAAAATGACACACCCATGCATGTGGGGTATCACTGCACTCAGGAGATGTTGCTGAACACATTATGGGGTGTCGTGTGACAGCGGCATATACCAGGAGCTGTAAATTCATACATAAAGTAGGTGTGTGTGGGAAAAATACACACACAAAAATATTACTGCAAACTTTGAAAAAATGCTGGTGGTAAAATATGTGCATGCAAAGAGTTAAAATACCAGCATTTAAAATACCCTGTGGTGTCTAGTTTTGAAAAATATATGGTTTTGTTGGGCACACTGAAATGGCCTGGCTCAAAGATGTACCAAATAGGGCATGGGCAGTGGATCCCAAATGCCAAAGTTCAACATTGAAAAAAGCGCATGCCCCAAATGTGGCCCTTTTGCCCCAAAACAGCCAGGCAAAATCATTCATGTGAGGTATCGCTGTACTCAGGAGATGTTGCTGAACACATATTGGGGTGTTTTGTGATAGTGACATATACGAGAACATTTTAATTCATACCTGAATTAAAATGTGTGTGGAAAACCAAATGCAAAAAAATGACTACCACAAAGTTTGACAAAGACTGGTGGTAGATATTGTGCATGGAAAGAGTTAAAATACTAGCATTTGAAATACCCTGGGGTGTCTAGTTTTCAAAAATATATGGGTTTATTGGGCACACTGAAATGGCTCGGCTCAAAGATGTACCAAATAGGGCATGGGCAGTGGATCCCCAAATGCCAAAGTTCAACATTGAAAAATGCGCATGCCCCAAATGTGGCCCTTTTGCCCCCAAACAGCCAGGCAAAATCATTCATGTGGGGTATCGCTGCGCTCAGGAGATGTTGCTGAACACATATTGGGGTGTTTTGTGATAGTGACATAAACTAGAACATTTTAATTCATACCTGAAGTAAAATGTGTATGACAAAACAAATGCAAAAAAATGACTACCATAAAGTTTGACAAAGACTGGTGGTAGATATGGTGCATGGAAAGAGTTAAAATACTAGCATTTGGAATACCCTGGGCTGTCTAGTTTTCAAAAATATATGACTTGATGGGGTAAATTGCATTGGCCGGGTTCAAAGATACCCGAAATGGCACATGGGGGGAAGAATTACCAGATTTGGAAAAAATGGCTTTGAAATAGCAAAACGCTACCTGTACTTATTGCCCCATAATGGGTAGAAAAAAGCAAAAAAACATAAAAACATTGGGTATTTCTAAACTCAGGACAAATAGTAGAATCTATTTAGCAGGTTTTTTCATTACCTTTTATAGATGAGTAAAAGATTTTTCAACTAAAAGTTAGAAACAGTCATTTTTTTCTAAATTTTTCACCATATTTTATAATTTTTTTAATAGTAAATAATATGATACAATCAAAACAATGTCATCTAAAGAAAGCCCTTCTTGTCCTGAAAAAAACAATATCTAATGTGTGTGGGTTCAGTAAACGGGAAAGAAGAAAATTACAGCTAAACACAAGCAGCGCAGAAATGTTAAAAAGGCCATTGTCACAAAGGGTACAAAAAGTAAAATCAGCCTTTGTCTCGAAGGGGTTAAATTAAAAATCAGTTTGTCGGTATTGCTTACACCAGCCTCTTTCAACTTAAAAAGAGTTTGCAAACGCAAATTAAGATCATCAAAAACGTATTTGCTCTTATTTCTTACTCTTGCCAGCAACAATAAAATAATTCTTAATCTTGTACTTGAGACTTTCACCAGTCTAAAAAGTTCTGACTTGGGTCTTTATGGCACCGCCATTGCCCATATGAGACCTTAAAATTATTCCTGATTTGTTCTCCCGGACCACTAAGAAGGCCGCTGGGTCCAGTCCTTCTATCAATGTCCATAAAATGGTCCATGATCTATTTCTCACTCCTGTAAAAAAAAAAATTTCCACATTTAGAGTCAATTAATATGCAAACAAAGCAGCCCCTCTCACAGGGCTCCTCAGATTCCTTATATTAAGTGAAGCAACAATGAGATCCAGTGTGAGAGGTCTGGTGTGTTTTATCAACGTACTTCTCACATTCAGAGTCCAAAACTTCTGATATGTTGCTGTAATCCATGGTGTACAAAGGATCAGGTAGAGAAAGTCCCCTCTAAGCAGCACCTGCACAGCTCTGTATGCTTCGAGCCACCTTCCGGGCAGATGTCTTCAGAAGGTCTCCTAGCTCTGTTTTCCTGTTTGATTCCGAGATTTCTCCTCCGCTTTGTCTTCCATTACCTCCACGTTCTGGTTCCAAAAGGGGTGCCAAATAGGATTCACTCCCTCAGGCATAGGACCAGCTGGATATCCGCTTCTGTCAGAGCAATCATATGCACAAGGTTAATGGACATTATGGATTGGACAGTATATATATATATATATATATATATATATATATATATATATTTCCCTTCACTGCTTCATTAAATGTGTTGCCTAATGCCAGATCTAGCTCAATCTCATGCTGTTTCTAAGCAACCCATCTGATGTAGTAGCAGACATGATAAACATGTACCTGTACTTTTAGAGGCTCTGTTTGTAAAGCTTCAATATTCTCAAAACCAAAACAAATTAAGCCTTTTTGTTGATACAAACAGATTAGGGTTGCTGTACCTTAGATCTTGATCTAAACGGATCTGTGTTGTTTGCCTTAATCTATAATGAAGGAGGGTAAACCCCAGTAAATAATGTATACTCATAGTATGAATGGATTCAGACATGGTTGGGGGAAGGCACTTAACAAAAAAATGCTTAGAGGGCCATTTGGACAATAGTGTGGATAAGTAAGATAGCACCGTCTAAAGATAACAAAGTTTCCTTTATCAATGCTAATATGTGTGTGGAATCACAACACTAACTGTTCCGCCAAAAGGGATGTCTGATTTTCAGAATCATCAGCTATTTGGACCAGTTCTTATTCTATTGACTCATCTGATCTGAAGGTCTCTTCTTATATTTATTGAGTGAAATCCACCAGACTACTCATTGGACGGTTACCCCAAAGCTTAGACAGTCGCTAATTTACTTTTATACTTTATAGGATGCTTTTGTTACGTTTTATCTTTATTTATTTTTGTAACATTGTGGCGTAAAACCCGTTAAACCATGGAGTTGCTTCTTGACAGCTTAGATGTAATATAGAAAACCATTACTTTACCAAAACAGTAGTGGGTAAGCTAATATTCTTTAAGATTAAGTAGTAGGAGATCAATATATTGAAGTCATGGAAAAACCAGACCAAGGACCTAAGATTTGACGTTTTACAACAGGTAGACACACAGGCTGACTAGATCAGACATACTTATCTGCCATCATGTTCTATGTGCATATGAAAGCAGCCTTTGTGTTGGGAAGAATTTTAAAAGGTACGTCTGTGTTCTTCACTATCTAGATACAATATAGTATAGTTTCTTCATTATATTTTACACATGATCACTCTGAGCCTTTACATTTTAGATGAATTTTACTAGTATTATAAATATGAAACACATTAATACATTAGATCCTCAGAAAACTTACTAAATAATTTAGCAAATCAATGTTCAGTTAAGCCCATTGGAAACCTTATGTTTCACACATAGATCAAATCAGAATGAATTAGAAAAAAATTATTATTTAAAACTTCTTAGCAATGCAGTCCCATTTTGGCATCTGCTTTTGCTTATGTACATCCTACTATGTGGCTCTTATGCTACAAATACATAATCAGATTTTGGTATATGATAAAGCTTTTCTATGTAGTTAGAAATACATTCCCAATGATTTTACTACATATATAGAATTTTCTGTTTAGACATTTAATTTTTTATTATAGAGCAAACATTTTATCTGCCATGTTAAAGAACATCATAATAAAGTATTATAAAGTATCAATGGTGGATGAAAGCAATGGGTTTCAGACATTTTTATCCTGCTATAACACATATGGAAAGTAGTAGACGATACTTGTCTAATGAAGACCTAGGGATTTGTTTGTGCTATTGTCTACAAATGTGTACAGTTTGTTAAGATAAAAATAAAATACTGCAGTCAGGATCTGTGGGCAATGATATGCTTAAACTTTGTGGCACAGTTGTGCAATCATTTGAAACCATGTCTTTACCTTATCCAACCCCCTGCTGTCTGTGATCTTACAGTAGCCCCTATACTGTAGATTGCATTGTTCTCAAACCTGGACATGTGATAAACTATTTGATCTAATCTTATGCTTATTTAAATAATGCAAATTAAGTTTTTCCTGGGCCCCCAGTAGTGTGATATATAAAAGGACCAGTAAGATACTGCTATATATTTCTAGGTATACACCTTTTGTGTGTGTGTGTCTAGAGAACCATTCAAGACACTTCTGCTTCAGCTTGGTGGCCCCTAAGAATGTAAGTATGGATACGTGTACAATTATGAACACTTATCTTAACAAAATCCTGGGGATATATATTTTTTGCAATACTAGAAATATTTGATTTGCATTTTAAACCTTTTCTGCTAAAAATATGTTCTCTTGTGTTCAACTGTATGGTTATGTGGATGTTATTCTAGTAAAGTCTCCCAATCCCCATCTTCTAGAATAGAAATAGCTATCTGGCTAACATTGGCTGAATAGAGGTACCTTTGTGATAGCACTGAATGTCGGGCAATGCTTTATAGCAAGAAACCACTTACATGGGCTTTTTGTTTTGTTGAGACCAAAACATAGAAGGCATATAAGAAGCATTCAGGTCATATAGTCTGCCACTGTTTTCCTGTGTAATGACCCTTGGTCTATTCTGGATATTACCAGTGTTTTTACTTATTTCACTACATTATCCTCTACCACCCTCTCAGTGAAGTAAAACATCCTTACGTTATATCTAACCCTCTAGTTTTAGCCAGTGGCATTTTGTCCTAATGACACACATTTTCGATTTCCTTCTCACTTGCTTTGGTCAATCTTTAATGCTGTACACCTCCTCCCCTCCAAGCTATCTATATAATTACATTTTAAAACTATATTTTCAGCATTTCATTTTGGGCTAAGAAAGAACAATCTTTCACATTTTAGAATGACAGTACCAAGTGTGGAAATAATTGTGTTTACCATAGGTACTTAGTGAGTAAACTGGAAGTTTGCTGGCATGTCGAATATACATTTTCATATATAAATTAAAGGACATATTTGATGCACCTATATTCTTTTGACACGGATGTCCAGCTGTTATAAATGTATGTATTCAATGACTGATTTGCCTGTTTGGACATTACAGTAAATGCTCATTACAAACCTGGAGCTGTATTTCTGGAGTTACAGTATGTGTATTTCTAAAAACACACAATATGTAAAAGTTACTGGTGAGTTATTGATTACAGAAAGGAAGAAATCAATGATGGACTGGTAAGAAATGTGAGGTGTGTTATTATAAGGGGCTATGTTATCTGTCACAGACTGTAAAATCGATTGATTGTCTTATTTATCTGGCTGTTCTATGAGCTAGTACAATATTGATGTCCTCATTGATAATATTACATTTGGTTAGCATTTAATACAAGTTGTATAGGGATTAATGAAAAATTATATTGTAAATATAAGGATACTTTGAACTACTACAATTAGTACAAAAATGCCCAATGTATAGAGATGCTATCCTTTATGAAAAGTGTCAAAGCCTGATGTTCTAACTTTGTGATAAACCTTAATATTACAACTAAAATACTCAACATCTTTTGTCATGCAGTACCTTAGCTGACCACATAGATGGAACATTTCTGGTGTGGATTATCAGTAAAAATGTACAGAATGGTATTGGTCATGTTGGCTCTAGTAGTTCCTCTGTGTCGCTCAAGCCATGTACGAGTACCTCTACAAGGACTGTCTTCTTTTGCATCTATATGGAATGCTCCGACTGAAATATGCATGAAAAAATTCAGAGTTCCACTTGACCTGCGTTTTTTTGACATGGAAGGAAGCACATTGTCATGTGCAAGAGGTCAGAACATTACATTGTTCTATACTGACAGACTGGGATATTATCCATCAATACATCCTGTAACTGGCAACATTTATAATGGAGGCATTCCCCAGATGACAAATATGCATGAACATTTACGGAAAGCCAAGGAGGATCTCACCCACTACATTCCATCTACAACGCGACCTGGTCTGGCAGTGATTGACTGGGAAGACTGGAGGCCTACATGGATTAGAAACTGGGCTTCCAAGGAAGTGTACAAGAAGATGTCCATTGAGTTTGCATTACAAAAAGATCTAAGGCTCTCTCAGACAAAAGCAGCATCTGTTGCTAAAACACAGTTTGAACATGCAGCAAAACATCTGATGCTAAACACCTTAAGAATTGGTAAATCCATGAGACCTAGGCACCTATGGGGATTCTACTTATTCCCCAATTGTCAAAATTATGACTATAAACAGAATCCTCATAATTACACTGGTCGCTGCCCAGAGATTGAAATATTGAGAAATGATGGACTCCATTGGCTATGGAAAGAAAGTACAGCACTGTTTCCAAATATGTACCTGGAAACTGCTTTACGGTCATCAACTAATGCTGCATTGTTCTCCCGTCATCGCATTCAGGAAGCCAAGAGACTATCTAAAATAGCAAACGCTGCACACTCCCTTCCAGTGTATATGTACAATCGGCCAGTATTTACAGATGACACACAGGAATACCTATCTAAGGTTAGTACATATATGTTCCTATTAAGTATCAGAAATTTGAGAAATTTAAGACTTTTCAATAAAAGATCATGTGTTAAGTTAATAATATTTCAGGAACATGGTGCATGTTTTCAATATCAATTAGTTTTTATAAGTTTAGAAGGGTTCAACCATTAGGTCTACATAATGTTTCTCTATTGCTCATGACAACAATTTATAAAAGCACCAACTAAGAAAATGAGAAGAATATCAAAATTTGCTATGCATTTTTTTTTATATTTATCAACACCCTTCTCTGAACATCTTTCTCTGAACATTTCCCCTATTTCACTAGAGTTGCTAAAATAACTATAGGGCCAACACATTCCAATGAGTTTTCTGTAAGAACTGAGGAAGTTTTTTCATAATATGATCTCAGTTCCCTTATTTTACACACCTTGCATCAAAGTGAGAGTTTAACCCATTGACTTTGTTCCTTTCAAACAGTCATTAAACCTGGCTATACACCAAGTAATTTTGTAGAATCTAGCATTAGCATCTTAATCAGTATCTGGTATTCAGATTTCTTCCATACAGTATGAACATTGGTAGATAAAGTACAGTATTGCTGTTATTCACAATACTTATCAGATTTCATGTTTTTAATGTATTTTTTTAATTGTCTGTTTATCTTTTCAATTGCAAGGTTGATCTGGTCCACACAATTGGTGAAAGTGCAGCTCTCGGCACTGCTGGATTTGTAATGTGGGGTGATATGAATTTAACTCTGAGCAAGGTATGTCAGCAGTGTCAATTTGTTCTTCCAGACTTTCCACCTAATAAACTGTAGGATTTTTTTAATACTTTACTTCTATTTCTGAAAGTTATTGGATAATGTTTATAGAAAAAAACAACCACAAAACTATAAAAAGAATAGTGAATTAAAAATACTTTTTTGCTTTACAAATATATTGAACGCAAAATATTGATTGGTTTTCTCTCTTTTTAAAAATCACAGGAAACATGCACAAATTTGAATAACTTCATTGTGAACACCCTGAATCCATACATCATCAATGTAACACTGGCTTCAAAGCTTTGCAGTGCGGCACTGTGCCAGAACAATGGTGTGTGCACACGTAAGCACTGGAACACAAATACTTACCTCCATCTTAACAAAAGAAATATGGTTATAGGACGGAAAGATGGAAAGTATTTTGTGCATGGAAATCCGACAGTGGAAGATCTTAATCACTTTTATGAAAACTTCGAATGTCAATGTTACACAGGAAGAAAGTGCCGAAGACCTTCACCTCTGAGACACATAAAAGTGTGCATAAGGCAAAATATCTGCATAAACACCAACTTTTCCACAATGTCTAAAAAGAATTCTAAAACTTAAAAAAATGTGTTTTAGCAGCAAGAACATTAATTTTCTATTTAATACTATGTTAAAAAATGATCAATCCATTATTAACATAAGAAAAAGCTACCAACATGTCCATCAATTCTCCCTCATCACCAAGTTGGAACAACCCCTACATCTTGATCTGAATGGTTTTACAGTTCTCAGGTATGTTGTCTGCTGTTTTTTTGGCTTCCTTTTTTTTACAGACAATTACAATAAATCAAAGTGAATTAAGGCGCTTCAAAAAAACTTTTAAATTGTGATTTGTACAAAATAAAAACACCCTGCAAACAAGTAATTATATCCAGTACTTTGTGCAAAAAATAGGAAAAGCTGCTAGCACTAAGCACATAACCCCTATGTGACTATAAACATTAACTAGATAAACTGCAGCACTCAATAATTTATAACAAATGTTTCAAAAAATTAATAAATGAAGTGCTTTGCAATCTTCAATAAAATGAATAAATCTATTGTTTCAATGTAACACCAATGTGAATAAAGTGTAATAAAAAAATAGATAAAAAACTTATACTTAGATTCAAATCGTGGATGATGTCTTCTGTGAGACAATTGAGTTGAACAACCCAGTTTGCTCAAGCTGAAAAGCATTTGTTAAAGTAACAGATGTGAACTCCGCTGTTTGTGGTATCCAAAAAAAGAGTTCCATTCAGTTTTTGGGCAGCTTCTTCTTGAGCATCAGCTCAGAATATAAAGGAATTGAATGGAAGAGGAGATGTTTTAAAAACAAGAATAACAATTTATTAAAAAATAGAAAACAATATGCTCACGATCAAAGCTCCGTCTGTGTAGTCCGTGCAACTTCCAGGTGTGCAAGACGCCAATGTGCATAACGCATTTCATCCAATTAGGCTTCCTCAGATGCATGTGAACCCCTCATCTCCATCTTCTTAATATAGTCGGCTGAATTTTTGTTCACAAAATAGTCCTGTATTCTTTTCTGCTTTGATGTAAAAATCAGAATTCCGGAACCTCTATTCCATGAAGCATGTTTCTATGGAGACACTCTTCCAGAATTGTAAGATCTTCCTCTTTTATCCTCCCTTTAACCTTGCCTGTTTAGCAAGCTACTGTGCTTCTAGCAAGGGGTGCTCCTGGGTTCAATCTTGACCTCAGGCCCAAGGGGTAAAAGCAAAACAGGTTTGTATAAAAAGAAGAGCCTACCCCCTTTTTAACTTTTAACAGCCACATGTTTATCTTAACTTTGCCTTCCAATGCTGGACAAGGTCTGTATCTCTGTCAGCAGAAGCTTGAATCAACATTTTCAATCTTTCCAAAAACATCCGTCTCGTTCTGTAGATAAGGTCTCCAATACAGCACACAGTTAATTGGCATGCCCACCTCTCTTTCTGCTTCACCGCCCAATACCCCTCTTCTTTTCCATGTTTTGTTACATTGCCTGCCTACATTTTGAGTGCAAGGTTCAGGACGCATTTCCCTACACAGCAGTCCAAGACAATTTTTGTCTAGCTGTAGTTATATCAAGGAGACAACCTTAAAAATAGCTAATGTAAATACACTCTTTAAGACAAAACAAAGTATTTCTTCCTCTATTACTTTAAAGAAACAATCTAGGGAGAAAATCTAGATTTGTGTATTATACGACAGTACCAAGTGTGGAAATAATTGTGTTTACCATAGGTACTTAGTGAGTAAACTGGAAGTTTTCTGGAATGTCGAGTATACATTTTCATATATAAAATAATCTTTTGACATGGATGTCTAGCTGTTATAAATGTATGTATTCAATGACTGATTTGCCTGTTTGGACATCACAGTAAATGTTCATTACAAACCTGGAGCTGTATTTCTGGAGTTACAGTATGTGTATTTCTAAAAACACACAATATGTAAAAGTTACTGGTGAGTTATTGATTACAGGAAGGAAGAAATCAATGATGGACTGGTAAGAAATGTGAGGTGTGCAATAATAAGGGGCTATGTTATCTGTCACAGACTGTAAAATCAATTGATTGTCTTATTTATCTGGCTGTTCTATGAGCTAGTACAATATTGATGTCCTCATTGATAATATTACATTTGGTTAGCATTTAATAGAAGTTGTATAAGGATTAATTAAAAATTATATTGTGAATATAAGGATACTTTGAACTACTACAATTAGTACAAAAATGTATAGAGATGCTATCATTTGTGTAAAGTGTCAAAGCCTGATGTTCTAACATTGTGATAAACCTTAATATTACAACTAAAATACTCAACATCTTTTGTCATGCAGTGCCTTAGCTGAACACATAGATGGAACATTTCTGGTGTGGATTATCAGTAAAAATGTACAGAATGGTAAGGTAATGGTAATGGTAAGGTCTCCAATACAGCACACAGTAAATTGGCATGCCCACCTCTCTTTCTGCTTCACCGCCCAATACCCCTCTTCTTTTCCATGTTTTGTTACATTGCCTGCCTACATTTTGAGTGCAAGGTTCAGGACGCATTTCCCTACACAGCAGTCCAAGACAATTTTTGTAGTTATATCAAGGAGACAACCTTAAAAATAGCTAATGTAAATACACTCTTTAAGACAAAACAAAGTATTTCTTCCTCTATTACTTTAAAGAAACAATCTAGGGAGAAAATCTAGATTTGTGTATTATACCCTTTTCATCCATTTTTTAGGAATGCAACTCCCATCACCTATATCGTCTTTCTAGCTGAGCGTAATGGAAGGCTAGTTTGCATGCTCTCATACATAGCTGGTACCCTAGGGGTAAAGTCGTACAAAATCATTTCCAAGGCCCATTTCCACTGTTAACTGAAAAACTGGGAAAAAAAATAAAAATCTAAAAAAATATATATTAAATTAATTAAATAAGATTAAATAAATAACATTTACTAAACAGATATGGTACAGCATTATTCCTATCACTATATACTGAGCATGAAGGGGGTGCCCCGTGGCCCAACGGCCGCCTAACGTGCGCCTGCAGCTTACCACTGTGGAGCTTGCACACTAATTTCAAATGAATGATTGTCTCTGTGTGACGGTGTAGAAAGTCAGTGTATCTGTGGCAGAGATCCAAGTGCCCAGAACAGAAAACACACAGCTACCTCCTTAAACATACCAGCACCTGATTTTATTGTCATACTATCCGTAATTATCTTGTTTATATTAAAAATCTCTAATATTTATATTACATTTTGTCTATATCCATTATTGTGCTTGTATTTTTTTTATCTTCCTAATATTAAAGTATTTTCCCCTTAATAATTGGTACTTATTGGTCTTATTTATTTTAACCTTTACTATGTTTGTTATAAGTAGTTAAGATTTTTTCTATCTCTATAAAAGTAATCCTAACATGTATCCATGCGAACAGGTATCAGTGTAATAAATCACATGTGATATAATATGATAGTAAAACAAAAATGATTTCAGGGCTTTCAAGGATTTGCTATAAAATATAACACAACATGAGGGCCATGGTTAAAAAGGATTCTTCGTTCAATATTATTACAAAAAGCTGTTTGACAAAGGTGGAAACATTATTAGGAATGTCCACTACAAATCCCTTAAGAGGTAAGAGAAATCTGGATGAACAAATTAATTGTTCCACATGACAGGTACCACCAGGGGGAGTGCTCAAGCAGCTTCCACCAGAGCCAACTGAGGATTATAAGCACACAAAAGGGTGGTTGGGGCATCACATATAAATCAATGTTTACCATACACATGGGTATGGGGGGCTTTATATTAACCAGTACAAAAGGGGGTGGGGGCATTAATACACAAGGGAGGGGGGCTGGCTGGGTGCATTACATAAAAATCAATTCACAAGGGTGTGGGGGCATAAATGCACAAAGGGAGCTGGCTGAGGGCACAAATACACCTGGGGCAATACACAAGGGTGTGTGTGGAGGGGTACATTAATACTAAAGGGGGTCCTTGCTGGGGCATCAATACAAAGGGGGACAAACACACTAACAACAAAGCAGTGTGTCTGGGTGTCAATATGGCAGAGCCGGTCCTGGTGTGTGTGTGTCGGTGTGGCATAGCCTGTCCTGCTGTGTGTGCGTTTGGGAGTTGGTGTGAAAGAGCCTGTCCTGGTGTGTGTGTTTTGGTGTGACAGAGCCTGTCCTGGTGTGTGTGTTTGGGTGTCGGTGTGGCAGAGCCTGTTGTGGTGTGTGTGTTTGGGTGCTGGAGTGGCAGAGCCTGTCCTGGTTTATGTGTGTTTGGGTGTTGGTGTGGCAGAGCCTGTCCTGGTGTGTGTATCTCTGGGTGTCGGTGTGGCAGAGCCTGTCCTGGTGTGTGTGTGTGGGCATCAGTGTGACAGAGCCTGTACTGGTGTGTGTGTTTGGGTGTTGGTGTGGCAGAGCCTGTCGTGTATGTGTGTGTTTTTGCGTGTCGGTGTGGCAGAGCCTGTCCTGGTGTGTGTGTGGCAGAGCCTGTCCTGGTGTGTATTTGGTCATCTGTTTCCTGGCACTTTACTTACTGTAGGAATAAATTGAACTATTTAATTTTTACTTACCCAGAGATAAAACATCCTCCTGAATTTGTAGTCAAGGACAAAAACTTTCAAGGCCCAGAAATCAGTGAGAGGAAAAGTAAAGGTTTTGTGTTATTTAGTGTGTTTCAATCTGCTTACTTTATTAAAAGTGGATCAGTGGTACTAAATTGTGGCTTCAGGCGTCCCGTGTGTGATGACTTTTTTTTTGTGTACTCATATACTCCCAATCCCATCACATAAGATTCGATCTTGTATTATCTGCCGAGTATTTATGTCATCTTTATCCAGTACACATGGATGCTGAAGAGTTAAGATTCTATCTTTTTTATTTATTTCCATAAAATGGCCACCAAAATCCTCAGCACCAGGCGCATGATGCTCTTAATCCAGACCTGATCAACTCAGTGTGCCTTAACCATCTTAAATCCAGCTTGTACCCAAGCAGTGTGCTCCAGCCTTGTGCAGTTTCATTTGGCTATTTGAAATGGTTTGTGGACTGACTTTGTGTTACTGTTTAAATAATTTAGTATTGATAGAATGACATACAAAAGTTGATCAAGTAACTGTTTGTCCACTGCATTTTTCATTATCACCAAATTAACCCTGCATTAATATACATTATAAAGCTAAAAGACCATATTTTCTCTCAGTGAAAAATGAGTGCGGCCCACTGATGAACTGGCCCACTGCAGAAAAAACTTGGATACCCCTGTTCTAAGTCATTTGTGTACCACGACGTTTATGGGCAAATAATAATATGGCCGAGAATTGGAGTCATTGTTAACAAAGACAACTGAGGATAAGTTTTGACTTCCCTAAAAGAGATAGTGCTATGAGATGTAGTGGCATTTGTGAAATAAAACTTCACTGAAGTTGGAGCTGGCAGTTTGGTTTGCATGTGAGTTTTCCCTGGCTTCATTATGGCTTAGCAACAACCCCAAAGAGATTCTGCTTTAGGAATAACAGGATGAGAATAGGAGGAGATAGCGTCCTGTATAATAAGATTTGTTAAACCACCTAACATAGTAAAGTATGTATTGTGTGGCTCAAGATTTACCGCAGGAAACACTCACTGGTGTAGACTCCTCCTAATGCATTGTAAGCACAGTGAGTTTGGGACTTTAACCAGGGCCGGGCCGAGGTGAGTGCATACGATGCACAACGCCCAGGCTGCAGGGAGTAGAGGAGATAGAGGAGCACCAAGCGATCGCTGAAAACTTTCTCACGAAGGAACGGCTTGTCCGCCACCCACCCCGATCATCAATCAGAAGAACGGGGGATAGAAAGTGAGAAATGGGGGAGAGGTAGATAGTGAGAATCGGTAATAAGAATATTGAAATTAATAAATAAAGAGAAACATATAGGGGAGAGTTAATGAGGAGGAGAAAGATGTCAGTTCCCATGTGTGCAATCTATATGATGGGCAAGTCATATGTGTGCAATCTGGGTGCTGGGTTAGTCTATGTGTGCAATCTTGGTGCTGGGCAAGTCCTATGGATGCAACCTAGGTGCTGAGCAAGTTCTGTTGATTCAAGCTGGGTGCTGGGTATGTCCTTTGAATGCAATCTGTGTGCTGGGCAAGTCCTTTGAATGCAATCTGGGTGCTGGGCAGACATTTTGGATTTAACTTGAGTGGTGAGCAAGTTCTGTGGATGCAATCTGGGTGCTGGGCAAATCCTGTGGATGCAATCTGGGTGCTGGGCAAGTCATTTGAATGCAATCTGGGTGCTGGGCAAACATTTTGGATTTGAGTGGTGAGAAAGTTCCGTGGATGCAATCTGGGCACTGGGCAAGTCCTGTAAATGAAATCTGGGTGCTGGGCAAGTCATGTGGATGCAACTTGGGTGGTGGGCAAGTTCATTGGATGCAATATGGGTGCTGAGCAAGTCCTATTTGTGCAATCTAGGTTCTGGACAAGTCTTGTGGGTGCAATCTGGGTGCCACAGCTGGCCTTAGGGGTGTGGGACCTGTGATCTACAGTATGATGATGGCCACAAAAAATATTGACACTTTGGGCCCAATTTGGACACTTCCACTTAGGGGTATATTCACTTTTGTTGTCAAGGTTTAGACATTAATGGCTGTGTGTTATATTTGAGGGGACAGCAAATTTACACTTTTATACAGGCTGTACACTCACTACTTTACATTGTAGCAGAGTATCATTTCTTCAGTGTTATCACATGAAAAGATATAATAAAATATTTACAAAAATGTGAGGGGTGTACTCACTTTTGTGAGATACTGTATGCCTGCTATATATGTCAATGAATACTAATGTGTATTTTTCACTTGATCGCACTATGGTAGTTTTCTGTTTTTTTTTATTCTAACATTGTTAACACCATAATGCATAATTATTGGACACTTGTTTTACCCACAACTAATTTGTGTATAAACTAGGAAAGCTTGCACCAATGGCCCAGCACATATAATTAAAAAGTGATATTAATATACTGATGTGGTATCGAGAGTTATGCTGTATCACCCTCAATGTCTAGCACAGTATATGGTTATTGGAGATATGCCGTACCATTGTCTGTGTTGCTGTAATGATAGGAGGTATACTTTACCACCATCAGTGTCTGGATCACTATATAAAGAAGGGATATGTAATAGTTCTTAAGTCATTTAGTATACACAATACATTGGGACAAACTGGTTCTATTGAGCCCCTCAAAACTGAATATTTAGACGCAATCTTTAGAACAGAACTTTAAAGTATATGAAATTGTAAATATTAATCTTAAACATAGGGAGAATAAACCCTTTAGCATTATGTAAACAAAATTCTGAGCTTTTGTAAAAAAAAAAAATCCAGTTGCCCCTTACATCCCTTAACCCCTTAAGGACAATACTGTTTCTTACTCGTAGTATATTGTGGGACAATGGCTCTTTTAACATTTTTCAGTGTTGCTGTTTAGCTGTGATTTTCTTCTTTCTCATTTCGTGCTCCCACACATATTATATATTGGTTTTTTTCAGGACAAGCAGGGTTTTCTTTAGATTATTTTTATCATATCATCTAATTTACTATTAAAAAAAATGATAAAATATGGTGATTTTTTGTCATCTGCAAAAACTAATGAAAAAAACTGCTAAATAGATTCTACTATTTGTCCTGAGTTAGAAATACCCAATGTTTTTATGTTTTTTTGCTTTTTTCTGCACGTTATAGGGCAATAAGTACCAGTAGCGTTTTGCTATTTCAAAACCATTTTTTCCCCAAAGCTTGTCATTCTGCCCCATGTGCTATTTGGGGTATCTTTGAAGCCGGCCAATGAAATTTATCCCATCAAACCATATATTTTTAAAAACTAGACACCCCAAGGTATTTCAAATGCTGGTATTTTAATCATTTCCATGCACTAGTTCTACCATCAGCCTTTGTCAAACTTTATGGTAGTAAAAGTTTTTTTTATTTTTTTTCACACACGTTGTACTCCAGGTATCAATTTACAGCTCTTGGTATATGTCACTGCCAAGCAACACCCCAATATGTGTTCAGCAACATCTCCTGAGCGCAGTGATACCCAAAATGGAATTTTGACATGTCAAAAAGTCTGCCCACATATCCTATTTCGGGTATCTTTGAAGGCGGCCAAAACAATTTGACACCCCAAGGTATTTGAAATGCTGGTATTTTAACCCTTTCCATGCACTAATTTTACCACTAGCCTTTGTCAAACTTTATGGTAGTAAATTTTTTTTGTATTTTTTTCACACACGTTCAGAGGCGTATATAGGGTATGGCAGCCATGGCACGTGCCATGGGCGCCATCTCAAGGGGGGCGCCGGTAAGCGGCTTTTAAATGGCGCTCACCGGCATTTTTTTTATTTTTTTTTTGATGCGGAGGAGAGAGAGGGGCGCCTAGCAACCGCTCCGCGCCCCTCATTCTCCTCCACGAGCCCTCTACCCCCGTCCCGGTGCCGGCATTTCATGCAGAGCGCCGCAATATGCCGGCATATTGCGGCGCTCTGCATGAAATACCGGCACCAGCGAGCGGCTTTTAAACACTGATGCGGAGGAGAGAGAGGGGCGCCTAGCAACCGCTCGGCGCCCCTCGTTCTCCCCCGCATCAAAAAAAAAGAAGACAGTGTTTAAAAGCCGCTCGCTGGTGCCCGCTGCTTCACTGCTGGGCGCCGAAATATGACGTCATATTACGGCGCTCAGCAGTGAAGCAGCGGGCACCAGCGAGCGGTGCAGGAAGACAGAAGCATCGTCCTCCCGTCGCTGGACTTCAAGGTGAGAGAGAAGGGGGGGAAGAGAGGGGTGATGAGGAAGGGAGGGGGTTAAAAAGTGATGAGGGAGGGAGGGAGGGAGTTAAAAAGTGATGAGGGAGGGAGGGAGGGAGTTAAAAAGTGATAAGGGATGGAGGGAGGGGGTTAAAAAGTGATAAGGGAGAGGGGGTAGATATAAGTAAAGAGTGTGCATTAATGTGTGGATGCATTGAGTGAATGAGGGAGAGCATGAGTTAATGTGTGGATGAGTTGTCTGAATTAAAGTGTGAATTAGTGAGTGACTGTAAAAGTGTTTGTGTATCATAGATGTATAATTGTGGAAGGGCAAAGATGGCACTAGCAGGAGGTTTGAGCCTTGGGGACCAAGATGGCACAGGCAGGGTGTATATGGGACAAAGATGGCACTGGCCGGACTGTTTGGGGACAAAGTTGACTTGTGCTGGGCTATTTGGGGACAAAGATTGCAAATTTTATGTGTGTAATCTGGGCGCTGGTCAGGTTCTATGTGGGCAGTGTGGACGCCAGGGCTGGCTTTGGGGTGTGCAACCTGTGATCTATGCCTGTAATCTAGGGGGTTTTAAATATACCTTTAATGCCGTGTTTTTATGTGAATTCCAATTGATCTTTACCTGCAAAGCTGGGTTTTTGTGTTATTCTGTAGATCCATATCTGCTATGCTATGTTTCCATACATTATTTATGTGTACCTGCAAATACAGGGATAATGTGTCTTATTCAGTTGATCTATACCTGCGATGCTACGTTTCATATATTATTATTGAATACCTGCAAATACAGGACTTGTATGTCTGATTCTGTTTATTTGATACCTTCAGTGCTGAGATCACAAGTGAATTTCAATTGATCTGGGTTTGTGTGTTGATCTATACCCGCTATAGGCAGCAGGGGCTAGTAAATGGGTTTTAGATATTTGGACAGGGGCGCAATTTCAGTGCTTGCCATAGGCGCTATTTTCAGTAGATACGCCTCTGCACACGTTGTACTTCTCCTGGTATACGTCCGTGTCAAACAACCCCAATATGTGTTCAGTAACATCTCCTGAGCGCAGTGATAACCCACATGCATGGGTTTGTTGGGTTTTTGGGAGGTAAAAGGCCACCTTTGTGAGGTGTGTATTTTTTTGCCATTTAGACATCTGATCCTACTGCCCCCATGTCCCATATTTGGGACATCTTTGAACCCGGCCAATTCAGTTTACCCCATCAACTCATACATGTTTTAAAACTAGACACCCTATGGGCATTTATAATGCAAATATTTTAACTCTTTCCATGCGGGAATTTTTGTGAAGATAAAGAATTGTAGGACTTGCTCATTAAAAACTTTTTTTTTGTGACAGTGGGGATTTTTACATGTTACCATTTTTTTTTGTTGAACATTTTTGAACAAATAATTTTTTTTTCTAATTTTCCTGATTAGTGAACTGGGCTCCATTGACCTTGCATGGCTGGATGCAGTACCTGCATTCAACCTGCAGGAGGAGCTCGAGAGTTCTCAAGAGGGTCTGGATAGACCCTCTGTGAACTCATTCAGTTTTTTTAATGTTAATGCCATCGTGTGAATGACGGCAACGTAATTTACATGATGGCACTTGTGGTTGCTCTTCGGAGCAATCACAAGGCTATCAGGGTAGAGGGGTTGTGTTGCTACATGCCTCGATATCGAGGCATGTCAGCAACACAGTTTATGCTTAGGAAGCGATTCCGATAGCTTCCTAAGCTGTTTTAGCCGGGCGCCGCCGGGATCTTTGATGATCGGTGCGGCGGAGGCCATGTTTCTTCTGGGGAGGGCTGTCCTCCCCAGATCCACGGTCAGCCTCACTTGTGAGGCTTCCGTGGATGCTCCAAAGCCACCGATCGCGGCGAAAACGCAGCCCGTACATGTACGGGCATTGTCGTTATCACGGTGCACTGCAACCCCATACATGTACGGGCTTTGTCGTTAAGGGGTTAAGTAAATATGTTCCTCACATATAAGTACAGCATACACATGATGGGGCTTATTCACTAAAAGTAACTTTGATGCCCAGGCCCCAACCCAAGTTAACTACCCAATAATGACAAAACATGACACCCAGAGTGGGTTGAAAATTCCACAGCCAATTTATTAATTTAACCTAGTCATTGCCATGTAACCTTAAAACAAAAACAAGGTGTGTTAACAAGACAATGACTACCAAAAAACAAATAATTAACATGAATAAATAACACACACAAAAAATCTATATCCAAATAAGGCGTTGGGGCCCTGAGTGACAATTCTTTAAAGTTTCAGCGGGTTGTGGCAAAGTTCTTATACAGTCGGCAGTTCATAGAGTTTCTAGGTTTGTCCCGGTCAGGCGCATGGAGCCCTTATAGCCGGTTGAGTGGACTGGGAAGCTGAAAAGGAGCTTCCCCATGAATCTTCCATGGCCCCTCTCCCAAACTCATACATATCCCATCATGTCCTCAGTCTCAAGGGGGCTACCGTGATACCCACACATCCCAAGCACAAGCCTGAAACCCCGTGTTTCCAGCCCAGGGTAGTTCCCGTCACACCCACTTCGGCCCATTCTGGACCCCATGGGCATCATTAATTTCACTGACTTCACTACACGTTATAATGATCCCACCCAAGTGAGCTTTTTTTGTAAGAGGAGCTTGGATTGCCATATGTAAAGCAAAATTAAATAAGCAAGGAGTCTTAAAAGCTGCTTTGCTAACTGAACACTAAATTAAATTATGCAAAGCCAGCACAGCCCTTCTTGCAGGAGAGGTCTAGCAGACATGGCCCTTCAGTAAATCTCTAGTAACTATATCTCCTGTAAATGATAAAACCCCTGATACTAATAATCTGGCTTTGAGTACGCCTTTGTGTATAACAGCCCCATGACCTATAGTCACAGATCCAAAAATTGTTCTAGTTCATCTCGTTCCATGATTTATGATTTAATTATTTAAAGAAGGCAAGTTCTAAGCACTATGGGACAAATAAGAAAGGATGATGATGATAAAAAGTCCTTATGGTTGACTATGGCAATTGTTCTTTGTCAGGTGGCAGAGTACATCAACCTTAAACCTGCAACTTGGAGAAAGCTGATGTGCTGAATGTTTATTTTGTGGGATGTTATCTATTTTAATGTCCTTTTGACATTTGTGATTATTGCCTCAAGGCAATGTTTAGTTCCCCCTAAATTACATTGCCAATGCTACATTTACATTTCATAATAATAATATGGTTGTGTGTTGTGTGTATTTGTTCTATTCAAGTCATAAAGCATGTTAAATTAAAATATCCTGGAATCATTTTCAATTTCCTAGAGACAGTTAAAGAATATAATGTACTGATTAAAAACAATCAGCATAAAACCCTCAGGTATGTTACACATCATTAGGGTGTAGGAGACAGTGTATATTGACTAAAACCACACCAACCTATTTTAAAGAAGCAGCCTCTTTCTCACCACTGGGTCAACAATTCTTATAATCTCATGTTTTTTACTTTTTAGTTTTTTCTCCTACATAGTTTTCTAAAGAATTCAACTGAACCCGATTCATTAAATTCAGTCAGTTTTCCCACATCTAATCTTCTACAAAAGATTATTAAATTTCATTCAATTTCATTTTGAGGGACACCTGCTATAAATGTACACATTCCAACTGCTTTCTGTTACAGGCAGCCCCTGGAGCATCTATGCAAAAGGGGGGCATGACCTCATCTGAAAAAAGTTCAACCACAGGTTTATCCAAAGTTAAAAGTGGTGTTTTGACTGCCCCAAAACGCTGGATCACAAGGGTGTATATGCTTGCCGAGTTTCGGGTGGCTGTTGTGTTGCTCCATGCGCCACCTGGCTCCATGAGCAACTTTCAGCCATCCGGGGTACGTCCTCTCTCTGTTCCTGTCTGCGGAGCTGTCCTGGTGCGAAGCCCAGCCGATCCCCATCCTGCCTCAGCCCAGACCTTAGTCCAGATCTGTGCCCTTCTTCAAGCTCCTCTCAGGGCACGCTATCGGTGATATTGGAAAGGGACTCTTCTTCCTCCATGTCGCTCTCTTCATCTCAGCCTCCTCCCATCCAAGCTTTACGAGGAAGCATCCAGCTGCCGCATCAGGTCGGGCTCACTCAACAAAAAGTGAATTATTTTTATATTGGGCTCTGGTGTTTCCTCTCTGATTCAACCTACCACTCATCCCCTTTATTTAGGTGTTTGAAGGATACACTGTCAGAAGCCGATTCTTGAGCCCAGGACAGGAACCAGGGATCCTGGATACGCAGAGCTGAAATACAGTGCTAATTAAAAAGTATAGCATATTAACCCAAACAATAGACTGAAGCAATGTTGAGGTTAAGCAGGAACTGAGGTTATTAGAGGCACACTGACTTATATACACACAGAGATCTTGATAAGAGCATGATTTCAGACAATATCCTGCCCATACAGCCTGGTGCCACAAACCAGTCACCATATCCAGAAATACTCACATAATACAAAGTCACTGATTTTGGGGTGATCCCGAAGGAGGAGCAGGAATCTCACAGTAGTGATGAATAGTTAAGGGTCCCAGGATGTCCCAGTCCAAAAAGCTCCCTGATCCAAGTGCAGGACAGTGATGGAAAGGCACCCAAGTGCAGTCCAAGATACAGCCGGACAAGATTCCTATGACCACCGTTACCAAACCCCGTTCTCCAGATGAAATGAAGAACCCATCTTCCATTGACGGCCTCCAACCATTACGAATGCCTCCACTGAACCCCCAGCCCCCTTGCACATGAAGGTCACACAGAACGCATTAAAGGCACTCACACTGCTAGAATGGATACAGCCATTAAAAAAAGTGAACCATTGGATTTAATAACTGGTCAAACCTCCTTTGGCAGCAATAACCTCAAACAAGCGCTTCTGGTTGCTGTGATCCACAATGTTCAGGAGGAATTTTAGACCCTTCTTCCTTACAGAACTGCTCAAACTCAGCCATATTCTTAAGATCTTTGGTGTGAATGGCTCTCTTGAGGTCATTCCACAGGCCCTTTAACCCCTTCACAATAAAGCCCATACATGTACAGGCTTGCAATGCAATGCATTCGCAAAAAAGCCTGTACATGTACGGGCTGCTGTTAAATACCTGCTTTCCAGCATCCATGGAAGCCTCACAAGTGAGGCTGGCCGTGGATCATGGGAGAAAATGGCCCCTGAACCGATCATCAAAGATGGCGGCCGGCTAAAACAGCTTATGAAGCGACTAGGGGTAAAAAAATAATCCAGCCTGAAAAAAATCATGAGGGTCAGAGTAAAATGTAAATCGCTTATTTATGGGGTGGGCATGTTTTCAGACGTCTTCAAGATGAAAGTGATCCAACAGGGGCACTGAGGTGATCTGAGTAGCGGCGAGAGTGCGGGCGAGAAGTATCTAAATTTGGATCAGCTGCCAGGTTTAAGTCCCCTCCCAAAATAATATTAGTAGCTGCTAGCTTAGATAAGATAGTATAAACCTTAGCCAGAAAAGAATATTGACTTGAATTTGAGGTATAGATATTAACCAAAGTAAAAGTTTCTGTACCCAATCGGAATTTTAAAATGGTACATCTCCCCTCAGAATCATAGTGAGTATAATAGAAGTGCCTCTGGATTTTTTGGTATATACTGTAGAATAACAATTAGCGATCCAGGGGGCTCTATGCTTATTAGTGAGAGAGTCACACAAATGCATTTCCTGCAAACATTTAATATCAGGAGGAAGTTTATTAAGATGAACAAGAACCTTATCTAGAGAGGTGGACAAGGGATTAGAAGTGGGAGCCATCAGGCCACGGAGATCTACTGAAACTAGAATTAACCTTCTGACCCAGGGGGTCCCAGCAAGCCCCATCCAGACAGTCACACTATAGCAGAAATGATTATAACATACAGTTTGCCCACATACAGAACACATCCTCTTAATTTTCCCCCGCATTTTAAGCCAAACACTGGTGCAAGAACATATGCACCATAAAAACCAAACCAAACAAATAACCCAGAAGCAGTATAACGGAAACCACTAAAATTGTCAAACCTTAGGAGGAGTGCAGGAAGTACTATTTAAAAGAATCAGAGAGAGAGAGAAGAGCAAAGAGGGGAATAATCAAGAGAGGAGCCCCAATGCCCCCCATTAGCATCTGAATCTCTACCATTGTATCCAGATTTGCAGCAAGGAAATGTCTGGTGTCCTCTGAGGAGTTGAAAAAGAAAGCTTTCCCATCATGTTGCACTCTCAACTTGGATATAACAGAGCAAACTTTATTGTTTACTATACAATTCAGTGCAGATTTGCGAGAATTGTCGTCTCTTCGCCGCAATGGCCACACAAAATCCCGAAAAAGTTACAATCGATGCCCCTGGTATTAAAGCGCCTGAACTTTGTGGTACACCACAAAGAATCTCTTCTTATCTTGATAATTCAGTACTCGGAAGATAATCGATCTAGGTCGAGTTTGAGATCTTCTATTGTCAGGACAACCCGGTGCACTCTTTCCACAATTACCTTGTCATGCGGGGGCTGGAGCCCCAGCACCTTTGGTAACCAGTCACTGACAATGCCCATCAAAAAGGAGGTCCTCTCTAATTCTGGGAGCCCTATCAGCCTGATATTGTTACGCCGGCTGCAGTTTTCCAAATTATCAAGGCGGTCTTATAACTTGAGAATAGTATCCGTTTGGAATGCTGATGTTGAGGTAGTGCGTTGTCCTCCAAGTCTGAAATTCATGATTCCAGCTCCCTGAGTTCAGCCAGCATATTATCTATGGAGGTCGTCAGTTTGTCAAGTTTTGTGTCCAAGAGCGGGGAAATAATATTGACTATGTCTTGCGCCGTAAGTGGGGCTGCTGACCGGTCATCCTCCAGAGGTTCAGCGGAAGGCACCCTCTTTGGAGAAGGAGGCATATGTGTAGATTTAGAGGCTCCATTCAGTTTTTCCTGAGTTTTCCCCTGCCTGGTTGATGATTTCAGCGGGGGATGTATGTATTTCTCCATGGGATCCAGAAGGCACCAGTCCCCCCTTCTAGCCTAATACAATTTTATGTTGCCTTCAATAATCCAACTTTTAAATAACCCAATTTCTCCTGGACTCCATTTAAATTGCCCAGTCTGATAATGACTCCGTTACACATATTCTCATTTTAGAAAAGTCATGTTTTCTCAAATCTAAAACTTTGTTTTTGTGTGGTGTGGCTCAGTTTGTGTATTTTGGCAGTCTATCCATTACTGTTTTTGGCCTAAAGCATACAGATTTAATAAAGGGTGCCCGTGAGCCAGAGACAAGACCTGAGACTGTCAGAGGAGAGGAGACCACTGTGGGTGCAATCTAGGTGTGTGGTAAATCCTGTGGATGCAATATGGGTACATCCTGTGGGTGCAATCTGGGTGCTGGGGCAAATCCTATTCATGCCATCAGGGTGCTAGGACAAGTCCTTATGTAGATATTATATGGTTCAAATGGGATATCTAAAGCAGATGGACTTGGTTGTATATTTCACAGAGGTTGCTGAAAGTAAAAAAATCTGTGTGTATATGTGCAGTGTGTGCAGCGACTACTCATAAAGTGGACTCCACTGCTATTAAATCTGTTATGGGTTCTAGCCCCGGATCTTTTGGAGACCTAGCAACACCCCTGTATGGCAGCATTCTAACGCATCTGTCTGTACACTAAGTTCTTTTGCATGTCAAAGTGGTGGAAATCTCTCAGATTTCACATATGGTAATGATGATTTCCACATTCCAAATTGCTTGTTTTTAAAACAAATATAACCACCATAGCATTGATACAGTGATGCCAAAAATGAATATGAAGGCATATAGGATGAAAAACAAAACAATACCAAAGTTTTAGTTTAAAGTTTTTTTTTACATATGGTTATACCTCTGTGAGAAACTTGTAATGTGCATTTTCAGGTATACCATGACTGCAATTGAGCTCCATGCTCACACATGAATGTGTAATGCACTGTAAACAGTACATATCCTTAACAATATTCCTTTTTTATAGCATATATAAAGTCTACGTGGCATTTCCTGAACAAAAAATGAGACTTTGCAGGTAAGTTTAATATATTTTCTCTGCCTTTTGGCTAAGATCTAGTGAGTACCTGTGAGAGAGGGAAAGCTTGGTCCTCTGGCCTTAGGCCTGGGATAGCTTGAAGCCCCGAGGTTGCAATTTGTCCCCAGTCTTTGGTCCAAGACTGGACCCTGTGCACTATGGTGTTTGTGTGAAGTTAAGCACACTTCACCTTTTTTTGCACATGCTGGTAAGCACTTTTTGCACTTTGGACCCCTAGATGCACTTTTTATTTTTGTTTGCCTTATGGCTAGGTGTGCCGTGTATGCAGGATACATTTTTTATCACACCAGCCTAAGAGCAGGGGCTTCCTCAGGGAGCACTTTTTGTATATAGTTTTTTTTTTCTTCACACAATTGCACTGATTCTTTTCACAGAGTACGTGTGTTTTTTTGCATTTTTAATATTTTTTTTAATAAACACAAGTATCGATCATGCATTTGACACTTGAAAGCCAAGGTGGAGCCGGGTCCCCTAAAAAGGCCCAGTTTTTCTGGTGAGGAGGGGATTTGGTAGCTCTTTTGAGCAGTCCCCCTCCTCTAGTGACTGTTTCAGTGGTCCTAACCCTTGAGGGGAGGGACCAAGAAGATCCAGCCCTCCTGCAAGAAAATGAAGGAGGGGACCTGGTGTCCACTGCGGCCTTATGGTCATTGGCACTAGCCATTTTTTTGGTTTCCTTTACTGCTGAGCCACTTACCTCGGGGATTAAACAAAAAAAACCTCATTATATATTGTGATGGGCAAAGCCAAGCCTTTCTTTCAGCAGAAACTGGATTTGGCTTTTTTATAATGCATAGTTCATGGGCTGAAATGGTCAATGCATACAATGGACAATGTATCTCAATAAATCTGCAAACATTTGGTATTGTGAATAAGCACTATTTGCTACCTCGCTGCCACTGGCACGGTGGAAATGAAACAACAGCATAGTGAAATGGAAACGTTGTTTTTTGGTATTTTTTTAAATAGTACATGCAGATCATCTACTTTGGCAAAATATTAGCTGAATGTCAGCTATTCCATAAAATGCTAGATGTACTTTTTTTTAAGTGCCCTAAGCTGTTAAATAGTCCAGTTCAGCTTCTTTATCGCCTGGTGTTTAAATGTGCAATATCCATTACTTACAATTTCTTGTAACTGGTTTTATACTATGTAATTCTATGTTTCTCCATGTTACTTACTATTTACTTTTGAGTTTCATAATGTTACGGATAGCAGTATTAAGATATTAAGTGCTTTGTTGATATTCTAAGGCGGGTTAGCAAATAACTCTGTCCAAAATGAAAATTATATTTTGGCAAAAATTCTGTTTACATAGCTTTTTGATTAAATGGTCCGTTCTAATTATTAGAAAAAAAAAACCTGACATATATATATATATATAAGCAGTAAAAAGGGGGACATTACAATGTTCATGTTAGATTTCTAACATCAACATTCGGTAAACGCTATCATGTCTTCAACCGCACTCTTATTTTTTATGTTGGTTTGTTCTTGTGCAGGTAAGTTATGCATATTTATTAATCAACTTTTTATGTTCCACATGTTACAGTTGACAAAATTATATTTAAATTAGATGTTTTATACCATAATTTAAAATCAGAGACAATTGGCAAACCTAGTATTACCGATTTGTTTTATTAAGTTGTCAATAATTTATTGTAAAATGCACTGAACTAGCTGGATACAATTTGTATATTAACAGGTTTTTTTTTCTAAATTGTATATGTTATACCTTGATCACTATAAAAGTTAAATATACCTTATATATAGGACTCAAGCGACCTATTTATGATTTTCAGTATTTCAGCTGCTTTTATTACATTATCCTTAATCTTTATTGTTATTTATTTTTCTTTAAGCACACTTTCATTCAGGTAAGTAAAATTAGGTCTGCTTGCATTTTGTTTTCTTCTGCTTGTCACTTGTGAGATATATGGGTGACTTTGGCTACAAAGGTAGAAAGGGGAGGCAAATGTAAATAATCACCTTAAATTAATCCATTCAAATAAAACAAGCTAGTTTGGTATTTTTTTTGGAATGGTGATGTAAGAAACCCATGATTTCTCTAGAAAAGAACATTTAAACATTGACCTAACATTATCATGTCCATATTCATTAAAAGTCAAAGCTCCTAACTGTACCTTTTTTGTGGTATCACAATTTAAACACCTGAGCTGTTGAGGTCTATACATTAGTACTAACTTGTGAAATAAAGTGATCTTGTTCATTTTCATCATAAATCAAAGTCACATGAATACACTGGAATGTTAATGTTCATTGAACAAGAAATTAAATAATGCAATAATAACTTACTTTTCTGTAGGTTCACATAACAATGAAAAAAAAGGTGTGAATTTTATTAATAGTATGATTAAAGCTGTGTAATTAAGCTTTCTATGCGCTGATATTGTGTAAATAAATGTGTCAATAATGTTTTTAAAGAAGAAATATGCATTGTAATTTTGTTAGCTTCACTTGGTAATTGCTAGGTGTTTTATCTAAAAAAACCACACAGTTAATATTAACTAAACGCACATGATCAGCTCTGTTGAGATGTGCAGTAAATTATATAACAATTCTATGATTTCGTAGCACTGTGGAACATGTCATGGAATTGTTCACTAAACCAGGAGCTACAGGTGAATTGAAACTATTCAACTCGCCATTTCACAATGCATTATGAAGGGATAAACTTGGTCAGCTCTTCTTTCCAGCTTAGCTCTGTTGAATGTGTTAACATGGATCACAGCAGTACCCAATCAGTATTGTAGAACACACTTCACGTGATTGTTTTTTTTTATGGGAGCCATTTAGTAAATTAGATCATTAGAACAATTAACTTAAATTTTACTGCAATATTTGTTTTCACCTTTTCATAGATGGACGCAATAGAGGTATGTTCAAGAAAAATAAGCAAATGCATAATGCCAATTCTATCATATATAGTTCTATGTCTAATGTTT
Source organism: Sceloporus occidentalis (assembly GCA_023333645.1). Classification (NCBI taxonomy): domain Eukaryota; kingdom Metazoa; phylum Chordata; class Lepidosauria; order Squamata; family Phrynosomatidae; genus Sceloporus; species Sceloporus occidentalis. The sequence continues at coordinate 14,777,949 of JALMGF010000017.1, forward strand.
GTGTTTATTTTAAATGAAGATACAAGTACACAGTGGTGACACTGAATAGAACATAATATAATAAATGAGGTTTGATTTGTGGAGATAAAAACACAAATTAAAACTTTTGAGAAGCACAGGCATCCAAAGCAGTCCCTTCAGAATATTTGAGATAGAGACTTCAGGACAAACCTATAATGCAAAAAAACCCCCTTCATTTAGGTAAGTAGAAACATGGGCGTAGGAACCCCTAAAAATCTGGGGGGGACAGCACTTTCCCCCATCAGATCCCCACTTTCTCACACTATCTACCCCCTCTCACACTTTCTTACTATCTACCCCCCTCCCTTCTCACACTATCTACCCTCTCCCTACCCCCCCTTCTCACTAGCTACCCTCTCCCTACCCCCCCTTCTCACTAGCTACCCTCTCCCTACCCCCCCTTCTCACTGTCTACCCCAGGGGTGTCCAAGTTTTTTCTGCAGTGGGCCACTTCATCAGAATTGTATACTTGCGCGGGCCGCACTCATTTTTCACTGTGAGAAAATATGGTCTTTAATAAAATATGCAGATTAAAATAAAGTAAATGACACAAAACCTTTACTTTTCCTCTCACTGATTTCTGGGCCTAGAAAGTTTTGTGACTACAAATTCAGGACTCAGGATAATTAAAAATGAAATAGTTCTATTTATTCTAGGGATGCACCAAAATAAAAATTCTGGACCAAAACATTCACGGTTCACTTAGCCAATACCGAAAATGACCCCCCACCTTTAAAAATAATAATAAAAACTCACATTTTTAATTAAAGTAGGTAACACACCACAATTGGACAAAAAAATGTAGCAATATGACTTGGCATGATAGGAGTGTGATTGCTGAAAGCAATCACACTCCTATCATATCCTACTCCTATCATATCCAGGCAGCCAGTACATGCTGTTACAGGGTGGCTGTAAGTGATGTGCAGACCCCATACTGCTGGCAGCATCAATACACAAGGGGGGCAGCTAGCTATGTTTCAGCATGTACTGGCTGACTTGGCATGATAGGAGTGTGATTGCTAACATCAATCACAGTCCCATCATGCCTAGGTTCCAGCACTTACACATCCAACCAGTAAATGCTGTAACCTAGGCATGGAAGCAGGATGTGATGTAATGTCACGTGAATTCTGCTGGGTTCCGGTTCCTCTGTGCAGTACAGAAGACCCTCCCACAGGTAAGTAGCAGGGCTCGAGGTGCGGACCGCGTAAGATCGGTTGCCCTGGCTGCCGATCTTACGCGGGCCGCACCTCGAGGTCTTGCGGGCCGCATTTGCGGCATTCCTATTGGGGGGGTTCCTACGGCCCTGGGGGGGATTTCTTAATTATCGTTCCCCCCCGCATGAGTTACTGGGGGGTATCTGTCCCCCCCCGTCCCCCCCCGGTTCCTACGCCCATGAGTAGAAATATGGTTTGCTTGCTTTTTTCTGTATTCCTTGCCAAATGTTAGATATATGGATGACTTTGGCCACACAGGTAGGTTTTTTTCCAATTGATTACTGAAGTTTAAGGGAGGGAAATAGAAATATTCACCTTAACAAAAATTTTCTTTATTAAATTGATTCATTTGAGTATAACAAGTCACTTTTTATCACTGGTATTGTTGCGGATGTCAGCAACCTATAATTTCACTAGAAAAGTGTTTTTTCTAAACATTTTGGCATTGACATAAAATTAGTGTAGCTCCTAACTGTACCAATTTTTGAGGGACAGCCAAGTTATCACAATCTGAACACCTGAATGGTTGAGGGGTATGCATTAGTACTTACATGAAAATAAGATATCTTGTTCATATTCATCATAACTCAAAGTCACATGAAATTGCAGAAAAGTGAAATATTCACCTTGATACCATAGGCTGTTCCAAATCAATTTGCAATCAATATATTACATGTTCTTCTGAAGTCAGAAGCATTTATGGAATTTCTGACAATATTTTAAAATTGTCTTATACACTACACACATCTCATTAGCTCCAGACATGTTGGGTTACATGGGTCATCATACAAATGTCAGATTATATATGACACTTTCAATAAGCACAATGCTGATGCTTAGTATAAGAAATTGATTATTTCAGAAATGTTTTTTCTTTTTTTTTCAGCTAACCATCATTTAGGTAAGTAGAAGTACAGTATGGTCTACTTGCATTTTTTTCTGCTTTGCATGCCATATATCAGATATATGGATGATGTTGGACACAGGCACATTTTTCCTATGGATTATAGAAGGCTAACAGGGAGGGAAAAAGAAATATTCACCTTAGCAACATTTTTCTTTATTAAATTTATTAATTTAAGTATAACAACTTAGTTTGGTACTTTTATGGGAAGATGATATACAAAACCCATGATTTCTCCAGAAAAGTGTGTCCTCTAAACATTTTGATATTGACCTAACATTAGCATAGCTCCTAACTCTACCTTTTTTGTGACACAGCCAGATTATCACAATTTGAACACCTGAACTGTAGATGACATTAGTGCATTAGTACTAATATGTGAAATACAGATATCTGGTTCATATTCATCATAACTCAAAGTCACATGAATACATCTGAATGTTAACGTTCATTTAACAAGAAAATAAATAATGAAATACCCACTTTCTTTCTTGTAGATTCACATCACAATGTAAAGAAAGGTCCCTTTCTTGTAGATTTACATCAGAAAGTAAAGAAAGGTATGTAATTAAGCTTTCTATCCACTAACATTGTGTAAAAAAATGTAAGTATCTCAGAAATGCACCTAAAAGAAAAACTATGCATTGCAATTTTGTTGGCTTCACTTGGTAATTGCTAAGTATTATTTAAAAAAATATCACACGTTGGAAATTAACGACATGCACATGAGCGACCAATAGAGTCGCTCATACAGACCTTTAATTCTTGACGGCGAAACTTGGCCCTCCGAGGTTCTATCATAAATTTTTGCTTTAGTTAGATTGTCTTATTAACGGTCATGCTAAAGTTGCTGTTATAAAGAAAAATTAACTCACGTTTTACTGCAATATTTATTTTAATTTTTTCATAGATGGACCCAATAGAGGTATGTTAAAGAAAAAAGCAAACGAGTAATGAAAAAAGCTATGATATATAATTCTAAGTCTAATTTTATGCATTTATTTCAAATGAAGACATAGTATGTACAAGTACACAGTGATGACACTGAATAGAACATGATATAATAAATGAAGTTCGATTTGTGGAAATAAAAACACAAATTAAAAACTATTAGTGTTGATAAAAGAACAGGCATTCAAAGCAAGCCCTTCAGAATATTTGGGATCAAGACTTGCTAGCAAATCTATGAAGGAAAATTAAAAAAAAATGTTTCTATAAGGCCATTTATACAGTCTCATGTCCAAGTGAACATTACAAGCATCAGAAGCATCAGAATGCTTCATCAGAAGCATTTATGGAATTTCTGACAATATTTTAAAATTGTCTTTTGCACTACACACATCTCATTAGCTCCAGACATGTTGGGTTACATGGGTCATTATACAAATGTCAGATTATATATGACACTTTCAATAAGCACAATGCTGATGCTTAGTATAAGAAATTGATTATTTCAGAAATGTTTTTTCTTTTTTTTCAGCTAACCATCATTTAGGTAAGTAGAAGTACAGTATGGTCTACTTGCATTTTTTTCTGCTTTGCATGCCATATATCAGATATATGGATGATGTTCGACACAGGCACATTTTTCCTATGGATTATAGAAGGCTAACAGGGAGGGAAAAAGAAATATTCACCTTAGCAACATTTTTCTTTATTAAATTTATTAATTTAAGTATAACAACTTAGTTTGGTACTTTTATGGTAAGATGCTATCTACAACCCATGATTTCTCCAGAAAAGTGTGTCCTCTAAACATTTTGACATCGACCTAACATTAGCATAGCTCCTAACTCTACCTTTTTTGCGACACAGCCAGGTTATCACAATTTGAACACCTGAACTGTAGATGACATTAGTGCATTAGTACTAATATGTGAAATACAGATATCTGGTTCATATTCATCATAACTCAAAGTCACATGAATACAGCTGAATGTTAAAGTTTATTTAACAAGAAAATAAATAATGAAATACCCACTTCCTTTCTTGTAGATTCACATCACAATGTAAAGAAAGGTCCCTTTCTTGTAGATTTACATCAGAATGTAAAGAAAGGTATGTAATTAAGCTTTCTATCCACTAATATTGTGTAAAAAATGTAAGTATCTCAGAAATGCACCTAAAAGAAAAACTATGCATTGCAATTTTGTTGGCTTCACTTGGTAATTGCAAAGTATTATTTAAAAAAATATCACACGTTGGAAATTAACGACATGCACATGAGTGACCAATAGAGTCGCTCATACAGACCTTTAATTCTTGATGGCGAAACTTGGCCCTCCGAGGTTCTATCATAAATTTTTGCTTTAGTTAGATTGTCTTATTAACGGTCATGCTAAAGTTGCTGTTATAAAGAAAAATTAACTCACGTTTTACTGCAATATTTATTTTATTTTTTTCATAGATGGACCCAATAGAGGTATGTTAAAGAAAAAAGCAAACGAGTAATGAAAAAAGCTATGATATATAATTCTAAGTCTAATTTTATGCATTTATTTCAAATGAAGACATAGTATGTACAAGTACACAGTGATGACACTGAATAGAACATGATATAATAAATGAGGTTCGATTTGTGGAAATGAAAACACAAATTAAAAACTATTAGTGTTGATAAAAGAACAGGCATTCAAAGCAAGCCCTTCAGAATATTTGGGATCAAGACTTGCTAGCAAATCTATGAAGGAAAATTAAAAAAAAATGTTTCTATAAGGCCATTTATACAGTCTCATGTCCAAGTGAACATTACAAGCATCAGAAGCATCAGAATGCTTCATCAGAAGCATTTATGGAATTTCTGACAATATTTTAAAATTGTCTTTTGCACTACACACATCTCATTAGCTCCAGACATGTTGGGTTACATGGGTCATTATACAAATGTCAGATTATATATGACACTTTCAATAAGCACAATGCTGATGCTTAGTATAAGAAATGGATTAGTTCAGAAATGTTTTTTCTTTTTTTTTCAGCTAACCATCATTTAGGTAAGTAGAAGTACAGTATGGTCTACTTGCATTTTTTTCTGCTTTGCATGCCATATATCAGATATATGGATGATGTTCGACACAGGCACATTTTTCCTATGGATTATAGAAGGCTAACAGGGAGGGAAAAATAAATATTCACCTTAGCAACATTTTTCTTTATTAAATTTATTAATTTAAGTATAACAACTTAGTTTGGTACTTTTATGGTAAGATGCTATCAACAACCCATGATTTCTCCAGAAAAGTGTGTCCTCTAAACATTTTGACATTGACCTAACATTAGCATAGCTCCTAACTCTACCTTTTTTGCGACACAGCCAGGTTATCACAATTTGAACACCTGAACTGTAGATGACATTAGTGCATTAGTACTAATATGTGAAATACAGATATCTGGTTCATATTCATCATAACTCAAAGTCACATGAATACAGCTGAATGTTAAAGTTTATTTAACAAGAAAATAAATAATGAAATACCCACTTCCTTTCTTGTAGATTCACATCACAATGTAAAGAAAGGTCCCTTTCTTGTAGATTTACATCAGAATGTAAAGAAAGGTATGCAATTAAGCTTTCTATCCACTAATATTGTGTAAAAAATGTAAGTATCTCAGAAATGCACCTAAAAGAGAAACTATGCAATGCAATTTTGTTGGCTTCACTTGGTAATTGCTAAGTATTCTTTCTAAAAATATCACATGTTGGAAATTAACGACATGCACATGAGCGACCAATAGAGTCGCTCATACAGACCTTTAAATCTTGACGGCGAAGCTTGGGCCTCGGAGGTTCCAGGATTTAAATGTCTAGGAGCTCCTTTATCTATACCTTTATCAAAGCTGGTATATTTTATACACTCATATATTTCACTTAAATAGGAAATAAGTAATTTAAACCACATTTTCCCAACCCTCAGTTATATATTCAAATTAAATGTCTTTTATTATATAGATTTTTTTTAAATGTCAATGTTTTAATTTAATTGGTTGCTGAAATACACAATAGTGAGTCATGGTATAGTTTCATTTGGTCAATGCTATGCACTATTTCTTTTACACAAATCCCAAAACAGTATTAATATTTTGCAAAACTGCGCCGTTTACCTTTATTAGCATTATGCTAAATTATATTAGTACAGATCAAAAGGTATATGTTGTTAACGGGGAGCTCTCAGAAGGGGCAATTTGATGACATTATAGTGCCTCCTAGAACTTACCATTGTGGAAACTTCAGACAGATTATCATACCTTGGAACTTTTGGGCTCCGGCTTCCCGGAGCCTACCCTTGCGGGACGCGGCCAGGATGGCCCACTGATGTCAGGGGTGTTCCCGCTGATGTCTGCTGGAAACACCCCTAATTCAAGGAAAAATGGGCGGGGAGCGGGGCGTGTCAAGATGGTTCTTCACCTGGCAATCTCCGGGTCAAACCTGGAAAGTTCCCAGGTATGCAGATTATTGGAAAGTAGCTGGAAATACATTAGGCATTCACTGAGCTCTCACGTTTGAGGAAAATAATGAGAAATTGTCTGTCTAGAGAGAGAAACAAGGAGATGAAAGTAGATTGATTAAAGACATACCATTGACACACAGAAATTAAGTGAGAGAAATCCAGAAAAAAGTGTAAAGGTTGTGGTTGTTTATAGACAGTTTACACTGAGGATGGCTTAAAATAATAAAAAATAATAAACATTAGAAACAAGTACATTTTTGATTTGCATTAGTTATTTTGTCTTGTTAACTGTAATGCTAAAGTTGCTGTTATAAAGAAAAAATTACATTTTACTGCAATATTTATTTAAATTTTTTTCATAGATGGATGAAATAGAGCTATGTTAAAGAAAAATAAGGAAATGAGTAATGAAAAAAACTATAATATATATTTATATGTTTAATTTTAAGCATTTATTTCAAATGAAGGCATAGTATGTACAAGTACACAGTGGTGACACTGAATAGAACATGATATAATAAATTAGATTAGAACTTGCTAGAAAATCTATGAAGGAAAATTAAAAAAAATTATGTTTTTTTATAAGGCAATTTTTTACAGTCTCATGTCCAAATAACATTACAAGCATCAACAGTTTCCACTATGCGTTGCAAAATAGAATGTCTCTACACTCATCTCATCAGCTCCAGACATGTTGGGTTTACATATGTCATTGACACATTTCAAATTATGTATAAGCAGAATACTGATGCTTAGTATAAGAAATTGATTACTTCAGAAATGACTCTCCGTTTTCTTTCAGAAAAACCTAATTTAGGTAAGTAGAAATACAGTGTGGTCTACTTGGTACTGTTATGGTAAGATGATATCAATAACACATGATTTCTCTAGAAAAGTGTGTTCTCTAAACATTTCCTTACATTAGCATAGCTCCTGTACCTTATTTTGTGGGACGCCAGTTATCACAATTTAAACACCTGAACTGTAGAGGATTATGCATTAGTACTAATATTTAAAATAAAGATATCTTGTTCATATTCATCATAAATCAAGGTTACATGAATATAGCTGAATGTTAATGTTCATTTAAAAGAAATTAAATAATGAAATGTTCATTCCCTTTCTTGTAGATTTACTTTACAATAAAAAGAAATGTATGATTATTATTTGTAGTATGATTAAAACGACATAATTGAGCTTTAATATCCACTAATATTGTGTAAAGTATGTAAGTCTCTCAATAATGCATCGAAAGTAGAAATATGTATTGCAATTTTGTTAGTTTCACTTGGTAATTGCTAGGTATTGTTTCTAAAAATATGACAAATTTGATATTAAGTAAATGCACATGATCAGCTCTGTTGAGATGTGCAGTAAATTATATAACAATTCTATGATTTCATAGCACTGTAGAACGCCAGTCATGGAATTGTTCACTAATAATTGTTTCAAGTGAGGTGAAACTTTTCAACTCACCAAATCACAATGCATTATGAGTGGCCAATCTTGGTTAGCTCTTTCTAGCTTAGATCTATAGGATGTGCTAAAATGGATCACAGCAGTACCCAAGCAGGATTGTATACCACACTTCATGTGATTCATTTGTTATGAGAGCTATTTAGTAAATTAGATCATTAACAATCACAATGAGCAGGAAAGTGAAATATTCACCTTGGTACCATTGGATCAACATACTACATATTCCTATGAGGTCAGTGATCCTTGGATATGGAAGATAAATTATCATGATCAAGATAGACGTGTCTACAAGATCATTTCTGATATTGAAGGAAAGTTAAGGTAAATTTACCTGATAGATCACAAAATACTAAACAGTACAATCACAGGGAATAGGAACACAAGATGATTCCAGATGTTTCATTTAAAAATATGCCTTTGTCAAAGGTGGTATATAGAGTGACCACATTTTATATATACTGATTCCAATATACACACCATCACATACACATAAAATATATTTTAGATTATAAATATCTCACATACAAAGCTGGGCTTCATTAACTTGCATGGTTGAAAGCAGTACCTGTATCCAACTTGCAAGGGGAGCCAGATTTCTCAGGAGGGTCTGGAGAGACTTTTTAATTTTTTTAAAGGACGCACAAAATCTCTCGTAGTGGCTGTTGTGACCCCTCTCTGGAGCGGTCACAATGCATCCTGGGGTAGATGTGTGGAATAGCGAGGCATTCAGTGACACCACTGAAGCTTAGGAGGCGATCGTTGATCGTCTCTTAAACTAATTTAAAACAGGTGTCCGCCACCATGTAGTGTATGGAAGACGTTGATGCCCAGGGGCTAGACATGATGCCGATCTTGTGTTGCTAAATGCCTCAACATGGAGATATTACAGCAACATCGTTAAATCGAAGAAAGTGATTGTAAATCGCTTTCTAAGCTTCTTTACTGCCATGTTATGCATCATTGGTCATTATGGGGTAAATATGTTGGAAAACTGAGCCTTTTACATCTATAGAATTATGCAAAATGGTATTAGTACAGGTTAGAGGTGTAAGTTGTTAATGGGGATCTCCCAGAAGGGGCAGGGAATCTCTAGATTATCGGAAAGTGACCAGAAATACATTAGGCATTCATTAAGCTCTCTCTTTTGAGGAAAATAATGTTTTATAAGTAAACTGAAACTGTTTGACTAGAGAGACAAACAAGAACATAAAAGTATGAGGCAGAATGCAAATTCACTAAGACACACAGTTAACACAGAACATTTTTTTAAAAATACAGTTTATACTGAGAATGGCCTAGAATAAAATAAAATAATACCGTATTTGCTCGATTATAAGACAAGGTTTTTTTCAGAGCAAATTTCCTGAAAAATACCCCACGTCTTATAATCAAATAGGTCTGACTATGAGACTAAGATCCAGTTCCCCCGCAGCGCTGCAGGGGACCTGGATCCTCTTGTCTTATGCCCCCCATTTAACACTCCCCCGAAAACTTACCGGTGCTTCTGACTCCCCGGGCATTGCGCAGACCTTCCCCGGCTGTCACAGATCAGAGTTCCCCTTTCTAGTGTTTTATAGTTTAATTTAATTTTATTTCAAAATCCATCCTTTTGTTTCAGAGCTGTCAACCCAACCTACTCCAGTACCGTCATCTGGTCAATAGTAATGCTTGTTTGTATTATATCTTACATTTGCCTGTAAGAGCAAGCACACTTTCTGCATTGACAAAGTAGATGATTGCCTAATCATACAGTAAATGTGAACTCCAGATAGGAACTGTGGGAAAATCTTCAGCTACACCCAAAAAATAATAACAAGTAACACTTTTTTCCTGCAATAACCGTTGCAGATTTATTTTTTAATATGACTGTAAATATATATACCCGATTGGCTCAATTATAGGCCGCACCCGAATATAGGCCGCACCCTAAAAGTTAGGTGCTTTTCTGAAGAAACATTTTTTCTTAGTAAAAAAAAGTAGAATAAATATGCTGCCACTCTGCCCTCCCCCGTGATATGCTACCACTCTGCCCTCCCCCCGATATATACTGCCACTCTGCCCCCGAGATATACTGCCACTCTGCCTTCCCCCAGAACATTCTGCCACTCTGCCCACCGAGATATGCTGCCACTCTGCCCCCCGAGATATGCTGCCACTCGGCCCCCCCAAGATATGCTGCCACTCTGCCCCCAAGTTTCCCCCCCCCTGAATTACCAAAGCAGACTCCCGTGTGTCTTGCGGGGCCGGCAGGGGACATCTGCGCAATACGCGTAGACAACTTCCAGTGCCGGTACTTCCACTGTGGGCCGGCACGGGAGATTGTCTAAGCGCATCGTGCAGACATTCACCGGCTGCGGCGGCGCATGTAAATGACCTCCGCTGCCGGCACATCTGCTCGATGTGGGAATTCTCAGCAAGGGCTATTGTTAAAGAACATCGAGCAGACACGGCGGCAGCGGAGGTCGTTTACGTGCATCGCCGCAGCCGGTGAACGTCTGCACGATGCGCTTACACAATCCCCCGTGCCAGCATCTTGTAGAGTAGGATGCAGGTCCCTTGCAGAGTTGTGGGGAATGTGTATCCTAACCCTGCTGCCTGCCCGGTGCCCGGAACTGCATGTCCCGGGCGTCGGGCAATAAGAATTCCTGCGCTAGACCCCAAATATATGCCGCACCCCCACTTTAAAGACTTAAAGTGGGGGAAAAAAAGTGCGGTCTCTATTTGGGCAAATACGGTATTTCTATATAAATCATAGTAATAATCAGCACAAAATAATAAATCCTAAGTACTAGTTTCCCATTTGAAACTATGAAATAAATTATTAATAATAATTATGGTCAAGTCTCGATGCCCGGGCCAGGCCCCCCAACCAATCTTTTTACTTCAGTGCCATCAACTCCACCTACTACAAAAGAAGCAGGGACTTCTGGTACATATTAATACTTGTCATAGATTTGTGTCATATGTTAGAATAGCTTGTGAGAGCAAAGCACACTTTTTGCACTGACAATGTTAATCATTGCCTGCACGTAACAATTATGAATTCTAGATTAGGGCAAAGAGAAAATGTCCAGCAATATCCAAATAAAAGGAAACTATTAGTATGTTTTCACTAGGCAATGTCTACAGTACAAAAATAACATTGTAAAAAAATGACTGTAGCACAAAAGTACATATATATATATATATATATATATATATATATACAAACAAAAATATAGTAATTTTTTTTCTACATTTTTAATATTTCGAATTTCACATTTATCTTTCATAGAATATTTGTTTTTAAGACTCATCTTTTTTCTTTCAGCGTCATCAGCTCCCCCTACTCCAGGAAAAGCAGGGGCATCGGGTATATATAAAGTCATGCTAGTCATACAGTTGTCTTATATGTTACATTTGCCTGTAAGAGCAGGCACATATTCTGCATTGACTAAGTAGGTGATTGCCTACATATACAGTAAATGTGAACTGCAGATAGAAGCAGCTGGAAAATGTTCAGCTGTGCACTAGTGGCACTCCATATGTGGGAGATGAAATGAATGGTTTGTCCAGCTACCTTGGACAGCTCGGACTTCAACGATGACACACAAAAACCCCTTCACAAAAAATAATGCTTTTGTGAGGAAAATATTCTGCATTCATTTAGTGACACTTACAAATCACAGGTATGTCAAATGAGTGTTTGTGACTTTATGATGCAAGCAACATTTAGGGAAACATTGCCCACTTTCATAGGTGTTTTCACTCCATTGTTAGGCTTTGAAAAAGAAGATTTGCCCCTTTTAAATTTCTTGTATTTTAGCTTATTTATCATGTTAAAATGTTTCAGATTATCTAACTCATTATAATGTAAGAGAAAAACAATGCAATTAAACATAAAATTCAATTCATCGATACCAATCTTTTTACTTCAGTGCCATCAACTCCACCTACTACAAAAGAAGCAGGGACTTCTGGTACATATTAATACTTGTCATAGATTTGTGTCATATGTAAGAATAGCTTGAGAGAGCAAAGCACACTTTTTGCACTGACAATGTTAATCATTGCCTGCACGTAACAATTATGAATTCTAGATTAGGGCAAAGAGAAAATGTCCAGCAATATCCAAATAAAAGGAAACTATTAGTATGTTTTCACTAGGCAATGTCTACAGTACAAAAATAACATTGTAAAAAAATGACTGTTGCACAAAAGTACATAAATATATATATATATATATACAAACAAAAATATAGTAATTTGTTTTCTACATTTTTAATATTTCGAATTTCACATTTATCTTTCATAGAATATTTGTTTTTAAGACTCATCTTTTCTCTTTCAGCGTCATCAGCTCCACCTACTCCAGGAAAAGCAGGGGCATCAGGTATATATAAAGTCATGCTAGTCATACAGTTGTCTTATATGTTACATTTGCCTGTAAGAGCAAGCACATATTCCGCATTGACAAAGTAGATGATTGCCTACATATACAGTAAATGTGAACTGCAGATAGAAGCAGCTGGAAAATGTTCAGCTGTGCACTAGTGGCACTCCATATGTGGGAGATGAAATGAATGGTTTGTCCAGCTACCTTGGTGCCGCACCCCCACTTTAAAGACTTAAAGTGGGGGGAAAAAGTGCGGCCTATATTCGGGCAAATACGGTATTTCTATATAAATCATAGTAATAATCAGCACAAAATAATAAATCCTAAGTAGTAGTTTCCCATTTGAAACTATGAAATAAATTATTAATAATAATTATGGTCAAGTCTCGATGCCCGGGCCAGACCCCCCAACCAATCTGTGGGGTTGAAAAGGCCACAGACGATTTATTTAACTTGGCATTGTCACGTAACCTAAACCAAAACTAGGTGCGTTAAAAGGGCAATGAGTACCAAAAACGCCTATAAATAACATAAATAATTAACATGAAAAAATAAGAAGACGCAAAAACTTCCCTAAGCTTACCAGAGGAGGACATGCCCATCCCCAGACCCAAAGTTCCCAGCACCACCAGCCAGGAACCTCCCACCGAAATACCATTAAATGCTCTCCCCAGAGGTTCAGCCCCTAGATGACTGTTAAGCTTTCGCCAAGACCACATCCCTTAACACCTTAAGCTGGATGCCCCCCCACCAAAAAAGAAACAAGGCCTTTTCAACAACCTCTGATATAGTCAAATTAAAAAAATTCAAACCTAAGTCATAGAGATGCACCCCATCATCCCAAAAAAAACCCGAGCAAAAACCCTCCAGGGCAATGTGCCTCACCCCCCCTGGTGCCTCTGCCACATTAATGGCCATTCCCCTCTGCCCAACGGGCTGGAAACCCCAATGCTCTGCTCAGACAACATGTAGCGAAGAGCCTGCTACTACTCTAGGATCCATTCCATCATGTTTAGGGTGGATTTTCAGTGGTTGACTACATCCTGACATAGGTGGTGATAGGTTGGCTTGTCTTCTCCTGCTCCTCCCTCAGCTGCTTGCTTGCCTTCACTCTGCAGTGAAAGTGCCTGGCAATCTTACGACATATGGCAATGGTTAAGCACCTTGTAGCCTTCAAGCTTAATATATTAATTTATTTTCTACATTTTTAATATTTCAATTTAATATTTCGAATTTCACATTTATCTTTCATAGAATATTTGTTTTTAAGACTCATCTTGTTTCTTTCAGCATCATCAGCTCCACCTACTCCAGGAAAAGCAGGGACATCAGGTATATATAAAGTCATGCTAGTCATACAGTTGTCTTATATGTTACATATGCCTGTAAGAACAAGCACATATTCCACATTGACAAAGTAGGTGATTGCCTACATATACAGTAAATGTGAACTGCAGATAGAAGCAGCTGGAAAATGTTCAGCTGTGCACTAGTGGCACTCCATATGTGGGAGATGAAATGAATGGTTTGTCCAGCTACTTTGGACAGCTCGGACTTCAACAATGACACACAAAAACCCCTTCACAAAAAATAATGCTTTGTGAGGAAAATATTCTGCATTCATTTAGTGACACTTACAAATCACAGGTATGTCAAATGAGTGTTTGTGACTTTATGATGCAAGCAACGTTTAGGGAAACATTTCCCACTTTCATAGGTGTTTTCACTCCATTGTTAGGCTTTGAAAAAGATTTGCCCCTTTTAAATTTCTTGTATTTTAGCTTATTTATCATGTTAAAATGTTTCAGATTATCTAACTCATTATAATGTAAGAGAAAGACAATGCAAGTAAACATAAAATTCAATTCATCGATACCAATCTTTTTACTTCAGTGGCATCAACTCCACCTACTACAAAAGAAGCAGGGACTTCTGGTACATATTAATACTTGTCATAGATTTGTGTCATATGTTAGAATAGCTTGTGAGAGCAAAGCAAACTTTTTGCACTGACAATGTTAATCATTGCCTGCACCTAACAATGATGAATTCTAGATTAGGGCAAAGGGAAAATGTCCAGCAATATCCAAAAAAAGGAAACTATTAGTATGTTTTCACTTGGCAATGTCTACAGTACAAAAATAACATTGTAAAAAAATGACTGTTGCACAAAAGTACATAAATATATATATATATACAAACAAAAATATAGTAATTTGTTTTCTACATTTTTAATATTTAGAATTTCACATTTATCTTTCATAGAATATTTGTTTTTAAGACTCATCTTTTTTCTTTCAGCGTCATCAGCTCCACCTACTCCAGGAAAAGCAGGGGCATCAGGTATATATAAAGTCATGCTAGTCATACAGTTGTCTTATATGTTACATTTGCCTGTAAGAGCAAGCACATATTCCGCATTGACAAAGTAGATGATTGCCTACATATACAGTAAATGTGAACTGCAGATAGAAGCAGCTGGAAAATGTTCAGCTGTGCACTAGTGGCACTCCATATGTGGGAGATGAAATGAATGGTTTGTCCAGCTACCTTGGTGCCGCACCCCCACTTTAAAGACTTAAAGTGGGGGGAAAAAGTGCGGCCTATATTCGGGCAAATACGGTATTTCTATATAAATCATAGTAATAATCAGCACAAAATAAAAAATCCTAAGTAGTAGTTTCCCATTTGAAACTATGAAATAAATTATTAATAATAATTATGGTCAAGTCTCGATGCCTGGGCCAGACCCCCCAACCAATCTGTGGGGTTGAAAAGGCCACAGACGATTTATTTAACTTGGCATTGTCACGTAACCTAAACCAAAACTACGTGCGTTAAAAGGGCAATGAGTACCAAAAACGCCTATAAATAACATAAATAATTACCATGAAAAAATAAGAAGACGCAAAAACTTCCCTAAGCTTACCAGAGGAGGACATGCCCATCCCCAGACCCAAAGTTCCCAGCACCACCAGCCAGGAACCTCCCACTGAAATACCATTAAATGCTCTCCCCAGAGGTTCAGCCCCTAGATGACTGTTAAGCTTTCGCCAAGACCACATCCCTTAACACCTTAAGCTGGATGCCCCCCCACCAAAAAAGAAACAAGGCCTTTTCAACAACCTCTGATATAGTCAAATTAAAAAAATTCAAACCTAAGTCAGAGAGATGCACCCCATCATCCCAAAAAAAACCCGAGCAAAAACCCTCCAGGGCAATGTGCCTCACCCCCCCAAGGTGCCTCTGCCACATTAATGGCTATTCCCCTCTGCCCAAAGGGCTGGAAACCCCAATGCTCTGCTCAGACAACATGTAGCGAAGAGCCTGCTACTACTCTAGGATCCATTCCATCATGTTTAGGGTGGAGTTTCAGTGGTTGACTACATCCTGACATAGGTGGTGATAGGTTGGCTTGTCTTCTCCTGCTCCTCCCTCAGCTGCTTGCTTGCCTTCACTCTGTAGTGAAAGTGCCTGGCAATCTTACGACATTTGGCAATGGGTAAGCACCTTGTAGCCTTCAAGCTTAATATATTAATTTATTTTCTACATTTTTAATATTTCGAATTTCACATTTATCTTTCATAGAATATTTGTTTTTAAGACTCATCTTTTTTCTTTCAGCATCATCAGCTCCACCTACTCCAGGAAAAGCAGGGACATCAGGTATATATAAAGTCATGCTAGTCATACAGTTGTCTTATATGTTACATATGCCTGTAAGAGCAAGCACATATTCCGCATTGACAAAGTAGGTGATTGCCTACATATACAGTAAATGTGAACTGCAGATAGAAGCAGCTGGAAAATGTTCAGCTGTGCACTAGTGGCACTCCATATGTGGGAGATGAAATGAATGGTTTGTCCAGCTACTTTGGACAGCTCGGACTTCAACGATGACACACAAAAACCCCTTCACAAAAAATAATGCTTTTGTGAGGAAAATATTCTGCATTCAATTAGTGACACTTACAAATCACAGGTATGTCAAATGAGTGTTTGTGACTTTCTGATGCAAGCAACGTTTAGGGAAACATTGCCCACTTTCATAGGTGTTTTCACTCCATTGTTAGGCTTTGAAAAAGAAGATTTGCCCCTTTTAAATTTCTTGTATTTTAGCTTATTTATCATGTTAAAATGTTTCAGATTATCTAACTCATTATAATGTAAGAGAAAAACAATGCAATTAAACATAAAATTCAATTCATCGATACCAATCTTTTTACTTCAGTGCCATCAACTCCACCTACTACAAAAGAAGCAGGGACTTCTGGTACATATTAATACTTGTCATAGATTTGTGTCATATGTTAGAATAGCTTGTGAGAGCAAAGCACACTTTTTGCACTGACAATGTTAATCATTGCCTGCACGTAACAATTATGAATTCTAGATTAGGGCAAAGAGAAAATGTCCAGCAATATCCAAATAAAAGGAAACTATTAGTATGTTTTCACTAGGCAATGTCTACAGTACAAAAATAACATTGTAAAAAAATGACTGTTGCACAAAAGTACATATATATATATATATATATATATATATATATATATATACAAACAAAAATATAGTAATTTGTTTTCTACATTTTTAATATTTCGAATTTCACATTTATCTTTCATAGAATATTTGTTTTTAAGACTCATCTTTTTTCTTTCAGCGTCATCAGCTCCACCTACTCCAGGAAAAGCAGGGGCATCAGGTATATATAAAGTCATGCTAGTCATACAGTTGTCTTATATGTTACATTTGCCTGTAAGAGCAGGCAGATATTCTGCATTGACAAAGTAGGTGATTGCCTACATATACAGTAAATGTGAACTGCAGATAGAAGCAGCTGGAAAATGTTCAGCTGTGCACTAGTGGCACTCCATATGTGGGAGATGAAATGAATGGTTTGTCCAGCTACTTTGGACAGCTTGGAATTCAACAATGACACACAAAAACCCCTTCACAGAAAAATAATGCTTTTGTGAGGAAAATATTCTGCATTCAGATAGAAGCAGCTGGAAATTGTTCAGCTGTGCACTAGTGGAACTCCATATGTGGGAGATGAAATGAATGGTTTGTCCAGCTACTTTGGACAGCTCGGACTTCAACGATGACACACAAAAACCCCTTCACAAAAAATAATGCTTTTGTGAGGAAAATATTCTGCATTCATTTAGTGACACTTACAAATCACAGGTATGTCAAATGAGTGTTTGCGACTTTATGATGCAAGCAACGTTTAGGGAAACAGTGCCCACTTTCATAGGTGTTTTCACTCCATTGTTAGGCTTTGAAAAAGAAGATTTCCCCTTTTAAATTTCTTGTATTTTAGCTTATTTATCATGTTAAAATATTTCAGATTATCTAACTCATTGTAATGTAAGAGAAAGACAATGCAAGTAAACATAAAATTCAATTCATCGATACCAATCTTTTTACTTCAGTGGCATCAACTCCACCTACTACAAAAGAAGCAGGGACTTCTGGTACATATTAATACTTGTCATAGATTTGTGTCATATGTTAGAATAGCTTGTGAGAGCAAAGCACACTTTTTGCACTGACAATGTTAATCATTGCCTGCACGTAACAATTATGAATTCTAGATTAGGGCAAAGGGAAAATGTCCAGCAATATCCAAAAAAAGGAAACTATTAGTATGTTTTCACTTGGCAATGTCTACAGTACAAAAATAACATTGTAAAAAAATGACTGTTGCACAAAAGTACATAAATATATATATATATACAAACAAAAATATAGTAATTTGTTTTCTACATTTTTAATATTTCGAATTTCACATTTATCTTTCATAGAATATTTGTTTTTAAGACTCATCTTTTTTCTTTCAGCGTCATCAGCTCCACCTACTCCAGGAAAAGCAGGGGCATCAGGTATATATAAAGTCATGATAGTCATACAGTTGTCTTATATGTTACATTTGCCTGTAAGAGCAAGCACGTATTCCACATTGACAAAGTAGATGATTGCCTACATATACAGTAAATGTGAACTGCAGATAGAAGCAGCTGGAAAATGTTCAGCTGTGCACTAGTGGCACTCCATATGTGGGAGATGAAATGAATGGTTTGTCAGCTACCTTGGTGCCGCACCCCCACTTTAAAGACTTAAAGTGGGGGGAAAAAGTGCGGCCTATATTCGGGCAAATACGGTATTTCTATATAAATCATAGTAATAATCAGCACAAAATAAAAAATCCTAAGTAGTAGTTTCCCATTTGAAACTATGAAATAAATTATTAATAATAATTATGGTCAAGTCTCGATGCCCGGGCCAGACCCCCCAACCAATCTGTGGGGTTGAAAAGGCCACAGACGATTTATTTAACTTGGCATTGTCACGTAACCTAAATCAAAACTAGGTGCGTTAAAAGGGCAATGAGTACCAAAAACGCCTATAAATAACATAAATAATTAACATGAAAAAATAAGAAGACGCAAAAACTTCCCTAAGCTTACCAGAGGAGGACATGCCCATCCCCAGACCCAAAGTTTCCAGCGCCACCAGCCAGGAACCTCCCACCGAAATACCATTAAATGCTCTCCCCAGAGGTTCAGCCCCTAGATGCCTTTTAAGCTTTCGCCAAGACCACATCCCTTAACAGCTTAAGCTGGATGCCCCCCCAACAAAAAAGAAACAAGGCCTTTTCAACAACCTCTGATATAGTCAAATTAAAAAAAATCTAAACTAAGTCAGAGAGATGCACCCCATCATCCCCAAAAAAACCCGAGCAAAAACCCTCCAGGGCAATGTGCCTCACCCCCCGGTGCCTCTGCCACATTAATGGCTATTCCCCTCTGCCCAACGGGCTGGAAACCCCAAATGCTCTGCTCAGACAACATGTAGCGAAGAGCCTGCTACTACTCTAGGATCCATTCCATCATGTTTAGGGTGGAGTTTCAGTGGTTGACTACATCCTGACATAGGTGGTGATAGGTTGGCTTGTCTTCTCCTGCTCCTCCCTCAGCTGCTTGCTTGCCTTCACTCTGCAGTGAAAGTGCCTGGCAATCTTAAGACATATGGCAATGGTTAAGCACCTTGTATCCTTCAAGCTTTAAATATTAATTTATTTTCTACATTTTTAATATTTCAATTTAATATTTCGAATTTCACATTTATCTTTCATAGAATATTTGTTTTTAAGACTCATCTTGTTTCTTTCAGCATCATCAGCTCCACCTACTCCAGGAAAAGCAGGGACATCAGGTATATATAAAGTCATGCTAGTCATACAGTTGTCTTATATGTTACATATGCCTGTAAGAACAAGCACATATTCCGCATTGACAAAGTAGGTGATTGCCTACATATACAGTAAATGTGAACTGCAGATAGAAGCAGCTGGAAAATGTTCAGCTGTGCACTAGTGGCACTCCATATGTGGGAGATGAAATGAATGGTTTGTCCAGCTACTTTGGACAGCTCGGACTTCAACGATGACACACAAAAACCCCTTCACAAAAAATAATGCTTTTGTGAGGAAAATATTCTCCATTCATTTAGTGACACTTACAAATCACAGGTATGTCAAATGAGTGTTTGTGACTTTATGATGCAAGCAACGTTTAGGGAAACATTTCCCACTTTCATAGGTGTTTTCACTCCATTGTTAGGCTTTGAAAAAGAAGATTTGCCCCTTTTAAATTTCTTGTATTTTAGCTTATTTATCATGTTAAAATGTTTCAGATTATCTAACTCATTATAATGTAAGAGAAAGACAATGCAAGTAAACATAAAATTCAATTCATCGATACCAATCTTTTTACTTCAGTGGCATCAACTCCACCTACTACAAAAGAAGCAGGGACTTCTGGTACATATTAATACTTGTCATAGATTTGTGTAATATGTTAGAATAGCTTGTGAGAGCAAAGCACACTTTTTGCGCTGACAATGTTAATCATTGCCTGCACGTAACAATTATGAATTCTAGATTAGGGCAAAGGGAAAATGTCTAGCAATATCCAAAAAAAGGAAACTATTAGTATGTTTTCACTTGGCAATGTCTACAGTACAAAAATAACATTGTAAAAAAATGACTGTTGCACAAAAGTACATAAATATATATATATACAAACAAAAATATAGTAATTTGTTTTCTACATTTTTAATATTTCGAATTTCACATTTATCTTTCATAGAATATTTGTTTTTAAGACTCATCTTTTTTCTTTCAGCGTCATCAGCTCCACCTACTCCAGGAAAAGCAGGGGCATCAGGTATATATAAAGTCATGCTAGTCATACAGTTGTCTTATATGTTACATTTGCCTGTAAGAGCAAGCACGTATTCCGCATTGACAAAGTAGATGATTGCCTACATATACAGTAAATGTGAACTGCAGATAGAAGCAGCTGGAAATTGTTCAGCTGTGCACTAGTGGAACTCCATATGTGGGAGATGAAATGAATGGTTTGTCCAGCTACTTTGGACAGCTCGGACTTCAACGATGACACACAAAAACCCCTTCACAAAAAATAATGCTTTTGTGAGGAAAATATTCTGCATTCATTTAGTGACACTTACAAATCACAGGTATGTCAAATGAGTGTTTGCGACTTTATGATGCAAGCAACGTTTAGGGAAACAGTGCCCACTTTCATAGGTGTTTTCACTCCATTGTTAGGCTTTGAAAAAGAAGATTTCCCCTTTTAAATTTCTTGTATTTAGCTTATTTATCATGGTAAAATGTTTCAGATTATCTAACTCATTGTAATGTAAGAGAAAGACAATGCAAGTAAACATAAAATTCAATTCATCGATACCAATCTTTTTACTTCAGTGCCATCAACTCCACCTACTACAAAAGAAGCAGGGACTTCTGGTACATATTAATACTTGTCATAGATTTGTGT
The DNA here is from genome assembly GCA_023333645.1 of Sceloporus occidentalis. Taxonomy (NCBI): domain Eukaryota; kingdom Metazoa; phylum Chordata; class Lepidosauria; order Squamata; family Phrynosomatidae; genus Sceloporus; species Sceloporus occidentalis. Next base: position 14,799,263 of record JALMGF010000017.1, read on the forward strand.
CATATGTTAGAATAGCTTGTGAGAGCAAAGCACACTTTTTGCACTGACAATGTTAATCATTGCCTGCACCTAACAATTATGAATTCTAGATTAGGGCAAAGGGAAAATGTCCAGCATTATCCAAAAAAAGGAAACTATTAGTATGTTTTCACTTGGCAATGTCTACAGTACAAAAATAACATTGTAAAAAAATGACTGTTGCACAAAAGTACATAAATATATATATATATACAAACAAAAATATAGTAATTTGTTTTCTACATTTTTAATATTTCGAATTTCACATTTATCTTTCATAGAATATTTGTTTTTAAGACTCATCTTTTTTCTTTCAGCGTCATCAGCTCCACCTACTCCAGGAAAAGCAGGGGCATCAGGTATATATAAAGTCATGATAGTCATACAGTTGTCTTATATGTTACATTTGCCTGTAAGAGCAAGCACGTATTCCACATTGACAAAGTAGATGATTGCCTACATATACAGTAAATGTGAACTGCAGATAGAAGCAGCTGGAAAATGTTCAGCTGTGCACTAGTGGCACTCCATATGTGGGAGATGAAATGAATGGTTTGTCAGCTACCTTGGTGCCGCACCCCCACTTTAAAGACTTAAAGTGGGGGGAAAAAGTGCGGCCTATATTCGGGCAAATACGGTATTTCTATATAAATCATAGTAATAATGAGCACAAAATAATAAATCCTAAGTAGTAGTTTCCCATTTGAAACTATGAAATAAATTATTAATAATAATTATGGTCAAGTCTCGATGCCTGGGCCAGACCCCCCAACCAATCTGTGGGGTTGAAAAGGCCACAGACGATTTATTTAACTTGGCATTGTCACGTAACCTAAATCAAAACTAGGTGCGTTAAAAGGGCAATGAGTACCAAAAACGCCTATAAATAACATAAATAATTAACATGAAAAAATAAGAAGACGCAAAAACTTCCCTAAGCTTACCAGAGGAGGACATGCCCATCCCCAGACCCAAAGTTCCCAGCACCACCAGCCAGGAACCTCCCACCGAAATACCATTAAATGCTCTCCCCAGAGGTTCAGCCCCTAGATGCCTTTTAAGCTTTCGCCAAGACCACATCCCTTAACACCTTAAGCTGGATGCCCCCCACCAAAAAAGAAACAAGGCCTTTTCAACAACCTCTGATATAGTCAAATTAAAAAAATTCAAAACTAAGTCAGAGAGATGCACCCCATCATCCCAAAAAAAACCCGAGCAAAAACCCTCCAGGGCAATGTGCCTCACCCCCCCCCCGGTGCCTCTGCCACATTAATGGCTATTCCCCTCTGCCCAACGGGCTGGAAACCCCAATGCTCTGCTCAGACAACATGTAGCGAAGAGCCTGCTACTACTCTAGGATCCATTCCATCATGTTTAGGGTGGAGTTTCAGTGGTTGACTACATCCTGACATAGGTGGTGATAGGTTGGCTTGTCTTCTCCTGCTCCTCCCTCAGCTGCTTGCTTGCCTTCACTCTGTAGTGAAAGTGCCTGGCAATCTTACGACATTTGGCAATGGGTAAGCACCTTGTAGCCTTCAAGCTTAATATATTAATTTATTTTCTACATTTTTAATATTTCGAATTTCACATTTATCTTTCATAGAATATTTGTTTTTAAGACTCATCTTTTTTCTTTCAGCATCATCAGCTCCACCTACTCCAGGAAAAGCAGGGACATCAGGTATATATAAAGTCATGCTAGTCATACAGTTGTCTTATATGTTACATATGCCTGTAAGAGCAAGCACATACTCCGCATTGACAAAGTAGGTGATTGCCTACATATACAGTAAATGTGAACTGCAGATAGAAGCAGCTGGAAAATGTTCAGCTGTGCACTAGTGGCACTCCATATGTGGGAGATGAAATGAATGGTTTGTCCAGCTACTTTGGACAGCTCGGACTTCAACGATGACACACAAAAACCCCTTCACAAAAAATAATGCTTTTGTGAGGAAAATATTCTGCATTCAATTAGTGACACTTACAAATCATAGGTATGTCAAATGAGTGTTTGTGACTTTATGATGCAAGCAACGTTTAGGGAAACATTGCCCACTTTCATAGGTGTTTTCACTCCATTGTTAGGCTTTGAAAAAGAAGATTTGCCCCTTTTAAATTTCTTGTATTTCAGCTTATTTATCATGTTAAAATGTTTCAGATTATCTAACTCATTATAATGTAAGAGAAAAACAATGCAATTAAACATAAAATTCAATTCATCGATACCAATCTTTTTACTTCAGTGCCATCAACTCCACCTACTACAAAAGAAGCAGGGACTTCTGGTACATATTAATACTTGTCATAGATTTGTGCCATATGTTAGAATAGCTTGTGAGAGCAAAGCACACTTTTTGCACTGACAATGTTAATCATTGCCTGCACGTAACAATTATGAATTCTAGATTAGGGCAAAGAGAAAATGTCCAGCAATATCCAAATAAAAGGAAACTATTAGTATGTTTTCACTAGGCAATGTCTACAGTACAAAAATAACATTGTAAAAAAATGACTGTTGCACAAAAGTACATATATATATATATATATATATATATACAAACAAAAATATAGTAATTTGTTTTCTACATTTTTAATATTTCGAATTTCACATTTATCTTTCATAGAATATTTGTTTTTAAGACTCATCTTTTTTCTTTCAGCGTCATCAGCTCCACCTACTCCAGGAAAAGCAGGGGCATCGGGTATATATAAAGTCATGCTAGTCATACAGTTGTCTTATATGTTACATTTGCCTGTAAGAGCAGGCAGATATTCTGCATTGACAAAGTAGGTGATTGCCTACATATACAGTAAATGTGAACTGCAGATAGAAGCAGCTGGAAAATGTTCAGCTGTGCACTAGTGGCACTCCATATGTGGGAGATGAAATGAATGGTTTGTCAGCTACCTTGGTGCCGCACCCCCACTTTAAAGACTTAAAGTGGGGGGAAAAAGTGCGGCCTATATTCGGGCAAATACGGTATTTCTATATAAATCATAGTAATAATGAGCACAAAATAATAAATCCTAAGTAGTAGTTTCCCATTTGAAACTATGAAATAAATTATTAATAATAATTATGGTCAAGTCTCGATGCCTGGGCCAGACCCCCCAACCAATCTGTGGGGTTGAAAAGGCCACAGACGATTTATTTAACTTGGCATTGTCACGTAACCTAAATCAAAACTAGGTGCGTTAAAAGGGCAATGAGTACCAAAAACGCCTATAAATAACATAAATAATTAACATGAAAAAATAAGAAGACGCAAAAACTTCCCTAAGCTTACCAGAGGAGGACATGCCCATCCCCAGACCCAAAGTTTCCAGCACCACCAGCCAGGAACCTCCCACCGAAATACCATTAAATGCTCTCCCCAGAGGTTCAGCCCCTAGATGCCTTTTAAGCTTTCGCCAAGACCACATCCCTTAACAGCTTAAGCTGGATGCCCCCCCAACAAAAAAGAAACAAGGCCTTTTCAACAACCTCTGATATAGTCAAATTAAAAAAATTCAAAACTAAGTCAGAGAGATGCACCCCATCATCCCAAAAAAAACCCGAGCAAAAACCCTCCAGGGCAATGTGCCTCACCCCCCCGGTGCCTCTGCCACATTAATGGCTATTCCCCTCTGCCCAACGGGCTGGAAACCCCAAATGCTCTGCTCAGACAACATGTAGCGAAGAGCCTGCTACTACTCTAGGATCCATTCCATCATGTTTAGGGTGGAGTTTCAGTGGTTGACTACATCCTGACATAGGTGGTGATAGGTTGGCTTGTCTTCTCCTGCTCCTCCCTCAGCTGCTTGCTTGCCTTCACTCTGCAGTGAAAGTGCCTGGCAATCTTACGACATATGGCAATGGTTAAGCACCTTGTATCCTTCAAGCTTTAAATATTAATTTATTTTCTACATTTTTAATATTTCAATTTAATATTTCGAATTTCACATTTATCTTTCATAGAATATTTGTTTTTAAGACTCATCTTGTTTCTTTCAGCATCATCAGCTCCACCTACTCCAGGAAAAGCAGGGACATCAGGTATATATAAAGTCATGCTAGTCATACAGTTGTCTTATATGTTACATATGCCTGTAAGAACAAGCACATATTCCGCATTGACAAAGTAGGTGATTGCCTACATATACAGTAAATGTGAACTGCAGATAGAAGCAGCTGGAAAATGTTCAGCTGTGCACTAGTGGCACTCCATATGTGGGAGATGAAATGAATGGTTTGTCCAGCTACTTTGGACAGCTCGGACTTCAACGATGACACACAAAAACCCCTTCACAAAAAATAATGCTTTTGTGAGGAAAATATTCTCCATTCATTTAGTGACACTTACAAATCACAGGTATGTCAAATGAGTGTTTGTGACTTTATGATGCAAGCAACGTTTAGGGAAACATTTCCCACTTTCATAGGTGTTTTCACTCCATTGTTAGGCTTTGAAAAAGAAGATTTGCCCCTTTTAAATTTCTTGTATTTTAGCTTATTTATCATGTTAAAATGTTTCAGATTATCTAACTCATTATAATGTAAGAGAAAGACAATGCAAGTAAACATAAAATTCAATTCATCGATACCAATCTTTTTACTTCAGTGGCATCAACTCCACCTACTACAAAAGAAGCAGGGACTTCTGGTACATATTAATACTTGTCATAGATTTGTGTAATATGTTAGAATAGCTTGTGAGAGCAAAGCACACTTTTTGCACTGACAATGTTAATCATTGCCTGCACGTAACAATTATGAATTCTAGATTAGGGCAAAGGGAAAATGTCTAGCAATATCCAAAAAAAGGAAACTATTAGTATGTTTTCACTTGGCAATGTCTACAGTACAAAAATAACATTGTAAAAAAATGACTGTTGCACAAAAGTACATAAATATATATATATATATACAAACAAAAATATAGTAATTTGTTTTCTACATTTTTAATATTTCGAATTTCACATTTATCTTTCATAGAATATTTGTTTTTAAGACTCATCTTTTTTCTTTCAGCGTCATCAGCTCCACCTACTCCAGGAAAAGCAGGGGCATCAGGTATATATAAAGTCATGCTAGTCATACAGTTGTCTTATATGTTACATTTGCCTGTAAGAGCAAGCACGTATTCCGCATTGACAAAGTAGATGATTGCCTACATATACAGTAAATGTGAACTGCAGATAGAAGCAGCTGGAAATTGTTCAGCTGTGCACTAGTGGAACTCCATATGTGGGAGATGAAATGAATGGTTTGTCCAGCTACTTTGGACAGCTCGGACTTCAACGATGACACACAAAAACCCCTTCACAAAAAATAATGCTTTTGTGAGGAAAATATTCTGCATTCATTTAGTGACACTTACAAATCACAGGTATGTCAAATGAGTGTTTGCGACTTTATGATGCAAGCAACGTTTAGGGAAACAGTGCCCACTTTCATAGGTGTTTTCACTCCATTGTTAGGCTTTGAAAAAGAAGATTTCCCCTTTTAAATTTCTTGTATTTTAGCTTATTTATCATGGTAAAATGTTTCAGATTATCTAACTCATTGTAATGTAAGAGAAAGACAATGCAAGTAAACATAAAATTCAATTCATCGATACCAATCTTTTTACTTCGGTGCCATCAACTCCACCTACTACAAAAGAAGCAGGGACTTCTGGTACATATTAATACTTGTCATAGATTTGTGTCATATGTTAGAATAGCTTGTGAGAGCAAAGCACACTTTTTGCACTGACAATGTTAATCATTGCCTGCACCTAACAATTATGAATTCTAGATTAGGGCAAAGGGAAAATGTCCAGCAATATCCAAAAAAAGGAAACTATTAATATGTTTTCACTTGGCAATGTCTACAGTACAAAAATAACATTGTAAAAAAAATGACTGTTGCACAAAAGTACATAAATATATATATATATACAAACAAAAATATAGTAATTTGTTTTCTACATTTTTAATATTTCGAATTTCACATTTATCTTTCATAGAATATTTGTTTTTAAGACTCATCTTTTTTCTTTCAGCGTCATCAGCTCCACCTACTCCAGGAAAAGCAGGGGCATCAGGTATATATAAAGTCATGATAGTCATACAGTTGTCTTATATGTTACATTTGCCTGTAAGAGCAAGCACGTATTCCACATTGACAAAGTAGATGATTGCCTACATATACAGTAAATGTGAACTGCAGATAGAAGCAGCTGGAAAATGTTCAGCTGTGCACTAGTGGCACTCCATATGTGGGAGATGAAATGAATGGTTTGTCCAGCTACCTTGGTGCCGCACCCCCACTTTAAAGACTTAAAGTGGGGGGAAAAAGTGCGGCCTATATTCGGGCAAATACGGTATTTCTATATAAATCATAGTAATAATCAGCACAAAATAAAAAATCCTAAGTAGTAGTTTCCCATTTGAAACTATGAAATAAATTATTAATAATAATTATGGTCAAGTCTCGATGCCTGGGCCAGACCCCCCAACCAATCTGTGGGGTTGAAAAGGCCACAGACGATTTATTTAACTTGGCATTGTCACGTAACCTAAACCAAAACTACGTGCGTTAAAAGGGCAATGAGTACCAAAAACGCCTATAAATAACATAAATAATTACCATGAAAAAATAAGAAGACGCAAAAACTTCCCTAAGCTTACCAGAGGAGGACATGCCCATCCCCAGACCCAAAGTTCCCAGCACCACCAGCCAGGAACCTCCCACTGAAATACCATTAAATGCTCTCCCCAGAGGTTCAGCCCCTAGATGACTGTTAAGCTTTCGCCAAGACCACATCCCTTAACACCTTAAGCTGGATGCCCCCCCACCAAAAAAGAAACAAGGCCTTTTCAACAACCTCTGATATAGTCAAATTAAAAAAATTCAAACCTAAGTCAGAGAGATGCACCCCATCATCCCAAAAAAAACCCGAGCAAAAACCCTCCAGGGCAATGTGCCTCACCCCCCCAAGGTGCCTCTGCCACATTAATGGCTATTCCCCTCTGCCCAAAGGGCTGGAAACCCCAATGCTCTGCTCAGACAACATGTAGCGAAGAGCCTGCTACTACTCTAGGATCCATTCCATCATGTTTAGGGTGGAGTTTCAGTGGTTGACTACATCCTGACATAGGTGGTGATAGGTTGGCTTGTCTTCTCCTGCTCCTCCCTCAGCTGCTTGCTTGCCTTCACTCTGTAGTGAAAGTGCCTGGCAATCTTACGACATTTGGCAATGGGTAAGCACCTTGTAGCCTTCAAGCTTAATATATTAATTTATTTTCTACATTTTTAATATTTCGAATTTCACATTTATCTTTCATAGAATATTTGTTTTTAAGACTCATCTTTTTTCTTTCAGCATCATCAGCTCCACCTACTCCAGGAAAAGCAGGGACATCAGGTATATATAAAGTCATGCTAGTCATACAGTTGTCTTATATGTTACATATGCCTGTAAGAGCAAGCACATATTCCGCATTGACAAAGTAGGTGATTGCCTACATATACAGTAAATGTGAACTGCAGATAGAAGCAGCTGGAAAATGTTCAGCTGTGCACTAGTGGCACTCCATATGTGGGAGATGAAATGAATGGTTTGTCCAGCTACTTTGGACAGCTCGGACTTCAACGATGACACACAAAAACCCCTTCACAAAAAATAATGCTTTTGTGAGGAAAATATTCTGCATTCAATTAGTGACACTTACAAATCACAGGTATGTCAAATGAGTGTTTGTGACTTTCTGATGCAAGCAACGTTTAGGGAAACATTGCCCACTTTCATAGGTGTTTTCACTCCATTGTTAGGCTTTGAAAAAGAAGATTTGCCCCTTTTAAATTTCTTGTATTTTAGCTTATTTATCATGTTAAAATGTTTCAGATTATCTAACTCATTATAATGTAAGAGAAAAACAATGCAATTAAACATAAAATTCAATTCATCGATACCAATCTTTTTACTTCAGTGCCATCAACTCCACCTACTACAAAAGAAGCAGGGACTTCTGGTACATATTAATACTTGTCATAGATTTGTGTCATATGTTAGAATAGCTTGTGAGAGCAAAGCACACTTTTTGCACTGACAATGTTAATCATTGCCTGCACGTAACAATTATGAATTCTAGATTAGGGCAAAGAGAAAATGTCCAGCAATATCCAAATAAAAGGAAACTATTAGTATGTTTTCACTAGGCAATGTCTACAGTACAAAAATAACATTGTAAAAAAATGACTGTTGCACAAAAGTACATATATATATATATATATATATATATATATATATATATACAAACAAAAATATAGTAATTTGTTTTCTACATTTTTAATATTTCGAATTTCACATTTATCTTTCATAGAATATTTGTTTTTAAGACTCATCTTTTTTCTTTCAGCGTCATCAGCTCCACCTACTCCAGGAAAAGCAGGGGCATCAGGTATATATAAAGTCATGCTAGTCATACAGTTGTCTTATATGTTACATTTGCCTGTAAGAGCAGGCAGATATTCTGCATTGACAAAGTAGGTGATTGCCTACATATACAGTAAATGTGAACTGCAGATAGAAGCAGCTGGAAAATGTTCAGCTGTGCACTAGTGGCACTCCATATGTGGGAGATGAAATGAATGGTTTGTCCAGCTACTTTGGACAGCTTGGAATTCAACAATGACACACAAAAACCCCTTCACAGAAAAATAATGCTTTTGTGAGGAAAATATTCTGCATTCAGATAGAAGCAGCTGGAAATTGTTCAGCTGTGCACTAGTGGAACTCCATATGTGGGAGATGAAATGAATGGTTTGTCCAGCTACTTTGGACAGCTCGGACTTCAACGATGACACACAAAAACCCCTTCACAAAAAATAATGCTTTTGTGAGGAAAATATTCTGCATTCATTTAGTGACACTTACAAATCACAGGTATGTCAAATGAGTGTTTGCGACTTTATGATGCAAGCAACGTTTAGGGAAACAGTGCCCACTTTCATAGGTGTTTTCACTCCATTGTTAGGCTTTGAAAAAGAAGATTTCCCCTTTTAAATTTCTTGTATTTTAGCTTATTTATCATGGTAAAATGTTTCAGATTATCTAACTCATTGTAATGTAAGAGAAAGACAATGCAAGTAAACATAAAATTCAATTCATCGATACCAATCTTTTTACTTCAGTGCCATCAACTCCACCTACTACAAAAGAAGCAGGGACTTCTGGTACATATTAATACTTGTCATAGATTTGTGTCATATGTTAGAATAGCTTGTGAGAGCAAAGCACACTTTTTGCACTGACAATGTTAATCATTGCCTGCACCTAACAATTATGAATTCTAGATTAGGGCAAAGGGAAAATGTCCAGCAATATCCAAAAAAAGGAAACTATTAATATGTTTTCACTTGGCAATGTCTACAGTACAAAAATAACATTGTAAAAAAATGACTGTTGCACAAAAGTACATAAATATATATATATATACAAACAAAAATATAGTAATTTGTTTTCTACATTTTTAATATTTCGAATTTCACATTTATCTTTCATAGAATATTTGTTTTTAAGACTCATCTTTTTTCTTTCAGCGTCATCAGCTCCACCTACTCCAGGAAAAGCAGGGGCATCAGGTATATATAAAGTCATGATAGTCATACAGTTGTCTTATATGTTACATTTGCCTGTAAGAGCAAGCACGTATTCCACATTGACAAAGTAGATGATTGCCTACATATACAGTAAATGTGAACTGCAGATAGAAGCAGCTGGAAAATGTTCAGCTGTGCACTAGTGGCACTCCATATGTGGGAGATGAAATGAATGGTTTGTCCAGCTACCTTGGTGCCGCACCCCCACTTTAAAGACTTAAAGTGGGGGGAAAAAGTGCGGCCTATATTCGGGCAAATACGGTATTTCTATATAAATCATAGTAATAATCAGCACAAAATAAAAAATCCTAAGTAGTAGTTTCCCATTTGAAACTATGAAATAAATTATTAATAATAATTATGGTCAAGTCTCGATGCCTGGGCCAGACCCCCCAACCAATCTGTGGGGTTGAAAAGGCCACAGACGATTTATTTAACTTGGCATTGTCACGTAACCTAAACCAAAACTACGTGCGTTAAAAGGGCAATGAGTACCAAAAACGCCTATAAATAACATAAATAATTACCATGAAAAAATAAGAAGACGCAAAAACTTCCCTAAGCTTACCAGAGGAGGACATGCCCATCCCCAGACCCAAAGTTCCCAGCACCACCAGCCAGGAACCTCCCACTGAAATACCATTAAATGCTCTCCCCAGAGGTTCAGCCCCTAGATGACTGTTAAGCTTTCGCCAAGACCACATCCCTTAACACCTTAAGCTGGATGCCCCCCCACCAAAAAAGAAACAAGGCCTTTTCAACAACCTCTGATATAGTCAAATTAAAAAAATTCAAACCTAAGTCAGAGAGATGCACCCCATCATCCCAAAAAAAAACCCGAGCAAAAACCCTCCAGGGCAATGTGCCTCACCCCCCCAAGGTGCCTCTGCCACATTAATGGCTATTCCCCTCTGCCCAAAGGGCTGGAAACCCCAATGCTCTGCTCAGACAACATGTAGCGAAGAGCCTGCTACTACTCTAGGATCCATTCCATCATGTTTAGGGTGGAGTTTCAGTGGTTGACTACATCCTGACATAGGTGGTGATAGGTTGGCTTGTCTTCTCCTGCTCCTCCCTCAGCTGCTTGCTTGCCTTCACTCTGTAGTGAAAGTGCCTGGCAATCTTACGACATTTGGCAATGGGTAAGCACCTTGTAGCCTTCAAGCTTAATATATTAATTTATTTTCTACATTTTTAATATTTCGAATTTCACATTTATCTTTCATAGAATATTTGTTTTTAAGACTCATCTTTTTTCTTTCAGCATCATCAGCTCCACCTACTCCAGGAAAAGCAGGGACATCAGGTATATATAAAGTCATGCTAGTCATACAGTTGTCTTATATGTTACATATGCCTGTAAGAGCAAGCACATATTCCGCATTGACAAAGTAGGTGATTGCCTACATATACAGTAAATGTGAACTGCAGATAGAAGCAGCTGGAAAATGTTCAGCTGTGCACTAGTGGCACTCCATATGTGGGAGATGAAATGAATGGTTTGTCCAGCTACTTTGGACAGCTCGGACTTCAACGATGACACACAAAAACCCCTTCACAAAAAATAATGCTTTTGTGAGGAAAATATTCTGCATTCAATTAGTGACACTTACAAATCACAGGTATGTCAAATGAGTGTTTGTGACTTTCTGATGCAAGCAACGTTTAGGGAAACATTGCCCACTTTCATAGGTGTTTTCACTCCATTGTTAGGCTTTGAAAAAGAAGATTTGCCCCTTTTAAATTTCTTGTATTTTAGCTTATTTATCATGTTAAAATGTTTCAGATTATCTAACTCATTATAATGTAAGAGAAAAACAATGCAATTAAACATAAAATTCAATTCATCGATACCAATCTTTTTACTTCAGTGCCATCAACTCCACCTACTACAAAAGAAGCAGGGACTTCTGGTACATATTAATACTTGTCATAGATTTGTGTCATATGTTAGAATAGCTTGTGAGAGCAAAGCACACTTTTTGCACTGACAAGGTTAATCATTGCCTGCACGTAACAATTATGAATTCTAGATTAGGGCAAAGAGAAAATGTCCAGCAATATCCAAATAAAAGGAAACTATTAGTATGTTTTCACTAGGCAATGTCTACAGTACAAAAATAACATTGTAAAAAAATGACTGTTGCACAAAAGTACATATATATATATATATATATATATATATATATACAAACAAAAATATAGTAATTTGTTTTCTACATTTTTAATATTTCGAATTTCACATTTATCTTTCATAGAATATTTGTTTTTAAGACTCATCTTTTTTCTTTCAGCGTCATCAGCTCCACCTACTCCAGGAAAAGCAGGGGCATCAGGTATATATAAAGTCATGCTAGTCATACAGTTGTCTTATATGTTACATTTGCCTGTAAGAGCAGGCAGATATTCTGCATTGACAAAGTAGGTGATTGCCTACATATACAGTAAATGTGAACTGCAGATAGAAGCAGCTGGAAAATGTTCAGCTGTGCACTAGTGGCACTCCATATGTGGGAGATGAAATGAATGGTTTGTCCAGCTACTTTGGACAGCTTGGAATTCAACAATGACACACAAAAACCCCTTCACAGAAAAATAATGCTTTTGTGAGGAAAATATTCTGCATTCAGATAGAAGCAGCTGGAAATTGTTCAGCTGTGCACTAGTGGAACTCCATATGTGGGAGATGAAATGAATGGTTTGTCCAGCTACTTTGGACAGCTCGGACTTCAACGATGACACACAAAAACCCCTTCACAAAAAATAATGCTTTTGTGAGGAAAATATTCTGCATTCATTTAGTGACACTTACAAATCACAGGTATGTCAAATGAGTGTTTGCGACTTTATGATGCAAGCAACGTTTAGGGAAACAGTGCCCACTTTCATAGGTGTTTTCACTCCATTGTTAGGCTTTGAAAAAGAAGATTTCCCCTTTTAAATTTCTTGTATTTTAGCTTATTTATCATGTTAAAATATTTCAGATTATCTAACTCATTGTAATGTAAGAGAAAGACAATGCAAGTAAACAAAATTCAATTCATCGATACCAATCTTTTTACTTCAGTGGCATCAACTCCACCTACTACAAAAGAAGCAGGGACTTCTGGTACATATTAATACTTGTCATAGATTTGTGTCATATGTTAGAATAGCTTGTGAGAGCAAAGCACACTTTTTGCACTGACAATGTTAATCATTGCCTGCACGTAACAATTATGAATTCTAGATTAGGGCAAAGGGAAAATGTCCAGCAATATCCAAAAAAGGAAACTATTAGTATGTTTTCACTTGGCAATGTCTACAGTACAAAAATAACATTGTAAAAAAATGACTGTTGCACAAAAGTACATAAATATATATATATATACAAACAAAAATATAGTAATTTGTTTTCTACATTTTTAATATTTCGAATTTCACATTTATCTTTCATAGAATATTTGTTTTTAAGACTCATCTTTTTTCTTTCAGCGTCATCAGCTCCACCTACTCCAGGAAAAGCAGGGGCATCAGGTATATATAAAGTCATGATAGTCATACAGTTGTCTTATATGTTACATTTGCCTGTAAGAGCAAGCACGTATTCCACATTGACAAAGTAGATGATTGCCTACATATACAGTAAATGTGAACTGCAGATAGAAGCAGCTGGAAAATGTTCAGCTGTGCACTAGTGGCACTCCATATGTGGGAGATGAAATGAATGGTTTGTCAGCTACCTTGGTGCCGCACCCCCACTTTAAAGACTTAAAGTGGGGGGAAAAAGTGCGGCCTATATTCGGGCAAATACGGTATTTCTATATAAATCATAGTAATAATCAGCACAAAATAAAAAATCCTAAGTAGTAGTTTCCCATTTGAAACTATGAAATAAATTATTAATAATAATTATGGTCAAGTCTCGATGCCCGGGCCAGACCCCCCAACCAATCTGTGGGGTTGAAAAGGCCACAGACGATTTATTTAACTTGGCATTGTCACGTAACCTAAATCAAAACTAGGTGCGTTAAAAGGGCAATGAGTACCAAAAACGCCTATAAATAACATAAATAATTAACATGAAAAAATAAGAAGACGCAAAAACTTCCCTAAGCTTACCAGAGGAGGACATGCCCATCCCCAGACCCAAAGTTTCCAGCGCCACCAGCCAGGAACCTCCCACCGAAATACCATTAAATGCTCTCCCCAGAGGTTCAGCCCCTAGATGCCTTTTAAGCTTTCGCCAAGACCACATCCCTTAACAGCTTAAGCTGGATGCCCCCCCAACAAAAAAGAAACAAGGCCTTTTCAACAACCTCTGATATAGTCAAATTAAAAAAAATCTAAACTAAGTCAGAGAGATGCACCCCATCATCCCAAAAAAAACCCGAGCAAAAACCCTCCAGGGCAATGTGCCTCACCCCCCGGTGCCTCTGCCACATTAATGGCTATTCCCCTCTGCCCAACGGGCTGGAAACCCCAAATGCTCTGCTCAGACAACATGTAGCGAAGAGCCTGCTACTACTCTAGGATCCATTCCATCATGTTTAGGGTGGAGTTTCAGTGGTTGACTACATCCTGACATAGGTGGTGATAGGTTGGCTTGTCTTCTCCTGCTCCTCCCTCAGCTGCTTGCTTGCCTTCACTCTGCAGTGAAAGTGCCTGGCAATCTTACGACATATGGCAATGGTTAAGCACCTTGTATCCTTCAAGCTTTAAATATTAATTTATTTTCTACATTTTTAATATTTCAATTTAATATTTCGAATTTCACATTTATCTTTCATAGAATATTTGTTTTTAAGACTCATCTTGTTTCTTTCAGCATCATCAGCTCCACCTACTCCAGGAAAAGCAGGGACATCAGGTATATATAAAGTCATGCTAGTCATACAGTTGTCTTATATGTTACATATGCCTGTAAGAACAAGCACATATTCCGCATTGACAAAGTAGGTGATTGCCTACATATACAGTAAATGTGAACTGCAGATAGAAGCAGCTGGAAAATGTTCAGCTGTGCACTAGTGGCACTCCATATGTGGGAGATGAAATGAATGGTTTGTCCAGCTACTTTGGACAGCTCGGACTTCAACGATGACACACAAAAACCCCTTCACAAAAAATAATGCTTTTGTGAGGAAAATATTCTCCATTCATTTAGTGACACTTACAAATCACAGGTATGTCAAATGAGTGTTTGTGACTTTATGATGCAAGCAACGTTTAGGGAAACATTTCCCACTTTCATAGGTGTTTTCACTCCATTGTTAGGCTTTGAAAAAGAAGATTTGCCCCTTTTAAATTTCTTGTATTTTAGCTTATTTATCATGTTAAAATGTTTCAGATTATCTAACTCATTATAATGTAAGAGAAAGACAATGCAAGTAAACATAAAATTCAATTCATCGATACCAATCTTTTTACTTCAGTGGCATCAACTCCACCTACTACAAAAGAAGCAGGGACTTCTGGTACATATTAATACTTGTCATAGATTTGTGTAATATGTTAGAATAGCTTGTGAGAGCAAAGCACACTTTTTGCGCTGACAATGTTAATCATTGCCTGCACGTAACAATTATGAATTCTAGATTAGGGCAAAGGGAAAATGTCTAGCAATATCCAAAAAAAGGAAACTATTAGTATGTTTTCACTTGGCAATGTCTACAGTACAAAAATAACATTGTAAAAAAATGACTGTTGCACAAAAGTACATAAATATATATATATATACAAACAAAAATATAGTAATTTGTTTTCTACATTTTTAATATTTCGAATTTCACATTTATCTTTCATAGAATATTTGTTTTTAAGACTCATCTTTTTTCTTTCAGCGTCATCAGCTCCACCTACTCCAGGAAAAGCAGGGGCATCAGGTATATATAAAGTCATGCTAGTCATACAGTTGTCTTATATGTTACATTTGCCTGTAAGAGCAAGCACGTATTCCGCATTGACAAAGTAGATGATTGCCTACATATACAGTAAATGTGAACTGCAGATAGAAGCAGCTGGAAATTGTTCAGCTGTGCACTAGTGGAACTCCATATGTGGGAGATGAAATGAATGGTTTGTCCAGCTACTTTGGACAGCTCGGACTTCAACGATGACACACAAAAACCCCTTCACAAAAAATAATGCTTTTGTGAGGAAAATATTCTGCATTCATTTAGTGACACTTACAAATCACAGGTATGTCAAATGAGTGTTTGCGACTTTATGATGCAAGCAACGTTTAGGGAAACAGTGCCCACTTTCATAGGTGTTTTCACTCCATTGTTAGGCTTTGAAAAAGAAGATTTCCCCTTTTAAATTTCTTGTATTTTAGCTTATTTATCATGGTAAAATGTTTCAGATTATCTAACTCATTGTAATGTAAGAGAAAGACAATGCAAGTAAACATAAAATTCAATTCATCGATACCAATCTTTTTACTTCAGTGCCATCAACTCCACCTACTACAAAAGAAGCAGGGACTTCTGGTACATATTAATACTTGTCATAGATTTGTGTCATATGTTAGAATAGCTTGTGAGAGCAAAGCACACTTTTTGCACTGACAATGTTAATCATTGCCTGCACGTAACAATTATGAATTCTAGATTAGGGCAAAGGGAAAATGTCCAGCAATATCCAAAAAAAGGAAACTATTAGTATGTTTTCACTTGGCAATGTCTACAGTACAAAAATAACATTGTAAAAAAATGACTGTTGCACAAAAGTACATAAATATATATATATATACAAACAAAAATATAGTAATTTGTTTTCTACATTTTTAATATTTCGAATTTCACCTTTATCTTTCATAGAATATTTGTTTTTAAGACTCATCTTTTTTCTTTCAGCGTCATCAGCTCCACCTACTCCAGGAAAAGCAGGGGCATCAGGTATATATAAAGTCATGCTAGTCATACAGTTGTCTTATATGTTACATTTGCCTGTAAGAGCAAGCACGTATTCCACATTGACAAAGTAGATGATTGCCTACATATACAGTAAATGTGAACTGCAGATAGAAGCAGCTGGAAAATGTTCAGCTGTGCACTAGTGGCACTCCATATGTGGGAGATGAAATGAATGGTTTGTCAGCTACCTTGGTGCCGCACCCCCACTTTAAAGACTTAAAGTGGGGGGGAAAAGTGCGGCCTATATTCGGGCAAATACGGTATTTCTATATAAATCATAGTAATAATGAGCACAAAATAATAAATCCTAAGTAGTAGTTTCCCATTTGAAACTATGAAATAAATTATTAATAATAATTATGGTCAAGTCTTGATGCCTGGGCCAGACCCCCCAACCAATCTGTGGGGTTGAAAAGGCCACAGACGATTTATTTAACTTGGCATTGTCACGTAACCTAAATCAAAACTAGGTGCGTTAAAAGGGCAATGAGTACCAAAAACGCCTATAAATAACATAAATAATTAACATGAAAAAATAAGAAGACGCAAAAACTTCCCTAAGCTTACCAGAGGAGGACATGCCCATCCCCAGACCCAAAGTTCCCAGCACCACCAGCCAGGAACCTCCCACCGAAATACCATTAAATGCTCTCCCCAGAGGTTCAGCCCCTAGATGCCTTTTAAGCTTTCGCCAAGACCACATCCCTTAACACCTTAAGCTGGATGCCCCCCCACCAAAAAAGAAACAAGGCCTTTTCAACAACCTCTGATATAGTCAAATTAAAAAAATTCAAAACTAAGTCAGAGAGATGCACCCCATCATCCCAAAAAAAACCCGAGCAAAAACCCTCCAGGGCAATGTGCCTCACCCCCCCCCCCCCGGTGCCTCTGCCACATTAATGGCTATTCCCCTCTGCCCAACGGGCTGGAAACCCCAATGCTCTGCTCAGACAACATGTAGCGAAGAGCCTGCTACTACTCTAGGATCCATTCCATCATGTTTAGGGTGGAGTTTCAGTGGTTGACTACATCCTGACATAGGTGGTGATAGGTTGGCTTGTCTTCTCCTGCTCCTCCCTCAGCTGCTTGCTTGCCTTCACTCTGTAGTGAAAGTGCCTGGCAATCTTACGACATTTGGCAATGGGTAAGCACCTTGTAGCCTTCAAGCTTAATATATTAATTTATTTTCTACATTTTTAATATTTCGAATTTCACATTTATCTTTCATAGAATATTTGTTTTTAAGACTCATCTTTTTTCTTTCAGCATCATCAGCTCCACCTACTCCAGGAAAAGCAGGGACATCAGGTATATATAAAGTCATGCTAGTCATACAGTTGTCTTATATGTTACATATGCCTGTAAGAGCAAGCACATATTCCGCATTGACAAAGTAGGTGATTGCCTACATATACAGTAAATGTGAACTGCAGATAGAAGCAGCTGGAAAATGTTCAGCTGTGCACTAGTGGCACTCCATATGTGGGAGATGAAATGAATGGTTTGTCCAGCTACTTTGGACAGCTCGGACTTCAACGATGACACACAAAAACCCCTTCACAAAAAATAATGCTTTTGTGAGGAAAATATTCTGCATTCAATTAGTGACACTTACAAATCACAGGTATGTCAAATGAGTGTTTGTGACTTTCTGATGCAAGCAACGTTTAGGGAAACATTGCCCACTTTCATAGGTGTTTTCACTCCATTGTTAGGCTTTGAAAAAGAAGATTTGCCCCTTTTAAATTTCTTGTATTTTAGCTTATTTATCATGTTAAAATGTTTCAGATTATCTAACTCATTATAATGTAAGAGAAAAACAATGCAATTAAACATAAAATTCAATTCATCGATACCAATCTTTTTACTTCAGTGCCATCAACTCCACCTACTACAAAAGAAGCAGGGACTTCTGGTACATATTAATACTTGTCATAGATTTGTGTCATATGTTAGAATAGCTTGTGAGAGCAAAGCACACTTTTTGCACTGACAATGTTAATCATTGCCTGCACGTAACAATTATGAATTCTAGATTAGGGCAAAGAGAAAATGTCCAGCAATATCCAAATAAAAGGAAACTATTAGTATGTTTTCACTAGGCAATGTCTACAGTACAAAAATAACATTGTAAAAAAATGACTGTTGCACAAAAGTACATATATATATATATATATATATACAAACAAAAATATAGTAATTTGTTTTCTACATTTTTAATATTTCGAATTTCACATTTATCTTTCATAGAATATTTGTTTTTAAGACTCATCTTTTTTCTTTCAGCGTCATCAGCTCCACCTACTCCAGGAAAAGCAGGGGCATCGGGTATATATAAAGTCATGCTAGTCATACAGTTGTCTTATATGTTACATTTGCCTGTAAGAGCAGGCAGATATTCTGCATTGACAAAGTAGGTGATTGCCTACATATACAGTAAATGTGAACTGCAGATAGAAGCAGCTGGAAAATGTTCAGCTGTGCACTAGTGGCACTCCATATGTGGGAGATGAAATGAATGGTTTGTCAGCTACCTTGGTGCCGCACCCCCACTTTAAAGACTTAAAGTGGGGGGAAAAAGTGCGGCCTATATTCGGGCAAATACGGTATTTCTATATAAATCATAGTAATAATGAGCACAAAATAATAAATCCTAAGTAGTAGTTTCCCATTTGAAACTATGAAATAAATTATTAATAATAATTATGGTCAAGTCTCGATGCCTGGGCCAGACCCCCCAACCAATCTGTGGGGTTGAAAAGGCCACAGACGATTTATTTAACTTGGCATTGTCACGTAACCTAAATCAAAACTAGGTGCGTTAAAAGGGCAATGAGTACCAAAAACGCCTATAAATAACATAAATAATTAACATGAAAAAATAAGAAGACGCAAAAACTTCCCTAAGCTTACCAGAGGAGGACATGCCCATCCCCAGACCCAAAGTTTCCAGCACCACCAGCCAGGAACCTCCCACCGAAATACCATTAAATGCTCTCCCCAGAGGTTCAGCCCCTAGATGCCTTTTAAGCTTTCGCCAAGACCACATCCCTTAACAGCTTAAGCTGGATGCCCCCCCAACAAAAAAGAAACAAGGCCTTTTCAACAACCTCTGATATAGTCAAATTAAAAAAATTCAAAACTAAGTCAGAGAGATGCACCCCATCATCCCAAAAAAAACCCGAGCAAAAACCCTCCAGGGCAATGTGCCTCACCCCCCCGGTGCCTCTGCCACATTAATGGCTATTCCCCTCTGCCCAACGGGCTGGAAACCCCAAATGCTCTGCTCAGACAACATGTAGCGAAGAGCCTGCTACTACTCTAGGATCCATTCCATCATGTTTAGGGTGGAGTTTCAGTGGTTGACTACATCCTGACACAGGTGGTGATAGGTTGGCTTGTCTTCTCCTGCTCCTCCCTCAGCTGCTTGCTTGCCTTCACTCTGCAGTGAAAGTGCCTGGCAATCTTACGACATATGGCAATGGTTAAGCACCTTGTATCCTTCAAGCTTTAAATATTAATTTATTTTCTACATTTTTAATATTTCAATTTAATATTTCGAATTTCACATTTATCTTTCATAGAATATTTGTTTTTAAGACTCATCTTGTTTCTTTCAGCATCATCAGCTCCACCTACTCCAGGAAAAGCAGGGACATCAGGTATATATAAAGTCATGCTAGTCATACAGTTGTCTTATATGTTACATATGCCTGTAAGAACAAGCACATATTCCGCATTGACAAAGTAGGTGATTGCCTACATATACAGTAAATGTGAACTGCAGATAGAAGCAGCTGGAAAATGTTCAGCTGTGCACTAGTGGCACTCCATATGTGGGAGATGAAATGAATGGTTTGTCCAGCTACTTTGGACAGCTCGGACTTCAACGATGACACACAAAAACCCCTTCACAAAAAATAATGCTTTTGTGAGGAAAATATTCTCCATTCATTTAGTGACACTTACAAATCACAGGTATGTCAAATGAGTGTTTGTGACTTTATGATGCAAGCAACGTTTAGGGAAACATTTCCCACTTTCATAGGTGTTTTCACTCCATTGTTAGGCTTTGAAAAAGAAGATTTGCCCCTTTTAAATTTCTTGTATTTTAGCTTATTTATCATGTTAAAATGTTTCAGATTATCTAACTCATTGTAATGTAAGAGAAAGACAATGCAAGTAAACATAAAATTCAATTCATCGATACCAATCTTTTTACTTCAGTGCCATCAACTCCACCTACTACAAAAGAAGCAGGGACTTCTGGTACATATTAATACTTGTCATAGATTTGTGTCATATGTTAGAATAGCTTGTGAGAGCAAAGCACACTTTTTGCACTGACAATGTTAATCATTGCCTGCACCTAACAATTATGAATTCTAGATTAGGGCAAAGGGAAAATGTCCAGCAATATCCAAAAAAAGGAAACTATTAATATGTTTTCACTTGGCAATGTCTACAGTACAAAAATAACATTGTAAAAAAAATGACTGTTGCACAAAAGTACATAAATATATATATATATACAAACAAAAATATAGTAATTTGTTTTCTACATTTTTAATATTTCGAATTTCACATTTATCTTTCATAGAATATTTGTTTTTAAGACTCATCTTTTTTCTTTCAGCGTCATCAGCTCCACCTACTCCAGGAAAAGCAGGGGCATCAGGTATATATAAAGTCATGATAGTCATACAGTTGTCTTATATGTTACATTTGCCTGTAAGAGCAAGCACGTATTCCACATTGACAAAGTAGATGATTGCCTACATATACAGTAAATGTGAACTGCAGATAGAAGCAGCTGGAAAATGTTCAGCTGTGCACTAGTGGCACTCCATATGTGGGAGATGAAATGAATGGTTTGTCAGCTACCTTGGTGCCGCACCCCCACGGCCTATATTCGGGCAAATACGGTATTTCTATATAAATCATAGTAATAATGAGCACAAAATAATAAATCCTAAGTAGTAGTTTCCCATTTGAAACTATGAAATAAATTATTAATAATAATTATGGTCAAGTCTCGATGCCTGGGCCAGACCCCCCAACCAATCTGTGGGGTTGAAAAGGCCACAGACGATTTATTTAACTTGGCATTGTCACGTAACCTAAATCAAAACTAGGTGCGTTAAAAGGGCAATGAGTACCAAAAACGCCTATAAATAACATAAATAATTAACATGAAAAAATAAGAAGACGCAAAAACTTCCCTAAGCTTACCAGAGGAGGACATGCCCATCCCCAGACCCAAAGTTCCCAGCACCACCAGCCAGGAACCTCCCACCGAAATACCATTAAATGCTCTCCCCAGAGGTTCAGCCCCTAGATGCCTTTTAAGCTTTCGCCAAGACCACATCCCTTAACACCTTAAGCTGGATGCCCCCCCACCAAAAAAGAAACAAGGCCTTTTCAACAACCTCTGATATAGTCAAATTAAAAAAATTCAAAACTAAGTCAGAGAGATGCACCCCATCATCCCAAAAAAAACCCGAGCAAAAACCCTCCAGGGCAATGTGCCTCACCCCCCCCCCGGTGCCTCTGCCACATTAATGGCTATTCCCCTCTGCCCAACGGGCTGGAAACCCCAATGCTCTGCTCAGACAACATGTAGCGAAGAGCCTGCTACTACTCTAGGATCCATTCCATCATGTTTAGGGTGGAGTTTCAGTGGTTGACTACATCCTGACATAGGTGGTGATAGGTTGGCTTGTCTTCTCCTGCTCCTCCCTCAGCTGCTTGCTTGCCTTCACTCTGTAGTGAAAGTGCCTGGCAATCTTACGACATTTGGCAATGGGTAAGCACCTTGTAGCCTTCAAGCTTAATATATTAATTTATTTTCTACATTTTTAATATTTCGAATTTCACATTTATCTTTCATAGAATATTTGTTTTTAAGACTCATCTTTTTTCTTTCAGCATCATCAGCTCCACCTACTCCAGGAAAAGCAGGGACATCAGGTATATATAAAGTCATGCTAGTCATACAGTTGTCTTATATGTTACATATGCCTGTAAGAGCAAGCACATACTCCGCATTGACAAAGTAGGTGATTGCCTACATATACAGTAAATGTGAACTGCAGATAGAAGCAGCTGGAAAATGTTCAGCTGTGCACTAGTGGCACTCCATATGTGGGAGATGAAATGAATGGTTTGTCCAGCTACTTTGGACAGCTCGGACTTCAACGATGACACACAAAAACCCCTTCACAAAAAATAATGCTTTTGTGAGGAAAATATTCTGCATTCAATTAGTGACACTTACAAATCATAGGTATGTCAAATGAGTGTTTGTGACTTTATGATGCAAGCAACGTTTAGGGAAACATTGCCCACTTTCATAGGTGTTTTCACTCCATTGTTAGGCTTTGAAAAAGAAGATTTGCCCCTTTTAAATTTCTTGTATTTCAGCTTATTTATCATGTTAAAATGTTTCAGATTATCTAACTCATTATAATGTAAGAGAAAAACAATGCAATTAAACATAAAATTCAATTCATCGATACCAATCTTTTTACTTCAGTGCCATCAACTCCACCTACTACAAAAGAAGCAGGGACTTCTGGTACATATTAATACTTGTCATAGATTTGTGTCATATGTTAGAATAGCTTGTGAGAGCAAAGCACACTTTTTGCACTGACAATGTTAATCATTGCCTGCACGTAACAATTATGAATTCTAGATTAGGGCAAAGAGAAAATGTCCAGCAATATCCAAATAAAAGGAAACTATTAGTATGTTTTCACTAGGCAATGTCTACAGTACAAAAATAACATTGTAAAAAAATGACTGTTGCACAAAAGTACATATATATATATATATATATATATACAAACAAAAATATAGTAATTTGTTTTCTACATTTTTAATATTTCGAATTTCACATTTATCTTTCATAGAATATTTGTTTTTAAGACTCATCTTTTTTCTTTCAGCGTCATCAGCTCCACCTACTCCAGGAAAAGCAGGGGCATCGGGTATATATAAAGTCATGCTAGTCATACAGTTGTCTTATATGTTACATTTGCCTGTAAGAGCAGGCAGATATTCTGCATTGACAAAGTAGGTGATTGCCTACATATACAGTAAATGTGAACTGCAGATAGAAGCAGCTGGAAAATGTTCAGCTGTGCACTAGTGGCACTCCATATGTGGGAGATGAAATGAATGGTTTGTCCAGCTACTTTGGACAGCTTGGAATTCAACAATGACACACAAAAACCCCTTCACAGAAAAATAATGCTTTTGTGAGGAAAATATTCTGCATTCATTTAGTAACACTTACAAATCACAGGTATGTCAAATGAGTGTTTGTGACTTTATGATGCAAGCAACGTTTAGGGAAACATTGCCCACTTTTATAGATGTTTTCACTCCATTGTTAGGCTTTGAAAAAGAAGATTTGCCCCTTTTAAATTTATTGTATTTTAGCTTATTTATCATGTTAAAATATTTCAGATTATCTAACTCATTGTAATGTAAGAGAAAGACAATGCAAGTAAACATAAAATTCAATTCATCGATACCAATCTTTTTACTTCAGTGGCATCAACTCCACCTACTACAAAAGAAGCAGGGACTTCTGGTACATATTAATACTTGTCATAGATTTGTGTCATATGTTAGAATAGCTTGTGAGAGCAAAGCACACTTTTTGCACTGACAATGTTAATCATTGCCTGCACCTAACAATTATGAATTCTAGATTAGGGCAAAGGGAAAATGTCCAGCAATATCCAAAAAAAGGAAACTATTAGTATGTTTTCACTTGGCAATGTCTACAGTACAAAAATAACATTGTAAAAAAATGACTGTTGCACAAAAGTACATAAATATATATATATATACAAACAAAAATATAGTAATTTGTTTTCTACATTTTTAATATTTCGAATTTCACATTTATCTTTCATAGAATATTTGTTTTTAAGACTCATCTTTTTTCTTTCAGCGTCATCAGCTCCACCTACTCCAGGAAAAGCAGGGGCATCAGGTATATATAAAGTCATGATAGTCATACAGTTGTCTTATATGTTACATTTGCCTGTAAGAGCAAGCACGTATTCCGCATTGACAAAGTAGATGATTGCCTACATATACAGTAAATGTGAACTGCAGATAGAAGCAGCTGGAAAATGTTCAGCTGTGCACTAGTGGCACTCCATATGTGGGAGATGAAATGAATGGTTTGTCAGCTACCTTGGTGCCGCACCCCCACTTTAAAGACTTAAAGTGGGGGGAAAAAGTGCGGCCTATATTCGGGCAAATACGGTATTTCTATATAAATCATAGTAATAATGAGCACAAAATAATAAATCCTAAGTAGTAGTTTCCCATTTGAAACTATGAAATAAATTATTAATAATAATTATGGTCAAGTCTCGATGCCTGGGCCAGACCCCCCAACCAATCTGTGGGGTTGAAAAGGCCACAGACGATTTATTTAACTTGGCATTGTCACGTAACCTAAATCAAAACTAGGTGCGTTAAAAGGGCAATGAGTACCAAAAACGCCTATAAATAACATAAATAATTAACATGAAAAAATAAGAAGACGCAAAAACTTCCCTAAGCTTACCAGAGGAGGACATGCCCATCCCCAGACCCAAAGTTCCCAGCACCACCAGCCAGGAACCTCCCACCGAAATACCATTAAATGCTCTCCCCAGAGGTTCAGCCCCTAGATGCCTTTTAAGCTTTCGCCAAGACCACATCCCTTAACACCTTAAGCTGAATGCCCCCCCACCAAAAAAGAAACAAGGCCTTTTCAACAACCTCTGATATAGTCAAATTAAAAAAATTCAAAACTAAGTCAGAGAGATGCACCCCATCATCCCCAAAAAAAACCCGAGCAAAAACCCTCCACGGCAATGTGCCTCACCCCCCCCGGTGCCTCTGCCACATTAATGGCTATTCCCCTCTGCCCAACGGGCTGGAAACCTCAATGCTCTGCTCAGACAACATGTAGCGAAGAGCCTGCTACTACTCTAGGATCCATTCCATCATGTTTAGGGTGGAGTTTCAATGGTTGACTACATCCTGACATAGGTGGTGATAGGTTGGCTTGTCTTCTCCTGCTCCTCCCTCAGCTGCTTGCTTGCCTTCACTCTGTAGTGAAAGTGCCTGGCAATCTTACGACATTTGGCAATGGGTAAGCACCTTGTAGCCTTCAAGCTTAATATATTAATTTATTTTCTACATTTTTAATATTTCGAATTTCACATTTATCTTTCATAGAATATTTGTTTTTAAGACTCATCTTTTTTCTTTCAGCATCATCAGCTCCACCTACTCCAGGAAAAGCAGGGACATCAGGTATATATAAAGTCATGCTAGTCATACAGTTGTCTTATATGTTACATATGCCTGTAAGAGCAAGCACATATTCCGCATTGACAAAGTAGGTGATTGCCTACATATACAGTAAATGTGAACTGCAGATAGAAGCAGCTGGAAAATGTTCAGCTGTGCACTAGTGGCACTCCATATGTGGGAGATGAAATGAATGGTTTGTCCAGCTACTTTGGACAGCTCGGACTTCAACGATGACACACAAAAACCCCTTCACAAAAAATAATGCTTTTGTGAGGAAAATATTCTGCATTCATTTAGTGACACTTACAAATCACAGGTATGTCAAATGAGTGTTTGCGACTTTATGATGCAAGCAACGTTTAGGGAAACATTGCCCACTTTCATAGGTGTTTTCACTCCATTGTTAGGCTTTGAGAAAGAAGATTTGCCCCTTTTAAATTTCTTGTATTTTAGCTTATTTATCATGGTAAAATGTTTCAGATTATCTAACTCATTGTAATGTAAGAGAAAGACAATGCAAGTAAACATAAAATTCAATTCATCGATACCAATCTTTTTACTTCAGTGCCATCAACTCCACCTACTACAAAAGAAGCAGGGACTTCTGGTACATATTAATACTTGTCATAGATTTGTGTCATATGTTAGAATAGCTTGTGAGAGCAAAGCACACTTTTTGCACTGACAATGTTAATCATTGCCTGCACGTAACAATTATGAATTCTAGATTAGGGCAAAGGGAAAATGTCCAGCAATATCCAAAAAAAGGAAACTATTAGTATGTTTTCACTTGGCAATGTCTACAGTACAAAAATAACATTGTAAAAAAATGACTGTTGCACAAAAGTACATAAATATATATATATATATACAAACAAAAATATAGTAATTTGTTTTCTACATTTTTAATATTTCGAATTTCACATTTATCTTTCATAGAATATTTGTTTTTAAGACTCATCTTTTTTCTTTCAGCGTCATCAGCTCCACCTACTTCAGGAAAAGCAGGGACATCAGGTATATATAAAGTCATGCTAGTCATACAGTTGTCTTATATGTTACATTTGCCTGTAAGAGCAAGCACATATTCCGCATTGACAAAGTAGGTGATTGCCTACATATACAGTAAATGTGAACTGCAGATAGAAGCAGCTGGAAAATGTTCAGTGATACCAAAAAAAACAAAATTAACAAGTAACATTTTTTTCCTGCTATAAACGCTGCAGAATTATTATTTTTTTACATATTACTTCTGTAAATATATACGTATATTTATATGTGTAATCCTGTATAAATCATAGTAATAATCAGCACACTATACACGATCCTAAGTTTTAAATAGCTTCCCTTTAAATGCTATGAAATAAATTAATGATAATAATAATTATGGTCAGGTCTTAGGCAAGAGTTTTAGTAACCTTTGTTTGGCTAATGGTGCACCAATCATATGATTACAATGAAATAAAGAATAGATGATTCAGATTGGCTCCATTTTTATGTTTAATGTCAACTGTATCTTTTATAGAATATTTGTTTTTAAAATCCATCATTTTGTTTCAGAGCCATCAACCTCACCTTCTCCAGAAGAAGGAGGGCCTTCTGGTAAATATTAACGTGCGTCATAAATTTGTGTCATATGTTAAAATAGTCTGTAGGCGCAAAGCACACTTTTTGCATAAACAATGTTACTATTATTATTATTATTATTATTATTATGTTAGTCATTGCCTACACATGGCAATTATGAATTCTAGATTAGGCCAAAGGGAAAATGTCCAGCCATATCCAAAAAAACAGCATCTATTAGCATGTTTTCACTTGGCTAAGTTTAGAGTACAAAAATAGCATTGTAAAAAAAAAACTGTTGCAAAAAAACCTAAAAAACAATATATATATATATATATATATATATATATATGAATTTGTATGAAAATATATGAATTCATTTTCTACATTTTAGGGTTTCCAATTTCATTTTTATCTTTCATAGAATATTTGTTTTTAAAACTCATCTTTTTTCTTTCAGCGTCATCAGCTCCACCTACTCCAGGAAAAGCAGGGACATCAGGTATATATAATGTCATGCTAGTCATACAGTTGCCTTATATGTTACATTTGCCTGTAAGAGCAAGCACATATTCCGCATTGACAAAGTAGGTGATTGCCTACATATACAGTAAATGTAAACTGCAGATAGAAGTAGCTGGAAAATGTTCAGTGATACCAAAAAAACAAAATTAGCAAGTAACACTTTTTTCCTGCAATAACCGCTGCAGAATTTTTTTTACATATTACTTTTGTAAATTTATACATATGTTTATTTATATGTGTATTTCTATATAAATCATAGTAATAATTATCATACTATAGTTGATCCTAAATAGTAAATAGTTTCCCATTCAAAGCAATCAAATAAATTAATGATAATAATTATTGTCAGGTCTTGAGCAAGAGTTTTAGTATACTTTTTTGGTTAAAGCTTCTATGATTACAATGAAAACAAGAATAGATTAATTAGATTTGTACCATTTTGATGTTTAATTTCGAATTAATCTTTTATAGAATCTGTTTTTAGAAACTAATTTTTTGTTAGAATAGCCTTGGGGGCTTGGGAGAGTTGTCCCCCTATCTTCCATAGAATTTCTCAAGGTTTGAGTCTTCTCCAAATCAGTAATTCAGATGCAGAAACAAGCCCTCTCGTTAGATATTGTCTGTGGTTATGTCACGAACCGGGTCCATGCAGACGACTGTAATGACCCAGAGCGCCCAAAGATTGTGTTCAGGAGCTACGGTGCAGTAGCGGAGTTGGACAGGCCTTGTTGCAGGGCAACAGCACTCTCCCGGTGGGCATCTAGGGTTGTGCAGCCACATACCAGCCCCCTGACATAGCAGCGGATGATGACAGAACAGAGAAGGACTTGGAGATATCCTGCAGCCACCCTGGAGCAGGCATAAGACATAGCACTGGAATCATGTGCAGGGTGCTGCAGGCTGAGAGTAGGGAAGCTAAGCAGAGTACAGGAGAAACATAGCAAGCAAGGGTGACAGAGCAAGGAGCATAACCAGACAAGATATACATAATACAGGGAACAAGACAAGGAATACTCAAGACATGAACAGGACAGGACACCCCTCTACCGGGGTTACAAGACAGGACATCCCTCTACCGGGGTTACAAGACAGGACACCCCTCTACCGGGGATTCAAGTCAGGACTCCCCTCAACCGGGATTCTAGATAGGACACCCCTCTACTGGGGATTCAAGACAGGACACCCCTCTACCGGGGATACAAGACAGGACATCCCTCTGCCGGGGATACAAGACAGGACACCCCTCTACCGGGGATACAGGACAGGACACCCCTCTACCGGGGATACAGGACAAGACACCCCTCTACATTATAGACTGACACACATAAATACAGGAACTAGCCTAGGACTGTATGATAACTATTGGAGATTCCTTCACATCTTATGGCCATAGTATGCTTAGCCCACCACTACGCCAAAGTACTCCAATGACGGTGGGTCCTAACACTAAAACCTACCTACAGAGGAACTTAACATGAACTCCAAACACAGAGAGACATACCTGTAGACTGCTGACTGAGACAAACAGAACACACGGGTGGGGCACACCTTATAAAGGAAACAGAGCTGAAGCAAAGGAATCAGAGGTTCAGGACAGAACATACAGAAATCCAGAAATGGACCACAGCAAGACAGGGAAACAAAAGACATGCAGCTCCGCAGCCTGGGTAGAGCGTGACATGTTATAAGCAGTGATTGCTCTGTGGGCCCTCCCGCATCTTAGTTGAATTAGTGGTGTGGCCAAGATCGTCATAACACCTGGGCACTACCAGCATGGGATGGTCCCTGGCATAGAAATTTTAGTTGTGGATTTGCAAGGTGACTTTGAGCATTGAGGCCTGAAAGGTGGACCCACATTGGCAACAGTCTAAAGGCCTATACTACCTCCTGCTGTTTGGCATTGGGGTACCTGGACTCCCTATCATACCCAGTCAGGGCCAGGGGGCCTTGGTAAGTCTGTTATCTGCTTTTGATGCTGCTCTGTAAAGAGGAAAGCCTCCAGATAGTGTCCTTGTGTATGTGGCATGCGTTTATTCCCTATGGTGGAGCCCTCCTAAATAATTCGGCCATGTCTGGGGTTTGCGAGTTCTTAGTTGTGCACCTGGACAGTATAAGGACCAGCTCATCGAGTTTGGTTGTAAATGATCATCCAGATTGTGGTGTTTTTGTAGTATATCTATGAGGCATATGAGGAGCCTCAAGCACTTGTCCCGCACCAACCCCCCACGGGGATATATCAGAGTAATAACCAGCAAACAAGAATGATTTCATAGTAAAAAATTGTTTCTCATTTCCATCCATGAAATAAATTAATGATGATGATAATATTTATGGTCAGGTATTGGGTAAGTATTTCACTAGACTTTGGCTAATGGTGCACCAATTCTATGAATGTAATAATCATGGCCAGGTCTCAGATGAGCGATTCAGTAGAAGTTATTTGGCTCATGGTGCACCAATTGTATGATTACAATGAAACAATTAAAAGATTAATTAGATTTCTACAGTTTTAAGGTTTATTTTCACATCTATCTTTTTATACAATAGTTGTTTTAAAAACCAATATTTTTGTTTTAGAGCCACCAACCTCACCTACTCCAGAAGAAGGAGGGCCATCTGGTAAATATAAACACTTGTCATAAATTTGTGTCATAACTTACATTTCCCTGTAAGAGAAAGGCAAACTTTCCTCACTGAGAAAGTTGGTCATTGCCTACACATAGCAATTATGAATTCTAGATTAGGCCAAAGGGAAAATGTCTAGCCATATCCAAAAAAACAGCATCTATTAGTATGTTTTCACTTGGCAGCCGGAAAATGTTCAGCGATACCACAAAAAAGAAAATTTGCAAATAACACTTTTTTCCTGCCATGACCGCTGCAGAATTTTCTTTTTTACATACTTTTGTAAATATATACATATGTTTATTTATATGTGTATTTCTCTATAAATCATAGTAATAATCAGCACACTATAGTTGATCATAAGTTTTAAATAGTTTCCCATTAAAAGCTATTAAATAAATTAATGATAATAATAATTATGGTCAGGTCTTAGGCAAGAGGTTTAGTGACCTTTGTTTGGCTAATGGTGCACCAATTCTATGATTACAATGAAATACAGAATAGATGATTTAGATTTTCACCAGTTTAATGTTTCATTTCAAATGTATCTTTTATAGAATATTTGTTTTTAAAATCCATCTTTTTGTTTCAGAGCTATCAACCTCACCTACTCCAGAAGAAGGAGGGCCTTCTGGTAAACATTAACACTTGTCATAAATTTGTGTCATATGTTAGAATAGTCTGTAGGAGGAAAGCACACTTTTTGCATTAACAATGTTATTATTATTATGTTAGTCATTGCCTACACATGGCAATTATGAATTCTAGATTAGGCCAAAGTGAAAATGTCCAGCCATATCAAAAAAAAACAGCATCTATTAGCATGTTTTCACTTGGCTATGTCTAGAGTACAAAAATAGCATTGTAAAAAAAATACTGTTGCAAAAAAACCCCCCAAAAAACAACATATATATATATCTATATATATCTATATATATAGATATAGATATATATATATATATATATATATATATATATATGAAAATATATGAATTCGTCTGAAAATATATGAATTCATTTTCTACATTTTAGGGTTTCCAATTTCACTTTTATCTTTCATAAAATATTTGGTTTTAAGACTCATCTTTTTTCTTTCAGCGTCATTAGCTCCACCTACTCCAGAAGAAGCAGGGACATCTGGTATATATTAAGTCATGCTAGTCATACGGTTTTCTCATATGTTACATTTAACTGTAAGAGCAAGCACACATTCTGCATTGACAAAGTAGGTAATTGCCTACATATACAGTAAATGTAAACTGCAGATTGGAGCAGCGGGAAAATGTTCAGCCATACCAAAAAACAGATTTAGCAAGTAACACTTTTTTCCTGCAATAACCGCTGCAGAATTTTTTTTACATATTACTTTTGTAAATATACACATATGTTTGTTTATATGTGTATTTTTATATAAATCATAGTAATAATTAGCATGATATAGTTGATACTAAATAGTAAATAGTTTCCCATTCAAAGCAATCAAATAAATTCATGATAATAATTGTTGTCAGGTCTTGAGCAAGAGTTTTAGTAGACTTTTTTGGTTGAAGATTCTATAATTACAATGAAAAAAAAGAATAGATTAATTAGATTTGTACCGTTTTGATGTTTAATTTCTAATGAATCTTTTATAGAATCTGTTTTTAGAAACCAATCTTTTTGTTTCAGAGCAACCAACCTCACCTACTCCAGAAGTAGCAGGGCCTTCTGGTAAATATTAACGCTTGTCATAAATTTGTGTCATTTGTTAGAATACCCTTGGGGGCTTGGGGGAGTTGTCCCCCTATCTTCCATAGAATTTCTCAAGGTTTGAGTCTTCTCCACATCAGTCATTCAGATGCAGAAACAAGCCCACTCGTTAGATGTTGTCTGTGGTTATAAGCAGTGATTGCTCTGTGGGCCCTCCCGCATCTTAGTTGAGTTAGTGGTGTGGCCAAGATCTTCATAACACCTGGGCACTACCAGCATGGGATGGTCCCTGGCATAGAAAGTTTAGTTGTGGATTTGCAAAGTGACTTTTAGCATTGAGGCCTGAACGGTGGACCCACTTTGGCAACAGTAAAGGCCTGGACTACCTCCTGCAGTTTGGCATTGGGGTACCCAGGCTCCCTATCAAACCCAGTCAGGGCCTGGGGGCCTTGGTAAGTCTGTTATCTGTTTTTGATGCTGCTGTGTTAAGAGGAAAGCCTCCAGGTAGTCTCCTTGTGTGTGCAGCATGCGTATATTCCCTATAGGGGGTCCTCCTAAATAATTCGGCCATGTCTGGGGTTTGCGAGTTCTTAGTTGTGCACCTGGACAGTATAAGGATCAGCTCATCGACTTGTTGTCGATGATCATCCAGATTGTGGTGCTTTTGTAGGAAATCTATGAGGCGTATAAGGAGCCTCAAGCGCTTGTCCCCCCCCCCCCCCCATGGGGATATATCAGAGTAATAACAATAATGATTTCATAGTAAAAAATTGTTTCTCATTTCCATCCATGAAATAAATTAATGATGATAATAATATTTATGGTTATGTATTGGGTAAGTATTTCACTAGTCTTTGGCTAATGGTGCACCTATTTTATGATTACATTAAAATAATTTTGTGTTTACAATGAATCAATGAATACATTATTTTTCTACAGTTTTAAGGTTTTCAATTTCAGATTAATCTTTCATAGAATATTTGTTTTCAAAACACATCTTTTTTCTTTCAGTGATATCAACTCCAGAAGAAGCAGGGCCATCTGGTATATATTAATATAGATTAATTATATATTAAAGTAGGTGGTTGCCTACACATATAGTAACTGTGAACTCCAGATTGGAGTAGGGAAAAATGTTCAGCCATATTCAAAAAACAATAGCAACACTTTTTTCTTGCAATGACTACTGCAGAAACTATGGCTAATGGTGCACCAATTGTATGATTACAGTGAAACAATTAAAAGATGAATCAGATTTCTACAGTTTTAAGGTTTAATTTATATTTTTATAGAATAGCTGTTTTCAAAAACAATATTTTAGTTTCAGAGCCATCAACCTCACCTACTCCAGAAGAAGTAGGGCCATCTGGTAACTATATACAGTTGCCATTTTATTGTGTCATAAGTTTGTGTAATAGTGTACCAAATCTATGATTACGACAAAACAAAATAATAAATATTTTTAAAATCTTTTTTCTGTCATCAACACTCACTTCTGAAGAAGCAGGGCCATCTGGTAAATATTAATACTTGTCATACATTTGTGTCGTATGTTATGTTTATAGCAATACTTATGGTCAGGTCTTGGACAAGTATTTCAGTAGACTTTGTTTAGCTATTGGTGCAAGTATAAAAATGTCATACAACTGTTTGTCATACATTTGTGTCATATTTCACACTAGCCTGTAAGAGTAAGGCACACTTTCTGCATCAACAAAGTAGGTGATTGCCTTTGCATATAGTAATTATGAACTCCAGTATATGTAGGCATATACAAAAAAAACAGCAGCAAGTAACTCTTTTTCTTTATTGGAAATCCCTTCACAAAAAAAAAAATTTTGTGAGGAAACTATTCTACATTCATTTAGTGCCACTTACAAATTATGTGTGTGTCAAATTAGTGTTTATGACTTTATTATGCAAGCAAAGTTTCAGGAATAATTGTCCACTTTCATTTTCCCTCCAATATTAGGCTCCAGCGACCCCTTACATAATATTTGTAAGTTCTGTGAAAAAAAAAATATTTGGCCCCTTTTACATTTCTTGTATTTTTGCTTATGTATCACATTTAAATGTTTCATTTTATCCATCTAATTTTAACGTAAGAAAAAGACAACACATTTAACATAAATATGAATTAATTGATACCAATCTTGTTATGTCAGGACCATCAACCTCACCTACTCCAATAATTATGGTCAGGTCTTGGACAAGTATTTCAGTAGACTTTGGTGCATCAATTCTATGATTATAATGAAACAGTAAATAGGTTAATTTGTTTTCTATATAAAATTTAAAAATGTCATACTCATCGTTTATAGAATGTTTGTTTTTAAAATATATCCTTTTTTCCAGACCCATCAATCACAACTACTCCTGAAGAAGCAGGGCCATCTGGTAAATATTCATACTTTGTGTCCTATTTCAGACTAGCCTGTAAGATAAGGTGACAAGTTTTTTAAAATGAAATCCGGGAACATTTTTTAAATTGGCAAATGGTAAAAAAAACCCTATTATATAAGCATATTTTCTTTCACCTATGTATGCAGTGTATTTGGTATGTGTTTATGAAGTGATTGTATGATATATATGTTATTTCTTACATTTTGTCCAGGAGATAAAAAAGATACTTCTTAAAATATTTTGGGCAGGGCTGAATTAAGATCATCATGGGCCTGGTGCTGAGGATTTGGGGCTTTTTTAATTGAAATAAATAAAATAGGCAGAATCTTAACTCCTTGGCACCCATGTATACTGGATAAAGATGACACCAGTGCTAAGCAGATAATAAAGGATAGAATCATATGTGATGGGATTGGGAGTACATCAGTACAGTAAAAAAGTTATCATACATGCGACACCAGAGGCCACAATTTAGTGGGATTCATCCTTTTTAATAAAATATGCAGATTGAATTAGAGTAAATAACACAAAACCTTTACGTTTCCTCTCACTGATTTCTGGGCCTAGAAGGTTTTGTCCTCAGAAGTGGTCTAAAAATTACGGAGGGCATTTTATCCCTGGATAAGTAAAAATTAAGTATTTATTTCTACAGTAAGTAAAGTGCCAGGAAATAGATGACCAAATACACACATCAGGACAGCCTCTGCCACACCAACACCCAGACACACATACCAGGACAGGCTCTGCCACACCGACACACACACCAGGACAGGCTCTGCCACACCGACACTGTCAGGGACCTGGGTCCATACAGACGACTGTAATGACCCAGAGCACCCAAAGAGGGAATTAAGGCGTCACAGTGCAAGAGACATAGCAAGAAACATAGCAAGCAAGGGGACAGAGCAAGCAAATGGGACAGAGCAAGGAACAGGGAGCCCGAACAAGAAATGTAGCCAGACAAGACATACATGGTACAGAACACAACAAAGCAAAGGGAACAAGGCAAGGAACACAAGGGATGGAGTGAGGGGCCGATATCCTCAGATGCTTCTCCTTTAAGCAAGGATAGAAAATCTTAAACTGGGACATGGGGATAGGAGAGAGGAACCTAGATCCTCAGATGATTCAGGGAAAATAAGGCACATAGAAGACTGACACACATAAATACAGGACTAGCCTAGGACTATATGATAAAAATTGGAGATTTTTTCACATCATATGGCCATAGTATGCTTAGCCCACCACTATGCCAAAGTACTCCAATATTCCGTGGGTCCTAGGACTAAACCCTGCCTACTGAATCACTAATAAACTAAAAGTAAACATTGAATCTAAACACAGAAAAGAAAAATACATACCTATAGACTGCAGACTGAAACAAATGTAACAAACGGGTGGGGCACAACTTATAAAGGAAACAGAAGCTGAAGCCAAGAGCAGGACCGAATTCAAGAGTTAGAAGTTAATGGCAGAACATAAGGAAATCCAGGAATGGATTACAGCGAGACAGGGGAACTGTAGCTAGGCAGAGGAACTGTAGCAAGACAGGGAAACTGTAGCAAAAAGGAAAAACCAGAGATATGCAGCTCTGCAGCCTGGATGGGACCTGACAGACACACACACCAGGACAGGCTCTGCAACACTGACACCGAAACACACACACACAAACACCAGGACAGCCTTTGCCACACCGACACCCAGAAACACACACCAGTACAGGCTCTGCTACACCGACACCCAAACACACACACCAGAACAGGCTCTGCCACAAAGACACCCCAAAAATAATGCTTTTTTGAGGAAAATGTTCTATATCCATTTAGTGCCACTTATAAATTTTGTATATGTCAAATGCTGCTTGTGACTTTATGATGCAAGGAAACGTTGCCCACTTTCATAAGCGTTTTTTACTTTTTACTCCAATATGAGGCTCTAACATCCCCTTACATAATATTTGTATGTCTTGTGAAAAAATATTTGGCCCCTTTTAAATTTCTTGTATTTTTGCTTATTTATCACATTTAAATGTTTCAGATTATCCAACTAACTTTAATGTAAGAGAAAGACGACGCATGTAAACGTAAAATTCAATTAATCGATACCAGGCATAAAAGGCTTGCGTGTTCTCTGCTTTTGAAGGGTGGTAGGTGACAAATCATATGATATTTGGATGTTGTCTCTCTCTGGTTCCATCCTGGAGATCCTTCAGGCTAATTCTTTGGCGAAGTAGCATTGTAAGTTTGTTATAATGTCTCTTGGGCTACTCTCTTGTCACAGTTTGGGGTGCAGGGCCCTATGTATATAGACTAACTTCAGGTTTGCATCTAGTAGATCATACAAGACGTTACGTAGATATTCAGTGAATAATTCCTCCAAATTGAGAACAGTCTAAGGGACTTCTCTGATGCGGCGGTTAGATCTGCTAGACCTGCTGTCCAGGTCCTAATATGTGTCTGCCAGGTCTCTTTGTTTGTTGTGAAGTCTGCTAACATCCACTTCCAAGGCCTCACATCCATGTGGTCCTGGCGTAATACTACCTTGTCAATGCCAATGGTTATTACGGTAATATCTGCTCATATGTTGGCTACCCTTCCTCTCAGGTCTGCCTAAAGCTCAATTTAAGCGATAGGAAAAGCTCTCAGATTTGTTTTTAAAATGATTTCTGTTGTAAACATATATGTATATGTGTATATATATATATATATATATAGAGAGAGAGAGAGAGAGAGAGAGAGAACGAGAGAGAGAGAGAGAGAGAGAGAGATACATCAGAGTAATCATTTACACAAGAAACAATAAAGTTTCCATAGTTAGAAATGTTTTTTTCATTCCCATCCTTGAAATAAATTAATAATTATAATAACAGAGTTATGGTCAGGTATTGGGTAAGTGTTTCACTAGAGTTTGGATAATGGTAATTCTATGATTACAACAAAACTATTTTGTGATTACAATAAAACAATGAATACATAAATTATTTTTCTATAGTATTAGGGTTTTAAATTTCACATTTATCTTTCATAGAATATTTGTTTCCAAAACTAATATTTTTTCTTTCAGAGCAATCTACTCCAGAAGAAGCAGGGCTATCTGGTATATTTTAATGCTTGTCATAACTTTGTGTTATATGTTACATTTGCCCATAAGAACACTTTCTGCATTGACAAAGTAGGTGATTGCTTACAAATATAGTAACTGTGAACTCCAGATGCACAAAAATATATTAATTTATTTTCTACATTTTTAATATTTCTAATTTAACATTTATTTTTCATAGAATATTTGTTTCCAAGACTCATCTTTTTTCTTTCAGCATCACCAGCTCCTCCTACACCAGAAGAAGCAGGGCCATCTGGTATATATTAAGTCATGCTAGTTCATACGGTTGTCTCATATGTTACATTTGCCAGTAAGAGCAAGCAAACATTATGCATTGACAAAGTAGGTAATTGCCTACACATAGAGTAAATGTTAACTGCAGATAGGAGCAGCGGCAAAATGTTCAGCGATACCAAAAAACAAAATTAACAAGTAACACTATTTTTCTGCAATAACCACTGCAGAATTTTTTTTTTTTTACATATTACTTTTGTAAATATATACATATGTTTATTTATATGTGTATGTCTATATAAATCATAGTAATGCTCAGCACACTGTAGGTGATCCTAAGTTTTACATAGTTTCCTATTAAATGTTATGAGATAAATTATTGATAATAAAAATTAGGCAGGTCTTAGGCAAGAGTT
The DNA here is from genome assembly GCA_023333645.1 of Sceloporus occidentalis. Taxonomy (NCBI): domain Eukaryota; kingdom Metazoa; phylum Chordata; class Lepidosauria; order Squamata; family Phrynosomatidae; genus Sceloporus; species Sceloporus occidentalis. Next base: position 14,837,698 of record JALMGF010000017.1, read on the forward strand.
TTAGTAACCTTTGTTTGGCTAATGGTGTACCAATTCTATGATTACAATGACATAAAGAATAGATCATTTAGATTCCCACCGTTTTAATGTTTTATTTCAAACATATCTTTTATAGAATATTTGTTTTTAAAATCCATCTTTTTGTTTCAGAGCCAACAACCTCACCTACTCCAGAAGAAGAAGGGCCTTCTGGTAAATATTAACGCTTGTCATAAATTTGTGTCATATGCTGGAAAAGTCTGTAGGAGCAAAGCATGCATTTTGCATTAACAATGTTCTGCTTCTTATTTTTATGTTAGTCATTGCCTACACATAGGAATTATGAATTCTAGATTAGGCTAAAGGGAAAATGTCCAGCCTTATCCAAAAAAACAGCATCTATTAGTATGTTTTTCACTTGGCAACATCTAGAGCAGGGGTCCCCAACCACTGTCCATTATCGATCCTTGGCCTATAAGCAACTAGGCCGCACGATAGGGTGACCACATATCCCGGAATCAGTGGCTTCAAACACTGTCCTGTTTTTTTGACACGGAGGAGAGAGAGGGGCGCAGAGCGGTCGCTCATGAAGTATTCAGCAACCGCTCGGCACCCCACTCTTCCTAGCTCAGTCGCGGTGCCGGCATTTCATGCTTAGTTCTGGAATATCACGTCATATTCCGGCGCTCAGCAGTGAAGCAGCACACGCCACGGCAGAGCAGGGAGACAGAGGCCTCTCGCTCCCATCGTAGGACTCGTGGACGGTAAGTGAACTTCAAAGGGGGAGAGGGTAGATAGTGAGAAGGGGAGGAGAGGGGGTAGATAGTGACAAAGGGGGTAGATAGTGACAAAGGGGATGTAGATAGTGAGAATGTTGGTATATAGTAAGAAGGGGGAGGGGGTAGATATTGAGAGAAGGGGGGTAAAAGGGGTAGATAGTGAGAGGGGGTAGTAAGAATATTGAATGTAAGTAATATTGAATGAAAGTAAGAATGAGTGAGAGAATTAAAGTGGAGTATTATAAATAATAATACATATATTAATAATAATAATAGATAATAAATATATTAATAATAATAATAATAATAATAATAATAGAAGTAAAATGCACAATAAATGTAATGCACTTGAATACCGTGGAAAAATTGTCTTCCACAAAACCGGTCCCTGGTGCCAAAAGGTTGGGGACCGCTGGTCTAAAGAACCAAAATAACATTGTAAAAAAATTACTGTAGCAAAAAAACTGAAAATAGCCAATATATATATATATATATGAATTCATTTTCTACATTTTAAGGTTTCCAATTTCACATTTATCTTTCATAGAATATTTGTTTTTAAGACTCATCATTTTATAGTAATCATAGTAATAATTAGCATGCTATAGATGATCCTAAATAGTAAATAGTTTCCTATTCAAAGCTATCAAATAAATTAATGATAATAATTATTCTCAGGTCTTGAGCAAGAGTTTTAGTAGACTTTTTGGCTAAAGATTCCATGATTACAATGAAAAAAAGAATAGATTATTTATATTTGTACAGTTTTCATGTTTAATTTCAAATTAATCATTTCAAACCACTCTTTTTGTTTCAGAGCAACCAACTCCAGAAACTTTGTTTCAGAGTGAATCACCTACTCCAGAAATAAAATCTGGTAAATATAAACACTTGTCATAAATTTGTGTCATAAGTTACATTTCCCTGTAAGAGAACGGCAAGCTTTTCTCGTTGACAAGGTAGGTCATTGCCTACACATCATAATTATGAATTCTAGATTAAAGCAAGGGAAATGTGTATTTTTAGTAGATTTTGTTTTCTATTGAATAATTACACCGAAACAATAGGTATTTTTAAAACCCATCTTTTTTTTGTTTCAGAGCCATCTGGTAAATATTAATACTTTTTACCCATTTGTGTCATATCTTGCATTTGCCTCTAAGAGAAAGTCACACTTTCTACATTGACACAGTTAATAACTGCCTACAAGGGTAGTAACTCCTCTCGAGGCTATTCACTATTTTATAAGAGACATAGATCTGTCCAATTGGTACATCAGTGGTATTTCTTCCATTGGTAATATTTTAATCCAAGATTCTCTTATGCCCTTCTCCCAGATTAGAGAGATTTATTCCTTACCATCCTTAGAACTATTTACATATTTAAGAATTAAGAATAGGAATACAGAAAAACTTGGCTATTACACAAAAAAAAGAAACAAATCTCGGGTACAAATACACTCTTACAAAGCTTCTCTGGGGATGAGAAGGACTCACCGTTCTTGAGATGGGAGAGAGACCTGGGCATGGAGTTCCGTTTGGCGTCAAGCTTTTATAATGACAAAAAAATATGTCCATTCAGTAAATTTAATAGAGACCTATATTAAGGTGACATACAGATGGTACCTAGTCTCATCTAGACTTAATAAAATTAACCAGTCAAATTCACCTCAATGCTGGTGCTGTTGTGCTAATATCGGCACCATCTTCCACGTGTGGTGGGAGTGTTCCCAATTATTAAATGTTAAGAATAACATCTCACAGATGTTGGATTCACGTCTCCACTCACAAGTTCAATTTAATCCACAGATGTTTTTGTTCCATATGGGCCTAGAGAAATTCAACATAAACCAAAGGATTCTCATTATGCATATTTGTCTTGCTGCAAATATATATATATCGTTAGAAATTGGAGAAACTTTGGAATAATTAACTGGGAGATAATCGCTAATCAAATTTATTACCAGTATATAATGTAAAGAGGCTATTATTCTAAACTTGCCAAGAATGATAAATTTGAAAAAATCTGGCAACCATGGAAAATATTTCGAGATGCTCGTGTAGAGAATGTAGACCTCTCTAATTTATGGGTCTCAGCCTCTCAGCTTCCCTCTATGTGAGTATGTTATAGTATGAATGGTAGAGAAATGCGGAATTGTCAGATATATACGAATGACATTAATTGTAATCTATGTATTTATATTTCTTTTTTGTTGATTATTTTTTAATTTCTTTATATACAAAAGATGTTGTAAAAATGTTCCTTTTGTGTTTCTCTTAAGTTTGATGAATGTCGATGTACATACTGTATTGTAACTAAATTCAAGAATGTTATATGTTTTAAATTTGCTTTTTTTTGACAAGGAAAAAAAAAAAAATAAAGATAAAAAAAAAGAGAGTGGAAAATGTTCAGCCATATCCATAAAAACAATAGCTAATAGCATGTTTTCCCTTGACAAGCTCTACTGAAAAAAATTATGTTTTGAAAAAATACATACTGTATATAATAATGAGTATACAATATTTTTTTCTAAGTAACAAATAGTTTTCCATTCCAAACTATGAAATATTTTAATTATTATAATAATAATTATGGTTAGGTCTTGACCAAGTATTTCAGTAGACTTTAGCTATTGGTGCATCAATTCTATGATTACAATGAAATAGTAAATAAGTTAATTTGTTTTCTACATAAAGTTTTAAAATATTATACTTATCTTTTGTAGAATATTTGTTTTCAAAAGACATAATCTTTTTCAGAGCCATCAACCACACCTACTCTGGAAGAAGCAGGGACATCCGGTAAATATAAATGTTTGTCATATTTCACACTAGCCTGTAAGAGTAAGTCACACTTTCTGCATCGACAAAGTGGGTGATTGCCTTTACATGTAGTAATTATTAATTCCAGATTAGAGTAAGGGGAAAATGTTCAGCCGTATACACCAAAAAAGTAACTCTTTCTTTTTTGGAAAAAATATTCTGCATCCATTTAATGGCTGTGGAAAAAAAAAAGATTTCTTGTATTTTTGCTTATTTATCACATTTAAATGCTTCAGATTACCCATCTAATTTTAATGTAAGAGAAAGACATAAAATTCAATTCATCGATACCAATCTTTTTATTTCAGGGCCATCAACCTCACCTACTCGACAAGAAGGACCTTCTGGTAAATATTAACAATTCTCATAAAGTGTCAGAGCAATGATTTCTTTCCTCATTGACAAAGTTGGTCATTGACTATACATAGTAATTATTAGACTTGTGCATTCGTCTTCGGGCGAACATGGAAACGAACATGAAGAGTGCGTTTTCGTGTTCATTCCGAAGACGCGCCGAAGAGAAGACGGCGGCGGTAAAACGTAGGCGAAGACACACACCACGAAGATCTTCGTGATTGTCTTCGTCTACCATTCTCTCCCCCCCCCTCTTCTAACTTACCTTGTCTTCGTGGCTTCGCGGCAGTTCCCGTAAGTGGAAATCCGCAGGTTCGCTGTCACGGGTTACAGGGCAGTGCGAATGAGCTTATTGGTCGCCTACAGGGACCTCCTCTGGCATCAACCAATTGGTTGATGCCAGAGGAAGACCCTGCAGGTGACCAATAGGCTCACTCGCACGGTCTTTGTAACCCCTGCCAGCGAACCTATGGATTTCCGCTCCCGTTAACCCCTTCGATGCTGCGTTATCTAACACAGCATCGAAGGGGTTAACGGGAGCGGAAATCCATAGGTTAAAGGGCCGTGCAAGCGACCAATAGGCTCACTTGCACGGCCCCTTAACCCTTTAAAAAAAAAGTTAACCCCTAACTAATTGAACAGGGAGGGAGAACAGTGGGATCTGCCAGGTAAGTTGCAGCATTGAGGTTTTAAAACCCCAATGCTGCAACTTACCCTGCCGATGCCACTGATCTCCCTCCCTGTTCAATTAGTTAAATGTCCGTACGAGCGACTTTATTGTTCGCTCGTACGGACATTTAATTAATTGAACAAGGAGGGAGACCAGTGGGATGTGCCGGGTAAGTTGCAGCATTGGGGTTTTAAAACCCCAATGCTGCAACTTACCCTGCCGATGCCACTGGTCTCCCTCCCTGTTCACTAATAAACTAAAAGTAAACATTGAATCTAAACACAGAAAAGAAAAATACATACCTATAGACTGCAGACTGAAACAAATGTAACAAACGGGTGGGGCACAACTTATAAAGGAAACAGAAGCTGAAGCCAAGAGCAGGACCGAATTCAAGAGTTAGAAGTTAATGGCAGAACATAAGGAAATCCAGGAATGGATTACAGCGAGACATGGGAACTGTAGCTAGACAGGGGAACTGTAGCAAGACAGGGAAACTGTAGCGAAAAAGGAAAAACCAGAGATATGCAGCTCCGCAGCCTGGATGGGACCTGACAGACACACACCAGGACAGGCTCTGCCACACCGACACCCAAACACACACACACAAACACACACACACACACACCAGGACAGCCTTTGCCACACCGACACCCAGAAACACACACCAGTACAGGCTCTGCTACACCGACACCCAAACACACACACCAGGACAGGCTCTGCCACAAAGACACCCCAAAAATAATGCTTTTTTGTGGAAAATGTTCTGTATCCATTTAGTGCCACTTATAAATTATGTATATGTCAAATGCTGCTTGTGACTTTATGATGCAAGGAAACGTTGCCCACTTTCATAAGCGTTTTTTACTTTTTACTCCAATATGAGGCTCTAACATCCCCTTACATAATATTTGTATGTCTTGTGAAAAAATATTTGGCCCCTTTTAAATTTCTTGTATTTTTGCTTATTTATCACATTTAAATGTTTCAGATTATCCAACTAATTTTAATGTAAGAGAAAGACGACGCATGTAAACGTAAAATTCAATTAATCGATACCAGGCATAAAAGGCTTGCGTGTTCTCTGCTTTTGAAGGGTGGTAGGTAACAAATCATATGATATTTGGATGTTGTCTCTCTCTGGTTCCATCCTGGAGATCCTTCAGGCTGATTCTTTGGCGAATTAGCATTGTAAGTTTGTTATAATGTCTCTTGGGCTACTGTCTTGTCACAGTTTGGGGTGCAGAGCCCTATGTATATGGACTAACTTCAGGTTTGCGTCTGGTGTTCTTCTAGTTCATACGGTTGTCTCATATGTTACATTTGCCAGTAAGAGCAAGCAAACATTCTGCATTGACAAAGTAGGTAATTGCCTACACATAGAGTAAATGTTAACTGCAGATAGGAGCAGCGGCAAAATGTTCAGCGATACCAAAAAACAAAATTAACAAGTAACACTATTTTTCTGCAATAACCACTGCAGAATTTTTTTTTTTTTTACATATTACTTTTGTAAATATATACATATGTTTATTTATATGTGTATGTCTATATAAATCATAGTAATGCTCAGCACACTGTAGGTGATCCTAAGTTTTACATAGTTTCCTATTAAATGCTATGAAATAAATTAATGATAATAAAAATTAGGCAGGTCTTAGGCAAGAGTTTTAGTAACCTTTGTTTGGCTAATGGTGTACCAATTCTATGATTACAATGACATAAAGAATAGATCATTTAGATTCCCACCGTTTTAATGTTTTATTTCAAACATATCTTTTATAGAATATTTGTTTTTAACATCCATCTTTTTGTTTCAGAGCCAACAACCTCACCTACTCCAGAAGAAGAAGGGCCTTCTGGTAAATATTAACGCTTGTCATAAATTTGTGTCATATGCTGGAAAAGTCTGTAGGAGCAAAGCATGCTTTTTGCATTAACAATGTTCTGCTTCTTATTTTTATGTTAGTCATTGCCTACACATAGCAATTATGAATTCTAGATTAGGCTAAAGGGAAAATGTCCAGCCGTATCCAAAAAAACAGCATCTATTAGTATGTTTTTCACTTGGCAACATCTAGAGCAGGGGTCCCCAACCACTGGGCCGCGGACCAGTATCGATCCTTGGCCTATAAGCAACTAGGCCGCACGATAGGGTGACCACATATCCCGGAATCAGTGGCTTCAAACGCTGTCCTGTTTTTTTGACATGGAGGAGAGAGAGGGGCGCAGAGCGGTCGCTCATGAAGTATTCAGCAACCGCTCGGCACCCCTCTCTTCCGTGAGGCCTCTAGCTCAGTCGCGGTGCCGGCATTTCATGCTTAGTGCTGGAATATCACGTCATACTCCGGCGCTCAGCAGTGAAGCAGCACACGCCACGGCAGAGCAGGGAGACAGAAGCCTCTCGCTCCCATCGTAGGACTCGTGGACGGTAAGTGAACTTCAAAGGGGGAGAGGGTAGATAGTGAGAAGGGGAGGAGAGGGGGTAGATAGTGACAAAGGGGGTAGATAGTGACAAAGGGGGTGTAGATAGTGAGAAAGTTGGTATATAGTAAGAAGGGGGAGGGGGTAGATATTGAGAAAAGGGGGGTAAAAGGGGTAGATAGTGAGAGGGGGTAGTAAGAATATTGAATGTAAGTAATATTGAATGAAAGTAAGAATGAGTGAGAAAATTAAAGTGGAGTATTATAAATAATAATACATATATTAATAATAATAATAGATAATAAATATAATAATAATAATAATAATAATAATAATAATAGAAGTAAAATGCACAATAAATGTAATGCACTTGAATAAAACCCAAAACACGGTCCGTGGAAAAATTGTCTTCCACAAAACCGGTCCCTGGTGCCAAAAAGGTTGGGGACCGCTGGTCTAGAGTACCAAAATAACATTGTAAAAAAAATTACTGTAGCAAAAAAACTAAAAAAAGCCAATATATATATATATATATATATATGAATTCATTTTCTACATTTTAAGGTTTCCAATTTCACATTTATCTTTCATAGAATATTTGTTTTTAAGACTCATCATTTTATAGTAATCATAGTAATAATTAGCATGCTATAGATGATCCTAAATAGTAAATAGTTTCCTATTCAAAGCTATCAAATAAATTAATGATAATAATTATTCTCAGGTCTTGAGCAAGAGTTTTAGTAGACTTTTTGGCTAAAGATTCCATGATTACAATGAAAAAAAGAATAGATTATTTATATTTGTACAGTTTTCATGTTTAATTTCAAATTAATCATTTCAAACCACTCTTTTTGTTTCAGAGCAACCAACTCCAGAAACTTTGTTTCAGAGTGAATCACCTACTCCAGAAATAAAATCTGGTAAATATAAACACTTGTCATAAATTTGTGTCATAAGTTACATTTCCCTGTAAGAGAACGGCAAGCTTTTCTCGTTGACAAGGTAGGTCATTGCCTACACATCATAATTATGAATTCTAGATTAAAGCAAGGGAAATGTGTATTTTTAGTAGATTTTGTTTTCTATTGAATAATTACACCGAAACAATAGGTATTTTTAAAACCCATCTTTTTTTTGTTTCAGAGCCATCTGGTAAATATTAATACTTTTTACCCATTTGTGTCATATCTTGCATTTGCCTCTAAGAGAAAGTCACACTTTCTACATTGACACAGTTAATAACTGCCTACAAGGGTAGTAACTCCTCTCGAGGCTATTCACTATTTTATAAGAGACATAGATCTGTCCAATTGGTACATCAGTGGTATTTCTTCCATTGGTAATATTTTAATCCAAGATTCTCTTATGCCCTTCTCCCAGATTAGAGAGATTTATTCCTTACCATCCTTAGAACTATTTACATATTTAAGAATTAAGAATAGGAATACAGAAAAACTTGGCTATTACACAAAAAAAAGAAACAAATCTCGGGTACAAATACACTCTTACAAAGCTTCTCTGGGGATGAGAAGGACTCACCGTTCTTGAGATGGGAGAGAGACCTGGGCATGGAGTTCCGTTTGGCGTCAAGCTTTTATAATGACAAAAAAATATGTCCATTCAGTAAATTTAATAGAGACCTATATTAAGGTGACATACAGATGGTACCTAGTCTCATCTAGACTTAATAAAATTAACCAGTCAAATTCACCTCAATGCTGGTGCTGTTGTGCTAATATCGGCACCATCTTCCACGTGTGGTGGGAGTGTTCCCAATTATTAAATGTTAAGAATAACATCTCACAGATGTTGGATTCACGTCTCCACTCACAAGTTCAATTTAATCCACAGATGTTTTTGTTCCATATGGGCCTAGAGAAATTCAACATAAACCAAAGGATTCTCATTATGCATATTTGTCTTGCTGCAAATATATATATATCGTTAGAAATTGGAGAAACTTTGGAATAATTAACTGGGAGATAATCGCTAATCAAATTTATTACCAGTATATAATGTAAAGAGGCTATTATTCTAAACTTGCCAAGAATGATAAATTTGAAAAAATCTGGCAACCATGGAAAATATTTCGAGATGCTCGTGTAGAGAATGTAGACCTCTCTAATTTATGGGTCTCAGCCTCTCAGCTTCCCTCTATGTGAGTATGTTATAGTATGAATGGTAGAGAAATGCGGAATTGTCAGATATATACGAATGACATTAATTGTAATCTATGTATTTATATTTCTTTTTTGTTGATTATTTTTTAATTTCTTTATATACAAAAGATGTTGTAAAAATGTTCCTTTTGTGTTTCTCTTAAGTTTGATGAATGTCGATGTACATACTGTATTGTAACTAAATTCAAGAATGTTATATGTTTTAAATTTGCTTTTTTTTGACAAGGAAAAAAAAAAAAATAAAGATAAAAAAAAAGAGAGTGGAAAATGTTCAGCCATATCCATAAAAACAATAGCTAATAGCATGTTTTCCCTTGACAAGCTCTACTGAAAAAAATTATGTTTTGAAAAAATACATACTGTATATAATAATGAGTATACAATATTTTTTTCTAAGTAACAAATAGTTTTCCATTCCAAACTATGAAATATTTTAATTATTATAATAATAATTATGGTTAGGTCTTGACCAAGTATTTCAGTAGACTTTAGCTATTGGTGCATCAATTCTATGATTACAATGAAATAGTAAATAAGTTAATTTGTTTTCTACATAAAGTTTTAAAATATTATACTTATCTTTTGTAGAATATTTGTTTTCAAAAGACATAATCTTTTTCAGAGCCATCAACCACACCTACTCTGGAAGAAGCAGGGACATCCGGTAAATATAAATGTTTGTCATATTTCACACTAGCCTGTAAGAGTAAGTCACACTTTCTGCATCGACAAAGTGGGTGATTGCCTTTACATGTAGTAATTATTAATTCCAGATTAGAGTAAGGGGAAAATGTTCAGCCGTATACACCAAAAAAGTAACTCTTTCTTTTTTGGAAAAAATATTCTGCATCCATTTAATGGCTGTGGAAAAAAAAAAGATTTCTTGTATTTTTGCTTATTTATCACATTTAAATGCTTCAGATTACCCATCTAATTTTAATGTAAGAGAAAGACATAAAATTCAATTCATCGATACCAATCTTTTTATTTCAGGGCCATCAACCTCACCTACTCGACAAGAAGGACCTTCTGGTAAATATTAACAATTCTCATAAAGTGTCAGAGCAATGATTTCTTTCCTCATTGACAAAGTTGGTCATTGACTATACATAGTAATTATTAGACTTGTGCATTCGTCTTCGGGCGAACATGGAAACGAACATGAAGAGTGCGTTTTCGTGTTCATTCCGAAGACGCGCCGAAGAGAAGACGGCGGCGGTAAAACGTAGGCGAAGACACACACCACGAAGATCTTCGTGATTGTCTTCGTCTACCATTCTCTCCCCCCCCCTCTTCTAACTTACCTTGTCTTCGTGGCTTCGCGGCAGTTCCCGTAAGTGGAAATCCGCAGGTTCGCTGTCACGGGTTACAGGGCAGTGCGAATGAGCTTATTGGTCGCCTACAGGGACCTCCTCTGGCATCAACCAATTGGTTGATGCCAGAGGAAGACCCTGCAGGTGACCAATAGGCTCACTCGCACGGTCTTTGTAACCCCTGCCAGAGAACCTATGGATTTCCGCTCCCGTTAACCCCTTCGATGCTGCGTTATCTAACACAGCATCGAAGGGGTTAACGGGAGCGGAAATCCATAGGTTAAAGGGCCGTGCAAGCGACCAATAGGCTCACTTGCACGGCCCCTTAACCCTTTAAAAAAAAAGTTAACCCCTAACTAATTGAACAGGGAGGGAGAACAGTGGGATCTGCCAGGTAAGTTGCAGCATTGAGGTTTTAAAACCCCAATGCTGCAACTTACCCTGCCGATGCCACTGATCTCCCTCCCTGTTCAATTAGTTAAATGTCCGTACGAGCGACTTTATTGTTCGCTCGTACGGACATTTAATTAATTGAACAAGGAGGGAGACCAGTGGGATGTGCCGGGTAAGTTGCAGCATTGGGGTTTTAAAACCCCAATGCTGCAACTTACCCTGCCGATGCCACTGGTCTCCCTCCCTGTTCACTAATAAACTAAAAGTAAACATTGAATCTAAACACAGAAAAGAAAAATACATACCTATAGACTGCAGACTGAAACAAATGTAACAAACGGGTGGGGCACAACTTATAAAGGAAACAGAAGCTGAAGCCAAGAGCAGGACCGAATTCAAGAGTTAGAAGTTAATGGCAGAACATAAGGAAATCCAGGAATGGATTACAGCGAGACATGGGAACTGTAGCTAGACAGGGGAACTGTAGCAAGACAGGGAAACTGTAGCGAAAAAGGAAAAACCAGAGATATGCAGCTCCGCAGCCTGGATGGGACCTGACAGACACACACCAGGACAGGCTCTGCCACACCGACACCCAAACACACACACACAAACACACACACACACACACCAGGACAGCCTTTGCCACACCGACACCCAGAAACACACACCAGTACAGGCTCTGCTACACCGACACCCAAACACACACACCAGGACAGGCTCTGCCACAAAGACACCCCAAAAATAATGCTTTTTTGTGGAAAATGTTCTGTATCCATTTAGTGCCACTTATAAATTATGTATATGTCAAATGCTGCTTGTGACTTTATGATGCAAGGAAACGTTGCCCACTTTCATAAGCGTTTTTTACTTTTTACTCCAATATGAGGCTCTAACATCCCCTTACATAATATTTGTATGTCTTGTGAAAAAATATTTGGCCCCTTTTAAATTTCTTGTATTTTTGCTTATTTATCACATTTAAATGTTTCAGATTATCCAACTAATTTTAATGTAAGAGAAAGACGACGCATGTAAACGTAAAATTCAATTAATTGATACCAGGCATAAAAGGCTTGCGTGTTCTCTGCTTTTGAAGGGTGGTAGGTGACAAATCATATGATATTTGGATGTTGTCTCTCTCTGGTTCCATCCTGGAGATCCTTCAGGCTGATTCTTTGGCGAATTAGCATTGTAAGTTTGTTATAATGTCTCTTGGGCTACTGTCTTGTCACAGTTTGGGGTGCAGAGCCCTATGTATATGGACTAACTTCAGGTTTGCGTCTGGTGTTCTTCTAGTTCATACGGTTGTCTCATATGTTACATTTGCCAGTAAGAGCAAGCAAACATTCTGCATTGACAAAGTAGGTAATTGCCTACACATAGAGTAAATGTTAACTGCAGATAGGAGCAGCGGCAAAATGTTCAGCGATACCAAAAAACTAAATTAACAAGTAACACTATTTTTCTGCAATAACCACTGCAGAATTTTTTTTTTTTTTTACATATTACTTTTGTAAATATATACATATGTTTATTTATATGTGTATGTCTATATAAATCATAGTAATGCTCAGCACACTGTAGGTGATCCTAAGTTTTACATAGTTTCCTATTAAATGCTATGAAATAAATTAATGATAATAAAAATTAGGCAGGTCTTAGGCAAGAGTTTTAGTAACCTTTGTTTGGCTAATGGTGTACCAATTCTATGATTACAATGACATAAAGAATAGATCATTTAGATTCCCACCGTTTTAATGTTTTATTTCAAACATATCTTTTATAGAATATTTGTTTTTAACATCCATCTTTTTGTTTCAGAGCCAACAACCTCACCTACTCCAGAAGAAGAAGGGCCTTCTGGTAAATATTAACGCTTGTCATAAATTTGTGTCATATGCTGGAAAAGTCTGTAGGAGCAAAGCATGCTTTTTGCATTAACAATGTTCTGCTTCTTATTTTTATGTTAGTCATTGCCTACACATAGCAATTATGAATTCTAGATTAGGCTAAAGGGAAAATGTCCAGCCGTATCCAAAAAAACAGCATCTATTAGTATGTTTTTCACTTGGCAACATCTAGAGCAGGGGTCCCCAACCACTGGGCCGCGGACCAGTATCGATCCTTGGCCTATAAGCAACTAGGCCGCACGATAGGGTGACCACATATCCCGGAATCAGTGGCTTCAAACGCTGTCCTGTTTTTTTGACATGGAGGAGAGAGAGGGGCGCAGAGCGGTCGCTCATGAAGTATTCAGCAACCGCTCGGCACCCCTCTCTTCCGTGAGGCCTCTAGCTCAGTCGCGGTGCCGGCATTTCATGCTTAGTGCTGGAATATCACGTCATACTCCGGCGCTCAGCAGTGAAGCAGCACACGCCACGGCAGAGCAGGGAGACAGAAGCCTCTCGCTCCCATCGTAGGACTCGTGGACGGTAAGTGAACTTCAAAGGGGGAGAGGGTAGATAGTGAGAAGGGGAGGAGAGGGGGGTAGATAGTGACAAAGGGGGTAGATAGTGACAAAGGGGGTGTAGATAGTGAGAAAGTTGGTATATAGTAAGAAGGGGGAGGGGGTAGATATTGAGAAAAGGGGGGTAAAAGGGGTAGATAGTGAGAGGGGGTAGTAAGAATATTGAATGTAAGTAATATTGAATGAAAGTAAGAATGAGTGAGAAAATTAAAGTGGAGTATTATAAATAATAATACATATATTAATAATAATAATAGATAATAAATATAATAATAATAATAATAATAATAATAGAAGTAAAATGCACAATAAATGTAATGCACTTGAATAAAACCCAAAACACGGTCCGTGGAAAAATTGTCTTCCACAAAACCGGTCCCTGGTGCCAAAAAGGTTGGGGACCGCTGGTCTAGAGTACCAAAATAACATTGTAAAAAAAATTACTGTAGCAAAAAAACTAAAAAAAGCCAATATATATATATATATATATATGAATTCATTTTCTACATTTTAAGGTTTCCAATTTCACATTTATCTTTCATAGAATATTTGTTTTTAAGACTCATCATTTTATAGTAATCATAGTAATAATTAGCATGCTATAGATGATCCTAAATAGTAAATAGTTTCCTATTCAAAGCTATCAAATAAATTAATGATAATAATTATTCTCAGGTCTTGAGCAAGAGTTTTAGTAGACTTTTTGGCTAAAGATTCCATGATTACAATGAAAAAAAGAATAGATTATTTATATTTGTACAGTTTTCATGTTTAATTTCAAATTAATCATTTCAAACCACTCTTTTTGTTTCAGAGCAACCAACTCCAGAAACTTTGTTTCAGAGTGAATCACCTACTCCAGAAATAAAATCTGGTAAATATAAACACTTGTCATAAATTTGTGTCATAAGTTACATTTCCCTGTAAGAGAACGGCAAGCTTTTCTCGTTGACAAGGTAGGTCATTGCCTACACATCATAATTATGAATTCTAGATTAAAGCAAGGGAAATGTGTATTTTTAGTAGATTTTGTTTTCTATTGAATAATTACACCGAAACAATAGGTATTTTTAAAACCCATCTTTTTTTTGTTTCAGAGCCATCTGGTAAATATTAATACTTTTTACCCATTTGTGTCATATCTTGCATTTGCCTCTAAGAGAAAGTCACACTTTCTACATTGACACAGTTAATAACTGCCTACAAGGGTAGTAACTCCTCTCGAGGCTATTCACTATTTTATAAGAGACATAGATCTGTCCAATTGGTACATCAGTGGTATTTCTTCCATTGGTAATATTTTAATCCAAGATTCTCTTATGCCCTTCTCCCAGATTAGAGAGATTTATTCCTTACCATCCTTAGAACTATTTACATATTTAAGAATTAAGAATAGGAATACAGAAAAACTTGGCTATTACACAAAAAAAAGAAACAAATCTCGGGTACAAATACACTCTTACAAAGCTTCTCTGGGGATGAGAAGGACTCACCGTTCTTGAGATGGGAGAGAGACCTGGGCATGGAGTTCCGTTTGGCGTCAAGCTTTTATAATGACAAAAAAATATGTCCATTCAGTAAATTTAATAGAGACCTATATTAAGGTGACATACAGATGGTACCTAGTCTCATCTAGACTTAATAAAATTAACCAGTCAAATTCACCTCAATGCTGGTGCTGTTGTGCTAATATCGGCACCATCTTCCACGTGTGGTGGGAGTGTTCCCAATTATTAAATGTTAAGAATAACATCTCACAGATGTTGGATTCACGTCTCCACTCACAAGTTCAATTTAATCCACAGATGTTTTTGTTCCATATGGGCCTAGAGAAATTCAACATAAACCAAAGGATTCTCATTATGCATATTTGTCTTGCTGCAAATATATATATATCGTTAGAAATTGGAGAAACTTTGGAATAATTAACTGGGAGATAATCGCTAATCAAATTTATTACCAGTATATAATGTAAAGAGGCTATTATTCTAAACTTGCCAAGAATGATAAATTTGAAAAAATCTGGCAACCATGGAAAATATTTCGAGATGCTCGTGTAGAGAATGTAGACCTCTCTAATTTATGGGTCTCAGCCTCTCAGCTTCCCTCTATGTGAGTATGTTATAGTATGAATGGTAGAGAAATGCGGAATTGTCAGATATATACGAATGACATTAATTGTAATCTATGTATTTATATTTCTTTTTTGTTGATTATTTTTTAATTTCTTTATATACAAAAGATGTTGTAAAAATGTTCCTTTTGTGTTTCTCTTAAGTTTGATGAATGTCGATGTACATACTGTATTGTAACTAAATTCAAGAATGTTATATGTTTTAAATTTGCTTTTTTTTGACAAGGAAAAAAAAAAAAATAAAGATAAAAAAAAAGAGAGTGGAAAATGTTCAGCCATATCCATAAAAACAATAGCTAATAGCATGTTTTCCCTTGACAAGCTCTACTGAAAAAAATTATGTTTTGAAAAAATACATACTGTATATAATAATGAGTATACAATATTTTTTTCTAAGTAACAAATAGTTTTCCATTCCAAACTATGAAATATTTTAATTATTATAATAATAATTATGGTTAGGTCTTGACCAAGTATTTCAGTAGACTTTAGCTATTGGTGCATCAATTCTATGATTACAATGAAATAGTAAATAAGTTAATTTGTTTTCTACATAAAGTTTTAAAATATTATACTTATCTTTTGTAGAATATTTGTTTTCAAAAGACATAATCTTTTTCAGAGCCATCAACCACACCTACTCTGGAAGAAGCAGGGACATCCGGTAAATATAAATGTTTGTCATATTTCACACTAGCCTGTAAGAGTAAGTCACACTTTCTGCATCGACAAAGTGGGTGATTGCCTTTACATGTAGTAATTATTAATTCCAGATTAGAGTAAGGGGAAAATGTTCAGCCGTATACACCAAAAAAGTAACTCTTTCTTTTTTGGAAAAAATATTCTGCATCCATTTAATGGCTGTGGAAAAAAAAAAGATTTCTTGTATTTTTGCTTATTTATCACATTTAAATGCTTCAGATTACCCATCTAATTTTAATGTAAGAGAAAGACATAAAATTCAATTCATCGATACCAATCTTTTTATTTCAGGGCCATCAACCTCACCTACTCGACAAGAAGGACCTTCTGGTAAATATTAACAATTCTCATAAAGTGTCAGAGCAATGATTTCTTTCCTCATTGACAAAGTTGGTCATTGACTATACATAGTAATTATTAGACTTGTGCATTCGTCTTCGGGCGAACATGGAAACGAACATGAAGAGTGCGTTTTCGTGTTCATTCCGAAGACGCGCCGAAGAGAAGACGGCGGCGGTAAAACGTAGGCGAAGACACACACCACGAAGATCTTCGTGATTGTCTTCGTCTACCATTCTCTCCCCCCCCCCTTCTAACTTACCTTGTCTTCGTGGCTTCGCGGCAGTTCCCGTAAGTGGAAATCCGCAGGTTCGCTGTCACGGGTTACAGGGCAGTGCGAATGAGCTTATTGGTCGCCTACAGGGACCTCCTCTGGCATCAACCAATTGGTTGATGCCAGAGGAAGACCCTGCAGGTGACCAATAGGCTCACTCGCACGGTCTTTGTAACCCCTGCCAGCGAACCTATGGATTTCCGCTCCCGTTAACCCCTTCGATGCTGCGTTATCTAACACAGCATCGAAGGGGTTAACGGGAGCGGAAATCCATAGGTTAAAGGGCCGTGCAAGCGACCAATAGGCTCACTTGCACGGCCCCTTAACCCTTTAAAAAAAAAGTTAACCCCTAACTAATTGAACAGGGAGGGAGAACAGTGGGATCTGCCAGGTAAGTTGCAGCATTGAGGTTTTAAAACCCCAATGCTGCAACTTACCCTGCCGATGCCACTGATCTCCCTCCCTGTTCAATTAGTTAAATGTCCGTACGAGCGACTTTATTGTTCGCTCGTACGGACATTTAATTAATTGAACAAGGAGGGAGACCAGTGGGATGTGCCGGGTAAGTTGCAGCATTGGGGTTTTAAAACCCCAATGCTGCAACTTACCCTGCCGATGCCACTGGTCTCCCTCCCTGTTCACTAATAAACTAAAAGTAAACATTGAATCTAAACACAGAAAAGAAAAATACATACCTATAGACTGCAGACTGAAACAAATGTAACAAACGGGTGGGGCACAACTTATAAAGGAAACAGAAGCTGAAGCCAAGAGCAGGACCGAATTCAAGAGTTAGAAGTTAATGGCAGAACATAAGGAAATCCAGGAATGGATTACAGCGAGACATGGGAACTGTAGCTAGACAGGGGAACTGTAGCAAGACAGGGAAACTGTAGCGAAAAAGGAAAAACCAGAGATATGCAGCTCCGCAGCCTGGATGGGACCTGACAGACACACACCAGGACAGGCTCTGCCACACCGACACCCAAACACACACACACACACACACAAACACACACACACACCAGGACAGCCTTTGCCACACCGACACCCAGAAACACACACCAGTACAGGCTCTGCTACACCGACACCCAAACACACACACCAGGACAGGCTCTGCCACAAAGACACCCCAAAAATAATGCTTTTTTGTGGAAAATGTTCTGTATCCATTTAGTGCCACTTATAAATTATGTATATGTCAAATGCTGCTTGTGACTTTATGATGCAAGGAAACGTTGCCCACTTTCATAAGCGTTTTTTACTTTTTACTCCAATATGAGGCTCTAACATCCCCTTACATAATATTTGTATGTCTTGTGAAAAAATATTTGGCCCCTTTTAAATTTCTTGTATTTTTGCTTATTTATCACATTTAAATGTTTCAGATTATCCAACTAATTTTAATGTAAGAGAAAGACGACGCATGTAAACGTAAAATTCAATTAATCGATACCAGGCATAAAAGGCTTGCGTGTTCTCTGCTTTTGAAGGGTGGTAGGTGACAAATCATATGATATTTGGATGTTGTCTCTCTCTGGTTCCATCCTGGAGATCCTTCAGGCTGATTCTTTGGCGAATTAGCATTGTAAGTTTGTTATAATGTCTCTTGGGCTACTGTCTTGTCACAGTTTGGGGTGCAGAGCCCTATGTATATGGACTAACTTCAGGTTTGCGTCTGGTGTTCTTCTAGTTCATACGGTTGTCTCATATGTTACATTTGCCAGTAAGAGCAAGCAAACATTCTGCATTGACAAAGTAGGTAATTGCCTACACATAGAGTAAATGTTAACTGCAGATAGGAGCAGCGGCAAAATGTTCAGCGATACCAAAAAACAAAATTAACAAGTAACACTATTTTTCTGCAATAACCACTGCAGAATTTTTTTTTTTTTTTACATATTACTTTTGTAAATATATACATATGTTTATTTATATGTGTATGTCTATATAAATCATAGTAATGCTCAGCACACTGTAGGTGATCCTAAGTTTTACATAGTTTCCTATTAAATGCTATGAAATAAATTAATGATAATAAAAATTAGGCAGGTCTTAGGCAAGAGTTTTAGTAACCTTTGTTTGGCTAATGGTGTACCAATTCTATGATTACAATGACATAAAGAATAGATCATTTAGATTCCCACCGTTTTAATGTTTTATTTCAAACATATCTTTTATAGAATATTTGTTTTTAACATCCATCTTTTTGTTTCAGAGCCAACAACCTCACCTACTCCAGAAGAAGAAGGGCCTTCTGGTAAATATTAACGCTTGTCATAAATTTGTGTCATATGCTGGAAAAGTCTGTAGGAGCAAAGCATGCTTTTTGCATTAACAATGTTCTGCTTCTTATTTTTATGTTAGTCATTGCCTACACATAGCAATTATGAATTCTAGATTAGGCTAAAGGGAAAATGTCCAGCCGTATCCAAAAAAACAGCATCTATTAGTATGTTTTTCACTTGGCAACATCTAGAGCAGGGGTCCCCAACCACTGGGCCGCGGACCAGTATCGATCCTTGGCCTATAAGCAACTAGGCCGCACGATAGGGTGACCACATATCCCGGAATCAGTGGCTTCAAACGCTGTCCTGTTTTTTTGACATGGAGGAGAGAGAGGGGCGCAGAGCGGTCGCTCATGAAGTATTCAGCAACCGCTCGGCACCCCTCTCTTCCGTGAGGCCTCTAGCTCAGTCGCGGTGCCGGCATTTCATGCTTAGTGCTGGAATATCACGTCATACTCCGGCGCTCAGCAGTGAAGCAGCACACGCCACGGCAGAGCAGGGAGACAGAAGCCTCTCGCTCCCATCGTAGGACTCGTGGACGGTAAGTGAACTTCAAAGGGGGAGAGGGTAGATAGTGAGAAGGGGAGGAGAGGGGGGTAGATAGTGACAAAGGGGGTAGATAGTGACAAAGGGGGTGTAGATAGTGAGAAAGTTGGTATATAGTAAGAAGGGGGAGGGGGTAGATATTGAGAAAAGGGGGGTAAAAGGGGTAGATAGTGAGAGGGGGTAGTAAGAATATTGAATGTAAGTAATATTGAATGAAAGTAAGAATGAGTGAGAAAATTAAAGTGGAGTATTATAAATAATAATACATATATTAATAATAATAATAGATAATAAATATAATAATAATAATAATAATAATAATAATAGAAGTAAAATGCACAATAAATGTAATGCACTTGAATAAAACCCAAAACACGGTCCGTGGAAAAATTGTCTTCCACAAAACCGGTCCCTGGTGCCAAAAAGGTTGGGGACCGCTGGTCTAGAGTACCAAAATAACATTGTAAAAAAAATTACTGTAGCAAAAAAACTAAAAAAAGCCAATATATATATATATATATATATGAATTCATTTTCTACATTTTAAGGTTTCCAATTTCACATTTATCTTTCATAGAATATTTGTTTTTAAGACTCATCATTTTATAGTAATCATAGTAATAATTAGCATGCTATAGATGATCCTAAATAGTAAATAGTTTCCTATTCAAAGCTATCAAATAAATTAATGATAATAATTATTCTCAGGTCTTGAGCAAGAGTTTTAGTAGACTTTTTGGCTAAAGATTCCATGATTACAATGAAAAAAAGAATAGATTATTTATATTTGTACAGTTTTCATGTTTAATTTCAAATTAATCATTTCAAACCACTCTTTTTGTTTCAGAGCAACCAACTCCAGAAACTTTGTTTCAGAGTGAATCACCTACTCCAGAAATAAAATCTGGTAAATATAAACACTTGTCATAAATTTGTGTCATAAGTTACATTTCCCTGTAAGAGAACGGCAAGCTTTTCTCGTTGACAAGGTAGGTCATTGCCTACACATCATAATTATGAATTCTAGATTAAAGCAAGGGAAATGTGTATTTTTAGTAGATTTTGTTTTCTATTGAATAATTACACCGAAACAATAGGTATTTTTAAAACCCATCTTTTTTTTGTTTCAGAGCCATCTGGTAAATATTAATACTTTTTACCCATTTGTGTCATATCTTGCATTTGCCTCTAAGAGAAAGTCACACTTTCTACATTGACACAGTTAATAATTGCCTACAAGGGTAGTAACTCCTCTCGAGGCTATTCACTATTTTATAAGAGACATAGATCTGTCCAATTGGTACATCAGTGGTATTTCTTCCATTGGTAATATTTTAATCCAAGATTCTCTTATGCCCTTCTCCCAGATTAGAGAGATTTATTCCTTACCATCCTTAGAACTATTTACATATTTAAGAATTAAGAATAGGAATACAGAAAAACTTGGCTATTACACAAAAAAAAGAAACAAATCTCGGGTACAAATACACTCTTACAAAGCTTCTCTGGGGATGAGAAGGACTCGCCGTTCTTGAGATGGGAGAGAGACCTGGGCATGGAGTTCCGTTTGGCGTCAAGCTTTTATAATGACAAAAAAATATGTCCATTCAGTAAATTTAATAGAGACCTATATTAAGGTGACATACAGATGGTACCTAGTCCCATCTAGACTTAATAAAATTAACCAGTCAAATTCACCTCAATGCTGGTGCTGTTGTGCTAATATCGGCACCATCTTCCACGTGTGGTGGGAGTGTTCCCAATTATTAAATATTAAGAATAACATCTCACAGATGTTGGGTTCACGTCTCCACTCACAAGTTCAATTTAATCCACAGATGTTTTTGTTCCATATGGGCCTAGAGAAATTCAACATAAACCAAAGGATTCTCATTATGCATATTTGTCTTGCTGCAAATATATATATCGTTAGAAATTGGAGAAACTTTGGAATAATTAACTGGGAGATAATCGCTAATCAAATTCATTACCAGTATATAATGTAAAGAGGCTATTATTCTAAACTTGGCAAGAATGATAAATTTGAAAAAATCTGGCAACCATGGAAAATATTTTGAGATGCTCGTGTAGAGAATGTAGACCTCTCTAATTAATGAATACCCTCCTAACATATAGCCCCTGGGTGACATAGTGTATAACACTTATATATGAGAATAAATAGCTTCCCCGGAAGAGATCTCTCAGCTTCCCTCTATGTGAGTATGTTATAGTATGAATGGTAGAGAAATACGGAAATGTCAGATATACGAATGACATTAATTATGTATTTATATTTATTTTTTGTTGATTATTTTTTAATTTCTTTATATACAAAAGATGTTGTAAAAATGTTCCTTTTGTGTTTCTCTTAAGTTTGATGAATGTCGATGTACAAACTGTATTGTAACTAAATTCAAGAATGTTATATGTTTTAAATTTGCTTTTTTTTGACAAGGAAAAAAATTTAAAATAAAGATAAAAAAAAAAGAGAGTGGAAAATGTTCAGCCATATCCATAAAAACAATAGCTAATAGCATGTTTTCCCTTGACAAGCTCTACTGAAAAAAATGATATTTTGAAAAAATACATACTTTATATAATAATGAGTATACAATATTTTTTTCTAAGTAACAAATAGTTTTCCATTCCAAACTATGAAATATTTTAATTATTATAATAATAATTATGGTTAGGTCTTGACCAAGTATTTCAGTAGACTTTAGCTATTGGTGCATCAATTCTATGATTACAATGAAATAGTAAATAAGTTAATTTGTTTTCTACATAAAGTTTTAAAATATTATACTTATCTTTTGTAGAATATTTGTTTTCAAAAGACATAATCTTTTTCAGAGCCATCAACCACACCTACTCTGGAAGAAGCAGGGACATCCGGTAAATATAAATGTTTGTCATATTTCACACTAGCCTGTAAGAGTAAGTCACACTTTCTGCATCGACAAAGTGGGTGATTGCCTTTACATGTAGTAATTATAAATTCCAGATTAGAGTAAGGGGAAAATGTCCAGCCGTATACAACAAAAAAGTAACTCTTTCTTTTTTGGCAAAAATATTCTGCATCCATTTAATGGCTGTGGAAAAAAAAAGATTTCTTGTATTTTTGCTTATTTATCACATTTAAATGCTTCAGATTACCCATCTAATTTTAATGTAAGAGAAAGACATAAAGTTCAATTCATCGATACCAATCTTTTTATTTCAGGGCCATCAACCTCACCTACTCGACAAGAAGAAGGACCTTCTGGTAAATATTAACAATTCTCATAAAGTGTCAGAGCAATGCTTTCTTTCCTCATTGACAAAGTTGGTCATTGACTACACATAGTAATTATGAATTCTAGATTAAAGCAAGGGGAAATGAGTATTTTAGTAAATTTTGTTTTGTAACTAGTGCATCAATTCTATGATTACACTGAAACAATTTATATTTTTAAAACCCATCGTTTTTTTGTGTTTCAGAGCCATCAACTCCACTTACTCCAGAAGAAACAGGGCCTTCTGGTAAATATTAATACTTGTTATACATTTGTGTCATGTTACATTTGCCTGTAAGAGCAAGTCACACTTTCTGCATTGACAAAGTTAACCCCTTGATGACAATTGATAGTCCGGGCACATCATGTGAAAACAAACAGTTAACGACAATTGGCGTGCCAGGACAGCCATGACTTTAAACGGGTGCAGAAAACGATCTACGTTTGCTTTCTGCACCCAAATGGTGTTGCTGTAATGCCTCAATGTCAAGGCATTCAGCAACACCAAGATTGGCATCAGGGGCCATGTCTGGCCCCTTCCTGGGCTGTCAACATCCGCCATACACTGTATGGTGATTTTGCCACTCGCAAGATGGCGTAAAATAAATATTAAAAAAAAACAAACTGGTAACATGTAAAAACTATTTCCCCCAGTTCCAAAAAAATGTTTTTGAAAAAGGCCAAAAAATTATATATATATACAAAAATATTTTTATGAGCAAGTCCTAAAATTTGTGCTATATTTTCTCACATGGAAAGAGTTAAAATACAGGCATGTTAAATGTCCATGGGGTGTCTGCGTTAAAAAAAAGAATGATTTGATGGGGTAAATTGAATTGGCCGGGTTCAACAATGTCCCAATTAACACACGGAGATGGATGGCCACATGTCTAATTTCCAATTTGAAAAATGCACACGTCCCAAATGTGGCATTTTAGCCCCCAAACAACCTGACAAACCCATGCATGTGGGGTATCACTGTACTCAGGAGATGTTGCTGAACACATATTGGGGTGTTGTGTACAGTGTACAGTGACATATACCAGGACCTGTAAATTCATACCTAAAGTACAACTTGTGTGGAAAAAATACACACAAAAAATACTACTGCAAAGGCTGGTGGTAGAATTAGTGCATGGGAGGAGTTAAAATAGCAGCATTTATCTGCATTAGGTTTTGCAGATAAATTAAAATACCAGCATTTGAAATATCATGGGGTGTCTAGTTTTCAAAAATATATGGTTTTATAAGGCACACTGATTTGGCCAGGCTCAAAGATGTACCAAATAGGGCATGGGCTCAGTCGATCACCAAATAAAGTTCAACATTGAAAAAATGTGCATGCCCCAAATGTGGCCTTTTTGCTGTAAAACAGCCAGGCAAACCCATGCATGGGTAGTATCACTATACTCGGGAGATGCTGAACACATATGTGTTGTGTGACAGTAACATATACCAGGACCTGTTAATTCATACATGAAGTAAAATGTGTGTGGGAAAAAAAACCGCAAAAAATGACCACCACAAAGTTTGACAAAGATTGGTGGTAGAATTAGTGCAATGGAAAGAGTTAAAATACTAGCATTTGAAATACCCTGGGGTGTCTAGTCTTCAAAAATATATGGTTTGATGGGGTAAATTGCATTGGCCGGCTTCAAAGATACCCGAAATACCACATGGGGGAAGAATTACCAGATTTGGGGAAAAATAGTTTTGAAATAGGAAAACGTTACTTGTTATTATTGCCCAATAACTTGCAGAAAAAAAACATAAAAACATTGGGTATTTCTAAACTCAGGACAAATAGTAGCATCTATTTAGCAGTAAAAGATTTTTCAAATAAAAGTTAGAAGTAATTTTTTAACAAAAATCACCATATTTTATCATTCTTTTATAGTAAATTGGATGATATGATAAAAATAATGGTATCTAAAGAAAGCCCTGCTTGTCCTGAAAAAAAACAATATATATTGAGTGTGGGTGTACACGTAAGAAACATTTTTGTCATTAAGGGGCTAATTAGTTTACACCATTTTGTTTCAGAGCCATCAACCGCACCTACTCCTGCAGAAGCAGGGACATCTGGTAAATATCATTGCTTGTCATGAATTTGTGTAATTTTTCACACTAGCCTGTAAGAGTAAGACACAATTTCCGCATTGATTAGTAGGTGATTGCCTTTCCATATAGTAATTCTGAATTCCAGATTAGAGTAAGGGGAACATGTTCAGCCGTAAACAAAAAAAAAAACAGCAGCAAGTAACTCTTTCAATTTTTTGGCAACCGCTTCACAAAAAAATAATGCTTTTTTGGAGGAAAATATTCTGCATCTATTTAGTGCCATGGAAATTATGTGTATGTCAAATGACTGCTTGTGACTTTATGATGATTTTCATAGGCATTTTCACTCCAATATTAGGCTCTTGCAACCCCTTACATAATATTTAGTGAGTGCTGTGAAAAAAAAATGTGCCCCCTTTTAAATTTCTTGCCTTTTTGCTTATGACATTTGCATTGTTCAGATTATCCAACTGAAATATTATTTTAATATAAGAGAAAGATGACATGTAATCATAAAATCCAACTTTTAAATGAACATTTCATTTTTTGGAAGTAAAGAGTTGATCAAAACATACCGTTGTGCTCAAATGTTTGCATATCCTGTCAGAAATTGTGAAATATTGGCATTGATTTTGAAAATATGACTGATGAAATTGTCTTTTAAGGCTAGTGATATAAAGCCATTTATTATTGCACAATTCTTTGGCTCCTTTTTAAATGATTATGATAACAGATATCACCCAAATGGCCCTGATCAAAAGTTTACATACCCTTGAATGTTTGGCCTTGTTAAACACACACAATGAGAGACACACACACAGGTTAAAACGTCAATTAAAGGTTAATTGAGCAGGGTAGATACTGAGCCATGGGGAGGAGAAAAGAACTGTCAAAAGACCTGCGTAACAAGGTAATGGAACTTTATTAAGATGTAAAAGGATGTGAAAAGATATCCAAAGCCTTGAAAGTGCCAGTCAGTACTGTTCAACCACTTGTTAAGAAGTGGAAAATTCAGGGATCTCTTAATACTGAGCCAAGGTAAGGTAGATCAAGAAAGATTTTAGCCACAACTGCCAAAAGAATTGTTTGGGATACAATGAAAATTCCACAAGTAACCTGAGGGAAATACAGGCTGCTATAGAAAAAGACCATGTGGTTGTTTCAAGAAGCACAATACTATGATACTTGAAAAAAATGAGCGGTTGAGTGGTTGAGTTGCCAGCAAGAAGCCTTTACTGCCCCAATGCCAAAAAAGCCTAGTTACAATATACTTGACAACACCTTGACACACCTCACAGCTTCTGGCATGCTGTAATTTAGAGTGACAAGGCCAAAATAGAGCTTTATGGTCACAACAATAAGTGCTATGTTAGGAGATGGGTCAACAAGCCCATAGCAAAAAAATACCATCCCCACAGTGAAGCATGTGGTGGCTCACTGATGTTTTGGGGGTCTGTGAGTTCTAAAGGCACAGGGAATCTTGTGAAAATTGATGGCAAGATGAATGCAGCATGTTATCAGAAAATACACTTTACATTCTTCAGCACAAAACCTGCGCATGGGACACTCTTGGACTTTCCAGAACGACAATGACCCTAAGTATGCTCTGGGGAGTGCTGTTCCTTCAAGACCAATGACTTTACATGACCTGGAGGCATTTTGCCATGATGGATGGGCTGCTATTCCACCTGCAAGAATTTGGGGCCTCATAGACAACTATTACAAATGACTGCACACTGTCATTAGTGCTAAAGGGGGGCAATACACAGTATTAAGAACTAAGGGTATGCAGACTTTTAAACAGGGGTCATTTCATTTTTTTCTTTGTTGCCATGTTTTATGTTATGATTGTGCTATTCTGTTATAACCTACAGCTGAATATGAATCCTATAAGAAATAAAAGAAATGTGTTTTGCCTGCTCACTCGTGTTTTCTTTAATTTTCCAAAGGTATGCAAACTTTTGATCACAAATATCACAAATGGTTGTGCCACCCTTGGCGGCAAGAACTGCAATCAAATGTTTGCGATAACTGTTGATAAGTCTTTTACATCACTGTGGAGGAATTTTGGTCCACCCCTCTTTTAAGAATTATTTGAATTCAGCCAATTTGGTGGGTTTTCGAGCATGAACTGCCTTTTAAAAGGCTTTTAAAAAGCATCTCAATTGGATTCAAGTCTGGACTTTGACAAAGAATTTCCAAAACCTTGATTTTGTTTCTTTTAAGCCATTTAGAGCTGGACTTGCGTGTGTGTTTAGGAATCATTGAACTGATGGCCAGACATTCTCCTTCAGGATTTTCTGGCATTGAAAAGAAAAAGCCACATTTCCCATAATAATGGAGTTAGAATTGAATCCAATAATGAATAAATTAACACCTTACTAGATATTACTAAAACTTAATTTAACTTAATTATACACCTAAAAACAAGCAAGAAAAAAAAAATTAATGAATGAGCATACTTATTTAAATATTTAGTCTCCAATGAGAAAAGTAATGCTATAAAGACCAATTAAAAAAAAAGAAACAGAGCATTAGGTGTTAAGATCTAATTATCGTTCAGTAGCTGAATGACAATTACATACTTTAGGGCAGGGGTGTCCAAGTTTTTTCTGCAGTGGGCCACTTCATCAGAATTGTATCCGTGCGCGGGCCGCACTCATTTTTCACTGAGAGAAAATATGGCCTTTAATAAAATATGCAGATTAAAATAAAGTAAATGACACAAAACCTTTACTTTTCCTCTCACTGATTTCTGGGATTTCTGGGCCTACAAATGCAGGATTCTGGATAAGTAAAAATAAAATAGTTCTATTTATTTTAGGGATCCACTAAAATGAAAATTCTGGACCAAAACCGGAAATTCAGGGTTCACTTACCCGAAACTGAAACTGACCCCACACACACTTTTAATTAAAGTAAGTTACAAACCAAAATTGCACAAAAAAATTATATATTATGATTGTTAACAGCAATCTCAGGCATACCCAGATTCCAGCATGTACTGGTTGGCTGGGCATTGTATTTTTTGTCCAATTTTAGTGTGTAATTAAAAGTAACACACCAAAATTGGACAAAAAAATCAACAATATGACTTGGCATGATAGGAGTGTGATTGCTAACAGCAAACACACTCTTTTTATACCCAGGCAACCAGTGAATGCTGGAACCTAGGCATGATAGGACTGTGATTGCTGTTAGCAGATTGCTTTTAGCAACCACACTCCTATCATCCCAAGTCAGCCAATACATGCTGGTACAGGGTGGCTGTGAGTGCAGACCCCATACTGCTGGCAACCTCAATACACAAGGGGGGCAGCTAGCCAGGTTTCAGCATGTACTGGCTGACTTGGCATGATAGGAGTGTGATTTCTAACAGCAAACACACTCTTTTTATACCCAGGCAACCAGTAAATGCTGGAACCTAGGCATGATGGGACTGTGATTGCTGTTAGCAGATTGCTGTTAGCAATCACACTCCTATCATCCCAAGTCAGCCAATACATGCTGGTACAGGGTGGCTGTAAGTGCAGACCCCATACTACTGGCAGCATCAATACACAAGGGGGGCAGCTAGCCAGGTTTCAGCATGTACTGGCTGAATTGGCATGATAGGAGTGTGATTGCTAACAGGAATCATAGTCCCATCATGCCTAGGTTCCAGCACTTACACATCCATGCTATCACACACAAATTCATTCATTCCCTCAATCAGACATACTTATTCACACAACCTTCCCCACCCCCTTACCTGCTCTACAGCTCTCGATGCCGTTCACAGACTTCAGCAGGGGGCGCGGCCTCCCTCGTTCTCCCCACAGAGGAAGCAGGACTGGAGCAGAGAATGGACCCTCCCACAAGTAAGCAGCAGGGCTCTTATGATCCTGGCTGCCAATCTCACGCGGGCCGCACCTCGAGGTTCCGTGGGCCGCATTTGGCCCGCGGGCTGCATGTTGGACGCCCCTGCTTTAGGGTTTAGTCTATATGCTCTCTTGGCTCCATGTATAAATCAACTGAAGCGATTGGCGCCTTGGGTATTACTCGATTTTGTTCTTTCTCGCAGTGTGTTCTCTTTCGCACCCATTTGTGTTCAGCAGCCCCTTGATTATTACCGAGCCTATTGCTCCTTCTGATGTTCCATGCTGGACACTGAACGGTGAACGGTGGATATGTCCCAGATTCAGTGGCGTCGCCGGGGGGGGCAGAGGGGGCCATGGCCCCCCCTACATTATGCTGTGCCCCCCAGTGTGCCCCCCCAATTGAAACGCTATACCATTGACCCGGCCCACCGCCGGGAAACCGGCACATTTACCGGTGTTCCGGCACACTAAGCTCCAATTGCAGCCGATGCGGCTGACAGTTTCAAGGCAGCTGTAAAGCCGCCTCCGCTGGCCACTTAATGGATTGCCGGCATGCCGATCACTGACTGAGGCTCTTCGTCCCGCCCCTTTGAAGGGGGCGGGCTCTTACGGAACAGTTGCTTGTCACTGCCTGACAGGGAGAAGAGCACGAGGGAGAAGAGCAGCGGTGTTACAGTGGAAGAATGAAGGCCAGCAAAAAAAGTATTTTATTTTAAATAAATAGTGGAGGTGACAGAAGGAGGGACATTAACAAGGGGGGCTGCCTTGGTAAAATGAAATAATACACAAAGATGGTGGCTGGGGACATAATTACACATCAGGGTGGTTAGAAGGATGTCACATATATCAATACACAAACGGGGGGGTTAATACACATGGGTATGGGGGCTATTATATTAACGAGTACAAGGGGTTGGTGCATCAATACACAAGGGAGGGGGGCAGGCTGGGGGCATCAAATAAATCAATACATAAGGGAGGGGGCTGGCTGGGGGCATCAAATAAATCAATACACAAGGGTGTATAGCAAAAATGCACAAAGGGGGGTGGCTGGGGGGGCACAAATACACAAGGGTCAATACACACAAAGCAATGTGGAAGGCATTTTTTATACTATTAGTAAGTTATCTCATCCTGATGTGGGGGTCCATGTGGCAGCAGAGCCTGTCCTGGTGTATGTGTTTGGGTGTCAGTGTGGCAGACCCTGTCCTGATATGTGTTTGGTCATCTGTTTCCTGGCACTTTACTTGCTGTAGAGGGTTAAATAGAACTTTGTAATTTTTATTTGGCCAGATTTTGTGGTCACTTAAGAGGACAAAACTTTCTAGGCCTAGAAATCAGTGAGAGGAAAAGTAAAGGTATTGTGTTATTTACTCTTATTTCAATCTGGATATATTATTAAAAAGGAAACGTAGATGTTGGTTCAGAGTTTGTGAAACTCAATTCTTGATTTCATTATACAGGACGCTATTCCCCTTTGGTTTCACAGTCCTTCCCTGTTAAGGGAGACCAAGTGGTATTCAGCTTAGTTATATGCAGCTGTATGCATTTTGTTATCTGTGATGAGGTGTTCATTTGGTAATGCAGTGCTAAGATGGTTGTGTTGCATAAATGGCTAAAAGTTTTGTTGAAGTTTCATATTTCGTTTTCAAGAATATTGTTAAGAATAATGCTATCGCTGTTTTGTTGCGCTGAATAAAACTGGACTTTTTCATCTAAAAATTTTTGCAGTAGCAAATGTTTGATTCCATTATGTATAATCTCCTTAATTTATTTGGGCCTTTTAACTTTTTTGATTTCTGGGATTTTAATAATGTGATAAAAAAGAATTATTTATAGTTGTTTGGATGTCAAATAGTGTGTCAAATTCTGTTGATCTATATCTGCTATGCTATGTTTCCATACATTATTTATGTATACCTGCAAATACGTTTTTTTTTGTCTTATTCAGTTGCATGTGCTGTTTCCATGTGTTGTTTATTTGATCTATACCTGAACTACAGGGTGTAAGTAAAAGAGCGGTATGGTTTAGTGAATGAGGGGACGAAGGGACTCTGGGGATGATTACAGGGGAGAGGACTTCTCAATGTGATGGTGCAGTCAGAAGGAGGGAACACTGCACTGACTCTCACAGTCTTCCCCTGATCTGCAGTCAGTGTGGCAAATATATTGGCAGCAGGGTCTAATATTAATATATATTGGCTGCAGGGGCTAATATTAATATATATCGGAAGCCGGGACTAATAATATATACCGGCAGCAGGGTCTAATATTAATATATATCAGCAGCAGGAGCTAATATTAACATATATTGGCAGCAGGGGCTAATATTAATATTTATTGGCAGCAGGGTCTAGTATTTATATTCATATTGGCAGCAGGGTCTAATATCGGCAGCAGGGGCTAATAATATATATCGGCAGTAGGGGCTAATATTAATATATGTTGGCAGCAGGGTATAATTTTTATGTATATCGGCAGCAGGGTATAATATAAGTATGTATCCGCAGCAGGGGCTAATATTAATATATATCGGAAGCAGGGTGTAATATTTTTATATATCTGCAGCAGGGTCTAATATTTATATATATTGTCAGCAGGGGCTAATATTAAAGAATGAAAAATAACTGCCAGTTTAGCTGTTATTTTGAAATCATATTTCAATCACGGTCTTTACTTCAAAGAGATAAGTGCATATTATGTAGTTAAAAATGCACGTCTAACGTGTGTATGTATATATATATATATATATATATATATATATATATATAGTGTATATGTACCGTTTTATAATTGGCCCCCCTACTTTGGTCCCTGGCCCCCCATGTGCCCCTCCTAAATATGAAAGCTAGAGACGCCACTGCCCAGATTGCCATCCTGGGTGTTTCATTTTTCTTTTTGGCCATAGCCTTCATGGTGAAATTTATCATTTAGAATAGAGATAGAGAGGTGGTCAATCCTGACCTGGATATAAGTGTCCCCTTGTGTCAAGTTACAGGTAGACCCCATTGATATTGAATCTTATTAAATCATGTTGGATCAATGGCAATGTAGTTATTCAAGTGCTCCACAATGTGGATCAAACAGAGGGATAACTGAGTCCAAACTAAGAAAAACAAAAAATGACAAACAACAAAAATAATATCGTGTAGTATGTAACTTGATATATGGGTATGTGAAATCAATATCTGGAGAGACTATTATACTAAGAGTTGCTTTGCCAAGCCCATATATATGTTTATGTGGTATTCAGAATAGTTAAGCATGACCATCCACTTCTTTCCTCCAAGTAGACTTCAAACAATTAGAGGTTCTTAATGATATAAACCGCAATCGACTCCAGAAGAGCACAACATAGGAAACCAAAGTGAGTAAAACCCAATAGCTTTAATAAAAGGATCTCTGCACTTACATTTAAATAAATGAAAAATGGCCAGAGTGTGATTAGATTTCAGTCTTGTGGCATCCCGTGTTCCTTTCCGATAAAAACACCAATAGATTCTTGTAATATCAGGCTCCTGTAAGGCTTTTGCTGACAGGGTGAGCCCCTGTCTTATATTTCTTTTTTGGCAGCCTTCTCTGTTTTCCTGTGGTTGACAAGATGAGCCCTTTTACATTTTTTTTCAGTAGCATCCTGCACCACTAGTATGGTGAGCCACTATTATTTGGTTACTTTGGCTGAAATGCCTAATCCCTCCCAAGACTTCATTTTGTCTTGGTTAGAATCTACATTTTTATCATCTATGGAGACGTTCATGGAAAAAATGGCATGGTCTATGGTCCAACCTCTGATTGCTGCTACTTCTCAACCTCCTGAGTCAGATGATTCACATACTGGTTAAAGCATCCCTAGAAGGGAGATACTGTCTCAGTGGACAAAGGAAAGGCTCCGGAGTTGATATCTTTGGAGGAGGCCTTTCTGCAATCAGCGCATTGTATAGGACATTGACATGCAATATCATCAGATGAGTCTGAGCATTCTCTTACTCTGGCCCCATCCAGGGAGGATCTCTCCACGAGTCCATTGTGGGTGAACCTCACCAGGCTGCAACTGCCACAGCCTTTCCTTTAGCACAGCCTCCTGCAGCAGATGATGCTGTGTTTGATCCACCAGAAACAATTTTATTTCAGCCTGTGCCATGCGACATCCAAGGGCCCTGTCTGAGCACATCAGCCTCTATTTGCAAAAATGGTTAATCTGCTCCTTGGATAATGAGGTGTACAATAAATTATGGGAGTGCCCATGTCCGGTGGCTCTAATACTGGAGTTTAACCTGAATGTGGTCACTTTCCTCTCTCGGAACAGAAGAGATCCACGCAAGGGTCTTGAGCAGTGCCTTAAGTCAGCCCAGAACAAATTGCTGTTTATCGTGGGTCCAATTACCCAAACTCTGTCGCTGGCCAACCGTGCATTTTAGGCTCAATTTCTTACCCTAATATAATAAGGGGTTGGGCTCTCCAAGTAATTTGTCTACTAGGCAATGCCAAAGTAGCCCTTTCAACTGAAAGAAGAAAGTTGGCACTTCTTCTATTTGGGTACTCTTTTGTTAAGGAGCTGAGATGCTATGTGTCAACTTTGACTTCATGATGAAAGGCCAAGTCATCCATGCAAAAACTCATCCAGCGATGGACAATCGAAGGGCCGGAACGCTAGAGGATTTGTGTCGGGTGCGCACCCTCAACAAGTCTGTTACTTACTATCATTTCAAGATGGCATGAATTCATCTTCTTTGTGATCTTATGAAACAGAGAGGCTGGTTCACAAGACTAGATACAAAGGATGCTTATTTGACCGTTCCCATTCATCCAGATCATCGGAAATTTCTTCAGTTTCGATGGGGTTGTCAACACTGGCAGTCCTTGGTGCTTAACCAAACTCCTCAAACCGGTGATGGCTTTCTTCTGACTTCGATCCATCCCTTACCTTAACGATATCCTTCTGTTCTCACTAAATCCAGTAGTGGAAACACTCCATCAATTGGGCTTCTTAGTCAACGTCCCAAAGTCAGAACTCTCCCCTACTCAGAATATACGTTTTTTGGGTTCCGAGATCG
Organism: Sceloporus occidentalis; assembly: GCA_023333645.1. Taxonomy (NCBI): domain Eukaryota; kingdom Metazoa; phylum Chordata; class Lepidosauria; order Squamata; family Phrynosomatidae; genus Sceloporus; species Sceloporus occidentalis. The sequence goes on from JALMGF010000017.1 coordinate 14,871,618, forward strand.
ATTCGGTGTCAGCTTTTCTCCATCTACCACCCTCAAAGGCTGGTGCCATCAAGAAAAAGATTCACTCTTTACTTTATCTACAGATTTGTCCACTACGAAGGTTAGCGAGAGTGGTGGGCCTTCTGTCATCCTCCATCCTGGCCCCCTTTATTACTGCACTACAATGTCTCAAAACCAATTATCTGAGATGTTTCCCATCCTACGATCAGCCAGTCCATCTTGCCGACCAGGTACGTCAAGAACTGTGCTAGTGGCTTCCTCAAATGCAGACATAGAATGGTCAAGCAATTTTCGAGTCCCAACTGGACTTCATTTTGGAATGCGATGCCAGCATGTTAGGATGGGGATTGGTATCTTCTAGAGAGGCCACAGAAGGTTGTTGGACATTACAAGAACATAATCTGCACATCAATTGCTTGGAGCTTATTGCAGACTCTTTTGCTGTCCTCTGTTTAGCCAAAGAGTGATCAGATTGAGGCCTCTTAATACGAACAGACAATTTTGTCAACTGATGAATCAACTATATCAGTTCTGCTTCGACCGCAACATCTCGCTCTTGCTTATGAGTTACCCCCTTTCACACTCATTCCCAGGGTCATTCAACACCTAATCAACTCTCAGACAATGGTGGTTCTGGTGACTCCTCTATAGCACTCACAACCATTGTTGCCAGCTCTGCTGGAGCTATCGGTTCAGAATCCTCTGGTGCTCCCTATTTGTACCTCTCTCTCTCTAAGTACGTCCAGAAGGTCAGTTTCATCCGCTTATCCTCGATGGCCGACTCTCTTTAGTTGCCTGGACAATTTCGGGTAATCCCAGTCCTTGATCTATCGCAGGACGGTAGAAATTTGCTCTGAAATTCCTGGGTACCCAGTACCCTTAAATCTTTTAATTGTTTTCGTTCCACTATTTCCAGTGGTCATATTGGATCTAAAAAAGGATTGCTTTGTGGCATTCATTTTTGTAGATCTCCAGCTTCCCAGTTGTTGTGGGGAAGATGGAGGAGTGTATTGCAGGCTTTGATTATTATGTACAACCTGATTTATACCCATGATTACATATTCCTATTGGCAATATTGGGTAATATACTTAATTTGTGATTGTTAATGATGACCTGCGGATAACATACTTTAAGATCCAGCTAATACATTTTAATTTCTCATGAAACTATATTACTTATTATTTAGAGTGACTTGCTCACTTACTAAACTGTATGAAGCATTAATAATTTTTTTTTGAATTTCGGTGTAGACATAAACTAGAATTAATTATCTATTTATAATGGCTATTTTTTTTTTCCTTTTACAAAATTTAATGCCATCACCTACACTCTTTTAAATATTTACCCCCTGAACCAATCCCCTTTAAATTTTCTTAATAACCTTACCAAAACTGACTGGTATATTGATAGTGGGTAGCGACTTCAATTGTTTAGCAGATTCTAAGACAGACAGAAATAATAACATTAACAAAATATGTGACCCTCATTGAAATCAACTTCTTTGGCTCAACAACATTCCCTAGCTAGAAATTCCCTGGTCAATTGCTGGAGGGTATTTCATCCAAATGATAAAGGTTTACATTTTTTTATCAAACATACAACAATCTTACTCTTGTATAGATTTTTTCTGAAAAGAACTTCAAACTTTTAATTTTATTATTAACTCAGAGCTCTGTCCTACTACTTGGTTAAAAAAAATTCAGAATATAAAATCATAGCATATAGAGAATATGTAAAAATCTTTTACAATCTCTAACATAGATGAACTTACTTCTAAAGCAAATATTTTTTAGATCAGAATGACAATGGAGAAGTCCCAGATACAACACGTTATTTTTTATGAGATATTTAGTAATAAAACTTGGCTCTAAACTGAAAAGGGAAAAGGTGCAAACCTATCACAATTACATATAAAATTATTATAAAACTCCCTTCAGCAAAACAAATGTTAATGACATTGGGCACCATTACAAGTCTTTATATAAATTACACAATAGTGACATACTGAATCAGGAAATTAGAACTTTTTCAGAAACTACCAAAGTTATCTGGCGATAAAAGACAATTATTAGATTAACCCTTTTCATGGATGCCATTTTTTGCACTCTTTCATATTGTGAAATTGTGAATACTGGCCTTAACTGGCTCTGCTGGGAAGGTAGATATTTATTGCTAATGCTTCTCACCGTGGAGTCCCAGGGCATTAGGGATTTCGACCCTTTTCAGACTGACCAATGTCAATTACTTTCTCATCTGTTCTTGAACTTCTTTAGATTTTTAAAGACCTTTTAGCCTACTTCACTTTGCAAGACAGGTTACATAGTTACATAGTTGCATAGTTATATGTCTATTTAATGTTTCGATTCTACAGGTCTGGCAGTAATCATGCCTCTGTGTGTCTGGTGCAATTTAAGCCAATTAACAATCACATTTGGTTAATTGGTTGATTTAGTAACTAAGGAGGTGTTTACTTTTTTCACATAGGACCAGGTAGGGTTGGATAGCTATTTTCCTTTTATACATGAAATCATGTTTTCTCGCGTTTATGTAATATGAAAATTAGTTTGATAACCTGAAAAATGAAACTGGGAAGCAGGCAAATACTTTTTCTATGGAACTAGTAGATAACATAACTAGTAGTGGTATTGTGGTCATCTCTCGTGTGCCAAAAAAAGTCTATATGAAATTCTTCACCATAATAATGCAACTGTAAATCAAACCCTTCAGAATCACATTTGCATGCTATGTATTCAGTTTATGTTCTTTTTTAGGAGAATGTGGCACATGGGGAAAAGGAGCATATAAGTGCTTGAATGGTCAGACATTCTACTGTAAATCTAAAAGCACAATGTCCTATTGTCGTCACTGTGTTGAGAGTGGTGCTGAATTTAATATAGAAACAAAGAGAAATGAATATGGAAATCTTGAGAAAATTAAGATTAAAATTGATGGCAATGAGGTTGATATAAGTGACATGGACATCACTGTGAACAGCATAATGTAAGTAGAAATAATAGCTTATATTTACTGTTATGATCATTGTACTAATAGTACAGCTGGTTTCTTAGTAGTAAGTATGTATTTAGTAGTTCATTTTAGACCATGTGTTTGCTTCTCCTCTAAATATTATACCTTTGTTTAGATACGCTTATAAATAATATAATACAATGATACACATTATAATTTTACAAGGGGATGATGTGGGTTTCAAGATAATGAATTTTACTGTAGTATCACGCATCCTGTATGCAATAGGTAAAATATTTCCTTATTTTTTATTCTGACAGTTAAATTGAAGACATGGGATTAATGTACCAAAACACATAAACTAATGATAATATTTTTTAATAGGTAACCCTGTTTTTTTCTATGCAATAAAAAAGAAATTGAAAGTTTTTATTTTTTTAATAAATAATTTTAATTTAAAAGAATGAAAAGTATAATCAATACAGTGTGAGGTAAAACATTGGGTACTCCCCATTGGGTACTACACAAAGAACTACAACTATGTGCTCAGAAATAGATATGTTACAGACATGTAATCCAAAGCAGTACCATTACATTTTTGGGTTGGTGTATCTTAAATCTTCTTTTTCTTCACGACAGGTTCTCCATATATTTGTCACTCCGCGTATCACTTTTTTCTCAATGCAGACTTTTTAACATAACAATTTTCTTTCCATTGTATATTTAGGATACATGTGCCATATATGAACAAGATCTTAAGAATTCAAAAATGTGGAATGTATACAAAACTCATCAGTCGTCGAGATATTCTTTCTTTAGTATGGGACTACAAACAATTATTATCTGTGAGTGCTTTGATTTTGTGTAATGTGACCTTGCATATAATTTATTATCATTAATTGTTTTATATAGCGCCATCACATTCTGCATCACTATACAATGGGGAAATGGGACAAAACAAGTAGTGTATAAAATAACAATTTGACTTACAGGAACAAGAGGTAAATGGGCCCTGTTCAGACAAGCTTACATATCATACTCTTTACAAATGCACTCTTATGTGTTATTGAATTATATAGTCTACAATCGCATTAGCAATGTAGAAAAGCGGTAAATATTTTTGTACATGAAATGCTTTTGAAACATTAAATGTTATTGTACGTGCACATGCACAACAATTTATGTTATAATTTAAAGTAAGTTTGTGTTTATTTTAGTTAAACCTCATAAAGAAATATCGCACGTGTGGTCTTTGTGGAGATTCTCAAGGCAGCCCAGGTATATATATATATACATAGTATAAGGTAAAACTTTAACTTGTGTAGCAAATGTCTATTTCTTGGAACATGTTGGTGATCCCTAAGAACCACTGTCTTCTAAGGTAAACACAACACATAGACAAGCCAGCTGGAGTTTAAGTGCACTGAAGTTAGGGTATCTTCTCTACTTCGCAACATAACACCAGCTGTGTAGCCCAACAGAAAAACATTTTAGCGGTTTGTAGCAACTCAGCTTTCTTAGCTGAGATAAGGTAGATAATAACCTGTTAAACTACAACTAGCTTTACTTGGTGAGTGCAAATCTTGCCCTGGATTTTTAAATCTGTTTGAACATCAGCCCACCTTGCATTCCAAGGGACTTATAACACAATTTACAAGTCTCACAAGTCATTGTTTGTTTAGCGCATTATGGGCCTGGTGCTGAGGATATTGTTGGGCCTTTTTTATGGAAATAAATAAAATAGACAGAATAGACATAATCTTAACTCCTCGGCATCCATGTGTATTGGATAAAGATGAAATCAGTTCTAGGCAGTTAGTGTAAGATATATTCTTACGTAAAGGAAGTACATCAGTACACTAAAAAAAGTGTTCTTATTTCAGGCTTCAGATGCCTGAAGCCACAATTTAGTGTGCCAAATCCTTTTTAATAAGATTTGCAGACTGAAATAGAGTAAGTAACACAATACCTTTACTTTTACACTCACTGACTTCTGGGCCTAGAAAGTTTTGTCCTCTGAAGTGGTCCACAAATTCAGGGGGGGGGGTTATTTCTTGATAATAAAAAAATTAAATAGTTCAATTTATTCCTACAGTAAGTAAAGTGCCAGGAAATGGATGATCAAACAGACCAGGACAGGCTCTGCCACACTGACACCTGAACACACTTACCAGAACAGACTCTGACCACCCCTTTTGTGTTTTTTCCCCCTTGTGTATCACCCACAGCCTGCCCCTCCCTTTAATATTGATTTAGGTGATGGTGCCAACTGCCCCCCTTGTGTATTGATGCCTCCAGCCCCCATCGTGTATTTGTGCCCTCCAGCCAGACCGACATTGTATATTTATAACACCAGCCAGCCCTGTGTTGTATATTTATTCATCCAGACAGCCCCACATTGTGTATTTATCCCACTAGACAGCTTCCCCTTTTGTATTGTTTCATGTGATGCCTCCAGCCAGCCCCCCTTGTGAATAAGTGCCCCCTAGGGTGACGACATCAGCCATGTTTTCCAGGACACATATCATTTTTACATATTGCTGACCAGTCCAGATAGAATGCTGACCTGAAGTATGGGGAATGTGTAGCTGACTAATTGGTTCCCTTCCATCAGTCTATACATCTCCCATACTGCAGGGCAGCATTTTATCTGGTCTGGTCAGCAATAAGTAAAGATTATATATGTCCTGGAAAACATGCCCAATGCCCCCATACCCTTGTGTGTTGCCCCACCAGCCCCACATTGTGTATTTATGCCTCCCAGCTAGCCCCTCATCTTTGGTATCATGTCAGCCCTGGCATCCAGACTGCATCCACAAGACCTGCCTAGCACCCATATTGGAAGCATAGGACTTGCCATCTTTGCCCCTAAACAGCCTCCCTGTGGCACCTATGCCCCAAACAGCCTGCCTGTGGCATCTTTGCCCCCAAAAGGCCTCTGTGCACCATGCTTCTTCCCCCACTTAGACATCCATGCTATCACACACATACTCATTCACTTATTACCAAAAATGCATTCACTCATTCAGCAACTAATTAATTTAATCATTCAGCTACTCATTCATTCCCTCATTCAGATACTCATTCATTCCCTCATTCAGATACTCATTAATAATCTAATTTTGCCGGGCCACCTAGAATGGAGGACCCAGTGGTGGTTGCGATCCCCACAATCACAGTTGCTACGGGCTCAAGGGGCAGCTGATATTACCCCTTAAAAGTAACCCATGGTAGTCGTGTGACCGCATTGGCCACTTTGTGTGTTCCTCTGGACCCCGGACCGGCCAGCCCAATGGGAAATCCCAGTGTTGGATATTTCAACCAAATTGGCAAATACATCTTGCTATATTACAGGTGAGCTGAATACTTTAGGCTTTAAATGATAACATTATACTTAACTTCTTAGGAGAAGACTTGCTGGCATTTATTGAAGGTAATATCATTGAAAAGGATGGTGAAACTAAGATTGAAACCAGTGATCCAAATGAAGATGGAATAAAGGTACTTGTATATTCTTTGCTTTTTGAAGTAGATCATTTGGCTCATACATGAATACAAAATGCAGCTAGCTGAGAAAATTAGTGTGTTTTTCTTTACTATTTTGAAAACAATTGTGTCAGAGGCCTCAGAGGCACTTAGTGAAAATACAAAAATGCTTTATATAGTTATGCTTAATAAAATTAAATTTACATATCCCATTACTACTTTCTATATACAACAAAACCCCTGAGTAGCATGAGGCATTAGAAAGAAAATCTAGATTCTGAATAAAAAATATGCATTACATAGCTAATACAAAAACCAGATGCTTCAATAAATATTTATAACAACGATATACTGTATATCCTTACTTACTTCTCTGAATATTTTTTTCATCAACTACTGTTAATAATATGCTAGTTTTGGGGTTACATTCCATTAGAATTTTTTTCAGTGTTACCACAAAGAACATAACAATACTTTCTTAAAGGGGAAGCCCAATGGAATTAAATGCAATGCTGTATAAAGTAGAGTATATTATCACTGAAGAAAACGTGATTTTATTTTATCGGTCGCAATAAACTACCTTCATCTACAGACCTAGAGGCTGCTTTTGTAGGTAGTCATAGTTATGTGATATTTTATTTCATTAGACATTGGTGTCAGTATGGTCTGTTCATCAAGAGGTCAAGTGGTTAGTCGAGTTAAAGTCTAAGTTGACTGAGGTTGCATGCCTTCGACAAAAAAAGTACACATGTTGAAAATGCTTCCATGAAGAAGTTTTGTTTTAAATCCCTTCACGACCAGGGTTTTTCTTACCCTCATGAACAAAGTTTTTCCCCCTTTTTAATATATGATTATTAATTCAGGATTCCACCTTTTATGGGGATTATGTATCATCTTTTTAAGGACACATATGACACATATTATATGATAAAAATTCATTCCTATGATAAAAAATAATTTAGTCCATTATTTAGTAAAATGACTAGGTTAACAACCAGAAAAATGCACTGTTTTGCAATTTTAATTCCACATTAACTTACAACTAGACTTGGGTGCCAGCCAACTCTTCGTGTTCGTCTTCATGTTCGTCTTCGTGGGGGAAAAAATCTTCGTATACCACGAATATTGGCCTGTTCCTGTGTTCGGTTCGGGCAAATATCTGTGTACATTCTCCTTGTTAGTTTTTTGCCATTTTTTGTAGAAGGGGTTAATACGGGGTTAACGCGGTACACACTACGCAGCTTTGCCGCCAGGATTTTATATGTCCGTACGAGCAACTCTATTGGTCACCTGCAGGGGCCTCCTCTGCCATCAACCAATGAAGTGCACCTGTACTTCATTGGTTGATGGCAGACGAGTCCCCTGCTGGCGACCAATAGAGTTGCTCGGTCTCCCCAGGCCAAATTGCGCTGTCAGAAGTTAAAGTGCCGTGCAATTGGGTCTATTGGTCACCTGCAGGGGCCTCCTCTGGCATCAACCAATTAGTTGATGCCAGAGGAGGCCCCTGCAGGCGACCAATAGAGTCGCTTGCACGGCTCTTTAACTACTAACGGCGCAACTTGGCCTGTATCCCCTCTACAAGAGTTAAAGGTCTTGACGGCGAACCTACAGATTTCCGCTCCCGCTATGTACGCAGCATCACAGGGGTTAACGGCAGCGGAAATCTGTAGGTTCGACGTCAGGAGTTAAAGGGCCGCGAGAGTGAGTCTATTGGTCGCCTGCAGGGGCCTCCTCTGGCATCAACCAATTGGTTGATTAGTAAACAAGATGAACACGAAGATTCTTTGTGTTGTGTATCTTCATATACGCTTTGCCGCCGCCATGTTTGTATGTTCGGTATTAGGGCTGAACAACGAAAATGCACCCTTCGTGTTCGCTTTCATGTTCACCCGAATACAAATGCCCAAGTCTACTTAAAACACCCCCCAAGTAGAATTAAACAGTGTATGCATAGGTTTCTTACCTTCTTCTTCCTTACTTGTTATTTTGAAACTTTTGGGTTAGGGAAACATTTTTTTATTGTTTATATGTGTAGTGAAAGGAGTACAAAGTGTTTGGGCACATTTTTTCCAGTTTGTATTATTATTATACTCCGTTTAATTATTTTATTTTTTTAATTTTATTTTATAGATTAATTATTATTATCAAAATACTTTAAATGGAAGAAACAGTCTGGTGGGGTAACAGAGGATCATCACATGTGCCAGCAGGGTCTGGATAGACCCTTTGGGATCTCTTTCACAATGTTTGTTGTTTCCATCAATGTCAGTGCTGATGAACAAAAGATCAGAAATGTATTGTCATTTAAGTATAACTGGTGTTTTTATGACATATGAGGCCATTACATGTGTTAATCTAGTACACAATCCTTAGGACTGTCCCTAGATTGTTAACTGGTTAAGGGCTCATTAAGTTTGTATTTCGATATATACTATTCATTTATAAATTACTAGTATAATCTATACTTACCATTGTCGTTATTTCTCGGGTAATGCTACTTTTGTAAATATATCTCACATTAATTGTTTTTCAGTATTGCAACAGTATAATTTCAAACTACTTTTCATCTGTGGTCTATGGAAGCACTTCTCAAAATGACTACATCAAGATATGTGCATATGAATATAATGAATGTGCTGAAAAAGACAAAAGGATGTGTGCATGTTCGACCTTCATTGAATTGGCTCGGATTTGTGGAAATGCAGGCTGTTCATACCTATTGAAATCATGGAGGAAAGATCCAAATATTTTGTGTGGTATGCATATTTATGTATAGAAGATATATAGAAATCTGTATATAAATATAAATAAACAAAGTCAAAAGAGATTGTGATGGAAAAAAATTCTACCTAAACCTTCCATTAATGTGAACAACCTTAGTCAGATTAACAAACACGAAGATTGACCAAAACAAATCCTTACTCACATTCAGTTTTATATTGTAAGAGCTTGCTGATCATAGTCATAACAAAATGTAACAATAAACAGTAATTAATCTGATCAGTTCTCCACATTATAACAGAATATTGGTTAACCTTAATTCACTAATAAACTGACTGTGCTTGAGTAGTTTTAAGGTTGTTTTTGCAACATAAAAGTGACTACGAATGGGTGTGGAGCATTTTGTGCCCAAGTTCTGTGTTCTATATCGTAGGTCCTCTTGTCCAGAATGAATGCAAATATTTAGAAACAATTGTTGATGCTACAGAGCCCATATTTCAGAATGATAGACCATGAGTTATATTTTCCAAGTATGCTCGTGTACTATGCAAAATGATCATACAGAGAAGTAATGTATAAAATATGATTCTAGTGATAATAGTTACCAAGTGCCCCACTAAGTAGGAACAGGAAGTCTTTGAGATACAAATCCCACTGTCCAACTTTAGCCCCCTGCTGGCCTTTTTTTGCGATGGGGATAAAATGTTCTACAATATTGTGTATAAAAAGCAGAAATAGTTTACAAACGGTATTGTGTAAATGAAATGTTATTCTGCTTTTACAATTTATGCTGACTGACATAAAAGTTATGTAATCTTCCTCCAGATTTCATCATTACATTGTTTGCTGTACTGTTAAGACAGTTAAGAATCACTTAACTAAAATCACTTTTCATAGCTAACCTCCAATATTCTAGTCTTTAAATTGACTGTAGTCAGTTACCCAGTGTGTACGGAAAACTTGTTTATAAAGGTTTTGAAAAGAAAAACTGATAAGTTTCCTTTTGTATTTGTGAAAGGTATGTATGATTTCGCTGCATTGTCACATTATGCATTCTGACTTTTTTAGAAGCTACATTGTGACATAACATTTTAATGCGTTGCCTGAATATCCACTCTCAGGTTTCTAGTTTACATTATATTTTCATATCTTTCAAGGTCTTAAAAACCTGTCTTGTTAACTTTTTTAGGTGTACCTCAATGCCCAGAAACCCAAGTGTATGATGAATGTGCTCCTGTTTCTCAACCAACATGTTCTAACCCATCCCCCTTTCAAGAAAATGGCGTTGTCTCCGGTTGTACTTGCCCTGAAGGTTTTTCTTTATAAATATATATATATGACAAGCTAAATTGTACCTCCTTTTTTATCTTTGATTTCATTTTTTTAAGTGTTCAGTCAAACCAACATAGAAACAGATATAAAGTCACATAAGCTTTTGACAGGCTGGTAAACCATTAGTGTTTTACTCAATTATATAATAAAACATTTCTGATCCTCTTTATTCCTCTAATTGTAACCCTAAACCAAACCCTCAGAGAAAATGTAATGGGAATAAGGATGCAAGATTTGTGAAGTTGGATAACTTTGGGAGAATATAAAGTGAATATATTTACAATTTAATTAATGTATAAAAAAATTGTGTTGTACTCATGTAATGATTTACACAATAGTATTTTCAGGAACCCTAAAACAAGCCATAACAGCAACATTTTTATATTCAAGGAACAGATACCAGATAGAGATTAGCAGTGTTGTCAGGGCACATTTTCATTTTGGCTATTTTTGCCAGGAGCATTACAAATGTATTTCACATAAAGTCAAATTCCTTGAAATACCATATTTTACATTAAAATATTGTTTTGCTTTTCATAAATACCCAATCAGAATAACAGTCAGGCATCAGGTCAAGATAATTAATGTAATAAACACATAAAAATCTTCTAAGATCTTAGATATAGACAGATCTAAGTAAGTAATTCTATTTTTATAACACTCTCACTTCCCTGCCTATTTTGTGGTTTAACAAATATTTCCCCTATATCATTATATGTCTTTGTTTCTTGTTAGTTTATCAGGAATTTTATTTGTCTTAAAGTACTATAACTTAGCGTTTCAAATGTCTCTAAATGCCATACTGATTGATGTTTTATCTTTTTTGAATGTTAATATATATATATATATATATATATACATACATACACTATATGGACAAAAGTATTGGGACACCCTCTCAATTACTGAATCCAGGTTTCAATCAGACACAATTCCAAAAGTGTATAAAATCAAGCACCTAGCCTTGCAGTCTGCATTTAAAAACATTTGTTGAAAAAAATGGGTTGTTCTGAAGAGCTCCATGAATCCGAGTGTGGTACTGTGATAGGATGCCACCTTTACTATAAATCACTTTGTGAAACTTCATCCCTGGTAGATATTCCATGGTCAACTATAAGTGGTATTATTAGAAACTGGAAACGCTTAGGAACAGAAGAAACTTAGGCACAAAGCAGAGGACCATGTAAAGTCTCAGAGCAGGGTCAACAAGTGCTGAGGGCATGGTGGGTAAAATTCGCCAACTCTCTGATGATTCCATAACAGAAGATTTCCCAACTTTCACTGGCATTGATAACAGCACAAAAACTGTGTGACCAGAGCTTCATGGAATGGGTTTCCATGGCCGAACAACTGATAAAGTCCTGTAAAACACACCGCCACTGGACTCTGGAGCAGTGGAAACGTATTCTGTGGAGTTACAAATCACGCTTCTTTAGAAGTTTGATGGACGAGTCTGGGTGTGGTAGATGCCAGGAGAATGTTACCAGCCTGACTGTATTGTGCCAACTGTAAAGTTTGGTGGAGAAGAGATAATGGTATGGGTCTGTTTTTCATGGGTGTGGGCTAAGCCCCTTATTTCAAGCAAAGGGAAATCTTAATGCTTTACATACCAAGAAATTTTGGACAATGTTATTCTTCCAACTTTGTGAGAACAGATTGGGGAAGGCCTCAGTGCAAGTAAGGTCCATAAAGACATGGTTGGATGAGTTAGGTGTAGAAGAACTTGACTGGCCCGCACACAGCCCTGACTTCAAGCCCATTGAACACCTTTGGATTGAATGTAACAGAGACTGTGAGCCAGGCCTTCTCGGCCAAAATCAGTGCTGACCTTACAAATGCTCTATTGGATGAATGGGCAAAACATCCCACAGAAACACTCCACAATCCTGTGGAAAGCCTTCCCAGAAAAGTGGAAGCTGTTATATCTTCAAAGAGGGGACCAACTACATACAGTATTGTTTCTGTATTTAGACATAAAAGTCCCTGTTGGTGTAATGGTCAGGTGTCCCAATACTTTTGTCCATTTAGTGTGTATATATATATATATATGTATATGTATGTATGTATATATATATACATACATTAAATTATGTGTTTTTAATAGGCCTTGTTATTGATGATATGGGAGGAAGCATGTTGTGTATACCTAAGTCTGGCTGCCCATGTTCCTATGGTGGAAGAATCTATCAATTGGGAGAAACTCGACAAAGCACTTGCAACTCAGAGTGGTAAGTATTTAAAATTAATTTGTGCATTAAAGTAATTCAGCTATTGTCAATGGAAGGCTACTTATAGACTAGTAATAGTTATAGTTTGAAAAGTTGATTCATGCAATGCATACATTTGTCTGGTAGAGGCCAAATCAACTGGCCTATACCTAGGCTGTTATCTCCATAAGTGTCATGTTATCTGTACTGTTAGTAGGTCTGTACCTGGTCACAGAGCCTTTAGGCAACCTTGGGCTAATGGAGCAGGCAGTCGAATATAAATGCTTGCTACCATGGTTTCAGATGCTAGGAGGAAGGAGCAATTTGTTTTGGCATTTATGAAGTGGTGGTGGAAAAAAATTTTTGAGGGTTTTTTTTTTTATTTTTACCATATTATCATGTAATGGGATGCACACTATCTTGTTGTGTGTAGGTAAAGTGTAAGCAGTTTATGATATTGTCACCTAACTTTGTCTATTGCAAAATTCTAAAAATTGTCAATGAGTGAAAAATTAAAGTCCAAATTTCTACATCGGGTCATGGTCAATGTGCAGGAAAATCATAGGTGGTATCTGGTGGATATCTGGATCAAGAAGCAGAAACAAACACCCCTTGCATGACAGTGATGATCCAAGAAGTCTGGTGGCAAACAAAACAGCCCACACAGAAGTGGGAATGCGTGGGTCAAATAATGAAATATGTGGTACCAGGGAGGAAGATAAAGAGTGGTCAAACAGTCTAAAGTTCAAGACAGGTGGCTCATGTTCGCTTGTGCTGCTTGTGCACGTAGTGGATGTACACCATAAGATTGAGGAGACCCACGAGCATGCACAAGCAGGGCGTGAGTGCGCCATTGGATATCCAGTGAGACATAGAAGCGGTTGTGACAAACTCCCCAAAGCACAACATCCAGACACAGATGGAAGTTTAATGTCCAAGGTGTCCAGGGCAAGCATTGGATGCTGGTTCCCGGCACCTCTATTTAGGTCATACACTTACCAATGTGCCAGATACTCTAAATGACCATGGTGAAATTGTCTTCCTCGTCATCAAAGAGGACCAGCTTTGACCTAGCTTTGTTGAAAGCTTGTGAATCAATAGGTTCAGCTGATTCTTGATAGATTGAAAGAGACTATAGATATGGAGCACTGTTACAGATGTAGAATGCTATCAGTAATTGACGTAGAATGGAGAAGAACATAGCAAGAAAGTGAAATAATTAATATACTTTATACACCCAGCAGTCCCAGTATGAGTGGAAACAAAGAAGACTAGGCTTTATCAAAAGATATGTTTTCAACATGTTTCTCTTTGCAACTAAGAATCCACTGTTGCTTTTTGTTAATGACTGTCTAGACTTGATTGGACTACCATCAGCAATCTTAATCAGTAAAAGGTGCAACCCATAGGTCCTGCTTGACTGCATTACATACAAAAGTTTAAACTTCTCAAGTGGGCTCCTTCAGTCACAGAAACAAGGCCACAATCCAGTTCAATCTGCATTGCTTCCTCTGGCCTGGCCTCAGTTGCAGGCATTGGAGCAGGTCTAGAAACAGGACATGTTTTAGTACTATTGTTCTGGGCATTTTTCATACATTCATGAAACATGCAGTCCATCTGGATCACCCAACTTATCATTTCTTCCTCCGATTCAGGATTTCCCCTTGGTTTGTCTTTCAGCAGCTCACACAGTCATAGAAACATAGAAACAAACAATTTGACAGCAGATAAGAACCATTCAGCCCATTTAAGACTTAGGTCTTAATCAGTCCTTGATCTTGTCTTAGATTCAGGATAGCTCATGCATGTTTAAATTACTTTACTGAATAAGCCTCTGCCACTTATAATGGGAGGCTGTTACATTTATTTATTACCATCTCAGTACAGTAAAAATCTACCACCATCTTACTAAGTGAGAAGGGGGAAATTATGTTTGAAAATAAGATAGCAATTAATGATAGAGTTAAAGCACCTGCGACAGAGACATGTACTCGGACTGAGTAGCTCTGCCATCTTCCTTAACGCTGAAAGCTTAATTGCTCCAGGAATTAACCCTTCATATTCCCCCAAGCACTAGCTGAAACTTAGTGTAGAGGTGAAACAGAACTCTCTTTATTGAGGACAGCACACTTATATATACAGCAAATATGATAGGATTAAAGGTATTATCTCATCAACCACCAGACAGCCTGGCGCCACCATACAGTTCTATGGCCAGCAATGCCCACCTGACAGAGTCACTCAGGGTGATCCCAAGGGAGTGGCATCAATCCCGGGATACTGTAAACTTTCAACTGTAAACAACAAGAAATCTGAAAAAATAAATTAATAACTTATAAGTAAAATAAATACGTTTAAATAACATTTACTGAACATATAATAGTGCTTTTTTTAATAACCCTCCAAAAAAAACAGCGTCCACATTGCCCACAAAGAACCTGACCAGCACCCAAATTACACACACATAGGGCGTGCCATCTTTGCCCCCAAACAGCCCAGCATGAGTCAGCATTATTCCCAAACAGCCAAGTGTACGCCATCTTTGTCCCATGAACACGCTACCTGTGCCACCTTTGTCCCATAAACACCCTGCCTGTGCCATTTTTGTCCCATAAACACCCTGCTTATACCATCTTTGCCTTTTTGACAAATCAACTATACACCTATGATTAACACAAACACTTTTACAGTCACTCACTAATTCACTTTCATTCACTCAATTCATTCACACAATCATTTATTCTTTCACACAAATTATTTACACATATTCATTGATGCATTCTAACAAATTCTTTAATTCTCTCACTCATTCAAACAATTCATCCACACATTAATCCATTCATTTTCGCTCTCTCATTCTGACTCTTTATTTCAATATTCTTGCTACCCTCCTTTCTCCCTATCTACCCATTCTCACCCCCTTCTGCCCTATCTACCCCTTCTCACTCCCTTCTCCCTATCTACCCCCTATCCCCCCGTCTCACTCCCTTCTCCCTATCTACCCTCTCCCCCCTTTGAAGTTCACTTACCTTTCAGGAGTCCTGCGGTGGGGGTGCAAGGCCTCTGTCTCCCAGCTCTGCCACTGTATGGAACAGTATAGAGTGATGGGAGTTATGATGTACTTTAGAGCATAATTATATAATGAAAAAGACATTGGAAAAGGTACAGCATAATACCCATCACTCTCACACATTTACCAATCCACATTTACCAATCCACACTTACCAATCCACAGATTCCACACATACCAATCCACACATACCAATCCACAGATTCCACACATACCAATCCACAGATTCCACAAATACCAATCCACGCATACCAATCCACAGATTCCACACATACCAATCCACAGATTCCACACATACCAATCCACATTTACCAATCCACAGATTCCACGCATACCAATCCACAGATTCCACGCATACCAATCCACAGATTCCACACATACCAATCCACATTTTCCAATCCACAGATTCCACACATACCAATCCACACACACCAATCCACAGATTCCACACATACCAATCCACAGATTCCACACATACCAATCCACTCTCACTTAATGATTTCCTACCTTTCCTCTTTTCTTCTTACAGCAGTAAGCTCCTTTTCTTCCTCTTCGCTCCTCTTCTTCTGTCTTCTTTGCTCCTCTTCTTCTGTCTTCTTCGCTCCTCTTCTTCTGTCTTCTTCCGGTTCAGAGGGCACGGACGGCGGTGGGCGCGGCTACAGTGTTGTGCGCCGGGATCTGACAACAAACCCCGGCGCACAGCAGCAGTTGCCGCGTGGATCGCGAGGGAGCGGTATCGGAGGTCTTTAACAGACCTCCGGCTCCCTTGAGTGATTTTAAGCCGGTTCAAGGGAACCGGCTTAAAATCACTCAAGGGAGCTGGAGGTCTGTTAAAGACCTCCGATAGCGCTCCCTTGCGAGCCTTCTCCTCCAGCGGCGGACATTACTGTCCGTCTCTGGAGGGGTGCCGGGTGCCGGCAAGTTGGCACCCCCCCTGATCAGCGGCACCCGGTGCGGACCGCCCCCCCCCCCGCCCCCCGCTAGGTACGCTACTGCCCAGTAGTTCCATGAATTTGCGGCTAGGTCCCGGTCAGGCACATTGAGCGTTTCCTCGCTTATAGAGCCTCTATAGCTGGCTAGTCCATGGGAGTCTGGTTCCGGCAGACCAGACGGGGTTTCTTGGTCACCCTGTGTCCCCAATGAGCACAGGGGTACTTAGACATAAGAAGGGACTGGGCAGGCAGGTAAAGAGTCTCCCCAGAAATACAATCGTGCCCCCTCCCCAACTGAAACATACCCCCATAAGTCCTCTGCTTTTAAAGAGTTAACGTGACAGCACCTTCAATCCTTAAATGTAAAAAAAAATATACCCTAGGTCTTTAAGGGTTATGTTTAAAAACAGGTAAAACATCTGTGTCTCCTAAGGGGATAGTGTAAAAATACATCAAACAGCCTTAGTGTTTAAGGGTCAATAAAGACATTAATTTAAACTTAAACTAAAGGTTAAGCAATGTATCAAAAAATGGCATCCAAGCAATATCCACTTTCTATAATGAATAACCACATTATATTTTCCAAAAGTGGCATTAACTACATTAAATAAGATTTAGTGAATAAAAGATGTGTTACACAAAAAATTAAAATAGCGATATAAAAAAAAATGTTTGCTGTACTTTACAATAGAGGCGCCTGTATCTATCACTCTATAGAGTGAATGTGGGATTAATGGTGAAGAAAAATAATAACAATTCTACTTTCTGTATATTACTTAATATGTTTTTATTCTTTATTTCAGCACATGTGCAGGAGGAATATGGCATTGTTCTGAAGGCAGATGTCCCGGAATTTGTAAAGTGGAGGAAGGATTATTTATAACAACATATGACGGCAAAACGTTTAGTTTAAACGGGAACTGCAATTATGTTGTGTCCCACGTATGTATCCTGTTAAAATATCATAATATATCAAATTTGTACAGCTTACATAACAAGTTATGTTGGTGTTAAAAAAAACATTTGGGACACTATTATATTTTCTTCTAATTACACTGTAACTTAATAGATATTGCATTTAATATTGCAACACTGTAAGCGGTGTAAGCACTTTTTGTACTTCTACAAGGCTTTTATGTCTAGGAGAGAATCTTCATGTTCATCTTCGTTTTTGCATTGCTCCCACACACTAACACTAACACACATTCCCATACAAACACATACACACCGCTCACTTACCCTGTGAAGCATCAACCTGTCTTTGATGCAGCTCACCTTGCAAACTGCTGTGGGGTCAGGCAATGCAACATTGATCCCTCCTGGAAGTTAGGGCCATAAAGAGGTAAGTCCAGCTTTTGCGACTTACCCCTTTATCCCTACTCCTGGAGCATGCCTCTGTCTATGCTGGGGGGGATAGGCAATTGTTGAGTGCTGGCTCCAAGCGGATCTACACAGATAACCTTACATAGATTTGCCTTCTAGGCTGACGCTTACCTTGCCTATAGGTAGCGTCAACCATGCCTGAAGGGATAAAAAATCTGCAATGATTAAAATCAGTATCTACCTTATGTTGAATCTGTTTTAGATCATAGAGTTGTCACAACCTGTAAGTCAGGGGTGGACTGTTACAGGGGCCAAGGGGGAAATTGACTGTTCACGATTCTTCAAACAGGACTGACTTGGATTTGCCGTGGCCAGGCTATATATAAAAGATTTTTAAAATACACCTGCACACTATACATTTTTTTTATAATTGACACTTCATGTAATTGTATGCATTTTTAACAGGGTGATGATTGGATCGTTTCTGCCGAGATAAGTCAGACTCTCAATGCTCAATCAAAAACCTCCTTAAACAGTATAACTCTTGTTCTAAATCTGGTAAGTAACACCACTAACAAATGAAAAATTGAATGAGAAATCATCCTATAATCATCTTATTTGAAGAATATAATTTAATTAGACAAAATACCTTGGTGAAAGTTAAATAGTAGGGTTTGACATCTTGCATTCACAGTTATATATTATTTGATAGTTAAACATTCCTCTCTGACATGTTTGTTTATGCTCTAAATAATAGATAATGGAAGGCAAAAATTTAGTTAAAACTTGTAAACAAGAAAAACATGTAACAATTAATTTGAAAAGATACATTCTAAATCAAGACTGTTTCATGTAGACAACTAACTAAATGTAAGAGTGTGCACAGAAATATAATACCTAAAGTATCAAGCTGCTAAATATGCTAAATTGATATTAAATATGATTGATTGATTAGGTAGAGAAAAAAAAATCAAATGAGCATGAATAAAAATAGTTCTACCTTATCGTAAAATAATCGTAAAAAAAAGGTAGATTTGGTGTGTAATAAAGCAGTGTTGAACAAGTCAAATGTCGTAAAGTGGTGGAACAAAAATTAAAAATGGAAATACAGTTCACCAGAGTAACACCGTCATCAGGGTAAAGTGTTGGCACAATCATATATTGAGTTAGTTATCTAAATAACTAATAAATTAGTTGTCTAAATGTAACAATTCTATTTTAGGAATCCTTATCTTTTTAAATTGATTAACTTAAATTTAAGTTTTAACCTTGTTTAATAATCACCATAATCACCAAATGTTTGTTGTATTTTGAGCGGTATTCCCATGTTACTAATAATTAGTAATTCAAATGTAATGTTAACAAACTTTTAAACATTGACCCAGGTTAAATTTAAAGGATAATAAAATGTGACAGTGGGTCATAAAAATCAATCACACACACACAAACTCTGGCTATGGACATATATTCATACAATGTCTGAAAGGTTGGTAAAACCTGTAAATAATTGCATATTGTCAAGAGATGCATGGTTTTTCAAATTCTGTCCAGGCAAAGGTTTCCACAGCATTTAGTAACAACTATGGACATAAACATAAAATGTACATGTACACTTTACCTGTTTGGCATCCTGTGCCATTTTTTTCAATCACATGCCATGTATGTGGATGGCACTGAAAGGGTTAGTTTTTACATTTTAACATTGTTATTTTCAGCATTTGATATTGATTCGACTAATATTGTAAAACTGTAAAAGACAGTTAACTAAGTAACAGTATGATTACACCCAAAAAAACCAAATCTCTTATTTTACAGTATTAAAGCGAGATAGTAAAATACACATATGATACATATGGACCGACACACATATAATACGAAATATCAAATATTTGCCAAAGTTTAACAATTTAACTTTCTTGTTATCATAGGGACGAGAAGAAAGCAAATTTACCTTTAAAAACGATGGACACATTTTAAATGACAACATGAAAAGCCAAAATTATTATGAGTCAGGTAAGAAGAACCATGTGTAATAGACCAATTTTCAGAACTTGTACAAACTTTATGCTTAACAAAATAACTATATTGGAAATGTGTCTTTCAGATCAAATACAGATTTTAAGATTTTCAGAATATATTGTTATAAAGACATATTTTGGACTGAACATTGTTATTCAAGCTGGTCTTGTGATGCAAGTATATATCTATCTTTCAACACCTGGCTTTGAAAACACAAAGGGTAAGTTAAAAAGATAATTAATTCCAAAGTGTTACACAACTCATTAATTGTTAAAGTCAGACTTTCCAGACAACTTCTTGACTCTTTACTAATCCTGAAATCACTTTTATACGAATGGTATTTTATCTAAATTAATTTCTGCAACAAACTTTGAAGCGCAATGGAGTTGATTTAATGCTCCCACATAAATTTAGAAATTTAGAACATATAGGAAATATAGAACATTGATTCTGTATCCAAATGTACAGAGCAATTCAATGCTGCTGACTACATGTACAACACTCAAGGTTCTCAGCCAAAAATAACATAAGCCTTAAACCACCCTATCACCACAACGTGCTCTCTGAGCAGGGCCTGCGCCACCTATAGGCAAAGTAGGCGCCTGCGGCTCGCGGTCACTTGATGGGAGGCAGGCAGCCACGAGCTGCCGGCCGTGGTCATTCAGTATGCGCGGTCACGGCTCGCAGTCACTATGGGGAGGAGTGGGAGCGAGTCAGCCACTATAAGTGGGTGTGGCAAAAGGGGAGGGGGCTGTCAGGGTGGAGCCAGGGGCGGCAAAATTATGTTTTGCCTAGGGTGGCAAAAATCCTTGCACCAGCCCTGTCTCTGAGCAAAACCACTTAACCACCAATGAGATGAAAGGAAAGATACACAACCCTCGACATAACATTATAGAAGTTGACTAAGTTCCCAGACTTATTTTGGGTACTGTGCCAACTCAATAAAAATGTATAGGGTGCCAATTATTGAGGTGGCATAGTTTGAAGAAGAAGTGTAGAAACTCAAAAATTTACCTCTCATAAGATATTATTGACTTATTCTGGGAACTCTGTCAGTTCAATAATTGACCTCTTGTAAGTTATTGTTGAGCTAGCAGAGTTTAAAGAATAAGCCTGGGAATGCAGCCAACATAGATTAAAAACGGTGTCACTTCTGATGTTAATTGAAGTCTATTATGCACAAAACTTGAAACAAAGTATCAGCATTGATAGGGTTAAATGCCATTGCTGCAGTTTTCTTTTTGTTTGACTGCACAATGTGTAGTATATTTTATTGTTTTCTGTACAGTGTCTACTTTAGACAGGTCTAGTAGAGGTTAGATTTGTTGGTCTGACATGTATGTTTAAAATTGTAATACTCGCACAAAGTGGGCACCTCATTAAATAGCTTTCAAGGGCGGATTTATTATGGGTTGATGTAGAGTTTTCTGGTGTTTATACCTTTAAATGTACGGTCTGTATTTGTGGTTGAGTCATAGAATTACTTACTGCTGTGTTGTTAAGATTGTTGTTGCAAATTACAGTTTAGTCATTGAATTGATCCTAATGAAGGAAGTTTATTTTTGTGTTAGATATAGATCAGACCAGTATGATTTTCTTGGCATGTGGTTTAGCCCCGGGCATATGTGGCAAAGATATAGCAAAATATTAGGCAATATATTAAAAATGATTGAAAAGCACACATACCAAGCAATGAAAGATGTCATAGATCAGTGATGGCAAACCTTTTTGAGCCCAAGTGCCCAAACTGCAAACCAAAATGACTTATTTTTTTCAAAGTGCCAACACTGCAATTAAACCTGAATAACGAGGTTTTAGTTTAGAAAAAACAATTCGTACAGTTTTTCAAACTAATTAACAGCTTGTGTTTAAAAAGAAAAACACAATAACAGAGCTTTCCATTAAACATTTTTTCAATTGGTTATAAAACTTACTTGATTTGCTGGAATCTTATACCCCTATATGCCACTCTGGTGCTTCTGACTTCCGGTGTGTTGTCCGGGCAGCGTGTAGACTTCCGCTGCAGCCGGAAGGAGGTGCGGCTAGCAGGGGGGTTGTCTGCGTCCATCGCGCAGACCTTCCCCCACTGTCAGAGAGAATTCCCCGGTGAGTGCCATCTTTGCCCTTCCACAATTACACATCTATGATACACACATACTCATTAACTCATGCTCTCCCTCATTCAGACTATTCATCCACATATTAACTCATGCTCTCCCTCATTCAGACAATTCATCCACATATTAACGCATGCTCTCCCTCATTCAGACAATTAATTCACATATTAACTCATGCTCTTCCTCATTCAGACAATTCATCCACATATTAACTCATGCTCTCCCTCATTCAGACAATTCATTCACACGTGAATGCATACTCTCACGCATTCACACAATGCATCCACACATTAATTCATACTCACTCATTAACATGTACCCCCTCTCCCTCCCTTATCACTTTCTACCCCTTCTGCCTCCCTTATCACATTCTACCCCTTCTGCCTCCCTTATCACATTCTACCCCTTCTGCCTCCCTTATCACATTCTACCCCTTCTGCCTCCCTTATCTCTTTCTACCCCTTCTGCCTTCCTTATCACTTTCTACCCCTTCTCACTCCCTTATCACATTCTACCCCTTCTCCCTCCCTTATCACTTTCTACCCCTTCTCCCTCCCTTATCACATTCTACCCCTTCTGCCTCCCTTATCACATTCTACCCCTTCTGCCTCCCTTATCTCTTTCTACCCCTTCTGCCTCCCTTATCACTTTCTACCCCTTCTCCCTCCCTTATCACATTCTACCCCTTCTCCCTCCCTTATCACTTTCTACCCCTTCTCCCTCCCTTATCACTTTCTAACCCCTCTCCCTCCTCTTTCCCTACTCACCCCCTTTGTATTTCACTCACCTTTAAAGTCCTGCGGCGGGAGAACGAGGCTTCTGTCTTCACTCCTGAGCGCCGGATATGATGCGGCGGAGGTAGAGGCCTCGTGGAGGAGAGTGAGGGGGGCCGAGTGGTTGCTAGGCGCCCCTCTCTCTCCTCCGCATCCAAAAAAAAAAAAAGCGTTTCAGGCTGCCCAGGACTTAAAGTCCCATTGCGGGACTGTCCTGGGTAATCCGCTGGATGGTTCCAAATTCGGCGGGGGGGCAACAGGGGGGGGGCAAGGAATAACCTAGGGGGATTTGCCCCCCTTGCCCCCCTGTAGCGACGCCACTGCACGCAGGTGCGTCAGATGTTTGAGAGCGGGGGGCGTGGCTTCAGTGTTCTCTGGGGAGGGTTCTCTGGGAGATGTAGTCCGCGGGAGCCGACGCCGTGACTACAGTGTATGACTGTAGTCACGGCGTGCCCACAGAGACGGCTCGGCGTGCCAACAGCGGCACGCGTGCCACGCGTTCGCCATCACTGTCATAGATAATGTAGTTTACTGGTTTATAAAATAGGAGTAACTTTTTTTGCTCAAGATTATCTTATGTGGTATATGGTATTGTGAATAATATAATGCTCTTCTGTTGTCAAAATATTGTTAAAATATATAAAGCTTTTTTTTTTTCTTTGAAAGGACTCTGTGGCTCATACAATTTCAAAGCAGATGATGATTTTATGTCTAATCAAAATATACTGGAGTCTGTTCCAGATGCTTTTGCACATTCATGGAAACTATCAACTTGTCCTGATCCAAGTCCTCCAGCTTGTGTTAATTTGGATAAAGGTATTATTATTATTATTATTTATTGTTTCATATAGCGCCATCATATTACATAGGGTTGTACAATGGGCAGATAAGGCATTACAAGTAGTATATACCATAACAATTTGACATACAGAAACAATTGGTTAGGAGATTACAATCCAAAGGGGGTTAGGGTGTATTATGGAGATGAGTGATGAGATGTGAGTAGGGAAAGCCCTGTGAAGAGCTTTGAAAGTAGGAGTCAGGGTTTTGAAATGAATCCTGAAGCACACAGGCAGCCAGTGAAGAGATTGACAGAGAGGAGAGGTGTTAGTAAAGCGATGGGAGAGAAAGATAAATCTGGCAGCAGATTATGGTGAAATATAACAGAATGTCATGTTTAAATCAACTGAACTGCAATATTTTGTCATCCTCGGTTGAATCCAATATGCCATAAGGACAAGGTTAGACTAAGAAGCTTTTGCCCCTGGAGCAATTATACAGGAAGGCCTCCTTTTCTGGATTCACTGATGTAAAGGGGCCCTGCAAGGGGGCCCACAACACCAGTGCAACCCCAATAAGCCCCTACCCACCCAGGCTGTGCTCACAATTCTGTTCTATTCTTTTCTTTGCCATATCTTATCTTTCCATCTAACCTGCTGACATCTTTTCCTCACTTGTCTCTATCTTCTCTCCATTTTTTCTTTTATCTTGCTTGTCTGCCTTATACATTTTCATCCTCTTTCCAACTACTATTCTGCTCCCCCATGCATACATATACACAGACATATACATACAGATACAAACACACACATACATATACACACATGCACGCATATAAATATTCACACATACTCACATATATATATAAAAAACTTTACTTTACTTCCTTCCTGTATGTTTCTCTGGGCCTGTGGCTTGCTTGATAAGCAGCAATCCAATTGGGTACCGCAACATGCGACAATCATTTGAAACTGCTCACAGAGAAGTGATGTCATTTCCGGGTGCACAGTGTCAGTGAGGTAGGATGAATGCAGCAAAGTGCGGGACACAATCAAATTACCAGTTCTTGGAACATGTGAAAGGTATGCCGGGCCCCTCAGAACCCCAGTGCACAGTAATTGCTCCATCAATAATTTGGCCCTGTTTAAGGAAACAGCTTAATTGCATAATTGTATTTAGGGTCAAAAAGAAATGCCTTACCAATGTTTATTTTGATAAATAATTTAACAGTATGGTTATTACACTGTGGCATTAAATGTACAATACAATGTATACAAACACTGCACTCTAAATGTACACCTGCATTGTGAATGCATAATATTTATTGGAAGAAGTAATTTGCTTTCATTCATTTCTTTGCATGAAAAACTTCCATTACAGAAATATTTGCAGATCAGCATTGCTCTCAAGTCAAAGATCCTAATGGACCATTTGCTAGCTGTCATTTTGCTGTGGACTACAGACCCTTCGTTGAGGTTTGTTACATTAATATAAAACAAACCATGTTTTTTCCATGTTCTGATTTTGTAAAATGTACTTTGTCACATCAGTTCAATAGTTAATATAGGATATGTTTGTTTCCTATCTTCAACTTCTGTTACTCTGCAGTATTATTTGTTTAATCCCTAAGAAGAAATTCTCTTGGGGAATGATAATCTTTGGTCTAACAGCACTTGGTTAAAAGTAAATGATGCAGAGCCCAGTTATGCAAGCAAGGCTGCCATAAGTGGCTAACTAACGATGCAAGCATTTAAAGGTCAAGTCTATGTCTTTCTTCACCTGAAGCCTCCAAATGTTACTGGTAGTGCCTGATTTCAGACATTGAAGGAAACAACCAGGGAACATTTTCTGGATATTCTATTATAAGAACTGGCAGCTAAGTGAAAATGGTTGGAACAGATACATTTACCTGTGTTCAAAGCAAGAAGTTATCTAAATCTTTTTGTTTTCCAAACAAGGAACTTAATCTTCACTTCTATACTACAGAAAGGCTACATTTTGCCAGATCCTTAACTCCTTCCATTTTACATTAAAACAAGTTTTGCCATGTTTCAGTCAATTATCTTAATTAAATATTTGTTTTACATCATAGTACAGAGTATCTCTGGCGTTTTTATTCTGATGTCGCACTTACTCCAACTTAGGTCTAACATGCGCATCCACAGATAAATCTCCTTAAAATTCCTATATATATAGGACCTAAAGAACTAGCCTTGGTGTTAATTAGACAAAAAAAGGACTGGATTCTGATTTAGGATTAATGTTAACGTGTGTTCTCACTTCACTACATTTGTACAGTTCACATGATTTATCTTACTTGATCCTAAATATAGCATTCAGGAATAGGTTTTAACCATTGACCTGAGTACTCGAGTGTGTCTAGTGAACTTCCTAAACATATCCTTACATTTCTCCCTCTTTGTTATGCTCACCAGGTCATTTTAAAGTGTTATGTTAGAAATTACATGAGTATAGATAGATAAAAATACTGAGAACACCCTGTCCTGTGCTCATCATTACCATCATATTTAGTTATTTGGGAAAGAATATAACTGTTTTTGCTGACAGTTTTGTTTTTTCTTAGTGTAGAGTAAATGTGTCCTCAACTTGACTCTTAACTTAAACTATTAAATCATATATGAATGAATACCGAGGAAAACAGAAAATGTTCTTACTTTGTGTGGCTCATTCCCGTTGTCAACCACTAGTGGCCGCCCTTGCCACTCAGGACCTCTCTGGCTGATTATCATGTCCAGGTGCACCTTGCTATCTAATTAGCTCAGCCTTTATAAGCCTGCCCAGCCCTGCAGTCAGGGCCTTTACATTGTAGTGTTATGACCGCTCTGCTTTGGCCTTGTACCTGCAACCTGCCTGTACCGTGAGCTACCTGCCTGTACCGTGAGCTACCTGCTTATATCGTGAGCTACCTGCCTGTACCTGCCGTCAGCCCTGCCAGTGGGCCTCCGTACCCGTCAGCCCTGCCAGTGGGCCTCCGTATCCGTCAGCCCTGCCAGTGGGCATCCTGCCTAGAGACTTTCTGCCTTTACTTGCTGGTCATATCACCTATAGTAATACAGTACCTTTCCACGTCTTCTGTTTCTACTGTGTTTTATTGCGCCTGTCCGTATCACCCCACTTACCGTCATGCATTGTGGGGTACAAACGGAACCCTTTGTATCCCCTGCTACTGGGCTCCTACCCGACCTGCTTACCTGGGTCATGACAAGTTTAGTGTAGAGATAATCTAAATTGTATTAAAGACAGGAGGCGAATATTTGCATCAACTTCTTTACTCAAAACCTCCAGCAGCAAAGAAATGGTTAATAACATTGAAACAAAACACCAATCAGAAACAGTCAGAGGTCATAAGAAAGCCCACAAAGTAGACCACTTCCTCTTCTTTGATGTGCCTAACGGTAGCACACCGATGAACAGTGTAGAAAAAAACGGAAAAGAAAGAACCCGGGAAGGACCAAGGCACACTGGATCCAGACGACATCCCAGTAGGATCATACTGAAAGAAAGAAAAGACATCGTGAAAGTAAACTGTACATGGAACAGCAATCCAAACAGAGCCATATATTACACCAAATAAAAAGGTCACTAAATACAATGTAAAATAGCGCAGCGTAAAAGACCATGCCCTCAAACATAAGGGAAGGGAAAAAGAAACAGGGAGGGAAATATTCGCCTCCTGTCTTTAATAAAATTTAGATTATCTCTACACTAAAATAGAATAATCCCTAATTTTATGGCAAGACAGGAGGCTTCATATTTGCAGTTTTAAAGCTAACGCAATAAAACAGAAGCAACGTGAGACTGAGGCCGATAATAAAACGTACGAAAAGTCGATTCTCTGGACCAGTCCGCCGCAAAAAGGATATCTGCAGGGGAACCACCACAGTCAAAAGCTGCAGCGCCCTAACCGAATGGGCACCAAAACCACTATTCACGCCAGCGGCCTGAAGAACCCACCAAATCAAACGGGCCACTGTAGGGACTGAAACCGGTCGGAAAGGACTGACATAAGATATGAACAAAGGACCCCGGACCGAAGAACTTAAACCAGACGTGGCTGAAAGATAAGCACGGCAACAACGGACGACGCACAGGCGAGGACGTTCGGGAAAAAAGGGGTAGGACACGGATGAAGATTTGGATTTTGTTTTACGAGAAACTGAGGCCACCATGCCCTCGGGTGAAAAGGAGAAAGACTCCGTATTAAAAGCAGTAACATCCGAAACTCTCCGGAAAGAGATCAGACAAAGTAAGTTGACGAAGGGACAGAGAGTCATTATCGGGCCAGGATTTGACAAAACGAATAACAGTAGACACGTCCCAGAAAGCGGAATACCTCGTAGATGGAGGACAAAGGAATCCGAATGCCGCGCATAAGACGGCAGAGGATGGGATCCTTACCTATGGGCACACCAGCAACAGGAACATGAGCTGCCGAAATGGCCGAACGAACCACATTGATAGAACGATACCTATGGAGAAAAGATGGGCCAGGAAGTTCAAGACCATCACCAGTGGCGCCGTAGAGGGATCAAGATGTCGTTCCAGATGTGCTGTCTTCTGTACTGTTCTCATATTTATTTAACTGTCCACCATATTATCGGTTCTTCCATCACCATATTGTTTCTATGTAAGGTCGTTTTGCTGCCATCTGCTGGCCAGAATTTGTATGCTGCACGCCTCTGTTCTTGTTAATAAAGCTTTCCTTTGCTGGGCGTGTTTTCAGGAGCCTGGGTCCATGTCACTTCCTAGAACCCTTGTGTGAGGGATCTGCTTTCTGTGTGACTGGACATTCATCACTCGGGCTCGTAAGGCATCAGTTTTTTGACCAGCAGTTAGCCTCAGGAAAGATATCAACAGACAACACCAAGGTCATTTCAGTATTATACCAATGTTTGTATTTTGGGTCAAATAAACCCACATTGATTCAAATCACCGTGTCTACGTGTATCCGTCTAACCTGAGCTTTTGCCGGTCCTGTCTGCTCCACTGCTTGGACACGAAGGTAGGAAAGTCACACAGCCACTACCAGTTACACCTTCATTAGCCTTCATGTGGAGACAGAACACCAGACACCAGCTATGCCAGGATTTCCATGCCTGGAGATAAGAACGTCTAGTACCTGGGGCCCATGAGTCCCAGAGGAGGTCACGAGCTGCCGCTGATAAATCCGACATGTCCCAGGATCCCTGGAAACTGTCCAGGCCACCAGCGACAGCTGACCTAGGAGAACCAACTGGTGTGGATTGCCCTCTGGGTCTAATAGGAGATCCGGGGCTTGAGGGAGTAAGAACGGATCGGCACAGGACATCTCTAACAATAGGGGAAACCATGGCTGAATCCGCCAGAGGGGGGCGATCAAGAGTACAGAGATCTGATGGTTGCGGACCTGATGAAGAGTCCGCAGGATCATTGAAAACGGAGGGAATGTATACGCTCCCGAGGACGGCCACGTCTGGAGAAACGCATCCACCGCTACGGACGCTGGATCCGGTAACCAACTGAAGAAATCCTTCACTTAGCAATTAAGGCGGGAAGCGAAGAGGTCCAACACTAACGGACCCCGAATCAGATCCAGAGCACGGAAAACGTCGTGTCGAAGACGCCAGTCGCTTGCGACCAGATTGTCTTGGCCCGGGGATGTACTCCGCCTTGATGGAGAGATGATGATCCAGGCAATATTGATAGAGCTCTGTGGTGAGATCCGATAGCAGCTTTGATCTGGAACCGCCCAGACGATTGATATAACGGACGGCAGACACGTTGTCCATCCGAAGCACCAGGGAACAGTGAGACACGCCCTTGGTGAAACTGCGGATGGCAAAGGACCCCGCTATCAATTCTAGGCAATTGATGTGGAAGCCCTGTTCCTCGTCCGTCCACAAACTGCCAGTGGCGGAGTCTCCGCAAACCGCACCCCAGCCCACGAGGCTGGCGTCGGATTCCAGATAAAAATCTGGGGCGTGACCAAAGATAGCCCGGCCGTTCCAAGCTTCCATGTGGTGTAACCACCACCTCAACTCCAAATGTACTTCGTCTGTAAGACGAATGAGTTGGTCGTAGGAACCCGAGCGACAGAGGCATGCCGTTTTTAAACGCTGCATCGCCCGGTAGTGAAGAGGTCACGGAAATATAGCCTGGATGGAAGCCGAGAGTTGGCCGATCATGCGAGCCAGATCCCGCAAAGACACGTACGGACGTCGAAGTAACCGCCGGATGTCCCTTTTTATGGCCGATAGCTTTGTCTGTGGAAGGCGTAAGACCGCCTCCACCGAGTCCACCGTAAACCCCAGAAATTGGATCAATTGAGTCGGAGTCAGTTGTGACTTCGCCTCGTTGATCACAAAGCCCAAAGATTGAAAAAGGCGAACCGTGAGAAGGGTATCTCGGGATAGGGCAGACTGTCTCCGAGCCATCAGGAGAACATCGTCCAGATAGACAATGGACCGGATACCGTGCCCTCTCAGGAATTCCATGACAAGCTTTAGAAGTTTGGTGAAACACCATGGGGCGGAACTCAGACCAAAGGGAAGGCAGGTGAACTGCCACAGGTCGCCCTGCCATAGAAACTGAAGAAACTTCCTGTCGTCTGCGTGGACCGGCACCGTCAGGTAGGCGTCCTTCAGGTCTAATCTCGAAAACCAGTCCCCTTCTTGCATCAGGTCCCTTAAGAGATGGATGCCCTACATCTTGAAATGGCGATAGACGACGAAGGAATTGAGCGCGCAGAGATTGATGACCGGACGGAACTCCCCAGTCTTTTTCATTACTAGAAAAATACTGCTTACGAAGACCGGAGCCCCTGACGATGGCTCTATCGCGCATTTGTCTCGAAGGGAGATCAACTCGGCATGAACTTGCGCAAGCGCTACCTCGGAGAAGCGAATGGGACGCGGGGGACCGGGCTGTCGAGGGCGAGAATGAAATTCTAGGCGAAAGTCTTGGACAAGGGTCCTGAGTAAGATGCGACCAAGCTTGGAAAAAATACATCAAACGACCGGCAATAGGAGTGTGAGGTAACATTAAAGAGGGTCTTACCTGAAGAACCTCGTGATCTGGAGGAGACTCTTCTACCCCTGGTGGCGCCTCTGAAGAATGGAGTGCGGAATTGGGAGCGCCGCTCTGCTGGTGGAACGGCCCCTCTGCCGACCAGCTCTCCCCAAAAAACGATCCCCGGATCTGAAGACCTTCCACATCGAGGTCTGTGCCTTGTTCAGGGAGGTAAACACGTTCACGTGCATGTTGAGCTCTTTGAGGAATTTCTCCCCAAAAAGCAGGCCTTGGGCCTCAGGCCCTAACTCCTTGGACGCCAGTTCAGTTAGCTTGCTGTCCAATTTAAACAGGGCTGCCTTCCTGCGTTCAGCAGAGATTGCCGAGTTGGCATTGCCCAGAAGGCAAACTGCACGTTGTGCCCATTCACGAATGACAAAGGGATCTGCTAGGGTGCCATCCGCCAAGGCCTCGTCTGCCACCGACAGAAGCTGAGTGAGAGGACCCGCCACGTCCAGCAATTTATCTTGGGCAGAGCGTAAACCCTGCTCCAGACCTTTGCGAGGATCCTTGCCAGACCGCGTCATGAAGGTAACGAAGGACGGGTCGAATTCAGGGGTATTACCCACTTTATCTGGTAGAGTAGGACGAGGGCATTCGGCACGCAGCTTTTGACGGGCCTCTTTTTCAAGAGGCCGGCGGAGCCAAAAACGAAGAAATTGTGAAATATGAGCCGCTGGGGCCCACTCCGAAGATCTAGGATGTCGTAGATTTCGAGGGTCAAACATAGGGAGGCCCGCAGAGTCCAGAATTTGTGTGGATGTCCTTGGTGCAGAGGAAGAGGAAGGATCCTCCAAAATCGTTTCCCGTACTAAGGCTGGATGCTGAACAGGGGACGCAGATCTATAAGCGGCTTAGGGGTACTCATCCAGCGTCTCGTATACTTCAACGCCACCTTCCCCCTCCAATCGAGAAGAAGGTGGTTCGGTGACTTGTACAGCGGGAGCCTTGGCTCGTTTTAGGGGAGCCTTGCCCTTAAGGGATACTTCTCCTTCGGCCCATTGGCGCTTACGAGGACGTTCTTCAGGAGGAGAGTGGTGTGACTCGTCTGAGTCAGAGATGTCAGGCCCTGGAGAGCCGGAGCGTGGAGCCGCCCAGGTGGTGGACGGGCGGTACATGGAGGCCAGTGCAGTCAGGAGGGACTCCATTAGGGCTGTCTTGAGCCATGCCTGTAAGGCGGCGGGTAAAGGCTGATCAGATTCAGACATTGTTGTAACGGCAGACTCTTTATCGAGAAACAATCTGTGGGTACAGAGAAAGGGACAGAGTCAAAATCCGGTAAAAAAACGGGGGTCACCCATAAGCACCTGAGGGGGTCACCCAGAGGGCTGGTTTTATAGGCCAGGGGCCAAAACCCGATTGTCTAGGGGGTCACCCTAGGGGCGCTGTATCCAGACGCCAGGCAGAGAGGAACTCAGCCAATCACAGGAGTGACGAAGTCACAATAGGTAAGTAGCCACGAAAGGCTTAAACAGCATGTAAGGTATATATATTTTTCTTTTTTTTTTTTATTATTTATTGTAATATTTTATGATTCATAAATGAAGGTGTGGTGTTAAGGGGACATGTCCAGGATAAAGGGGAAAATCTATAACATAAGGGGGAAGCCAGCCTCTAAAAACTGGCAAGGATCACCTTTAAACAAGAAAACAGGCTCCGCGCCGCTTAGTTACGCAGGCCGCGAAGGGAGACAAGCCGCAGGAGGACACACGCGGGGGGGGGGAATCCTCCATATCTGCGTAGTAACACGCAGACACGGAGAGAGGCAGCCGAACCGGCTGTACACGCGACCGGACGGCAATAAGGTTTTCTTAAAGAAAACTGAGCCGTCCCTTGAGGCAGTTAACCGCGGCTAAGGAAAAAACTGCCGCGGGCAGACTAAAGAGCCCGCAGAATACACTGCGCGCTGTGACGGAGCACGAGGCTCGCGGGTAGGGGAAGGGAGCAGCTAAAAGGGAGGTAGGGAAGACCAAGGCTGAAGGTAGGGAACCGATAACGGTACGAAAAAACACAAAAATTTAAGAAAACGGCGTATGGAAAAAAGGCGCGAAAACTAAACAGCGCGGAAAAAGTTAAAAAAAACCACAGGTACATACAAACAACCAACAGATAATAAAACAGAGGTAGCAAGTAGAGAAGAGGAAGTGGTCTACTTTGTGGGCTTTCTTATGACCTATTACTGTTTCTGATTGGTGTTTTGTTTCAATGTTATTAACCATTTCTTTGCTGCTGGAAGTTGATGCAACCTGCTGTAATCCTCTTTTTCTTGGCTATCCTCAATGGTGACACTACATGCATTGTATTGCTTGTATTTGCAGATAAACACGGTGGAGTCTATTAAAAGTTTCTCTATGTATAGAAAAATGTGTGATTACATAAAGCAAAGTATAATTTTAATTATTAAAAAATTGAATTAGGATATTAAGCATGTAGGATACAACTGATTGGCCAGTAGCTATTTTTATGATTATATTATCTTGTTTAACATTGCAGAGATGTGTATTGTCAACATGCATGGGTGATGATATTATCATAGGCTTATGCACCGCATTGGGCAATTATGCTATGGCTTGTGCAGAAAGTGGAGTTCTCTTGTCTAACTGGAGAAGTGAAATGTGCAGTGAGTATCTTGTTTATGATTACATAAATATATGCCAATCAAGAAAGATGATGTGTATTAGACTCTTGACTGAAGAAAACAATCAAGGAACATAAGCTCAGAAATTATGTTTTAAAGGTTAAAGCTTTCTTTCTTAGGAAAATTACCTGTTCAAAATCAAGCAGAATCATTTTTAGGAGAACAGAAAACATTTTCACATTTTTAATAAGATAAGTTAACTTATTTACTTGGAACAGAAAAACACAATTGCAGGTAATATATGGTTTACCTAATACTCAGAGTACTTTAATATGCATTATTCTTTAGAGGGGGATCAGGGACTTTAGACTTTCTTTTTAGATTAAATCTGAAATCTTGTTTTGTGTTTTCTAACAGGAAAAGAATGCAAAAACAACCAGGTCCTCCAGTATAATCATGTTTCCTGTTACAGTACCTGCCAATCAGTTTCACCAGCCAAAAAAGATTGTAAGGGGCAAGATCTTTTAATTGAAGCATGTGGTTGCCCAGATGGGTTGTATTTGAATTCCCTGGAATTTTGTGTCCCTAGAGTTGACTGTGATTGTCATCTGGGATATGACATACTGGAAGCGCATGCATTAATTGAAATTAACGGCAATTCATGGTAAGGTTTTTTTATTTGAATGTTAGCTTAGAATTAAACATTTTGAAGAGTTTTTTTTCCCCTGTGTATCATTTTAACAGTCTATTGCAATGTTGTTTCACCCAAGCACTTTTGTTTCTTCCTATAACGTAAACATAATGTGTAACAGCATGGCCACAATGCAGATGAGTACCTTAGGGTGAAACTAATCATGTAGTAATTGCCTGTCCAGAAACCTTCTCTTATAAAGGGTACCAAAAACACTACAAGGTTGCAATAAATATGTATTGATTATTTTCTGTGAACATCATAATATGTTAATTTAATGTTTAAAAATTAAAAATATAGGTGTTGAAAGGTGACAGATGCATTTTAAGACAGTAAGCACAAAGATCAAAAAAATGTATTCGCTACTCCTTGTTACGTAATGAATGAGATTTTGTTGTGTATACAAAATTTTTCCAGTTAAAAAAATGCTGTCAGGTTTCTATGAATTTTACCAATTATTTTCAGGAAAGGTTCCACACAGAAATATAAGTTTATTTACCAGTGAGTGAAAACCTCACCTCCTAACACGTGCCTCAGGGGCATTATTTTGTATTGTACGTCTTTATAATATTCCCTCTTTAGTTTTAGTGATTTATTTGTTCATAGTTAACTATGTATGAATAGCTTACAAGATCTATTGTGCAAATTAAAAGAGAGAATGATGTTGTGCATATCAAATTGAAGTTATTATTGTCAGAAATGATGATACACAATGGGTTAATTCACTAAAGACTGAGTTTGCAGGAATGTTGCAGTTTCAAACCACCATTTTCTAAGTGCACGGGAAAGGATCAACCCTAGAAAGTTTATCTGGCAAGAAAGGTTGAGCTGACTCTGTTTTACACATAGTTCCCTCCGTTTTGGTGACAGATGGCAGATAAGGAATATTCAGACTGTCTAGTCTGTCCATTTTTTTCTAATGTAAAGCCTCAGATCTTAATCAGTCCTTAGTATTATCATTCATGATAGCTTTATTCATATTACATTTTTAAATTCACACAATGTGTTAACCCATTTCAATTCTGATGGGAGGCTGTACCATGTATCTACTACCCTCTTGATAAATAAAGTAACATCATTATTCAGTCTACATAATCAATGCTCCAGCAAACTCACCTACTATGTTGAATAATCCTCGGTTTTAATATAGGACATCTACTCAATATTGCCAGGGAGGTCTCATGGGGTATTCTTTTGTTTCTCAGCAATTGTTCAGAAGGAAGAATAATTTGTGTACCTAAAGGAGATGAAAAGCCAGGTATGTTTACTTGCACTGATTGTAGAACAACAATGAATATGTTTTGGATTAGTGAACTAAGCCAAAGAAAAAAGTATATGACAAGGGATATAAAGTATAACATTTTTACAAGTGCATCCTACATGCAATGACTAAGAATGAACTTTTGAATAACCAGAATGAGGAATCTGCACACTCCAAAGGAACCCAGGTGCTTAACTGTGCCAGGAAGGGCCAGCTCCCCACTTAATCAAAAAGATAAATAAAGGCCCCAGGCACTCAAGGGTTCCAGCATCAGGCAGATTTATTGAAGGAAGAAAAAGACAATGTTTCGACCTCACAATGAGGTCTTTTCCAAGTTGAATGAACTTTTGACATAATCATGTTCGTAAGCATAATCGTGCACTTCTTCACCCTGGATTCCAAGGGTCGAAGGAGTAGTTCAATTTAGTTATTCGATAAGTACACTCACATAGTCGTATATATTTATTAGTTTTACTTACTCTCACTAATTTTAGTTTAACAAAAACTGTTTGACATTGGTATCTTTCTATTCTCACTTCTTCAATAGCCTATATCCTTTCAAGGATCAACAATTTGAAAATATTACCATATTCCTTACCACATGCCAATGATCTTAGATTATTTTCCAATCCCAGGTGTCTCTTCCTATATCCCTCCTCCTTTTACCATACCCCTCATGGTACCCTGCTTTGTATTCACAGCGACCTAATTATAGGCAATATTTTAAGTTGATCTCCCCACTAATATGTTCCCAAGACCTAGAGGAGAATTAAATGTCCTTTCACTCTCCAAGAAGCTTCCCATCCTATCCCAGTCCATACTAGCCTTCTGAATTTTCAGGGACATCATTCACTTACAATACAAAGAAATAAGGGGTGGCCAGGGAATAAAGTCAAACAGTGCAGCAGTGGTTAAACAACAATACACCTAATGTTGTATAAAATACTGGTGTTTCACAGGTTTGTTGGTCATCCTTGTGCGAGTTTTATCCTGTTTTTGTTTGACATCATTCGCTAAGCCCACCCTTATCGCAAACTTATCCATTCCAGTACAATGTAGCTAGACATTGGTCATTAATATTCCGATTTTGCCTCCTTTGATTACCACTGCTCCTGATTCAATTTTGTGATCGACTAAAACATTCTAATTATCAAATATTTTCTACAAGTACTTGGCATGGCTCAAAGCTAAGCCAATTATATCAATCTCCTTTCCATTCCTCCAACATATGACCCTCCACTTCTCCAACTCATTACAGTAACCTTCTTTACATGTCTCACATTCTCCCTCATCTCTCCTTCCACTCTCCCAGTCTGCCTCCATTCTTCCCCTCTACCTCCTCTTTTCCACTCCCCCTCCTTCCATAAGTTCATTTAGGTAGCCCTATTTTTCCCTGGTCAGCTTCCCTATTTTGAATTCAAAAGGTTATACCTATAGCACTTGCTTTTCCCTTCCCATTTGCTCCATCTGCCACAAAGCCAACTCCAGAGCTATTTGTCCAAAAAATACTTACCATAATAAATTACTAGCCTCATAATAATTGGCTAGCTTCAGTAAACACACTGCCATCCCACGGTTAATTCATGTCCTGATCGTAACCTTGTTCATTATCTAATCTCAGGTTACCATAGCTCTCCCTTCTCAATTTCCTCAATATTATATATTATACATATTATAATTGGTTTTGTCACCAATATTTATTTATCAATCAAAAATAATATATGATATGATAGAAAGATAATAAAAAAATAAAGAAACTGCAGGTTGGCTGGTACAAGCATAAATGGGCAACTGTCTTAAACTACACATGAACAGGTTTTACATCTTAAACAACTGAAAGACAGTCATACTGTGTGGAAGATCAGTAGAATGCCTAGTTTTGTCATTAATATTTATCAATGAATATATGATAAGGTAGAAAGATAATACAAAATATTTTCTGTTTTGCCCTAAAATAAATTGGTAAAAAAATGTCTGATGCAGTCCCTGTAAGTGGTATATGTCACGGAGCTGGCTAGTCCGACCGACTACCGCTGCTGTCTTGTGCTCCCTTAGCCTGGGACACCACACTTTCCCCCGGTTCCCCAGTCACTAGCCGAGACTCAGTGTAGGGTAAAACCAAACGAAGACTGATTTATTTCTCACACACAGGACTGGATATATCCAGCGAAACACTCATTAACATGAAACAAGATATTGGGACACAAACCGCCCCCTTAATCTGCCTCCCAGAGACAACCGGGGCAGTAACGAAATTAACAATGCAATAGGGGGGGGAGACTGATTTATACAACATTAAACTGAAACAATGGTGGTCACTCCCTGGTGGCAGATCCTGGCTGTCTGCCGGAGATAATCCCCTCAACCAGTGATGAGATGATACTGCTGGGGGTAGCCACAGAAGCCTTTACAAACCCAGGGCCCATAGTCAATAGGGAGGAGGCTGGCAGTCAGGCCTCTCCAGTGGTCCCAGTGATGGAGGGTTCCGTCACAGTATATATAAATTAAATACATAAACTACAGTAGTACACTACAGCTTCTCCAATCCATGCACACCGGTAAATTTTCTGCACTAAAATAAAGTATTATTATTTTCTTAGTTAACTTGTAGTATTGTATATGAGCAGTGAACATCAATCTCAGCCTCTGTTAAGCTAACTGTCACTGTCTCACACTCCAACTCTCAGTCTGTAACTGTTGCTACTGACAAGTAAAAATGGTATCAACACACTTATATATCTAATGCTTGTCCCTTCCTCTTGTAAATGTTGATTGGCCAATTTTTTTTTGGCTACTTCTACTTCAGTCACTGATATGTGTCCTCCTACACGTAGTTTCTTCCCACTTTACCTCATCAAGGAGCGCCAAAATAGCTTGTTGTGGTGCCAAAACAGCTTGCTACAAGTGACAACTAATGGACGAATCCTAATGAAATTTCAGTACTTTTGCAGTTCCTTTTTGTCAGTTTTGTTGGCGATCTTCCTCTTTTTCTGAGATTCGTACAAATGCATGAAACAGGCAATTTTCTCTAAAAACGAATTCGAATGCACAAGTCTACCCGCCATCATGTAGTTCATACATAAACTTACCTGGTTGTCATATTACATATTTCATAACCATGAATCATAGCTGCAGACATTTTCTTGCTTTTAACTAAACAATTATTTCTTTTAAGTGGCCATCAGCAAACCCTTTACTCCTTGATTCAAAGTCCCGATTATGCTCTAAACAGCCACCTTGCCTAGGTCAACTCCATCATCCATAATACACTAGCTTCAAACACCAAAAACTTGTATGACAAGTCTTTAAGTTCATTCAATAATTTCTTCATCATCTCCAAACCTTTACAACTCTATTCCAGTACTCCTTGTCTTTACAATAAATCTATTCACTACTAAACTCATATACCTGTCATCCTGCCTGTCCATCCCAGATGTACCCTCTATCTTTTCTTGTTAGTGTATTAATATAATCTACAAGGTTTAACCATTTCTTCATACTCCTCCCTGCATTCACTTCCCATCCGCATACTTAGTGTAAAGACTTACCTCTGATGTTCCACAAAAAGTCCATCCTCCGAGGCAGCGGGCTCCCTCTGCGGGAGGCATGTCTGTCCTCTCACATGGAGTGCACAGGCAGTTGACGTCACATCACCCGGAATTACCCCATGTGACCTAGAATTGCTTACTTTACTTCACCCTTGGTTGGTGTAGCATCTCATTTGTGTTCCTATGTGATTTTGGTGATTTTTTCCACTTTTGACTCGGCTTGCCTTGGGCTTGATTCCTATCTACCGGTTTGGTTTGATGGTCATGTACTTCTAGTTTCGACCCTGCTGTGTTTGGCTTTGCTCGCATTTTTCAGTCCAGATGTTCTGATACAGGCTCCTGACTGTCAACATCCTATCCGACTATAAGGGATCCGTTTCTACCTTTGCGTTACACTTAGGACATTTATTCAGAATAGAACCAGTCTCTGCCTAAAAGACAATATCCCTCAACACATAATTCAAAGATCAGGGCCTTAGAACATCTAATCTAATTTTTTATGTTTGACCCTAAATTCAAAACAAAAATTACACTTTCTTCACTTAAAAAAAAAAGCCCTGGGCATAAGTAAAATGCATTGTGTCTTACCATTGATCCTACCTTGTTCCTGCGGTCTGCCTGCTAGATCCCATAGTGAGCCTCCTCCTCCATCAATTGGGTGTGCATGACACGCACGCATGTTCTCTATGAATGGGAAGCATGCCTAGAACAGGGCACGTGAATGTACCAGAAACATTGTGCAAGAATAAACAAAATGTCATCTGTTGGACTTCACAAAGTGGCTAGCACAATATATCATATTGCCCTATTTTTCCTAATAATTCTTCTACTTACACTATATCATACCCATGCTGTAATCTCCCACCACAAATACATATTGTGTGGATATTCTAAATGGGAAAATATAAAAATTACTGTTGTGAAAAAGTGAAAATGTTCACATATAAAAGGGCCTTCTTTCTTAACTGGTTACAAATGAAGCACAACAAATTATCAAAAGAGGTGTCTGAATGTAAATTAAATGATGAATAATAATTTAATACAAATAAGGTAAAACCTAACAGTTTTAATAAAAAAATATGTATATGATATGAGGGGGAAATGTAATAATACAATTGGTTGGATGTTCTTCTTTTCAGAAATATGCACTGGTGGAGCACAGTTTGTAGACTGCAGTTACCCAGATTTACAGCGACGAGTTGACTTAGAATGCAGTACTAGAAATTTACCAAGGATACATGTAAGCCCCAAATGATCTATAAAGGTAGCACTAAATCAAATCTATATTTGTTGTGAGCACCCAGAGCTTTTAAAACTGCATCAATGCTTCTAGGTACACTTGCACACAGTTTTTTAACAAGTAGGTTGTCCCAAACATCTTGGAGAATTTACCACAGTTATGTGGATTTAGGCAGCCTCAGTATCTTCTCCCTCTTTATGTAATCCCACACAGACTTGATGATGCTAAGATCATGAGATCTGAAATCTGTAGGAGCCATAGCGTCACTTCCAGGACTCAGTTTGGGGTCGTTCTCATGCGGCAGAATGCATTTGAGCAAATCAGATACCTCCTTGATGGTATTGCATGATGGATAAGTATCTGCTTGTACCAGGAGACCATTAATTGTGATCAAATACCCAACTCGTTTGCAAAAATGCGGCACTAAGCTTGCAAGGAACCTCCACCATGCTTTACTGTTGCCTGCAAATACAGTCATTCTGCAAACCTAATTCCTGTGTTTTGTGAATAGTTGATTTGCTTGGCCTTGTTTCCACGTCAGAGGTATGGGGTTTTGGCTGCAATTTTGCCAATGACCTTGCTGATGCAGTATAACTACATTTTATCTTGTTGCTGTGCACAGCCATGATGTATGACTTTTAACATTGACACTGCTATTTCTGTTTGTATATTATTGTTTAATCATACACCTAACTATATGCCTACAAAATCCCCAACTTTCTGCAAGTATACTTAGAATAATTGATACTGTTTTGAAGCAAAAGGGTGGTCCCACCAAATATTGATTTGATTTAGATTCACAACATCACAACAGTAGATATCTTAAAAGTGAGGAATATTCATGTGTACAGCAAGGACAAACGCAAAAATGCCTATTCCCATGTTATACATATAAGAAGGACTTCTAATACATACATATTCCTTATTTTAGTATTTTGACACCATTATGTTTGAACTAATCACTAAAGGGCCATTACTATTTGTAGTAGACAATGAGACCATAAAAAATAGCCTGAAACTATTATTCACCAAGACTGAACAGCTTAGGCAAGTTAATGTTATGATTTAATGATTAATATAGTATTCCCCAAGTCTGTGCAATGGGAGTTCACCATTTAAACCATAAAAACAAATAAACATAGCAGTCCTCCCATTGTTTCTGTTGTAAAGAAGACTTAAATCTTGATCTTTTCTTATAGCCAGGATATGCATATTTCCCTCCCATCTATGCATATTTATGTTGCCCCACTATGTTGAGCCATATAACGTCTGTGGGTAGTTGTCCTGTAAATGCATAGTTGAAAAAATACTACTATATATAATACCTTTTGAACAAACAAGGTCAAACTGATGTACTTGCCTGTTGTTTTAGACTTAGAATTTTGTTGTTTTTTTACCATGCATATCTTTAAAACATAGTAGTGAAAAGAATGCAACGACACCTAATAATCACATTAACAATAGGGATTAAACATAGGGTAAAACACACAATAAAATTATAATATACCTTTCATTATTGTCCTGGGGAAAAACAGAAGGATGGAGATTGTGAACCTGGATGTTACTGCCCTATATCTATGGTTAGAAACTCCAAAGGAGATTGTGTACCGCCCACAGAATGTCCTTGTATTTTTGGAGGTGAAGAATATGAAAATGGAAGTTCAGTGATGATTTCCTGCAATCTGTGGTAAATCCAAAGTTGCTGTTATTATTATTTAATTAAATTGATGGAGTACTGTTTTTTACTATATTTTTTTATTATATGAGTAATTTGTTATACAATACTCAGGCGTGTTTTACTGCAAGAAAGAATAAAGAAATGAAAAAATTTGACTTTTTAAAATTAGCCCCCCAAAGTGGTAACTTTGCACCCACAAAAAGCATCTACAATAACATCCATTTTATTTTGATTAATCAAAGTACTAATGGTTTTTTTTGTGGTCTCTTAGGCCGTTCAAAGGTTGCAAGCACTCACAAAACAACTTCACTAATATACAAGTTGTTGGTGTGTGCATAAAAGTTAAAATTGTGTATGTTTCTGCAGAAACATGCAGGTTGAATTAGATCTCCATGTCTCATATGAAACTTGCAAACTTAGTACCTTAACATCTTCTTCTCAGTAGGATGGGGTGAGTTTCCTCACGCTCATCGTACATACTTTGCCTGTTTAAAAGTAATCAAACACTTGAGGGGCATTTTGTGTACATGTGATGGCATGGCACAGAAGGAGATAAGGGCCCTGCCCTTGAGATCATGCAGTCTGTCACAGGGTTTAGGGAGAAAGTGTATGCTTTCAGCCCCAGACTGGCCATCTGGCACACCGGGCAAATGCCTTGTGGGCTGCTGGCCAACATTACTGTATATTCATCCTATCTGACACTCCAGCTGTGCAAGCAAACAAAATGGAATGTGTGGCTTCCCATATCTAGTTGTCTGCTGCACTTAAAGTGCCAAGGCCGCCCTTTGTGCTTCTCTGTTCTAACAACCGATTTAATGTTATTTGGAACAGTGTCTGCAACAGAGGAGTTTGGGCATGTACAGAACATGACTGTCAGTCTTCCTGCCACGTATATGGTGATGGGCATTTTCGAACATTTGATGGGAAGTGGTACAGCTATGATGGCCTCTGTCAGTATACAATTGTCGAAGTAAGTTTAAGCAAAAAAGTATAATTGTATTATTTTCTAGTCATAGTCAAGGATTAGCTGGTTTAGCTGATTTGTTCATTTAAAATATAAAGGAGCAGGATAAAATATAAATAAGCACCAAATATAAGTTGTCCACAATATAAGCATTTTTCTAAAGATTTCTATAATCTGCAAATTTAAAAAA
Organism: Sceloporus occidentalis; assembly: GCA_023333645.1. Taxonomy (NCBI): domain Eukaryota; kingdom Metazoa; phylum Chordata; class Lepidosauria; order Squamata; family Phrynosomatidae; genus Sceloporus; species Sceloporus occidentalis. Next base: position 14,914,564 of record JALMGF010000017.1, read on the forward strand.
TATGGTGCCTATTCATTCTTTCTCTCTGCCTACATCCAATTACAGATCTTATGATCCCTTTTAATTCTGAACAATACATACTTCTCTCTTTTTTTTTTCTTTATCCTGTGATAGTTAATTCCCACATTCTTATTACAGTTCCTGCCCCAAAAGGTTTTTCACACTCATCCAGACTGACTCTAAACATTGATTCACATCATGTATTGTAATCACATTATGTACTATAACCAATATAGAACAAGGAGTTCACTAATGATTAGGAATCATCTAGGGGAGTATCATCCTCCTGGTGCTCATGTATTGACCTGCAGAGTCATTTTAGATTATTCAAATTATTACTCTCTTTCAGTTACTTGAGCTGTCATGACTGTCCTGGAGGTTACTGGTGGCCATATCAGGTCTTGGTAGAAAATAATACCCAGTGTCCCTTGGCATATGAGTAGTTAATATTCAACCCTGCCAGCTATTAGAGCTCCTGTGAATATCTGGGGTGCTGAGCACAGCTCCACAAGGTATGGGGGAGGGGAATATTCCTCCTAGCAAGGTCTTTCTGCTGTACAAGAAAAGCAGCTAGTGATAAGTGCTACATGATTCTTTAAATAAAAAAAAAAATGTTTTTTTGTTTTTACCTGCTCTAGGATTTCTGTAACAGTGGTCATGGAACTTTTAGAATTTTAGCACAAAGTGTCCCTTGCTGTGAAGATGGACTAACTTGTGCAAGGAAAATAGTCATTTCATTGCAGGTAAACATTTTGTTCTGCTTTTGGTATTTTAAATGTCTTATATAAATAATTTACATTGATTACTGTTTCTTGTTGTTTTGCAGGGTGTTAATATAATTCTCCAGGATGGAAAAACAAAAACAGTAAATTCTGAAACAGTAGATTGTGCTGGCAAGAAGTTAACGTCTAGTTTTTTTGTTAACACTGTTGGTTTGTATGTAATTGTCAGTATTTCAAATGGAGTTTCTGTAATTTGGGATGGAAATACAAGAATATCTGTTCTGCTTGATCCACATTGGAGTGTAAGTAAATGATAGCAATGGTATTTTTTTGTGTTGTGCTAATATGCTTTATGTAATAGTTTTACCACTTCATTGTAGTTCAATGTGCTTAAACATTTAGAATTTCATTGTGAGTGACATGAGTGCTGATAAGATCTCTCTTGTTTGAAATTTTACGAAACAGGGAAAAGTTTGTGGTCTCTGTGGGAATAACAATGGGGACCTCAAGGATGATTTCAAAGCAAGGGATGGTTCTGTAGTTGTTGAAACATTGAAATTTGGAAATAGTTGGAAAGTTGACCCATTTTGCCTAGACACAGAGACACAAGTATATCCTTGTGATGCCAACGCCTATTGCAAATCATGGGCATTGAGAAAATGTCAGCTCATAAAAGAAGCTACTTTTAAAGATTGCCACCACAAGGTGAGTTACCATAAATAATACTTTGGCAAGCATGACCCTGTTAATAGCCAACAAAATTAAAGTCAAATGCCCTTCTTATATTGTTTTATATAAAAAATTAATTTATTATGTGTGCAGATATAGATATATTCTCTTACATTATTGTCTGGGTTACTCTGTGTATGTAATGTAGTGATATATATTATATATATATATTTTATAAGTACATAACCGGGGTCACATGATGATTTCACAGCAAAATTAACAGTTTTTATGAGGTGTTGAAACATGAAGCAAATTAAGGACAAAGAAAGAATAACTAAACTGAATTTGTTATTCCTGTAATAGTTCCCAATCAAGAGTGTCTCACAGGCATGGTTATCTCTCAGTTATGGTTATAAGTATATTTCCTAGTTAAGAAATGTGTATTTCTCCTGCTGGGAGCATCATTAGTGGGTTGCAGCTGGTATCCTCTAGAAGGAAAGGGCCATGTAACAAACTCTTCACTAAATTATATTTTCAGGTTGACCCAGCTCCATATTATGAAGCTTGTTTACAAGAAGCCTGTGTGTGTGAAATGGAAGGGAAATATCTTGGGTTTTGTACAACTGTTGCAATGTATGCAGAAGCTTGCACAGCTGCTGAAGTATGTGTTCAGTGGCGGTCACTAGTTCTTTGCCGTGAGTGCCAATTTCACTGCTTCATTAAGGCATATGAGAATATTGTCATTCAAATGTTTTTTATTTAAGGAACTGATCATATGTAGAGTAAAACTAACATGGATGTTATATCATTCTTACAATGTATGCAATAATTTGTCAGGCTACATTTATTATAAGGCATGATATTTTATTGCCTAAACATGTTTTTAAGAGCATTTCCAGATAAGACAGCATGAAAAACAGAAGAATCTGTGTTTAACTTTAAACACATTCAATCTCAGACTTGCATGATGGTATGTCATTATAACTGTGTACCATGTGATAATTATTGTATCATTATATTTTCGACCATGAGTATAACTAGTTAAAAACATATTACCGTATTTGCTCGATTATAAGACAACCCTGATTATAAGACGACCCCCCAAATATGAATATTAATTTAGGAAAAAAAAGAAAAGGCCTGAATATAAGACGACCTTATAGGAAAAAAGTTTTACCAGTAAATGTTAATTCATCTAAACAATTTTTTTTTAATAAAAGCTATGATTGAGAAAAATATTTCGGTTTTATTTCCTTCTATTTTCCAACCTGCCCCCCAGTTATGCACATCTGCCCCAGAAATGCCTTATACCCCCTTTATGCCACTGTGCCCCATGATATGTCTTTTAACCCTCTAAATGCCACTGTGCCCCATGATATGCCTTTTAACCCTATATGCCACTGTGCCCCATGATATGCCTTTTCACCCCCTATGTGCCACTCTGCCTCCAGAAATGCCTTATACCCCTATATGCCACTCTGGCATTTAGAGGGTTAAAAGGCATATTATGGGGAACTCTGATCTCTGACAGTCGGGGAAGGTCTGCGCGATGGACGCAGACAACCCCCGCTGCTAGCCACACCTCCTTCTTGCTGCAGTGGAAGTTGTCTACGCGAATCGCGTAGACATCTACACGCTGCCCCAGCTACACACCGGGGACTCAGAAGTACCGGTAAGTGGGGCGGGGGGGGAGACAGGAGGATCTGGATCTTAGTCGTCTCATAGTCAGACCTATTTGAGGTCTGATTATAAGACGACCCCGATTATAAGACGAGCATTTGCTCTGAAAAAAACCTTGTCTTATTTTCGAGCAAATACGGTACTTTGCAATTTTATATTATTACGTATATGAAGATTTGAGTGAATTCTTGAAATATTGTTCATTTCAGCTGTTTATTGTGACTATTATAATGCTCGAGGTGAAAATATTTGGCATTATGAAGCTTGTGGCTCTGCACAGATTAAAACGTGTAATAACCAAGTGATTGGACAGAGATTCTCATCTTTATTAGAAGGTAAGAATGTCTTCCAAACCAAAGTAAAAATAAAAAAAGTGATATTGCTATTAAAAGTAGTAACACTATTAGAAAGGACAATTTTGGCAATTTGACCACTTGTAGCCTATCCACGAGCATACCTGACTGCAAGTGACTAAACCTCTTGTATGTGCCATCTGTGCTTATTCTAATCAAGGCCTTTATGGTACTGCAGTTAAACGTAAATTGACAAAATGTGTATAGGTAAAAGAATAGATGTATTTATGTTTGCATATAAATATATGAGCATAGAGCACTTTAAGGTCAGCAGCCCATAAAATGAGGCGGCTCTCTGTATTAAGCCAATGGGAGCTCCTTAAAGATATTACCGATAAAGTTACATTGGAGGCTGCAGTGGCATACTAAGGGGGGTACTCATCAAGGGGGTGCCACACTGGTACATAGAGGGCCCAAGTCTACTGGAAATACCCTCTCCCTAAATGTCTCCCTACCTTCTACACCAACTGCTTCCATGTCCCTGTCTCCAGTCCCGCAGTTCTGCTTCCTCTTTTGCCTCTTCTTATTCTTCTGTCTTCTTTCTTCTCCCCATGTCTTCTTTCTTTGCCCACTTGTCCGTGAACCAGGCCTACCAGAGCACTTCCACAAAAGGGTAGTGCCTCCAGGCATACCTTCTCCCTGAATGAAGGAAAGAGGGGAATTACTCTTGGAGGTCAGAATAATGTGAAGAAATTCACAGAGAAAGAGAGGTGTAAAAACACTTCTGTCATATATAGGATCTGCCCCAGGTGTCAAATGTACCACTGGGAGGCACCATCAGATACCAAGAGCAGGAATATCCTAAAGTGTTTAATATACTGTACACTATGTTCCTTCCTAATATTGCAGCGTTTCCTACTTACATTTAGGTTGTTATGCAACGTGCCCTGACAGTGCACCATACTTGGATGAAAACACTATGAAATGTGTTAATCTTTCTGAATGCACCTGCTATAACAATGGTGATATACTTCCGGCTAATTCAGTTATCGTAGATGAATGCGGCAAATTCTGGTATGGTATGATATTTCTTTTCATGTTTTAAGAGTAGAAGACTTTGTGTCATTGTCTTTGAATAATCTCTAGTTTAATCTCTTTTTACATTCTTATTAACAGAATTTACATTTAAAATGCCAAGCCTAAAAAATATTCAGTGCTCAAAACAATACCTAGAAACAGATATTTCAGATTATTAGGAGGGTTAATTACTATATTTTGGTTAGGTAGCTCCTATGAGTGCCCCCATATTATGTGATTTAAGTGGCCCTGACCCTTGGAAGAAAGGCCAAAAACATCTGTCCCTCTTTCAGGCATTCTGGCCGAGAAGGAAGGGGCCACATATCTCTCTGGGGAGTGTGACCCCAAAAGAAAACAAAGGAGGGACCAGGTGTCCACTGTTGCCTTCTGGTCAACCTTTTGGGGGTTTTTTTCAAAGTGGAGGCACTGAAATAAAATAAAAAATAACAATATATATGTGTTTGTGGTCCCTAGAGTTACACCACTACTTATAATGTTATTCTGGAGTACACATCTTTTCAGTTTTATTTTTACTTATTGTGGTCTTCTACAGTGGAGCAAGGTCTCTTACAAAGTAACTTCTGAGTTATAGTATTGAGAACTGGATATTCAACAATAAAACATTAAATCATGTGCATACCACTCTACTAAAGGGACACTCCAGTAATCATGCACGTTAATGCATATAATAGCTGCGTGACCTTTATACATTTTCATGGTGTCCCCTTTGTGAATGCATGGGGAGATTCTGTAGAATCCCGCATATGCATTTGCACCTTACCATGCAGCCATTTTTCATACAGGAAATGTGTTGAGCCGAACACATTTCCATGCACAGAATATACTTACTACACCTGTGCATTCATATTCATACGAATTGCAAATTTACAGAATTTTGGTAAATTCATTGATTCGCACAAAGCCACAAAAACGAGGCCAGACCCCCCACGAAGTAGATGAAAACAAAGCAAAAACTCCCCAATCATCCAAATAGGGTAGATGATGTCATCGGAAGCGCCATTTTGCCCTAACTCTTCTTCATCCTCCAACTGGGCTTCACCAAAAGCAAGTGGAAGTAAGAGTGAATATGGGCACCGGGAAACTAATTTGTGCCAGATTTAAAAATACTGGTTAAAAAAAACAAATGGGAAGGGAACAAAATATCGTTGCCGGAATACGAATGGGCCAAAAATGAACCAAAAAATGAATCTGAAACGTTTTTGGTCCTTTTACACATGTCTAAAACTTTGTGAAACAATTTTTGTGCTCAGCTGGGATTGCTGAAAGTCCTCAATATCAAGGCATTCAGCAACGCATAAAAAACATGGCCTCTTATGATCGCTGTCTCTGGTGGTGGTGCCCAGTACAAAGTAAAAGAACTTCCAGAGAAATTATTAAGAACGCTGAGCTTCTACAGGTACTACAACCAACCATGCAGGTCAAAGAAGCCCAGCTTGCTAATAACTGTGATCAGTAAAAATGTAAAAAACTTGGAGCTGGATCTTCAAAATCCTGACATAGAAAGTGTTAAAACATCACAATTTACAAAAACACCCTGGGATGTCTAGTTTTTAATATTGTATGGTCTGATAAGGGTAAATTTAATCTACTGCCTTCATAGATGTCCCAAATAGGACATGGGCGCAGATGATAAAATTACAAGTTGAATTACAATATGTTGCTGAACACATATTGGGGTGTTGTTTGGCAGTGACATATACCATGAGCTGTAAATTTATACCTGAAGTACAATGTGTGTGAAAAAACCTTAAAATAAATTACTACCACACATTTGACACAGGTTGGTGGTAGAATTAGTGCATTAACAATGTAAAATATCAAAAATTCCACCATTTAAAAGACCCTGAGGTGTCTAATTAAAAAAGAAATATGTTTAATGTGGTAAATTGAATAAGCTAGCTTCATAGATGTTCCAAACAGGACATAGGCGCAGGAAGATTTGCGGGTTTTGTTTAAAATTTTTCACCATATTTGTTTATATAGTAAATTAGATGATATGATCAAAATAAATAAATAAAAATATTTGCGTAGGGACAGTAAATGAGAATGAAGAAAATTACAGCTAAAAACAAAAACTGCTGAAATGTTAAAACAGCTATTGGCATGAAGAGAAAAAAAAAACAATCGTGTCATGAAGTGGTTAAAGAGCTAACAGTTCTTGAAAATGTATTCTGTTTTACTAGGGTTGACAAGGGCAGTAAACTGTCCCTTTTTGTGTTTGTGTTTGTATGTTAATCTTGTGCATTTATGTACTCAGCATTTACCATTCTCTTCAATTTCTAGTCGCTGTATCTCTGGGAACGTAATTTGTTCTGGTAAGTATGTGTCTCTTTGTTAAATGTCTGCAACCTGCAAATCCTACAAACTAATATGAGGCCCCTTCAGGTGTCTGTGACTCATTTGACATTTAAGAAATAGCCTGTTCAACTAAAAATCAGCATCTGCCCTAGGTCTAACCAAGGAGAGCACTGCCACCCTCTGGACCTGCTGCCCTATGTGTAGTAGGCGTAGCCCAGAATATATTGCTGCTTGGAATTGAATTTGAAAATGATTGTCTATATAGTTATTAAGATGCAATCCTAATATTGCTGAAACAACCTTATTTAAATTGTTATTAATAATAATTTATAGAAACGATAAAATAAAAAATACAGTTAAATAGAGCCACACAGGGCCGGCCCTACAATGGAGCCGAGTGGGGCAATTGCCCCAGGCGGCACTTTTGAAGGGGCGGCACTTTGCCGCCCCAAGCGCTTTATTTTTTTTTTTTGAAGCGGAGGAGAGAGAGGGGCGCCGAGTGGTTTTCGCTTACCTGCTCGGCGCCGCTCTCTCTCCTCTGCGAGCCCTCTAGCTCAGTCTCGGTGCCGGCTTGTAATGCTGAGCGCCGGAAGTGACGTCAATTTCCGGCACACAGCATTACAAGCCGGCACCGTGGCAGAGCAGGGAGACTCGCAGCAGGACCGTTTAAAGGTAAGTACAAAGGGGGGGGATAGGGTAGATAATAGGGAGGGTGGGTAGATAATGGCATCGGCGAAGTTTAAAATGCCGCCCCCCCCCCCCGGCGTCGGCAGGGGGGGGGCGGCATTTTAAACTTCGCCCCAGGCGGCATTAAGTCTTGGGCCGGCCCTGGAGCCACATTTTACAGTTCTAACTACATTTGCACAGTATAATCAAAGTAAGTACTTATATTATTATTCAGCTGCACATAGTAATTATGACATACCTCATGTCATCTTATGTCATCTTATTATATTTAAGGTGTTAAAAGTAGAAACATACTAAAATTATCAACTAGTTATTAGATAAACATAGCTAATTCACTAGAATATAAACTCACAATAGTTTATTTTTTAGATATGATTTACTAACAGAAATGACCACTGCAGACCCAAGTAAATTATTTTCTACACACCGTCACTGCGTAATTTGTTGCTGTCATTAATATCAAAAACATTGTTATAACTGGAAAGCAATGAGACATAACTTAAAAAGACTAGCTTGAAGCATATCTGTTGTGTTTAACCTATACATCTAATTGTATTTACGTTTTAAAATAAACAATATATGTATTACCTTTATATCATGGATAAGAGTATTTAAACATATTTTTCTCAAGATCTGCATGATTATCATTCCCTATATGTCATTTCAAAACTACTGTTAAACTGCTGATTGCTGTTAATTGCTTCAGACAGTGTTTTTCAGGGTCGGTTTGTAGAGAATGTTCTTTAGGACAGGAAATTAATTAGATAATCCTGGACATGCCACTCTGAGACAGAAATCAGTTTCCATGAGGAGGACATTTAAACTGTAGTTTATTTTAATTTATTTATTTATGTGCAAAAAACGTTAAACAATTTTGTTTGGTATTTAGTTGATAAAAAGGCACCTATTCTGTAAAAATAGTTCAATGAAATAGTTTATAGGGTTACATGTCCCTATTGTTTATTCTTCGAAGGTTATCCTTTTCATCTTTTAGTGTAATTTCTAAATGTCATTTATATGTAGCATGCATAGTGGTGCATTCTGGCATAGGCCAACTAAGCCTAGGCCGGCCAGTCCAGAAGGGAGACAGGACTGTGCCGAGTCAGCACAGCCTCCAGAGATCATTTCCGCCTGGCGGCGCAGGTCATTCAAAGGAGGAGCTCCGGAATATGATGTCATATCCTAGTGCTAAGACGCAAGAACATCAGACTGGAAGAAGCAACTGGTGGCCCTGGGTTAGGCCTAGGGCAATGTCCAAGCTAAAAGCACCACTCCAGCCAGAGCCGGCCTTAGGTGTTCTGGCGCCCTGTGCGGACTACTCCTGTGGCGCCCCCCCATCCCCAAAAAAGAAAGGAATAAAAACTTGTAACAAAACTTGTAACAAAACCCCAATCACTATATACTACGCCAAACATTGATGTGGTGTAGGCCTACCACTTCATTGTCTGGCTTAGTAGTAGGGATGCACTGAAACGAATTCTGGACTGAAACCAAAAGTGCAGCATTTACCTGGCCAAAACCGAATATGACCCCCCCACACCATAAAAAAAATCTAACACTTTTATTTAAACACACCAAAATAGGACAAAACAATTAAATAACAATATTATATATATATATATGATTAACAGCAATCACATTCCTATCATGCCCAGGCATACCCAGATTCCAGGATGTACTCGCAGACTTGGCATGATAGGAGTATGATTGCCCTATCTACCCCTTCTCACTCTCTTCTGCCCTATCTACCCCTTCTCACTCCCTTCTCCCTATCTACCCCCTTTCCCCTTTCTCACTCCCTTCTCCCTGTCTACCCCCTCCTAACTATCTACCCTTTCCCTCTTTGAAGTTCACTTACCTTTCAGGAGTCCTGCGGTGGGGGTGCAAGGCCTCTGCCTCCCAGCTCTGCCACTGTATGGAACAGTATAGAATGATGGGAGTTTTAGAGCATAATTAGATCATGAAAAATACATTGGAAATGGTACAGCATAACACCCATCACTCTCACACACTTACCAATCCACACATATACTAATCCACACATATACCAATCCACACATATACACGAATCCACACGCATACCAATCCACACGCATACCAATCCACACATATACACGAATCCACACATATATACCAATCCACACACATACCAATCCACACGTATACCAATCCACACGTATACCAATCCACACGTATACCAATCCACACACATATACCAATCCACATTTACCAATCCACACATATACACTAATCCACACATATATACCAATCCACACTTACCAATCCACACACATACTACCAATCCACACACATACACCAATCCACACACATACACCAATCCACACATATACCAATCCACACATATACCAATCCACACATATACCAATCCACACACATACCAATCCACACATACTAATCCACACATACACCAATCCACACATACAGCAATCCACACATACACCAATCCACACATATACCAATCCACTCTCACCGAATGCTTTCCTACCTTTCCTCTTTTCTCCTTACAGCTCCTTTTCCTTCTCTTCGCTCCTCTTCTTCAGTTCTTCTGTCTTCCGGGTCAGAGGGCACGGACAGCGGTGGGTGCGGCTTCAGTGTTGTGCGCCGGGATCTGACAACAAACCCCGGCGCACAGCAGCTGTTGCCGCACGGATCGCAATGGAGCGGTATCGGAGGTCTTTAACAGACCTCCGGCTCCCTTGAGTGATTTTAAGCCGGGTTGAACCGGCTTAAAATCACTCAAGGGAGCCGGAGGTCTGTTAAAGACCTTCGATACCGCTCCCTTGCGAGCCTGCTCCTCCAGCGGTGGACATTACTGTCCATCTCTGGAGGGGTGCCGGGTGCCCCCCTGATGAGCGGCACCCGGTGCGGGCCGCCCCCCCCCGCTAGGTACGCTGCTGGTGGCAGCGGTACGCTACGGTGGCGTCGGACCCTGCGGCGGTGTCGGACCGCGCGGCAGCGGCGGACCCCGCGGCGGCGCCCCCTGGAGTGTGGCGCCCTGTGCGGTCGCACAGGTCGCACACCCCAAAGGCCGGCCCTGACTCCAGCGTTTTAGGTGTCCAAATCAGGACACCAGTGTTGGGGGTATGGGAAGAGGTGAAGGGTGTAGCCATCTGCCTGTACTACATGAAGAGCCACCTCACAGTGCTTAGTTCCAAAGTGTCACAACATGGCCACAACATGTGTGAGCCACAATGCAAGTATTTGCTGCAGCAGTACTGTGTTGATTGATTTTACAGTTTCCTAGGCCAGCCAGGGCAGATCAAATGATCTATTCAAGCAGTCATTAATCCAAACTACCCAGAAAAGGCATGTTGGGACAGTGATGCAATTACCTGGGAGAGCAGGACAGTAGCCCAAATTTAGAACTATCCTTCTAAATCCAGGAATGTTGGGAATGTTGTGGGCCAAAAGTTATATTTTCCAGATATGTTCCCCTACATAATTTTTGAAAACATAAAATAATCATACACTATAGAAATATGAAGTATGATAAAAAAAAATCTTACAGTTACAATTCACCAATAAGGTATTTCTTTCACTTCGACACTATTATTAGAAATCATTGAGTTTTGTATAATGGTAATTCTATACACCCAGAAAAATTTATTATCTTTTTGTATTCATATTATAGTTATATAATATTCATATTAAATTCCTATATCTATTATTTAAGTGTAAAACAAAACTAGTAATGATTGTATATGGAAAGGCCTTTTTGCATTCAGATCAAATTTGTTGTCACTCACCCTCATTCACTCTCTCATGCTCTTTCACTCTCATTTACTCTCTCCCACGCTCTCTCTGAATGTCTTCCTACCTTCTCTTCCGACCACTTCCGTGTCCCTGATTTGCCTGGAAGCGCCATCATTTTGCAGAGGTTCACCATAGGTCATGTCCCGTTGTACACAGAGAAGCAGATGAAGAACAGAGACTTTTTGGAGCAGGGGATGAAGAAAGTAGGACAAGAAAATGCAGGATAAGAATTGGAGCTATGTGGCATAGGGACACAGAAGTAGTCGGCAGAGAACGTAGGCAGAAAGAGTAAATGAGCGTGTGAGAGCGTGAATGAGTAAGAGTGTGAATGAAACAAACAACAAAATTTAAACAAAAATGAAGTACTCCTTGTTTTCAGAGATTCGTATAAATTGACAAAATTAGCGAATTTAGTTAAAATAGCAATTTGTACGAATATTCGGACATTATAAGTGTTTTATTGGACAGCCTTCTGCTACATATACCACAGAAGGCAGTAATAGAAATATAGAAACGTTTGATGACAGATAAGAACTATTCCTGATGTAAAACTTAAGTCTTAATCAGTCCTTGATCTTGTCTTAGATTCAGGATAAATCTAAGCCTCTATCACTCCTGATGGGAGGTTGTAATATCTAAATATCTGATTCTCTGATTTTGGGGTATGATCTCTAGTTCTATCATTTCTCTTCTAACTTCCCTCTTGCACTTTGTTAATCCCTTTAAATAATTTTTAAAAAATTATTTCCTCCAAATTGAGTTCTCTATCCTGATATTTTTTTTATACTGCAAACCATTCAGATTTTTGGTAGCCCTCTTCTGAACTCTCTTCAAAATGTCAATATCCTGCTCGAGATGGGGTCTCCAGGACTGTACCCAAACTCTAGATGTGGTCTGACCAGAAAAGTAGTAAAGTTTTCCACACAGAACGGACCCCTGTTGGTGCCTACTGTCAGGGACCGGGTTCATACAGATGACTGTAATGACCCAGAGCGCCCAATGATGGTATTCAGGAGTTATTGTGCAGTAGTGGAGTTAGACAGGGCCTGGTCCACCCTCAAGGGTGTTGAGCACCTAGGGTTGTGCGGCCACATACCAGGGCCCTGACATAGCAGCGGTTGTTGTCCAGAACAAAACAAAGTGATATCCTGGATCAGGCATGAGACATAGCTCAACAGAAAAATGTGCAGGATGCTGCAGGCTGGGAGATGGGAAGCTAAGCAGAGAAACAGCAGAAACATAGCAAGCAAGGGGGACAGAACAAGGAACAGGGAGACCGAGCAAGAAACATAGGCAGACAAGACATACATGGTACAGCACACAACAAAGGACAGGGAACAAGGCAAGGAACTTCAATGGTGTTGCTGAAATGCCTTGATCACAAGCATTCAGCGACACCGAACACACACCCTAGGATGCGCTGTGACCGCTCCGGAGAGCGGTCACAATCGCCACTGCAAGTGATTTTACCACTCACAAGATGGCGGCCTTCCTGTAAACAAAAAATAACAAAGTTGGAAAAGTTCCCCAGAGGGTCTCCAGACCCTCTAGAGAACTCTGGCTCCACTTGCAGGTTGAATACAGGTATTGCATTTAACAATGCAAGTCAATGGTTAAAATATTTAACAAATATATATATATATATATGAAAAAAAGCTTATAAAAATGGTAACAAATTATTATGCATCAGAGGAACCATCCAGTTCCAGCAAAATGTAAAAAAGTCCAAAAAGAATAAAATAAAATAAAAAAATAAAGTTTATTATTATGAGCACGTGCTAAAAATCTTGACATGGAAAGAGTTAAAGTAAAAGCATTTCAAATACCCAAGAGGTGTGTAATTTAAAAAAATATGAATGGTTTGATAAATTTGGTAAATTGGAGTGGCCGGGCTCAAAGATAGGGCAAAGGCACAGACTGACCAAAATGGAGGGGGGGCGCACTTCCCAAATGTGGCCTTTTAGCCCCAAACACCAGACAAACCCATGCATTGGTAATATCACTGTACTCTGGAGATGTTGCTAAACACACATTGGGGTGTTGTTTAATAGTGACTTATACCAGGAGCTATAAATTTATACCTGAAGTACAATTTGTATGAAAAAAATACCAAAAATTACTACCACAAACCTTGGCAAAGACTGGTTGTAGAGTTTTATGCATGGAAAGGGTTTAAATACTAGCATTTGAAATACCTTGGGGTGTCTAGTTTTCAAAAATATATGGTTTGATGGGGTAAATTGAATTAGCCAGCTTCAAAGATGGTCCTATTAGGACATGGGGGTAGTAGGACCAGATGTAAAAGTTCCAAGTAAAAATATGCGCACTTCCTAAATGTGGTGTTTTACCTCCCAAACAACCTCGGGAGATGTTGCTGAACACATAGTGGGTGTTGTTTGATAGTGATGTATACCAGGAGCTGTAACTCAATACCTACAGCGCAATTTTAGTGATAAAAAAATCACAAAATAAATTACTACCACAAAGTTTGACAAAGGGTGGTAGTAGAATTAGTGCATGGCAAGGGTTAAAGTACCAGCATTTGAAATACCTTGAGGTGTCTAGTTTTCAAAAATATATGGTTTGAAGGGGTAAATTGCATTGTCCAGCTTCAAAGATACCTGAAATAGCACATGGGGCAGAATAACCAGCTTTGGAAAAAAAATGGTTTTAAAATAGCAAAAAAACATAAAAACATTGGGTATTTCTAAACTCAGGACAAATAGTAGAATCTATTTAGAGGGAGGTGTAACGATTCGACGAGAGACGGGTCCCGTTTGCAGAACGGTGGGATATCAGGACGGGTAGTAGCAGGAGGAATAGTGGGACAACAGCAGGAAAGTTCCAATAGCATAAACAGGTCACAGTCCAAGGTCGAGGCAGACAGCAAACAGGCAAAGTCCAAAAAGCAATCCAAAGTCAATCCAGGCGGCGATCAGAGAGAAGTCAGGAACAAAGCAGGAGTCAGGAAACCAGTAAATCAGAATATAACACACTGAGACAGCGATAACATTTGTACCACACAAGGGCTCAGATTAGAGCGAGCAGGGGGTTTAAATTTGGTGCCAAACAGCTGCAGGCAATAATCAGCCAATCAGATAAAAAGCGGGAGGACCCGCCCCCTAGCGTGACGTACGCAGTTGCTGGGTATGGGATTCCTGGGCGCCATGACAGTGTGCACGTGTGCGCACCTCCATTGCATTGAGGACGGCAACAGAACCCTTCCAGGATCCCCCGGCAGGAGAGACAGACGCCAGGGCGGCGAAGAGGGCTATCCCCGGTGGCGAGCAGGGCTGGAGGACCCGACGGCGGGCACCCTCGAGGACGCCCCCACCCGAGGGAGCGGGACGTGAGACGGCCGGGCGGCAGCAGCGGAGCCCCCTGGACAGACCCGCCGGCGAAAGGTGACAGGAGGGAGGCGAGAGACAACACCATCAAGATTATAGACATTATCGCGCATGCCCAGTATTCTAAAACCAATGATACTTGCCTCCATGGATGCCGAGAAGGCATTTGACCGAGTTTCCTGGCCTTTTTTATTTAGAGTCTTGGAAGGTATCGGCTTGGGCTCCAGATTTTTGACATGTATTCGTGCCTTGTACTCCTCTCCTACTGCCCGAGTTACTGTTAATAGGATCCATTGTTTGGCTTCACATATTATGTTCTGGTACCTAAGTGCTCTAGGCCTACAATTATGCCGTGAACCTGTCGGGTTTCCGCCTTCTCCTTATGCTCCTCATCTCCTCTAGGTACTATAGTTATCAATGCATCTAAACACGAGCACAGCAAAAGTGTTAAAACAGCCTTGGTCCCAAAGGGTACCAAAGGTCCTAGTCCTTAAGGGGTTAATTATAAAATAAAATAGTAAATCACAGAATGACACTATATACATGTCTAGATGTCTTAAATAACCACAATTACGGAAAACCCTTTGTATGACTGGTACTCACAAAGGACAATATCCCACTACACTTAAAGCCCCCTTTTAAACTATAAAATATTTTGTTTTCACAGGTTATCCAGGTGGTGTGACAGGTAAATTATTATACCATCTACATTAAAATATTGTTTAGTGAAATGCTAAAACTTTGAAATTACCATCTTAAATAATTTTTTATTATATCACTTTTGTGTTCCATATTATAGAGACATCTTCTAGAAGTCCAGGTTTGTAGCCTTACCTAATCTTTAATTATAAAACAAAAAGTAAATCATAGAATGATAATACACAAACTTCAACTGGAAGTACCTTAAATTACCACACTTATGGAAAACCCTCTGGATGCCGAGAAGGCATTTGACCGAGTTTCCTGGCCTTTTTTATTTAGAGTCTTGGAAGGTATCGGCTTGGGCTCCAGATTTTTGACATGTATTCGTGCCTTGTACTCCTCTCCTACTGCCCGAGTTACTGTTAATAGGATCCATTGTTTGGCTTCACATATTATGTTCTGGTACCTAAGTGCTCTAGGCCTACAATTATGCCGTGAACCTGTCGGGTTTCCGCCTTCTCCTTATGCTCCTCATCTCCTCTAGGTACTATAGTTATCAATGTTAACATCAAAAAGAATACTCTGTACTACTGTTCGTCGCATACATGTATTACGATGCACATATCTCTCCTTAAGAATGCTCACCTATTGCGAAATACTTTGTCAAACTAAGACTTTTTGTTACAGTTCTACTGTTATGCAATCGTGAAATATATGGCTCCTCTCGACACCATGTATCCTTCATGTCCCGATTGTACTTTATTATTGCTGAGATTTTGTGCTCTGTCATATCTTACATGCAATAAACGAAGAATTAACTAGAATCTATTTAGAAGGTTTTTTCATTAGCTTTTTTGGATGAGTAAAATATTTTTCAGGTAAAAGTCAGAAAATTAGGTTTTTTTTCAATTTTTCATCATATTTTTTTTTTTTTTTCTGGGAAATTAGATAATATGATCAAAAAAATGGTATCTGAAGAAAGCCCTTCTTGTCTTGAAAAAACAAACAAACAAACAAAAATCTTGTGTGGGTACACTAAATGAGTGAGGAGAAAATTACATCTAAACACGAGCACAGCAAAAGTGTTAAAACAGCCTTGGTCCCAAAGGGTACCAAAGGTCCTAGTCCTTAAGGGGTTAATTATAAAATAAAATAGTAAATCACAGAATGACACTATATACATGTCTAGATGTCTTAAATAACCACAATTACGGAAAACCCTTTGTATGACTGGTACTCACAAAGGACAATATCCCACTACACTTAAAGCCCCCTTTTAAACTATAAAATATTTTGTTTTCACAGGTTATCCAGGTGGTGTGACAGGTAAATTATTATACCATCTACATTAAAATATTGTTTAGTGAAATGCTAAAACTTTGAAATTACCATCTTAAATAATTTTTTATTATATCACTTTTGTGTTCCATATTATAGAGACATCTTCTAGAAGTCCAGGTTTGTAGCCTTACCTAATCTTTAATTATAAAACAAAAAGTAAATCATAGAATGATAATACACAAACTTCAACTGGAAGTACCTTAAATTACCACACTTATGGAAAACCCTCTGTATGACTGGCACTCACAGCCCCTTTTGAGACAAACATTTTGGTTTTTATAGGTTATTCAGGTGATGTGACAGCTGAATCATTATACTATCTATATTAAAATATTGTTAAGTGAAATGCTAAATCTTTGAAATCACCATCGTTATATTTTGTTTGCTGTGATGCAAATAAAAGTTTACAGAAATACCTTTAAGGCTTAAAATAAAATATTAAGGTGTCTCCTTTAAGTAAAAAGTTGAAAAAGTGGTGTTATGAACAGGGCACCCTCTTGTGTCTTGATATTGTTTGTAAACATTGGGGGTCAAATTAACATACCTTTCAATTTGGGAAATGATATATTTTGTGTTTATGCATAGAACATAATTTGACCTCTGTATCTTTTTTTTCATACAAAGCCCAAAACGCACCTTATCAAAATACAATAAAATATTAGAAATCAGATAAAGATGCATTTTGTTTTATGCTATCTAAAGTATATATATTGCAAATTCTATACAAATTTCAAAACTAGAATCCTCATGATCTTGGGCATATTAAAATGGATGACTGATTAGTATTTACTCTTGTTCTGTGTTTTCTTTTGCAGAAACACCATATGACAGTCCAGGTATGTTACATGATGGCTAAAACTAAAACAACAGTTTTAGATAAATAATGATTCTTCATAGATCAAAATTAGACATTTAAATGTGAATTTCTTAATAATATCTTAAAAACACATATGTGACATACTAGACATATCATGATTATTCATAGCAGCTTGTATGATTGGCACTCACAAAAAGAAGAACTCCTATTAAAAAAAACACGAGAAGAACAACACTAATAAAGTCTCTACATACAAACAAATATTACATTTTATAGCCATAGAAATTTTTCAAATGTATGTTGAGTTGGTTGAACCTTTGATCTAAACAATCTCAGTTTTTCGTTGTACGTTGTTTTGGTAAAATAGTGAAACATATTGTCAGAATTTGTTTTTGACCTCTGGAATAGTTTTTCCTAACAGAGCCCAAAATGCACCTTATCAAAATGTATTAAAGGACTGGAGGTCAAATAAAGATTCATTTTGCTTTATGCAACAATCAAAATTATATATATCGAAAATTCTATACAATTTTCAAAACTACAATCCTTATTAAAATGAATCACTGTTTATTATTTACTCTTCTTTTATGTTTCCTTTTGCAGAAACACCACATGGCATAACAGGTATGTTAACACGATGGTTAAAACTAAAACAACAGTTTTTACCAAATAATGATCCTTCATAGACCAAAATTAGACATTTTAGGGGTTAATCCCCATTTTGGACGGTGCACTGCTGCTGCTGGACTGCCTGGAAGCCCAGGGACCTTTACTGTGTCTCAAATGAGACATGGGCCCAGTTAAGCGATCTGTCAAAATTCCAAGATTAAAAACTGAAATGTTCCAGTTTTGACTCCTGTCCCTTACCCTTGTGGGGCAGAGTGCTTGATGGTTCGGTCCACTCCTGCTCAAGACATGAAGCAGGCATTGTTACCATTATAGTGCCTCCCCTAAATATATTTATCTATTGGTTGTTTTCGTTCAGCACTCTGTGTTTGAATATCATGACCCAGGTACTCAACACCCATTGGCTAGAGGTATTGGTGGGTAATTTAATTTAATTTCTGTTTTTTTTTCATCCAATGACATTGTTTTACTACTCATAAAGAGACCTGGTTTTCTGTAATCCTTAAGGTGTGTTAAAATGGATGTACTGTACTATACTCTTATATACTATACTATATACTAACATACTAAATATATATATATATATTGCTATGGAAAATGATATATATATATATCATTTTTCATAGCAGCTTGTATGATTTGAGAAAAACAACACTATTAAAGTCTCTATTACATTCCAAAGTTTTTATACAGGTAACAGGTAAGTCATTGTAAATTCCATAAATCAATATCAAAATATCACTTTACCAATGAACTTTTTAAATGTATGCTGAGTTGGTGGAACCCTAGATCTAAACAATCTTAATTTTTCAGTGTACTTTTTTTGTTAAAATAGTGAAAAATGTTTAGGTAATTATTTTAGGTCTATTTGTTAAAAATGCCTCGGTTGCCCCAAATTGGTTAATAGTACAACAAACCATGAAACTAAACATCAGAATGATTTTTCATTCAAATCTTTAACAAAATGTGTTCTCCAAGATTCAGGTATTTTGCCAGAATTAACATAAAAAGTTCAAGATAGCAAAACCTTCCAAATTTTTTTGGGGGGTGGGGGTGCAAATACTTTGAATCAGATATAGATTAGTATTGTTTTAAGAAACGGTCTTGTATAATCATAAATTGAATTACATACAAATTTAAATGTTATCAAAGCTTTGCTCTCATGAACATGTGAAATGATGACTATATTTATTAATTATATCACTTTTGTGTTCCATATTATAGGGGCATCTTCTAGAAGTCCAGGTTTGTAGCCTTGCCTAATCTTTACTTATAAAATACAATAGTAAATCATAGAATGATAATACACAAATTTCAAAGGGAAATGCCTTAAATTACCACACTTATGGAAAACCCTCTGTATGACTGGCACTCACAAGGAAAATATCCGAATACATTCAAAGCCCCCTGTAAGACCACAAAACATGTTGGTTTTTAAAGTTTATCCAGGTGGTGTGACAACTGAATTATTATACTATCTATATCAGGGGCCAAATGCGTCCCATCTGACCTCGAAGTACGTCCCGCTTAAGATCTGCAGCCAGGGCAACCGGGATCGCAAGGGTCCTGCTGCTTACCTGTGGAAGGATCTTTTGTACTGAACAGGGGAAACGGAATCCAGCAGAGTCACGTGAATTTACATCACAAGACTCTGCTCCATTCCTGCTTTCTCTGTGCAGTACAAGAGAAGTTGCTCACACAAAATGCGAACAATGCAGAGGGAGGCCACGGCCCTTGTGGAAGTCTGTGAGCGGCACCTAGAGAGCTGCAGTGCAGGTAAGGGGGGTGGGGGAGAGTGTATGAATGAAAGTTTACAGAAATACTTTTAAAGCTTAACCCCTTCAATCCCAGGGGTTTTTGGTACCTCAAAGCCCAGAGCAATTTTGCCATTTTTGCGGTATGTCGGTTCAGCGATTATTCTTCTTTCCTGCAAATAGTGTACCCATGAAACCTATATATTGTTTTTTTCAAGGAGACATAGAGCTTTCTTTTGATACCATAGTTAGATGACTAGCGGAAAATTTAGGATGAGAAATTTAGTAAAAACTAGAGAAAATTAGAATAAAAACCTAATTTTTTATATATTTTCCTTCTGAATCCTCACAAAAATAGGTAAAGTAATGGGAAAATCCTCTCCAAATTTATCAATTCATGTGTCCTGATTTCAGAAATACCTAGTTAATATAGATTTTCCATACTTTCCCAGCACTTGTAGGGAACATACAAGGTGTACATTATTCGTAGAATTTTTATGCTTATGGTTTAATGGGTTTGGGGGACAGGAGGTTTATACTTTTTAGATGTTTGGTTAGTGCAATGGGATGTAAGGGATTTATTTTATTTTTTGTATTTTTTTTTAAATCAGTTTTTATCAGTGCAGTATGGTTAGAGGTCCTCTTAGGGACCTCTTGAACATGTTATTAATGCCAGTGATGTCACAATGACAGCACTTAGCTCACTTTATTGTTTTTTTTTTAATTCTTATTTATTGTATCATTTTAGTGACTTTTTTATTTTATTTTTTGCGGATTCATTTTTCAGCATGGGAGAAGAGTGAGAAACATGTTTTCTCACTCTCTTCCCTGCCATTCCCCCTGCACCGATCACAGACACTGTGTTCTCTATGCAAGGAGGGCAAGACGTACCGGTACGTCCATAGGGGACTCTTGAGATGCATTTTTTGGACGTACAGGTATGTCCATAGGGGACTGAAGGGGGTAAAATAATATATTAAGGTGTCTCCTTTAAGTAAAAAGTTGAAAATGTGGTGTTATAAACAAAGCCCAAAACACACCTTATCAAAATACAATACAAGACTAGAAATCAGATAAAGATACATTTTGTTTTATGCTATCTAAAGTATATATATTGCAAATTCTATACAAATTTCAAAACTAGAATCCTCATGATCTTGGGCATATTAAAATGGATGACTGATTATTATTTACTCTTGTTCTGTGTTTTCTTTTGCAGAAACACCATATGACAGTCCAGGTATATTACCATGATGGCTTAAACTAAAACAACAGTTTTAGATAAATAATGATTCTTCATAGATCAAAATTAGACATTTAAATGTGAATTTCTTAATAATATCTTAAAAACACATATGTAACATACTAGACATATCATGATTATTCATAGCAGCTTGTATGATTGGCACTCACAAAAAAAAGAAATCCTACTAAAAAACCACAAGAAGAACAACTGGAGGTCAAATAAATATTAATTTTGCTTTATGCAATAATCAAAAATATATATATCATAATTTCTATACAATTTTCAAAACTACAATCCTTATGATCTTAGGCGTATTTAAATGAATCACTGTTTATTATTTACTCTTGTTTTATGTTTCCTTTTGCAGAAACAACACATGGTGGTCCAAGTATGTTAACACGATGGTTAAAACTAAAACAACAGTTTTAGACAAATAATGATTTTTCATAGACCAAAATCAAACATTTAAATGTGAATTTCTTAATGATATCTTAAAAACATGCATGTAACATACTAGACATATCATGATTTTTCATAGCAGCTTGTATGACTGGCACTCACAAAAGGAAGAAATGTCACAAAAAAACCCATGAGAAGAACAATACTAATAAAGTCTCTACATTGGGGTAAATATAACATTTCATAGCCGCAGCATTTTAGGGGTTAATCCCGGTTTTGCACGGTGCTGGTCTGGCCGGAAGCCCAGGGACCTTTACTGTGTCTCAAATGAGACATGGGCCCAGTTAAGTGATCTGTCAAAATTCCAAGTTTAAAAACTAAAATGCGCATGTTCCATTACATCACTGAACACAAATCACTGAGAAAAATAAACATGGTAAAACTGCAAAGTGTATGTGAAAAATGTTTTCTTTTTTTGTTAGACTAAATTTGTAAGGTGCTGGTGCAGAATCAGTTGCATGGGAGAGGCCAATATACCCCTACCTAGATTTCCTGAGCTGTCTTTTTTTTTTTTTTTTATATTTACTGTATTTGCTTAATTATAAGATGACCCTGATTATAAGAGACCCCTCCAAAATTTGAATATTAATTTGGGAAAATAGAAAAGGCCTGAATATAAGACAACCCTATAGGAAAAATGTTTTTACTAGTAAATATTAATTCACAGGTAAACTATTTTTTCATATTTAATAAAAACTATGAAAAAAAGTTTTCTTTGTTTTTATTTCCTTTTAATTGCCACCCTGCCCAAGTTATGCACATCTTCCCCCAGATATCCCTTATATGCCACTCTGCCTCCCTAATAAGCCACTCTGCCCCAGATATGCCTTTTAACCCCCTATTTGCCATTCTGCCCCCAGAAATGCCTTGTACCCCCTATATGCCACTCTGCCTCCCTAATAAGCCACTCTTCCCTCAGATATGCCTTTTAACCCCTTATTTGTCATTCTGCCCCCCAGAAATACCTTATACCCCCTTTATGCCACTCTGCCCCTAGATATACCTTTAAACCCCCTATATGCCACTCTGCCTCCCTGACGTGCATTTTAACCCCCTATTTGCCACTCTCTCCCCAGATATGCCTTATACCCCTTATATGCCAACCTGTCTCCCTGATACGCCTTTTATGAAAACAATTAAACCCCCCATGCTACTCATAATCCCCCCCGACTTACCAGTGCTTCCCTTTATTTGTTGTGACCAGTGTTTCAGACTCCCTGGTGTCTAGTGGGGCAGCCTGTACGAGGCAGACCTCCGCTTCTGCTGGCCAGTACTTCCACCGGGGCTTCTATGACTGAGCGCCGGCATCACATGACCATTTGGTGCTCCACCATAGAAACCTCGGTGGAAGTGCCGGCAGCAGCGGGGGTTGTCTGTGCGCATCACACAGACCTCCTCCGGCTGCAGGACAGGAGGATCCGAGTGCCCTGCAGCGCTTCAGGGGATCTGGATCTTAGTCTTGTAGTCAGATCTCTATTTGAGGTCCGATTAGAAGACGACCTTGAATATAAGACGAGGAATATTTTTCAGAGCATTTGCTCTGAAAAAAACCTTGTCTTATAATCGAGCAAATAGGGTAACTATAGGGGGTTAAAAATAAATATAGGGCCTCTAAGGTGTCTCAAACTGATCTGTCCAAATTTCATGTTTGAAAACCATGTTTGTTCCAAATTTTAACCCAGAAGAGATATGCCCTACCCATACATATGGTGTATTCCTGTACTCGGTGGGTGTTTCTGCATACAAATCACAAGTTTTTTCATTAATTTTCCAGGATACAATGGGTTTGTTAGAAATAAAATTTTACTGCAATTTTTAAGACAGACTGGCACTAAAATAGTTTAATAAAAAGAGTTTAAATGCCCCTAGTAAAATACCTTGGGATGTCAACTTTCAAAAAATAAATATTTTTGTTGAGCATGTTTTCTTTTTCTGGGCGCTATTGGGGTACAACTCCCAGCATACCACATTTAAAAAGTGCCAAAATAAATAAAAATACCAGACATATGAGGTGTTTCCAAAACCAGGACAAATACCTAAAAACACTTTTGGAAATTTTTTTTCCATTTGCACTGGTTATAGTTTTTATAGGTGAAACCATTAAATTTTTTCGATTTTTCCCTAATTTTCCCCACATTTTTATTCTCATACTAAATGATGGTTTATATAGATATAATTATCATTTCAAAAGAAAGCACTACTTATGCTGAAATAAAAAACAATATATGTGTGTGGGTGCACTAAGTGAGTTACTGGGCAATCGGAGTTGAATAAAGGTATAGCAAAAACACAAAAATTGCTCTGGTCATTTAGTGCAAACATGGTAACAAAAAACCTCATTCCTTAAGGGGTTAAAGTGGCTGACTTTATTATTTATTCTTGCTTTGTGTCTCCTTTTGCAGAAACACCATATGGAGGTCCAGGTATGTTACCATGATAATTAAATCTAAAACAGCTGTTATGAAAGAAAAATGATTCTCCATAGATCAAAATTAAACATTTAACTGTGAATTTCTCAATGTTTTTTTTACATATAAGTTTGTTATATGCTATAAATATACATGATGATTTATACCAACTTGTATGATTGACACTCACAAAAGGAAGAAATCCCACTAAAAAAACTATGCGAAGATCAACACTATTAAAGTCTCTATTACATTCCAAAATATGTTTGTATTTATAGGATATACAGGTGTTGTGACAGGTAAGCATTGTAACTTCTATATATCAATATATTGAGACGGATATTATATTTTATAGCCATGAAAGTTTTTCAGCTGTATGTTGAGTTGTTAGAACCCAGCATCTAAACAATACATCATTTTTCAGTGTACTTTCAGTAAAGATTTTGTCAGTTATTTTAGGTCTATTTTGTCACATTGGTCAATAATAAAACAAACCATAAAACTAACCATCATAATGATTTTTCATGCTAGTATTTAACACAATGCATAAATATGTTCTTCAATATTCAGATTAAAATTTTAAGGTTTTTTTGAAGAAAAACTGTAAATCAGATATAGTTATAAATTTTAGTTTTGTTTAAAAAAACTTCTGTAGTTATAACACAAATTATATACAAATTTTAATGTTCTCAGAACTTTGCTCTCATGAACATGAAAAAATGTGGCTTTATTTATTAATTACGTAACTTTTGTGTTCTATATTACAGAGCCATCTTTTAGAAGCCCATGTTTGTAGCCTTACCTAATCTATAATTATAAAACAAAATAGTAAATAATAGAATGACACTGTATAAATGTTTAGATGTCCTAAATTACCTCAATTACAGAAAACCCTCTGTATGATTGGGTTTCACAAATCCCACTACACCCAAAGCCCCCTTTCTAACTATAAAACATTTTGTTTTCATAGGTTATCCAGGTGGTGTGACTGTTAAATTATTATAACATCTATATTAAAATGTTGTTTAGTTAAATGCTAAAGCTTTGACATTACCATCTAAGTATTTTATTAGCTGTAATGGAAAAAAAAGTTTACAGAAATATTTTTCAGGCTTTACATAAAAAAATTAAGTTGCCTTCTTTAAGTATTTAAACTCTTAAACATTTAAATGTGAATTTCTCAATGATATCTTAAAAACACATATGTAACATAACTAGACATATCAAGATTTTCCATAGCATAGTTTTGCCTAATAGAGAACAAAATACATTTTATCAAAATGCATTAAATGACTAGAGGTCAAATAAAGATGCATTTTTTTATGCATCTATGTAAATTTTATATACGTATCGAAATTGGTATACAACATTGAAAATTAGGATCCTTATGATCATAGGCATTATAAAATGGACAACTCTTTATTATTTACTCTTGTTTTGCGTTTCCTTTTGCAGAAACAACATATGGCGGTCCAAGTATGTTACCACAATAATTAAAACTAAAACAACAATTTTAGACAAATAGTGATTCTACATAGACGAAAATTTTACATTTAAATGTGAATTTCTTAATGATATCTTAAAAAGTTGTATGTAACATACTAGACATATGATTATTCATAGCAGCTTGTATGATTGGCACTCACAAAAAGAAGAAATTCCACTAAAACAAAACACGTGAAGAACAATATTAATAAAATCTCTACATTGAAACAAATATTACATTTTATAGCCATAGACATTTTTCAAATGTATGTTGACTTGGTTGAACCCTTGATCTAAACAGTCTGAATTTTCCAGTGTACTTTGTTTTGGTAAAACTGTGAAACATGTTGTGAGAATTTGTTTTAGACCTCTGTAATGGTTTTGCCTAATAGAGAACAAAATACATTTTATCAAAATGCGTTAAATGACTAGAGGTCAAATAAAGATGCATTTTTTATGCAACTATTTAAATTTTATATACGCATGGAAATTGGTATACAATATTAAAGACTAGAATCCTTATGATCATAGGCATTTTAAAATGGACGACTCTTTATTATTTACTCTTGTTTTGTGTTTCCTTTTGCAGAAACAACATATGGCGGTCCAGGTATGTTAAAACAACAGTTAAAACTAAAACAACAAATTTAGACGAATAGTGATTCTTCATAGACCAAAATTAAACATTTAAATGTGAATTTCTTAATGATATCCTAAAAAGTAACATATACAATGTGGGTGTAGCTGGGGGCAATACACAAGGGTGACCACATCGGCCATGCTTTCCAGGACACATAAGTTTTACATATTGCTGACCAGCCCAGATAAAATGCTGCCCTGTAGTATGGAGGATGGAAGGACCCATGGAAGGGAACCAACTAGTTACATATACAGCCCCCATACTGCAGGGCAGTATTTTATCTGGGCTGGTCAACGATAAATAAACCCTTGTGTATTGCCCCCAGCTAGCCCCATTGTATATTTATCCCACCACCCAGCCCCCCTTTAGTATTGATTTATGTGATACCTCCAGCCAGCACCCACTTGTGAATTACATAAATCAATACTAAAGTAAGGGGCAGGCTGGGGGCATAAATACACATAGTGCTGGTTCGGGGTGATACACTGGTACACTGGCCTGTCCTGGCGTGTGTGTTTGGGTGTCCGTGTGGCAGAGCTTGTCCTGGTGTGGGTGTTTGGGTGTCGGTGTGCCAGAGCCTGTCCTGGTGTGTGTGTCTGGGTCTGGCAGAGCCTGTCTTGGCATGTGTTTGGGTGTCGATATGCCAGAGCCTGTCCTGGTGTGTGTATTTTGTCATCTGTTTCCTGGCACTTTACTTACTGTAGGAATAAATTGAATTATTTCATTTTTACTTATCTAGGGATAAAACACTCTCTTGAATTTGTAGTTACTTCAGAGGACAAAACTTTCTAGGCCCATAAATCAGTGAGAGGAAAAGTAAAGGTTTTGTGTTATTTACTCTATTTCAATCTGCATATCTTATTGAAAAGGATTAGTGGCACTAATTTGTGAAAGTATTTTTTTATCTCATGGACAAAATGTGAGAAATAAAGTATATTATATCATACAATCACTTCATAAACATATACCAAATAAATAAATAATTACCGTATTTGCTCGATTATAAGACGACCCCCCAAAATCAAAATATTAATTTAGGTAGAAAACAAAAAGCCTGAATATAAGACTACCCTATAGGAAAAACGTTTTACTAGTTAATATTAATTAATGTAAACTATTTTTTCATATTTAATAAAAGCTATGATTGAGAAAAATATATATTTTTTATTTCCTTTTATTTGCCAACCTGCTCCCCCCCAATTATGCACATCTGCCCCCAGGCTTGCCACTCTGCCCCCAGAAATGCCTTATACCCCCCTATTTGCCACTCTGCCCCTTGATGTGCCTTTTAACCCTCTATATGCCACTCTGCCTCCAGAAATGTCTTCTACCCTCCTATATGCCACTGTGCCCCATGATATGCCTTTTAACCCCCTATATGCCCCTCTGCCCCATGATATGCCTTATACCCCTATATGCCACTCTGGCATATAGGGGGTTAAAAGGCATATCATGGGGCTGAGTGGCATATAGGGGGTTAAAATGCATATCATGGGGCTGAGTGGCATATAGGGGGTTAAAATGCATTTCTGGAGGTATATATATATATATATATATATAACTGCTAACAGCAATCACACTCCTATCAAGCCAAGGCAGCCAGTACATGCTGAAACCTGGGGATGATAGTAGTGTGATTACAGCCTCCCTATGCCATGCTACCACCACCACCCCCCTTACACATCCATGCTATCACACACACACACTCATTCACAAACATTTAAATACTCATTCATTCCATTAATCACACATACTTTACACATTAATCACAAAAACTCTCCCCCACCCCCTTACCTGAACTGCAGATCTCCCACTCGCAGACTTCTGCAGGGGCCCGGCTGTGCGAGCAACTTCTCTGGCCCCGCCCCCAGAGGAAGGAGGGGGGGAGGCAGAGTTATATGAGGACTGTGCTAGTTTTTGTTTAGCATGTTTTCTTTTTCTGGGCGCTATTGGGGTACAACTCCCAGCATACCACATTTAAAAAGTGGCAAAATAAATAAAAATACCAGACATATGAGGTGTTTCCAAAACCAGGACAAATACCTAAAAACACTTTTGGAAATTTTTTTTTCATTTGCACTGGTTATAGTTTTTATAGGTAAAACCATGAAATTTTTTCGATTTTTCCCTAATTTTCCCCACATTTTTATTCTCATACTAAATGATGGTTTATATAGATATAATTATCATTTCAAAAGAAAGCACTACTTATGCTGAAATAAAACAATATATGTGTGTGGGTGCACTAAGTGAGTTACTGGGCAATCGGAGTTGAATAAAGGTATAGCAAAAACACAAAAATTGCTCTGGTCATTTAGTGCAAACATGGTAACAAAAAACCTCATTCCTTAAGGGGTTAAAGTGGCTGACTTTATTATTTATTCTTGCTTTGTGTCTCCTTTTGCAGAAACACCATATGGAGGTCCAGGTATGTTACCATGATGATTTAATCTAAAACAGCTGTTATGAAAAAAAAATGATTCTCCATAGATCAAAATTAAACATTTAACTGTGAATTTCTCAATGTTTTTTTTACATATATGTTTGTTACATGCTATAAATATACATGATGATTTATACCAACTTGTATGATTGACACTCACAAAAGGAAGAAATCCCACTAAAAAAACTATGCGAAGATCAACACTATTAAAGTCTCTATTACATTCCAAAATATGTTTGTATTTATAGGATATACAGGTGTTGTGACAGGTAAGCATTGTAACTTCTATATATCAATATATTGAGACGGATATTATATGTTATAGCCATGAAAGTTTTTCAGCTGTATGTTGAGTTGTTAGAACCCAGCATCTAAACAATACATCATTTTTCAGTGTACTTTCAGTAAAGATTTTGTCAGTTATTTTAGGTCTATTTTGTCACATTGGTCAATAATAAAACAAACCATAAAACTAACCATCATAATGATTTTTCATGCTAGTATTTAACACAATGCATAAATATGTTCTTCAATATTCAGATTAAAATTTTAAGGTTTTTTTGAAGAAAAACTGTAAATCAGATATAGTTATAAATTTTAGTTTTGTTTAAAAAAACTTCTGTAGTTATAACACAAATTATATACAAATTTTAATGTTCTCAGAACTTTGCTCTCATGAACATGAAAAAATGTGGCTTTATTTATTAATTACGTAACTTTTGTGTTCTATATTACAGAGCCATCTTTTAGAAGCCCATGTTTGTAGCCTTACCTAATCTATAATTATAAAACAAAATAGTAAATAATAGAATGACACTGTATAAATGTTTAGATGTCTTAAATTACCTCAATTACAGAAAACCCTCTGTATGATTGGGTTTCACAAATCCAACTACACCTAAAGCCCCCTTTCTAACTATAAAACATTTTGTTTTCATAGGTTATCCAGGTGGTGTGACTGTTAAATTATTATAACATCTATATTAAAATGTTGTTTAGTTAAATGCTAAAGCTTTGACATTACCATCTAAGTATTTTATTAGCTGTAATGGAAAAAAAAGTTTACAGAAATATTTTTCAGGCTTTACATAAAAAAGTTGCCTTCTTTAAGTATTTTAATTCTTAAACATTTAAATGTGAATTTCTCAATGATATCTTAAAAACACATATGTAACATAACTAGACATATCAAGATTTTCCATAGCATAGTTTTGCCTAATAGAGAACAAAATACATTTTATCAAAATGCATTAAATGACTAGAGGTCAAATAAAGATGCATTTTTTTATGCATCTATGTAAATTTTATATACGTATCGAAATTGGTATACAACATTGAAAATTAGGATCCTTATGATCATAGGCATTATAAAATGGACAACTCTTTATTATTTACTCTTGTTTTGCGTTTCCTTTTGCAGAAACAACATATGGCGGTCCAAGTATGTTACCACAATAATTAAAACTAAAACAACAATTTTAGACAAATAGTGATTCTACATAGACAAAAATTTTACATTTAAATGTGAATTTCTTAATGATATCTTAAAAAGTTGTATGTAACATACTAGACATATGATTATTCATAGCAGCTTGTATGATTGGCACTCACAAAAAGAAGAAATTCCACTAAAACAAAACACGTGAAGAACAATATTAATAAAATCTCTACATTGAAACAAATATTACATTTTATAGCCATAGACATTTTTCAAATGTATGTTGACTTGGTTGAACCCTTGATCTAAACAGTCTGAATTTTCCAGTGTACTTTGTTTTGGTAAAACTGTGAAACATGTTGTGAGAATTTGTTTTAGACCTCTGTAATGGTTTTGCCTAATAGAGAACAAAATACATTTTATCAAAATGCGTTAAATGACTAGAGGTCAAATAAAGATGCATTTTTTATGCAACTATTTAAATTTTATATACGCATGGAAATTGGTATACAATATTAAAGACTAGAATCCTTATGATCATAGGCATTTTAAAATGGACGACTCTTTATTATTTACTCTTGTTTTGTGTTTCCTTTTGCAGAAACAACATATGGCGGTCCAGGTATGTTAAAACAACAGTTAAAACTAAAACAACAAATTTAGACGAATAGTGATTCTTCATAGACCAAAATTAAACATTTAAATGTGAATTTCTTAATGATATCCTAAAAAGTAACATATACAATGTGGGTGTAGCTGGGGGCAATACACAAGGGTGACCACATCGGCCATGCTTTCCAGGACACATAAGTTTTACATATTGCTGACCAGCCCAGATAAAATGCTGCCCTGTAGTATGGAGGATGGAAGGACCCATGGAAGGGAACCAACTAGTCACATATACAGCCCCCATACTGCAGGGCAGTATTTTATCTGGGCTGGTCAACAATATATAAACCCTTGTGTATTGCCCCCAGCTAGCCCCATTGTATATTTATCCCACCACCCAGCCCCCCTTTAGTATTGATTTATGTGATACCTCCAGCCAGCACCCACTTGTGAATTACATAAATCAATACTAAAGTAAGGGGCAGGCTGGGGGCATAAATACACATAGTGCTGGTTCGGGGTGATACACTGGTACACTGGCCTGTCCTGGCGTGTGTGTTTGGGTGTCCGTGTGGCAGAGCTTGTCCTGGTGTAGGTGTTTGGGTGTCGGTGTGCCAGAGCCTGTCCTGGTGTGTGTGTCTGGGTCTGGCAGAGCCTGTCTTGGCATGTGTTTGGGTGTCGATATGCCAGAGCCTGTCCTGGTGTGTGTATTTTGTCATCTGTTTCCTGGCACTTTACTTACTGTAGGAATAAATTGAATTATTTCATTTTTACTTATCTAGGGATAAAACACTCTCTTGAATTTGTAGTTACTTCAGAGGACACAACTTTCTAGGCCCATAAATCAGTGAGAGGAAAAGTAAAGGTTTTGTGTTATTTACTCTATTTCAATCTGCATATCTTATTGAAAAGGATTAGTGGCACTAAATTGTGGAAGTATTTTTTTATCTCATGGAAAAAATGTGAGAAATAAGGTATATTATATCATACAATCACTTCATAAACATATACCAAATAAATAAATAATTACCGTATTTGCTCGATTATAAGACGACCCCCCAAAATCAAAATATTAATTTAGGTAAAAAACAAAAAGCCTGAATATAAGACTACCCTATAGGAAAAACGTTTTACTAGTAAATATTAATTAATGTAAACTATTTTTTCATATTTAATAAAAGCTATGATTGAGAAAAATATATATTTTTTATTTCCTTTTATTTGCCAACCTGCTCCCCCCCCCAATTATGCACATCTGCCCCCAGGCTTGCCACTCTGCCCCCAGAAATGCCTTATACCCCCCTATTTGCCACTCTGCCCCTTGATGTGCCTTTTAACCCTCTATATGCCACTCTGCCTCCAGAAATGTCTTCTACCCTCCTATATGCCACTGTGCCCCATGATAGGCCTTTTTTTAAATTTGCAAATGGTAAAACACTGTTTGATAAGCATATTTTCTTCAAACTATATATGCAGAAAATATGCTTATCAATGTCACGACACAGCGTAGGATGGAGACACCGAAGTCAGGTAGGACAGGTAAGGAATAGTCCAGAGAGCCGAGGTCAGGATACCGGAGAGCAGGAGCGTTGTGGGATAAGCCCAGGTCAGGATACCGGAGAGCAGGGGCGTCGTGGGATAGCCGAGTTCGATAACAGGAAAACAACTGGAACGTGTACTGTAATAGGCACTAAAGAGATAGGCACGACCATCAGAAGGCAATGGCTATGCGTTAGAGAGTCTCTTAAATAGGCACAGGAGTTTTTGCACTAATTAGAGATTTCCCGCCAAGTTTTCAAAGTGCCGTTACGTCACTTCCTGTGCGGCCATCTTGTGTGTGGCGATTTCGGAATTACCTAATATAAGTCGATGTAGTACCTGCCGGCGCCCCTAGGTGGCGTGAAGAGGAACGGGTCCGGACTCCAGAGCAGGACCTGTCTCCCGGCTGTGGCTGCTGGGAACACAGCGTGGAGGAGGGAGGTCTCCCTCGCCTTTGCAGCGGCTGCTGCTGCTGTGCAGAGGCGGGGGTCTCCCCCTTCTTCGCGGCGGCTGCTGCTGTGCAGAGGCGGGGGTCTCCCTCTTCTTCGCTGAGGCAGGGGGTCCTCCTCTCCCTCGTAGCGGCTGTGGTTGCCGTGCCGAGGCGGGGGGTCTCCCCCTTCTTCCTGGCGGCTGCGGCTGCTGGTCCGAAGCGGGGGGTCTCCCTCTTCTACGTGGCAGCTGGACCGAAGCGAGGGGTCTCCTTCCTCGCGGCAGCTGCTGTTGCCGACCAGGAGAACCGGAGGATCTCCCTGCCAGGTATGTAACAATCAAACAGTGTTTTACCATTTGCAAATTAAAAAAAATGCCTCAGATTTCATTTTAAAGATCTGGTCAACTTACCCTAACTTACTGGCGCTAAAATAGTTAAATAAAAAGTATTAAAATGCCCCTAGTAAAATACTTTGGGATGTCAACTTTCAAAAAATATATACTTTTTTTTGGCAGTTTTTCTTTTTCTGGGTGCTATTGGGGCACAACTCCCAGCATACCAGATTTTTTAAAAAAAATCTTGTTTAAAAAACAGTGATGCCCATCATTGATATTTTACCCTGTAAATGCCAAAATAAATGAAAATTCCAGGCATATGAGGTGTTTCCAAAACCAGGACAAATACCTAAAAATATTTTTGGAATTTTTGGAAAGGCATAGCAAAAACACAAAAACTGCTCTGGTCATTTAGTGCAAACATGGTAAAAAAAACTTGCGCAAAAAAGGCACAGGAAACAAAAGATATTGTGCAAACAGTATGCCTGTTACACGTTGAGATGAGGCAAGGATATCTGTTGCATTTAATTTTTTATGTGACTTCAGAGTTTATTTATACACAATAATATGTATAAACGGGAAAAAAATCCTCACTCCTTAAGGGGTTACAGTGGATGACTGATTATTATTTACTTTTGCTTTGCGTTTCCTTTTGCAGAAACACCAAATGCCGGTCAAGGTATGTTACCATGATGGTTAAATCTAAAACAACGGTTATGGAAAAATAATGATTCTTCATAGATCAAAATTAAACATTTAACTGAATTTTAAATAAATATGTTACATGCTATACAATAGATAATGATTTATGTATGAAGGAATCCCACTAAAAAAACTATGAGATGATCAACACTTTTAAAGTCTCTATTACATTCCAAAATATTATTGTTTTTATAGAATATACAGGTGTTGTGACAGGTAAGCATTGTAACTTCGATATATCAATATATTTAGACAGATATTTCATTTTATAGCCGCTCCCACTGAAGCAGCCTCCCGGTGCCACAGCTGCCCCAAAAACAGCCTCCCCGTGCCGCAGATGCCCCTAAAACAGCCTGCCCGTGCCGCAGCTGTCCCTAAAACAGCCTGCCCATTCCACATCTGCCTCTAAAACTGCCTGCCTGTGCCACCGCTGCCCTTAAAACAGCCTGCCTGGCCACCGCTGCCCCTAAAACAGCCTGGTTGTGCCACCTTTGCACCTGAAACAGCCTGCCTGTGCCACCTCTGCCCCTGAAGCAGCTTGCCTGTGCCACCTCTTCCCCTGAAGCAACCTGCCTATGCCACCTCTGCCCTTCCTGAAGCAGACTGCCTGTTTCACCTCTGCCCCTCTAAACAGCCTGTCTGTCCCATTTCTGTCCCTAAACACTTACTCACTTCATGCATTCATTCATTCACTCCCCCACACCCCCTTACCTCTCTTGTAGATTTCACTGGTCCGGCCAAGCATCACTGGGGGACAGTGCAGATGTCTATGCGGCCTGACGGCCACCTAACGCAGGCCTGCAGCTCACTGCTGTGGTGCCCGCGCACTGTGTGAGGAAACTCTTTCCTCGTCCAGGCATACCCTCTGTATGACTGGCACTTACAAAGGATAATATCCCACTACACTCAAAGCCACCTTTCAAACCATAAAACATTTTGCTTTCAAAGGATATCAAGGGGGTGTGACAGCTAAATTATCATACCATCTATATTAAAATAATGTTTAGTGAAATGCTAAAGCTTTGAAATTACAATCTTAAAGTAATATTGTATTTGCTGTAATGGAAAGTTTTCAGAAATATCTTTCAGGCTTAAAATAAAATATTAAGGTGCCTTCTTTAAATAAAACAATAAAAACAGGGCTTCATCCTGTGTCTATACAAAATATATTTATCAGAAATTCTATACAATTTTTTAAAATACAATCCTTATAATCATATGCATATTAAAATCGATGACTGTTTATTAGTTACTCTTGTTTTCTGTTTCCTTTTGCAGAAACACCATCATATGGCGGTCAAAGTATGTTACCGGGATGGTTAAAAATTAAACAACAGTTTTATGGTTTTTCATAGACCAAAATTGGACATTAAAATGTGAATGATATCTTAAAAACATGTATATAACATACTAGACATATGATGACACTAATAGAATCACTACATTTAAACAAATATTACATTTTATAGCCATAGAAATTTTTCAAATGTACATTGAGTTGGTTGAACCCTTGATCTAAACAGTTTTCCGGTGTATTTTGTTTTGGTAAAATTGTGAAACGTAGTGTCAGAACTTGTTTTAAAAATCTGTAATTGTTTTTCCTAATATACCCTATCAAAATGCATTAAATGACTAGAGGTCAAATAAAGATGCATTTTTTTATGCATCTATGTAAATTTAATATACGTATTGAAATTGGTATACAATATTGAAAACTAGAATCCTTATGATCAAAGGCATTATAAAATGGACAACTCTTAATTATTTACTCTTGTTTTGTGTTTCCTTTTGCAGAAACAACATATGGCGGTCCAAGTATGTTACCACAATAATTAAAACTAAAACGACAATTTTAGACAAATAGTGATTCTTCATAGACGAAAATTTTACATTTAAATGTGAATTTCTTAATGATATCTTAAAAAGTTGTATGTAACATACTAGATATATGATGATTATTCATAGCAGTTTGTATGATTGGCACTCACAAAAAGAAGAAATCCCACTAAAACAAAACACAAGAAGAACAACACTTATAAAATCTCTACATTTAAACAAATATTACATTTTGTAGCCATATACATTTTTTAAATGTATGTTGAGTTAGTTGAACCCTTGATCTAAACAGTCTTTATTTTCCGGTGTACTTTGTTTTGGTATAATTGTGAAACATATTGTGAGAATTTGTTTTAGACCTCTGTAATGGTATTGCCTAATAGAGAACAAAATACACTTTATTAAAATGCATTAATAGACTGGAGGTCAAATAATGTTGTATTTTGCTTTATGCAACTATCTAAAATATATATATATACAAGTTCAAAAATAATATAGAAATGTTTATGTTCTCAAAACTTTGCTCTCATGAACATGAAAAAATATGGCTTCATTTATTAATTACGTCACTTTTGTATTCTATATTATAGGGATATCTTCTAGAAGACCAGGTTTGTAGCCTTACCTAATCTATAATTATAAAACAAAATAATAAATCATAGAATGACAATGCACAAATGACTAGATGTCTTAAATAACCACAATTACAAATAAAGATGCATTTTTTATGCATCTATGTAAATTTTATATACGTATTGAAATTGGTATACAATATTAAAAACTAGAATCCTTATGATCATAGTCATTATAAAAGGGACGACTTTATTATTTACTCTTGTTTTGTGTTCCCTTTTGCAGAAACAACATATGGCGGTCCAAGTATGTTAAAACAATAGTTAAAACTAAAACAACAATTTTAGACAAATAGTGATTCTTCATAGCCCAAAATGTAACATTTAAATGTGAATTTCTTAATGATATCATAAAAAGTTGTATGTAACATTCTAGACATATGATGATGATTCATAGCGGTTTGTATGATTGGCACTCACAAAAAGAAGAAATCCCACTAAAAGAAAACACAAGAAGAACAACACTAATAAAATCTGTACATTTAAACAAATATTACATTTTATAGCCATATCAATTTTTCAAATGTATGTTGAGTTGGTTGAACCCTTGATCTAAACAGTCTGAATTTTCAGGTGTACTTTGTTTTGCTAAAATTGTGAAATATATTGTGAGAATTTGCTTTAGACCTCTGTTATTGTTTTTCCTAATAGAGAACAAAATACATTTTATCAAAATGCGTTAAATGACTAGAGGTCAAATAAAGATGCATTTTTTTATGCATCTATGTAAATGTAATATACGTATTGAAATTGGTATACAATATTGAAAACTAGAATCCTTATGATCAAAGGCATTATAAAATGGACAACTCTTTATTATTTACTCTTGTTTTGTGTTTCCTTTTGCAGAAACAACATATGGCGGTCCAAGTATGTTACCACAATAATTAAAACTAAAACGACAATTTTAGACAAATAGTGATTCTTCATAGACAAAAATTTTACATTTAAATGTGAATTTCTTAATGATATCTTAAAAAGTTGTATGTAACATAATAGATATATGATGATTATTCATAGCAGTTTGTATGATTGGCACTCACCAAAAGAAGAAATCCCACTAAAACAAAACACGAGAAGAACAACACTTATAAAATCTCTACATTTAAAGCCATAGAAATTTTTCACATGTATGTTGATTTTGTTGAACCCTTGATCTAATCAGTCTGAATTTTCCGGTGCACTTAGTTTTGGTATAATTGTGAAACATATTGTGAAAATTTGTTTTAGACCTCTGTTATTTTTTTTCCTAATAGAGAACAAAATACATTTTATCAAAATGCATTAAATGACTAGAGGTCAAATAAAGATTAATTTTTATATGCATCTATGTAAATTTAATATACGTATTAAAATTGGTATACAATATTGAAAACTAGAATTCTTATGATCAAAGGCATTATAAAATGGACAACTCTTTATTATTTACTCTTGTTTTGTGTCTCCTTTTGCAGAAACAACATATGGCGGTCCAAGTATGTTACCACAATAATTAAAACTAAAACGACAATTTTAGACAAATAGTGATTCTTCATAGACGAAAATTTTACATTTAAATGTGAATTTCTTAATGATATCTTAAAAAGTTGTATGTAACATACTAGATATATGATGATTATTCATAGCAGTTTGTATTATTGGCACTCACAAAAAGAAGAAATCCCACTAAAACAAAACACAAGAAGAACAACACTTATAAAATCTCTACATTTAAACAAATATTACATTTTATAGCCATAGAAATTGTTTAAATGTATGTTGAGTTAGTTGAACCCTTGATCTAAACAGTCTTTATTTTCCGGTGTACTTTGTTTTGGTATAATTGTGAAACATATTGTGAGAATTTGTTTTAGACCTCTGTAATGGTATTGCCTAATAGAGAACAAAATACACTTTATCAAAATGCATTAATAGACTGGAGGTCAAATAATGTTGTATTTCGCTTTATGCAACTATCTAAAATATATATATATATACAAGTTCAAAAATAATATAGAAATGTTTATGTTCTCAAAACTTTGCTCTCATGAACATGAAAAAATATGGCTTCATTTATTAATTACGTCACTTTTGTATTCTATATTATAGGGATATCTTCTAGAAGACCAGGTTTCTAGC
This sequence comes from Sceloporus occidentalis, assembly GCA_023333645.1. NCBI lineage: Eukaryota > Metazoa > Chordata > Lepidosauria > Squamata > Phrynosomatidae > Sceloporus > Sceloporus occidentalis. Next base: position 14,952,633 of record JALMGF010000017.1, read on the forward strand.
CTTACCTAATCTATAATTATAAAACAAAATAATAAATCATAGAATGACAATGCACAAATGACTAGATGTCTTAAATAACCACAATTACAAATAAAGATGCATTGAAATTGGTATACAATATTAAAAACTTAAAATCCTTATGATCATAGTCATTATAAAAGGGACGACTTTATTATTTACTCTTGTTTTGTGTTTCCTTTTGCAGAAACAACATATGGCGGTCCAAGTATGTTAAAACAATAGTTCAAACTAAAACAACAATTTTAGACAAATAGTGATTCTTCATAGCCCAAAATGTAACATTTAAATGTGAATTTCTTAATGATATAATAAAAAGTTGTATGTAACATATACAATGTGGGTCTAGCTGGGGGCAATACACAAGGGTGACCACATCGGCCATGTTTTCCGGGACACATAAGTTTTACATATTGCTGACCAGCCCAGATAAAATGCTGCCCTGCAGTATGGAGGATGTATGGACCCATGGAAGGGAACCAACTAGTCAGGTATACATCCCCCATACTGCAGGGCAGTATTTTATCTGGGCTGGTCAGCAATATGTAAACCCTTGTGTATTGCCCCCAGCTAGCCCCATTGTATATTTATCCCACCACCCAGCCCCCCTTTAGTATTGATTTATGTGATACCCCCAGCCAGCACCCACTTGTGAATTACATAAATCAATACTAAAGTAAGGGGCAGGCTGGGGGCATAAATACACATAGTGCTGGTTCGGGGCGATACACTGGTACACTGGCCTGTCCTGGCGTGTGTGTTTGGGCGTCGGTGTGGCAGAACCTGTCCTGGTGAGTGTATGTTTGGGTGTCGGTGTGCCAGAGCCTCTCCTGGTGTGTGTGTGTGTGTCTGGGTCTGGCAGAGCCTATCTTGGCGTGTGTTTGGGTGTCGATGTGGCAGAGCCTCTCCTGGTATGTGTGTGTCGGTGTGGCAGAGCCGGTCCTGGTGTGTTTGTTTGTCGATGTGGCAGAGCCTGTCCTGGTATGTGTTTGGGTGTTGGTGTGCCAGAGCCTGTCCTTGTGTGTATTTTGTCATCTGTTTCCCGGCACTTTACTTACTGTAGGAATAAATTGAATTATTTAATTTTTACTTATCTAGAGATAAAACACCCTCTTGAATTTGTAGTTACTTCAGAGGACAAAACGTTCTAGGCCCAGAAATCAGTGAGAGGAAAAGTAAAGGTTTTGTGTTATTTACTTTATTTCAATCTGCATATCTTATTGAAAAGGATTAGTGGCACTAAATTGTGGAAGTATTTTTTTTATCTAATGGACAAAATGTGAGAAATAAGGTATATTATATCATATAACCACTTCATAAACATATACCAAATAAACTGCATATATAATTTGAAGAAAATATGATTATCAAACAGTTTTGGTTTTTTACCATTTGCAAATTAAAAAAAAAAAGGCCTCAGATTTCATTTTAAAGATCTGGTCAACTTACCCTAACTAGATTCCCTAAACTGTCTAGTTTTTGGAAATATATAGTTTTAGGGGGTTAAAATGAAATATGGGACCTTTAATGTGTCTTAGATGAGACCTGGACCCAACAAACTGATCTGTCAAAATTCCACGTTTGAAAACTGTACTGTGCATATTTCAATTTTAACCCACAGTTCCTAAAAGACAGCCCCTACCCAGAAATACGTGTATTCGGCGGGTGTTTCTGAATACAAATCACAAGTTGTTTCAGTATTTCCAGTTACCCAGGGAAAGAAATGTACTGAAATACTGTATTTGGATACAATGGGTTTGTTAGAAAGGAAATTTTACTGCGATATTTAGGACAGACTGGCGCTAAAATAGTTAAATAAAAAGTATTAAAATGTCCCTAGTAAAATACTTTGGGATATCAACTTTCAAAAAATATATACTTTTGTTTAGCAGTTTTTCTATTTCTGGGTGCTATTGGGGCACAATTCCCAGCATACCAGATTTAGAAAAAAATCTTGTTAAGGGGTTACAGTGGATGACTGATTATTATTGACTCTTGCTTTGTGTTTCCTTTTGCAGAAACACCAAATGCCGGTCCAGGTATGTTACCATGATGGTTAAATCTAAAACAGTGGTTATGGAAAAATAATGATTCTTTATAGATCAAAATTAAACATTTAACTGTGAATTTTTCAATGTTTTTTTTAAAATACATATGTTACATGCAGGGGCGTACCTAGAGTATTTGGCATCCGGGGCGGATCCTGTAAGTGGCACACCCCCCCCCCAAATGTAAAGACATCTACAAAATTATGTTAAGAATATTTATTGCACCAATTTGTAAACTGTATTTCAACTGTAAACAACAAGAAATCTAAAAAAATAAATTAATAACTTATAAGTAAAATAAATACGTTTAAATAACATTTACTGAACATATAATAGTGCTTTCTTTAATAACCCTCCAAAAAAAACAGCGTCCACATTGCCCACATAGAACCTGACCAGCACCTAAATTACACACACATAGGACGTGCCATCTTTGCCCCCAAACAGCCCAGCATGAGTCAGCATTGTTCCCAAACAGCCGAGTGTACGCCATCTTTGTCCCATGAACACACTACCTGTGCCATCTTTGTCCCATAAACACCCTGCCTGTGCCATCTTTGTCCCACAAACACCCTGCTTATACCATCTTTGCCTTTTTGACAAATCAACTATACACCTATGATTAACACAAACACTTTTACAGTCACTCACTAATTCACTTTCATTCACACAATTCATTCACACAATCATTTATTCTTTCACACAAACTATTTACACATATTCATTGATGCATTCTAACAAATTCTTTAATTCTCTCACTCATTCAAACAATTCATCCACACATTAATCCATTCATTTTCGCTCTCTCATTCTGACTCTTTATTTCAATATTCTTGCTACCCTCCTTTCTCCCTATCTACCCATTCTCACCCTCTTCTGCCCTATCTACCCCTTCTCACTCCCTTCTCCCTATCTACCCCCTATCCCCCCGTCTCACTCCCTTCTCCCTATCTACCCTCTCCCCCCTTTGAAGTTCACTTACCTTTCAGGAGTCCTGCGGTGGGGGTGCAAGGCCTCTGTCTCCCATCTCTGCCACTGTATGGAACAGTATAGAGTGATGGGAGTTATGATGTACTTTAGAGCATAATTATATAATGAAAAAGACATTGGAAATGGTACAGCATAACACCCATCACTCTCACACATTTACCAATCCACATTTACCAATCCACACTTACCAATCCACAGATTCCACACATACCAATCCACACATACCAATCCACAGATTCCACACATACCAATCCACAGATTCCACACATACCAATCCACACATACCAATCCACAGATTCCACACATACCAATCCACACATACCAATCCACAGATTCCAAACATACCAATCCACAGATTCCACACATACCAATCCACACATACCAATCCACAGATTCCACGCATACCAATCCACACATACCAATCCACAGATTCCACACATACCAATCCACAGATTCCACACATACCAATCCACATTTACCAATCCACAGATTCCACGCATACCAATCCACACATGTCGATGTGGCAGAGCCTGTCCTGGTATGTGTTTGGGTGTTGGTGTGCCAGAGCCTGTCCTGGTGTGTGTATTTTGTCATCTGTTTCCCGGCACTTTACTTACTGTAGGAATAAATTGAATTATTTAATTTTTACTTATCTAGAGATAAAACACCCTCTTGAATTTGTAGTTACTTCAGAGGACAAAACGTTCTAGGCCCAGAAATCAGTGAGAGGAAAAGTAAAGGTTTTGTGTTATTTACTTTATTTCAATCTGCATATCTTATTAAAAAGGATTAGTGGCACTAAATTGTGGAAGTATTTTTTTTATCTAATGGACAAAATGTGAGAAATAAGGTATATTATATCATATAACCACTTCATAAACATATACCAAATAAACTGCATATATAATTTGAAGAAAATATGATTATCAAACAGTTTTGGTTTTTTACCATTTGCAAATTAAAAAAAAAAAGGCCTCAGATTTCATTTTAAAGATCTGGTCAACTTACCCTAACTAGATTCCCTAAACTGTCTAGTTTTTGGAAATATATAGTTTTAGGGGGTTAAAATGAAATATGGGACCTTTAATGTGTCTTAGATGAGACCTGGACCCAACAAACTGATCTGTCAAAATTCCACGTTTCAAAACTGTACTGTGCATATTTCAATTTTAACCCACAGTTCCTAAAAGACAGCCCCTACCCAGAAATACGTGTATTTCTGTATTCGGCGGGTGTTTCTGAATACAAATCACAAGTTGTTTCAGTATTTCCAGTTACCCAGGGAAAGAAATGTACTGAAATACTGTATTTGGATACAATGGGTTTGTTAGAAAGGAAATTTTACTGCGATATTTAGGACAAACTGGCGCTAAAATAGTTAAATAAAAAGTATTAAAATGTCCCTAGTAAAATACTTTGGGATATCAACTTTCAAAAAATATATACTTTTGTTTAGCAGTTTTTCTATTTCTGGGTGCTATTGGGGCACAATTCCCAGCATACCAGATTTAGAAAAAAATCTTGTTAAGGGGTTACAGTGGATGACTGATTATTATTGACTCTTGCTTTGTGTTTCCTTTTGCAGAAACACCAAATGCCGGTCCAGGTATGTTACCATGATGGTTAAATCTAAAACAGTGGTTCTGGAAAAATAATGATTCTTTATAGATCAAAATTAAACATTTAACTGTGAATTTTTCAATGTTTTTTTTAAAATACATATGTTACATGCAGGGGCGTACCTAGAGTATTTGGCATCCGGGGCGGATCCTGTAAGTGGCACACCCCCCCCCCAAATGTAAAGACATCTACAAAATTATGTTAAGAATATTTATTGCACCAATTTGTAAACTGTATTTCAACTGTAAACAACAAGAAATCTAAAAAAATAAATTAATAACTTATAAGTAAAATAAATACGTTTAAATAACATTTACTGAACATATAATAGTGCTTTCTTTAATAACCCTCCAAAAAAAACAGCGTCCACATTGCCCACATAGAACCTGACCAGCACCCAAATTACACACACATAGGACGTGCCATCTTTGCCCCCAAACAGCCCAGCATGAGTCAACATTGTTCCCAAACAGCCGAGTGTACGCCATCTTTGTCCCATGAACACACTACCTGTGCCATCTTTGTCCCATAAACACCCTGCCTGTGCCATCTTTGTCCCACAAACACCCTGCTTATACCATCTTTGCCTTTTTGACAAATCAACTATACACCTATGATTAACACAAACACTTTTACAGTCACTCACTAATTCACTTTCATTCACACAATTCATTCACACAATCATTTATTCTTTCACACAAACTATTTACACATATTCATTGATGCATTCTAACAAATTCTTTAATTCTCTCACTCATTCAAACAATTCATCCACACATTAATCCATTCATTTTCGCTCTCTCATTCTGACTCTTTATTTCAATATTCTTGCTACCCTCCTTTCTCCCTATCTACCCATTCTCACCCTCTTCTGCCCTATCTACCCCTTCTCACTCCCTTCTCCCTATCTACCCCCTATCCCCCCGTCTCACTCCCTTCTCCCTATCTACCCTCTCCCCCCTTTGAAGTTCACTTACCTTTCAGGAGTCCTGCGGTGGGGGTGCAAGGCCTCTGTCTCCCATCTCTGCCACTGTATGGAACAGTATAGAGTGATGGGAGTTATGATGTACTTTAGAGCATAATTATATAATGAAAAAGACATTGGAAATGGTACAGCATAACACCCATCACTCTCACACATTTACCAATCCACATTTACCAATCCACACTTACCAATCCACAGATTCCACACATACCAATCCACACATACCAATCCACAGATTCCACACATACCAATCCACAGATTCCACACATACCAATCCACACATACCAATCCACAGATTCCACACATACCAATCCACAGATTCCAAACATACCAATCCACAGATTCCACACATACCAATCCACACATACCAATCCACAGATTCCACGCATACCAATCCACACATACCAATCCACAGATTCCACACATACCAATCCACAGATTCCACACAAACCAATCCACATTTACCAATCCACAGATTCCACGCATACCAATCCACACATGTCGATGTGGCAGAGCCTGTCCTGGTATGTGTTTGGGTGTTGGTGTGCCAGAGCCTGTCCTGGTGTGTGTATTTTGTCATCTGTTTCCCGGCACTTTACTTACTGTAGGAATAAATTGAATTATTTAATTTTTACTTATCTAGAGATAAAACACCCTCTTGAATTTGTAGTTACTTCAGAGGACAAAACGTTCTAGGCCCAGAAATCAGTGAGAGGAAAAGTAAAGGTTTTGTGTTATTTACTTTATTTCAATCTGCATATCTTATTAAAAAGGATTAGTGGCACTAAATTGTGGAAGTATTTTTTTTATCTAATGGACAAAATGTGAGAAATAAGGTATATTATATCATATAACCACTTCATAAACATATACCAAATAAACTGCATATATAATTTGAAGAAAATATGATTATCAAACAGTTTTGGTTTTTTACCATTTGCAAATAAAAAAAAAAAAGGCCTCAGATTTCATTTTAAAGATCTGGTCAACTTACCCTAACTAGATTCCCTAAACTGTCTAGTTTTTGGAAATATATAGTTTTAGGGGGTTAAAATGAAATATGGGACCTTTAATGTGTCTTAGATGAGACCTGGACCCAACAAACTGATCTGTCAAAATTCCACGTTTGAAAACTGTACTGTGCATATTTCAATTTTAACCCACAGTTCCTAAAAGACAGCCCCTACCCAGAAATACGTGTATTTCTGTATCCGGCGGGTGTTTCTGAATACAAATCACAAGTTGTTTCAGTATTTCCAGTTAACCCAGGGAAAGAAATGTACTGAAATACTGTATTTGGATACAATGGGTTTGTTAGAAAGGAAATTTTACTGCGATGTTTAGGACAGACTGGCGCTAAAATAGTTAAATAAAAAGTATTAAAATGTCCCTAGTAAAATACTTTGGGATATCAACTTTCAAAAAATATATACTTTTGTTTAGCAGTTTTTCTATTTCTGGGTGCTATTGGGGCACAATTCCCAGCATACCAGATTTAGAAAAAAATCTTGTTAAGGGGTTACAGTGGATGACTGATTATTATTGACTCTTGCTTTGTGTTTCCTTTTGCAGAAACACCAAATGCCGGTCCAGGTATGTTACCATGATGGTTAAATCTAAAACAGTGGTTATGGAAAAATAATGATTCTTTATAGATCAAAATTAAACATTTAACTGTGAATTTTTCAATGTTTTTTTTTAAATACATATGTTACATGCAGGGGCGTACCTAGAGTATTTGGCACCCGGGGCGGATCCTGTAAGTGGCACCCCCCCCCCCAAATGTAAAGACATCTACAAAATTATGTTAAGAATATTTATTGCACCAATTTGTAAACTGTATTTCAACTGTAAACAACAAGAAATCTAAAAAAATAAATTAATAAGTAAAATAAATAAGTAAAATTAATAAGTAAAATAAATACGTTTAAATAACATTTACTGAACATATAATAGTGCTTTCTTTAATAACCCTCCAAAAAAAACCAGCGTCCACTTTGCCCACATAGAACCTGACCAGCACCCAAATTACACACACATAGGACGTGCCATCTTTGCCCCCAAACAGCCCAGCATGAGTCAGCATTGTTCCCAAACAGCCGAGTGTACGCCATCTTTGTCCCATGAACACACTACCTGTGCCATCTTTGTCCCATAAACACCCTGCCTGTGCCATCTTTGTCCCACAAACACCCTGCTTATACCATCTTTGCCTTTTTGACAAATCAACTATACACCTATGATTAACACAAACACTTTTACAGTCACTCACTAATTCACTTTCATTCACACAATTCATTCACACAATCATTTATTCTTTCACACAAATTATTTACACATATTCATTGATGCATTCTAACAAATTCTTTAATTCTCTCACTCATTCAAACAATTCATCCACACATTAATCCATTCATTTTCGCTCTCTCATTCTGACTCTTTATTTCAATATTCTTGCTACCCTCCTTTCTCCCTATCTACCCATTCCCACCCCCTTCTGCCCTATCTACCCCTTCTCACTCCCTTCTCCCTATCTACCCCCTATCCCCCCGCCTCACTCCCTTCTCCCTATCTACCCTCTCCCCCCTTTGAAGTTCACTTACCTTTCAGGAGTCCTGCGGTGGGGGTGCAAGGCCTCTGTCTCCCATCTCTGCCACTGTATGGAACAGTATAGAGTGATAGGAGTTATGATGTACTTTAGAGCATAATTATATAATGAAAAAGACATTGGAAATGGTACAGCATAACACCCATCACTCTCACACATTTACCAATCCACACTTACCAATCCACACTTACCAATCCACAGATTCCACACATACCAATCCACACATACCAATCCACACATACCAATCCACAGATTCCACACATACCAATCCACAGATTCCACACATACCAATCCACACATACCAATCCACAGATTCCACACATACCAATCCACACATACCAATCCACAGATTCCAAACATACCAATCCACAGATTCCACACATACCAATCCACACATACCAATCCACAGATTCCACGCATACCAATCCACACATACCAATCCACAGATTCCACACATACCAATCCACAGATTCCACACATACCAATCCACATTTACCAATCCACAGATTCCACGCATACCAATCCACACATACCAATACACAGATTCCACGCATACCAATCCACAGATTCCACACATACCAATCCACAGATTCCACGCATACCAATCCACACATACCAATCCACAGATTCCACACATACCAATCCACAGATTCCACACATACCAATCCACATTTACCAATCCACAGATTCCACACATACTAATCCACAGATTCCACACATACCAATCCACACATACCAATCCACAGACTCCACACATACTAATTCACAGATTCCACACATACCAATCCACATTTTCCAATCCACACTTCCCAATCCACAGATTCCACACATACCAATCCACACATACCAATCCACAGATTCCACACATACCAATCCACAGATTCCACACATACCAATCCACTCTCACTGTCACTCTCACTGAATGATTTCCTACCTTTCCTTTTTTCTTCTTACAGCAGTAAGCTCCTTTTCTTCCTCTTCGCTCCTCTTCTTCTGTCTTCTTCGCTCCTCTTCTTCTGTCTTCTTCGCTCCTCTTCTTCTGTCTTCTTCGCTCCTCTTCTTCTGTCTTCTTCCGGGTCAGAGGGCACTGTGGGCGTGGCAGCAGTTGCCGTGTGGATCGCGAGGGAGCGGTATCGGAGGTCTTTAACAGACCTCCGGCTCCCTTGAGGGATTTTAAGCCGGTTCAAGGGAACCGGCTTAATATCACTCAAGGGAGCCGGAGGTCTGTTAAAGACCTCCGATACCGCTCCCTTGCGAGCCTTCTCCTCCAGCGGCAGACAATATTACATTTAAAGCCATAGAAATTTTTCACATGTATGTTGATTTTGTTGAACCCTTGATCTAAACAGTCTGAATTTTCCGGTGCACTTAGTTTTGGTATAATTGTGAAACATATTGTGAAAATTTGTTTTAGACCTCTGTTATTTTTTTTCCTAATAGAGAACAAAATACATTTTATCAAAATGCATTAAATGACTAGAGGTCAAATAAAGATTAATTTTTATATGCATCTATGTAAATTTAATATACGTATTAAAATTGGTATACAATATTGAAAACTAGAATCCTTATGATCAAAGGCATTATAAAATGGACAACTCTTTATTATTTACTCTTGTTTTGTGTTTCCTTTTGCAGAAACAACATATGACGGTCCAAGTATGTTACCACAATAATTAAAACTAAAACGACAATTTTAGACAAATAGTGATTCTTCATAGACGAAAATTTTACCTTTAAATGTGAATTTCTTAATGATATCTTAAAAAGTTGTATGTAACATACTAGATATATGATGATTATTCATAGCAGTTTGTATTATTGGCACTCACAAAAAGAAGAAATCCCACTAAAACAAAACACAAGAAGAACAACACTTATAAAATCTCTACATTTAAACAAATATTACATTTTATAGCCATATAAATTGTTTAAATGTATGTTGAGTTAGTTGAACCCTTGATCTAAACAGTCTTTATTTTCCGGTGTACTTTGTTTTGGTATAATTGTGAAACATATTGTGAGAATTTGTTTTAGACCTCTGTAATGGTATTGCCTAATAGAGAACAAAATACACTTTATCAAAATGCATTAATAGACTGGAGGTCAAATAATGTTGTATTTCGCTTTATGCAACTATCTAAAATATATATATATACAAGTTCAAAAATAATATAGAAATGTTTATGTTCTCAAAACTTTGCTCTCATGAACATGAAAAAATATGGCTTCATTTATTAATTACGTCACTTTTGTATTCTATATTATAGGGATATCTTCTAGAAGACCAGGTTTGTAGCCTTACCTAATCTATAATTATAAAACAAAATAATAAATCATAGAATGACAATGCACAAATGACTAGATGTCTTAAATAACCACAATTACAAATAAAGATGCATTGAAATTGGTATACAATATTAAAAACTAAAATCCTTATGATCATAGTCATTATAAAAGGGACGACTTTATTATTTACTCTTGTTTTGTGTTTCCTTTTGCAGAAACAACATATGGCGGTCCAAGTATGTTAAAACAATAGTTCAAACTAAAACAACAATTTTAGACAAATAGTGATTCTTCATAGCCCAAAATGTAACATTTAAATGTGAATTTCTTAATAATATAATAAAAAGTTGTATGTAACATATACAATGTGGGTCTAGCTGGGGGCAATACACAAGGGTGACCACATCGGCCATGTTTTCCGGGACACATAAGTTTTACATATTGCTGACCAGCCCAGATAAAATGCTGCCCTGCAGTATGGAGGATGTATGGACCCATGGAAGGGAACCAACTAGTCAGGTATACATCCCCCATACTGCAGGGCAGTATTTTATCTGGGCTGGTCAGCAATATGTAAACCCTTGTGTATTGCCCCCAGCTAGCCCCATTGTATATTTATCCCACCACCCAGCCCCCCTTTAGTATTGATTTATGTGATACCCCCAGCCAGCACCCACTTGTGAATTACATAAATCATTACTAAAGTAAGGGGCAGGCTGGGGGCATAAATACACATAGTGCTGGTTCGGGGCGATACACTGGTACACTGGCCTGTCCTGGCGTGTGTGTTTGGGCGTCGGTGTGGCAGAACCTGTCCTGGTGAGTGTATGTTTGGGTGTCGGTGTGCCAGAGCCTCTCCTGGTGTGTGTGTGTGTGTCTGGGTCTGGCAGAGCCTATCTTGGCGTGTGTTTGGGTGTCGATGTGGCAGAGCCTCTCCTGGTATGTGTGTGTCGGTGTGGCAGAGCCGGTCCTGGTGTGTTTGTTTGTCGATGTGGCAGAGCCTGTCCTGGTATGTGTTTGGGTGTTGGTGTGCCAGAGCCTGTCCTTGTGTGTATTTTGTCATCTGTTTCCCGGCACTTTACTTACTGTAGGAATAAATTGAATTATTTAATTTTTACTTATCTAGAGATAAAACACCCTCTTGAATTTGTAGTTACTTCAGAGGACAAAACGTTCTAGGCCCAGAAATCAGTGAGAGGAAAAGTAAAGGTTTTGTGTTATTTACTTTATTTCAATCTGCATATCTTATTAAAAAGGATTAGTGGCACTAAATTGTGGAAGTATTTTTTTTATCTAATGGACAAAATGTGAGAAATAAGGTATATTATATCATATAACCACTTCATAAACATATACCAAATAAACTGCATATATAATTTGAAGAAAATATGATTATCAAACAGTTTTGGTTTTTTACCATTTGCAAATTAAAAAAAAAAAAGGCCTCAGATTTCATTTTAAAGATCTGGTCAACTTACCCTAACTAGATTCCCTAAACTGTCTAGTTTTTGGAAATATATAGTTTTAGGGGGTTAAAATGAAATATGGGACCTTTAATGTGTCTTAGATGAGACCTGGACCCAACAAACTGATCTGTCAAAATTCCACGTTTGAAAACTGTACTGTGCATATTTCAATTTTAACCCACAGTTCCTAAAAGACAGCCCCTACCCAGAAATACGTGTATTTCTGTATTCGGCGGGTGTTTCTGAATACAAATCACAAGTTGTTTCAGTATTTCCAGTTACCCAGGGAAAGAAATGTACTGAAATACTGTATTTGGATACAATGGGTTTGTTAGAAAGGAAATTTTACTGCGATATTTAGGACAGACTGGCGCTAAAATAGTTAAATAAAAAGTATTAAAATGTCCCTAGTAAAATACTTTGGGATATCAACTTTCAAAAAATATATACTTTTGTTTAGCAGTTTTTCTATTTCTGGGTGCTATTGGGGCACAATTCCCAGCATACCAGATTTAGAAAAAAATCTTGTTAAGGGGTTACAGTGGATGACTGATTATTATTGACTCTTGCTTTGTGTTTCCTTTTGCAGAAACACCAAATGCCGGTCCAGGTATGTTACCATGATGGTTAAATCTAAAACAGTGGTTCTGGAAAAATAATGATTCTTTACAGATCAAAATTAAACATTTAACTGTGAATTTTTCAATGTTTTTTTTAAAATACATATGTTACATGCAGGGGCGTACCTAGAGTATTTGGCATCCGGGGCGGATCCTGTAAGTGGCACACCCCCCCCAAATGTAAAGACATCTACAAAATTATGTTAAGAATATTTATTGCACCAATTTGTAAACTGTATTTCAACTGTAAACAACAAGAAATCTAAAAAAATAAATTAATAAGTAAAATAAATAAGTAAAATTAATAAGTAAAATAAATACGTTTAAATAACATTTACTGAACATATAATAGTGCTTTCTTTAATAACCCTCCAAAAAAAACAGCGTCCACATTGCCCACATAGAACCTGACCAGCACCCAAATTACACACACATAGGACGTGCCATCTTTGCCCCCAAACAGCCCAGCATGAGTCAGCATTGTTCCCAAACAGCCGAGTGTACGCCATCTTTGTCCCATGAACACACTACCTGTGCCATCTTTGTCCCATAAACACCCTGCCTGTGCCATCTTTGTCCCACAAACACCCTGCTTATACCATCTTTGCCTTTTTGACAAATCAACTATACACCTATGATTAACACAAACACTTTTACAGTCACTCACTAATTCACTTTCATTCACACAATTCATTCACACAATCATTTATTCTTTCACACAAATTATTTACACATATTCATTGATGCATTCTAACAAATTCTTTAATTCTCTCACTCATTCAAACAATTCATCCACACATTAATCCATTCATTTTCGCTCTCTCATTCTGACTCTTTATTTCAATATTCTTGCTACCCTCCTTTCTCCCTATCTACCCATTCTCACCCCCTTCTGCCCTATCTACCCCTTCTCACTCCCTTCTCCCTATCTACCCCCTATCCCCCCGTCTCACTCCCTTCTCCCTATCTACCCTCTCCCCCCTTTGAAGTTCACTTACCTTTCAGGAGTCCTGCGGTGGGGGTGCAAGGCCTCTGTCTCCCATCTCTGCCACTGTATGGAACAGTATAGAGTGATGGGAGTTATGATGTACTTTAGAGCATAATTATATAATGAAAAAGACATTGGAAATGGTACAGCATAACACCCATCACTCTCACACATTTACCAATCCACATTTACCAATCCACACTTACCAATCCACAGATTCCACACATACCAATCCACATTTACCAATCCACAGATTCCACGCATACCAATCCACACATACCAATACACAGATTCCACGCATACCAATCCACAGATTCCACACATACCAATCCACAGATTCCACGCATACCAATCCACACATACCAATCCACAGATTCCACACATACCAATCCACAGATTCCACACATACCAATCCACATTTACCAATCCACAGATTCCACACATACTAATCCACAGATTCCACACATACCAATCCACACATACCAATCCACAGACTCCACACATACCAATCCACAGATTCCACACATACCAATCCACACTTCCCAATCCACAGATTCCACACATACCAATCCACACATACCAATCCACAGATTCCACACATACCAATCCACAGATTCCACACATACCAATCCACTCTCACTGTCACTCTCACTGAATGATTTCCTACCTTTCCTCTTTTCTTCTTACAGCAGTAAGCTCCTTTTCTTCCTCTTCGCTCCTCTTCTTCTGTCTTCTTCGCTCCTCTTCTTCTGTCTTCTTCGCTCCTCTTCTTCTGTCTTCTTCGCAACTCTTCTTCTGTCTTCTTCCGGGTCAGAGGGCACTGTGGGCGTGGCAGCAGTTGCCGTGTGGATCGCGAGGGAGCGGTATCGGAGGTCTTTAACAGACCTCCGGCTCCCTTGAGGGATTTTAAGACGGTTCAAGGGAACCGGCTTAATATCACTCAAGGGAGCCGGAGGTCTGTTAAAGACCTCCGATACCGCTCCCTTGCGAGCCTTCTCCTCCAGCGGCGGACATTACTGTCCGTCTCTGGAGGGGTGTCGGTAAGTTGGCACCCCCCTGATCAGCGGCACCGGTGCGGACCGCCCCCCCCCGCCCCCCCGCTAGGTACGCTATTGGTTACATGCTATAAATATAGATAATGATTTTTTACCAACTTGTATGAAGGAATCCCACTAACAAAACCTATGAGATGATCAACACTATTAAAGTCTCTATTACATTCCAAAATATTTTTGTTTTTATATGATATACAGGTGTTGTGTCAGGTAAGCATTGTAACTTTGATGTATCAATATATTGAGACAGATATTACATTTTATATCCGCTCCCACTGAAGCTGCCTCCCTGTGCCACAGCTGCTCCAAAAACAGCCTCCCCGTGCTGCAGCTGCCCCTAAAACAGCCTCTCCATGCCGCAGCTGCCCCTAAAACAGCCTGCCTGTGACTCAGCTGTCCCTAAAACAGCCTGCCCATACCACATCTGCCTCTAAAACTGCCTGCCTGTGCCACCGCTGCCCATAAAACAGCCTGCCTGGCCACCGCTGCCCCTAAAACAGCCTGGTTGTGCCACCTCTGCCCCTGAAACAGCCTGCCAGTGTCAACTCTGCCCCTGAAAAAACCTGCTTGTGCCACCTTTGCACCTAAAACAGCCTGCCTGTGCCACCTCTGCCCCTGAAGCAGCTTGCCTGTGCTACCTCTTCCCCTGAAGCAACCTGCCTATGCCACCTCTGCCCTTCCTGAAGCAGACTTCCTCTTTCACCTCTGCCCCTCTAAACAGCCTGTCTGTCCCATTTCTGTCCCTAAACACTTACTCACTTCATGCATTCATTCATTCACTCCCCCACACCCCCTTACCTCTCTTGTAGATTTCACTGGTCCAGCCAAGCATCACTGGGGGGCAGTGCAGATGTCTATGCGGCCCGACGGCCGCCTAACGCAGGCCTGCAGCTCACTGCTGTGGCGCCCGCGCACTGTGTGAGGAAACTCTTTCCCCGCCCAGGCATACCCTCTGAATGACTGGCACTCACAAAGGATAATATCCCACTACACTCAAAGCCACCTTTCAAACCATAAAACATTTTGCTTTCAAAGGATTTCCAGGGGGTGTGACAGCTAAATTATCATACCATCTATATTAAAATAATGTTTAGTGAAATGCTAAAGCTTTGAAATTACAATCTTAAAGTAATATTGTATTTGCTGTAATGGAAAGTTTTCAGAAATATCTTTCAGGCTTAAAATAAAATATTAAGGTGCCTTCTTTAAATAAAACAATAAAAAGTGGTGCTACAAACAGGGCTTCATCCTGTGTCTATACAAAATATATTTATCAGAAATTCTATACAATTTTTAAAAATACAATCCTTATAATCATATGCATATTAAAATCGATGACTGTTTATTAGTTACTCTTGTTTTCTGTTTCCTTTTGCAGTAACACCATCATATGGCGGTCAAAGTATGTTACCAGGATGGTTAAAAATTAAACAACAGTTTTATGGTTTTTCATAGACCAAAATTGGACATTAAAATGTGAATGATATCTTAAAAACATGTATATAACATACTAGACATATGATGACACTAATAGAATCACTACATTTAAACAAATATTACATTTTATAGCCATAGAAATTTTTCAAATGTACATTGAGTTGGTTGAACCCTTGATCTAAACAGTTTTCCGGTGTATTTTGTTTTGGTAAAATTGTGAAACGTAGTGTCAGAACTTGTTTTAAAAATCTGTAATTATTTTTCCTAATATACCCTATCAAAATGCATTAAATGACTAGAGGTCAAATAAAGATGAATTTTTTTATGCATCTATGTAAATTTAATATACATATTGAAATTGGTATACAATATTGAAAACTAGAATCCTTATAATCATAGGCATTATAAAATGGACGACTCTTTATTATTTACTCTTGTTTTGTGTTTCCTTTTGCAGAAACAACATATGGCGGTCCAAGTACGTTAACACAATAGTTAAAACTAAAACAACAATTTTAGACAAATAGTGATTCTTCATAGACCAAAAGTTAACATTTAAATGTGAATTTCTTAATGATATCGTAAAAAGTTGTATGTAACATTCTAGACATATGATGATGATTCATAGCGGTTTGTATGATTGGCACTCACAAAAAGAAGAAATTCCACTAAAAGAAAACACAAGAAGAACAACACTAATAAAATCTGTACATTTAAACAAATATTACATTTTATAGCCATATCAATTTTTCAAATGTATGTTGAGTTGGTTGAACCCTTGATCTAAACAGTCTGAATTTTCAGGTGTACTTTGTTTTGCTAAAATTGTGAAATATATTGTGAGAATTTGCTTTAGACCTCTGTTATTGTTTTTCCTAATAGAGAACAAAATAAATTTTATCAAAATGCGTTAAATGACTAGAGGTCAAATAAAGATGCATTTTTTTATGCATCTATGTAAATTTAATATACGTATTGAAATTGGTATACAATATTGATAACTAGAATCCTTATGATCAAAGGCATTATAAAATGGACAACTCTTTATTATTTACTCTTGTTTTGTGTTTCCTTTTGCAGAAACAACATATGGCGGTCCAAGTATGTTACCACAATAATTAAAACTAAAACGACAATTTTAGACAAATAGTGATTCTTCATAGACAAAAATTTTACATTTAAATGTGACTTTCTTAATGATATCTTAAAAAGTTGTATGTAACATAATAGATATATGATGATTATTCATAGCAGTTTGTATGATTGGCACTCACAAAAAGAAGAAATTCCACTAAAAGAAAACACAAGAAGAACAACACTAATAAAATCTGTACATTTAAACAAATATTACATTTTATAGCCATATCAATTTTTCAAATGTATGTTGAGTTGGTTGAACCCTTGATCTAAACAGTCTGAATTTTCCGGTGCACTTAGTTTTGGTATAATTGTGAAACATATTGTGAAAATTTGTTTTAGACCTCTGTTATTTTTTTTCCTAATAGAGAACAAAATAAATTTTATCAAAATTCATTAAATGACTGGAGGTCAAATAAAGATTAATTTTTATATGCATCTATGTAAATTTAATATACATATTGAAATTGGTATACAATATTGAAAACTAGAATCCTTATGATCATAGGCATTATAAAATGAACAACTCTATTATTTACTCTTGTTTTGTGTTTCCTTTTGCAGAAACAACATATGGCGGTCCAAGTACGTTAACACAATAGTTAAAACTAAAAGAACAATTTTAGACAAATAGCGATTCTTCATAGACCAAAAGTTAACATTTAAGCGTGAATTTCTTAATGATATCGTAAAAAGTTTTATGTAACATTCTAGACATATGATGATTATTCATAGCGGTTTGTATGATTGGCACTCACAAAAAGAAGAAATTCCACTAAAAGAAAACACAAGAAGAACAACACTAACAAAATCTGTACATTTAAACAAATATTACATTTTATAGCCATATCAATTTTTCAAATGTATGTTGAGTTGGTTAAACCCTTGATCTAAACAGTCTGAATTTTCAGGTGTACTTTGTTTTGGTAAAATTGTGAAATATATTGTGAGAATTTGCTTTAGACCTCTGTTATTGTTTTTCCTAATAGAGAACAAAATACATTTTATCAAAATGCGTTAAATGACTAGAGGTCAAATAAAGATGCATTTTTTTATGCATCTATGTAAATGTAATATATGTATTGAAATTGGTATACAATATTGAAAACTAGAATCCTTATGATCAAAGGCATTATAAAATGGACAACTCTTTATTATTTACTCTTGTTTTGTGTTTCCTTTTGCAGAAACAACATATGGCGGTCCAAGTATGTTACCACAATAATTAAAACTAAAACGACAATTTTAGACAAATAGTGATTCTTCATAGACGAAAATTTTACATTTAAATGTGAATTTCTTAATGATATCTTAAAAAGTTGTATGTAACATACTAGATATATGATGATTATTCATAGCAGTTTGTATGATTGGCACTCACAAAAAGAAGAAATCCCACTAAAACAAAACACAAGAAGAATAACACTTATAAAATCTCTACATTTAAACAAATATTACATTTTATAGCCATAGAAATTTTTTCAATGTATGTTGAGTTAGTTGAACCCTTGATCTAAACAGTCTTTATTTTCCGGTGTACTTTGTTTTGGTATAATTGTGAAACATATTGTGAGAATTTGTTTTAGACCTCTGTAATGGTATTGCCTAATAGAGAACAAAATACACTTTATCAAAATGCATTAATAGACTGGAGGTCAAATAATGTTGTATTTTGCTTTATGCAACTATCTAAAATATATATATATACAAGTTCAAAAATAATATAGAAATGTTTATGTTCTCAAAACTTTGCTCTCATGAACATGAAAAAATATGGCTTCATTTATTAATTACGTCACTTTTGTATTCTATATTATAGGGATATCTTCTAGAAGACCAGGTTTGTAGCCTTACCTAATCTATAATTATAAAACAAAATAATAAATCATAGAATGACAATGCACAAATCACTAGATGTCTTAAATAACCACAATTAGTTTACAATTAGATTACTTTCATTTTTAATTCCACCCTTTTTTGTGTTCCATGGTATAGGGTCATCTTCTATAAGTCAAGGTTTGTAGCCTCATCTAATCTTTTATTATAAAACAAAATAGTAAAACATAGAATGAGAACACAGACTTCAAAGAGAAATGGAAATATGGTGTTTTAAGGGTATTTAAAAAAAGAGAAACAAACATCTTGATGCCTTAAATTACCACAATAATGGAAAACCCTCTGTGTGACTGGCACTCACAAAGGACAATATCTCACTACACTCAAAGCCCCTTTTCAAACCATAAAACATGTTGCTTTCACAGGTTATCCAGGTGGCGTTACAGCTAAATGATTATACCATCTATATAAAAATACTGTTTATTGAAATGCTAAAGCTTTGAAATTACCATCTTAAAGTAATATTTTATTTTCTGTAGTGGAAATGAAAGTTTACAGATGTTCTTTTCAGGTTTAAAATCCAATATTAAGGTGCCTTCTTTAAGTAAAAGCTGACTTTTCTAAAAGGAGAATTATGTGTAAAGGAGTCACTATCAGACTGGGGCAATATAAATTGAGTCCAGGAGAAATGGGATTATTTAAAAGTTGAATTATTGAAGGTAACAGAAATTTGTATTAGGCTGGTCAGTAAGCAAAAGAAACAGCTGTGGTGCTCTGCAGAAGTGGCCAAAATAGTAAAAAAAAAAGAAGTTAGCCTTTAGAAAATACAAAAAAAAGTGAGGAAGATGGACAGATATATAAGATTAGGGAAAAAGAGGCATAACTATTTATAAGAGCTGCCAAATCACACACAGAAGAGAGAATTGACCTGTCAGCATAAAAGGGAGATAAAAGATTTTTTAGATATATATATATATAAATGAGAAAAGGAAAGTAAAACAAGGAGATTAAAGACAATAGAAGGTATGTAGAAGAGGATAAAGGTCTCAAGGAATATTTCTTTTCAGTTTTTAATGAAGGAAAGGGACCTCAGTTTGGAAAAAAGACACATGATATATGTGAGTTTATCGAGGCGGAGGTTCTACTTCAGTTGTCTAAGGTAAAGAGAAATAAGTCGATGGGGCCTGGTGGGATACATCCCAAGTTATTAAAAGAGCTTGGTGGTGTACTAGCAAAACCATTAACAGGTTTATTTCATGAATCATTGGTAATGGGAGTCGTCCAAGAGGATTGGAAATTAGCGAAAAAGGCAGTAGGGAGGAGTCCAGCAACTACAGGCCAGTAAGTCTTGCATCGGTATTGGGAAATCAATAAAAACTATGTTAAAGGATAGGATTGTTGAATATCTGAAGTCACATGGGTTTCAAGATCAAAAACAACATGGGTTTACCTCAGGAAGATCATGACAAACTAATTTTACTGATTTTCTTGATTAGGTGACTAAAGTAATTGATCAAGGTGGTGCAGTAGACATTACGTATCTAGATATCAGTAAGGCTTTTGACACTGTTCCACATAGAAGATTTATAAATAAATTGTAATCTCTGGGTTTTTGATGCCAATATTGTTGAATGGATTAGGCAGTGGATGTGTGACAGACAACAGAGGGTTGTAGTCAATGGAGTATATTCGGTGCAAGGTCTTGTTACCAGTAGGGTCCCTCAGGGATCTGCACCTGGATCCATTCTCTTTATTATTTTTATTAGTGATATTGCAGAAGGTCTTGATGGTATGTCTTTTTGCTGATGACAGAAAAATTTTAACAGGTATGTTCCTGGAGGGATAAGCCAAATAGCAAATGATTTAATGTAAACTGGAAAAATTGTCAGAGCCCTGGCAACTGGCTTTTAATATGGAAAAACAGTAGCATACCTAAAGGGGGGGCCGGGGGAGGCAATCCACCCTGGGTGCCACTCATCAGGGGGTGCTGCAATGGCCGCCTAACAGATTACCACCGTGGCATCCATACACTGTGCGAGAGAACGCTTTTTCCCCAAGGTTTCTGCTCCCCCTGGGCGGGAAAAGAGTTTTCTCACACTGTTAACGGACGACACAGCGGTCAGCTGCGTGCCCATGTTAGGCGTCCGTCAGGCCCCATAGATGCTCGGCCGGCCCCAGGACCAGTGAAATCTGCAAGAGAGGTAAGAGGGTGTGGGAGAGTGAATGAATGGGTGCATGAATGAGTGAATGAAATGAGTGAGTGTTTAGGTGGAGAAATTGGATAGGCAGGCATTTTGGGGGGGCAGAGTTGGCACAGGCAGGTTGCTAAATGGGCAGAGTTGGCACAGGCAGGCTGTTTCAGGGGCAGAGGTGACATGGGCAGACTGCTTCAGAGGCAGAGGTGGCACAGGCAGGCTGCTTCAGGGGCAGAGGTGGCACTGGTAGGATATTTCTGGGGCAGAGATGGCACAGGCAGGCTCTTAAAGGGGCAGCAGTGGCACAGGCAGGTTGTTTTATGGTCAGCTGCGGCACATGCAGGTTGTTTTGGCGGCACAGGTCTACCACAACAATGTCTGGCTTAGCGTATAAATGACCAAATCTGTTCAGTAAATGTTATTTATTTAAACTTATTTTATTAATTTATAAGTTAATAACTTATTTTTCAGATTCCTAGTTTTTTCCAGTTGACACACAGTTTAAAATTTGGGGTTATTATGCGCTACTGTCAATGTCTGGCTCAGTGTATAAATGACCAAATCTGTTCAGTAAATGTTATTTATTTAAACTTATTTTATTAATTTATAAGTTAATAACTTATTTTTCAGATTCCTAGTTTTTTCCAGTTGACACACAGTTTAAAATTTGTGAAATACATTTTTTTGTTAGGGGGGTGCTGGTGAGACCTCGCTTGGAATATTGTGTACAGTACTGGAGACTGTATCTCCAGGAGCATATAGATATGCTGGAAAAAGATCAGAGAAGGGCTATGAAAATGGTTCATGGATTGCAGGATAAAATTTAACAGGAACCGTTAAAGGATCTTAACATATATAGCCTGGAAGAAAGACGTGACGGGGGATATAATAGAAACATTTAAATGCTTAAAGGGAGTCAACATGATAAAGGAAGAGATATTATTTAAAAGGAGAAATACTACTAATACAAGAGGAAATAGTCTTAAGCTAGAGGAAATATTACTTTACTGAAAGGGTAGTGGATGCATGGAATAGCTTTTCAGCAGAAGTGGTAGATGTTAATACAGCGAAGGAGTTTAAGCAAGCATGGGATAGGCATAAGGCTAAGCTAGGTATAAGATAAAGCCAAGGACTAACGAAAGTATTCAGAGATTGGGCAGACTGGATGGGCCAAATGCTGTCACTTTCTATGTTTCCCTCTTCTAACTTCATCTGCCTCTCTTCAGAGATAGCCTGGAGCGAACTTATGTTAAAATGGTGACGCTTTCAGTGAGCGCCACCATTTTGGCAACAGCTTTTGGTGACATCCTCTCTCACAATTGGAGAATCGGACATAACCTGGTGCACACTTCCACCAAAATGCCGTCTCTTCTAGTGATGTCCTCTGGCCCAATCCTACAGTTGAATGGGAAGACAGCACCAAAAGTGCCACGATATTGGTGGAAGTTCACCTTAGGGTGCCAGGTTATGGCTGATGCTTAAATGAGGGGAGATGATGTAACTTGCTTTCATTGACATCCTCTCACCTGATTGCAAGATCAGGCAAGAGAATGTCATCAAGTGCCACTATTTTGGCAGATATTCGCGCCAGGATATATCCGCGGAAATCCTGATGAAGATAAAATAGAGAAGATGTAAAAGGGAAGGTAAAATACGATGAACAAGAAGATGCGGAAGAGGTTAGAAGGAGAGAAAGTGGTTGGCACAGAATACCAAATTTGAAAATATTACAATTTGTAAAATAAATATGCACACATTTTAATATTTCTCCTAAAACTGCCAAAATATATGAAAATCATAGGCATATCAAATGTATCTAAACTCACAGGTATATGAATATATTCTGAGTTCTACTTTCTCATTTGCATTAGCTGTTTACAATTTATAAGAGGTAAAACTGTAAAATAATGTGGCTTTTTAACATTTTTAAAAATGGATTTTACAGAGGAATATAGTTTAAAAAGAAAGCCCCACTCATTCAGAAAAAAACAATATATAATTGATAAGGTGACACAAAGTTGTCTACAATTGTGAAAATGCCTTTGAAGGAGTTAAGTACACAGTAATTGATGAAAGATGGTTATTAAGGAATTGCATTTTTCACACAATTGAAAGGTCATTGTATAGGTTTCAAAGGAAAAACAATGAGATAAAAAAATACATTGGCCAGATTTTTAACTGTGATAAAATGCATCCTTTTTTAATCTCATCCCCTTGTAGGGTAGAGAGATGGATGGTATAGAGAATTGTTATTCAATTAGCTATTGATATTCAATTGCTGCTCAATTAATCAGTGTTGCTTATCTCTGTGTTGAAAATATCTTAACTTTTGAAAAAAAGTGGACTCTGATTTCAAAGAAATAAAAAATGGCAGTCCAAAATTTGGGATCAATATAAAAATCTTTTATTTTACTAGAAAAATGAAATAAAAGCAGCCATTAAATAAATCATCCACATAAAAAACATAGGTATATTGGCAGATAATTAATAGCAGGAAACTGCACAATCATGTAGCAATATTACATATACATGAATAAATAACCAAATAAGCTCACTTACACTTCTGAAAATATTATTAATAGTAGCTGGACCAGTAATACCGGCAAAGCCTACCATAGGTAAAGAATCGCATCACTTTAATATTATGCCTTTGTTTTTTATGATTGAGCAGTTATAATACTTCAAGAGGGACTTCCACTTTAAAGACATTTGTCAAGAGATTATTTAAACCTACTATATATATTTTTTTATTAGTCATTTTTCCTTTTTTTCTTTGAGAATAAACCTTATATTTTCTAAAGTAATATTATTTCTACTTTTGTAGATTTATCAAAATACTAATTAAAGAACTAATGCTAATGTCTTCTGTATTTTAAAATGTCTGCTGCAACAATTATTATTTTTAATCTAAAAATAAAAATGTACTTTTTGCATTTTAACGGTTCCTCCATTACTACATCACCAGGTCAGAATGGTAAGTGATTTGTGAAAGAACATAATTATCTAGTCTGACTTAATTTAATTTTATGAGCAGTCTTTAGGACAATAGATACAATTTGTTTCCTAATGTCAAATGTTTGGAAAAAAAACTAGAACCCATCAAAAGTATGCCCAAGACAAATATACCACAGATCAATTGATGCTCCTCCATCCACCTGTAACCATACAATTCTCACAAGGGTATTCTTGTAGCTAGATTGGATTTCTGAGTTGGATAGTAGATGCACAAGGATCAATCCCTTGGAATCAGCGTACTTTAAAACTGCATAGCTTCTATCGTTATATAATGGCACAGACAATGAAGGTGGTACAGCATAACACCTATCATTATATTCTGAGGCAGACATTGACGAGGGTACAGCATAACCCCTATCACTATATACTGAGGCAGACATTGACGGGTACAGCATTACACCTATCACTATATACTGAGGCAGACATTCACGGGGTAGAGCATAACACCTATCACTATATACTGAGGCAGACAATGACAGTGGTACAGCATAACACCTATCACTGTATAATGAGGCAGACATTGACATTGGTACAGCGTAATCCCTATCACTATACACTGAGTCTGACATTGACAATAGTGTAGCATAACCCCTATCACTATATACTAAGCCAAACATTGATGTGGTATAGAAAAAACAAAATACTGTCTGCACTTCTCACCCTAATAAAGTTGGCAACAAATATATAAACATAATATAAATGAGAGGTTTTGGTTATATGAATTGGCCAAAGCATAATTAAGCTCACCCGCCACGTCAAGGCACACTCTCAATAGGGTGAGATCCTACTCTCACCTCCTACATAGTGGGCACACAAAGCAGTGTATACTGCTACCAAAACCTTATTAATGTGTTGGGGGAGGTGCGATTAAACCTCCTCCCATTTAACCCCTGGACAGCAAGCTGCAACCAGACTAATGAGGAGCCAACAACCTCAAATATGTGCAAACAGGGAAAAGAAAAAATGTCGGTGCGCTAAGCTAGTCTCAGGCTCAAATAATACAAATGTATAATATGAGGCCTACCAAACAGTGTGCGCATGCTGCAAATACTGATGTGGTATAGGCCTACCACTTCAGTGTCTGGCTTAGCAGAAATGCACCAACATGAAAATTCTGTACCGAAACCAAAAATTCAGCATTTACTTGGCCAAAACCGAAAATGACCTCCCCACACCATAACAAAATCTCACACTTTTATTAAAAGTAAGTAACACATCAAAATTGGACAAAAAAATAAAATAGCAATATTAATATATATATATATATATATATATATATATATAAATTGTTAACAGCTATCACGTCCAGGCATACCCAGGTTCTAGCATGTACTGGTTGCCTGGGCATGATAGGAGTGTGACTGCTGTTAGCAATTATATATATATATATATATTGTTATTATTATTGTTCACATGTGAATTCAGCACTGGAGGCATAGAATCAGACATACAAATCCCGTATTTGCAGGTATACAATAATAATGTACGGAAACATAGCATTGCAGGTATAGATCAACTTCATTCACACAATTTATTCACACAATCATTTATTCTTTCACACAAATTATTTACACATATTAATTGATGCATTCTCACAAGTTCATTAATTCTCTCACTCATTCACCAATTCATCCACACATTAATCCATTCATTTTCTCTCTCTCATTCTGACTCTTTATTTCAATATTCTTGCTACCCTCCTTCCTCCCTTCTCTCGATCTACCCATTCTCACTCCTTTCTGCCCTATCAACCCCCTTCTGCCCTATCTACCCCCTTCTGCCCTATCTACCCCTTCTCACTCCCTTCTCCCTATCTACCCCCTACTAACTATCTACCCTCTCCCCCCTTTGAAGTTCACTTACCTTTCAGGAGTCCTGCGGTAGGGGTGCAAGGCCTCTGTCCACCAGCTCTGCCACTGTATGGAACAGTATAGAGTGATGGGAGTTATGATGTACTTTTAGAGCCTAATTATATAATGAAAAAGACATTGGCAATGGTACAGCATAACACCCATCACTCACAATCCACACATACCAATCCACACTTACCAAGCCACACATACCAATCCACATTTACCAATCCACATTTACTAATCCACATTTACCAATCCACACATATACTAATCCACACATACCAATCCACTCTCACTGAATGCTTTCCTACCTTTCCTCTTTTCTCCTTACAGCATTCAGCTCTTTTTCCTGCTCTTCACTCCTCTTCTGTCTTCTTCCGGTTCAGAGGTGGGCGCGGCTTCAGTGTTGTGCGCCGGGATCTGACAACAAACCCCGGCACACAGCAGCAGTTGCCCCGCGGATCGCAAGGGAGCGGTATCGGAGGTCTGTTAAGGACCTCCGATACTGCTCCCTTGCGAGCCTGCTCCTCCAGCGGCGGACCTTACTGTCCGTCTATGGAGGGGTGCCGGCAAGTTGGCCCCCTCCTGATGAGCGGCACCCGGTGCGGACAGCCCCCCCCCTGCCCCCCGCTAGGTACGCTACTGCTTGGAATATATAAAATACAAATATCTTTATTTTAACAAATCTCCACTTTGTTTTAGTCTTAAATATTTAAACTAAAATACCTGAAATGTTCAACTTATGTTATAGTGTCATTGTTAGCGTTAAACGTGCTCTTACTATTTAATAGATCAATTCTTATAAATTGTACATTTTAACAGTATGCTGTGGACCATCTGGAGGTATATTATATGTAAGTATTTTATACTTTAAATTGATTAACATTTAGCTCTCATTTTAACCCCTAACAGTGGTCGCTCTTCTGTGATATGCTTTAAATCACAGCAATCACATGACATTGGCACACTCAGGCATTTCCTCTGTTGTGAGGCACATGATCACCAGTGTACACTTTACCCATATTCCTTTCCATGCCATGTTTTAGTAGGCTTTAAAGCTCATTGTTTTCATGAGAGCATGGAACATCATGAAGGTGCAAATTACTTAAACCACAAAATATGTTCCTAATGGTTGTGCTTTGTGTGCAGCCTGGTGATATGTGGTCTATAGGCTGTGAAGTTTGCAAATGTAATGGAAAAACAGGACAGATGGAGTGTTTTCCGTATCCATGTGAGCAAGACATAGCCTGTAACGAAAATGAAAGAATAGTATTCGACAAGCCATCTTTAAATTTAGGAAAATCATGTTGTGGACACTGTGGTATGTATACAAATTATAATTATGTTTTAATGAGCAGCACATATTTTGTGTAAGAACCATTATTGCCTCTGAATACATTCATTTTATCTTAAACAGACAGGAGGTATGGTTAGAATCTAGTTTAAAAGACTCTGCTTTACAGAGGAACTCCCACCATGTTTGTTATTAGATTTTAAAAAAATATATGTATACATGCTGAATACATTTATATATACACACCTATTTTTTCTCTCTATTATTATGGATATTTGGCAAACCCAACATTTTCTGTTAACATAAGATAAAAATAATGTAACCATACAAAAGTTACATGTGTACTATACAATAGATATAATCATGGAATAACATATGTTTATGTTTAAATTAATTAAAGGAATCGCCAAAACATTAATTTGCACAATAAACCCTCACTATGGATATATTTTAATAACATTTTTCTTTTAACAGTGCCAGTGACCTGTCGATTTAATCACACAGAGTATGAGGTAACACATTTAGATGTACTAGGACTTTCAATATAATTTATAAAGCAGATAGTGTCTCAATTTATACAGTTAAACATTTAACCCCTTTTGTGATCGGACTGTTTTTGAAATTGTATATTATTTGTGACAATTATTTAATGAAACAAATAATTAAATTTTTGATTCATCAAATTAAATAATTTCACGTAAACACTTCAGTTTGTCAAATGATCAAATCGTAAGACCCACGAAAAAGCCAACAACTTACTCAATAAGCATTAACAACCTATGTCTATAACCAAAAAGTATTCTAGAAATACATAAAATGAGCACAGATAGGTATAAATGTTGCCTCAAATCCTTGTTACTTTAGAATTCTTAGTGGTAATATGCAAAATTGAAAGTAAAACATCAAAAATGAAAAAACGAAAGGCTGTAGAAAAAATTTAGCCTTTCCCCCTTCTCAGCCATCATTTGTGTAGGACAACGGGCGCATTTATTTAAGCTTTTGAAAAGATAAGGAAAAATATTATTATTCTTCCACATGTTTTGCTTGTTTACTTGATGACAAAGCCATTATAATAATTATGTAAGTTACATTATATATATATATATATACACCACCATAACATAATGACCACTGACAGGTGAATAACAGTGATAATCCTGTTCTCGTGGCACCTGTCAGTTAGTGGAATGTATTAGGCAGCAAGTGAACATTTCGTCCTCAAAGCTGATGTGTTAGAAGCAGAAAAAATGGGCAAGCACAAGTACCTGGGCGACTTTGACAAGGGCCAAATTGTGATGGCTAGACAACTCAAGTCAGAGCATCTCCAATACCAGATACCACAGAAAACCTTCAGACATCTAGTGGAGTCCATGCCTCTATGGGTCAGGGCTGTTTAGGTGGAAAAAGGGGAACCTACACAATATTAGGCAGGTGATCATAATGTTATGACTGATCGGTATATATGGATTAGAAAAATTTTATATTACTGCACAAAGAGGTTATAAATATTGATTTAAATACTTAAAAAAGATGAAATTGATGAATAGATCTGCTTATTAGTGGTTGTTTTGTCAGATGTACTACATTATTTTGGAGCTCAGCATTAAAAACATTTGACTAAAACTGTGATACATTTTATACATAGAAAAACATATTGTAGCCCATTATACTTGCAGTTTTAAATAACTATTTCCAACATTACATTTTATACTTCGAACAAAGATTGTTTTTTTTATAGATTTCTAATACTCAACCTTTTCATTTTTTTTAGATTGGAGCTACTTTTAGAGATCCAGCTTATCCATGTGTGTCATATTCCTGTGAGCTATCTGGTTTGTCAGTGACTGTTAACACATGCCCAAATCAATTAACTTGTTCAGAGGTATAGTATGAATTTATCTTTCAAAAGGCCCAGGGCTTTTTTTTACACTATAGGGCAGCAGCAATTTTCTTGTTTTTACTATGTTCATCCACAATGCCCCTCTTGCTCAATTAATGTACCCACACAGTTTTACAGGTATATAAGTTGTACACAGCTAGAGCAAATGAGAAAAACTACCCAAAATTTGTTAATGAAATTGCACTATTTTAGGTCCAATTAGAATTACCCTATATGCAGAATATTTTAATCTATTTTGACCATTATA
This sequence comes from Sceloporus occidentalis, assembly GCA_023333645.1. NCBI lineage: Eukaryota > Metazoa > Chordata > Lepidosauria > Squamata > Phrynosomatidae > Sceloporus > Sceloporus occidentalis. Next base: position 14,982,234 of record JALMGF010000017.1, read on the forward strand.
GGGCACATTATAGTTGCACATCCCTTTTTAAAACTCTGTTTTACTATAAACTCTAGCTACTTCAATAGCAACTTCATAAAATTATGTATTACTGAAAGACAACCCAAGGCATTTTAGTAGGGCCATTTTATCTCCAATCTCTTCCAGACAACTTTATTTTTCACAAAAATTTTGCATGTTGTTTTTCATTTCTTAGTCAGGAAATAAGACTGTAAAAAATATTTTATGTTCAGTGGTATCTTCCATTGTATTCAAATTACCCCATATTTTTTTCTAAAAAAAAGTCAGCTAAGCATATGTTTGTATATTTAAATTTGTTGTTATTATTAGGAGCGTTGTAGGGGATGGGAGAGGGTTTTAAAAAAAAAACAGATACCATGTGATTTCTGTTTTACTTATTATTCTTTTTTATTACATGAATTTGACATTTTTTGCACTGTTCTCTAGTGTACAATGTATAAAGATCCCCATTTTCCTCTATTAGCACTGGGAACCACTGGGATGTTACTGGTAACACCACTTGTTAGAGCTCCCTAGCACAGCAATCAGGAGGTTCCCCTGTGGTGTTCCCCTCTACAGCAATCATTGGAATCCTATTGGGAGCCCTCGGATCATTGTGTGCAGCCAAATGACGGCTCTGTCATAGGGCTGCAGCATACCCGCATGCACACTGACTGATGACACTAGTGGCAGTAATTAGTTCAGACAGAGCATCAGAAACAACTAATGCTACATACAATGTGGGCATCATACCAAAGAGACTTGAAATGCCTTACATATTTGTCTATTCTCATAAAATCCTTTTAGATGCCCTTTTTCTTTTTATTAAACATGTAATACATGAAATGTCCAAGGCCACTCTGGCATGTAGGAGGTTAAAAGGCATATGATGGGACAGAGTGGCATATAGGGGTGTATAAGGTATTTCTGGAGGCAGAGTGGCATAAAGGGGGTTAAAAGGCATACCATGGGGCACTCTGCCTCCAGAAAAGCCTTATGCCCCCATATAACACTCCCCCCCCGGCCGTTCATGAAATTAAAGGGGCCGGCGTGTATGCACGTCTTAAAAGGGGTGGGACGAAGAGCTGAGGCACGGCCATTGGGCTGCGCTGTGCGTGCACGCCAGCCCCTTTAATTTCATTAGACGCCGGCGGCGGCGGCTTTCAATCCCGCTCGCAGCCGCTCAGCGGCTGTTTTGAATGTTGGTCTCCAGGCCACCCGGCCCATGGACCTGCCGACCCACTGGGAAATTTCCTGGTATCCCGGTGGGCCAGTCCGGCCCTGCCACCATTCTAGAGCTAAAGAAACCATAGATGCAGTACCAGTCTCTGTAATACCTGTATGAAACTCCAAGATATCTCAAAATGATCTTTTTGTCTCAGGAATTGATTCCACCAGAGACAGCAAGATCTTCAACCCACGGTCATGGAATTCATAGCTTCAGAAAAGTGTGCTTTTAATTGAAACAGAACTTTAGGAAAGTGCCAAAAAAGTGGTCATAAAGTTACACAGGGGATAGGTGTACCTTTAATGCCATTTTAAATCTGTTTCAATAAGATGTTTCATGAAAATTTGTTTCATATGACATATGAAAAATCCATTTCATATGACATATGAAATACCAAAAAGAGTGATTTATTTAAGAGAGAGGGCCTTAATTTAATGCAAAAAAATATTTTTAATTTTTAATGTGATTCCTTTAAAGGAATCCAAAGGAGGAACACACGTTCAAGGAAATTCTCACAAATGTTTTCATAAATATTTTAATTTTTCATAGGGTAAGGCGTGGTCTTTTGTAAAACCTGCATTCCTTCTGAAGTTCCTTTCTTCTTGAAGCAGCAGACGACAAAGTGCAGGTTTTACAAAACATCGGAAGACAGTGGCATTGGCAGGGAATATATATATACATATGTATATATATATATATATTGTATACGTAGCGTTTTATAATTGCTCCCTCTACTTTGGTTCCTGTCCCCCCATGTGCCCCCCCTAAATATAAAAGCTGGAGACGCCACTGTCTGAAGATATACCGTATTTGCTCGATTATAAGACGACCCTGATTATAAGACGACCCCCCAAAATCTGAATATTAACTTAGGAAAAAAGAAAAAGCCTGAATATAAGACGACCCTGAAGGAAAAAAGTTTTACCAGTAAATGTTAATTCATGTAAACTATTTTTTTTAATAAAAGCTATGATTGAGAAAAATATTTTTTTTGTTTTTATTTCTTGTATTTTCCAGCCTGTCCCCCAGTTACGCACATCTGCCCCCAGGCTTGCCACACCAATATGGCACTGTGGCCCATGATATGCCTTTTAACCCTCTATATGCCACTGTGCCCCATGGTATGCCTTTTGACCCCCTATATGCCACTCTGCCTCCAGAAATGCCTTATACCCCTATATCCCATTCTGGCATTTAGGGGGTTAAAATGCATATTATGGGGCAGAGTGGCATATAGGGAGGTATAAGGCATTTCAGGAGGCAGAGTGGCATTAAGGGAGTTAAAAGGCATTGTATAGAGCACTCTGCCTCCAGAAATGCCTTATACCCCTATATGCCACTCTGGCATTTAGGGGGTTAAAAGGCATATTATGGGGCAGAGTGGCATATAGGGAGGTAATAAGGCATTTCAGGAGGCAGAGTGCTCTATTAAATGCCCCCTTAACGCCACTCCAGAAATGCCCTATGCCCCCATTTAACTAACACACACACACACACACACTCTCTCCCCCCCCTCCCCTCTCAGCCCTCTCTTACCGGTGCTTCCAGCCGGGGCAGCGGGTTGACGTCGCCTTCTGCTGCAGCCGGAAGGAGGTGGAGTTGGCAGCGGGGGTTTGTATGCGTCCGTCGCGTATACTTTCCCCGGCTGTCAGAGATCAGAGATCTCTGACAGTCGGGGAAGGTCTACGCGACGGACGCAGACAACCCCCGCTGCTAGCCACACCTCCTTCCGGCTGCAGCGGACGTTGTCTACGCGGATCGCGTAGACGTCAACCCGCTGCCCCGGCAATACAGCAGGAAGCACCGGTAAGTGTGTATGATGGGGGGGGGGGGTGAGACAGGAGGATCCAGGTCCCCTGCAGCGGTGCGGGGGATCTGGATCTTAGTCTCCTAATCAGACTCTATTTGAGGTCTGATTAGAAGACGACCCCGATTAGAAGACGAGGGGTATTTTTCAGAGCATTTGCTCTGAAAAAACCTCGTCTTATAATCGAGCAAATACGGTAATTGGCTTAAAATTTGAACAGCAGAGCAACATAAATGTTTCAATTGGGGACAAATTTAAAACAATATTGATATTTATTTAACATTGAAGAAAGCCTATACTGTTGTGTTCTCACTAGACTTGTGTATTCGGGCGTACATGAAAAGGAACACGAAGGGTGCGTTTCCGTTGTTTAGCCCGAATACCGAAGAAACGAACATGGCGGCGGCAAAACGTACACAAAGACGAAGACACACAACACAAAGAATCTTTGTGTTCGTCTTCGTCTTTGTTAATATCTCCAACTAATCTCCATTGTCCCTTCCGCATCTAGCCTACCTTTTCTGGACACAGCATCGCAGGGGTTAACGGGAGCGGAAATCCGTAGGTTAGCGCAAGGGTTAAAGGTCCGTGCGAGCGACTCTATTGGTCGCCGGTAGGGGCCTCCTCTGCCATCAACCAATTGGGCCGCTCTTATGGACCTTTAACTCCTGTTCCCTCCCCAGGCCAAGTTTCGTTGTTCGGAGTTAAAGGTTGGTGCAAGCGACTCTATTGGTCGCAGGCCAGTTACATAAGAGATCTCCAAAGCCAGCCTATAGAAGACTGACACGACGAGGAGCCAGACTGCCCAGTGGAACAATTTTCCCCCTGGTTATGCAGCAGATGACCTGCTGTCATCTCAAACCTAGGCTGAATACTAAAACACCATTGTCTATAGTCATGCAGTAGTGTGTCAGTGAGTGTCAGGAGTGAGACAATCTGGAATGCAAGGAGGAAACAGAGCTTCATAGATCCAATAAAAAAATTTACAAATACCCATTATCTATCTATCTATCTATCTATCTATCTATCTATCTATCTATCTATCTATCTATCATCTATATCTTTCGCATACATACATGTGTGTATGTAAGAAAAAATTATTTCAATGCCTTCATTTTTAGGACAGAAGAAGCTATGATGAAAATGGATGTTGCTATACTTGTAAGTATGTGCTTGCTTATCATAGGTAATAAAAAATGTGCATTTGGGTGCTGCAAGCTGAAGCACCACCACCACAGAGGTCAACTAACATTGCCTTAGCTGTCTGTGTTTGAAAACCTTGTTGTCAGGCAAATGCATATGTAGAATTTACATATATTTTTAAAAAAAGGCCACTCGGCTATAAGATGTGCATATAATGGCTGAAGTATCCCTATAATAAGGACTACACTATGCCTTTTGGTACAGTGTTTTCTACAAAACCTGCATGTTTCACCCTTCTGTTTCTTTTCATTTGTGCAGGTGACACCAAATGTAAACCATCCCCTGCTTTAATAAAAATACAGCATGATCTCCAAGAACACAAGAACTGCTCGGGAATGATATCAATCACAAAATGTAGTGGTGATTGCCAAGCAACAGAAGTGTAAGTAACCACACACTAGAAAAGCACTACTCTAGACCTCTAAAGGTGTGCTGTGGTATCTGGCACCAAGTCCTGTAATTTGCGAGGTGGGGCCACCATGGATGGATCCTGGTGCCATGAGTTCTGCAGGTAAGAAACACACATGCACCCGGCCATCCACGTGATTCATCATACCAGACAACCTTCTTCCATTGCTCCGTGGTCCAATTATTATGCTCATGTGCCTATTGTTGGCATTTTTGGCAGTAGACGGGGGTCAGCATGGGCACCCTGACTGATCTGCGGCTTAGGCAACAAACTGCGATGCACTGTGTTTTAACACATTTCTATCACAACCAGCATTAACTCTTGGATTTCACCACACGGGCCAGCCTTCACCTCCCACGTGCATCAATGAGCCCTTTGACCCTCCATGACCATGTTGCCGATTTACCGCTTTTCCTTTCTTAGACCACTTTTGATAGGTACATGACCACTGCAGACTGGGAGCACTCCACAATAGCTGCAGTTTTGGAGATGCTCTGACCTAGTCGTCTAGCCATCACGTCAAAATCACTCAGATTTTAAGTATATAGATTATCCACAACTAAAATTAATTAATAGAAAAATAAATAAAATAATAAAATGCCAAAAATATATGTGTTAACTTGCCCTGATTTAGTACAACCCTATTTTCTTATACGATTTTCATTTAATGTAAGTTTTTTAAAATTTTGCTTTATATTTGTATTTATTATATACATTTTAACCCATAGCCTGAACCTAAGACTAAAAATTTTTTGTTTTTTTAAAACCTAGGTGTTGTAACCAAAGCAATCACTATTTCTTACTGTCTCTCTCAAGCTTACAATCACTGTAAGAAGGCGAGAGAAAGAGACAAAGTCAGTGCTCACTGGGTCCATCATAAAAAGATGTCCCTAGAGAACCCATGACGTACCTGGTACCTGTATCATGCATTGATTGGCTGTAGCAGTGACCACAATACTCATTAAAATTACATCTAAAAAATAACCACTTAGGGTCAGGTAACAAAACACGTGGGTCTTGTGTATATATATATGCAAAAACTAATAAATTGGGGGGTAAGTGAGCAATTTATTTAGCATGTTTATTTAAATGGGTTTATTTGTTAGAAAACAGTAGTATACATACAGCACTGATTGAAGACAGATAGTGATTATAGGTGCTGTAGGCTCTGTATTCTTGAAAAGATGGAGGAGAAAATAAACCTTGCCCTTGTAAGCATGAATTTTTATACCCATTTACATTAACAGTTAGGGTATAAGTTCTTACTATACATGGGCAATGTTAATTTTAATTCCTAGCACTCAGCTTGCATTCAGGTCTAAAGTGCGTATATGTAAAGGAAATAATAAAAGCATGAACATGATTTCTTACACAGGTGTATACAGTTTTGAGGGAACAACAGTTTTGCTTATAATTCCATCCCTTACCTACCGTATTGGCTCGGATATAGGCCGCCCCCGTATATAGGCCGCACCCTAAAAGTTTGGTGCTTTTTTAAAGAAAAAGTTTTTTTTCTTTAAAAAAGCACCAAAAAAACATGCTGCCACTCTGTCTCCCCCCCCCCCGAGATATGCTGCCATTCTGTCTCTCCCCCCCCGAGATATGCTGCCACTGTCCTCCCCCCCGAGATATCCTGCCACTGCCCCCCCCCGAGATATGCTGCCACTGTCCTTTCCCCCCCCCGAGATATGCTGCCACTGTCCTCCACCCCCGAGATATGCTGCCACTGTCCTCCTCCTCCCCCCCCCCGAGATATGCTGCCACTCTGCCCCCCCCCGACTTACCAGAGGAGACTCCCGGGTGTCTTGCGGGGCCGGCGGGGGACATCTACGCAATACGCGTATACAACTCAGCTGAGTGCCGGCACCGGAAGTTGTATACGCGTATTGCGTAGGTGTCCCCCGCCGGCCCCGCAAGACACCCGCGAGTCTCCTCTGGTAAGTCTTGGGGGCAGAGGTAAAACGCATCCTGCGGACAGTCACCGGCTGCGGCGATGCGGGTAAACAACCTCCGCAGCCGGTGACCATCCGCACGATGCGCTTAGACAACCTCCCGTGCCGGCACCCACCCCGTGGAAAGTGCTGGCAGGGGAGGCTGTCTAAGCGTATCGGGGAGTAGGATGCAGGACCCCTGCACTGCTGCGGGGGATCTGTATCCTAACCCCGCTTCCCGCTGGACTGCATGTCCCGGGCGTCGGGCACTAGACCCCGAATATAGGCCGCACCCCTACTTTAAAGACTTAAAGTGGGGGGGAAAAGTGCGGCCTATATTCGAGCCAATACGGTATATTTAACCAAGTTGGATACATGAGAGATTATCCTAGACTTGTGCATTCATTTTAATTAATTTGTACGAATGTCTGAAAACTTGAAAGAGCCCAAATGAAAAACAAAATTAAGCTTAAAGCTCAGAATTTTTTCTTCAATTTTGTTTTTCAGGCTAATTTTTTCACCTTCTGTCCCTCTCTCTTAGACTCTCTGTCACAATATATCCCAATGTGGGCATACCTTCTATATCTCCTTTTCCACAGCTCAGCTTCTTGTTCTCCACTTCTTCTTTCTCTTAATGTTCTCCACAGAAACGCTTCTTCTTCTCCACTGATCCGTCTGCATTATTCTGGCCTCCTGATTTCCTTCCGCATCAGGGTGGAGGTTGTCCCTGATGTGGAAGTGCTCCAAGAAGTCCGGGTAGCACAGTGGATCATTAGAAGAAGCGGATCACCAGAGAATAAAGAAGAATCAAAAGGCGTAAAACAGGAAGAAAAAAAATATGGGGTGGAGAAGAAGAAGACGTGCAGTAGAGACACTGAGAAGATAGGGAGACATTTTAAGAGAGTGTGTGAATGAGAGAGAGAAAGAACATGACAGAGAGTGAGTGGCAACAAATGTTTTGTTTCAGAATAAAAAAAGACCTCTGAATTATGTTTAAATGGAAAGGGCAGGATTAAAATTCATTGTCTAAAATCCATTGTATGCCCATGATACGTTTCATGAATACAAAAATTCTTGTAATTATTTGACATATGATATAATAACTTTACTTTTTTTTACAGATATGATGAAAATCTTTATGGAATGGAGACTGATTGCTTTTGTTGTAAAGAAGAAAAATATGAAACAAGGACTGTTAAGTTAGACTGTACTGATAATATTACAATGCCATACACATACAAATATATAACAGGGTGTAAGTGCGTGCAATGTATTACCACAAATTGATTATCATGTACCTCTGTTATATCTGTAAACAATGTTCATGGCATGGTCTAAAAATTAATTAAGCTGTCTACAGAACAAATAATGCTTCGTATACCCTTACTACATGAAATTAGCACCATGGACTTAATTACATGGTGCTTTTACTATTATTCTTCCTTATATATAAAAATAAAATATATTTACTATGCTTGCATTCTGTGTGTGTTATATTATTATTATTATTATGATTATTATTATTCATATGTGAAGAACATGTGTGGAAAAAAAACCCACACAAAAATACCACCACAAATTTTGACAAAGGCTGGTGGTAAAATTATTGCATGGAAAGGGTTTAAATACTGGCATTTGAAATACCCTGGGGTGTCTAGTTTTCAAAAATATATGATTTGATGAGGTAAATTGAAGTGACCAGCTTCAAAGATGTCCCAAATAGGACATGGTGGCAGACGATTTGTCAGTTCCATGTTAGAAAATGCGCACTTCCCAAATGTGGTATGTGGGGTGTTGTTTGACACATACTAGAATCTATAAATTTATTGAAGTACAATTTGTGTCAAAAAATATTAACAAAATTATGACCACAAACTTTGGCAAAGGCTGATGGTACAATCTTGTGCATGGAATGGGTTTAAATACCAGCATTTGAAATAACTTGGGCTGTCTAGTTTTCAAAAATATATGGATTGATGGGGTAAATTGAAATAGCCAGCTTCAAAGGTGGCTCACTTAGGACATGGGGGAAGGACCAGATGTCAAAGTTCCAAGTAAAAAAATGCACACTTCCCAAATGTGGCATTTTACCTTCCAAATAACCCTACAAGCCCAAGCATAGGGGTATCCCAATACTCAGGAGATGTTGCTGAACACATATTGAGATGTTGTTTGACAGTGACTAGGAGCTGTACATCCATACCTGAAGTATGATGACAACACAAATTATTACTACCACAAAGTTTGACAAAGGGTGGTAGAAGAATTAGTGCATGGAAAGGGTTAAATACCGGCATTTGAAATACCTTGGAGTGTTTTGTTTTCAAAAATATATAGTTTGATGGGGTAAATTGCATTGGCCGGCTTCAAAGACCACCGAAATTGCAAAAAAAAAGGTTCAAAAAAATAAAAAAATTGGCTGGTCCTTAAGCGGTTAAGCAAAAGTAATTAAAAGAATGTTGTTTTTGTTTCAAACTGGAGCCAGAGCTAGAACAAATACTTACTGAAACCATCTTCAAATGGAACTATCACGTCTAAACATAAAACTTTAAATTAATTAAACCAACAGTGAAAATAATCCATTACTTTTCTTAACATGTTGATAAACGCTGGTAAGGGGGGCAATTGCTTTCTAGGCTGCTCTCATTTGATAACTGCGGGCCACTGCCCAAAGGAGTGTATTTTACATAAAATACCATGGATTATTTTTGGCCCCCTTGTGAGTTTTCTCTGGAGTTCTTCTTAGGGAAATATTTATTGGACAGTTTCTTGTCAGTTATTTATATGGTAAACACATTTACCAAACCTTATCTCATTATTTTTGAAGCCCCAAGGGTTAGTGCTTTGACGTATAGTGAAGACATGGGTAGATGGTGCCAAAGTGCCAAGATAGGGACCACAATGGAATACACAACCCCTTCCCCCCCAGTCCCAAAGGCCTGCAGGAGGGCCAGAATGTCTTGGTCCTTCTCCAGGGAGGAGGGCCACTGTAGTCTTCTAAGAAAAGGACACAACACCTCCCCCACCAAAAATTCAAATCAGACAATCCAGCTCCACTGCGGCCATTTTCAGTGTGGAAAATCCATGCCTTGAATACATTTTTTAATAAGAACAACATGATTAATTGTCAGACATGTGCAGTGCAAAAAATAAAGCAAAGTGCATAATGAGGGTTAAGAGAAACAGTGCCATTCAGGCTGCAGCCCTTCAGCTGGCAACATAAATATGTTCTATACCTCTATCCAACCTAAAAGTCTGGAGTTAGTAGCTACAAAATTAATAAAAATTAAAAAGTCTGGAGGGTTCCAAAGGTTCATGTGCACTTACCGACATGTATACCAAAAAAGTGCACTGTGTACCCCTGACAAGTACACCTATGGTGACATGCAGGGGAGGGCTGGTACCTTCTGGACTAGGCAGCAGGTAAAGCCAAGTGGCCCCATCGGCCCCTTGCCCCTCCCCCTGAGTAATTTACACACATATTTACACAAGCATTCTCAAAATTACACCCTAATGCTAACACACATTCTAACACACATACCTGTATACAAACAATCACACAAACTCTAAACCTTAACGTACACACTCGCTCTAACATACATGCTTCCTCACTCCAGATGTTGTCCAAAAAGCCTTTCATACACTGCAAGCAGTGGTGCTTTTACCACGGGGTCACATAACACCACATTGCATGACCCCGCCATTGACTGTTTCTTTTTGCTTCTTCAAAAGAGCTTGGACAGAATATCTAGAAACCCCAGTGTTACAGAGACCCATACTCGGACTGAGTATCTCCGCTGTAGAAATCCTCCTTGCTGTGAATGCTTAGTTGCTCAACAGTTAATCCTCTATAATTCTCCCCCTGAGCACAAGTCAAGACTTGGTGTAGGGGTAAAACAGAACAAGAGTTTATTGAGGACAGCATATAATGTATACACAAAACATAATAGGATTAGTAGTATAATCTCATCAACCACCAGAGAGCCTGGCGCCACCATACAGTCCTATGGCCAGCAATGCCCACCCAACTAAGAGTCACTATTTCATGGTGATTCCAAGGGAGAGGCATCAATCCTGGGGTACCAATGTATGGTATGTTTCAAAAAGCGTCAGGAAAAGTCAGCGTGGTATCCTAGCCAGAGTTCTATAGCCGCGGCTGGGTAAACCCCGGTCCTAAAGATTGATGATAAAACCAAGGTTCCCACATGAGCTCCCTCTCTGTAACCACTACCGAGCTTAAGAGCGACATGGTGGGACAACAGGTGTCAGTAGCAATTGAGTTCAAATTGTCGGCGGGCCACAGTTCCTAGCTACCGTACAGTTCCATGAACTCATGGCTAGCTCCTGTTCAGGCACCAAGTAGGGACAGTGGAATCCGACTAGCACAAGGGGCACACAAGGTCTGTGAGCCCTTAATGCAGGGGAAAGTCGGTGAATATACTACTTTGTAAAACACAGGGATTGAGGTGCAATACATGAAAACAGGAATAGGGGCCAAAATAACATATTGGAAAAACAGATGGGCTGTCACACCCTGTCCGTCTTGAAATTTCTGCTTGAGAGAGACCTTGATGATTGGGTCTTGTTGCTGTAGTAAGTTTGGCTGTTCCTCACTGGACATGTGCACGGCAAGCAAAATCACTTCAGACAAAATTTTCATTCAAATTTTTTTCATTCAAGAATTTTGTTTTTAGGCCGCTGGGCTCGGACAAAATTTGAGGGTTTTGATCCAGAACGAGATTCTGGAGGTGTTTCCCAAGGAGAAGACCCATGACATCTTCTGTACATACCTTTCATTATAGATTTTTTTTTTTATTCCCCAGAGTAAGGTCAAAGAGGTGCAGCAGTAGTATTAGGACACTGGGCCTGGGCAGGCGGCCAATGGCACATCATAGGCACATGCAGCCCTGTGGAGCAGGACTGAATTTCCACCACAATATTACAGATTTTTTTTTAAAGAAAAAGGTTCCCCCAGTGTAAGGATGGTCAAAGATTTGCAGCAGCAGTAGTAGTAGAGCACTGAGCCTGGGCAGACAGACACTGTCAGATTATAAACTCAGTTCTGATATAACACAGTATCATAGAAAATTTGAAAAAAGGTTCCCCCAGAGTAAGGAAAGTCAAAGAGGTGGAACAGCAGCAGTAGTAGTAGAACACTGGGCCTGGGCAGGCAGACACTGGCAGATTATAGGAACATGGAGCCCCATGGAGCCGTACTGAATTTCCACAATATTATAGAAATAAAAAAAAAAGGTTCCCCAAGAGTAAGGAAAGTCAAAGAGGTGCAGCAGTAGTAGTAGTAGTAGTAGGGCACTGGGCCTGGATAGCCAGGCAATGTGGAGCAGGAATTTAACAAAATTAACAAAAAATAATCAGATTAAGACGGAGACAAAGCAGCAGCACTAGACCTCGCTCAATTGTTTCAATGTTGAGTGCTGGGTAGCCTAATTTGGAAAGATTGAATTTCAAGAAAGCCATCTGCTCAACCAGATGTGGGGAGAGCTCTTTTCTCGGGGGGTTAAGTATGTTGCCTGTCACAGAGAAAACCCTACTGCTTTGAACACTGGTGGGTGGGCATGAAAGCAACTGCTGGGCAACTAAATAGAGGCCTGGCCAGACAACAGCTTCTGTTGGCCCCAACAAGGTAGAGGGTCAGTACCAGGAGGTATTGGCAGTTTCTTAAGATATATTTCCCCATTTCAAAGGCTCTACTCTAACATTGTGGTGCTTGGGTGGTACTAGTATCCACCAAAGTATCAAGGGCTACTTCCCAAATTACTGATGCTCCAGTGGGTCTAATGCAGCTCCTTTGCATGGATGCAAGGGGTTGGGATAGGACATGCTGCTGGAACTACTGCAACTTTTGCTGGAAATTTCCTTTTCCAACTCCTGCATCTCTTTAGCATTCCCCTGGGGTGCTGCATCTCACGCACCCTATGGACAGCAGATCTTTTCAACTTTTAAAATTATTTTTAAAGGCCAACCTGCCTATAACTCTTGTGTCACAAAGGGTGGCTAGCATGTACTCTGGGGTACCATGATATAGTAGAAGGCATGGTTTTGTCACCAATATTTATGTATCAATGATAAAGAATAGATGATATGATAGAAAGGTAATAAGAAAATTAACTTGTCCACAAATTACAGGTATGGCTAGTACCATAAATGTCCAACTGTGTTATCAACTAAACTCTGGAACAAGGGAAAAATGTATCCTGCAGTCCCTGTAATACACTACAGTAGTCACTATAGCTTCTTCAAAACAGTACATTTTCTGCACTAATATAGAGTATTAATTAACTTGTAGTATTGTATATGAGCAATAATCTCAGGCTCTGCTAAACTAACTGTCACTGTCTCACACTCCAACTCCCTCCAGTCTGTAAAATGGCATCAGCACACTTATATATCTAATGCTTGTCTCTTCCCCTTGTAATGACCAGCATGGAAAAAAGTAAAGAACAACTCCAACAGGTTGTTGAACCCATCAGCAGCCAGAACCATCCCATTTTTTTGGCCACTTCAACCTTTCACTCATTGATATGTACCATCCTACACACAGTCCATCCCTTTTTACCTCATCAACGAGCCCCAAGACAGCTTGTGATGGTGGCAGGGAATGTGCAGTTTGTTTTCGTCGCAAATGGCCCTCATTATGGTTGATTCGTATGAATGCACAAAACAGCCAATTTTCATTAAAAATAAAGTTTGCACGGAACACGGATTGTGTTTCAATCTACATATTAAATTGATGATCATTAGCACCTGTTTAGTATAATACACCTAACTACATGCCTACAAAACCCCTGATTGATGCTCTTTTGAAGGCAAAGGGTCTTCACACCAAATATTGATTTTGCGTTTTCTTCTGTTTCACTCACTCTGCATTTTGTTAAAAGATTAAAAAAATTACCATGTCTTTTTTAACAGCTTCTTTACTGGAAGAAAGCTTTTTTTCACACCTGCCTAAAACTTTTGCACAGTACTGTATGTATGTATATATTAAGTAACAGATGGAATAAGTATCTTGTGATAATACCTTTTTTATTGGACTAACAGAATTTTGGAATGACAAGCTTTCGGGAGCTCTTCTCCCTTTCTCAAGTCTAAAACATGTCTCTTCATAGACTTGAGAAAGGGAGAAGAGCTTCCGAAAGCTTGTCAAGATACTTATTCCATCTGTTATTTGATATTGACACCACTGGACTAATACGGCTACAACCTCTACTCTACTATGTATATATTGTATATCATGAGCTGAGGATATACAGTGACACAGTTCAGTGTATTGTGAATGTCTGAAAATGCTGATTATTTCATGTATCACCTTTCAGTCTATGTTATGTGCTTCAACGTGCCTGGGGGGAAACACTTTCCATTTTAATTCTAGGTTCCCAGTTGTGTCTTTACTTGCTTTGTAGAATTCTTCCAGCTAACACGTTCAAATACTTTGTCCAGGTAGGTTTATTTTCCCTTTATAAATATCTTTTATACATGCAGCTAAAATCTGTTTTTATTCTTATAGCATTTTGTTTAACTATGACAGATGTCATCAGTGTAACCTGCTCGAAAAGTGAGCAAATCCACCATATACATCTCAATGTACGAGCTCAATATATGAATGTTTCTGAAAGTGCATAGTTTTAATGAATTTTGTAACTAAGCATGTTTTAGGGAGCATTATTGATATCCACTCTGTCAACTATTCAAGTTTAACTTATGATAGGCCACTGTAATGGTTTGGCTGAAAAATGTCTCTGTACACTTAAGTAAATTGAACGTTATATTGAAATATAATATTTTTAAATATTTAATCCAATCTTTCTTTATAAATAGTTAGTGGACCAACGGCTGGATCCACTAAATAAGAAAGCAGTGGGTATAAAGACAGACCTGGTCGCTACAAAAATGTATTTTTCGACTACAGAAAATAATTTGCCAAGAAGATAAGTTCCCTGGTTTTAAATGAGAATTCAAAGTGACTTAAATTGTTTCCAAATAAGCAAATAAAAGGAAATGAAATGTTATAACTACATACTACATATATCACAACTACTGCCCAGCTTGATATTGATTTCAAACTCACTTGATTTCCTTTTGACTATTAGCACTAGAGACAATATTTTCTTGAAAAATGCAACTTTTTTTTATAAAAATATGTTTTTCTTCAATGTGTGTTTGTTACATGTAGTGTGAAAGAATGTGCATTGTGTACAGTCTAATATGTTAAATTTTGCCCTAGGCAGAGTAAGATAGCTGAGTATTGGTTCATACTTCTGTATGAAATGGAGAAATAACACTAAAAAGACATATGTATATATATATATATATATATATATATATATATATTTACTCACAGAGTCCATTGCACACCATTCCAAATATTCCAAGCCCGGTGCTAGTAACCAGCAGTTTCCATGTAAAACACTTTCAAAAAGATGGTCAGCACTCCAGGTCTTTAAATAGACAATTTCATTTTATTCAAAGTCAAGTCGACGTTTCAGTCATTACTGACTTTCATCAGTTACATGTAGTGTGAAAGAATGTGCATTGTGTACAGTCTAATATGTTAAATTTTGCCCTAGGCAGAGTAAGATAGCTGAGTATTGGTTCATACTTCTGTATGAAATGGAGAAATAACACTAAAAAGACATATGTATATATATATATATATATATATATATATATATATATATATATATATATATACATACATACATATATATATATATATATATATATATATATATATACACCTTTTTACATGAAATTACTGGCTGAGCAAAATGTATTTTGTATACATAAAATAAGGCAAATATTGTTCAGCAATTTATTAATAAGCCAATTTTATTATAGATAACAAGAATGACTCTGCTGCATTTCACTCTAATTTTCACATGTAAGTATAATTGCCAATTATGTCAGGCAAAATCTTGAACCTGTGATTCTAATACATGTACCATATAACTTTTATGTGTTTATAAAGAGAATGTTTGATGTTTCTGATTTTTTACCTTGTAATCTGACTTCCACAAAGTGAGAATGTACTGAAACAAGTAGGAAATTGATTGAATGGATTTTTTGTATTTGTATGAGTTAAATATGGCTGCTTAGTAATGTAGTTTACAACAGCACAAACAAAAAACCCAGACTTTCCATATATGAGTATTTTTTTGTTGCTATTGCATAGAGCATAATTTTGTATCAGCTGAATAGATTACAGGTTAAAAATGCTATTTGTCCTGTCTCTTCTCATTTTAGTTACTCTATCAATAATGTCACAGCATTCTTATTCTTAAATTGTTATACATTTTGGTTTATTAATATATTAAACTGTGCTTAATATATTTGTTGCCAGGTGATCATTCTCCTTAGAATATGCCTTAGTATTCATAAGAGTTACTTCTGGTGTATTCGCTAACTTGAGTTTTCAGCTTTCCACAATTTGTGTTACCCATAATTAATGACCAGTGAATTTAGAATGGCTGACCTGACCCAACATAATGTATAGTTAGCTTGCTGGTATGTCTTGGAAGTCAGCTCACTGCCTAAATTGTACATTATGCAGTCCAAGCCTGTGCTCTCTATGTAGGGATTTGGCCATTAATGCATAATTAAGTCAATGAGATAAATTATGTACTCATCTGAAATTTCCAGGTTTAGTTAATATTCCCTGGTTTTTCTGACTTTGTATTGTTCATTAAAACATGTTTTGCCAGGCAAAAAGTAAAATGGCATGTAAAGACTCCAGGGCTCCAATTTATGTTTTACTTTCAAGATGGAACCTGTTTCAAATTCTAAAGTCTGCAGGGCAAATAACAGGGAAACTGGAAGTATTTGACTCCAGGTCACTATGTAATATAGGTCTCATTTTACAGCACAGAATAAATATCTATATATGAGAAACAAAAAAAATAAATTTAACGATAACCCAATTAGTTGGAAAAGTGTATGTGTTTTTAATGATTTATGATATTTTGCTTGTATATTTGTATAAAATCTTTAGTTCTCAATACCAAAATATAGTATAACAAAACTTTAACTAGCACACACATGTAAGGAAATATCAATTTTGTATTAAAGTTTGTTGTAAACATTTTAACCCTTTGGATGCAACATATTGTTTCCATATTTAAAGATTGAAAAGGCAGAATTGAGGGAAAATTTCTGTTCATTCATTGTGAAGTAAAAGGGTTAACATCACATGAAAACATGTTTTTTCTATTTGATAGCACAGTTAACTCCTAACAGCCTGTTAGTTTTGTATTATTTCCTCAACTGTCAAATTGTTTAAATGGAATGACCACTGTTCCTTTCATACAAAGTATATTTATGCTTCCCCTTCAAAAAAGCATTGGTAAGTATTGTGAAAACACAGGAAAGCTGTCAAAGTGCTTCATGCCATCCAACAATTGGAGATCTTCTTGTGGGAAGAAGTCAACAGCTCTTGGCATCTTCAACGTGTGGTCTTGATGAACCTCAAAGATACTGCATTGTTAGCTACCTTGAGGTTTGTATGTCTTATATGTTAAAATGAAGCCTACATCGCTGTGTTACCATTATAGAATACAAATAATATTTGTCTGATGTTAGAATGAAAGTGCCCTTTAACTACTACCTTTGAAAAATTGCAGCTGTTAACAGTTTGACAAATTCTATTGATCCCATAGGGATCAGAATTCCATATGATTACTTATTATCCCTCATTGTAATACTGCTGGCACTCTATAAATAAGATGCAAAATGTATTTATTCATTTAGAAAATATTTAAATGTGAAGAATACATTGAGATTTCCTTTATTTCCAAGTATGTCCTTGTATGATCATATAAAACATTATACCAACAAAAAAATGGTTGTACTAGGATTAGGTAATTTTAATGTTTCTCCATATTTTATGGTAATTGTTGTTTGAGGCATAATATATCACACATTTGCTATCTATGATTTAATTATTAGTAAGTATAACAGCCATTTTTGTATCATTGTATAATTGATATTTTTGGAATTTTTTCAAATTGAGCTTTTCTTTTTAATTGAACGTCTGATACATATTTCTAAGTAAAACTGTAGGATGTAATCTTTGGATTTTTCCATTCTAGGACGGTCAAAAATGTTTTACCTGCGATTCTAGATACCCCTATAATCCTTATACACATCCTAATAGTCATCTGATTGAAAACATTATCACAACATTTGACCCAAACTGGAAAAATAAGTGGTGGCAATCAGAAAATGGTAAGAATAAATTACTAAATAAACTAGGTAAATTGAAAATATTATGCACAAAAGCGTTACTGACACATTTTCAAGTGCAAAAGCATGTCTATACTTGCTATAATATAACGAGAAAGATTACAACATAAACATTTGCCTGTGACCAAACAACAAAAGCTATGCTTTATGTACATTTTTTTAATGTTTATTTAAACCATGGATCCGAATGGGTCGATTGGACCTGTTACATTCAGGAGACCTGCTCATGGCAACCCATGGTACTTGGAGCTCGGTCTCCTCTGATTGCATGGTCACTTCGAGTTAGGTGTAGAACAGGGGAATCCTTTGTGTTGTGCTCTAGTAGGCACACCCTAGATCAATCTAAAACTAAATTAATTAATAATATCTTTAAAAATCTTTACCAAAACTAGCTTATAATAGAGGTGGAATACTTTATTTTATTTAATAAAAGTACAAATCCCAGGGGTTCTGTGGACCTGAAGCTTCTCCTGCTGGGAGACAGTTCAACATATCCACCACCCCTCAGTAAAGTAACGTATTAAGACACTCCCATGTATAAGACGCACCTTCATTTTGGGGCCCGAAAATTACACTTCTATCATGCCCAGGTTCGAGGATGATGTGATGTTTGCTGTGCTGGAATTTGGGTATGCCTGGGCGTGACCATGCACAAGCAGCCAACACATGCACATCACTTTCAGCCTCCCTGTGCCCTGCCTCCTACTTAAATATCCATGCTATCACGCACAAAAATTCATTCATTCCCTCATTCACGCAGACTCATACACCCTCCCAAACCCTTACCTGTGTCAGAATCCCAATGCGTCAACCTGCAGCTACAGGAAGAGCACAAGGACAGCTTCCATGTAAAGAAGTATTTTGATACAGCATTTTCTGATGGTAATAGGTTATGTGCGGACATTCAGTTTCATGAATTTTTATGGGATAAAATCTTGTTCTGTATTCCTGTGGATGATACTGTATGGAGCTTTCCTATACAAGGCTGAATTGTGCTGTGACAATCTATACGTTAATTTAAAAAAAAGTACCATCTTTGTAGAAGGCAAAAGTAGTAATCCTATTGAGCAGTCATTGGGTAATACACTGTGTGTGTAAACAGTATATTGGTATGTTAGAGAATTATACAGATTGCCCTACCTGACCTTGATCTGCTCCTGCAGCTCATCATATTCTTGAGGATTACACGCTGAACTAAGACGAAAACGCCACATTTGAGTTATGTTTCGGGGCAAAATACCCTCCAGATTTACACAGTCTGGTACACCATAGCTCCAGACGAACAGAGGAAATTCACCTGCCTCTTGGTAATGGGTAGTTGGTCCTTTACCCACAATGTCTATGAGTAGCCTTTTGATATTATTACATGTATATTTTTACTTAGTTTAAGGTTTGGAATATAAGGCAATGTTTGAACAGGTTTGTACTCTTACATTTACTGTGTCCTGAGATACTGTGAACGATACTAGCTTTGCAGACTAAACAAAATCAATGAACTCCTCAAACTTTTAAAGACATGGTCAAAACAACCTTTTTTTCTCCTGAACACAAAAATGTAAGATATTTTTAAGGTAGTAATAATGAGGTATTATTTCAATGTCCGTAACCTAATTTTTGTTTGCATTGTAGGTAATGACTATGTTAGTATTAGACTGGACCTGGAAACATTATTTCAGTTCAGCCATCTCATCATAACCTTTAAGGTATTTAAGTTTAATAGGCATTTTATCATAAAATAACATGATAGTAATGTATTGATTATTTATATTATTATGTATAACACAATGTTTTCTATAACATAATGAAAGAACAATAATTAACCCCTTAAGAACAATGGGCGGTTCCTAAACCCATTGAAAACAATGCATTTTGAGCCCGTACACGTACGGGCTTTGTCATTAAGGGGTTAAGGTTGAAGCCAAATGATTTTTTTTTTTTAACTACAGAGAACAACCAACACAGAGACCCATGCATGGGCGTAGGAACCCCTAAAAATATGAGGGGTTAGCATTTTCCCCCATTAGATACCCCTTTTTTTCTCCCCATCAGACACCTCTTTCCTCACGATCCCCTACCCCACTTTCTCCCCATCTCTTTTTTTGCAAACATGTACAATAATATATAACTTGAAACAAGGGATGCACCAAAATGAAAATTCTGGACTAAAACAAAAAAAATAAATAAAAAAATAACCACACTTGTTAAAAGTAAGTAACAAACCAAAATTGGACAAAAAAAATCAATAACATTAATATTATATATATATATAATTATTAACAGCAATCACACTCCTATCATGGCCCGGCATACTCACATTCCAGCATGTACTGGCTGACTTAGCATGATAAGAGTGTGATTGTTTAACAGCAATCACACTCCTATCGTGCCCAGGTTCTAGCATGTCCTGGCTACCTGGGCATGATAGGAGTGTGATATATATATAACATTAGTAACAGCAATCACACTCCTATCATACCCAGGTAGCCAGGCATGATAGGAGTGTAATTACAGGCTCCCTCCCTCTGACTTTACCGTGACATTGAGAGGTCCTCTCCTCCATAATCATCCCCAGAGTCCCTTTGTCCCTTCATTCACTAAGCCATGCCTCTGTTTTACTTGCTCCCTGTGAACTATAGATCAAATAAACAACACATGAAATAGCACTTGCATGTATAGATCAACTGAATAAGACACACTGTTCTGCCCTCACGATGTGTTGCTAGTTTGTCAGGCATCGAACAACAACTCAATAAAAACCCAGGAAGCAAGGGTACTATTTGGACTCTTACTGAGACTCTTTAATATTTGATTTCTCATTTCATCTTTTTTACTTTGTAAAACTGCAAAATATACAGAATTAGGAACATATATATTAGAACATTGTTTGTACACATTGTCAAACTACAATGCATACAAGTGACAGGCATCAGGGGCGTACCTAGAGTATTTGGCACCCAAGGCGGATCCTGTAAGTGGCACCCCCCCCCAAATGTAAAGACATCTACAAAATTATGTTGGCAAGAATATTTATTGCACCAATTTGTAAACTGTATGTCAACTGTAAACAACAAGAAATCTGAAAAAATAATTTAATAACTTTTTTTTTTGTCCCATAAACACCCTGCATATACCATCTTTGCCTTTTTGACAAATCAACTATACACCTATGATTAACACAAACACTTTTACAGTCACTCACTAATTCACTTTCATTCACACAATCATTTATTCTTTTACACATATTATTTACACATATTCATTGATGCATTCTCACAAATTCATTAATTCTCTCACTCATTCACACAATTCATCCACACATTAATCCATTCATTTTCGCTCTCTCCTTCTGACTCTTTATTTCAATATTCTTGCTACCCTCCTTTCTCCCTATCTAACCATTCTCACCCCCTTCTGACTCCCTTCTCCCTATCTACCCCCTATCCCTCCGTCTCACTCCCTTCTCCCTATCTACCCCCTCCTAACTATCTACCCTCTCCCCCCTTTGAAGTTCACTTACCTTTCAGGAGTCCTGCGGTGGGGGTGCAAGGCCTCTGTCTCCCAGCTCTGCCACTGTATGGAACAGTATAGAGTGATGGGAGTTATGATGTACTTTAGAGCATAATGAAAAAGACATTGGAAATTGTACAGCATAACACCCATCACTCTCACACATTTACCAATCCACCCTTACCAATCCACACTTACCAATCCACATTTACCAATCCACAGATTCCACACATACCAATCCACACATACCAATCCACAGATTCCACACATACCAATCCACAGATTCCACACATACCAATCCACATTTACCAATCCACATTTACCACATTTACCAATCCACATTTACCAATCCACAGATTCCACATTTACCAATCCACACTTACTAATCCACAGATTCCACACATACCAATCCACACATACCGATCCACAGAATCCACACATACCAATCCACACTTACCAATCCACAGATTCCACACATACCAATCCACACATACCAATCCACAGATTCCACACATACCAATCCATACTTACCAATCCACAGATTCCACACTTACCAATCCACATTTACCAATCCACACTTACCACACTTACCAATCCACATTTACCAATCCACATATTCCACACTTACCAATCCACATTTACCAATCCACAGATTCCACATTTACCAATCCACATTTACCAATCCACAGATTCCACACATACCAATCCACATTTACCAATCCACAGATTCCACACATACCAATCCACACATACCAATCCACAGATCCCACACATACCAATCCACAGATCCCACACATACCAATCCACACATAACAATCCACTTTCACTGTCACTCTCACTGAATGATTTCCTACCTTTCCTCTTTTCTTCTAACAGCAGTCAGCTCCTTTTCTTCCTCTTCGCTCCTCTTCTTCTGTCTTCTTCCGGTTCAGAGGGCACGGACGGCGGTGGGCGCGGCTTCAGTGTTGTGACAACAAACCCCGGCTCACAGCAACAGTTGCCGCGCGGATCGCGAGGGAGCGGTACCGTTAAAGACCTCCGATACCGCTCCCTTGCGAGCCTTCTCCTCCAGCGGCGGACATTACTGTCCGTCTCTGGAGGGGTGCCGGCAAGTTGGCACCCCCCTGATGAGCGGCACCCAGTGCGGACCGCCCCCCCCGCCCCCCGCTAGGTACGCTACTGACAGGCATACATGACTATTCATCATCAACTGACAAAAAACAAAGGCCTAGCTAGCCAAGGTCATATCACCTTACTGACATGAAAATAATATACACCAACATGAAACAGTACTTAAATCAGTGAACATATATACTAATGCATTTAAACCAATGACTTACAGACTTATATTTCCAAGGCCTGTGTGTGCAAAAAGGAAGAACTCATAACTGTTACTTCTCCTCAGACTTGCTTACAGTGGAATAACCTGGAACAGGAAGTTGACACATGGCCAAAGTTTACCACCAGGTGGCAGTGTAAGGCACCAACTTTATATATACTAAGCACAGACATAACGTATTTGCTCGATTATAAGACGACCCTGATTATAAGACGACCCCCCAAAATCTGAATATTAACTTAGGAAAAAGAAAAAGCCTGAATATAAGACGACCCCAAAGGAAAAAAGTTTTACCAGTAAATGTTAATTCATGTAAACTATTTTTTTTAAATAAAAGCTATGATTGAGAAAAATATTTTTTTTGTTTTTATTTCCTTGTATTTTCCAACCTGTCCCCCAGTTACGCACATCTGCCCCCAGGCTTGCCACACCAATATGGCACTGTGGCTCATGATATGCCTTTTAACTCTCTATATGCCACTGTGCCCCATGGTATGCCTTTTGACCCCCTATGTGCCACTCTGCCTCCAGAAATGCCTTATACCCCTATATCCCATTCTGGCATTTAGGGGGTTAAAATGCATATTGTGGGGCAGAGTGGCATATAGGGAGGTATAAGGCATTCCAGGAGGCAGAGTGGCATTAAGGGAGTTAAAAGGCATTGTATAGAGCACTCTGCCTCCAGAAATGCCTTATACCCCTATATGCCACTCTGGCATTTAGGGGGTTAAAAGGCATATTATGGGGCAGGGTGGCATATAGGGAGGTATAAGGCATTTCAGGAGGCAGAGTGCTCTATTAAATGCCCCCTTAACGCCACTCCAGAAATGCCCTATGCCCCCATTTAACTAACACAACACACACACACACACTCTCCCCCTCCCCTCCCCTCCCCTCTCCTCTCTCCCCTCTCCTCTCTCCCCTCTCTCCCCTCTCAGCCCTCTCTTACCGGTGCTTCCAGCCGGGGCAGCGGGTTGACGTCGCCTTCTGCTGCAGCCGGAAGGAGGTGGAGTTGGCAGCGGGGGTTTGTATGCGTCCGTCGCGTATACTTTCCCCGGCTGTCAGAGATCAGAGATCTCTGACAGTCGGGGAAGGTCTACGCGACGGACGCAGACAACCCCCGCTGCTAGCCACACCTCCTTCCGGCTGCAGCGGACGTTGTCTACGCGGATCGCGTAGACGTCAACCCGCTGCCCCGGCAATACAGCAGGAAGCACCGGTAAGTGTGTATGATGGGGGGGGGGGGTGAGACAGGAGGATCCAGGTCCCCTGCAGCGGTGCGGGGGATCTGGATCTTAGTCTCCTAATCAGACTCTATTTGAGGTCTGATTAGAAGACGACCCCGATTAGAAGACGAGGGGTATTTTTCAGAGCATTTGCTCTGAAAAAAACCTCGTCTTATAATCGAGCAAATACGGTATATACAGATATCAGAATACATACAAACCCTATGTTTGCAGGTATACATAAATAATGTAAATAATGGAAACAAGCATAGCAGATACAGATCAACAGAATAACACACAAACCCAGCTTTGCAGGTATAAATCAACTGGAATTTACATAAAGACTCAGCATTAAAGGTGTAGATAAAAACCCCATAAATTACAGACATAGATCACAGGTTGCACAACCCAAAGCCAGCCCTGGTGTCCACACTCCCCACATAGAACCTCACCAGCACCCAGATTACACAGATTACTGTCCAAAGTAAGCCAATTTTGTCCCCAAACAGTCCAGCGTGAGCCATCTTTGTCACTAAAAAGCCTGCCATTTGCCATCTTTGTCCCATAAACACGCTGTCTGTGCCATCTTGGTCCCCAAGGCTCAAACACCCTGCTTGAGCCATCTGCTGAAGTCCTGTGATGGGAGCCCGAGGTCGCTGTTCTGCTGTGTTGCGCGCGTCTTCGCTGCTGAGCGCCGGCATATGACGTCACATTCCTGCACTCAGCGTGAAGCGCCGGCACCGAGACAGACGCCTCGTGCTCCCACCACTGCAGTGAGGGCAGTGCTGAGGCGGGTGGCGGCAGGGAGCAGAGGAGACAGAGGGGCGCTGAGCGGTTGCCGAAAACTCTTTCATGAGGGACCGCTTGGCACCCCTCTCTCTCCTCAGCCTGGGTGCCGTACGGCGTTTTGATTAAGGGGATTCCTATGCCCACCTGGGGAGGATTTCGGTCCCCTGCCCCGCATGATTTACTGAGGGGGAATCTGTCCCCCCACCGCCCACCCCCGGTTCTTATGCCCATGGACCCATGTCATATAATGCAACTGATTCTGTTAAATGCAACACATAGGTAGCTGATAATATTTCTGTGGCAAGACATCTATTTTAGAGCTTACAGAAGCTTTATGATGAAAATGCAATATCAGAGTGTAGTCAATGTTTTCTATTTTGATCCTTTGTGAATCAACTTAAATGCAATAAAAAAATCAATGCAATTACAGTTTGGTATGCCTTTTTTGTTACTGGCCTGTATATAATATTTATGTTCTACTTCATTGGTAGACATTCCGACCAGCAGCAATGTTGGTTGAACGATCAAGAGATTTTGGAAAAACATGGAAAGTTTTCAGATATTTTGCTCAAAATTGTGCTTCAGCATTCCCTGATGTTAAACAGGGTTATGCAACTAATGTGGGGGATGTGGTTTGTGATTCAAGATATTCTGATTTAGAGCCGTCAACAGAAGGAGAGGTAAGACTTTTTTCTATCGTATGGCTTTGGGTTAATGTTTTTTTTTGGTGATATACTTAACTGGCAAATGAAAACAGTGCCATCACAGCAAATATTTTACAGTACTGATCACTATACACATAAAGTGGCCTGAAATACCATAACTAGAAACATATATAGTGACCCACAATTACTAAATGTAACTTTAAGTTAATGCAAAATTTAAACTGAATTAAACTCTGACAGCTTTATACTACTCAGATATTAAGTTTGGCATACTTGATGAGGGTCGAATTGGGAATTAAAACCAGCACTGGAAATAATTGAATACAAGCCTCATATTTCATGTTGTCATTTTTGGCATCCTGGCCGCAATATTTTAGGTTAGAATAGGGGCAAACCCTGCATTTTTTTTAGGTCAGTCCAGACTTGTACTTGATGGATAGTGACTTGACTGCATTCCTATTCAATAATACAAAAGTGTCATATTTAGATGTAAAAGAGAATCAATAATGCATGCAAAACAGACTGTTCTTCATCTGTGTGCTTGTACACTAGAATGTTATCAGAAGTATAATGGGTGCAATGGTCAACATGGTCATTAAAGTGTATCAAAATGAAGACATAGGGTTATGGAGAAAAAGGCCACAGTGTTATTGGTCTATGTGACAATATCATGCAATCTTGAAGACAGGCTGGGGTCCCTGCTTGTTACTCGCTAGGCACCTAACCCATAGGATATGGAAACAAATCCTAGCAAGCTATACCTGGCACTTTACATTTACCAGGAAATTATTATTTTACAGTGGGGCAGCCTTTTCTTAATGCTGCTTACTGCCCTGTTCTAACCTTACCAGTTAAGCCTACATAACTTGCTCCCCACATTCTCTATTCCACTGTGCAATGATAGAGACTTTTATTGCTGTCTACATAGCAAGATATACTATAAGCACTGACTGGTCTATAACTAATAACCAGCTGCATATATTTGATGACAATTCCATGCACCATCACGCAGCCCTTAAAATAAGTTCTTAATTCTAGGGTTGTTCCTACAAAATACTGTCTCCAAGATTCATAAAAAAAAAACCCCACAAACCAAACGGCAAGTACCTAATTATGGTTTCATTATGCTGCCATTAGAAAAGAAAATACTTTTTTTATTTCGTAGGTGATTTTAAAGGCACTTGATCCAAATTTTGACATTGAAGACCCCTATGATCCATTCATCCAAGGTATGAATAACTAGTATGATATATAATTCCATTTTTACATAATGATATCTTTAGTCAAAGTTCATACAATTTATTAGGCCAACATCAAAAAAAAGATGTAAAGTTTCATGTGATACACATTTCAGAACCTCAGAGGTCTTTTCTACAGAGAAAAGACCTTCAAGGCCCTGAAAGCTTACTTCACCAAACATCTCTATATAACTTTGCATCCTTTCATGTTGTTTTGCAAGCCGGCATACAACAGCACTTATTATTGCCGCAGTAGTGAAACATTTGTACCAAAATTTTTTAGGTGTTTTTGAACACCTCTTGATTTCTTCACAAAACCTACCTACCTATATTTATTATATTGTTGGGGATAACTGTCAGGAGAATGTGTTCTTGATTCACATTGTTCACATTATAAATGTGTGGGATTAAAGGTAAGCCTAGAAAGCAATGGGTTAAAATCTAACAATAAGCAGTAATTAAGGTAAGAAACTAATTAACAAAATGCTAAATGGGATGACCCATGCAATCCCTTACATCGTATCAATTTATCACACATCATTCATTTTTTACATATCTTAAGTCATTGGTCCTAAAGAGTCAGTAATATTGCAAGGTCCTGGGAAGTCAAGTTTTCATTGAAATTATACCACCATAAAAAACTGAACTGGCAACATTTACCAATATCTCCTTGCTTTTAGATCTTATTACTATAACTAACTTAAGAATAAACTTCACAAAACTTCACACCCTTGGAGATACTACGCATTATGGAGGAATAAGTGGACCAGAAGCAAAATATTATTATGCGATTTATGAAATGATTGTAAAAGGAAGCTGCTTTTGTAATGGTCATGCCAGCGAGTGCATCCCTGTGGAAAATTCAAATAGTGATTTTTTTAGCCAACCTGGAATGGTAAGGTATTGGTAAGACACCATTGCAGTTTGTTAGGTGCATCATATTTTTCACATTATAATGTTTCAGAAGCATTGCGACATTAAAAGCTTATATCTGCTTTATAATCAGTCATATACATCCATGGAAATCAGTAGGCTTTGGACCTAGGATCACAAAGGGCCTTGCTATTTTGTCAGATCCATGCCACCAGAGTCACGATATGACCAAAACTATGTGGACATCCCTCCTAATTATTGAATTTAGGCGTTTTAACCATACTCACTGCTAACAGGTGCATAAAATGAAGCATGCCATCTCCATAGACAAATGCCGGCAGTAGAATGGGTCATAAGATGGAACCTTTTCCACAAGTCTTTGTGAAATTTTTGCCCTGTTAGATCTGTTCTGGTCCACGGTAAGTGATACCATTGCGAAGTGGAATCATCTAAGAGTGACAACAGATCAGCAATGAAGCGGTAGACCAAATAGATTGGGGCTGCTGTAGCTAATGCGTGTAAAATTTCCAAACTCCCACTGGAAGCAACATCAGCACAAGCGTTGCATTGCCAAGTAGCTGCACACAGTCACTGGAGCAGTGAAAACATTTAGCGGAGTGTTGAATCACACGCCACTATCAGAAAGTCTTATGGATGAATCTAGGTTTGGCGTATACCAGGAGGACTTTATACCAGATGGCATAGTGCCTACAGTAATGTTCGATGGAGGAGGGATAATGGCTTTAGGTTGTTCTTCGGGGGTTTGGGCTAGGCCCTTAGTTTCAGTAAAGGGTACTGTTAATGCTACAGCATTCAAAGACATTTTAGACAATTGTATGCTTCAAACATTAGGTTACCAGTTTGGGGAAGACCCTTTCCTTTTCCAGCATGACTGCGCTCCTGTGCACAAAGTAAGTTCCACAAATACATGGTATGGAGGAACTCAGAATGTCCTGCACAGAGCCCTGACCTTAACCCTATTGAACACCTTTGGGATGAACTGGAACGCCAATTGCAAGCCAGGGCTTCTTGTTCAACATAAGTACCTGGCCTCACAAATGCACTTTTTGCTAAGTGAGCACAAATTCCCATAGACACACTCCAGAATCTTGTGGAAAGCCTTCCCAGAAGAGTGGAGGCTGTTATACTTGCAAGGGGGGGATACCTATGGTTTTGGAGTGGGATGTAAAATAAGCTACTACAGGTGTGATTGTCAGGTGTCCACATACTTTGGTCATATAGTGTACTCTTTCCTGTTGTCTCACCCGTGCATTACAAGACAAGGCACCAGGAAATAACATTTTTAATTTCTACTGTTAGAAGGAATAATCAGACTGTAATACTATGCTCCATAGTAAATATGTTACAAAACAGCGAACACTGAGCACATTGAGGCCAGAATATGATATATACTGGAGACTAGTGGGAAGCAGACAAGAAATAATAAAGCTGAGAGGGTTATAAAACATGTTTGCACCAAGCAATCTCATGACGCTATCTTCAGGGTACACACACTGACTGCATTGTATTGCCTATAGCAGACTACAGAGCCATGTTAAAGCCATTCGGGAGCTAATTGGTCCAAATTGGTGCTTTCGGTTTTGCCTAACCAGTTAAAGAGTTAATAGTTGCTGTCTCGTCCGGTTGTAATGCTGGGGTGTAACCATATGGTTAAGAAAGGCATTTGTGAATAGCTGGGTATTTGAGAGTTGGCAATTAAATTGTAATGGTAGAGGCTGGTTGAATGTGATGGAAATATAATTATTAGCTGGTCCTAATAGTTATTACCCCTACTCGGGGTCATGATTAATTTTGTTTGCCCACGGTGGCTTGTGGAGTTGAATGTATTTACCAATCATAAGTAAGATAGTCAAACAATATATGAATCAGGTAAATAATGTGATCTGTTCTGTCCTCTATGTTTGCAATATTTTATATTCTGTTGTGTTACTATATTTAACACATAAGCTTTATGTAAAGAATAATCTTATATAGTTATTCTTGTTCAGCACTTTTTTCTAAGTGAATGGATTCAAATCTTGCAGCATTCTTATAGGTGCATGGGAAATGTGTCTGTCAACATAACACAGATGGTGTGAACTGTGAAAAATGTAAAGAATTTTATAATGATGCTCCATGGAGACCAGCAATTGGCTTCAATGACAATGCCTGCATGAGTAAGTATTAATATATATTAAAAAATAGATATTTTTGTTGCCCTACAGGGGTTTGTGCTCTACCATCTCCTATATCAATCACTGGATTATTGTGCAGAAGACATACATTCCTGTACATGTTATGGATTTGTGCAGGTAGTCTTTTATTATACCAAAGATTATTATATTTATTCACTCTTGGAATGCTCGACGGTAATTAGGTTTTAATTAAAATACTAGCTAAGACCAGGGTTAATTAACTAAAGCTTAATAACTGATTGTTTGTGGCAATATAATAATGTACTTATCAGTATTTCACATACCCAGGGAGAAGATATACAACAACATAATGTTGACTATAATACACACCACTATATATACAAATTGTCTAACATCTCCTTGGCGCCAAGAGAAAATAAAGTTCTGTGAATAAGTTGCAATTGGAGATATTTTGGTAGACAGCCACGCTTGAGAAGGTTCACCACTGTTCCAAGTCTTCTCCTTTTTTAGAAAATGGTTCTCACTTTGCTGGAGTCCCAGAAGCTCAGAAATGGCTTTGTAACCTTTTCCAGACTGATAGATGTCAATGACTTTGTTTCCCATCTTTTCTTGGATTTCATTGGATTGCAGCATCATGTGTTGCTTTTTGAGACCTTTAAATCTGACTCACTTTGGAAGACAGTTTCCATTTAATTAATGTTTAGATTCCACAGGGTTGCCAGTAATCATGCCTGTGTATGTCTTGTGAAACTGAGCACATTATGAATTCAATTTAGTTAATTGTTGATTTAGTAAGTAAGGGGGCACATAGAGCCAGGTAGGGTTGAATTACTTTTTTCCCTCTATACATGAAATCAGTTAAGTGTGACAAATATGCAAAAATGCAAGAAATCCAGAAGGGACAAATATTTTCTATCAAAGACTGGGTAGAAGGGTAGCAAAGCAATGCAACTTTCTCTTTTATATATGTAAATAATATCTTTCTTTTTCTAGAGTGTAATTGCAATGGCCATTCTAATAAATGCCATTTTGATATGAATGTGTATCTCTCTAATAATGGTACTAGTGGAGGTGTATGTGAAGACTGCCAGCATAATACTCAAGGGAATCAGTGTGAGCAGTGTAAACCATACTTTTATCACCATCCTTTGAAGCATATTTGTGATATTAACACTTGCATACGTAAGTCAACTTTTTTCCTGTTTTTCAAAAATTGTATTAATTGTATACGATGTAGGTTATTATTTATAATAATACCAGCCAAAATCCAAATTATATTCCCGGTAATATTTCTTCACCTGTGGTAAAGAAGTTTGTTTAGTCTGTATGCAGGCATTATTAGTTCCTGGTAAGGGTTAACATGTTACAGTTTAACAAATCCTATTAAAAGTTCATTAAAATGATATCCCTCTGGATAAAGAGAATCAAACAGCATGTTATTAAAAACACAATTAGAGCTGTCAATCTCTGAAATCTGTTGGTTAAATCCCCTCATTCTCAGCAAGTTTACACATTAATTTAATTTCTGTCATTTACAAAGGATATTGTGCGATGGTATGTGTTTTTATATTTGTATGATGTCACTATGTGCTGTCTTGTATGTTCCCAGCCGATTCTATTTTAAATAGACTATTGAATTTAGTTTGATTCTTTATATTTATCCACTTGGTCAGTGCTGGGTAATAGCTATATGATTTGGGGTTTTTTTATCGTTAAATAATTTCTGTACATTTTTATTTAGCCTGTGATTGTGACCCAGAAGGCACTATAGAAAATGGGTTATGTGAGAGTCAAACAGATGAGAGCCGTGGGACAATGGCTGGCAAATGCATTTGTAAGCAAAATGTGGAAGGATTCCGTTGTGATCAGTGCAAGCATGGATACTTTGGACTGAATCCATCTGACCCATTGGGTTGTCGATGTGAGTACAACACTTGCATTTCATTTAACCTATTCAATCTGAGTACGATGTAATATGTGAGAGGAGTATCAATTTGCAAATTATTGAATTTTCCTACTTAACTTTAGCATACACACTTTACATCCTCACTATATTATCCTCTACCCTCTTTCATTGGAGCATGTTCCATTTATCTGTTTTACATATACATTTAATCCTCTGACCCTCTAATTGTCCACTTAACTCTAGTTTGTTAAATTACTTTAGGAATGTAAATGTTATCACACCTCCCTTTGTTCTTTCCTCCAAGCTCTATATATTGAGACCACTTAGACTTTACAAATATCTTTCAACCTCTACATCAGTTACAATTTTAGTAGCCATTCTATGAACATTTTCCAATATGTCAATATATAATATATTCCATAGTTGACAAATCATACGTTAAAATAACGTTATATTCCTGGGTCAATTCTCTTGCTTTACACAAACATTATATATTCTGAAGATGTTTTCTTCACACCCTTGTTGCCACCTACTTGCTTACTTGCCCTTACACACACTTGCCCAAATGACTCTCACTCAAAATACAAAAAAAAGTATAGTTAAAATACAAACACACTATCTCTCCCCTTTCTCATAACCCTCCCCTTTTCTTTATCTCCCCTCTTTATCCCCATCTCTCTTGGTTCACATTATATCCTCCCTTTCTCACTGTCTCTCTCCTTTGTTTTTATCTCCCTTCCCCATTCTCCCTCATTTCTTTTTAGCATTAATACCTACCACTTCTTTTTCACCAAACTCTTATCTTTCTCACTCTGCCCCAAATTACCTGTATGGTGGTCCAAGTGGCATCAAGAGCAGAGGATCTGAATTGCAGCCTACGCACTCAGTCCTCTGCTGATCCTTCTTACGGACACTCCATCCGGCATCCCAGGTGCCTGTGGCTATCGTTTTAAGACTCTCTGAAGGCAGGCACACTTTCTCACGATCGGCAGAAAAGCAGAGTGGGGCACGTGCCAGTGGCTTCCTCATGCATATTTAAGAGCCAAGTTAAAGGGCCATTAATACATTTTATCCAGCCCCCTACTAATCCGCCCCCTATAATCTCTTGAAGTTCCCAGAGTAAGGGCACTTCTTTTTCTTTCTTCTTCATCTTTTTTCCTTCTTCTTTTACTTTCCTGTTGCTGTCTATTGCTTGATTTCTGACTACCGTTGACCGCAGCCTTGCTTGTGACAGCAATTATTATTTTGCTTAAAACTCTGATTATTTAGCCATATTGCGGTTCCTTACTTTTGCCTGATTTCTGCTGCCAACCCTGACCTGTGCCAGGATACTCAATTATTCTTGCCGTGCCCATTAGTTCATCTGTTCTCCCCATATCTTACCTGTCTCAGCTTTCTCCCCATCTTTTACCCTTTTTCTTTTTGCTTTCCGTGACAGGGCAAGTGTGAGCATGTATGTTTGCGTGTAACAGGCAAGTCCTGTGCCACAAGCTGTGGTGGGAGCTAGAGGTCTGTTCCTTCAGCACTCCATCGCTGTGTGTGCGGCTTCCATGTTGAGCGCTGGACTATGGCATCATATGCCAGTGCTCAGCATCAATCGCCAACACACAGTGTTAGGGAGCGCTCCTTTAATTTTGGGCCGGTTAGAGGGAAATCCATGGTCTCCCCAACCAACCCTGCAGCTAATACGTGCAACTGTCGATTCTCTGGGACATGTTTCAGGACACTGAATTACCAGGATTTTGCTTTCAGATTGACCTTTTTTGCAGTATATAGCCAGGTTTCCATGTACGCTGTATATATATATATTTACTGGATCCTGGAACAAATCTACATTTCAGAGTGACTTTGTATAAGTATCAAACCTTACGATATTTTTTGATGCAGAAAGTGTGTTGAGTGACACTTCAGAAATGTTTTCAAATAAGATGACAAATCTTTCTTTATTTTAACATTTCTAACCAATGGATGTCCAACTGTGCAGCATCTGTCTAAGACTGTGCCTTCTCTGATACCATACCTCTGCTAGAGTGGGTTCTGTGATCTCCCCAACCTCCCCTGCCCCTCCAGACAGTTCAGTCCGCATTTGGAGAGAGTCAGCAGGGTGATGGCACCACTCACATCAGTAGGCACCCTGGGCAGACTGCCCCTCACCACCCGGCCTAGGTATACCACTGTACCTAGGTAAGCATTTTGTTATTTTTACGTAAAAAAATAAACTAAGGTCTAAAGATGTGCCACAAAGATGTGCCAGTAATATGGCATGTAGGAAAAAAATAACTAAAATAATTAGTAGAGAAATAAAAAAAAATGTATAACCATGTCTATAAATTAAATAGCCACCATTTTCCTTGAAATGATTAAAAGCCTTATGCAATGATGTATACTTTCAGACTGCAACTGTAACCCATTTGGAAGTCAACCATCCTCTATCTGTGACCCTATTAGTGGACAATGCCAATGTCAAAAATATTCCGTTGGTCGATACTGCGAAGAATGCCTTGTAAGTATTCCTCAGGAAATTTCACTGTGATGGCTTTCAGGTGATTTTGTTACTGATCTTAGATAATTAATGTTATATAATGCTTACAAATACATTTATAGTACCTAACATTACACAAGATTACACACTGGTGCCAAATCCGTCTCAATTAAATCCTACAGTATGATTCCCAGCCCCAAAACCCCCTGTCCCTCTTTCCCTGACATTTTTTTTAGGATCTGAGAATGTTTGGTTATTAGCGTCATAGTTTTATACAGCTCTAAAACTCACAGTATAGACATCTTGCTCATGTTAATGCACCGGAGAGGCTGTTTTTGTTTTCACGTATGAGATGGAAGACTAACTCTTATTACTTACATGGAAGACATGCTAAATGTAAATATTTATTTGTAAATATGTATCTGTGAATTCTAAGCATATACACTATATGACCAATCATATGTGGACACCCGACTATGATACCTGGGAACTAGTGGACTCCAGCTACCCGGAGCCTACCCTTGCGGTACATGGCCAGAACCGCCCTCTGACATTGGTGGGCTGTCCTGCTGACGTCGGTGGGCTGTCACGCTGTAAGGGAAAATAGGCGTGTAGTGGACTGGGACATACATTTCACAAACTGACATGTGGTAAACGTGACAACCTTGTTTAAATTCACGGAGCTCTTCATTATGACCTATTCTGCTGCTAATGTTTGTCTAAGGAGATCGCTGCCTGTGTGCTTGGTTTATACACCTGTAAGCAGTGGGTATGGCTGAAACCTAAATTCAGTGACTACATACTGCTGGTCATATAGTGTATACCTAATCTTCATCTAAGACACATGCTCACAAGGTAATGATATACATGTTTCATTAGATAAGGAACATGTCAAAGTTTAAAAAAATGTCTTTTTCGTTTATTCATTTTAGCCTGGTTATTGGGGGCTTGGCAATAGCCTTTATCATTGTTCACCATGTAACTGTGACATTGGAGGAGCACATAACAATTTGTAAGTATACTTCTCCATTTACCTTATATATATTGTTTGTTGGTTTGCTTTTACAAAGCAACTATTGCCCAAAATTATCTCTCCAAAGACACCATTATCTATGACAATGCTTATACCTATGGCCCATTAAGTGAAACGTCTATCACCTGTTGATTCCTCCCCCTGGTGGTGTGACTTGATGTCAGAGTGGTAAATAGTACTCCCAGAAAGATAAAGACAGAGATATATAATTCATAACACTTCATGGCATAACTACATGCATAAAAAAGATGATAAACTGGCTGTAAAAAAAACAAGGCATGACACAAAAAATAAGTTCAGAAAGTGAACATGATATCTTGTTGACAACGT
The DNA here is from genome assembly GCA_023333645.1 of Sceloporus occidentalis. Taxonomy (NCBI): domain Eukaryota; kingdom Metazoa; phylum Chordata; class Lepidosauria; order Squamata; family Phrynosomatidae; genus Sceloporus; species Sceloporus occidentalis. The sequence goes on from JALMGF010000017.1 coordinate 15,017,612, forward strand.
TTTTAAGTGTCGTTGACTACAGACAGATTACAGAATAAGCTTAAAGCCAGCATTTTACAATTACATTCTGAAACATCTATATTTACTTCAGTTGCGATCACTGTGATATTTAGTTTCATATAACCTGATCATACCCATGTGAGCAGGTTTGATCCCAAATAATTTTGCAGAAGTTTACAAAGAATCCTTAAAATGATATCCTGTAAACACAATATCAGCCTGATTTTAGGCTTAGTTAAACTCATGCTTTAGTCTACCTTTACCCCTTCCCTCTCCCATCACACCTACAAGCCCCAGTTTTTCTTCATCTCTTCTTCACACTTTCATCTTTCTGAGACTCTGAACCAATTGTATTGTAATTATTATAATGTGGTCCATACCTTTATTCCCATTTTGAACATCTTATTTCTCAGGCTTTAGCAGAGCTTATCATACAGGTACTAAAGACATGTACTTTTATACAAAAACAAAGTGCAAATATAGACACTTTACTATCGTACTTTATAGCTGCCTAGTATACTTACAATAATATAAATGAAAGGGTGAGTACGCTAAATCTTAATAGATAATTATACATTGCATTAATCATAAAGAAATTATAATCTATATATTATCTCTAGATTGTAAGCGTGTTTCAGCAGGACCCTCCTCACCTGTTACGGTGACAATTTACGTTACATACAACTTGTTATATCCTGTCTACCCATTGTACAGAGCTACGGAATTTGATGGCGCTATATAAAACAATAAATACTAATAATAATATCATAAGCCTATAAGATAATAAAACAATATTCTCATGCAAATGCACACTCCATGTCTATTCTGACCTGGCTGATTTATATCCCACCATTTATATTCTTGATTTATTGTCATCTATCTAGTTAATTTCAAATGATGTTGATGGTAATATGTCAGTATGAGCTTACTTATATGTAACCTTTTTAATGTGTTTTTTTGTTATGCATTTATTTACTACAGTTCTTAACCTGTTCTATTGTATGTCTTTATTTATACTAATACTTAATTCTATAGCTTTATTCAAAGTGTTTCATTGTATCAGGATGCAGTAAAGCATTTATTTTGACAAGAAAAAAAATATGTGCATTATATTATCCATTAAACTTGCAGTATATAGTATGGTCTGAAATTCTGAGCCCACCATTGCCAGCTTGTTGATCATTTATTAAAATAGCAAAATATTTAATATTTCCAGTAATACATTATTTAACACCTTATATTATTACTTGATTACATTAACTATTTTTTTTATATTTTTACTGGTACAGATGTTCTCAGAGCAATGGTCAGTGCAACTGTCTTCCTAACATTATTGGTCATCAGTGTAACGAGCCTGCACAAGGATACTACTTTATATCTCTGGATTACTATATTTATGAAGCTGAAAATGCCCAAGCACTTGCTAAGCCAGCATCAATTGTGAGTTGTTTTCAAGAATACTTTAATGTATATGGTAGCTGTATGAACCGTTTACATTCTCCAGGTGTCCATTTTGCAAATGCATGGGAGCATTCTGTAGAACCTCCATATGCATTTTCCCCTTCTGCTGTTAGCCCAACAAAAGGTATCAACTTCAACTTTAAAATGGTTAATTCTTCCTGAGATGTATTTGACTCATAGTCAACAGTGGTAGGTGTCTAATGTTAGATTTCATTTTTTTTATAAATTATTCAAAGGTTTTCTATTGAATATTCAGTAAATTGCTATCTCACAATGTCCAGGAAGCAATAAAAAGAGTAACATTTCAACATGAATCAACAAACAATGAACCAAGTAATAAAAACAGGTTTCAGTTTCAGTTACTAACTGAAGAATAGGCAGAATAAGACAGACACAGCATAGACTTTAACAATAATCAAACATTCCATATGTTATAGAAAAAAGGACATACGTGTTAAACAAAGGTTACAAATTAGATGAGAGTATTTTGTAATGGGATTCAAAAGGGTCAGACGTGGCAGAAGTGGCCCCTTCACTGTCAAGATTTAAAAGGGGGATTTGAAAGAGTTGCCGTTTGTCAATATTGGTGATACCAATTTAACTCAATGTATCTTAGCTCTATCTCCCAAAGTCCTGTGCGTGTCTGGACATTTCTCTATTTCTTGAACAGTTTCTGATTTCTACATACATATATATTTCCATTTCAGATTGATCCATCACCTATGCCAAAGTGTAAAGATTATTTCCTCCAGCAAGGAATTGATTTCAGATTTGAAAACGGCAGAATAATACTTAAAAAAATGTCAAAGCGGAGTTTCAGAAGACGACGACAAGTACAGGTCTGTTTATTTATTTATCTGCAGCACACTGTTTAAATACAAATGTCGTTGAATGATTTACAGATGTTATCTTCCAGCAAGTTTCCCTATAGCAGAGAATGTCTCTAAATGCTTAAACTAACAGTCATGTCATTTTTTTTGTTGCATAACTCATTTTTGTTACCTAAAAATGCCTTCCCAGCATTCTGGTCCACTGCATAATCTTTCTATGTGAAAGAATCTGCACAGTTGCTTTCATTATATTAAAGTGTCTTGATTGAAATCATCTGTTAAAGGAGAATGCACTGGAAGTAGGGTAACTACATCGGCCATGTTTTCCAGGACACATAGAATTTTTACATCTTGCTGACCAGCCCAGATAAAATGCAGCCCTACAGTTTGGGAGATGTATAGACTTATGGAAGGGAACCAATTAGTCAGTTACTAAAGTGCACATAACAGTTAGAGTGTCCCTTTAATAATAATAGCTCCTGTGGTTAAAGTGAGTTTTAATCTGGTGGCACAAAAATGGTTTCTGATCAACTCATCTAGTTATTTTAACTGTTAATCTTAACTGTTGGTTTTATTAAAAACGTTGTTTCCCTAATAGAATCACATTTTCTGTTAATCCTAATTATTAATGATGGTACTAAATGCGTCTTATTTTTTAACTATTTAGGCAGATATAGAACTACATTCATAATCAATTTCTCATTTGTAACCTACATTTTATTCCATGCAGGAAATCTTGCCTTATGGCAAACAAAATGCTGTGGAATTGGTCTTACGACAACCAACTTCTAGAACCTCTGTAACATGGACAGGCCCTGGATTTGCACGTGTCCAAAATGGGGCTGGCCTAAGATTTACTGTAAACAATATCCCATACTCAATGGACTTTGTCATTGCTATTCGCTTTGAACCTGAGGTAATAAGACAATGTCTGAACTTTGCTGATCTGTTGCTGCAGCATTTTTGTTATATGACCTTCCAGTTTAATAATACACACAATAGCTGTAGTTTGTAATAGATATTGTAATAGACAAATATCACACCATCCCCAACCATGAAAATGTCTCCAAAACAGTCCAGAATATGTGGCACTTTATGAGGGGGGGGGGTTGCAACCAGATGGAGAAATACTCTCATATCCCCTCATCACCATTAAATGTTTTTTTTTTTAAATGAGAGACCTGTGTTTTGCAACAACAAAATTTAGTCACAGCTGCCCCATTGGCCTCTGTGTGACCTATGAAGCAGGGCAAAATATGGCATCATAGACTGGCACTCTTGCTTCAATAACACTGAGGCGTTGCAGGACCTGCAAGTCCTAATTCTAATCACATGCCCAACTTCACCTTTTACCATGCTTTTAGTCCTGCTTTGGGCACCTGGATGTTTGGGGGATAGGAGGTATTATATGTTTCAAGCAACTGTTCTATGTTTGTACATAACACTGTCCTGCATATTATATATGAGTCTGCCTCAGGAAGGCTACACATTGGTTCGTGGATAGTATTAGACAATCAGAAATGTGCAAATAGGCCAAGAACGAGTCGGTCAAATTGTTTGCTTCATTTTTGGCCCATTAATTTTAAGACAATGAATTTCGTTCCCTGCCTTTTTGGTTCGGCCAAAAATTTGGAGGCATTTTTAATTCAGGAACGAAATTCGTTGGCCGATTCCCAAATTCACTCTCACTCACTTTTTGTCTGTTTCCCTACCTTCTCTCCTGACCACTTCCGCTTCTGCCAACCACTTTCACATCTGCATCTTCTTCATCTTCTCCCTTTTGTCTTCTATCTCCACGGACAAACCTGGTTGGAACCTCTGCCAATATGGCAGCGCTTGCAGTTATGTCCTCTCCCTGATCCATGATTAAGAGTTACAGAGCATGAACGAGACTGAATAAGAATGAGAGTGTGAGTAAATGTGGGCCCATGAATTTCAGAGGAAAATTCTGAGCTTTCTACTTAGTTTTCGTCTGATTCATGAGGGGTTTGGTCTCGTTTTCGGGGCTTCGTATGAATCGCCAAATTTATCAAAATTCTGTAAACTTTCAATTAGTACGAATCTGAATGCACAAGTCTATTAAACACTATTTAATCTACAACTGCCCAACTATAAAGGGTTTTATTGCATTCATAAAAAGTAATCAATACTCATTTTATCTAGTTAGGTAAGAAATATAAAGTATTGTGCAAAAGTTTTAGTTAGGTGTGAAAAAATGCTGGAAATTAAGAATGTTTTCAAAAACAGACATGTTTATTTTATCTTAACAAAAATCTAAATCAAATCAATATTTGTTGTGACCAACTCCACCAACTGGTTTGCACTCAAAACAGAATCAATTCTTCTTGTGGTGTTACGTAAAGTGTTACAGAAAAAAACAATAAGCATATTGTTAAAGTAGGTAAAAAATATTTATCAAATTTAGATTAACGCTTTTTGTATTTAATTTTAAACAAAATATTAAGTCACTGGAAAACTGGACTGCAAGGATTGCGATAAACCAACCTCAAGGTCCAGTGAGTGAACGCTGTAGAAGTGGGATTTCTCTGAATACTACCTATTCATTACATCTGGCCGCAACAACAAGGTAAAGGCTCAAGTGTAAAACTTTGATCTCAGTTGGCTCCTCAGAGGTTTGCTTTGATCTGCCTAAAGAGGCAGTGATTTTAATTTGATGATACTGTTTGCAGTGATGATATTCTCTAAACGCATGTGTGAGGTTTAATGATTAGCAGTTGTTACATGCCTATGTTCTCTGGGAGTTGAGATGCTTAATAGTGAATATGGTTTTAGCATAAGTTATTTTTTCTTCATTAGTCTGGATTTTAGATGGTTAATTGAATGAACTTTTCTATTTGAGATTGTAGGCACATGTGTAGGCCCAACTATATAACCAGATGTCTTTGTGCTTCAGGCACATCAGATAACAATAAAAAAATGCTACATATGTACCAGATACACAATACATGTGTCTTCTCATTGGTACCACATAGTCATTATTCTTATATAGAGATGAGTTAGAATTTTAATCAGTAGGTGTACACAGGAATTAATAAAATGTAATATAACCATAACACATTACCACAAGCTTACTAAAATGTATTTTAAACTATGGCTGATCCAGTAAACATTACAAATATTGAATAACCACAATCATGATACATATCTTCTAATGTTTTTGGTTTTTTTTTCAGCAACAGCAGCATATTGTCTATATTTCCTGTCTTTCACTGTGTCGATATAATATTGTAATAATGTCCATTGTCTCTTGTGACAGGCTATCCTTGCTGAATACTTCAGTATGTTTGGACCCAGATACAGAATATGTAATAGATGTGTATTTTAACCAACTGTCAAATGTTGCATTAAATGACAAAGTTTACATATTAATAGATTCGGTAAGTAACTTAAATTAATTGCATTGTAAACATGTAATCCTTCAATAATACATTATATACGCCATGTCATTTCATAAACAGTTCTAAGCATGATTACTGTAGGAAAGCAACATTAATTTCAAATTTACATAATCCTTTGTACTTTTTTTATTTGGAATACTAATAAAAACACTTTTTTGGCCCCTTCTAAAGCTTGGTCTGATTCCAAAACTTGATTCAGTTAACAATTTATGCAGCAAAGAGGAAGTAGAAGAATATGACTATTATAACTGCATTGAAATTGCTTCTGAAGTAGGGACAGAAATTCTTCCTCATGTGTGTGAGAGGCTCATTGGAAGTTTGTCTGCTCGCATGCATCATGGAGCAGTTAGTAAGTATAAGTTACCTTGTTTTTTTTTGGGGGGGGGGTTAGTATTGTATAGTTACTTGAAATGTATTGACATTACAGATACTATTTCTAGGTCCGAAGGTCCGCCATTTTGAATCTATGATATAGATATTTAAAAACAGATACTGCAATACATTTACCACTATCCATAGAATGACAATAGTATACTCCTACTTTTTAAATTAGCACGCTTACACTTATTGCAAAAGATATGTATAAATCTTAGTCTAAATATATTATCCTATACAGTAAACACTAGATGGCAGTATTCACTAACAAGCCTCATGGACCTCATTGCCTCAGCAATAGTGTAATGCACCAGCACATCTCAGTCCCCTTGCACCTTTAAAATATGTAGAACCTATGCATGTAACATACCAAATAGTTTAAATACCTAGTTTAAAAACAGCTAAAACAAAGTGGGCCAAATGTATTGAAATACGAGTAATAGTGAAGAATTTGTTTTAAGGAAATTCTGTTAACTTTCGACACAGAAGTGACCTTAACTTCTCCCACTATTATCTATTTTAATTGTATTGTGGTATTTTGCCATAAATGTCACTTCAACCATAATCAATGTATAATAAAGATTGTACTTTAAACATGTGGTCAGCTTTTTTGACAATTTCAGTATTGGTACAGAAAACTGTTGATCCCCTCTTAACAATGCTATTCCCATATATACATAGTAGTTAGCATGAGCACTTAAAAGGAAACTTCGATGTCTCATGCAGCCTCGTCAACAACTAATTTATATTAAAGTATTTTGTAAGTACTTTATCATATTTTTTACAAGATGCAGAATGCATATTAAAATGACTTACCTTTAGGAGCAGCTGAAACTCCAGAGCTTTAGCATAACGGTCCCGCGCCACATATTGGCTGCTTGAAAGAACCAATCAGTAGCAGTAGCTTTCTGAGTATGAGGGTCTCACTAGACCCTCCACACCTGGAGTCCTTGACGAGCACCAAGCTGTCTGGCGATATCACCTGGCAGGAGATGTGTTTAGTCACACACCTTTCACAGGGCCAACTATTTGTTTTAAGTCACTGCATAATGACCATTTATTATTACTCTGGCTTCATAACCAATATTTTGTCTCTTATTTATAGTATAACACTCCAAATGTCAATGATTATGATTTGTTAAAGATGTTAGTTTGTATTTAAGGTTATTAGCCCTGAGCCACATACATAGCTGTCAGGGAACATCAGATGAAATGAAGTTTTGCAGAATTTTCTTTTAACAGTCCTTTTAATATTTCTATTTCAGAATGCACATGTAATAAAGCTGGCTCACTAACTACCAGTTGCAGTAAATTTGGTGGTCGCTGTTCCTGCAAACCTAATGTTGTAGGTAGTTGCTGTGATAGGTGTGCTGTAGGCAGCTATGGATTTGGTCCCAATGGATGCAAAGGTAAGTCGTTGAATATTTGTAAATAATAGTAATAGTTTAAAAATATGCACCATATGGATCTGTGTAGTGTGCTATGATTCCATGCCCAGTCAAGCATTCTCTTCATTAATGGTGAATCATGGGCTCTAAACTCTACAGCCCAACCACTCCCTATCCCAAACCTACGATTTTGTATCTTAAGTGATTCCCATGCACTCAAGACAAACCTTTCTAACTGCTCCCCCTTCAATGTCTACCTTACTGTGCAGTGATGTAGACTTATTGAAGCATACCTTGTAAGCTGTACTGTAGTATCTCCTTCCTGAAAACAACTAACCTCCATATTTAATGATTAATGGCTATTCCACACAACCCTTAAATCAATGTATCAATTCCAGGGCTGTTCTTAATCTTATGATCATGGTAAAATACAGACCACAGGTAGACACCTGCAGAGGGTTAATCTAATTTGGGAATAGGAGAAGTAAACTCCTTTGGCATTGTCATCCATGCCATAATAAGAGCTTTTCCCAATAAAAAGTACTTGTGAGAGCTCTGTTGTCACTTGACCTGTTCAGAAAATGATCACTGCATTTTTTTCAACTCCCTACCCCGTAAAAATGTTTTCCTTCTCCCCTTCACCTAAAGTATCACTTTACTTTATGCTTTTTTTATCTTCATCTTTTTCATCTGCTTACAAATAAAAAAAACTGGTAATAGCAGATTTTTTAAACTGGCTTTGCTTCCACGTTTGTACAAGTAGCTTTTATATAAAAAAAAATGCCGTAGGGTATTGATATGTTTTGATTTTTCTTTTAGAGTGTGGCTGCCATAGTAAAGGTTCGATAAGCCCACTGTGTGATCAAGTGACTGGTCAATGCGCTTGCCGCAGTGAGATACAGGGCCGGTGGTGTGACAGTTGCCTGCCTGGCTACTATGGATTTCCTAACTGTAGGCCTTGTCAGTGCAATGGCAACTCAGAACTTTGTGATCCAGTCACTAGAGCTTGCCGGAACTGTAAAAAATTTACAAATGGGACTAACTGTGAACGGTATGACATAATCATTTAGCTATGAAATGTGTGCAAAAGATAGCTGTAATGTTAAATTGATTTATAATGAAACAGAAAAAGTGAACTGAAAATGTAATAACTTTAAACCCTTAAGGATACTGGACACGATATAACATTCTTGCAAAAGCATCATTTGAAGTCGAGGATATAGTAATATGTCCTTCACTACTGTCACAGATCTTGGCTAATTGCAGCTGTGATCGGTGGCAGGACTGCTGCTGCTGGCTACCCAGAGACTCAGAAAGACCAGCAACAACCACTAGGAAATACTAAATGTGATTGCTCAAAGAGCCAAGGTGCCTCTCTATTCTTCAATCTGATTGTGAAGCAGTGAGTGGCACAAGAAAGTGTTTTCATTTTTATACTTAGTAGATTTGGGCAAGTATATACAAAGAAATACACTTGATTGACTAATGTTTTGAAGGTAATTCGAATTGGGTGCAGCTAAACTAACTTGAGGAATACTGCTGAACACAAAATAGTTTTTTTTTCCTGTGGCCACTTATTCTCTGGTCACAAAAAAAGGACATGACAAAGTATGTTTTAAAGACACACAAAAAAGTTGCAAACTTTTGAAGTGATCTATGACAAAATGGCTGCCTGAAAATTGTCAAAATCATACTGGTGAAATACCCTGGGTTGTCTTTTCAGTAAGGTATAGTTTTGTGTGATGGTTTAGATATCTCTGACCAGTACTGACATTATGCTAAATTTAAAAGTGATGCAAACCTTGTAATCTTTGGCCTGTAACTTTCAAAATAGATACAAATTCCAAATCAGGGCAAGTTAATGAATATATTTTGGTTATTTTTTTCCATTGGCTGTAGATGTAAACTGTTTCTATACATATTTAAAAATGTGTTCTTTTCTAATAAAAAATGTCTTATATTTATACATTTATGGTGAAAAAATAATATAGAATTTGTGTGGTACACTAATTGAGAAAGAGGGAAATTACGGTTTAAGAAAGACATAGTAAAACATGAAAAGTGATAAGGTACAGGGTTTCTAAAATGTGTTTACAATAATGCCATGTACTCTGTAATGTTGAACATGACCGGGAAAACCCTGTGCTTATAACAGCTGGAATTCCCCTGCTCATTAAAATATACAAAAGTTTTGATTTTTTTTGTTTCAAGTAGGAGACAGCTAAACAAATTTTAGCTTGGAACAATAAAAAATAATAAAACCCATGTTTTAATCTAAAACATGGAGCTAACTGGAAACATGAGGATCAAAAGTGGGCAGTTTTACTATGAACATTCTTCACCATCATTGACCAAAACTGCAGTTGTGAAAATGAAAGCTAACAGAGAAAATAGCAAAAATACAGAGAATAGCTCTGAGAAACATAGTGGAAAAATTTGTAGTCTCCTTGTGTTTTAGCATTAGCTTGAACCACCCACCAAATTGTTTGCAGAGCTGGAGCTGACTGGGTATCTTGATGTAACCAGTGAATTGCATTTTCAAAATTAATATACCGTATTTGCTCGATTATAAGACGACCCCCCAAAATCTGAATATTAACTTAGGAAAAAAAGAAAAAGCCTGAATATAAGACGACCCTAAAGGAAAAAAGTTTTACCAGTAAATGTTAATTCATGTAAACTATTTTTTTAAATAAAAGCTATGATTGAGAAAAATATTTTTTTTGTTTTTATTTCCTTGTATTTTCCAACCTGTCCCCCAGTTACGCACATCTACCCCCAGGCTTGTCACACCAATATGGCACTGTGGCCCATGATATGCCTTTTAACCCTCTATATGCCATTGTGCCCCATGGTATGCCTTTTGACCCCCTATGTGCCACTCTGCCTCCAGAAATGCCTTATACCCCTATATCCCATTCTGGCATTTAGGGGGTTAAAATGCATATTATGGGGCAGTGTGGCATATAGAGAGAGGTATAAGGCATTCCAGGAGGCAGAGTGGCATTAAGGGAGTTAAAAGGCATTGTATAGAGCACTCTGCCTCCAGAAATGCCTTATACCCCTATATGCCACTCTGGCATTTAGGGGGTCAAAAGGCATATTATGGGGCAGAGTGGCATATAGGGAGGTATAAGGCATTTCAGGAGGCAGAGTGCTCTATTAAATGCCCCCTTAACGCCACTCTGCCTCCTGAAATGCCTTATACCTCCCTATATGCCACTCTGCCCCATAATATGCCTTTTAGCCCCCTAACTGCCAGAGTGGCATATAGGGGTATAAGGTTTTCCAGAAATGCCCTATGCCCCCATTTAACACACACACGCACACACACACACTTATCGGTGCTTCCAATTTCCTGCTGTATTGCCGGGGCAGCGGGTTGACGTCTCCTTCCACTGCAGCGGGAAGGAGGTGGAGTTGGCAGCGGGGGTTTGTCTGCGTCTGTCGCGCATACCTTCCCCGGCTGTCAGAGATCAGAGTTCCCCGCACCAGTGCGGGGAACTCTGATCTCTGACAGTCGGGGAAGGTATGCGCGACGGACGCAGACAACCCCCGCTGCTAGCCACACCTCCTTCCGGCTGCAGCGGACGTTGTCTACGCGGATCGCGTAGACGTCAACCCGCTGCCCCGGCAATACAGCAGGAAGCACCGGTAAGTGTGTGTGTGGGGGGTGTTAAATGGGGGGGGGCAGGAGGATCCAGGTCCCCTGCAGCGGTGCGGGGGATCTGGATCTTAGTCTCATAATCAGACCTCTATTTGAGGTCTGATTAGAAGACGACCCCGATTAGAAGACGAGGGGTATTTTTCAGAGCATTTGCTCTGAAAAAAACCTCATCTTATAATTGAGCAAATACGGTACTATAAAATACTCTTTTTGCTTTAAGGGAAAAATGACATCTAATTTATTTGTCATAGGTGTATTGATAATTATTTTGGAAACCCAGTTTTGGGACTTCCTTGCCGTCCGTGCATGTGTCCAGGCTCCCCCACAAGTAACCAATTCTACGCACATTCCTGTAACCAAGATCCGAATGGCCTGGTAGTGGTTTGCAACTGTCTTCATGGTTACACAGGTATGCAATCCAGTTTTGCTATATCATTATATTGTTTTTTTTGCTATATTATCATGATGGAACTAAAATAAGCTCAGAAAGAATAAAAAAAAAAGAATAATAACTATTATTATTTATACAAACAAAGTAAAACAAAGTAAAACAAGCGTGTCCCAAGTGTGGTTAGGTTACAGCCAGGTTGTATATGGGCGCTGTGACAAATACAGTCTTGTATTATCCAGCATGGTTGCAGGTGGCCACCATAATTATCACTTGCATTTATAGTGGTTTTACCCTTAATCTTAATGGGGCTGTACTCTAGGAGGGGGTGGGTGTATTTTATGCTCATAGTGTTTCTTTTAATCTCGTTTTTCCCATTAGGAAGGAATTGTAATAAGTGTCCTCTTGGATTTTATGGAAATCTAGACAGTGGAGAGGTCTGTTTACCATGCCAATGCAATAATAATACTGATGTAACAGATCCTAAATCCTGTGACAAGATCACTGGAAAATGCTTAAAATGCTTGCACAATACCTATGGTGCAAATTGTGAATCCTGCTTGCCAGGCTATTTCGGGTCAGCCCTTCGCCAGAGCTGCACAAGTAAGTGGAAAATGTCTATATAATATTCAATGTATAAAATTCTCCAGTTGTATAAAATACTACCCGATGTGAGGTTTATACTGCCAAAAATCCAATTTTAAATAAATGTAAGAGACGAGTTATTTGTATCATGTGTGAGTAAACTCATCTAGATTTCACAGGTTTCAAATATACATAAACCAGATATAAGGAGCTTATCCCAAGAACATGCTGGGAGGTTAAAATAATAAGTGAAATATCACCAAGCATGCAGCCCCATATTCTGGCCTAGTCCTAACATGGCAACAGTCCCAATTCCACATTGCCAGGGACCAATCACCTTGCTGGGAGACTAGGCTCCCAAGTACCCTCTGCTCAATGAGCTGCTTGAATGTAAGAGAGAACTCCCGTTCCCGAGAACGCTCATTTACATAACTTTGAGTATATCAGATGTTCAGTTTGGGCAGCTGTATTGGGATTGTAGGGAGAGGCAGGAGCGGGTGAGGTCTGAGATATGGCCACCTACCCACCTTAGCCCAAGAGCCACCTGTCAACGCTCAGCTGCTGAGCATCCCAAGGTGGCCATACATGAGCTGCTATAAATGTCTCTGCTGCAGCAGTGGGATGGTGCCCGCAAATTGGGGCTGTCTGCGAAACTTGAGAGGCATGTATTTACACTAGAGGGAACTCAATAGTATTTCTCCCCCTGCATCATGTGAGAGTTATGACATGTCCCAGCACTTAACACAGAGTACGCACAGTCCTAGGATAGCAACCCCCACCCGACATCTTATCCGGGTGAAGTACTGCCTCTCTGGGGTGGGGTCTTGACACTCACCTCCCTTTTGCCCTGTAATCATCAGTGCATCAGTGGGCAAGTTCCCAGGTATGCTTATCCCTGACAGTTGTAAAAATGAATCCCATATTAATATACATCAATTAATTACATTTAATGCATGGCTTTGTCATTTCACAATAAAAGACGACATTAATTTTCGCTTAAGCTTTGCCCAGCATGACTGATAATTCCCACAGTGACAATGCTATAATAGACCACATAGTGTATAATACCCTATATGGACAAAGGTCCATCAGACCCATTGCCACAGGTATATAAAATCAAGTACCTAACTGTCTGCATTTAGAAACATTTATGAAAAAAATGGGTAGTTCTGTAGAACACAGTGAATTCAAGCATGGTACTGTGATAGGATGCCACCTTTACTATAAGTCAGTTCATGAAATATCATCCCTGCTATATATTCCATGGTCAACTATAAGTGGTATTATTGGAAAGTGGAAACATTTAGGAACAGCAGCAACTAAGGCACAAAGCGGAAGACCACATAAAGTCACAAACCGGGGTCGCCGAGTGTAGCGGTGCATGGTGCATAAAAGTCGCCAAAGCAATTACTGGTTCATAGCTGAAGAGTTCCAAACTTCCACTGGCATTACCATATTTGCTCAATTATAAGACAAGTTTTTCCTAAAAAAAGGTATAAACCCTTTAAAGCTGACTTTGCTAACATGGATAAGTTATAATGCCAAAAAAGTTATAGTGTGTTGTGTTTTGATTTTTCTTTTAGAGTGTGGCTGCAATAGTAAAGGTTCTACAAGCTCACTGTGTGATCAAGTGACCGGTCAATGCGCTTGCCGCAGTGAGATACAGGGCCGGCGGTGTGACAGTTGCCTACCTGGATACTATGGATTTCCTAACTGTAGGCCTTGTCAGTGCAATGGCAACTCAGAACTTTGTGATCCAGTCACTGGAGCTTGCCTGAAGTGTAAAAAATTTACAAATGGGACAAACTGTGAACGGTATGACATAATCATTTAGCTATAAATAGATAACCCTAATGTTAAATTGATTGAAAATGAAACAGAAAAAGTGATCTGAAAGATACATAACTTAAAAAAAGACATGCACAGCAGTGTGTGCGGTTGCTACTCTGAAGGAAAACATGGAAATTTTCACAATTTTACACTACCATATAGTGTGAAATCTTCTACATATAACTGGAATTCCCCTGCTCATGAAAGACAAAGGTTTTTTGTTTCTAAGAGGAGATGGATAAAGAATGTCAGCTTTGTATAAGAAAAATATAAAATCCACATTTTAATATGAAATATGCGCCTAACTGGTGCCCATGAAGACCAGTAAATTATTAATCCCTCAAACTGCCAAAAGTTCCCACACCCTCTTTTGTCTTTGCAAGACATAACTCTCCAATCACATAAGTGGGTAATTTATTATAAAAATGTTACTGGCACTGACCAAAATTGCAGCTGTGAAAATAAAAGCTACAAAAAAAGGGAAAAGAGAGTAGCTCCAAGAAACATGGTTAAAAAAGTAGCCTCACAGATTAAAATGTTTTAGTGTACGCTAAGAGACATTACCTCTTCAGTCAGGGGTCCTAGAGATTTATGTGCAAGCTTTATCTCAACGGCCAGACTGAGAATAAAAGTGTGCTTTTGACAATTATTATATTGCAATTATTATGTATAAGTAAATTAACAAGGAAGAAAAAAATGCCTACTTCAAGAGGTTTTAATGTTATGTATATGTTATAAAAAGACCACTAGACCTCTAAGGACTTTACTTCTCACTGAGCTGCACTAACGCTTGAAGCCCTCTCCACAGGTGGTTTATTTATGGGCTCCTTAAACACTTTAATACTTAATTAGATGTGAGGAAGTTTTTACTCATCTGTACAGAAGGTTTGTTAGCTATTTTCATGAGTTGCTGAACACTTATTGAACTATCCTTAAGCTTTAACCCTCAGGCTTGATAAATACATATAGGGTGATTGGTACTAATACAGCAGGATCATTGTAGCTACACTAAAATACTCATGAACAAAGAAGTGGGTGTCAGATAAAGTTTGAGATACTCTAAAAGTGGCCTCAAGATACTGTCAGTTTTGCACAGAAAGGGGATATCTTTATGTAACCAAAGGGCAGTCAATATTAATCTGTGATTCACCAATGAGTTAATTTAAAACATGCACCCATGCTTGCCCTCTCTATACATAACCCTTACTGAGAAAAAAGATGTCTGATATTATACGCTTACACTGTAGCTATTAAATTAGTTTGTGTCCTGCCACATGATGTTCAGTGGTTGATGGGCTGCTTAGCCAATCAGCGCCTGAACTCCCTGTTAAACTATTTTTTTTAGTTCAGCTACCCGAATGTTATTAAGAGACTGAACAAGATAAATGCAAATTGCTTTTCTCCCAGTACACACAAGAAGTGGTTAGCGTGTTATAATAATCTTCAGCTTTTATTAAAAGTGATCTTCAAACGTAGATACTATAAAATGCAGTTTTTGTTTAACGAGAAATGTGACGTTATTTATTTGTCGTAGGTGTATTGATAATTATTTTGGAAATCCAATTTTGGGGCTTCCTTGCCTTCCGTGCATGTGTCCAGGTTCCCCCACAAATAACCAATTCAATGCACATTCCTGTAACCAAGATCCTAATAGCCTGGAAGTGGTTTGCAACTGTCTTCATGGTTATACAGGTATGCAATCCATTTTTGCTATATGATTATTTTATTTTTTGCTATATTATCATGATGGAACTATAAGTTTAGATTTCTAATATATATTATTATTTATACAAACATACTTTATCTCCCATAAAAAGGTATTAACAAGTGTTTTCCAAGTGTGGTTAGGTTACAGCCAGGTTGTATGTGGGTGCTGTGACAAATACAGTCTTGCATGATCGCAGGTGGTCACCCTTACTCACCCTTAATCTTAATGGGGCTGTACTCTTGGAGGGGAGAAGTGTATGTTATTTTCATGGTGTTTCTTTTAATCTCATTTTTCCTATTAGGAAAGAATTGTAATGACTGTCCTAGTGGATTTTATGGAAATCTAGACAGTGGAGACGTCTGTTTACCATGCCAATGCAGTAATAATATTGATGTAACAGATCCTGAATCCTGTGACAAGGTCACTGGAGAATGCTTGAAGTGTTTGCACAATACCTATGGTGCAAATTGTGAATCTTGCTTGCCAGGTTATTTTGGGTCAGCTCTTCATCAGAATTGCACAAGTAAGTGGTAACTGTCAATATAACATGTAATATGTACATTTCACCACATGTATAAAATACTGCCTGATGGGAGATTTATGTGGGGGTCTGAGATCTAGTCACCCACTTTACCTAAACATCCACCTCCCAGCTGTACAGTATCTCTGTGGCTACATGGGAGCTGCAATAAAGGTCTGTTCTGCGGTTGCAGGACCAAAATTCATGGCCGTCCCTTTAAAACTAGGACTTTACACTACAGAGAGTTTAATAGTATCTCTCTCCCTGTGCCACATGTGGGATAACACAATATGTACCTACAGACACTAAAAGGTCTAGGATAACAGCCCCCATAAATACACTACTAAGAATGAGCACAGAAGAGGGAACAATTGTCACCCTTGTGAGGGGCACCCTTGAGCTCCTCATTCACAATCCATCTGTACTTCTTGTTTTTGCTTCCTCTTTCTGAGGTTCTTATGGTCGGTGAACCAAAATTCTTTATTGCCCAGCATAATAGCAAAAATTACCCAAGTAATTTAAAAGTATATGGTATATAATATTGTGGTCTGCAATCTAGTACATACATCCCATACAGCTAGGTTCTATAGCAGTGCATAATTAATATTATCACACAAAAAAAGAACACAAAAAAAGTTCGACAATAAGTCCAGGGAAATAAAAAAAAGAATTAAAAGCATATACACACTACAACACTCTGTGGGAATCCCACTATCCCACAATAACAATAGTATAAACAAAGGTAATGTCCTCTAGTGTGATATAAGAATCACACACCCATCCATAGCTGGAATGTGGATATCTGCAATGGATAAAAGCCTTCATAGAGCAGTACAGCAACGATTTTAGCAGAAAAAAGGTGGCCAAAATGGGCTCTCACCTTGCCTGGAACCCGTGGCCTGGTTCCGGGTATAAACAGCACTGTGCTGACTTAGGGCAGCACTCCCCCTTTAGGGTAAACAGTTTGGGCAGTTTGGGCAGGTGAGTATAAAATGCACAGCTTATAGTCTAAAAGTATGTTTAATATTCATATACAAGATAAATATATTATTAAAACTCAGTGTTAAAATGAATGCTCAAGTGTCCTCTCCCAAGTCACCGATACGCGTTTTGCCCGTGGGCTTCCTCAAGTCGGTATGATATCGGTGACTGAGGAGAAGGACAATATTCACTTGTGAAAGAGGTGATGACATTCAAAGAAATCTCTTTGTGGAGGAAGAGGCCTACACTTAATGTCCGCCATACACTGCATGGCGACAGACGCCCGTTTTAAGAGTTTAGGAGGCAAACTTTTTAATACATCTTTGCTGCCTGCCACCTAGTGAAGGCAGATGGGCCTGTTGCTTTAGCTTCATCATCCCCTGTGTTAATCAGCTTAATTATATTATAATAAAAATACTTTTAGTACAGCATGGTATATTCTTATGGGCTGAAACAGTATATGCCAAGCTCAATGCTTTCATATAATTGTGTGATGTTAAAATTGACACACAGCTTCAGAAATAACCTGGGGAAATTTACAATAAGATAATGCCAGTCTTCTATAGAAATATTTTTTTGTTTGTGTACTAATGCTGTTCAACAATTAAAAAGAAAAAAAATCCAGCAGACAGATCATTTGTATAATATATTTTTATTTTAGGTTGTGACTGTAACCCATTGGGAACTAATGCAGCGAACTGTTTAATGTATGAAGAAGTTGGAGAATGTGTATGTGATAAAACTACCGGGCAGTGTCCTTGCCTACCTAATGTGATCGGTATTAACTGTGACACGTGCGCATCTGGATACTGGGGTATGACGAATGGGAAAGAATGTCAGCCATGTGACTGCAATCCAAATGGTTCTTACGGAAAACAATGTAACCAGGTATGGAAATCCCCCAAACCCTAATATAATCCAAAATAAAATATATCCATAATAAATAAAAAGTATTATTTATTTACTGAACTTTTTTTATATATAGCTAGTCTCTATTAACATATATTTAAGTATACAGAGTTAATGAAGAAAAACATTAAATATGTTTAAACTTGTTGTTCCAACAGTTAACAGGGCAATGTACTTGCAAGCCAAAATATAAAGGACAGAAGTGTGATCAATGTATAGATAATTACTATGGGAATCCAAAGGTTCAATGCACATGTGAGTACAAATAAAATTATCATCTTCTGCTTTTAGACACTTAAATGGTCCGATACGTGATTCTAATAATGCGGTGCATTTCAATAAATCTATGTCATTGTGCCTCACCACCACTTAATCTTTTGTACACTTTAAGGTTAGCTGAACTCTAAAAACACAAGTCTTGTGTGTATACTTTAAACGTATACACACATTTCTTATTTGTGTTTTTTTTGTGTTTTATATGCGGGCTCACTCAACTCTATTAAGAACAAGTTCCATGACATTCTACCAGCCACAACATCCTTATGTTTCTTAGAAGAAATATCTTATTTTACATTTTTCCATATTTTGCTTTGTGTCAAGCAATGTTTTGTCTTCCTGTAGCCTGTAAATGCAATTTGGAAGGCACGCAAGAGCCTTACTGTGATAAAGACACCGGAGCATGCAACTGCAAGGTTGGAGTTACTGGAAGATACTGTGACCAATGTGCCCCTAAATTTAAGCAAGAATTTCCAAAGTGTCCCCGTTGTCACATGTGCTTTGACCCATTGGACTCTGAAGTGACAACGCTGTCCCATGCTGTCCATGGCTTGGTCCGGCTCGCGGCTAATATTGGGCCCGACAGAAATGCACCTGTCTGTGAAGTGCAGATTGATATACTTAAAGAAAAACTCACTAAGATAGAGAAGATATTCCGCAGTCCTATTTTTTCACCCCAGAAATATAAGCAGGTGAAGAGCTATTATGACCTCATAAGGTAATCATTTTAAACATTTGAGCTTTGCGTCTTTATATAAGACTCTTTTCTTGCGTCTTGAGGTTTTGTTAGATTCCATTTCTCAACAGAAAACAAATAGATGTGTCCTATCAAATTAAATAAGGCATAATGTATCTCCATACTTCTGTAAAATGTTTTCTGGTAGTAATTAATCTTACCCATCAAGGACAGCATGATTTCCAGCTGTTCCGGTTGCAGAAACAGAGATTATGTTTTACCAGTAATTACATATACATAAAATTACCATTTATTGAAAGTAAAAGAACAAACTTAATTTACTTCCATATTGATGTAAAAACCTAGGTGCATAAATGAAACGTACAAATCTAGCTTTGGGATATTCTCCTGAGACACTACCACAAACAAATTGTAAAATATCTGCATACATTGTCAATGGTTAGATCTTTATGCAAGCATTGCAATATACTATTGGAGGGAACCCTAGCAATCTTGGGAGGATTTTTAGGCTGTGTATTTCAAAGAAACAATACCTGTTACTTAGACAACCACCTGCATATAGTTGGTTGTTTAGGCTAAACAAAAAGTGGTAATCGAGAATCTTGCAATCATCCTTATGATGATATGTTGCCATCTCCTGCTTGTTAGCCAGGATGAACTGTCATTGAAGAGACCTAAAGATCAAAGGCAACGTAAAAGATTAAGAAGATACCGCATGTTTTAACACTAAAATCAGCATCTCAAAATCTTGTTGTAACTACTGAAAGAATGATATATTTTTCAGGCAAAAATTCAGCAAGTTAAAGGTTAAAGATTATGGAGATTACAATGAGATTCCTAAAATGAACAGAACAATAGGGAATATGGAGAAGGAGATTGATGAGCTATTTAAAGAGCTTGATAAAGTAAAAAGGAAGCAGGAGAAAGAAAATGTAATCAGGGCTAAAGGTGAGTGCTAAATTACAGTGGATTTGTTTGCATTGTATCTTGTTTGTATTAGCACAGCATGATTGTGACAATTTGTCATCTGCCACATATACATGCTACAACTTGCTAAAGGCAGGATTTAAAACATTTCTGATCGGGACCAAAGATTCCTCAAGGATTGACATGACACGTGATAAAGTTATACCAAAGACCACATTCCATAAGTTCATTGTTGTTCTGTTTTGCACTTGATACTCTGTTAGTCTGTTCACCGTTTAAATAACATCTAATATATATATATATATATATTTGTACACAGTAATTGTTTGGGAAGCCACATCATGAATCGCATTTCCCTTGACATACCCTCATACAATGGTAGAACATGCACATTTCAAATGTACCTCAAGGATTACCATTTAAACCTCTATACACTCTGGTTATGCTTCCTTCTGTCCACTCTGATTGCAGCTCTGATTGTTGCTGTTCTTGTTTTAAGCATTATTTTGCTTTTGACTATGAATGTTTGTGTTCCTTTTGCTACAATAGGAATTCTCCACTGAAATCTCTACTTTTACCCTATAGACTGTTTACGCATAGTGTCTTACCTGACTCTACTTCCCGGTAGGCAGCAAACGCCAAGTGAAATCTAAGGATCAGGAGGTTTAAATGAAGGGCAATACGCAGGCTAAAAAAAAGAATCATTATAGTAGAACAAGAAACGTAGTGTTTCTAGAACAAGGGTTGACTGGCCCAGAGGAACAAAGTAAAGATGAAAACTAAAAAAAAATATATATTATATAGATTTTGTATGCATTATCTGAATGCTTAGGGATAACTATTGTGAAGCCCCTGACTGACTAGTTAAAATAAGCCAGCCAAGCCAATTGTAAGCTCTGGAAACATTAACTGGAGTAGAGAATGGTTAAACACTCCAACAACTGCATATGTATAAATTCCAACAATGCTTGCCAGGTGTCCTCTCTAACCTCATGGACATGTGTGTGCTTTCTAGTTTTTCTAGTAGAAGCAGCCCTAAAACTATAAGCCCACTGACTGCTATAGATTTTTAATTTAGTTCAGCATTGTGCCTTAATCTAAAGAAGCAAGATTTCTTTTCAGTCTAACACGAAACTACTTTTAAACATGTGGCTTTAAACTCCTGTTTATATTGACTTGGACGTCTATTGAATTTCTAATGTTTTTTTTCCTTCAGCTTTCGAAGAGTCTTTTGACAAAATCACCAAACACTATAAAATATCTTTATCTGCTGGAGAACAGATACGGGATGTTACTCCAATTATCAAAACAGCAACTAAAACAAGGAAACAAATTGTTGCAGCATTAAGTAACCTAGATGCAAGAGACAAACAAAATTCAGACAAGATAAATAAAATGACATCTCTTGATATCAGAAAAATGAATCAAATGGTAAGACCGAATTCAAATAATTCTAATATTAGTATTTTAGCATGAAGAGTTTTTGTGGCATTAACACATTAAACAAAAAACAAGAATTGGATCGGATTTTCAACATTGACTTACATATATGCATTAGCATTTCTGGTAAAGGGTTAAATGTACTTGTTATTTGTAATGTATCATCTCTAAGTGTAGATATGTAGGTCTTCATCCTGATTTACTAAAGTGATGCCATCCCATGGATAATGTAGCTTCTTTACATCTTGCAAACAAACTATTGCTATTAAGTAAGATGCCTACACACAAACACATTGGCTAAGATGGAGAAACTTCCAACTGAAATATTTACAATAGTATCTTGTTCGGTTTCCTGATATGGACATGTTTTCCCACTGGTATAATTACAGGGATTGCATCAGAGCATACCCTGCCTGTTCCTGCACAAATGTCTATTCTCATGTTCCATAAGAGAAAGATTGATCAGAACACAAAAACCTTACCTCAAGAGCTAAGTTATAGTGGAAGGGGCAAGCAGCAGCTTATGTTGGGACTTTTGCTACTTGAAACCTATCTAATTCTATGTAAAGTGTATTAAAGATTTTTAAAATAGTGAGACTTACGACCTTCTTGAGAGATTTTATTAACTAAAGGCTAGGGCACAATTTCAAGGAAGTTATGCAAATTTTAGTTTAGCAGCTAAAACTATAGCATGATTGAAGCATAAATAAACGGCAGACTTTCAATTCATCACGCATATAATTAATATGTTATTTTTGGAATATACTGTTACTGTAATATTAGACATACATAATGTTTTGTATTTCTCCTCTGGGCAGGTTTGTGGAACTGTCTGGGACTTTCCTTGTAATGTTGCACCTTGTGGAGGAGCGTTATGCAAAGACAGGTTTGGAAATAGAAAATGTGGTGGACCAAACTGTAATGGAGCTCTTCCTCTAGCCAATAGTGCACTGAAGAAAGCAAATGAAACAGGTCTTAAAATAAGTACATTATCATATCGTCTCTTTGATGCTGAGAAACGGGTAAGCAATACCAGTTGTGGAAAATATGTGTTTAGATACTTTATAATGTGTTTGACAAAACAGGAGACCTAAGCTTTTACTATTTCAAACTGCTTTCTCTGACCAACAAGCATTGCCTGTAAGAAAGTGGTCCTCAAGTCTCTCAAGACTGGCCATCTGGCAAACTGGGCAAATGTCCAGTGGCAGATTTAGCCACAAACTTTATCTTTACTGCGGCTCCAGTAGCAGATTGGGTTCTACAGCCTCCAACTGGATACACACGGCCGCAACAGAGCAACAGTGGAGAGTGCAACCTTGCTTATCCAGCCAGTGGTTGTATGTATGTAACTTAATGGCTTCTGGCCTTAAAGTGCCAGGTCTGCTTTAGATCCCCAGCCTGACCCTGAGCTGAGATGTAGGAGCAGAGACCATATCTTCATAAGTATACTACATTTGCAAAAAATATCTGCAATGGGAAAAGTTTTGATAAATGGATATGTTTTTTTAAGCTATTTCACGTTTTGCTGGGGTGATTGAAAGAAATTTGGGCTTGGCATGAAATTATTCCAGTGACAGATGTCTGAGTTTGCAACAAGTTATAATACTGAAATCCACCTGAATTATCAGGTTAACGACAAACAAAATTTAAGTTGCAAAACCTTTCAGGAAAAAGACATGATTACCGTATTGGCTCGAATATAGGCCGCACCCGAATATAGGCCGCACCCTAAAAGTTAGGTGCTTTTTTAAAGAAAAAAATTTCTTAGTAAAAAAAAAACAAACACTTAGTGGAACAGATATGCTGCCACTCTGCCCTCCCCAGACATGGTGCCACTCTGCCCGCCCCAGACATGGTGCCACTCTGCCCTCCCCAGACATGCTGCCACTCTGCCCTCCCCAGATATGTTGCCACTCTATCCCCCCCTGAGATATGCACTCTGCCCCCGAGATGTGACCCCCCCGAGATGTGCTGCCACTCTATCCCCCCCTGAGATATGCTGCCACTCTGCCCCCAAGAGGTCCCCCCCCCTAGACTTACTGGTGCAGACTCCCCGGGGTCTTGCAGGGCCGGCGGGGGACATCTACGCAGTACACGTATTCAACTTCCGGTGCTGGCACTTCCGCCATGGGAAGTGCCGGCAAGGAAGATTGTTAGCGTACGTCGCGCAGATGTTCACCGGCTGCGGCGATGCAAGCGTTAACAACCTCCGCTGCCGGCACGTCTGCACGATGTGCATTAACAATCTCCCTTGCTGGGACTCCCCCCGTGGGAATTCACGGCAAGGGAGATTGTTAAAGCACAATGTGCAGATGTGCCGGCAGCGGGGGCTGTTTACGCGCATTGCCGCTGCCGGTGAACGTCTGCACGATGCGCTTAGACAACCTCCCGTGCCGGCACTCCCCCCATTGAAAGTGCTGACAGGGGAGGCTGTCTGGGCGTATCAGAGAGTAGGATACGCGTCCCCTGCACCGCTGCGGGGGATCTGTATCCTAACCCTGCTGCCTTCCCGGGGCCCGGAACTGCATGTCCCGGGCGTCGGGCGATACGAATTGCGCATTCCTGCGCTGGACCCCGAATATAGGCCGCACCCCTACTTTAAAGACTTAAAGTGGGGGGGAAAAGTGCGGCCTATATTTGAGCCAATACGGTATATATCACATATTCAAAACATTCTATCAGTTGTTTCTAGCAATAATAACAATAATATGACTTTGAAGTGTCCTTGTTTTTGGAAGAAAAGCACATTGTGTAATTAAAAGAGCATCAAATTGATCAGAAATACAGTGTTGGTGTTGTTAATGTTGCAAATGACAATTGTAGCTGGAAATGGATGATTTTTACTGGAATGTGTTCGTAGAGGGCCATTATCAGCAACCATCACACCTGTGTTTTAATGACATGTTGTGTTAGTTAATCTAGGTTTAAAAGGCTTATTGAGCAATATAAACCATTTTGCAATTATGTTGGTACAGCTAGATATTTTCTTTTTTACCATGAAAACAGCTAAGTGACCCCAAACTTTTGAACAGAAGTTTTTGCCAAATGTAAAGGCGTTTACAGGCTGCATCACAGGTAGTGTCTCCATGTTTTCCGAATCCCTACATCTCTTTAATGTTTCTTGTCTTGGCATAATGCCTAAATACTGTTTGTGCTTAAGTAGCACCCTGTGCATTAGGTGCCAGCAGCACTACAGGAAACAGTCAAAGTCAGAAAACTCTCTTGATAAAACCAGTCTGGGTACTAAGTTCACAACTTACTTATTGTGCTTTACAGTACTCAAACTAGCAAAGTTAAAAAAAATGAAAAAATTGCAAAACAGAAAAAATAGGAAATGTATTTATCAACGATATGACTACTTGAATGAAATGTCTCCAATGCTACAGCACATATATTTCTTTCTAGTTGAGAGAAGGCCTCGATTTTATATTATTTCATGTAATCATTTTGTTTTAGATCGAGAGCATTAGACAACTGGCAGAAGATACAAAGTTGAAGGCTTCCAAACTAAACAAAACTTTGAGCAAGGCCATGGTAAAGTTGGAAGCAGATCGGAGCCGTTCAAAAGAACTCATTAAGAGTGTTAAGGATTTCCTATTAGGTGAGTAACATAGTAACATAGTTCATAAGGTTGAAAAAAGACCAAAGTCCATCAAGTTCAACCTATATACATATTGTGTCCCTACTGTGTTGATCCAGAGGAAGGCAAAAAAACCCTTATGAAGCAGATGCCAATTGCCCCATACCAGGGGGAAAATTCCTTCCCGACTCCAAATATGGCAATCAGAATAAATCCCTGGATCAACGTTCTGTCCCTATTAATCTAATATCCATAACTTGTAATATTATTGCTTTCAAGAAACACGTCCAGGCTCCTTTTGAACTCTTTTATTGAGTTTGCCATAACCACTTCCTCTGGCAGAGAGTTCCATAATCTCACCGCTCTTACTGTAAAGAACCCCCGTCTGTGCTGGTGTAGAAACCTTCTTTCCTCCAACCGTAGAGGATGTCCCCTTGTTATAGATACAGTCCTGGGTATAAATAGGTCCTGGGAGTGATCTCTGTACTGTCCCCTTATATATTTATACATAGTTATTACATCCCCCCTAAACCGTCTTTTTTCCAAACTAAATAACCCTAATTCTGATAATCTTTCTGGGTACTGTAGTCCTCCCATTCCCCTTATTACTCTGGTTGCCCGTCTTTGAACCCTCTCCAGCTCCACTATATCTTTCTTGTACACTGGTGCCCAGTACTGTACACAGTATTCCATGTGTGGTCTGACTAGTGACTTGTACAGTGGTAGAATTATTTCCTTGTCGTGGGCATCTATGCCCCTTTTGATGCACCCCATGATTTTATTTGCCTTAGCAGCAGCTGCCTGACACTGGTCGCTACAGGTAAATTTACTGTTAACTAAAACTCCTAAGTCGTTTTCCATGTCAGTCGTCCCCAGTGTTTTCCCATTTAATACATATTCCCAGCCTGGATTTTTCTTCCCCATGTGCATAACCTTACATTTATCTGTGTTGAACCTCATCTGCCACATCCCAGCCCAAGCCTCCAACCTATGCAGATCCATTTGTAATCGTGCACTGTCCTCTATTGTGTTAACCACGTTACAGAGCTTAGTATCGTCTGCAAAGATTGATACTTTACTATACAATCCCTCTACAAGGTCATTAATAAATATATTAAAAAGAATAGGACCCAAAACTGACCCCTGTGGTACCCCACTAGCAACAGTAACCCACTCAGAGTATGTACCATTAATAACCACCCTCTGTTTCCTATCACTGAGCCAGTTACTTACCCACATACACACATTCTCCCCCAGCCCAAGCATTCTCATTTTATGTACCAGCCTTTTATGTGGCACCGTATCAAATGCTTTGGAAAAATCAAGATATACGACATCCAGCGATTCACCCCGATCCAGTCTTGAGCTCACCTCCTCATAAAAGCTGATCAGGTTAGTTTGACAGGACCGATCCCTTGTAAACCCATGCTGATATGGAGTCATACACTTATTTTCATTGAGATACTCCAAAATAGCATCTCTTAGGAAACCCTCCTAGTTTCCTGAAATGTTATCTCCTGAGGATCCCTCCCTTTAACTGCAATCCTCAATTCAACATTAGTGAGGAGATAGATTTAAAAAAGTTTTTACAATGTTTGGTTCATCTCTTCTGCTATTCATTATGGTTTATCTCGCTATTTGAAAACATTAGTGAATTTGTGAGAGTTTAGAATAAACTTTGTTGTTAATCTTTGCTTTGTAAATAGGTGATTTTTTAGGACAATTTAATATGACTGCTGTTTTCTTTTAGTTAAAGGAGGGTTGTGCTATGGCTAGCAAGATGGAGAAACAGCAAGCAGTCAACATCAGGATTGGGTGAAACACAATAAAAGAACTATAGGCCAAAAGTAACATAGTCTGGCTTTTCCCGCCCCCTCGCTCTTGGTAGAGAAGGTTCCCAAGTATGCCTTATTCCTACCAGTCTAAAAACTATAACTGTTAACCCAGAGGTTACGATAACCCATGTCCTGGCCAGATACACTCAAGTGAAGAACCTATCCTTGTTTAAATGCACAGGCTGATATCAAGCAAACTGCAAGGCAGAAAAAGAGTTTTGAGTAAAAATATCATAAGCAGACTACATTTTATCCAATCTTATACGATATCTTTGAAGCTGGGTCTTTTAAAGTAAATAAAAATACATATATGGTTTAGTTCATACTGTAATACTACCTGTTTATATTAAATAATCCAGCTTGCATTTTTTATTGTTATATTGCTTGCAGATAGCACAGTACTGTACTATTGCCCAAAAAGGGGTACCCCCAACACACCACAGGAAGTCGGTAAGGCTTTTCTCATGAATGAGTTATTCATTATTGGTAAATAGTGTTTCCTTGCTATTTAAAGAGACAGTGTAACCCCCTCTCATTTTATTTTTTGTTTCTTCATTTCACAATGCAAAATAGTCTAAATTTAAAAATGGTTTAATGTTTTGGGGGGTTTTTTCACATTACTGTAGCTATTAAGGCTGTAGAACACTTTGATATGTTTAAATGTGGCATACATTCTGAGCTCATAGGAAAGAAGGATACCAAGGAAGGGAAAATGGACAGAGAGGGGCAATTGGGAGGTATATAATTACCGCCAGTCAGCTCCAGTGCTGATAGCAATCCTATTAATTTCAGTGAGAGTGCTTTCCTATCAGTTATTGGCTGCTTGTTAGACCGTGGAAGATGAGGGCATCTTAGGGCATAATATTTTAATATGCATTCTTCCTCAGTGGGGCAGTCAGGGACAGTAAACCATCCCTGAAATTGTAGCAGTTGACCTAGTAGATACTATGCAAATAGTGCCAGTCTTTTTTTTCTCCTATGTTTCAGAAGCTTTTGTATACCCTGAAGAAATAGAGAAGGTAGCGAATCAAATTCTTGCCATTAAGCTGCCTGCAGCCCCATATGATTTAATTGACACACTAAATAAGATCAAGGCATATTGTGATGATTACAAGAGGAACAAGAACAACTTAAAAAAGCAACTAGAAGAAGTTAACAAACTAACTCAAAGGGCAAAAGAAGCCAAGTAAGTATTTTTTTCCCCTAAAAACTGATATTTATTTTGGAATAAATCTAAATTAAATGTGTTAAATGTATTGTTTCTAACATGTTCTGTAGACATAATTCCAGGGGTTTTTTGTGCATACATTAGGTTTCAGATTTATCCAGTATGTTTTGGTATACACTACAAACAGCTCAACTTTGGAACTTTTAAAAGAGAACAATATTCTCTTTCCTGTGGCTGCTTTTAGTATCATAATGACAGAAAATCTGGATGTGTTGTGTTCACTTGTGGGTGGCATTAATATACAGCCAAATAACCCTGGAGAAACCATACAAATGCACTGACTGCTTCAAAAACATCTCTGTTTCTCTGTTATACCCACTTTGACTTTATATCCACCATGGACTGCAAGACTTTCAGGTTTCCAAACAATGGTTCAGCTGCTACTGTAACTGGTGCCAGACCAGCTATTGAATTAGGGGCTGCCAGGTCTCAAGCCCCAAGTCCAACCGGAGAATCCCACTGATACAATATATCAACAGTTGGTAAATGTTTACCTTTTCTAATTGAGTCTTGTTGAAATATGATCTAATATTTACATTGTACATATCCTTTCAGAAAGGTGGTTGAAAATCTACCAAATGGAGATGAAATACGAATTAATTTGAAGAATGCTGAAAACTTACAGCAGAAAGTTACTTCTATCCTTAACAGTATAACTAAGGAGATCCAGGATATCAGGAACAAGATTTCACGAGTAATTTCACATGCTGACACCGATTTTAACTAATACAAATTACAATACTAACATGAACTGAGTTACCATTGAGATCTCTCAAATAATAAGTACATTAATACGGAAGAATTAATTCTAAAGTAAATGTAAATAATTGTTATTGCAATTCCCAACTTCTTAAGGTTTAAACAAATCTGTATTGTTTCACGCATATTTTATTTTCTGAAAGAGAAACTAGCACAAAATATTGTTTAATTTCATTTAGAATTTTTTTGAATGTCCAGTGGCTCGAATAACGTGTGCCCAATTAATAGATGTTCCAATAAATAGGTGCCAGAAATGTAAACAGGAGATGGTTGTAGACTTATGAAATTTAGAGGATCTGACATGATTACTGCTTAAGGAAGACGTGTAACATAGGTGAAGTTAGATACATATCTCACAATAATATTCCTTTTTTTTTTCTTTCCTACACAAAGGCTAAAGCCAGGGCAGATACAACGGATGATAAACTGAAAGCCATTAAAGACTTTCATTCTAAATTAGAGACTAAAATTGCAGAGCTGCAGGAAAAAATGCTGAGGAACATAAACGAGGCTGCAAAAGCGCAGAAAAGATCAAACACTGCGCTGAAACAAGCTACAGAAAGTGAAAATGTACGTAAGATTTACAAAAAGAACATTAGCAAATATGTGTGTAACAATGATGCACGCTGAGAGGAACCGACAAGTACAAAGAAGCAATACAATCATAAAAGCTAAGATGTCGTATGGAAGAGGTTGAATGCTGCAAAATTTGTTAGCACTTAATAAATAAAGGTCAACCCCGCTTGTTACCCTATAGATGTACATGTAGGTCCACAAATGCTGTGGTGAGACATCTTCCTGCCCCTGCATGGGAAATCTGGCTGTGTATTGACAGCCTTGACTCCCCCTTTACAGCAGAAGCCAGCATCCCTGACTTCCTGCTGGTCAATCGTGTGTAACGCGATCCCTTCCCTTCCTGTAGGCTGGAAGGTCAGTGAAAGACAAGTGAGACTCAGCAGGGTCTGTATAGATTTCTTTGATTGCTCCCCCTGGGGTTGATTGCACAAATTGTGATCAGCAATGCAAGGCTATGGAGCCCTGTTTGTTGATAACAGTCTGATCAGTGCAGGGGTGATCGGAGGGAAGACAGTGATAAACTTATGGAATAAACCAATAAATATTAGTTTTTATTATCCAATGAAAGGTACTCATTTTGGAACCTTGGAAGGATGAAGGGCTGAGTTGACCCTGCCAGGATTTGAACCTATGACCATGAGGTTTGAATAGGCTTTGAAGTCAGGGCAGTTTATCAAATAAGCTATGTGGGCTTAATCAAGGTGCCCTTTTTCCATGTTTGATGTACCCACACAAATATACACCCCGAAAGAAAAAAAAAATAGAGCTTTCATTTGAAACAATAGAAACATGCAAAACATAATAATTGTGAGTACTGGTATGTTAACCCCTTCGTGACAAAGGCTGATTTCATTTTTTGTACCCTTTGTAACATAGTAACATAGTTCATAAGGTTGAAAAAAGACCAAAGTTCATCAAGTTCAACCTATATACATATTGTGTCCCTACTGTGTTGATCCAGAGGAAGGCAAAAAAAAACCCTTATGAAGCAGATGCCAATTTCCCCATACCAGGGGGAAAATTCCTTCCCGACTCCAAATATGGCAATCAGAATAAATCCCTGGATCAACGTTCTGTCCCTATTAATCTAATATCCATAACTTGTAATATTATTGCTTTCAAGAAACACGTCCAGGCTCCTTTTGAACTCTTTTATTGAGTTTACCATTACCACTTCCTCTGGCAGAGAGTTCCATAATCTCACCGCTCTTAATGTAAAGAACCCCATTGTGACAATGGCCGTTGTTCTGCGCTGCTCCTGTTTAGCTGTAATTTTCTTCTTTCCCGTTTACTGAACCCACACAAGTTATATATTGGGGTTTTTTCAGGACAAGAAGGGCTTTCTCTAGATGACATTGTTTTGATTGTGTCAGGACTCGGGTGATCAGGTCAGGTAGGAGCCCATGCGCAGGGGATACTTGGGGTTCAGTATGTAACCCACGGTGCATGATTATGCAAACAAAGACACCACAAACAGAAATCCAGGTAATGCAGTGTATTTCATGTATATAACAGGACCAGCAAATAAGGGTAATATAGTCTAAGCAAGTAACCGGACGTATGGCAAAATAAAATACAGGTAATAAGTCTTTTGGCAGGGAGCCCGCTTGGAAGGGCACGACAGACAGAGAGCCCGCTTGGAAGGGCACAACAGACAGAGAGCCCGCTTGGAAGGGCACAACAGACAGAGAGCCCGCTTGGAAGGGTACGAAAGGCACACAGCCCGCTTGGAAGGGTACGAAAGGCACACAGCCCGCTTGGAAGGGTACGAAAGGCACACAGCCCGCTTGGAAGGGTACGAAAGGCACACAGCCCGCTTGGAAGGGTACGAAAGGCACACAGCCCGCTTGGAAGGGTACAAAGGCACACAGCCCGCTTGGAAGGACACAAAGGCAGGGAGTCCACTTGGAAGGACACAAAGGCAGGGAGTCCACTTGGAAGGACACAAAGGCAGGGAGTCCACTTGGAAGGACACAAAGGCAGGGAGTCCACTTGGAAGGACACAAAGGCAGGGAGTCCACTTGGAAGGACACAAAGGCAGGGAGTCCACTTGGAAGGACACAAAGGCAGGGAGTCCACTTGGAAGGACACAAAGGCAGGGAGTCCACTTGGAAGGACACAAAGGCAGGGAGTCCACTTGGAAGGACACAATAGCAGGGAACCAGGAACAGTACAGGTGCAGAGCCACAGCAGGAAGGTCCATAGACTTCAATACAAAGGCCCTGACTGAAGGGCAGGGCAGGTTCATAAAGGCAGGGCAATCCAGGTAACAAGGCCCAGCTGGATGTAGACTAGGGCTCAACCCAGGTAACAAGGCACACCTGAGTTCTAAATGCTCCAGAGGGTGGAGAGTGGCCACTAGTGGTTGCAGATGTAAACACCACAGGTATAAAAAACCCATGGTTCAGGCAGCGAAAAATTGGTTCCTGACAGTACCCCCTCCCTAAGGAGCGGCCTCCGGGTGCTCCTGGGACTGTAGAGAGGCAGTATCAAAACCTGTGGTAAGAATTCCTAGCCCTAGCACGTAGAGCTTTTTCAAATACGTGCAGGTCCTCCTTTCTTACTACAGTTCCGTTGGAGGCAATGACGCAGTCTGAGGAAAGGTCATCTGCAGTGCAGTTGTAAGACATAGTGGTATTGGATGCTGGATGCATAGACATGATGGCACTGTTCCATACTCTCTTTCTTGGCTGTCCATGCACCAGGGGTCACGAAGCTGCCCTGTACCCAGGGCACCTCTGGGGGCAGGGGGGTAGTACCTGAACTGCACTGGTTCAAGGCTGGAGTGGCAGGCTTAACAGACTTCTGTTCACGCAGCTGTTGCTCGTAATGCTTAAGTTCTTTCCTATGCACAATTGTCCCGTCAGATGCTAGGATGTAACCAGGAGCCCCTAAGGAGTGTTTTGCTGTTTGGGGTCTACGATTCTTTTTCCTGGGAGTAACGGGAGTGGTGGTCCCAACTGCACAAACAGCCGTGGGGTTATCAATTGCGGGTGTGTCTGTTGTATCAGCAACAGAAGCATCTGAAGACACGCTGTCCATATCAGACCAGTCGGTTTCATCAGAGATGGTCTGGAGGTCATCCGACATGGCTTCAGATGGCGCAGAAGTGCCAGGTACTGTGGATTGGTTAACCCCAGGATCACCAGGTTGGGGAAGAGATAGGGTGTGCTCCAGCTTTGATGCGTTGCTGTTGTCACATGCAGGTTCCTGGGCCTGGGGTTTGTTGGTGTGGGTTGCAGAGGGTTTAGCTGGTTTCAGAGGACATTGGGTGATCCAGTGTCCCTTTTTGCCACAGTAAAAGCAAGATTCCTCATCACGCCTTTGTTGCAATTCGGTTGCGGTAAGGGGTTCACGTTTCCTAGATTTCCTAGGAGATTTCTGTTTCATACTGGTAACAGGCTTGTTGGATTTCTCAGGTGATGTAACAGGTGTAGGAGAATGGTCTTCATGAGAGTGATTGGAGTTGGAGTCCCAGATTTGCATTAATGATTTGCACAGTTCAAGCAAGCTTTCTCCTATCACTTTGATGACTGAAAGTAACCCCGCTGACTCCTTGTAATGGCCTTTGTATTCTGTCAGGACTCGGGTGATCAGGTCAGGTAGGAGCCCATGCGCAGGGGATACTTGGGGTTCAGTATGTAACCCACGGTGCATGATTATGCAAACAAAGACACCACAAACAGAAATCCAGGTAATGCAGTGTATTTCATGTATATAACAGGACCAGCAAATAAGGGTAATATAGTCTAAGCAAGTAACCGGACGTATGGCAAAATAAAATACAGGTAATAAGTCTTTTGGCAGGGAGCCCGCTTGGAAGGGCACGACAGACAGAGAGCCCGCTTGGAAGGGCACAACAGACAGAGAGCCCGCTTGGAAGGGCACAACAGACAGAGAGCCCGCTTGGAAGGGCACAACAGACAGAGAGCCCGCTTGGAAGGGCACAACAGACAGAGAGCCCGCTTGGAAGGGTACGAAAGGCACACAGCCCGCTTGGAAGGGTACGAAAGGCACACAGCCCGCTTGGAAGGGTACGAAAGGCACACAGCCCGCTTGGAAGGGTACGAAAGGCACACAGCCCGCTTGGAAGGGTACGAAAGGCACACAGCCCGCTTGGAAGGGTACGAAAGGCACACAGCCCGCTTGGAAGGGTACGAAAGGCACACAGCCCGCTTGGAAGGACACAAAGGCAGGGAGTCCACTTGGAAGGACACAAAGGCAGGGAGTCCACTTGGAAGGACACAAAGGCAGGGAGTCCACTTGGAAGGACACAAAGGCAGGGAGTCCACTTGGAAGGACACAAAGGCAGGGAGTCCACTTGGAAGGACACAAAGGCAGGGAGTCCACTTGGAAGGACACAAAGGCAGGGAGTCCACTTGGAAGGACACAATAGCAGGGAGTCCACTTGGAAGGACACAATAGCAGGGAACCAGGAACAGTACAGGTGCAGAGCCACAGCAGGAAGGTCCATAGACTTCAATACAAAGGCCCTGACTGAAGGGCAGGGCAGGTTCATAAAGGCAGGGCAATCCAGGTAACAAGGCCCAGCTGGATGTAGACTAGGGCTCAACCCAGGTAACAAGGCACACCTGAGTTCTAAATGCTCCAGAGGGTGGAGAGTGGCCACTAGTGGTTGCAGATGTAAACACCACAGGTATAAAAAACCCATGGTTCAGGCAGCGAAAAATTGGTTCCTGACAGATTGTATCATATTATTTACCATTAAAAAAAGTGTAAAATATGGTGAAAAATTTAGAAAAAAATGACTTTTTCTAGATTTTAGTTGAAAAATCTTTTACTCCTCTATAAAAGGTAATGAAAAAACCTGCTAAATAGATTCTACTATTCGTCCTGAGTTTAGAAATACCCAATGTTTTTATGTTTTTTTGCTTCTTTTCTGCATGTTATGGGGCAATAAGTGCAGGTAGCATTTTGCTATTTCAAAACCATGTTTTCCAAATCTGGTAATTCTTCCCCCCGTGTGCCATTTCTGGGTATCTTTGAAGCCAGCCAATGCAATTTACCCCATCAAATCATATATTTTGAAAACTAGACACCCCAGGGTATTTCAAATGCTAGTATTTTAACTCTTTCCATGCACTAATTCTACCACTAGTCTTTGTCAAACTTTGTGGTAGTCATTTTTTTGCATTTTCTTTCTACACACGTTTTACTTCAGGTATGAATTAACAGGTCCTGGTATATGTCACTGTCATAAAATATGTGTTCAGCAACATCTCCTGAGTACAGCAATACCCCACACGAATGGTTTTGCCTGGCTGTTTGGGGGGCAAAGGGCCACATTTGGGGCATGCGCATTTTTCAATGTTGAACTTTGGCATTTGGTGATCCACTGCCCATGCCCTATTTGGTACATCTTTGAGCCCAGCCATTTCAGTGTGCCCAATAAAACCATATATTTTTGAAAACTAGACACCCCAGGGTATTTCAGATACTGGTATTTTAACTCTTTCCATGCACTAATTCTACCACCAGTCTTTGTCAAACTTTGTGGTAGTCATTTTTTTTGGTCACAGCCCATCCTGGGGTGAGTGAGTGGTGTTGCTGAATGCCTTTTGATCGAGGCATTTCAGCAACACCATTGAAGTTTAGGAGGTGATCGTTGATCGCCTCCTAAACACTTTTAAAACGGGCGTCCGTCCGCACTGTATTGTTTGTTTGTTTGTTTATTTTAGTTTTCATTTTTATTCATTAAAAATAACTGTTTTAAAAATGTTTCCTTTTGTATGAAGAAACATTATCTGATCTCCCCTGCAGTGATCACACTGTGATCAGCAAGCAAGGCTCCATAGACTTGCAGTGTTGATTTCAATGCATGCCAGCCAGCAGGGGGAGCATTCAAAGATCCAAGCAGGGTCTACTGGATCTCCCCTGTACTCCAGTGACCTTCCTGTAGGCATTACCAGTAACCTCCATCAGAAGGGAAAGCCTGATTGCGCAATCGGGCATTCCTTGTGTAACAGCGTACTGTTGCATGCAATAGACAGCCTGATCTCCTATGTAGATGCAGGGAGATGTTCCTGCCGCTCCAATAAAATCCAAATGTACAGGTAAGTCCTGATGGGCATCTTGCCACAGCTATTTAGGACATAACCATACATCCATATTGTCGCAGAGGTAAAGAAATAATTTTATATAAATGATTAGGTCATAATGAATACTTTAGAGTATAATAAACAAAAGACTTCAGATTTGTGAATCAAACTTATGTTTATTGAATATATAGAATTTAAACAATAATTAAATTAAATACGAAAATACATCTATAAAGCAGAGTATATGTATACACAAGTATAATGCTTGCCAATAAATATAATAATTTGCAACATACCCATTCGATACAGTCTCTTGTAGTTCTCTTCCCTCCCCCAAACTCATTTTTTCTATATCTTTACCCAATGTCTTGGGTATAAGTTTGCATTGCGACTCAGCATGACCTTGAACATGTCACTCAATGTTGTTTATCCAGAGTACTGTACACCTGCAAGATCCTAAACATGACACGTACTGTATCTTTTAGTATATTTAAAAACACAAAGTGGAAATAAATGAACCATTGTACTTATATTGCTGTAGCTAACGTTAAAATAATATATATTAATATGCTTATAACAGTATAAAGGAAAGTGTGAGTACACTAAGTCTTAATAGATGCATCAATCATGAAGAATCTATTATCAGTATAAGATTGTGACACGTTAAGTAATCTTAAGTGAAAATATGTGTTTTAATATACATATCTCAATGTTTTCACAGAGTCTTAATGATCTGAAAGAGAAATATGAACTTCTTCAAGAAAAACTAAAGAAGAAAGACATTCCCCGAGAATTATTAGAAAGAATAGAAAGGCTTAAAAAAGAAGCTGAAGATGTTGTCACGGAAATAGGAAAGAAATCTAATCGTATATCAGGTAACCCTCACTGATTCCCTTAGTGCACAGGTAATGCAAACAAATATGTGGGGTCACTTCTTAGTGAAGAACAGATGTCTATGGGTATAATGCAAAGGTTTCCTATCAATAAGTGGTAAAACAGAGCAATGTCATATCATTAGGTTAAAGGGGAATGCCCATCAATTATTTATTAATTGTATACGATTTAAAAACAGGTTTTCCAGTTTGTCTAATAGCCAAATATCCTGACTTCTTATACTGATTGAGGTAAAATGTATGTTTTAATCAAACAGACTTCATTAGTATTGCCATAAAGAGCTAACTAAATGTGGTGTTTGAGCATTATAGCACATTTTAGAATAATGGCATGCTCCAGGTAAAGCAAATTTATTGGAACAAAATCAGATAAAAACAGATTTTTGTCAGTGCTAATCTACTGTATAAAGCCCTGTGTTTTATGCTCAAGGTGACAATTTTGTCCACTTTAACAATATAATTTCATTTTAATGGTGTAGCGTTAACTAACATGCACCACTTATTCTTATGAAAAGACAGACTGCAGGACATTTTTTGTCCTGCAGTGCACAGTGAAGTCTTCTTTTTCTATCCTGAAACAATTAATTAGTTCTTATGCCCCTCTCCTCGTTTATACCAACAAATACTAGAAAATCCTGCAACAAGCTGGATATGCAGTACACTGAAAATCACTAAAACCTATACAGAGCTTCTCTCTGTGTTGGAAGATTGTAACCTCAAATTAAACTAAGTGGTTTGCACTGGATGCATCATGTCCAGTCATCGCTACAATATAGTGGCAATGCCTGGTGGGGAGTTGACTTTCCCTCCTACCTAAAGCTAAGTTAGATGTGCTGTTAGGTTATGGGGAGCTTTAAGTGTAACCATTCCAGACCTCCCCAAAAAGCAGCAGGAGAAAAATTAATGCTCTGGGTTGACAAAAGTAACCCCCCCCCCATCAGGAGAAACTCTTTCCTACCTTGATGCCCCTGCTTTTTTTTTTTAGCAGAATGTTTTGGCTAAACACACAATCATTGAGTAAAAACATAATAATCTAAAATAGAAAATAAAATGTGGGGTTGCCATTTGTCTGAAGATCACCCCTGCCATGGAAAACATCATTTTTTTCCCCTGTAAGTTATATTCTCAGTGTTCATCTGAATGCTGAGTTACATGTAAGGCACGTTGTCGTTTTCTCATATTTCCGAATTTGATCTGCTAGTTGTCCGTTAGCTATTTGATTCCTAGTGCCTTATCAAATGCACTGTTAAATCTCCTAGTAGTGATACTTGCCTCTGAATGTGTAACTATTAAATATGTTAAATACTGTTCAGATTCCAGGTGTTTGATAGTAGATGAGGTAACTGTATAAAGAATCAACAGGGAGATGTAACTAAGCTGTATGAACTTAATATTCATAATTATGAAACAATGAATTACTGCTTTCAATCAAAATCTTGAAAAAAAAATTAGTACACTAATGAAGGGGCTTGGATCATCTTTTACCTAGCAAATTCAACAATTCTAAATTAACATCTATGGTCTGTAAGGTCGGACGCATTTAATTCATTTTCAAACAACCATCTAATTAAAAGAATACAGCTGTATTCTTAGAAGCTCACACCCTACACATTGTTCAGACACGGTAAATTTATTTTTAAAATACTAGTCCTTCAAGGAACTCAGTTGTATTCTTGTAATGAACAACACATCCTTCATCTGGACACTATTTTCATATGATTACATGGAGTTGAAATGGTAACTTACAATTATAGGGGTTTCAAAATGCTAAACCATGAAAAAAATGCTAAAGAAATGGTGACCACATTAACAAGACTGCAGCCAGAAGAGAGATATTTACACCAGTATGCATTGATTCTTTATGTAACCTAAGAATGTACAATTGATCAGGACAACTATATGTATTGGTATATCATCTTTGCATGTTATAACTAAAATGTTATATAGGCATTTTAACTAGAATGAATGCTGTCAAAATCTATCTCAAAAATATATATTGTTTCTCACAAGATGAGATGTAGGTAGTCTAAATGTCACCTGTAACGTGAACATGGGCACAAACAAAAAGCATTTAAAGGGACAGTTTACTGTTGTTGCAGCTATGAACAAGACAGAAAAGTATTGCTTAAATATCCAAGTCACTCAAATATTATCTTGTTTTTTTCTGAAATCTTACTTCAAGATGAATAATATGTAATGCTGAC
Organism: Sceloporus occidentalis; assembly: GCA_023333645.1. Lineage (NCBI taxonomy): Eukaryota > Metazoa > Chordata > Lepidosauria > Squamata > Phrynosomatidae > Sceloporus > Sceloporus occidentalis. The sequence goes on from JALMGF010000017.1 coordinate 15,056,147, forward strand.
TTCAAAAGAGGCCTATCTGAGAAAGGAATTCAAAGTATCCATGCATTCATTCCTGTTTGATAAAATCCACTACTCCTTCTTTTAAGTAAAATTAAATAAAAAATCAGTGATAAGTCTAGGGTTAGTGGTACCTAGGTGTAGTACTGCTTCAGCGCACTCCCCATAACTAAAACATAAGCACACATTAACACACAGACTTGCTTTTACAGCTACTAACTCTGACACCAAATACCTATGCATGCATATACACACACACACAAGATTTCCCTCAATCCTCTTAATTGCACCATTAACCTGAGATTTAACCCTGAGACTCTAACACCTTATGCTGACTCACTCACGCTTTCATAAAAAAACACCAACCCACCCGCTGACACCAAATACTCACACACACTCATGATAACACCATACACTATCATACAATAACAGCATACAGTAACACACTGGGAGATTGAATGTCAGCAAAAAAACACAACAAAAAACTTTATACTAAGCAACTTAATAAGATACACGGAGTATTAAATGGGAACCGTATACCTTTTGACATATATATTGAGATCATAGAAACTGTTACAATCCACAGAAATGTAGTGCACCATAAGATGACTTGTTATGTGTTGTTTACCCATTGTACAGAGTTGTGTAATATGATGGCACTATTTAAAACAATAAATAATAATAATAATATATTTATCTTAAAATATGATATGAAGTTACAATAATGAACAGGCACAATCTGGTTTAACTAAAGCATACACATTATTGTATTGTTCTTTTCCATATTGAATACATCACTGAAACATTCACAATGTGGGTTGGAAAAAGTATGTGATCCCTTAAGCTATTCACTTCAACAAAAGCTAATTGGAGTCAAGAGTTAGCACAGCTACTTTCACATAAAAAAACACTAAAAATACTGTGCTATTCTCTAGAAGCTGCTGATATGAACCATGCTCTCAAAAAGCTTACATATTTATCAGTCCACAGTTAGACAAATTGTCTATAAATGAGGACGAACTAACTCTACTACAGAATGGCTTAAAAAAACAAACTCCTCCTTTTCAAGCAGCCCAGTCAGACATGATAAGATTATGGCTGAGCTTAAGAAGTTCTGCAAGAAGGAATGGTCTAAAATTCCTCCTCAACGTTGTGCAGGTCTGATATGCAGCTACTAGAAGCCCTTGTTTGAGGTTATTGCTGCCAAGCAATATATTAAATCCAAGGATTCATTTACTTTTTTTCATCAGCAATGTGAATGTAATGGGTGTGTTCCATAAAGAAACAAACAATTATTACTGTTTGTGTGCTAATAGCTTTAGTACATTCTATTTGTCTATATTTGTGACTTAGATGTAACATTCTCTTACATTAGATGAGCAGTGTTTATGTGCAGTTTGCAATAGTTTTTTGGGTTTATGTTGTGGGAGTTGAATTGCTTTCTTATGAGTATGATTTTAGTGTGCTATCTTCATTTTCCACAAAACATTTTACATGGGTTATTGAATTGAATCCATTCTGTCTTCTTCTCAAGTTACAATGTCATCTAACTACTGCTCCTACTAAAGACTAATTACCGTATTAAACAGGGAGGCAGTTGTCATTCCAAGGAACAGAGATAGTATTGTCATTTATATATGCTCTGTGACAAAGAGTGCTTTGTCTGTACATGTTGAGAAAGGCAGAAAATTCCAATGCCTTATGGAAAAATATCTCTAGACACATACTTAAGTGTATTCTTGCAATGCCACTTTACATACAAAACATTTCAGCAGAAAATCTCATTCACTTTTGAAGAGTGAAAATTGAGCCGGCGCAATATTGTCCCTTGTATAGCTTCTTTAAGAAAAAGATGGAATGCACCCAAAGTTGTTATGTGTGATTAGTGTGCTGGCAAAAGCACTTATACACTAGCATAGTCTGGCACTAGTGACAGCAGTTGTTCCAGATGATTGAAAGGTACAGAACCACATGAGGGGAAAAGTTAGGGGGTAGAGCCTGGCAATTACATACCAGGACATAGTCTATTCATAATGGTTTGAGCAGTGTCAAGCTCAAAGTACAGTCAAGTTGCTTCAGCCATTCACTAAAGTAAGCTCAACTGCCCTTTCAACTGTAAGGTTGATTTAATTCAAGTTGGTTCTTGTAGTGAGTTGCTTTGAAAAGCATAGTCGAGTTGGCAGTAAAGTTGAGTTGAAAAAGGGCGAGAGCACTTAATAATGCATACAAAAGAAGTTAAACCCATACATACCTCTCAAATAGACAGTCCTTAAAGTAATAGAAGCATAACAAAGTAGACTAAATAGTCTGTCCACGTTGCGTCAACTATTTTTTTTAATATGGAACAGTCAACATAGAATCAGTGGAATCTGTGCTACTACCTGTACTATGCCCCACAATTGCTCAATTTTACCTGGATTTATTTAATAGTTGCTTATTGTAAGTTCTGCAACCACTTCAACCTTTCACCAGTATTTAAATGAGTAGAAGTGATGTAAAACCTACATAGAGGTTCTATCTCATAGCAAGCTCCAGTGTTCAACAATCCAATATTTGTACAGCATGGCATCATCTTTGCAACAGTTTGCATTTTTTATTTATTTATTTGGCCAAATTCAACCAAGCTGTAGCCATGTAGCCATCTTAACTGGTAGCTAAACCTTGTTAATTTTTTTTTAAAAAAAGGTGCAGGTTCAAGTTACTTAAATGAAAATCCCTTGTGTAAATGACTGAAATTCCAGGTAATGCATCTATCAGCACAACAGATCTAAAGCACTCTAATGCACTGCACAAAGCAGTATATAGACTAATTTCTGTTTTCTATTGCACTTGCTGATTAGTTCAAGCCTGTTGAAAAATCTTTGGCGGCATTCTTCTTATAATTTTTCCCCCCAAAATTAATGAATTAATTGTTAAATCACCTTGTTTAACCTTTATAGTTTTAACAGCTGTACCGTGTACACATTCTGTTTTTTATTGCACATGCTGATTAGTTCAAGCCTGTTGAAAAATCTTTGGCGGCATTCTTCTTATATTTTTTCCCCCAAAATTTAATGAATTCATTGTTAAATCACCTTGTTTAACCTTTATAGTTTTAACAGCTGTACCGTGTACACATTCTGTGCGTATATATCTGTTTAATTTCATCATTTTTAAGAAAGGAGTACAATCTAACCCCAGAGCCCACAGTGCCTCTGCTTATATTTTTATTGCATGTATAACTCAATATATAGCAGTCCAAAATATGCTCTCTACAAATAATAATAATGTTTCTGTGTTGCAGAACTGGAAAAGAAGATTGACGACATCAACAAAGAAACCCAAGATAAAGTCAATCAACTAAAAGACCTCGAAGAGCAAGTCATAGCACTTAAGAATAATATTTTTAAAGAAGAAAATAAATATTCTATATGTAAATCTTAGTGATACACTAAGTAGAAAATGAAAAAAGTTCAAAGACACGTAATGCTCAAAAGACTAATTGTATTGTAATTATCCAAGTAAACTGTGCACCAGACAACTTGTGATTATTGTATGAGTGTTCATTCTGAAGATAAATACAGAGAGCAAAGCTATGCCATTTTGGGAATCTTGACACTTTTATACAAATAGTATACTTACGTTATCCCATGCTGTGAAGGTGATCGTGTTAGGAAAAAAAGTGGGTGGAATGGATGAGGTACTCCATGATCCAGATGGCTGAGATGCACTCTACTACACACATACTGCAGTTACAAAGGCAGGAGTCTACAGTGAATATGTATACCCCTATACTAATTATCCAGGACCCCTAGGCAGTAGCCCAATGGTTAATCCTTTATAGTACATAACATTTACACATAAATACAATTAGGTTTATTTTTTGTTTGTATGGCAACAGTCTATGAGTATCAGATTTTGAAAAATATAACAAGCTAGCATCCCATAAAAAATTGTTTTTCATCTAATTTTCTGCTTATTAAATTTACATCTGTGCAAGGACCACCCTAGGGTTGGTGGTGCCTGGGTGCAATATGTCTTCAGCCTCCCATAACTACACACTGGCTCTACAGTATAGTACACATACACACACTAATCCTCCTCCATCCCCCCCTGCCTATTACCTAATTGAGCAGCACTACTATAACAAGGTTGGATAATGCGTGTTACATGACCCCACTGGAAGCCTCAGTTACGGGATGCTTGCACCCGCAATGCCCACGGGCAGAAGTAATTCTGTTGGACTAGGACAGGATGTTGACAGCTATGTTTAAGTTACATATATAATTGCCCATATTATATAATATATGTTGCCCATATTTTGGCCAGTTTAGGACAATTGGTTCGGAACAGGCTTTGACGTCAGACGGGCACTATATTTGGCACCTGTACTGAAAGACTAAAAAAAAAAGTTACTTATGTGTAAGTAAACAAGTATGTTCTTGTTTAGAGAGAAAAGTCTCTTATTTATGCAATTTTTTTATATTTTAATAATTAATACAATTTGTGCACGCACATGTAGTCACCTATAGCAGCACAAGTGTATCTTCCTAGCCGCAAATCATATGTATATGGATTTATATTATTGCTTGCATGAATGCACGCACACAATCCCATATGCATACATTCACCATTCTTGGTGTTATGTATGGTATTTTATGTAACTACTTCCAGGCATACACGCAATCAGACATACACACATTAACCAGTCATGTGCGTGTGTGACTGTGTGTTTCTATGCATGCAGTCACATGCTGTAAATCACTATACTATTGTAACTTATAAGAGGCGTACTCCAGTGTGTATATGTATCGTGTATACAGCTCATCCAAAAAAGTACAGCAAACTCCAGCAATGCAAATAATACTGTTTTTTATTTGGATGATGATTTTTAATTGTAAGCCCTCTTAGATGGCTTTTATATGATAGTGAGTACTGAATGTTGAATTTCCTTTAAGGAATAAGAGTATGAAAATTCCAGAAGACTAGGGAATTAGTAAATTCACTGTAATTAAAGTGCCAGTGTTTTTTTTTTAAAGACATTGCCCAGGGATATTTTAGGGACATTGTAAAGATTCCAAAACTATTGTTCTCAAAATTATACCAATTTACTGTATGAAGCAAATAGACTACTATCTGTCTTTAAAGAAAATACAATTAATGTTTTCTTACCATGTAAGAAAGGAAAAGGCTAAGCAGGGAATTTTGAAATATACCGTATTTGCTCGATTATAAAACAAACCTGATTATAAGACAACCACCCCAAAATTTTAATATTAACCTCTATTTGAGGTCTGATTATAAGACGACCTTGAATATCAAACAAAAGGGTATTTTTCAGAGCATTTGCTCTGAAAAAAACCTTGCCCTATAATCATGCAGATAGAGTATATATTTTAATTTATTTGCTGATAGATAATAAATATGTTTTACAATTTGTATACCAGATTGACAGGCATCACATTTTAAAGAGAGTGAACAAAAAGAAATAGACATTAAATTATTTGCAAAAAAAGAGAAGAGGCAGACATCTCCAGGTTTCTTTTTTTTTTTACATAGCGCTTTACAGTCAAAGTCGGTAGGATGAATTTGAAATCACAAATACCGTACTGGCTGTGATATAGGCCGCACCCGAATATAGGCCGCACCCTAAAAGTTTGGTGCTTTTTTAAAGAAAAAGCTTTGTAATAGATATGCTGACAGTCTGCCCTCCCCCCCCCGAGATATGCTGCCACTCTGTCCCCCCCACCCCCGAGATATGCTGCCACTCTGCCCTCCCCCCACCGAGATATGCTGCCACTCTGCCCCCCCCCCCCGACTTACCAGAGCAGACTCCCGGGTGTCTTGCGGGGCCGGCGGGGGACATCTATGTAATACAAGTATACAATTTCCGGTGCCGGCACTCAGCGGAAGTGCTGGCACCGGAAGTTGTATACGCGTATTGCGTAGATGTCCCCCGCCGGCCCCGCAAGACACCCGGGAGTCTGCTCTGGTAAGTCTTGGGGGCAGAGGTAAAACGCATCGTGCGGAGGTTCACCAGCTGCGGCGATGCGAGTAAACAACCTCTGCTGCCGGCACGTCTGCACGACGTGCTTTAACAATCTCACTTGCCGGGACTCCCCTCGTGGGAAGTGCTGGCAGGGGAGGCTGTCTGAGCGTATCTGAGAGTAGGATGCAGGTCCCCTGCACCGCTACGGGGGATCTGCATCCTAACCCTGCTGCCTGCCCGCCGCCCAGAACTGCATGTCCAGTATATGGGAGGGAGTTGCCATAATCCAGGAATATCATACGGAAGTGGATCAGTATTCTGTATTCTGTTAGCTTCTTGTGTTAAGAATGGCAGATTCGGGAGATGCTTTCAAGGTGAAGCCGGATTTGTTGAGGGACTGGATGTGATTGATGAGTCAAGTGTGACATCAAGGCAGCAAGCTTGGTGAGCAAGCTTAGAAGTGAGAGTGAAAGATCAGGAGAGGGGATGTAGATTAGGGTGTCATCTGCATATAGGTAGTATATGAACCCCTAAGAGATGTAGATGGAGAAGTGTAGAGGCCCAAGAACAGGCACAAGTTCCAGTGAAGGAGACACTAAAGTACAGTCAGATAGAAAGAATTTGAACCAGGAAAAAGCTGTGTCACAGATGCCAGGTGCATGAAGGGTTTGCAGAAGGAGGGGGTGGACAACTTTTATCAAAGGCTGCAGAGAAGTCCAAGAGTATAAGCATAAGGCCTTTTGTTTTAGTGGTGAGGAGGTTGTTTTTTTTAGTTTTAGTGAGTGCAGTCTTGGTGGAATGCTGTGGACAGAAACCAGATTATGGAGGGTAAAGTAGTAGGTTTGTGGAGAGATAATAGTAGTGGAGGGGGAACTTTGCAGCTCCAACACCTTCCACTCTTCTGGGAAGGCGTTCCACAAGATTTTGGAGTGTTTCTGTGAGAATTTTTGCCCATTCATCCAGTAGAGCATTTGTGAGGTCAGGCACTGATGTTGTATGAAGTGGCCTGGCTTGCAATTTTCCATTCCAATTCATTAATATGGTTGAAGCCAGGGCTCTCTGCAAGACAATCCAGTTCTGTGCAGGCCCATCACCAAACTCGTTGTCAGGGTCCTCAGCAAGGACCCCGACGAAGCGACTCACCTGAGTACCCGCCAATGGCGGGCACCAGCTCCCACGCCGCGGCCGTCCTCACTGCTGCTCCGTCGGCTGCCGCGCCGTCTGCATTCAGAGGCGCGCACACGCGCCCCCACCTCCCTTTGTGGATTCCTGAATGGAGGAGGCGGGGAACGCGCGTCAACGACGTTACGCACGGAGGCGGAGCGACCCCTGGTGGTAGCTTTAAAAACTAGCTCTGAATATCATTCAGTGCTCAGTTATTGTGTTGTTCAGAGCTCTATGGTGTTACTGCCTATCTATCTGATTCCTGTTACTGAACCCTGGCTATTGAATATCGTTTCTGCTGATTTCTCCATTCCTGACCTTTGGCTATTGAATACCGTTATTGCTGATTTCTCCGTTCCTGACCCTTGGCTAATAAACACCGCTTATGCTGTTTTCTCCAATCCTGGACTTTGGCTATTTATTTCTGGACTTACTGCCCTCACCGCTGTGAGGTATCCTGCATACCGGGTTCCTCCTCCCGAATTCCCGACACTCGTCCAGCCATTGTGAGTGACTACTGCTGCCTTTAGCCCCTTGATGACAATTGCCGGTCCTGGCACGCCACGGAAAAACATGTCGTTTACGACAATTGACGTGCCAGGACCGGCACGTCTTTAAACGGGCGCAGAAAGCGATCTACTTTTGCTTTCTGCGCCCAAACAGCATTGCTGTAATGCCTCGACCTCGAGGCATTCAGCAATGCCACGATCGGCACAAAGGGGCCATCTCTGGCCCCTCCCTGGGTCGTCAACATCCGCCATACTTTGTATGGCGGCGGACGCCCGTTTTAAAAGCGTTTAGGAGGCGATCAACGATCGCCTCCTAAACTTAAATGGTGTCGCTGGAATGCCTCGATCAGGAGGCATCCAGCGACACCAAACACTTACCTCTCGTTGGGCTGTGACCGCTCCGGAGAGCGGTCACAGCCGCAGCTGCCGGTGATCTTCGCCATCAGCAAAGATGGCGGCGGCCCGGGAAAAAAAACAATAAAGATGAAAGAGTTCACTAGATGGTCTCCAGACCCTCTAGAGAACTCTGTCTCCACTTGCAGGTTGAATACAGGTACTGCATTCACCATGCAAGTCAATTGCGCCCAGCTTTCTAATCACAGTGTGATTAGTAAAAATAAATAAAAAATAAAATAAAATTAATAATAATAAAAAAAAAAATAGTAAAAAAAACAGTAAAATTTAAAAATAATTTCCCACTGATGTCACTATCAGGGGAACCTTCAAGTTGAAAAAAAATGTTAAATTTTTTTTTTAAAAAGGCAAAAAAAATAAAATATATATATAAAAAAATATTTTTGTGAGCAAGTCCTAAAATTAGCATATTAGCTTAAAACAATTCTCGCATGGAAAGAGTTAAAATACTGGCATATTAAATGCCCATGGGGTGTCTACTTTTAAAAAATGTATGATTTGATGGGGTAAATTGAATTGGCCAGGTTCAACAATGTCCCAAATAACACTGAAATGGCCCAGCTCCAAGATGTACCAAATAGGGCATGGGCAGTGGATCCCCAAATGCCAAAGTTCAACATTGAAAAATGCGCATGCCCCAAATGTGGCCCTTTTGCCAGGCAAAATCATTCATGTGAGGTATCGCTGTACTCAGGAGATGTTGCTGAACACATATTTGGGTGTCTTTTATGATAGTGACATATAAGAGAACCTTTTAATTCATACCTGAAGTAAAATGTGTGTGACAAAACAAATGCAAAAAAATGACTACCACAAAGTTTGACAAAGGCTGATGGTAGAATAAGTGCTTGGAAAGGGTTAAAATACTAGCATTTGGAATACCCTGGGCTGTCTAGTTTTCAAAAATATATGACTTGATGGGGTAAATTGCATTGGCCGGCTTCAAAGATACCCGAAATGGCACATGGGGGAAGAATTACCAGATTTGGAAAAAATGGCTTTGAAATAGCAAAACGCTACCTGTACTTATTGCCCCATAATGTATAGAAAAAAGCAAAAAAACATAAAAACATTGGGTATTTCTAAACTCAGGACAAATAGTAGAATCTATTTAGCAGGTTTTTTTATTACCTTTTATAGATGAGTAAAAGATTTTTCAACTAAAAGTTAGAAACAGTCATTTTTTTCTAAATGTTTCACCATATTTTATACTTTTTTTTATAGTAAATAATATGATAAAATCAAAACAATGTCATCTAAAGAAAGCCCTTCTTGTCCTTAAAAAAACAATATCTAATGTGTGTGGGTTTAGTAAACGGGAAAGAAGAAAATTACAGCTAAACACGAGCAGGGCAGAAATGTAAAAACAGCCATTGTCACGAAGGGTACAAAAAGTAAAATCAGCCTTTGTCACGAAGGGGTTAGGCAACAATCATCTATATTTATTGTTATTCTTATTTTTTAAACTTTACTGAGGCTGTTTATTGGTCTCTGACTGATAAGCAGCAATTAAAACAGATGAATTATTGTGAACGCGAGGCATCCATTCATAAAGGAAGGCTTGCGCTGTTGCACTAGACTTTCATTCAAGAGGCAGTCCCCTACACCACGAACCAGCAAATAGCGTTTTGCATGGGATTGCACACAGCCTGCCTTCATGAAAAAAGTAATCAAGAAACGTATATTGATGGCATAGAATGTCATGAAAAAAGTAGCGGTTCAGAGCGCCAGGAAGATTTTAAGTGGTTAATATCCATTTAGTATAAATGACTAGCTTTTTACCTCCTGAGGAAGCTGAGATATCGGTGAAATGGTGTTTTTAGTCCATTTATCTATTTCTAGTAACTGTATTATAGTATAATTGTATTTATTGTATAGTATCATCAGGTCGGTACAGCATTGTTTATGCAATTTTCCACATGAAAGTTTACATCTTTAGCACCTTAATTGGAGGTACGTTGTAGCACTTTATAAGGGGTTCCATATGAACCAAGCACTTTAATAAGCACAAAGTGCACTTTATCCTGGTAGAACTGCAGAGCATGGTTTAGTGCAATATGTTCTGTACTATACTGAGCACTTTAAACCTGCAAAATGGATATCCATCTGGACTCTACCTCATAGGAACCTCATCCATAGCGCTATTAGCACATAAATCCAGTGTGGAATTTCCTTCTCTGTGTGCAATTTTTGTTCATTATTGCTGCTGTTTACTGTGATACTGTATCATTGGAACCTCCTATGTTTTATTTTTTAGACAATTTGGGAGTAAATATTTTTTGTGAGTGCAATCTTATACCATAAACATCCAGCTGATCTCTATTTACTGCACTATAAAGTGTTATTTTGTGTTTTTTATTCTCTGTTTGCCGAAGTACCCCATTGTGTTTACAAATAGATCTTGGATTGAACACTGGAGAGGGTCATTCGTGGGTTGCAGCTGTGCCATTATTGGGAAGTATTTATGTTGGTTGGTGATTTTTTCCATTTCTATAATATTTTTTATGTTGAAAAGAAGACAATCCAGGGTATTTCACTAGGATGAATTTCAGGTACCCAATTCACCGCCTATCACCTATGTTTTGGGCAAGCTATGGGGCCACAAATGCCACCTGCACATTTCAGTTTTCAATCGTTAAATTGATTGATTTAATGGGCCCGTGTCTCATTTGGGACAGTTGAGCAGCCAACTGAAACTACATCTATAAAAGTATATGTTTCTTAATAGTAGACAGGGAATAAAAACTAGCCTTTGACATTTACATAAACATATTTTACTATCAATTACTTTCAAAGTTGCCAAATCAGCAATGGAGCTAACTGGATGTAAGCGGCATGGAAATGTATTCGGTCAAAGACATCTGCTGCATGGAGAATAACTGGGGAATGGGGAAAATGCATATGGGGGCATTCTCCATGCATTTGCAAGAAGACACCATGAAAATTCACAGGGACCACACAGCTATCATATGCATTTAAAAAAGGAAAAGTATTTTTTTGACCAAACTATCATGGGTTTTCTCTTTTGAGAGGCATAGACAATCGAAACATTTAAGTATAACCAACAATGCTCTTTGATCTTCAAAGTATTGGATAAAAGCTAATTAGCCTCTAAATTATTTCTAACAGAAAATCTCAGGTTTTGTTTTTACTAAGATTTCAAAAGGCTGTGTCTTTTTTACCAGCAGCCTCTTTTCGCCAGCCATAATTATTGTTAACCCAACCACTGGAAGACAAAATACCTACAGCATGGCGTAGAAATGATAGATGTCTTTATTATCTCCATCACTCGCTTCAAAGATCTGAAAGCAATGATGTCAGGCACATTTCCGCTTCCATTCCCAACAATTCACCACTTGTCTGTGCGGTGACATCTGTATAGCCTCAGGTTACTCTTTGTAATCACAGCAGAATGGTGTGTACAGTGAGTTAATGAATACACAGAATGTGTAGATAAGTGTGAACTGATGTATTTACTCCTGTATTATAATTTTGCTGACAACAGCCTAAACAATATTTTTGTAAAATTACATTTGTTTATATATATATATATATATATATATATATATATATATATATATATATATATATATATGTATAAGTCCAAAATTAACAATTGCACACCAATCACCACTTTTTTAGCCCGGTGCCAAGTAGCTGCAACAGCAAATCATATAACATCCAAAAATAGTTACCGGCACTCCAGGGACTTCTTTAAATATCACATATATATATGTAGTAGAAGCATTAATAAGCACTCATCTACAGGTGTATGCAAATAAGGTCAAGAATAATCACCTATATTATTGTTGACCTTATTTGCATGCGTCTACCCAGAATACCTTGTGGTCGTGGCAGGACCATGAGATTTCTGAGGGAAAAAACAAGCCTTCTGGCTTGTCTGGTGTCTGTAGATGAGTAATTAATAAGGCTTCTACTACTCCCTTAATTTTAAGTGGAAGGGTTTTCCATCATCTTTACCCACCATAACGTATGTAATGGTGTATATATATATATATATATATATATAATATATATACCGTATTGGCTCGGATATAGGCCGCACCCGAATATAGGCCGCACCCTAAAAGTTAGGTGCTTTTTTAAAGAAAAAAAATTCTTAGTAAAACAAACTTACATATGCTGCCACTCTGCCCCTGCGAGATATGCTGCTTCTGTCCTTCCCAGACATGCTGCCACTCTGCCCTCCCCAGATATGCTGCCACTCTGCCCCCCCGTGATATGTTGCCACTCTATCCCCCCTGAGATATGCACTCTGCCCCCGAGATGTGCCCCCCCCGGGATATGCTACTACTCTACCCCCCCAAGATATGCTGCCACTCTGCCCCCAAGAGGTCCCCCCCCCTAGACTTACCGGTGCAGACTCCCCGGGGTCTTGCAGGGCCAGCGGGGGACAGCTACGCAGTATGCGTACTCAACTTCCGGTGCTGGCACTTCCGCCGTGGGAAGTGCCGGCAAGAAAGATTGTTAGCGTACATCGCGCGGACATTCACCGGCTGCGGCGATGCAAGCGTTAATAACCTCCGCTGCCGGCTCGTCTGCACAATGTGCTTTAACAATCTCCCTTGCTGGGACTCCCCCCGTGGGAATTCCCGGCAAGGGAGATTGTTAAAGCACATCGTGCAGATGTGCCGGCAGCGGAGGCTGTTTACGCTCGCATCACCGCTGCCGGTGAACGTCTGCGCGATGCGCTTAGGCTGTCTGGGCGTATCAGAGAGTAGGATGCAGGTCCCCTGCACCGCTGCGGGGGATCTGTATCCTAACCCTGCTGCCTGCCCGTCCCGGGCGTCGGGCGCTAGACTGATATAATATATATATATACATAATATATATATATATATATATATATATAGTGACAAACCCTGTAGCATGAGGGCCATAAATGTCACATTTTAGAGTCCTAAGCTCAGTCCTCTAGGGCAATCAGAGTCGGGAACAACAGCTTGTAACAAAACAGCGCTTTATTTTTAACTCCTTAAACCTCAAAAAACACCAAATCATAAAAAGAAAACCTAGCTCCCAATTGGAGCCCTCTCTAATTACAATATACTGGCCCAGACTGACCAGCCTAATCACCCACTAACTTGACCTCCCCGCCAGACCCAGCTAAGCCAGGCTCTGGAAAACCTCCCCCAGACAGCACACACAGGTCCAGGCAGGTATTGCCTCACTTGGTTTAGGGATGGTCTTCTTGAGGGCCTTTCCTTGCCCTGAGAGCTCAGGGAAACTTCCTCTTTCCCCAACAGTCTCTCTGAGTATCAGGCTCAAGGGGTTTTAATGCCTAGCACCTGTGCCTGATGCCGACCCCATAGGAATCCCGGACCGGATCCTGCAGACTTCTAGCCTCCTGGAAAAGCCGGCATGGAATTTCCACAGAATGGGGGAACGGAGCATTGGCCCACCCTGTCCTCCAATTGCTCCACCCCAGGGACCCATATGTATAATCTGCATAGCAGTTGTACCCAGATGCCATGCCAATCAACTCCCTGGGGTTCACAGTTTCACTTCAGACGGTGTATGTTAATAATAATTCTTCCAGACTTTTGCACTGGCATATACGATTCTTTTTAAACATTTATGTACATTAGTGTTGAAGGTTTCTATTGGTGCATATTAGTGAAAGGAAGTATCCTATAGTTGGACGTTAATGTGAAAAGGCATGCCAGCTGGTGTTTCTCAAGTAAATAAAAAGATATTGTTCAAATGTATCTGTCAATCGTGCTGTTTCACTGCCAATATTGTGTTACAGAATTCCTTAAACTCTTAAAATTATTCAGTAAACTCATCTGGGCAATCATACACTGGTCATAATGTGTGTATGACTACTGTACTTACAATTATTCCACCTGACCTTTACTATATACTAATTCACTAAGTACATCTGTTAACTCTCAGTAATTAAAAGTAAACATACATACATACATTAATTGTGAAGGGACAACTCCAGCTAGGATAATGCCTGGTTAAATCAGTGATATTTCCTAAACATGATCTTACCATGGAAGTCCAATTAAGCCATCCTTGCAGGAGATACTTACTTGTTTTGACCTTTTCATAATGCATAGTGCAATGCCTATGGCTTCAAGCGATGGCTAGCTAGGTGTAGCCACAGAGGTGTCGGGACAGGAAGAATCTACACCATGTCTGGATCTATTCTTGCTCCTCTATGAGCTTTCTGTTTTGGCCTATTTGGTTAATGGGCTGGACAGAACAAGATAATGGGCATTGGCATCTACATAATCGGCTGTACTTTAGGGCTGCTTTTCTTGGCTTGTCAACCAGGGTAAATTAGCTATACCAATATTTCTGGAGATAGGATCTCTAGTACTGCAAAGTATACTCTAGGTGATGACTGACCAGAGATCTATAAAGTGGCAGAACCACCTTCCTCTTCTGGCTACTAATGCCTCCAGCTATACAAACCAGCACCCTGCAATTTCCACTGCCATATTATATTGTCTGTCCCCAGAAATAGTTGCTTGCCGGACCCTTTCCTCTATTGTCACTGATGGCATGGTAGCTATAAATTATATTCCACCCTTGGATTTTGAGGTTCCAAGTGAGTTATCTTTCATTTATAAACAAAGTAATGTAAGGACCCTTTAGAATGTATGAGCAGCAAGATTTCTGTCTTGTGTTTGAAACAATGGCTCATTCCCCTCATGAGTTGGAGTCTTAATCCTAAAATGTCACTGGATTTAAGGTTTACATTCCATGTACTTAACAGCTCAGGCAAAAAGGCAGTAGCTTATAAGGGTTCAAACACAGTCAATCAATAGCTTCCAAAATATTTGTGCCCATGGCTTTAAACAACATATTAAAAATGCCTTTCAGAATGCAAATGAGAGTAGATTTTTTTTGTGGGTTATGTATTTAATTTTCATTAAACAAAATGGAAAAAATCTTATTTGCATAACAAATTAAGGAAAATTGGGAGCTTAACTTTCAAACTTGCTGCTGCACAACTCAAAGCAGAGTACAGATCCCATTGACTTCAACTGGAGCTCTTTCTGTTCTGGCTCTGAAGGGTTAAATCCTAAATTTTGCCATAAACCAGTTTGCATGCTTTCATTTTGTATGAATATGGATTTCAATATGCATTCTACTTAAATATACAAGTGAAATGGTCCTTAAATTGGGGGCACAAACAGAAAAAGATGCCTACTGGCTTGCATTTCCCCATCAAACATTGTTAAATAACACCTGGTCTAAAGGCATATGTGCAAACAGACACTTTCTACAAGCCTAATGTCAAACTGTGCCCACTTCGTATTCTCTCAGCGAACACTTACTTTCTGAGTTGCCATCATGTGTCAAGTATAAGTGAACACACTTTGTTGCCATAGCAGCATAAACAGTTTTATGACGGTGCAAGAACCTCTACACACTCTGAGTTTAAATATTATGTGTAACCTCATCCAACTGTGCTCCTTTGTTGGTTCTTTATAGATACAATACATCAAGTTTGTTATTTTCATGTTTTAAAACAGCTAGAAAAGAACAAAACCTAGGACCCGCTTAGCATAGTCCATTTCTTTATATTTTGTGAAAAATAAATGTGAAAAGTGCCCTTACTTCATTCTACCCCGCTATATGGGCTGGGGAGTTTAGTGGGGTTTACCTAGAAAACATATGTGTTGTCATAGAAACACCTTTTTGGTACAGGTAAACCAGAGGGGCTTTAGGCATGCCAAAATTTTACATGTAACATTTTGGCATGCTTATTCCCTTAATGATATAACATTTTCTTGTAAATGTTAACCATTAAATATTTAAAGTGTACAGCACTGCAGAATATGTTTAATGCATAATAATAATAGTAATGATAATAATAATAATGTTACCATATAAGCAGTTTCTACAAAATAACAAAAAGAGGAAGAGACCTGAGTGTGGCAGATGACTGAACTTTAGGTCCTGTACATTTAAGGACAGTTATCCATTGAAAAGCACTGTAGAATATGACAGTACATGAATCAATAAATAACAACAACAGCAACAACAATAATAATAATAATAATAATAATGTTACCATATAAGCAGTTTCTACACAATAACAAAAGATAAAGAAATAGAGACCTATGTGAGTGTGGCAGATGTACTGCATTACTTTAACACATAACACTTGTATATATGTATTGTGGTTGCCTATAATTTCCATGAATTGTTGTTAGTGGTGGGCACCTATATCCACACATATCTATTTGCTTTTGAATAGGGGTACTAAAGTTTTAACCAATTTACATTTTTCCAAAAAATCAATTTTGTGAAAAGCAAGCCATATTGAGCATTGAGTTTGATGGATTAGTTAACAGCTACCCCTGCTGTGCTAAGCGATCCAGGGACTGGATGAGCATGCTGAGAGTTGTAGTCGGCAGCAGCTGGAAACCCAGAGGTTGCCTGCCCCTACTCTGTACTCCGGGTCCTGACTTTCACACACAAAGAAGCGCAGGCGGTGGGGGCCACCCAGGACATTCTGCGCATGCGCACGGAATTCCCATGCATTAACTTTTTGGGTCTGGAAAGAGAGAAATTCCTCAGTTAAGTAAGGGGCGCAAGAGGGAACGCAACTCAAGGCAAGTTTGCAACTTACCTCACCGGGTTAAAGAAAAATACACAGCTCTGAATTCATTTTAACTGAGACTTTCATTTATTTACAGGGGATACGCGAACAAACAGCTTTTATTCCGAACCTGTACCCCAATTAAGGAGGATAATGGGGTTGCTCCAGGTGACTGGACTCATTATAGGTAAAAAAATCTTTTTGCAAGTTCCGACTGCACGATAACTCTAAGTACTAATATGACTTATTACTTATTACTTATCACTGATTTAACCACGAACGCGCCGGAACGGAACAAAATGCCCTTGACGACCTCCACATTAGGGTTAGACGTGGATCTCTACCGTGCATTGTTTTATACAGCTCCTTATTAACCACTTAAGTGCCGCACAGAGTAAGAACGCCCTGTGATTAACATCACTTATTTATTATTAAAATATGCAGTATGTGAATTCTGTCTTATTAACTTTGCCCCAAGGAGAACATTTGTGGAGTGCTAGTTAAAAGTGTCCCTGAAGGGTGTGCCAGTGTCTCTTGCCAGGAACTGTACTGGATTTAGGATAAATGGCCCCTAGTATTGTGCAATGCCTAATGAATAGCCCATGCTATCTGCTGCTTGTAGTGTCCCGGGGGCTTGCACATTTTGTTTGCTACACTAATATGAATTATATTTATTACAATTGTTTATGTTAATATATTGTTGTTTTTGGTAGTATCTGGATGATGAAGGATTTCAGTTCATATGGATTTTTATTATATATATATATATATATATATATATATATATATAGTTATATAGCTACATTAAAGAAAACAGTTATGAAACTTTACTATGAATTCTTTAAATTACTAATTCATTTGTACTAATAAACGTTTTTAATTTCCTGAATAAGCAACAATGAAATAGTCATATGATGTTATACAAGCCCTAAAAAGTTGAACATGTGAAACTAGTATCTGGGTGTACATATCTGTTTATATATCATTGTATTTGTCTAAACAAAGATTTAAGATTCATCAAGTTTCCTTTGTAGAGGAAAGTAGGAACAGTATCACAATAGACAAATGGTGCTTGCAAGATGTGGACTTTTCTTTCTTTTTTTATTTTTTTATTTTCTTTTATTAAATGGCCAGCGCTTGTATTATCAGGGTACCTTTAAGCTCATAACTGAATGAATCTTTCCATTTCTTTAAAGCACCGAAAATGTATCCGCTCCAACATCTGTCTTTGTTAGACTAGCAGTTTACCTTTTGGTTACTTATTTACACTGCTAAGTTAGCAGAGTATAATCGGGGCAAATTCCAATTAAGCAGACCAATGAAAGGTTAATCCTGCTAAGATTTCTAGATATATTTATATATTTTACATGTTATTTAAAATTATATAATAATTTGATTAGGTCATAGGCCAAAGAACATTGTTTAATATATTATTTGTGAGTCTAATCACCCTTTATAAACAATTGCAATCTATACCATATGATGTTAAATTGTTATCAGAATAATTGAGAAGTCTAGTTGCTTAAAAGTATTGGATATCATCATTTGCTATAAGTAGACTAAATGTTACGGATCGTTGGCATGACTCACAGAATTGGCTACTGGCAAAATTCCATTGTCCCTTTCTGGAGATGCCCATGATATCGCTACATTACTAACTTCTGATAAGGATTTTCCATCTTTTCATAAGGACTTTCCTCTTCCTCCTGTTGTAAAGTAGTTTATGCCAACAGAGAGAGATGGTGGACATAGTTAACCTAAGCTTACTTGCTAACCATGGAGAGCTCAACATTTCAACCCTCTTTACTATATACTATGCAGTCCCAACACCAAGGAAGAACTAAACTGGTTTAGATAAAGCATTGTTAATTTTACTTTTCTTGAAAGTCATATGATTAATTTAAGTATGCATTGTGCAGGGGCACTTTAGCAAACTTACAGGAGGGGCTCATGCATTCATGCATGCATAGGAAAGGCAAATATTAAATGTCCCCTAAATTCTCTGGTTAATGAATGCACCCCAAAACATA
The DNA here is from genome assembly GCA_023333645.1 of Sceloporus occidentalis. Lineage (NCBI taxonomy): Eukaryota > Metazoa > Chordata > Lepidosauria > Squamata > Phrynosomatidae > Sceloporus > Sceloporus occidentalis. The sequence continues at coordinate 15,074,813 of JALMGF010000017.1, forward strand.
GTGGTAAAGGTACATAAACCATAAAAGGGTTCATAAACCAATGGGTAAAGTGTTAAAGTGCTGTGGAAAGGTTGGTAGCTAACTGGAATAGCCTTCTTTGGAAATGGTAAAGACAAAACACAGTAAAGGGTTCTAGTAAAGTTTAGTGTATACACTGTAATTTCTAAAAATGATAGATATGAGTACTTTGGTAGATCATAAATGGGCAGAGTAGGTGGGGCACATTTTTTATATGTTTTTTTGGCGATAGAATATGTTTCTCTTTAGGCTCAAAATACTATAATTGAGATAAGAATTTCCACATATTGTCATAATCTTTAAAAAATAAATAAAACATAGACTAAAAGTCTGTATTGGTTAAACAAAAGCATTAATGTACATCTCCCTCATAAGGGTCTGTTATTAAAGTAGTAATATTCCATCCCTATCTATTAAGGGTCTGGGATTCTTTTCTACACTTTGGCATTCCTTTGACTTAATGCCACTCCCTCCTTGACCCCTTGCAGCTTGTAATTACAAAGAAAGAACACCCGTCTTTTAAGGCTTATACATAAGTGTCTTGCTTTATTTCTGTTTCATTCTTTAAAGTATCAATCAGTCTTAGGTTAAAAGTAACTGGCAATGGGTGACCCGTATTTGATTCCTTTATCATTTTTAACATGTTTGTTCGGTAAAACTTGTAACACTTCAAATACCTATGGGTTTTGTAACCCAGTAAAAAAAAGTTGATGCATTCAGACTTATATGAAGCTTACTGTTAAACTGTAATGGGTCTATATATATAGACCCTACAAAGAACAATTACTGTCAATGAGTTAAAACAAAAAGATACAGACTGGAGTCTTATTGGTCCAAAACTATTGGCATATAGTTTTGCTAACACTGCTTTTTTCATAAAAACTGGAGAGATAATTCAGAAACTCTGGCTTCCTGCTCAAATTAAGGATGGATGAGAACAGATTCCTAGTGTTTACTCAGTGTTGGAAGTCATACAGAGTTGTGGAATGTTGTGTGGTTATCTGATTAGTGTCAAGAGTTTCCTGTAAACCTTTTAGTTCAAACCGATTCAAAGTGCAAGGCTCACATTTTTTTTTCTATCTTGACCATGCAAACAAATCCTAACAGTTTACAGTACAATACAAAATGTAGCTAGAACATTGGAGTATGAAAAGTTAAATTAGCAAATACAATACATGAGCTAGTGTGAGATCACTTGTCAGACTGGCTAACGAAAGAAGATGAAAGAAGGGACATCAGTTGACTGTATGGTTTTCATAATCAGCCAGTTTTTATGCGTTTTCCATGCATCAGTCTTACAGGTGACAACATGGCTTTTCTGAAAATTCTGAAATGCTGCGCACAGAAGGTTGGGTGTTGGCTGAGATTGTTTTCCATTAACAAAATATAAATCATAAATGAGAAACAACAGAAAAAAACAACTAGAAGAGCATGAATTCATCCAATAACGGCCTGTATTATTTAAAGCAAATTTGGTAAAGATGATACCTTTATTGGCTAACTGAATCTTTACCAAACTCTTTCTTCTTCAATGGCTAACACAGTACAGCGCTATACATGAATTATTTAGACGTTTCAGGTTAATGACCAGTTGTTTCACCCTCTTTTTAGTTTGAACTTTTATAACTCCTTTCTGTCTGTGCAGTAAATTGTGCTAAACACTTCCGAAGTTTTTCATGCCTTGGAGACATTAGTTTACTGGCTCTTTGTGCTAGGGCACCCAGCAATTTAGGGTGTCAATAGCTGCTCTTAGGTATACTCTGTTCTTCACCGCAGGCATTGTAATTAGGATGCGCATTTTAAAGCGTTAACCAGACAGATTGTCTGTTTCTAAGAATCTTCTTCCCCATCCTCCTATTCACACACTTAATTGTTAACTACTTGTGCTTGAAATTGGACAGCTAAAACTGGACACAAACACTATTCTAGTTTTGCTGGGTTTTTGATTATTGTCAAACCTGAAGTATATTACACACATTTGGTATAATTAACACCCATATTTGTGGAGTCAGTTGAACTATATGTCACAAATACAGAATCATGCTTCAAGTATCTTAACATCATTGTAGGTTTTATTGGTGCACTTTGCATATTAGTTGGATAATTATGCCAAGTTCCAAGTCACTATGAATAGACATATACTCAAATTAATGCAAAAGCTTCTTTCTTACACATACATACATTACTTAAGCATTCACTTTAAGAGGACTGACTAAACAATTTTGGAATGATCAGTTGTGGTTTTCCCACCACATCACTGTCTGTGATAATCTTGGCCAGGTGGACCCATCCGTTACCCTCAGAGAGTAATAACGTCAGACTCCATACCCCTGTAACAAATTAAGTATTCATTGCTTGCAAGGACAACTGAATTTTTAGACAGCTGAGGACCTAGTGTCCTAACCAGATGTGTAGGATTATTTACATTTCTTATTTGTAAAAAATGCTAGACATCAAAAAGTCCATTGATTTTAGTTGGAGGACTGGGAAAATCTTTATTTTGACAAACTTTTAAGGTGTTTATTGACATAAAAGGCTTAATGGTTATATATATATATATATATATATATATATATATATATAACCATTAAGCCTTTAGAAAGATCAAATATTTTATATTATGTCAATTTAATGTATCCACATAAAGTATGTGTATATATAAATAAATATATGTATATATATATATATATATATATATATATATATATATATAATTTTCAGGCCTGGGCAGGAAAAATCTTGTTTTTGTTGTAAATTTGTTGCCTTTTGTTTCAGTAATGTTATGGGGTGCGGCCCATACTCAGCATCCAGACTTCAGCCATGGCTGCGGTGAAGGCAGCTGCTATCCTGCCACAGGAGACTTGTTGATTGGGCGGTCAGAGCAGCTGTCTGCTTCATCCACATGCGGCACCAAGAAACCAGAGTCATTCTGCATTGTTAGCCATCTTCAGGTAATACATACATCCGATTTACGTCTGCTCTCATCACTCTCATGCCTGTATTTTCTCATGATACATGAGCCAGAAAGAATGAACACACCAACTCCTATGGGGGATGGATCTGCAGTCTTTCCCAGGCACGGATGAAACTCCCCCACAACATTCCCCATTAAACAGAAAACATCTGGCAGGAGGCAGAACTGTAATGTGAATATTCACACACATATGCATTGTTTGAGCAGTTGCATCTGTATAGTATTTCCGGCCCTTGTTTACATTGTCTCTAAACTGGAAAGCCTAGCATACAATTTAACTGGTTAGATGCAAGACACAAATGGATGACAATGTAAAGTGCAACTTTTATAAAAATTTTTCATTTTGTTTGCTTATATTTGTTCCACTACCCTGCTGGCAAAAAAAATACTGTACATATTCAAGAAAAATATTATTTGATAATACGGTATTACATTGAATTTGTTAATACAATATATTTTTAATCGGATTAAATAAAAGAGTAAGATTCAGTATATATATATATATATATATATTAGAACATAGTTATTCAGTACTATTTATTCTCTATATGCATTTAACCCCTTTATGACAAAATATACCAAAAATGCATTGTTTTCAATGGGTTTTGGGACTGCCCATTGTCCTTAAGGGGTTAAACATCTAAATAATGTTATTATGGTGTTTAATAGAATGTAACAGGGGGTACTTGTGGTCAGATGCTTGGTTCAGTCAGAACACCACCTTTTTGTAAAAAGAATAAAAGGTAATTTTTGGAGCAGACGGGTAGAACAAAAACATGGAGGAGAAGTAAATACTACAAAGCTAAAAACTCAGCAAAACATGCCGAGCATAGCATACTGTTCTGCACTGAATTCCAGAGTACTTTGTTTCTCAGATTTACAGAGAGATGTCTAGACAATTTCCTGTATACTGTGATTTCGTTTTTTCTACACTCATGTTAATTCATTGAGGGAACCTATGAAGATATACAAGAAGGAAAAAAATGAATAGCTCAAAGACATCTGACCAGTTGTTATTTTCAGCCCATATATTTACTAAAGTGCACTTTTATTCTAGACTCTTAAACTTCAACTTGAAAATTATAGGGGGATTTTATTAGGGGAATTGTGGGTAACAACTAAAACATTTTATAATACGGTTCTAGAGTGTGTACGACCGTGGGCTAACGCCTCTCCTTAGACTTACATGATCTTTGCCACTGCCATTTCAGGAAGAAAAAAAATGTTTCATTTGCGATTCAAGCAAGCTGTATGATGAATTTACCAATCAGGAAAGTCATCGTATTGAAAATGTAGTCACTAGTTTTGCACCCAACCGTCATAATTTGTGGTGGCAGTCAGAAAACGGTAAGTTGCTTCAGTGCACTTTTCCTGATCATCCACTATATACTGCATTTATGAATTTGGTATTCCAATATTGTAGTGACCCTTACCAGATTGTTAATAGTTTAAGGAACTTACTTCTTAGTTAGCATAGCAGTTTAGACATACAATTCAGCCTGGGATTGGAAAGCTCCACACAGTATCATGCACAGAAATTATATTTAAGGGTACAAGAAGGGAACTACAAATAAAATGGTCATCATAGAGAACAAGGTTTTGATCCCACAAAACTGCATGAAAGCTAACTGAATGTCCACACATAACCAATTACCCATCAGATAAAGGACATATTTAAATATGGAAGCTGCTTTTATCCTTTTGCTGTGCTAATATACATAAACACACAAAGCCATAAAGCACATACACACAGATACACAGGTCTGCTTAATAATACAGAGGTATTCCCCACATAAATGCATAAACACACCTTTGTACTTGTTGACTGCCATAATCAAAGAATAAAACAATGAGGACATTGACAAGCAAACCTTCACTAAATGGGACACACAGCATACACCACACTGTAACCTGAATATATGTACTGTAAGAAGAGCTAAGTAAATTGTTAAAAAATAATAATAATAATAATAATAATAAGAAAAAAACTAAACACAGGGAGTAGGCAACTCTATGTAAAGGCATAGAATTTTAAATCCAAACACCCAACGATTATAATGTTTCATTTATTGTGTATCAGCATTTTTTCAAATTACAGCACAGAGGCTCCCCCCCAAGAATAGGGGGATGAAAATACGTGTGTCATACTACACCTAGCGCTTCATCAAAGGCCTCCTGCTTGCATAAGCATCTACTTGCTGCAGGTTAATGGCTTGGGATCTTAACACATTAACTCTGACCATTACCTTTTCCTTAGAAGCAGAGAGAAATGCACCCTCCACCCTTACTGATTGTAACAAATAACCATAGAAAGAGCTTCTTACTGGTAGATCCTGTCACATGGCCATACCTGGGAAGCACCAGTTCTCCGGGTCAACACCCAAATCCTCTGGGTCGCGGGGTCTTGACAGGCCCTGCTTCTCCTCCATTTCGCCCATTTAAATGGGGGTGTTTCACGCAATGTCAGCTGGAACGCCTCCTGACATCAGTGAGAACGCCGACCGATGTCAGCGGGACCGCCTACCAACATCAGTGGGCAGTCCTGGCTGCGTCCCACTAGGGTAAACTCTGGGTAGCCAGAGCCCAAAAGTTTCCAGCTATGCACATGGCAGGATGTAGGAAGCTGACTCTGCTGTCACTGATGCCCATAATGGAGTCTGTCTGTGTTTCTGCAAATACCCATGTCACATGAAAGGGGCCCCTGCGCCAAGTGGGCCCCCACCTGATCTCACAAATCCCCAGCACAACAAGTACTCGATGCTTACTCTGCAGTGCAGGCTAATACACATAGCAATGTACGCCAATGTACGAAATGTACAGATCATTGGTACTGGAAGCATAAACAGACGTGAGAAGGGTTCTACAAGTCCTCATAGTTGGACTACTATGGCTTTTGTATTTGGAGTTACGACAGGTGCCTGTCTCAGATCTTGAACACCACAAAGTATTCTGTAGCGATACACAAGATTATCTGGTCTTCTTACTTGTTCGTTAGTGGAAGTATACTATTACTTAAATACTGACTTTTTGTTCCAAAAGGAAAAGAAAATGTCACAATCCAGTTAGATCTTGAAGCAGAATTCCATTTCACTCATCTCATTATGACCTTTAAGGTAAGGAATGCGTAACATCATGTTCAAGCTCCAATAACTGCATGTGTACAGCTCAGTTGAACAAGGGGGCATTGCAGTGACTCTACTGTATATATTAAACATGTTGATGCAAACTTAGCTGACAGCATAAATGTTATGATATATTTTGTAGTTTGTCTGTATTGTAAGCTCTGAATTAATAATAGTAGCTTAATTAAAAGTTAGATTCTACTTGAAATTAAACATGAACTAGGCATTTTTGGCAGTGGCACGTAATCAACAGATGTGTAGGAATAACATATGGTGTATAATGTATAGTAATTGTTCCACTGAGATGGACTGAAAATCGTATTTTTTTGGCAGGTTGATTCATAATGTTCTTGGCAAATAATTCATGTTGTTAGTACACATTTAAATATTTGTTTTTATTATGTTATTTTAAAAAAACATTCTGATCACCCTAGACTTTCCGCCCGTCTGCCATGTTAATTGAAAGATCTGCAGATTTTGGTAAGACATGGCAAGTATATAGATACTTTGCTCATGACTGTGAATCCTCATTCCCTGGTATTGCCACTGGGCCAATGAAAAAAGTTGATGACATCATCTGCGACTCCCGGTATTCGGACATTGAACCTTCAACAGAGGGAGAGGTATTTTTATTTGATTTTTAAATCATGTAGATGATTCTGATTGGTTGCTTTCCATGGAATGTAATTGTAATTTTATTATGTCTTTATCTGTTATAGATTATTTATCGTGTCTTAGATCCAGCTTTCCGTATCGATGACCCATACAGTCCAAGGATTAAAAGTAAGCATGACTTGATAGGAAAAAACATTCATGAGTTTTTATCTTTAAAGGTGACCAAAAACAAAAGAAAGTATGTTAATTGCATCAGTCCATTAGACCATCAGTAACCTTCATAGTAAAAAATAGGTTTAATACATTCAGTTCAGCAGGAGATTATTATTATTATTATTATTATTATTATTATATATTAATAAATGTTAAATATTAACACAACTATTTGTAGTTTTACAATATTATTATTTTTATTTAATTAACTTTTTGTTTTTGTTTAAGATTTGTTGAGAATTACCAATTTAAGAGTGAAGTTCTTGAAGCTGCATACTTTGGGGGACAACTTGTTGGATTCAAGAGTGGAAATAAAAGAAAAATACTACTATGCAATTTATGACATGGTGGTTCGTGGCAACTGTTTCTGTTATGGACATGCTAGCGAATGTGCACCCGTGAAAGGCTATCCTGACAACGTGGAAGGAATGGTAACTATATCTGCTTTTCTGTAGTTTGTACGTAAGTTAAACAAATTAAGCAAACACAGTGTATTATTAGTCATGTATAATAAATCTATGACATCACTCTTAAAACTAAAGCTTGTGTTGAGTATACCTAGCTCCTTATTTATAGTTCTTTTATCACATTATTGGTTATTGCTAGTTCCTCTAGGAACAGCGTTATCCACATCAAAAAGATACATCCATACTATTAAAAAAACATGACCCCTCAGAAATATGGACATTTCCCATGCCACCTGTAACTTCATAGTCCAATAGTGAAATGCTTGGATCACCAAGGCAGGATTTTCCACTAGATATATTGGGTAGGTGCCTATTGTCCCAAGTTTTAAACAACACTAGAGAAGGCAACTTGGTAAGATTCATCTGTTGCCAAACCTACTCCAGTTCCACCAATTTTCATTGAGCTGAGCTCTATGTTCTGCTTATGATGCACCCACGTTATTCTTATGCCTCTCCTATAAATCTATTTTATTGGTAAATAATCTCTACAAATCTTTGCTGAACTTTGGTTTCTTAAAAGGGTGCTTAAAACATACTGCCAGAAACATTTGTAATTTATCTGTGCCCTCTCTTACAGATACTTTTATTTGGTAACGATATTTACTTTATTATACCGCATGGTGTATCTACAATCTAATCTGCAAAAGAACAGAATTAATTTTTAAATTTTCTTTTTTTTCAAGATGCAAAAAGGAAATCTGTACTCATGTTGTTAATTTTTCTTCTGTTTCTTTTTTTTTCTAAGGTACACGGGCGCTGTGTTTGCAGACATAACACTAAAGGTTTGAATTGTGAGCAATGCTTAGACTTCCACCACGATTTGCCTTGGAGACCAGCTGAAGGCCGCAGCAGTAATGCTTGTAAAAGTACGTTTACAGATTAACCATTGGCAAGTTTGTGAATAGTAAATCGAAAGGATGACATTAATGCTGGCATTTACACATGTGAAGCATTTAAATCATGGAAATTTAAATTGACCAAAGGGACACCAAGCATGTTAAAGGCCTTGTTAATCTTGTTGGGCGTTTTATTGGTTAGAGATGGCAGACATTCAAGTATTAGCCCACGTTATGACCATTGCAAGACATTTGTGTGATCATGTGCTAATTGTGATACACAGCAACATTCATAGATACTTAATACTATATATATAATACTGTGATTATGATATATTATTATCTTCTGTGAATACAGCAAAAAAAACTGGAACGTTTGTCTCCTGACATCTTGAATCTGACAAATCATATCTGTATTATTTCATTGCAGAATGTAATTGTAATGAGCATTCCACAAAGTGTCATTTTGATATGGCTGTTTATATATCAACTGGAAATTCAAGTGGTGGAGTGTGTGATGATTGCCAGCATAATACAATGGGACGAAACTGTGAACAATGCAAACCATTTTTTTATCAGCACCCAGATAAAGATATACGTGACCCAAACATATGTCAGCGTAAGTAACATAGATTAGCTAAATCGTACTTAAGCTTCATTACCTGTGGTTTGTCTCTCACAGCAACATTTGATTGAACTTTAGTTGTTCTTCACATTTAAGAGGGGAGATGGTGAAAAGTTACACATTTTATGAATTCTTTAGAAACTTATTATAACAATATATTTTTATTAGATTTAGGTTGCTTTCAGAATAATATATCAAAGATGATTAGTACTTTCTTTCAAAGTTTATATGAATGTAAGACAGTCTACGTTTCTGTTTTATGTAGGGATCAGATTTTTTAAATTGCAAGCATTAATTTACAAGATACTGTAGAAAGATAGAAAAAGATCACTGGAGAACACTTAAAAAATTGGAACTTTTAAAATGACTATACAGGCATACACTTGACAGGACATAGAAAACAAGGAGCCTGAAGTCGACAAAGTAAGGGTAAAACTGATGGTGTGGCCATGGCTACCATTAAGGCACTATTTGCCTCTTGTGGTTTCCCCAAAGAAAACGTTGTTGTTTTTTGTTTTTTACATGTAGACTTGTTTTGTTGCTCATATTAACAGAATAATCTAAACCTAATTAATGTATTATGTGATAGTTTTTTTTTTTTACTTCAAAGTTTCTGTAATTCTTTGATATATATGTTTTTATAATATAATGTAATTATAATAATTTATTATATGATTTCTAACCGCAAAATCTTTGATACTAAATGTAGTATTAATTGTTGTTTTTAGCCTGCAATTGTGATCCAGCTGGCTCCCAGAATGGTGGAATCTGCGACCGCTATTCTGACTTCTCTGTGGGCCTTATTGCTGGACAGTGTCGTTGTAAGGCAAATGTTGAAGGGGAACGTTGTGATCAGTGCAAGGAAGGATTCTATGACTTGAATGACCAAAATCCAGATGGATGCCAACGTGAGTACCATATAGAAAATATCCTACCATGTACACCAGAAACGTTTTACACACTGCGTTATATTAAATAACAACCTGTTTTTGTGTTTCTTTTCTCCTTTTTTTGCAGAATGCGGATGCAACCCTCTAGGAACTATTCCTGGGGGAAATTCTTGTGACCAACAGGATGGAAGTTGCTATTGCAAACGTTATGTCACTGGAAGGAAATGTGATAAGTGCATGGTAATAATCCATTTTATAATTCAGTTTATCTGTGTAGCTCTAATCAGTCAAAAACAATACTTGTATTATATTTGTATAACCAAATAAGGAAAGGATGGAAGAGTATGGCATTTTTATTTAAATCTCATAAATATATATTGCAAACCAGGCACTTAAATACTTTTTACATATGTCATAAAATAAAAGTTATTTAGGTCTATTTGAAAAAAATAAATAGGGTCTCCCTCCACCGGCCACACGACCCGCAATTTTAGAATAAAAAATGGTTCAAATGAGGTCAGCTGGAGAAGCCACATATCGCTTCTAGAATGTTATATTTTGCATGCAAGTGATTCATCTTAGGATTTCTAAAACATTATTCTCTGATAATATCATATTTCAGTGATATGCTGTAGCTAAATATGAAAACATTCCAAACTATACATCAAACTAAGCAGCAGTCAGTCAAAAAAATGGCTTTTCAAATTGTTTACAAAAGGGTATTTTACAAAATAGCACCCATGTAAATTTCATCCACTATCAAGTAGTTTTTTTTAACATTATTAACAATAATCAACGTGGGAAAAATTTTAAGGAACTTTTTTTTTGCAGCCAGAATTCTGGGGTTTGAGTAATGATTTGGATGGATGTCGGACTTGTGACTGTGACCGCGGTGGATCACTGGACAATAAGTAAGCTGAACTTTAATTTCTGCCTGTGTCATGTTCTATACATAAATAAGCAGTGAAGACCATTTTGCTTGAAGCCAAAACCACCAAGTTATTCCCCATCATGGAAAGAGGTAGCACCATTACTGTGGATACATATAAAACACACAAAATAGGGCAACACTGATTATGATACAGCCCTGCAGTCTACATTTTTGAATCTGTAGGTTCTGCATGTTCTGCATATTCTGTGCTACTTGGTGGACTAGTGGGACAAAGCTGTGCAATACGTGCCTTTTTATTATTTTAACTGTTTGATGGGTTTGTGACCTTTGATTAAATTAGTTGCTTTTTCTCACTGTTTTTTCCTTCAGCTGTTCACCAGAATCAGGCCAGTGTAATTGCAGACCACACATGATTGGTCGCCAATGCAACGAAGTGGAATCTGGATTCTATTTTATCTCTTTAGATCATTACACCTATGAGGCAGAGGATGCCAATTTCGGACCTGTAAGTGTTTCTCTATTATAACATATATTAAGTACACTTCTTGTGGCAAAACCTCTGATAGTTGCAAATTGTCTTCTGTTGACAGGACGTAAGTCTGGTTGAGAGGCAGTATCCTCATGATCGCACTCCTTCTTGGACAGGACCTGGATTTGCTAGGGTCCCAGAAGGAGCGTATTTGGAATTCCACATTAATAACATTCCATCTTCCATGGAATATGACCTTTTGATTCGATATGAACCTCAAGTGAGTAATTTATTCTTCCTACATTCTTTCTTTGTACTTTGTTTGCGTGGCAATTTACTTCTTTACATATTTGCACCCTTTTTTGTAGTCAAGTTATATTTTTATTCGACAGCTTTTTTAGCAGTATTTTACAGAAACATAAAAATACTTTCATGTAAAACAACATTCTTTTACAAATAACACAAGTTCTGAAGAGCACGTTATCAGTCAGTAAAAGTATACAACGTTTTTGTAGATAATACACCTTTGCACAAATAATGAAGAGTTTTACACTCCTACATGACATGCTATTAAGAAGCATATACCCAGACCATTCTAGTACCTAAGGAAAATATTTTATTCTTGGAGAACCATTTTTAGAGTGAAATGTTCATAGAATTGTCCCATGCATTACTTTAAGCATCATCTTTTTTTGTCTCCAGCTACCAGAGCAGTGGGAAGAGGCAGTTATCACAGTTATACGCCCTGGCAAAATTCCCACAAGCAGCCGATGTGGCAACACTATTCCCAGTGATGATAATCAAGTTGTGGCATTACCCCCTGGATCCCGGTTAGTGAGAATATAATCCAAATTTATTTTGCATGAAATCAGTAATTTCCTAAATTTGGACCTAGAGAACATATTGTCGTGTCTTAGGGCCACTGTGTTTCAATCGGGGAGGGGTGTTAATGTCAACAAGTTCCCATCCCAGATCCCATTTCTGACAACCCAGCCTTGTGTGTTTCTTCAACAGGTATATTGTCCTTCCTCGTCCTGCATGCTTTGAAAAGGGATTGAATTATACCATACGGCTGGAACTACCACGCTATTCACCTCATTCCAATGTGCAAAACCCATATACGTTAATTGATTCTGTAAGTAGACGTTTGAAGTGAAGTTGTTAAAATCAGTGTTTGTGAATTATTATTGTATAAAGAAATATACATATACCCAAGTAAAAAAGGACGTGTTGCAAAGTTGCTCTTAACAGTAACATTCTCTTACATCATTATTTATTGATTTATGTAGCACCATCATATTCCAGAGTGGTGTAATCTGCAACATAGAGCTGAATGGGGAGACACAATTGAAATTCCTGCATGTGCACACATCAGCTAATACAGAAACAATGGATTCCTGTCTCCTAATGCTATTATTATATGAAGCATCTCTTTCTCTGGTTTTCGGCAGATCGTCTTACTGCCTCATATCAAGTCCCTTGATATATTCAGCATGGGAGGTTCAGGCAATGACTTGGTAACCAACAACGCCTGGCAAACATTCCAAAGATACCGATGCATTGAGAACAGCCAGAGCGTTGTAAAAACTCCACTTACTGACGTCTGTAAGAACTTCCTATTCAGTATCTCTGCACTTTTACATGAGGGCGCCCTTGGTAAGTTTGCCTATGTAGATTTCATACTATAAATATTTCAATGTATATTTTTGGTGTATTGTTTTAGTGATTTTTACAGACCCAATTTAAAACATATTAAAATACAGGGTATGTTGTGAAACATTTGTGTCTAGTGTTACCTTGGATGTAAAACCGGACTTGAAAATGGAAAGTATGGTTTTCCTTGTAACCAGGGCCGGCCCAAGACAAAATGCCGCCCCCCCCCCATTATCTACCCTTCCTCTCCCTCCCTGCCGCCCCCCCCATTATCTACCCTTCCTCTCCCTCCCTGCCACCCCCCCATTATCTATTCCCCCCTTGTACTTACCTTTCAGCAGTCCTGCGGCGAGTCTCCCTGCTCGGTCTCGGTGCCGGCTTGTAATGCTGAGCGCCGGAAATGACATCATCTTCCGGGGCTCAGCATTACAAGCTGGCACCGAGACCAAGCTAGAGGGCTCGCAGAGGAGAGAGAGGGGCGCCGAGCGGGTACTGACAACTTGGTAAGTGAAAACCACTCGGCGCCCCTCTCTCTCCTCCGCCCCTTCAAAAGTGCCGCCTGGAGCAGTTGCCCCACTCGGCTCTATTGTTGGGCCGGCCCTGCTTGTAACAGCATTGTCTTCAGAGAGAACTCAAACTTTTGCAGAGGAATTAATACATTGTTATATATAAATTAGATACATATAACAACTACTTTAAAAGTTTTGGAAATTGCTGTTGTCAGTGTACGCACAGTCCAACATCTGGAAGGTGTTGCTTAAGTTTATTCAAAGCTAAACTAAACTGAAATAGCTTTTATCTAGTTGGGAAGATGAGTGTAATGTTTTAATAACATTGGTTTGCCATTTTAACGTAATTTTTCAGAATGTAAGTGCAATCCGCAAGGATCCTTGAGCACTGTATGTGACCCTAATGGTGGCCAGTGCCAATGTCGGCCAAATGTGGTTGGTAAGAACTGCGACAGATGTGCTCCTGAGACATATGGTTTTGGACCCAGTGGATGCAAACGTAAGTCATTAAGTTTACTAATTATTGACTTTACACGTGTTTGTTGTGTTGTTCAAGAGACGTGAGTAGTTAATAGTAATAGTTTTCCCGTTATGAGTTGTTTCTGTTTCTATGTAACATACTAGTGAAAGTGTTGTTAATTTGTTTGTATAGCCTCTGTGTTTTTTGATGTTTTTTCTTTTTCTTTATGTATAGTTACTAGGGTCTTAATATTGCCTTTCTGTCCCTTCAGCTTGTGAGTGTGATGTTAAAGGATCTTATCATTCCTTCTGCCACCCCGAAACGGGTCAGTGCCCTTGCATTCATGGAGCATACGGACGTCAATGCGATGGGTGTCTGCCTGGATATTGGGGATTCCCTAGATGTCAACAGTGCCAATGTAATGGACATGCTGAAGACTGCGATACACTTACAGGAGAGTGCCTTAACTGTAAGGATCACACTGAAGGTCACAACTGTGAAAGGTATATTGTACCACTAGTGGGTTCTACATTATACAGCGCTTTAATCTAAATAACCCCATAACGTTCTTAAAATTAAATATATATATATTGCCATAGATCTTAGTTTCCATGAGCATTTTAAACTCTGCAGTTTTAATTAATTATGTTAGTTTTGGTAAAAGCTGGGATAGCGTTCTCCCAATTCTTTTCTTCTGTGGAACTTTTAATGACGCTTCCCATATGGGACACTGACCCACTATCATGCTAAAGAGGCACACATAAATACTCTGATCATGTAGATCATTGCTTGTATTATCAATCTTTTATAATTTTAGCATTAATCTTTATAGTGAACTAACTAAATGGGCAACAGTTGCCAATAGAACCTAGTAATTTGAAGCGGTACAAGACTGTATGGATAAAAACCATATGGCAATATGCAATAGTGTTTTAACAAAAAATGTGTTAAACACTTATTTTTACAGATGCCTCTCTGGTTATTATGGAGATGCTAGACTTGGCTCAGGAGACCATTGCAGACCTTGTCCTTGTCCCGATGGCCCAGGAAGTGAAAGACAGTTTGCCAGTGGTTGTTACAAAGACCCCTCAACCTTACAGGTTGTTTGTTCTTGTAATGTCGGATATACAGGTAAAGCCTCTTTTTTTTAAATTGGAATAAAGCATTTATTTCTTTAATTTATTTGTTTTTGCTGTATGTAACTCATATATGTCTGTGTGCAACCATTTTTGAGTTTAATACATGTGTGATTTTTTTTTTGTAATAATGCAAGTAAGCGTTGGTTGAAAATGTTTTCTTTAAATTCATATAGTGACAGAGAAACTGACGTACACTAATTCCATGCTAATGTTGGTACTATGTAGTAATAATAATAATATGTAGTAGGTAGCTTTGGACTGATCGCAAGAAGAGTGAGAGATCACAATGTGTTTTTCTATGTGGTCTTTCGAGTGTGAATCAATTCACCTTTTAGTTAAGGTGCCTAACACAAGGCAGTTTGCTCTATTTAATACCTTCTTTGTGTATATCATCTACACCAGAATACCCTGTTTGAATTTACTTAATTGTGACTGTTTCAGGAGTCAGATGTGATGAATGTGCATCTGGCTATTTTGGGAACCCTGAAGAAAATGGAGGAGTCTGTCAGACATGCAAGTGTAACAATAATATAGACATGTCTGACCCACTTGCTTGTGATAAACATTCGGGAAAATGCCTTAAATGTCTTCATCATACAGAAGGAGAGAGCTGTCATCAGTGTCAATTGGGGTACTATGGAAATGCCCTTCATCAGACTTGCAGATGTAAGCTATGTGCTGTTATGTGCATTTTGTAATTATTGTATTGCATTCTACTGTTTTGTCATAACAAAATGTTAGTATATGTGTAATATCCACTTTATATTGTTCAAAATGTCGTGTCACTGTGTAAGAATGTTAGTATTTTAGTGTGTGTGTAAGTGTCTGTATAGGTATGTAACTGGGGGTGTTTGCTATTGTGTTTATGTAGGTATATTACAGTGTGTGTGTACGTATGTTACTCTGTGCGGTAGTATGTGTAAAAGCATGTTACTATGTGTGTATATATGTTACAGTGTGTTAGTTTGTGTGCAAGTATGTTACTGTATGTCATCATTTAGATAAATTAAAGATAATCCATTAGATACATGTATCCAGCTCATTGTGAGTTACCAGGCTACTCCACCTTTCAGTCATTTAAAAGCAGTAGATACATTTCTGGTCATTCCATAAATTATCTGTAGATATAGAACGATTTAACCATGAGTCCTAAAGCTGCCCCCAATGTAGAAGAATCACTTACTTGAATGTATACATATTCGAAGCCTTTAAACCAAACCAATTTCTTTAAATTCCCTCCTTATAATGCCCCCCTTATAATTTCCACTGTCTTCGCATGATAGTTATGTAATTATTTTTCTTTCTCTTTAATATGAGGTTAACCTTTGAAGCTATGCATTCCAAAACCAAGGATGAAAGGCTTAGCTAGTTTTTGACTTTGTTCTGACATTAGTGGTTTTCTTGGAGTCTCATTCTTTACAGCTTAATCTCCCACTTCCATGGTTTTGTGTTAGATCTTCAATATGAACTGCAGTTAAGGAATACATACTCTAAGTGCAGGCAATAAACCACATTCTGATTTTATGTGTATCCATTTAATTGTTTAAGAAAAAAAACTTTAATCCCCCAGCACCATCATATAGACCATGTGTCTCCCTGGATCTTATTAAAATATAATATTCTCTTCATCTTCCAATAATCCTGGTTATATTTGAGCAAAAAGTAATTGAACATTTAGAATCCATAACAACATTGATTAGACTAAAATGTGATTATTTGTAACAAAACAAAATATGCATTGTACCCTAGTTAATTATTCCAACAACGTTCAGGAATTCTACCTAGATAGACGTCAATGCATTCTAAAATAAACAAATGCATTCACCCTCCAGGTGGTGAAAAGCTACAATTTGACATTGTTGAATTTGTCTAGCTGTATATAACAGGAAGTGAAAGAGTTTGCCAAATGAATAACTATTTGGTTTAATAATTAACCAGATGTTAATTGGTTTGACCATTATAAATACAAGCACCGCATGACTGCACAATAACGATTAATGGCAGTACTTCATTTATCCAGAATCTTAGCAGACCCTCTAAAATCTCCTCAAAAAAACTGCAATTTATTTGTATTTATTCAATTATACAGCACCAATGATTTACAAATGATTTTATATATTGAATGGAATATGAAAACATCACAGCCAGTGGCAGACCCACATATAAGAAAAGATTAAAGAGTGCGCTTCTCACAAGCTTGAAATCCAGAAACGAGCTCAGAGAAACCAAAAAATATAATCAGTGTACCGGTATGCAGCTAAAGGGGCCATAGATGTGCGTGGTTTTCCATTCTCGTGAAGCCATTCCTCCTCTGTGGAACCATGCAAATGAAAATGATTGTTATAATCTATATTTCTTCTTGTACGGTAACAGATAAATATCTTCTTTTCAGCATGTATCTGCAATTACCTGGGAACAGAACAGAATATGTGCAAAGATGGCCTAGCGTGCCACTGTAACAGGACAACGGGCCAGTGCCCATGTCTGCCCAATGTGATTGGGCAGAGCTGTGATAGCTGTGCTCCAAATACCTGGAACCTGGCAAGTGGAACAGGCTGTGAACTTTGTGGATGTGATACAGTCCGCTCTCTAGGACCATCTTGTAATGAGGTAAATATATGAGCTTCAATCAGGCAGCATTCAAGCATATAGTATAATTATGTCTTTCAAAACCACAGTACGTAACGGTTCCCATGGATTATTTTTACAGTTCACTGGTCAATGTCAGTGCATGCCTGGTTTTGGTGGGCGGAACTGCAGTGAGTGCCAGGAGCTTTTCTGGGGTAATCCGGATGTTGAATGCCAAGGTAAAAGAATTATTTATTATTATTTTGTCCTTCACTTACATTTAACTTGGGCCTGGGAAAATATATAATGAGCTGGGCAGCCTGATCTATTTAGATTCATTATGACAGGAGAGGAAAAACAAAGGTCAGTTGATGCAATAGTCTGTTTTATATACGCGTTGTTTTTACTGATTCCGTTAATTTCGCAATAATGGTACATGCATGTACTAGCATCCTTTTAATCTTTTGAATGCCACTTCATTAAACATACAAGGGATTAGTGTAAGACATAGCATTGATGGAGAAATTTGGATATTGTATTATAGTTTATATGCGTACTCTTATATGATTAAACAATTTTAACTATAGAATTGCTAAACAATGGGAAATGTTATTTGAAAAATAGCATACACAATAATAATTATATAAGACCCCCTCCCCCAATTTGAAGTTAAATCCTGGCTAAGGATAAATGGAGAAACAACCTGTGGGCTTTCCCTTGGAAATATGGCAACACTTTTTATGACTTTGCTTAAAGACTGTGTTATACAGCCATCACTTTTTCTGTATGTTAACCTTATGATAGGACTAATTACACCATTTATGTTTACAAGCCCAAACAACAATACAATTAGACATAACACATTGCTTAGTAAATACAAATACAGTGTTAAAAGATTAGTGTGTTTAAATTAGAACACTTACTACCAATGGTTTTAAAAAGTGCATGGAATTCAAGTATTTCTAAGCTTGTGACGATAATAGATAAAAGAATTACGTGTGTTGTACAGGGAGTCGTTAGGCCATGTAAGGTAAACATTTGTCTTGTTACAACTCTTAAAAGCTAATTAGTCTTAGTATTTTTCTCTTTTTCCCCCATTATAAGTATTTTCTAGAAATCGAACCAAATTCACTTATTATAACTTTGAGTAGAGTTGTACTGAGGCAGATGATTTCTTTAAATTGTATGATATTATACATTTAGTATCTGTAATCAGGGTGGACTAAAAACAATTTAAAATGTCTATTTATCAAATAGCTATTTGTTGCAATTAAGGTACTTTATATAAAAAAATACAATGTTACCCTATCATGTAATATGATTATACATTTGTATACTATTTTATGAAGCAATATACTCGTATAATGTTTAAGAAAAGCTTGTAAATAATCCCCAACAGCTCTTGTATTACAGACCCCAGTTTACATCGCTCTATTGCCGTCTGAATAGATTATTTTCATTAATCACTTCTCAGGCTCTGCGCTTGTGTCAATTGAGCTTTGCGAAGGTGTCTTTCATTGATTCTGAACTGTAGAACATAGGTTCTGCTCCACATAGACAAAACATTATTTGCAGTCATTAATACATATACATATTAGGAGAGCCGTAATTTTCTTACTTCTTTAAATCCAGATTGCTATTCAATACACTACTAAATAAACAATAAAAACAAAGGATCATGATCTGATCATCTGAAATATAGTTAAAATTATTCCCTTCCCCCATTCCCATATGCTCCACTAATGAAAATGAATCCTTTCAGCCTCAATATAAATGCCATAATGGTTTCCTTGCCCATGCAAGTACACTGTCCTAAGTTTACTCTGTTCAACAAGTGATGGCTTCCACCTTAAACAAATAACCAAGGGTAATTGAAGGGTCTTCTAAAGATCAAAGATTGAAGTTTAATTTTGGCTTGCATTCCTTTCTTTGTCATTCTTAATGACCATTATATTTGGCGACTCATTCACAGACTTGATCCTTATCTAAAAAAAATTAAGTTCTTTCTACAAGGCCCTTTGTTGTTGATCTTTGGAATGCTCCACATACAAAGTGACTGTAGGAGATTCTAATCACTTTGGGTGCCATGTGCAGATCTTTTGAGACTTGCTGTTTGAAGAAAAGCGTAATTAAAGAGCTATAATCTACGTTAGTTCCATGCTCTTTGATAATTCTACAACTCACAATAAATTACTAGTTGTCACTCCAGTTGTATTATTGGTAAAATGATGGCACAGTAGCTACTGTATTTGGAAACCATAATCTATATGTTTGTGTATAATCGCGCTTCATTTTTGTTAGTAAATATAAACAACTTTTGTTTTTTGTCAGTAAATTGCATTTAAAGCAGATCGGTATCCCCTGTCCCCACACAAACCTGCATATTTTAATTCTGCACGCTAAATAAACCTATGTAATTGAGTATACAAACTAAGATAAGCAACTGTATATACATGTTAAAACAGTGAGGAATGCTCATTTTGATCTAGATGATTATTCTTATTCAGTAATATATCTGCATCATTATTCCTCTCCATTACTTTATATCTGCCCTGTTGTTAAGTTGCTAATTGTTAATTCTGGACAACTTTGTAAAGGTGGGTGAGGAGGAGACAAGGGAATACAAAAGATAATGCTGGATCTGCCACAAACTGCCATCCATCTCAGCTTCCATTAGGTGAATCCTTAAACTAAGTATCTCCAAAACATTTACACCAATTTACAAAGTTAATAAATTATATGTTATTGTAAACATGTGACAGCGACAGTATTCCTGGACAATGGGCGGTCCCTAAACCCATTGAAAACAATGCATTTTGAGCCCGTACATGTACGGGCTTTGCCATTAAGGGGTTAAGAGATGCAGTGACTGCATGTTGCATATAATCTTTAATAGCCATTTTAAATAAAATAATAGCATATTATACACTAATCTGTTTATTGTCTGTTTATCTTTAGCTTGTGACTGTGACTCCAGAGGCATTCAGACTCCACAGTGCGATCGTGCCACAGGCCACTGTGTATGCAATGAAGGTGTAGAAGGTATCCGTTGTGACAGATGTGCTCGTGGATATTCTGGCTTTTTCCCAAATTGTGTTCCTTGCCACACATGCTTTGCACTATGGGATGTAATCATCAAAGAGCTGTCCAACAGAACTAACAAACTCCTAGACCGTGCTGCAGCCATGAAAGTGACTGGAGTTATTGGACCATACCAAGAGACCATCGATAAAGTGCAGGAAAAAGTAGAGGAAATTAAAGATATAATTTCCCAAAATCCTGCAGCACAACCACTGAAACACATTGATCAACTTTTTGAAGATGCAGAGTAAGTAACAAAGTGATTTCCGTATTTCTTTCCCTGGAAAACATAAATATTTTATTTTTCACAGTTACTCTTATGGGTGGAACTCAAGGCCAGCCACTGCATATTAATGCTCAAATTTAAGTGACATGAAAATATATTCTGTATGTATTATATCCAGAACAGTCCTCCCACCCCTATGATCCCAGCTGCTATGAAAGTATTTACTTTGAAAACTGCAGAGCAGTTAACATCTGGCATTGATGATTTTTATTAAGTATGTGTTTCTTTCCTTTCGTCATTTTTTTTTTTTAGGAAATTGAAGGCTGAAGTTTCAGAGAGGGTTGCAGAAGTGGAAAAGAAACTATCTGAATTTAATGACAATGACACAAAAAAACTTGATATTCTCCATGAAGACGCAGAGAGTCTTTCAAAAGTTCTCAAAGAACTTGGAGAACAGCTAGAATATATGAAGATTTCAAATGTGAAAGGTGGGTAACTACTGCTGTCTTCACAATTCTGCCCTTCTGGCATATATTAAAGAGATTACCAATATATGGAAGTGGGTAAATTAGAAAATTATTTCTTTAGAAACATATGATTTGTAGCAGGCGCTAAGGCTAACAAATTGCTAGTATGCATTTAAAAGGCTATACATGCAATATGAAATGTGTTTATGCTGTTATACATAGCATTAGCTGGGCCTCATTGGAATATGTAGTTCAATTTTGGGCACCACTTTACACGAAAGATGATTGTATTGAATGAATTATGAATGTTCAGTGAAATTAGATCATTTACTCTAGAAAAACTTACTCTGTATACAGTAGGTTCACTGCCATCACATATATTTTATTGCATTTTAAACAAACATTGTATTACATTTTCTGAGACTACAAATGTGTGATGCCATGCATCAAAAATAATAATATGCCTGAATATGCCCCCTTTGGTCATTAAGAACTATTGAAACTTTTATCAGATGCTTGCAATCATGTGCTAGTAGTTTCAAAATCCAAATGTAGTAATCATCCCCACAGATATGTTTCATAAGGTATATCATTTTTAATTTTACTTAAGACACATATTAAATAATTCTCAATGCAGCCCAATAATACTTGCCTTCTGTTTCTAATACATATTTATATAGGTTTCTGAGCATAAAGTAGCTTTATGGTTTATAGTATGTTGGATTGATTTTAAAAAATGGTAAACAAAAAGGTTATATACACTGTTCCTAGATATACTTGCAACAGAACAAATTAAGGCAGATTTAATGGGCCATGTCTATGGAAGGTTACAAGGGTTTTGGTGAAAGTTAGAAAAGATTAAGACATTATTTTATTAGGAGTGAGGAATGAAAGCTTACAGTGTCCCATGCTGTGTTTGTAGGAGCCATGGACAGCATCAGCAAATATTTCCAGATGTCTTTGGAGGCAGAAGAGAAGGTCAACGCCTCAACTGTAACCCCGGATAGCATTCTCCAACAGTCAGCTACTACCCGACGGGAAGTAGAGGATTTGCTAGATGAAAAAGAATCTGCATTCAAGGAAGAGCAAGAGGAGCAGTCTCGACTCCTGGATGAACTTGCTGGCAAAGTGCAGAGTTTAGATCTTTCAGCACTCTCTGAAAAGGTAGAGTGTTTGTATATGCCTAATGTGATCTGTTTCAAGACACACAAACAAGAAATCCAAAAGGAAGATGTTAATGGGCACTCTGACACTATTAAAATATTTCAAGGCTGTTAATCCAGTGTGAAATGCATACCGTTTTGATCTAGGTCGTGTTTCATTTTGATAATCAGTACTCTGGGTATATACCACCTTTAAAACTACCACATTGGCAAACTTACCAAAGCAGCGATCATATGATGAATCTACAATCTAAGTATATTTATAAACCATATTCCTAACCAACATAATGTATGTGCATATCAATTACATTTGTTTTAGGATGCTTGTGTTAGCTATGTAGTTTAGTATAAACATAGTTGACTGCGTGGGGAGGAAATTAAGGAACATACATTTACATTCCAATGCCTAGCAATGGACAACATTATTTTATTTTTGAGAAAAATTAAAATGCTTGATTTCCCCCTATTTTCAGACTTGTGGAACACCTTCTGATTCGGCATGTGAGGATTCACCATGCGGAGGTCTCCACTGCAAAACAGAGGATGGCAAGATCAAATGTGGAGGATCTGGTTGTGATGGCTTAGTTACTGTGGCGCACAATGCATGGCAAACATCAATGAATTTTGACAAGGAGATTCTTAGTGCATTGGCAGAAGTAGAAGAACTCTCTAAAATGGTAAATAATGCAATTTTGATGTAATCATCCAATTGAATATTTCATTATCAAGGCTTTCTTATAAAAAAAAGTGTGTATTTTACAATCTTATGAGCAGTTGTTATCATGAAACAAATTGCTTAACATATTTTATTAATAGCTACAAGAACGCCCAGAAGTTGTATCATTCTTCCAGTACTATCTTGATTATTATGATTGGATACTCACAAGATTATTTATTTGAGCCATATTTATCAAAGTCAAATTGGAGCAGTTGTGGGATAGTTGTGAGTGGTAGGCAGCAACAGGGTTTGTGGTAAACATATGAGTATGTGCCCAATTGGAACCAAGACATCCACAAGCCTTGCCACGAACATGTTTCATACAGACACATTGCCTATCACTATGGATTGCTATAGAATCCAATGGAATATGTGGTTGCTCCAAATTTGGGACCACAATTGCTCCATTTGTGTCTTCTGAAACATATCCCATAATGTACAAATTTGCCAAAATGTAGTAAAGGTTCCCTTAGATTTGTATTTTTCTAAATGTTTGGAACACATTGCCAGTGTGGTTCTGTGTTTATCCCAGCCAGGGCCGGCCCAAGGCAAAATGCCGCCTGGGGCGAATTTTAAAATGCCGCCCCTCCCCTTATCTACCCTTCCTCTCCCTGCCGCCCCCCCCTCGTACTTGCCTTTCAGCAGTCCTACGGCGAGTCTCCCTGTTCGGTCTCGGTGCTGGCTTGTAATACTGAGCGCCGGAAATCTTCCGGCACTCAGCATTACAAGCCGGCACCGAGACCGAACAGGGAGACTCGCCGCAGAGGAGAGAGAGAGGGGCGTCGAGCGGGTACTGACAGCTTGGTAAGCGAAAACCACTCGGCGCCCCTTTCTCTCTCTTTCGCTTTAAAAAAAAAAAAGGGGGCTTGGGGCGGTGAAGTGCCGCCCCTTCAAAAGTGCCGCCTGGAGCGGTTGCCCCACTCGGCTCCATTGTCGGGCCGGCCCTGATCCCAGCTACAAAAGATAACTTTCTGACTTTTGTTAAACATATATTCTTTGTTATGTGTTTCAAATGTTTTATGATCTTCCATCTTTCTTAAACAAACATCCTCAGGTACCTCCACCAATGTCTAATTCTTAGCTGTGCTATGGTCATGTAAAGTGAAAATGTGCAATAAAAATAATGTGTAATAAAAATAATTTACTTTTTTTGCGCTTTTTAAAGGTAGCAGAGTCAAAGTTGAGAGCAGAGGAAGCAAAGCAAAGTGCCCAAGATGTCCTCAACAAAGCAAATGCAACTAAGGAAAAAGTGGACAGAAGCAATGGAGACCTAATAAATCTCATCAAACAAATCAGGGAATTTTTAATGCGTATGTGTATTAAGAATTCATTTATACTTCTTGCATTTTTAATCTGAAGGGTGCAAATACCAATTTGAATACCAGTTTTAGAAGAGAAAAAAACATAGCTTTTATGTGTCACTGATGCAGAAAACTGGATCAAGTTTATTCAGTGCTGCAATATCACAACTCTGTAGTGCCTCCGATTTGTTTCCACACATTCATATATATGACTTTACTCGCCTACACTTGCTTATTAGTTGTTTATTAACTCCCCCAAAAAAACAAAATTACTGTGCTGTTGTTCAACCTTGTTTGAAAGAGATTTTAATTCATCAGTTAACCAGGGATAATTGTTATATTCAATATATTTAACAGAATAACAGTGCTTGGGCCAATATGACAATCTATTGTTCTTATTCTTCTAATCACACAGAGGACGGGGCTGACCTGGATAGTATTGAAGCTGTTGCTAGTGAGGTTCTGAAGATGGAAATGCCCACTACTCCAGAGCAGCTTCAGGCTTTGACTGAAGATATTCGTGACCGTGTACAGAGCCTGTCGAACGTGGAAACCATCCTAATGCAGAGCGCTGGTGATATTGCTAGAGCAGAGTCTCTCTTAGACGAAGCAAAGAAGACAAGGTGATAAATTATAACTTTTTGGGGGCGTTTAAAGTGTAGTGAAGTACCAACTGACGCTCCTATACCTAAAACTGTAAATTCATCATCCTTCAGGTGAAAATGTTCTGTAAAATATATGAGATTTTGTGTTTATATTACAGAATATTCTCTTCTACTCTGGTAGTTCTCATATTCAAAGCTGTTTAATAATCCTTACTTTGTTTACATTGGTTGTAATCATGATACTCAATAGCATTTTTATGTTACATTATTTTCAGTAAAAGTGCATCAGACATTAAAACTACTGCTGATATGGTCAAGGAAGCACTAGAAGAAGCAGGGAGAGCCCAGGAAGCAGCTGAAAAAGCCATTAAGCAAGCCGATGATGACATCAAAGGGACCAATGATCTGCTTACTTCAGTAAGTGAACGTAAAGAAAACCTTAAATAAAAAGGACAGAATTTAGGATTTTTATAAATGTAGGCCATCAACTGCTCCAAAGCACTTTATATGCTGACAGGATCTCCCAACATGCTACTACTTCCTAATGTTATGTGCATACCACTGCTATCCTGACGCAGTTATACGGACCATCGCTGACCATCTAATGGCACGCCAAAACTTTTGTAGGTTCTTTTTTCTCCATGGACAACATTTATGTTTTGTTTGATACCAGCCTGTGCAATATGGAATGCAGTGATGATGGTTGAAATGATACATTTTGCCCTTCTTCTGTTTGTAGGTGCATTGTAAGTAGATATCCAGCCCATTCTATTTTTTAACTGCGAATTCAGTAAAAATATGGTTAGATATTATTTAATGGAAAATAGTATATTGATATTAGATTTGACTTCGAATAAACTGAGATAATATGAAAAATGTAAGTTAATACAAATGATGAGGCAGTTGTCATTTGTTTGGGTTCATGAGGTGAAGTTATAATGAGCTAGTACTATAACAAATACTGATAGTGTTGTTATCTACTTTTGTTGTTACACTAATAGATAGAATCAGAATCAGCAGCTTCCGAAGAAACCATAAGTAACGCCACAGAACGTCTTGCCCAGCTGGGAAAAAATGTTGAGAATCTGTTGAAAAAGTCAACTGCAAATTCTGAGGCAGCAGATAAGGTTGAAAAAACTGTTGATGAAATTAAAAAGGATGCAAATGGAGTCAAAAAGGTATGTGATTCTAAGAAGTATGAAAGTATCTTGAGTTAAATCAGTGGGTTATTGGACTGTACCTTTCCGTATTTTTAAATGTTACCATGAATCATTAAAGTAGTAATTATCTTGTTGTTGTTGCCTAAATATAATGATCAACAAAAGGTATTACACATATTTATTGTCTTTTGAGGAGTACAATATGGTTCATAGTTTTCTGTTTTCAACTATTCTTTGATTTCACCTGCTGAAGAGAACATGTTAAACTAATGTCCTGCAACACATAAGAAGTCTAAAAAATGATAGAAGGTTCATATAAATTAATGCTGAAGAACACTTGAGGTTCTTCTTATAATGGAATTCATATACTTGGGAACTCTCCAACTTCCACTCAGAATGACTGGGTAAAGCCCTGCTTCCCTGATTCAGTTTCTTCTTTTTGGGGGGGAAAGGAGCAGTTCTTGTACATACCTGCTCCCCACGCACTTAAGGCGGTCTGGAGCTAGCCCAAACCCTATGTACTGCTTGCTTTGCCTCCATGCTGGGCTAGCCTTGCCCCTTCACAAAGCCACTTCCCCAGAGTATATATATATCATCATTTAAAGGAACAATTCTGCCATGATATTTGCGTTAATGCATATGATAGCTTCGTGGTCCCTTTAAATTTCCGTGTTGTCTGTTTTGCTAATGCATTGGAGGGCTGTGCAGAATGTCCCCATATGTATTTGTCCATTCCCAACTCCCCAGCTAAAGGCCACGAAGGACATGTGTTCAGCAACACATCTCCCTGCGCATGATTTATTTACCCCCAGTCAGCTCCAGCACTGTATCTGGAAATGCTGCAGATGGAGGTCTCCTGAGACCCCTCCGCACATGTGTGGAATGTCTTCTCTTTGATTTCAATGGGAGCCAGTCAGTTGCAAGAAATATTAGACCATGGATGAGGACTGCAACTCCTAGGTCAGAAAAAGGGTTGATTTTAATTTTGTTTTCAATTTGTAAGAGTACATATTAAGTACTCATATGCATTATTGTATAGTGGTGGTTTCAGAGGCACTAAACTGTCCCTTCAAGAGAGAAAGTGTTCTGAAGTGATACGATTCAAACAGCAAAATAATCATATGTTTTGCTAATTATCATTTAATTTATAGGTGTTGGACAGTGAACTTAATGACAAGTATAAGGAAGTTGAAGACTTGATAGCAAAGAAAGCAGAAGATTCTGCAGAGGCCAGAAAGAAAGCTGAGCAGCTTCAGAAGGAAGCCAAATCACTGCTAACACAAGCAAACAAAAAACTGAACTTACTCAAAAGTAGGTGTTTTACGATCATTATCTGTTGAATTGATCACATAATTTATGTGTAAACAAAAATACTTTTGCAATGACATTATTTGGTATTATTTATTAAGTGTTGTATGAATAGAGATAAAATTGACAAAAGATTGATGGGACAAGAAAAATGCTGGTTTTCTGAATACATACATGGCTGGGTACCCTAATGAATATTTGTAGAATAAAAATGTCATCTAAAGCGTGAAGAAAAATTGCACACTGCAAATTGGTGGCTGTATATTTGGTCAGAAAGTATAAAATGGGAAAGACTATGCCGGGGCCGGACCTCTTTGCCCATGGGAAGTTGCAAGGGGAAGACATTTTCCAAATGTACTAAATATTTTACACTTAATATAAAACCTGCCATCAGATAAAATAAATTATTTATTTAACCAAAATATCCACAAACCCAGTGAAAAATTGAGCATGAGCACATACAAACTATATTTTATCTCACCTAATTTAGGGTGCCTTCTGTAGGTTTTTTGCCTGCGTAATTTTTACATACCCATTGCCAACTCTTGACTTAACAAATATGGTTCTTGTGCAAATAGCTTGTAACTACGGTATTAATACTGTCTGTATTTCTGCAGATTTGGAAAAGACATATGACGATAATCAGAGGGTTTTGGAAGAAAAGGCTAAACAGTTAGTGGATTTAGAAGGGACAGTTCGGTCTCTTCTACAGGCGATCAGTCAGAAAGCAGCTGTGTATAGCACATGCCTGTAAGCACGGCTCAAGCAACAGGATTGGGACCAGATACGCTGTTGTTATTTATTGAATATGAAGTGTGAACTCCAAATGAAGAAATTATTTTTGTGATTACAATAAAATTTGAATGCTAGTAAAAGAAAAAATAACTCTTGATTACTGCAAACAATTACGTTTTTCATGATTCCATTTTGAATATTTCCTTTTAACAAGGCATGCACTATTGCCTCAATCACCTATTTGTATTTGTACCTACTTTTAATATTTTGCACTAGTGTAGTTTTAGTAATATGAAGCGCACATTAGTAGTATATGCTCTATAGTGATTATATAATATTTTGCTTATTGTACTCATAACGGAAACTCAGCTGACATTTCTCATTGAAACCTGTAATCCTCTTGTAAAAACACAGCTGCATTGGCAAGAAGATACACATTTCGGTAGTGTAGATGTACCCAACAGAATTATGTTTTGTAACAGAATTTATTTAATATACACAGTATTAATGTTGCACAGAAATTACAATTTATGCCTACCAAGAATAATAATAAAGCACAGTTATGTCAATTGATGTGCTTATACTACCATGCAACATATAATAAATAAAGCCTGTTAATAGGAAGATACATTTTTTCATATCATCATGATTATTGGGCTGCATAGTGTAATTAGCTCATCTATACAATAGTTCTGTAGCTGTAACACAAGAAATGTCATATGAGGCAGTATTTCAATAAAAAAGATTTTATTGGCATGAACAAAGGTTCTTTATTTGGCAATTAAAGAGTTAGATATTTCCACTAGCTCGCTTACCATTGATGAGCAGGAAAATTATACGGATCATATTTAATTTGGGCATATTAAGCTTTTTCTGCTGACGGGTAAAATGTTGTATTTTCTGTTGACCACCTGTAGGGATGAAGAGCCAACATTTGCTTTGCAGTGATAAAAATTCTACAGATCTTTCCTAAGCACCTATGTGGAACAAGCCTAACCATTTTCAAGTAGTCTCCAACCTCTTTGGATTCTAATACATTCTGTTGAGTAACGTAATCAGAGTGTCCTTTCCACTTTGTACAGTGCCACAGAATATGATGGTACTATATAAATAAATATTATTTCAAGTTTCTTTATGTAGAAGTAATGCATTCTTTGAAATTAATTGAATTTCAGCTAATGAATGGAACATACTGCATTTGCCTACATTTAAGCAGAAAGCGTGTATCAGTATTGGTGGCATCACCACTTAGGAGTGATATGGAAATAAGTGAAATTAAAATCTACAAGCACTGTCATACTCACAATTGCCATATTGGCTCGAATATAAGTGGCACCTGATTATAGGTGGCACCCTTAAAGTTTGGTGCTATTTTAAAGAAAAATTTATTTTTAAAGAAAATACACATTAGTGTAATGGTAAAACAGTATTTTACCTAATACACAGGAATACATGTATTTTAACATTTTTGGTATCTATTATACAGTTAGTCAGCATACGTTATATAAAACAGAAAACCAATAGCCATTTTAAGGTCCCGCCCTTAATTCAAAATGCACCTATGCCCCTCTGCTCCACTGATATGCCACTCTGCCTTCTGATATGCTTTATGCCCCCTAGAAATGCCAATCTGCCCCAGATATGCTTTATGCCCCGTAGAAATACCCAGGGCCGGACTGGCCCACCGGGATACCGGGAAGTTTCCCGGTGGGCCGGCAGGTCCGTGGGCTGGGCGGCCGGCAGACTAACCCTGAAGACAGCGGCTGAGCGGCTGTAAATGGCATTGAAGGCCTCCCTCGGCGCCAGGGGCGGGCTGGGCAGGGGGGCAATTGCCCCCCAGGCTGCCCGAAATCTAATCAAAGTGGCCGCTGGGTGCTGATGCGGCCGGCCGGCATCAGCACCCAGCAGCCGTGTGCGATGGCCGTCTAGTGATGGGAGCAGCGTAAGGGGTGAAAGCTCCGCCCCCTCGCACTGACCTTTCACCCCTCACGCTGCTCCCATCACCATGCGGCCATCAGGCTAGGTTTCCACTTGGGTTTTTGTCCTGCGTTTTTTTTCTTGATGAAAAACGCCAAGAAAACTGCCACTGCATTTTCCTGCGTTTTGGCGTTTTTTTCTGGAGTTTTTTCTGGCGTTTTAGCCTTTCTGTGGAAATTGCTTTTTTTGACCTTAGGCAGTTTTTCCAGCCTTTACACGTTAGACGTTTCACCCAGCTAAAAGGGATTAGGATAAATGGCAAGTATCTGCCCCCTGATGTCATTTACTTGGTAGAGTTCTACTTAAACACCCCGGCGGACCCTTTTGTCACTTTTCTGTGGTTTGTAAGGCGTGCTTTATTCCGAATGTCTGCTCCTCTAGGAAGATTGGCCCCAAATGATGGTGCAAATTGTTTGCTGTTGCTTTTGGCACGCAGGATCCAGTTGATGCGTCGCGTATGTTTGTTTGTAATGGCATGTTTGTTCCAAATGGTGTAGAATTCAATATGAACGTTGTTTTGTGTGAAACTGTTTGTTTCCAGCCTATTTCTCGTAGGACACACAGATACTGGGTCCATCCTCTGCATTGTAACTGTGGAAAAAACGCCATAAAAAATGCCAAGGCAATAAACCCACATGGCTTTTTCATGGCGTTTTTTCTCTCCCATAGACTTCTATTGGAGAAAAACGCCAAGATTTCCTTGCAAAAAAACGCCAGAGTGTCAACATGCTGCGATTTTGAAAAACTGCCACAGAGCCCAAAAAAGCAGAAAAACGCCAAAGAGGACTGAAAAAACGCCGAACAGAAAAACGCCAAGTGGATATGGCATTCTGCGATTTCCTATTGAAGAACAGCTAACATCTGGCTGCAACGTTTTTTCACTAAAAAAACGCCAGGTGGCGCTATTGGCGTTTTTATGGGCGTTTTTAGCAAAAAAAAACCAAGTGGAAACCTAGCCTTAAAGTAGCTCCGGCCGGCGGCATCAGCACGCATCGGCCATTTAGATTACATTCCCAGCAGTCTGATGGCTGCATAGTGATGGGAGCAGCGTGAGGTGGAAGCTCCGCCCCCTCGCACTCAGACTGCTGCAGCACCGGATGTCAGGTCAGTGGCATCCTGTCAGCATAGAGGAGAACAGTGTGCAGCTACCAGGAAGTCAAGAGAAGTAGAAGGTCAGTAAACCAATGTATTTTTTGTACTGTATAATATTTTTTTGTATTTGTTAAAAACAAAAAAAATCTGCACGTGTGTGTATGCAAGTGTGTCCCCCTATATGCCACTCTGCCTCCAGAAATGCCTTATACCCCCCTATATGCCACTCTGTCCCATGATATGCCTTTTAACCCCCTATATGCCAGAGTTGCATATAGGGGTATAAGGCATTTCTGGATGCAGAGTGACATATAGGGGGTCAAAAGGCATATCTGGAGGCCGAGTGGCATAAAGGGGGTTAAAAGGCATATCATGGGGCATATAGGAGGGTATAAAGCATATCGGGGAGGCAGAGTGGCATATAGGGGGCATAAGGCTTTTCTGGAGGCAGAGTGCCCCATGATATGCCTTTTAACCCCCCTCATGCCACTCTGCCTCCAGAAATGCCTTATACCCCCCATATATGCCACTCTGTCCCATGATATGCCTTTTAACCCCCTATATAGCAGAGTGGCATATAGGGGGTATAAGGCATTTCTGGAGGCAGAGTGGCATATAGGGGGTTAGAATGCATATCAGGGGGCAGAGTGGCAAGCCTGGGGGCAGAGGTGCATAACTCGGGGGTAGGTTGTCAAATGAAAGGAAATAAAAACCAAACATGTCTCAATCATAGCTTTTATTAAATATGGAAAAAAATAGTCTACATGAATTAATAAAGAAATAAAAGTTTTGTTACCAGAATATCGTGAAGAATAATGTGATCAGTGTTTTGTTCCACCGAATAAAATGGAACATTTTCATCTAAAAATGTTCGCAGTAGCAAATGTTTTGATCTCATTATGTGTAATGTATTTCATTTATTAGGGCCTTTTAACACGTTTGCTTTCTGGCATTTTAATACAAATAATGAGATAAAAAGAATGGCGAATAGTGTGACGCGGGTATGTATAAGGGGTGCGTGTGGGTATAAGAGCTTGACCGTGAGATAAACTATATGGGGCTGTTCTCCAAATTTTTCCAGGGCTGCTTTTCAGTCCCAGTCCGGCCCTGGAAATACCACTCTGCCCCCTTGATATGCCACTCTGCTCACTAGATATGACGGAAAAGCACCGGAAGTGCCGGCAGTGGAGGTTGTCTACGTGCATTGCCACAGCCGGTAGAAGTCTCCACGATGCCCTTAGACAACCTCCTCCGCTGCCGGCACTACCGTCGGGGCTTCTATAGTGGAGCACTGGAAGGTTATGTCAAGCCGGTGCGCCACCATATAAGTCCCGGTGGAAGTGCTGGCAGGGGATCCTAACCCCGCTACTTGCCCGTAGCAGGGCTAAATGAAAATGAAAAAAAAAACACCCGCACGGCGCATGGAACTGCATCACCCAGGCGTCGGGTAATACGAATTGCGCATCCCTGCGCTAAACCCGATTATAGGCCTCACCCCCACTTTAAAGATTTAAGTGGGGTGGCAAATTGCGGCCTATATTCGTACAGATTCATCTATATCACATTAAGCATTGTTAAAACATTATGTCCAATCTTACCTAAGGCCTGGCCACTACACATGTGCAAACCTTTTCTAACTGTTAAATAGGGACTGTGCATGTGCGACCACTGACCTGCCAATCTGCTGTGATACTGGATAGGACTATTCATATCAGGACAAGTGGCAAAAATATAGTGTGGGGCGCCAACATAATATGACATATACTACACAACACATGAGTGGAAAAAGTATGCACTTAAGATCCTCTAAATTGACCTAGATTTGTTATCAGCCACTGTATTTCATGACACATCTTTATTGTCTGGGGCACCAGTCCTCTCACCAGAAGGGTAGAAGGTCTTGCACAGCCTGCAACTGGGCACATAAGCCCATGTAATATGGAGCAAAAGGAAAGAGAGGGCAGTGGAAAAAAGGCTGTTAGTGCCCTAAAGTTGATCCACTCTCCCTGCCTGGGTGCAGAAGGACACTGATAGAGGAGCTGGAGTTTATGACAGTATTGGAACAGGTCAGGGCTACTACCTAGGAAGGGTTGGCAACCTAAGGCCTGAGTGGCAAGTCTAGTCAAGTGGACCATTGCGCCACAGAATCAGCCCACCATCCATGCTCACCTTTTCCTGATTTTCTAAAGCATAATGATGTGATGGGATTGAAAGTACATCAGTACACTTAAAAAAGTCATCATACACGTGACGTCTGAAGCCACAATTTACTGTGATTAATGCTTTTTCATAAAATATGCAGATTGAAATACAGTAAATAACACAAAACGTTTACTTTTCCTCGCAGCGATTTCTGGGACTACAAAGTTTCGTCCTGTGAGGTGACTACAAAATCAGGAGGGCGTTTTACCTCTGGCTAAGTAAAATCAAATAGTTCAATTTATTCATACACAAAGTAAAGTGCAAGGAAATAAATATTTGCCCGAAACGAACACAGAAACAACCGAATGTTTGTAGAATACAAAGATTTTTTTTTCACTCCAAAGATGGACACGAAGACTTGGTCAGCGCACAAGTCTACTTCTAATGTATCATGAAGAAGTTGTATAGAACATAAAAAAACATAGAGATTGATTGCAGTAGTCATCTTTGGTCATCTTGTGAAAAAGTGTCAAATTCCTCATTAGCTATCAGGTACCAAAAGATTTCCTAATGAGAGTACTCTTAACAAAATACAATTCCTTTCTGGCTGTGATTGTGTATATGCCATACTTCATATTTGACCAGCACTATTTTGCCACACTAACATTTCCCCATCTCTTTCTATCCTTCTCTACTCTCACTACATAGTAACATAGTTCATAAGGTTGAAAAAAGACCAAAGTCCATCAAGTTCAACCTATATACATATTGTGTCCCTACTGTGTTGATCCAGAGGAAGGCAAAAAACCCTTATGAAGCAGATGCTAATTGCCCCATACCAGGGGGAAAATTCCTTCCCGACTCCAAATATGGCAATCAGAATAAATCCCTGGATCAACGTTCTGTCCCTATTAATCTAATATCCATAACTTGTAATATTATTGCTTTCAAGAAACACGTCCAGGCTCCTTTTGAACTCTTTTATTGAGTTTACCATTACCACTTCCTCTGGCAGAGAGTTCCATAATCTCACCGCTCTTACTGTAA
Organism: Sceloporus occidentalis; assembly: GCA_023333645.1. Lineage (NCBI taxonomy): Eukaryota > Metazoa > Chordata > Lepidosauria > Squamata > Phrynosomatidae > Sceloporus > Sceloporus occidentalis. The sequence goes on from JALMGF010000017.1 coordinate 15,109,285, forward strand.
AGAACCCCCGTCTGTGCTGGTGTAGAAACCTTCTTTCCTCCAGCCGTAGAGGATGTCCCCTTGTTATAGATACAGTCCTGGGTATAAATAGGTCCTGGGAGTGATCTCTGTACTGCCCCCTTATATATTTATACATAGTTATTAAGTCCCCCCTAAGCCGTCTTTTTTCCAAACTAAATAACACTATTCTCTGCTTCCTCTGTTCTTTCCCTCCTCTGCTCTTTATTCTGCCTCTCTTCTCACCATCATACTTCTCCTCTCATTCCCTTTTATGTCTTTTTCTTCATTCTGTCTTTCACCAGTAGATGGGAGCATATTTGTGGCCAACCATTTATTTCTACACATTACCTAAATGCATCCCATTTAACATTTAGTTTTAAAGCTAAGTGGTTCTTGAAACCTCCATATCCCTCACTTAAACACCACCAAAAGTGATGAGAAGAGCGGTCGTGAGCAGTTTTATGTCTGCATAAAAACTTTCATACAAACATGGTCTCTGCTTTTGGGCTCCCATAGATGAACTAAAAACCCAGGAACTCAACAGCATTTCATTCATTTTTATTTGCCATAATTCCACGCAAACCATTCTTCCTTATTCTGGGAAACATCAGCAACTGTCAGGTTCTTGCTATTTAAGCAGTTTTGCACAGTGCATCGCTGTAATACAGAGGTGTATAAGGATAACAGAAACACATTTAAATCCCACTACAATGCCAGTTTCCACCTGGATACACCAGTTGCACAAGCTTGACGCTGCAGTTATTTGCAAACCTTGAAGACGTTTTGCTTTCTCATAGACCACCATCGGGTTATGCTATACAGCCGTCTTCTGCTTCAGGCGGCCAATCCGTGGCTTGAATAGTCAGACCACGGAGGAAAAGGGCTGCTGCTTCAGCACTGCAATTTCTGTGTCAGGTAAATGCTTTATTTAGTTTTGGAAGAATACATATATACTACAAGTGCCCATGGTGTACTTTAATATGCATTCTTCAAGAGTGGGTGAAAAAAATCATGCTGTCCCTTTAAATAGGCAAGTAGATTAAATCAATCTCTCACTAGTGTTACTACACATTTGAAAGTAATAATATTGTTTTAGTAACATGTTAACATCGAGAAAAGAGTTACCCCAGACCTCAGACTCTTACGGGAATGTGAAGCCACAAGAACTGCCAGAATACTTTAAAGATATTTACAGGTCATGGAATGGCACTGCAAGGGATTACAAATAAAGTGAAGATTTCAATCAGTTTTCCGTGGGTTGCAGGGGTTGATTTCTGAGAAAAATTTCAATAAAATTCCAAACCAATAAAGTGCTTTTTGATCTTGGAGTAAGTTTTCTGTGAGCTATTGCTTTCATATTTTTGTTAGATTGATGGCACCGATAATCTTCTGAAGGCAAGATATTTTGTCGTCACTGAAGGGTCATCAAAATTTGATACCTAATGTAAAAACACAAATCGTTTTCAAACATGTAAAGGTGTCGGGACACCTGCCATATTTCGGACACCACTATTTCCTTTCGGCAATATTTAAAGAAAGATTTGGCGTATATAGCAGAGAGCTTACGTGAGACAGATGCCATGAGAGGAGACAAAACAAGTTATGTCTAAAATAATTTGGTGCACTGTAGCAGTAAGCCCACACATTGTGTTTAATAGTTATGTAAATAACATGGTTGTATATTGTAAATAAATTGATTTAATATAGCATAGCAGTGTACAGCTACTATTGTAGTACAGTAAGGGTAGGTGGTATAACTTCTTGGCTTCATACCGCCTACACCAAAGAAGGTCACAATGCAATTATCTGCCCTGTCACCACTGGTTTTATGTTAGATCTAAATGCAAAGAATAAAACATCTGGCTTTAAATGTGCTCATCACATTTAAAATGCCAGCAGCCACAACTGGCCAACACAAAACCGCTGGGTTGTTTTACAAAATTATAAGGCAAAAGGAATTCTTCAGATTTTTTTAATTTTTACTGTATTTTGCAAACATGACTTGACATAAATGTTATTAAATTGACCTGGATGGAATCTGTACTGACGTGCATTAAAAGATCAATGCAGAGGTTATGGTCAACTGAATACATATTCACACAGACGACTTCCAGATTTTATGCATAGGGAGAGACCAACAATGTGAGGATACCTACATTCTTCTTTTATAAGACTGGAATTGTACTGTAATATATAATAAAGCATTATTTTCAACCCATTCATTTTCATGGCATGGTACTAAAATAAATGTGTTTAAACAGCTTTCGGAAAGTTTGGTTTGCAAATTTGCAGCTTTTGCGCACTCCAGAATGTTAAATAGCTGGTTTTCACAATAGAAGAGTCCACTGAATTCAGCCAAAAAAAGTTGTCCAAGACTATTGTCAGATCATGGTCGATCAATTCTCATGAGAAACTTATGTACACGCGGTGCTTTTTTTTTTTTTTAACCAGTTAAAAATTAATGGCTTTGCCAAATGATGCAGCCAGGTTAGCTTCCCTGAAGGCTTCTGATACAGTCTGTGGAGATTGAGGAGAGAAAGGCGTGAGTAATGCAAGAATATACACATGTAAATTAAAAGTCCGTAAACAGTGTCCAATACTTACAGGATGAGCATGGCACACTCTGGCTACATCTTCACAAGATGCTCCATATTCCATGGCAAGAGCTGCTTCATTAATCATCTCTCCAGCACCCTGCAAGCAGTGTCCCAAGACAAGTTATAGTAGCACCGAGTGAAATAGTAACACAATGCTAGATTTCAACAGCACAAATAAATAACTATTATGTAATGTTTAATAAATAGGTCAGGTAAACATACCGCTCCAAGTATATGAGCTCCAAGCATCCTGTCCGTAGATTTATGACTAAGAATCTTCACCAAGCCATCTGTATCTGCATTTGTCTTAGCTCTGCTGTTGGCAGCAAATGGAAACTTCCCAACTTTGTACTCAACACCCTGTAAAAAAATAAACAATGCTTATTTTATACACTTAAAACCAGCAGTGTAATGCTACCATCATAAAATATTTTAATCAGTGTACACCAAAGTTGAAAACTAAAGTACCGAGTCCTGGCTTGTCTCACGTGATGTACAAATGTTACTGTTAGACATGCCTTACTAATACATTTTGATAACAACATGTCGTTTACATGCTACTTAGTAAATGTAAATCAATGCGATATCTAGACAAAAAAAAATAAAAAAAATATTAGTTTTTTGGGTTTACAAGCACCTCTTCTTTCAGCTGTTCTTCAGACTTGCCAATCCAAGCCACTTCCGGGTGTGTGTAAATCACAGAAGGCACACAGTTGTAGTCAATATGAACTGCTCCTCCAGCCATCCCTTCAACACAGATGATGCCTTCGTCTTCTGCTTTATGAGCCAACATTGGTCCTGCCACCACATCTCCGATCGCATAAATACTATTATTAAATGAAAGATCATGTGAGAGTACATCATAAACCTATAATTTAAAGATCAGGTCTCAATTTGGACATCCACATATTCTTAGAAGCTCTGTGGAACATCCCAATATTACCTTGTCTTTAGGACATTGATTGTTAACACATTCTAGACACAGAAATAACGATACTGTTTTTAGCCAATGCAAAAACAACCAATCCTGTTCAAGAAAGGCAGTTCCCTAAATCAGAGGATTAAATAATGCAAACAATTAAAATCAAATACAATACCTACTTTGGGATTTTTGTCTGAAATCTACTGTTGATAGGTATTCTTCCCCTGTTGTCCAGTTCAATTCCAAGTTCTTGCAAGCCAAGGTTCTGGGTAAAGGGGCGACGGCCAATACACACAAGCAAAACGTCACAACCGACTACTTCCGCTTTACCACCAGCTGCAGCTTCAATACTGTGGACCACATATAGCACAGGTTTAATAGAGTAATTGTCCTGAGGAACACACAGACATAACCAGCTGCTTTAAACTAAACATATTGCTGTGTTCAGTTATCCTGATTTCAGCTGTATACTTTATGTAAACTAGTACATGGTAAGAAACTTTATCATGCCAAATACTACTTCTCACACACACTGCTGTTTGAGTATTTCCCTTATTGTTCGAATGCTTTTCTCATTAAGATTATTAAAATAGGGAGATCGGAGTGTATCCTCTGTTGCAGCAACATTTCTCCCACCTCACCGGACTCATACTTACGAAACATCAATTTTTCCATCGGGTCTCTTGGTTGCACCAGTAACCTTTGTGTTTAGTTTGAACTTCAGACCCTGTTTTTGAAGGATACGGTGGAAATTTTTGGAAATTTCCATGTCAATTCCCAAACCACCAACATGGCCCAAAAATTCGACTGCTGTAACATCTGCTCCCAATCTTTGCCATACAGAGCCCTAAAAGCAGCAAGTTAAGAAGTGTGATCAAGAGCAAAAGTACTACTAAAAAATATAATCACAATTATTAAAAATCAAAATATTATGTATCTTTCCCTCCGAATAGATTTGTGGAGAATGAGAAGCATTTCTGCACCTCTCTTTCTCCATGAATCTATCTGCATTATCCTGTCCTCTCGTGCACTTGTGCAAAAGCGTAGAGCCAAGGAGACAGCCTCTCCCTGTCCCTCCAAATCAGGGAAGAGGAACATAGCAGGGTCACGTAAGGCATGGTTAAGTAACCCTGCAGTTAAACCTAAGGCTGCTCACAGCTGCAGGCTGCAGTTGAGGAAAGAGTGTGGATGCATGCATGTATGGGTATGGATGAGTGCGACTATGAACGTGTATGTTGCATGTATGTGTAAATGTCGACCATGAAGGTGTAAGTGTGTGAAAGGGAGTATATACGCAAGTCTGTGCAAATGTGAGAATGTGTGTAAAAATAAGGGGCAATGTGTATCTGAGTTACCAGGGTTTGTGTGAGAGCATGGGCATGATTTGGTTTGTATGAACATGGATGTATACATATAAGTGTGCGAGAGAGGGAGTATGTGTGTTTGTGTAAAAATGCGTGCCAGCGTGTATGTGAGTTACCTGGAGGGGACAATATAGGATCGGGGGGGGGGGCTAGGTCCACGGAGAAGCAGACAAAGAAGATATGAGGAGAAGCAGACAAGGAAAGAAGACAAAAGAACACAATGGAGACACGGAAGCAGTCAGTAGAGAAGGTAGAAAGACGGAGAGAGTGAGTGAGAGCATGGTGGTAGGGGTTAGCATTTAATTTTCGGACCCGGGCAGCACAGTGTCTTGGGCCGGCCCTGTATATATATCATCTTTGTGTGGAGCATTGTGTTAAGGTTCATATACTGTTATGCATGCCTATAAAAACCTAGAGTGAGAAAAAAATATTTTATTGTTCCAATTTGTAGGCACTGTAGCCAGATTACACACATACTGGAAACAAAATGTCTTGTTTAATATTTACCAGTTCCACTCCAATTACACCAGCACCAATGACTACCATCTTCTCCGGCACTTTCTTCAGAGACAGAGCGCCAGTAGAAGAAACAACGGTATCTTCATCAATCTGTAATGGATCAGAATTGACTTATAAATTGCAAGCTCGTATTTCAAAAACAGAAACTATAAATCAAATCTTAATTAGTATCTAGTCACAGACCTGCTATTTGGGTTAACTAATAAACAGCACAATTACAAATTACTATAGAGCTAATATAACAGTTCACAAATTGTTCAGTGAAAACAATGCTAACTTAAAATTACAGGCTTTGTTTCATTTAATTTAATATATATATATATATATATATATATATATATATATATATATATCAGAATATTAGTATATTATTAATATTTCCTATTTAAAAAGTAAATCACGTGTATGCAATCTGAACACATATTTTGGCTGCCTTGTTTCAGTAAAGGCAGCCAGAGGTTGAGGAAACAGAGACAGAGGTCTCATTTCCTAACTCCAATAACTAAACAATGCATGCAGTAAATTGCACTGGAGCCCAAGCAAAATGCATGCATTGAAATGCAAAATGAAATTCTGAGGACAGGACTGCAATACGTGGTTGGCAAAGTAGACCCCGGGAGCCAACCACATGTATCAATTGTGGAGGAACCCTTTTGGTAACGCAGGGGAGACCATATATTTTTAAAATACATTTATTTATTGCCCAATATAAAATAGACAGCCAAAGGTAGGTATATGCATGGACATATGTTACTTTCTACCAATTTTATTTTTTAGCATGATTATGGAGTTTAACCTTCTTACGTGTTATATTGTGTACTGTTGCCTACATGAGCTCCGTGGGCAATCTACATGTATACGCAACCACATCTTTGGGAAACATTTACTAAGGTGTGGGCGCTTTTCAGAAAATTGTTTTGTTTGTAATTTTTACTATATGTTTAATTGTATGATGGAAAAAATAACAGTAAAAAGAATGATTTTATTCTATAATTAGGTAGTTGGCATTGTCATAGTAGGCAGCGTGTGTAAAGTAGCTTAAGAGTTCCATTTGATTTTCATGAATATCACACAATGCTTTTTGAGAATATTAACACTGGGTCTGGGTTATTTAAAAAGACTAAATTATAATACCTCAATTCCTGGGAAAGGAGCAACTTCTGAGCCTGTAGCTACGAGAATGTTCTTTGTGTTGATGACTTGTGTGCTTCCATCAGCTTTAGATGCGGTTACTTGGTTTTTACCTGTGATCTTTCCCAAACCTTGAACATGTACTACCTGTAACAAGAAGCTTAGAACTTCAGAAAATACATTGCATACAAATAAAAATCATTGTATATTTTTTTGTATATTGTATATTTATTATTTCAGTTTATATATATTATAAATGGGGTTTCTGTGGACATGCCAAAACAAAAGGTCTACAGGTGCAGATTATGTATAAATTAATATATATATGTTCATGTGCAAAAAAAAAACAAAAACCAGAACAATGCATCTAACCTTGTTCTGTTTAAATAAGTGAGCAATACCACTCGTAAGGGACTTCACAGCTCCACTTTTCTGCTCCATCATCTTGTCAAGGTTCAAATTTATACCAGTCACTAAGAAGGGGAACAAAAAATGGTATTAAAATTAATTTCTAGTATTATTAAACTATGTTTATAAAATAAACATTAGGATTAAACTCAACTTTACCTCTTCTTGACTGAGGGTAGATTGCCCTACACCTTGTCCAACAATAATTTCTTCACGTTTATGTTACCCACAAAAATGATATATCGACTCATATGCATTAAAGTTTATATGATGGCTGAAATGCCCCTTTAACTTTGAAAATCTCTCTTCTGTAGTTGAACTAATACCTTAAGATCAATGCAAGAAAGGAGGCAGCCTGACAGGCAAAGTCAATGTTCCCATCTCATTTGTCGAGGCACTAGTGGAGCTGCTGAACACATCTCCCACATGGAAAACTGCGGGGGGGGGGGGGGGGGGTAGACAAACAAGACTCTGAAGAAACACCTAATTCAATTGTAAGGGGAGCATCATGCAAATTTAAAGGGACCGCTCGGGTATCAGATGCATTAAAGTGTAGGATTTAAAGGGACACTTCAGCCATCATATGCCCTTAAATGCATTATATGTACGTGGTCCCTTGAAATTTTCATGTAGTCCATTCTGCAAATGCATGACGATTCTGCAAAATTCCCCACAAATGCATTTGCCCCTTTTCCCCCCACAACCTAGCTAAATGCCCTACAGGAGATGTATTTGGCAAAATGTATTGCCCCGCACACAATGTACTCACCTCCTATCAGATCCAGCGTTTAGCGCTGCTGAACGCTGCATGGAGGGGTATGTTTAGTGCACAAAAGTGCCCCCATTGTCTTACTGCCACTGATTCACTGCTTGAGCAGTCAGTGACAGGAATACTCCCATAGAAGTACTTTAGTGCCACTGACTGACATCCTTAGCAGCTAATCAGTGGCGAGAAATTTCAGATCATGGAGGAAGAAGATTGCGTAGAACAGCTGAAAACCTTATGTCAGTTAAATGTGTCAGGAAAAAAAATACATTAAAACATTTAAGTACTCACAGAGCACACAGGTTCCTCCTTTCTCACTTAGTTTTACTATACATTGTTTTGTTTTTTCTCAAGACAACAAGGGGTTTTTTTTGTTTTTTTTTTAAACCATACATATATAAATAAAAGAAACTAAAAACCAATTTTACCGTTTTCCATATAAAAACTATACATGGCCAGTGCAAATTACATTATATACACGTACGCACACACACACACACACACACACACACATACAAAACATGTACATATAAACACATATTTAGGTATTTGTCCTGATTTTAGAAACATGGAACTGGAGATGCATACACATTAAGATTTAGTTTAAAAAAAGAAATCCATCAGCAAAAATAACATTCAATAATCCTGAACTCACTATTACAGCATTCTCTCTACCTCATGATCAGAGATCACCAAAGGCAATCACATGCAAGGAAATGCTTCCTATTGGATATTGCACATCTGATTGAGTCTCATGGCATCCAGAGGCAGTAGTGTTGCTGCCAATCACAGCTGCAATTAGCGGCGATTGCTGACCATAACAGAGGACGCAAAATTACGTCTTCCGTCCTTAAACGGTTAAAACTAGCTTTCTACAGGGCAGCATAAAATGTTGTGATGGCACAAATGGGCTATTTCAATAACTGCAGGAGCACGTTAAACACATTTTAAAAAACATAAGATCATAACATAGTAAGAGTCTAAATTCAATTAACGTAAAGTTGGATTTTAATGACTTAAATGGGACTTCACCTTCAATTCCTCTGCTTGCAAAATCTTTTCCGTGGGCTAAATGGTACAGATGAGAGTTGTTCAGCAAGGCCTGACAAAAAATACAGATAAAAATGGAATTAAATAATCAGAACAGCTCACCAAAACTTTAATATGCTTTTTTGGTTTAGTTCTTACACCCCCCCCCCCCAATATTAAAACAAAATTTCGCACATTTCACAGTTTATTCAGTTATGAAGAAAAAGATTTGCTGTTTTGTTGAAAATATATGTCTGAAATGTAAGAAAATCTGGTCTATGCATGGCAAACGATTCAAATAAATATACCTTAGAAGGAATGCAGCCAACATTCAAACAGGTGCCACCAAGGGTTTCATTTTTTTCGACACAGACTGTCTGAAAAACACGAATAGAAAATCACAATTTTAGATTCCATTCATTTTAAAGCGATCAGTTCAAACACACGCACACGAAAAGAACATCCAAATCACACTCCATATTCCCCCATGGAACTTACCTGGAAGCCCAGCTGGGCAGCTTTAATAGCAGCAACGTAGCCACCAGGTCCAGAGCCAATGACCGTGACGTCAGCCTCAACTTCTCGAGACAAGACAGAAATAAATGTACATTACTTAACGTACTTATTTAAAGAGAACGGCCCACTTTTTCCAAATCTTGCATTTACAGTTTTATAGACTAAAAAAAAACAATAAAAAACAAACTTACGTGGTTTGTCTGAGTAGGTTCTTAATGGCACTGAACATAATCTCTGCAACCCATGCTGGACTCGGCTGAATTGGTTTTTCTACACGTGTAAAACAGAAAAAATGTATTTATTTATAATACATTTTAATATTTAATAATGCTTCTACTACCTCCTTAATTTTAAGTGGAAGGGTTTTCCATCACCTTTATTATTATTATTATTATCCTTTATTTATATAGCGCCAACAGTTTACGCAGCGCTTAATACAATACATAAATTCAAGGGATATGACAAGACAAGAATTGACAGACTAAGACAAACCGATACATTTGGTGGAGAGAGCCCTGCTCGCAAGCTTACAAGCTTTACCCACTATAACTTATGTTATTGATAATGCATGTCAACAATTCAAGAATAACCATTCCAAGCTTTGTAACAAAACCCTTCTGCCAATGTCAAGACTTTGCGAAGTATCCCGAAGACGTCTTATCTCTTACACCGCAGCTGCTACGCCAAAAACACAGCAACCAAGCCAGACTCAACCTTTCCGTACTCGGAGCCTCCAAAATATTTGCCAAGGGCATACAGAAAACGAAAGTGTCCATAGCAAAATACTTTGGGACCCAGCCTTCAATAAAATACAACCTGATCCAGAGACCCAAAGCTATAGATAGCAAAGTCATTCATCAATTCTATAGTAGCTGATGTTGGTTCTTAACGCTTTCTTTTTCTATCATGAATACTTTACTTGCTCTGCATCAGCGATGAATGAAGAGTTGCAAACCTGAGGCACTGTAGGTCTACGTTGCAGCACAGCAAAGAAAAACCCCTCCGTGCGGACCAAAACCATTTGCCCCGTCTACCCGTTTTCCCTGATTTAAATACCCAGAGCATAATCAGTCCTTAGTCTCGTCTTACAATCAGGATACATGCAGCCTCTACAACTTCTGCCAGGAGGCTGTCCCACTTATCTACTACACTATATGTATATAGCCAATTCTGGTTGGCTGCTTTGCACCAAATCCATAGGAGGAGACATTAATTGCCCTTGTCACAGTAACACGTGCGTATATATGTATGTATGTATGCATGCATGCATGCATGTGTGCGTATGTGTGTTACCTTGCCTAGGCAAGGAAAGAAAGGTGAGATCTGGAGACAATCTACACAATCAATATTACTACCAGTATGAACCTGTGAGGTCACCACCAACGTGACTGTTTTCGGACACGCAGCGAATAAGGTTACTGTCCGCAATCACCACCTCTGAAAACTTTGACATCGTAGGGTTAGCGCCCTACACAAGCCGTGAGCTCAGCACGATATGGGGGATATTCTGAAGGTCAAGAGTTTATTCGTTGTCGGCAGGAGCGGAGAGTAATGAGAGAGCCCAGTGTAGGCCTCAGCTGTCATTTGCACTGACACCTTCAAGGCAGCTCCAAAGATCCATGCCGCGCCTGTAGCCAACTCGGCTCAGCCTTTCTTTAGCAGCCACACTTTGCTCGTTGAGCGTTAGGGTTTTCTTTACCTTACTTAGGACGCAGTATACTCGGTTCCAGCTTTGCATTTTGCCTCCGTGGGTTGTAGTCTCTCCTCAACGCCAAGGTCTACCTGCGCTGCGCATGCGTCAAGGGGGCGAGGCAAGCACAAAGGATCACGGGAAATGTAGTCCCAATCGCACATGGCATTAGTAAAGGCGATTGGACTTTGAGGGCTTTTTTGGCTCCCAATGAAAACAACATAACCCGTAAGGGACGTTACTGCTGTATGAGTTTTCGGCAGCCATATTTGTTTTTGGAGATCTTTTTGTAACTTTTTATTTTCGGTCAGTCATCTATGCAGAGATTTTTCTGCAGAGCATAATGCCCTGTCCTTATAACCAATTACACCCCCGTATATAATTCTTTGCTAAAAGTCATATACCCATCTATTGAATTTGATAACACAATGTCTATGGGTAGAGAATTCCACATCTATATTGTTCTTACTGTCAGAACCCTTTTCACTGCTTTAGGTAAAAAATGTTCAAGTCTGAATGAATGACCTCTTATTCTTTACATAAAGTATTAATTAACAGGTCACCAGAATGTGGCTGATTTTATCATCTCATTTCTAATGATAGAGGGATATGATATTATCCCAGGTATGTCATGGGTCCTTATCTGACCCTTTTTTCCAGTGACATGCCTGGGATGTCATTGGTCATTATAGGGTTAACAACAGTGGAAATAGGACAGAGGATACAGATGATTCTCTGACCAAACCATAGCAATGGCTACAAAGAAATATGTGTTGGGCATATTTTGATATTCTATTTAGTTTACTGCCCAGTTGGATCTGTATCTGCCCAGTTTATTTTCTAAAGACACAACATGGTTGTGATGAGACAGACCTACGTCAACCCTATACCCTAAGTATAAAGAAAGTCTATTGAGGGACCCTTCCAGTTGCAAGGGTGTGTAAGACAGATGAGCTAGAACTTATGCAGAGAGTCTATTATGCCTTAGTTTAGTGAGGGACTGCTCAGTATTCAAATGCATAAGCATAAATCACATCGGAAAGACCCTGGTCAATGCTATTGCTTACCTCTTCATAGGATCCAATTAAGTTAGTTTGACACATTATCTCCTTTAGAAAACCGGGTTGATTCTTACTGACGATGTTATTTCCCCATCACATATGACAGGTTCACGGGTCTATAATAACTTGGCTCAATGTTTAAGGCTTCTTTGAATATTGGTAAGGAAAAAACCGAGAAAAAAAAAAACTGTTCATTTAACCTGTGGACTTTTAATGCCAGGGCTCTCTTATGAGTGACAAGGATAAATGTGGCACCAGCATGCTCAAGAACTTTCCAGAGATGGCTGCCAGAAGCAGGAAGGGTGTGTGCTATAAGGCACCAGGACTAGTTCAACAGCTAGCCTCAGTTAGTCTTTGATGAGTCATAGCAGAAATAAGTGGGCATAACCTTGGTGGCAATGGGTGGAGACAAATTGCATTCCTCTGCCTGAAGATTGAAGGCACTCGCCTGGAGCGTTTAACCTTGTTTAAAATCTTCACCTGCTTGTTCCAGTTTATGGTTACTGATCCTGTATATGGCATTGGCCACACAGGTCGTTACCTCCCTCGCCTCAAGGAGATTGTCTGGGTGTATACTTCTTTTTGGAAGTTTCTATTGATGAACTCCATTTGGGGCTCTCTTATTCTCTGGCCCTTAGTGTGTGTATCCATTCATACCAGAGGCACATACCACACAAAACACTACAAACCCCATTCCCACACAATACTATTTCACAACCTCTTCCCCTTTCATCACGAAACAATGTCCAGCAGCCCCTACACACAACAGCATCTAGCACACAATGCATAGGCATTGATTGCCCACTTTAGTGGAAGGTAGACTAAAGACATTACACCAGTTCAGAATAGAAGTTGGCTGTGGTCAGTAATGTTCAGGAACCAGTCTTGGTTCTTATCATTATAGCCTGAAAGGATTGTTTTGTGCGTACAGTAATATTAAATAATAAGGCAGTAATAATAAATCTGAAGACAATATAAAAAGTATATAGCATCTCAAAAGCAAAATAGTTCTCTGTACAATAGACTACACAGATGCAGAAGTGGTGTGTATAGAATAGGTATGACAGAGACATTCTCATTGGCATGAACAACAGAGAGAACATGTTTTTATTGAAATCACTAGATGCAATGACTTGCAGGTTATTCAACTATGAAAACAGGTGGCAGTTAACATTTAGAGGATGGATATTTAAATTGGCGTGTGTGACTTATTAATGCAAAGTGAAAAATGTATTTAATCCAAGACTAAATACAATTGTTCAATACAAATTCCTTAAATGTAGTTTATATTATACTCAATGTAATTACCGTATTCTATTTTGTCTGATTGTTATATTAATAATTAACACTAGGGGTCACCATATCATTTTCCGCTGTTACCACATTCTACAATATGTATATATGAAAGTGCCCCATACAGCCCTACTAAAGAAGAATGCATATTAAAGTACTGTGTAGTTTACCTAAAAGCAGTTATATTTAGAATAAGCTACAACTCAGGAGCCTTAGCATATTGCCCCTCAGTTGTCTGATTTTTGTGCCCATGCAGTTGCAAGGGGGAAAAAGTGAAATTTAACTGATATATACAATACCTGTATTGAATTCCCTTCATCATGTAACCTAAAATCACAATTTTTGATATGCTTAACATATTCATTTAATAATACAGCCAGGCACTAGACAAGCAATCTTCAAAACAAATAAACAATACTATATGTAAGAACTGACCAGAGATTTGTAAAGTTACATTAACACCTCCCACTTTGAGATAATAATGCTTACATTTTATGCCACTTTGTTAATTGGCTGGCTTACCTTTTTAGTCCTCAAAAATAATAATTCTGTTATCACAAAACAGCGCTATTTGACTCTTGCATGACAGATACCCAAACTCAAAGGAGGGCAGGTTCCCTCTGGCTTAAGGAGCAGGTAAGGCCAAATGTCCCTCCATCCTCTGCCACATATAACACAGAAACTCAATCTAATACAGACACTTATACACACTCATGCTAACCCACATACACGTCTCTTAAACTCTTGAATGAAGTAGCGTCCAGTTTCGGTACCTCTTTTACAAATAAAACAAATATGGAATTATTTGTCCGCGGTGCGGACTTAAAATAACTTCAGCACCGCGACACTCAACCTTTATTAATATGTTACAAAGTGTCAAATATTATTAACACAACCAATTTGACACAATATATATAATTTATTGTAAAATGAAAGCAAACATAACCAATTGTAACTATTTAATAACCACTTAATAACCAAATAAGTAACCAGCTGGTATGGGTGTAACCTCCTGTATCCCTGCTGGAACTGCCGGCGTCCCCTAGCGCGGCAGTCACATGACCATACGATTCACAGGGGTGCATGCCCCTGGAGTGTCCTGCACTTACACCTCTGTGCACCACAAGTAACCATACCTAGATAGTTAACTCCTGCATTTTCTTTAAAATGATTGCCCCTATAGGCCACGACCCTTCCTTATATACCCCCCAGGGAGGGTAATTACCCCCTCCCCTCTGGCCCTGCACGTGCCACCAATGCTTAAGCTTTCAGCACCAAAATTTCTGCTTAGTCATGCCTTAACCCCCTAAACAGGCTTGACCATGAGTACCTCGTCCGCACTACATTCATTTGGCCCCTCTGTCCAATTCTTTCCCTCCGGGGCTGTTCTGACTATATAGTTACATAGTTAGATAGGCTGAAAAAAAGACATGCGTCCATCAAGTTCAGCCTTTTCCATATCTGTTTATTTCTTGCTGTTGATCCAGGCAAAAAGAAGGCAAACAAACACAGTTGTGGCTCTTTCCAATTTTGCACAAACTAGGGAAAAATTCCGTCTTGAACCCAGAATGGCAGTCAGATCTCTCCTTGGATCAATAAGCTGTTTCCCCAAAATTACCGTATTTGCCCCAATATAGGCCGCACTTTTTCCCCCCACTTTAAGTCTTTAAATGCGCAATTCAAATCGCCCGACGCCCGGGACATGCAGTTCCAGGTGCTGGGCAGGCAGCAGGGTTAGGATGCAGATCCCCCACAGCGGTGCAGGGGACATGCATTATACTCTCCAAGATGCTGAGACAGCCTCCCCTGCAGCACTTCCCATGAGGGGAGTCCTGGCAAGGGAGATTGTTAAAGCACATCGTGCAGACGTGCCGGCAGCGGAGGTTGTGTTACGCTCGCATCGCCGCAGCCGGTGAACGTCCGCACGATGCGTTTTACCTCTGCCCCCAAGACTTACCAGAGCAGACTCCCGGGTGTCTTGTGGGGCCGGCGGGAGACATCTACGCAATACGCGTATACAACTTCCGGTGCCGGCACTTCCGCTGAGTGCCGGCACCGGAAGTTGTATACGCGTATTACGTAGATGTCCCCCGCCGGCCCCGCAAGACACCCGGGAGTCTGCTCTGGTAAGTCGGGGGGGGGGTTGGGAGTGTGAGAGCATATCTCGAGGGGGGGACAGGGTGGAAGAATATCTCGGGGGGGGATAGAGTGGCAGCATATCTCGGGGGGAGGGCAGAGGGGCAGCATATCTATTACAAAACTTTTTCTTTCACAAAGCACCTAACTTTTAGGGTGCGGCCTATATTCGGGTGCGGTCTATATTCGAGCCAATACGGTATATGCCTGAATATTATGTTTTTGCAAGTATACATCCAATTGTTATTTAAATGTCTGTACAGACTTTGATAAAACTACCTCTGCAGGCAGAGAACTCCACATCCTTATTGCCCTTACTGTAAAAAACCCTTTCCTCTGCTTTAGTCTAAATCTCCTTTCTTCCAGTCTAAACGCATGACCACATGTCCTATGCATAGTCCTGTTTATGAATAGATTTTCACACAATGGTTTGTATTGGCCCCGAATTTATTTATATTATGCTATCACATCCCCTCTGAGGCGCCGTTTCTCTAAACTAAACAGATTTAAATGCATTAACCTTTCTTCATAACTAAAGTGTTCCATTCCTTTTATTAATTTTGTAGCCTGCCTCTGTACCTTTTCCAGTGCTATAATATCCTTCTTAGAATAGGTGCCCAAAATTGCACAGCATATTCAAGGTGTGGCCTTACCATTGATTTATAAAGGAACAAGATTATATTTTTATCCTGCGAATTGATGCCCCTCCTTATACATGACAATACCTTACTGGCCTTAGCAACTGCTGACTGGCATTGCACATTCTTTCCCCGTTTGTTGTCTATAACCATTCCCAAATCCTTCTCATTTGTTGTTATCCCTAATTCACTACCGTTTAGGGTGTAAGTTGCTTGTGCATTCCTTACCCCGAAGTGCATAACTTTGCATTTATCTACATTAAATATTATCTGCCATGTGTGTGCCCAGTCTCCCAGTCTATCTAAATCCATCTGCAGCAAAGTAATATCCTGCTCACATTGCATTACTTTACAGAGTTTAGTGTCATCTGCAAACATGGAAACATGACTTTCAACGGCTATTGCAAGGTCATATGTTGAATAAAATTGGTCCCAGGACAGAACCCTGAGGAGCACCAATTACCACTTTTGTCCAGCTTGAAAATGTACCATTTATGACAACTCTCTGTACTCTATCACTAAGCCAATGTTCAACCCAAGAACAAGAATTTGCAGTTTGAATACTAACTAGACTTGGGCACCAGGGGGCTCTTCGTGTTCGTCTTCGTGCTCGTCTTCGGGGAAAAAAAATCTTCGTATTCCGCGAATATTCGCCCGTTCCTGTCTTCTCTTCGGGCGAATATTCGCGGACATTCTTCGTGCTCGTTTAATCTTCGTTTTCCTCCTGGTTGCCTAGCAGGGGTTAATACGGGGTTAATAACACATCACAGCAGCAGCAGCTGCCGTGAAGGTACGTGTGTGCAGCTCTATTGGTCGTTTCGGCAGGGGGCTGGTCTGGCATCAACGAGTGAATTGCAGAACTGCAGAATGCACTTCATTCGTTGATGGCAGGCGAGCCCCCTGCCGAAACGACCAATAGAGTTGCACACACATACCGAGGTGTACTGTCCATAGATGTTTAATAAAAGAATAGGGAATATTTTACATTTTTAAATTGATTTTGGACCACTTTACATGCCTAACATTTGCTACCTATTTACAATGGCATACTTTGCAACAACCCAACTTACTTATTGGACAGGACTGGAAAATAGCAGGACTGTCCACCAAAATCTTGGGTGTGTTGGCAGGTATGCTGATGGAAAAATGTTGGACAAGAACTAAAAAATAGCTTAGGGTTAATGTACGGTTATGTTTAAGATTAGTAGCAGTGCACTGGTTTGGTTAAAGATGGATTATGTCTAAATAATAATAATTTAATTTTAATGTTTTTTTTTTAAAAAAAATAGGGGTTTATTTAAATGTATTTTAAAGTTAGATTTATTATTTAGTACTTGATTATATTTATTAAATGTTTATAGTAGCGTTACCTACCGAGCTATAACTACCTATGTGTATTTGCATTTTGCATACCTAGTTTAGCTAAATTAGATGGGACAGGACTGGAAAAAAGCAGGACTGTCCCTGAAAAAGTTGGGTCTGTTGGCAGGTATGTGGATGGAAAAATGTTATAGGGTGAAGTGTGAGTTATAGTGTTAATGTAATGCTATTAGTGAGTGAAGGCCAGGGCAAATAACAAGGAAAAGGTCCTTGTGTTTTGTGCATTGTAAGTGTGTGTGTATGTGTGTTATGTGTGATGTCACTGTGTGTTATATGTGTTATATGTGTTATTGTGTGTGTTATGTTTGGTTGGTTGTGTATCAGAAGGAAAATAATGAAATGGAAAAGGAAATGGGAAAGGCAAATGAGTGGGCAATTGGCGACCCGCTCACCTGTTTCACCCCAGGGCAAAGCACCCAAACACTGTCAGTCTTAGACGTTTGGCAGCAGACTTCCAGAGCTCAGACACAAGGCCCTAGCGTAAGCTGGCCACTCCGGCGGAGGTAGCAGGCGTTGCCACACCGCAAACAGAGGCAGCCAGGGGGGAGAAACTGCCCTTACCATTAGGGACATCTTGGGCATGACTCTAGCCAGGAAGCGAACTGGCAGAGAAGAGATGCTGGCACCACCACCAGCAGCAGCATTGAAAAGGCGAATGAGTGGGCAATTGGCGACCCACTCACCTGTTTCACCCCAGGGCAAAGCACCCAAACACTGTCAGTCTTAGACGTTTGGCAGCAGACTTCCAGAGCTCAGACACAAGGCCCTAGCGTAAGCTGGCCACTCCGGCGGAGGTAGCAGGCGTTGCCACACCGCAGACAGAGGCAGCCAGGGGGGAGAAACTGCCCTTACAATTAGGGACATTTTGGGCATGACTCTAGCCAGGAAGCGAACTGGCAGAGAAGAGATGCTGGCACCACCACCACCACCACCACCACCAGCAGCATTGAAAAATTGGAAAGGCGAATGAGAGGGCAATTGGCGACCCGCTCACCTGTTTCACCCCAGGGCAAAGCACCCAAACACTGTCAGTCTTAGACGTTTGGCAGCAGACTTCCAGAGCTCAGACACAAGGCCCTAGCGTAAGCTGGCCACTCCGGCGGAGGTAGCAGGCGTTGCCACACCGCAGACAGAGGCAGCCAGGGGGGAGAAACTGCCCTTACAATTAGGGACATTTGAGGCATGACACTAGCCAGGAAGCGAACTGGCAGAGAAGAGATGCTGGCACCACCACCAGCAGCAGCATTGAAAAGGCGAATGAGTGGGCAATTGGCGACCCACTCACCTGTTTCACCCCAGGGCAAAGCACCCAAACACTGTCAGTCTTAGACGTTTGGCAGCAGACTTCCAGAGCTCAGACACAAGGCCCTAGCGTAAGCTGGCCACTCCGGCGGAGGTAGCAGGCGTTGCCACACCGCAAACAGAGGCAGCCAGGGGGGAGAAACTGCCCTTACCATTAGGGACATTTTGGGCATGACTCTAGCCAGGAAGCGAACTGGCAGAGAAGAGATGCTGGCACCACCACCAGCAGCAGCATTGAAAAGGCGAATGAGTGGGCAATTGGCGACCCACTCACCTGTTTCACCCCAGGGCAAAGCACCCAAACACTGTCAGTCTTAGACGTTTGGCAGCAGACTTCCAGAGCTCAGACACAAGGCCCTAGCGTAAGCTGGCCACTCCGGCGGAGGTAGCAGGCGTTGCCACACCGCAGACAGAGGCAGCCAGGGGGGAGAAACTGCCCTTACAATTAGGGACATTTTGGGCATGACTCTAGCCAGGAAGCGAACTGGCAGAGAAGAGATGCTGGCACCACCACCACCACCACCACCACCACCAGCAGCATTGAAAAATTGGAAAGGCGAATGAGAGGGCAATTGGCGACCCGCTCACCTGTTTCACCCCAGGGCAAAGCACCCAAACACTGTCAGTCTTAGACGTTTGGCAGCAGACTTCCAGAGCTCAGACACAAGGCCCTAGCGTAAGCTGGCCACTCCGGCGGAGGTAGCAGGCGTTGCCACACCGCAGACAGAGGCAGCCAGGGAGGAGAAACTGCCCTTACAATTAGGGACATTTTGGGCATGACTCTAGCCAGGAAGCGAACTGGCAGAGAAGAGATGCTGGCACCACCACCACCACCACCAGCAGCATTGAAAAATTGGAAAGGCGAATGAGAGGGCAATTGGCGACCCGCTCACCTGTTTCACCCCAGGGCAAAGCACCCAAACACTGTCAGTCTTAGACGTTTGGCAGCAGACTTCCAGAGCTCAGACACAAGGCCCTAGCGTAAGCTGGCCACTCCGGCGGAGGTAGCAGGCGTTGCCACACCGCAAACAGACGCAGCCAGAGGGGAGAAACTGCCCTTACCACTAGGGACATTTTGGGCATGACTCTAGCCAGGAAGCGAACTGGCAGAGAAGAGATGCTGGCACCACCACCACCACCAGCAGCAGCATTGAAAAATGGGAAAGGCGAATGAGTGGGCAATTGGCGACCCACTCACCTGTTTCACCCCAGGGCAAAGCACCCAAACACTGTCAGTCTTAAACGTTTGGCAGCAGACTTCCAGAGCTCAGACACAAGGCCCTAGCGTAAGCTGGCCACTCCGGCGGAGGTAGCAGGCGTTGCCACACCGCAGACAGAGGCAGCCAGGGGGGAGAAACTGCCCTTACCATTAGGGACATTTGATTCATGACACTAGCCAGGAAGCGAACTGGCATCGAAGAGACACTGGCACCACCACCAGCAGCAGCAGCAGCAGAATTGGGAAAGGCGAATGAGTGGGCAATTGGCGACCCACTCACCTGTTTCACCCCAGAGCAAAGCATCCAAACACTGTCAGTCCTTGGCGTTTGGGAGCGGACTTCCAGAGCTCAGACACAAGGCCCTAGCGTAAGCTGGCTACATTGGCGGAGGTAGCAGGCGTTGCCACACCGCAGCAAGTGCAACCAGGGGGGAGAAACTGCCCTTACCATAAGGGACATTTGAGGCATGACACTAGCCAGGAAGCGAACTGGCAGAGAAGAGACACTGGCACCACCACCAGCAGCAGCAGCAGCAGCATTGGAAAAGGCGAATGAGTGGGCAATTGACGACCCGCTCACCTGTTTCACCCCAGGGCAAAGCATCCAAAAACTGTCAGTCCTTGGCGTTTGGGAGCGGACTTCCAGAACTCAGACACAAGGCCCTAGCGTAAGCTGGCTACACCGGCGGAGGTAGCAGGCGTTGCCACACCGCAACAAGTGCAACCAGGGGGGAGAAACTACCCTTACCATCAGGGACATTCGAGGCATGACACTAGCCAGGAAGCGAACTGGCATTGAAGAGAGACACTGGCACCACCACCAGCAGCAGCAGAATTGGGAAAGGCGAATGAGTGGGCAATTGACGACCCGCTCACCTGTTTCACCCCAGGGCAAAGCATCCAAGCACTGTCAGTCCTTGGCGTTTGGGAGCAGACCTACAGAACTCAGACACAAGGCCCTAGCATAAGCTAGCTACACCGGCGGAGGTAGCAGGCGTTGCCACACCGCAGCAAGTGCAACCAGGGGGGAGAAACTACCCTTTCCATTAGGGACATCTGAGGCATGATTTCAGCCAGGAAGCGAACTGGCAAAAGATACTGGCACCACCACCAGCAGCAGCGTTGGAAACGGAAAAAGGTGAATGAGTGGGCAATTGACGACCCACTCACCTGTTTCACCCCAGGGCAAAGCATCCAAAGACTGTCAGTCCTAGGCGTTTGGGAGCGGACTTACAGAGCTCAGACACTAGGCCCTAGCGTAAATTGGCTACACCAGCGGAGGTAGCAGGCATTGCCACACCGCAGCAAGTGCAACCAGGGGGAGAAACTACCTTAAACATTAGAGAGAAAAAATTTAACTTTCCAAGCTAAGAGCTGGGTAACCCAATTTGGGCAGATTGAATTTAAGAAAGGCAATCTGCTCCATCAGATGAGGTGCCATGCGTGAGCGCTGTGGACTCAGTATGTTTCCAGTCATAGAAAACACGCGCTCACTTTGAACAGTGGTTGGCGGACATGATAGAAGCTGCTGCGCAACCCATGAGAGTGCAGGCCACACACTCTTCTTTTCATCCCAGTAGCTAAGAGGATCAACATTAGGAGCAGAAGGAACTTCACAGAGGTAAAGTTTGACCATTTCAGCAGCACTACTCTCCTTTCTGCTGCTAGCTCTGTCAGATGGTCCAACTATACTGCCAAGTGCCTCTTCCCAAAACGCAGCTGCTCCACTCAGCTGTGTTGTGCTGCTTGTGGCACTGCTGCTGATGCTGCTGCTAGGGGTAGCAGACCACATCATCTCTTCCTCCTCCTGCACCTCACCCTCCTCGGACAGCATTCCCATTTTACGCTGCCAGTCACGCACCTTGTTGACCAATTGCTCCCGGTAGCTACTGAGAACATTGAATTTCAAAGCTAGCTTTCCCTTAATTCTTGGATCACAAAGGCACGCTAGCATCATTTCGGGACTCTCTTCCATTCGCTTGCGAAGGTGTACTTTTAGCAGATCCTTCAGCTTCCTGACTATGGCTGCTACGTCAGGATGTAGAGTGCCACCTTGAACAGCCTCACGGTTTCCAAGGAACACATCCATCTTGCTGCCTAGATGGGAGAACACTGGGATTACCTGGGCCAGACTGGCAGTGTTTGAGCTTAAATTTTCTGTGGCATCCCTGAATGGTTTAAGGACTGCCACTAGCTGGGCGATCACTGTCCAATCCTCCCTATTCAATGGAGAGGTAATCCCAATATTGTGCTCTGAGGCAAGATTATGGATTGCCCTCTGCTGCTCCAAAATCCTCTCTAGCATGTCTAACGTGGAGTTCCACCGTGTACTGACATCCTGACGTAGGCAGTGTACGGGAAGACCTGACCTCTCTTGCTCTTCCCTCAAAAGTTGGCTAGCCTTAACACTATGGTGAAAGTGCCCAGCGATCTTTCTGCAGCGGGACAGAACTACTGCTGCCACATTAGTTCCTTCTGACATTGCTGCCTTCACTACAAGATGGATGATGTGGGCTGCACAGCGCACACCAACAATATGACCATCTCGCAGCGCTTTCACCATATTGGCACCTCCGTCAGTTACCACAAAACCAACTTCAACATTGGTGCCCGCCTCTGCTCCCACCCAAAGGCTAAACATTTTCCTAATCGCATGCAGAATATTTTGGGAAGTGTGCTTTTCATCCATCACTTCTGCATGGAGAAGGAATGATCGGTAGCCTGCTGCAGCAACTTCCTTAGACACACCGGGCTGCCACCAGTGTGCTGTCAAAGAAAGAAAGGCATGCTGGGCGCTAGGTGCACTCCACAAATCTGTAGTGAAATGAACACACTGACCAGCAGCCTTGGAAAGCTCCTCTTTCACTGCTGCAACACAGGACCGATACAGCGAGGGGACAATGTTCCTGCTGAAAGTGGAACGTGACGGAACTGTGTATTGTGGAGCCACAGCCGCCATCAATTGTTTGAAAGGCTCCCCTTCAATCATGGAGAAGGATGCCCCTCCAACAGCAATGAACTGACCAATAAGTCGCGTTACTTTATTGGCCTGCTGTTTGGGCATCGTTCTCTTGGAGTGGAATGCCCCAAATTCTTCCAGGGTGGGCTGGGCATGCAGTGCTCCAACCTGCCTTGGTCTCTGGCTGCCAGCACTAGTTGCTGCTGCTGCTGCTGCTGCTATTGGCTCAGAAGAAGAAGCTGTTGGGGTTTTTCCACGGCCACCAGCTATGCTGCCTGCACTAAGTTTTACCTCTGCATCTTTCCCCAATAGCACAGCGTTGTGTTGAGTGCTGAGGTGATGCTTCATGCTAGCACTGGTAAAATGGCCAGACACTTTCCCTCTGCTTATTAGCTTCCCACAATGTTTGCACTTTCCATAGCGCCCTTCTTCAACATTTTCAAAGTGCTCCCAAATTGGGGCGCGCATAGCCTTGGAGTGTGCCTTGGGTGCTGCTCTTACTGCTCGGGGTGGATGAACAGAGGCAGAACTAGTGGTGGTGGGACTGGTGGTAACAGTACTGGCCATAGTGGGACTGCTAATTGCTTTAGATTTGCTAGGTTTTGCTGCTGCTGCTGGTGGTGGTGATGGTGATGATCGTAGCGGAGAAGGTGGAGGCTCAGGGGAAAATTGTGCACTAGTCATTTGGACACTGCTCCCTGAGGAATCTGATTCCTGACCACTCATCTCCTCTACTTCCTCTGGCTCATAGTCTAGCTCTTCATTAGCCAGATCGAATGGAATTCCTGCTAGGCTGGAGCTAAGACTGATATCGTCGTGAGACTCGTGACTAGTAGTAGTGCGAGCAGGAAGAATAGACTCTGCACTTGGCCTCTCAGTCTCAGGCTCCTCTGCTACCTCGCTAGGTGGAGTTCCACTATGTGTAGCCCTCTCTCTAACTGTCTTTACAAAAATTTTGTAAGGACTTGGTGGCTTGCTAGAGGTACTAGGAGGACATGGCGTGGCGGTACCAGTGGGAACAGTAGGCGCAGCACTAGTGGTGGTAGAGGCGGGGGTGGTGGTGGTGGTGGTTTTCCCTACAAAGGAATGAGATCACTTTGGTTTGGGACCCCTCTGAGTCTTGCTGCTAATTTGGCTCTGCTTGGTACCTTGCATGCTGCTGGTGGATGGGGAAGATGCTGCTTGGGGCAAAAGGCACTTCTTTTTAGTCACTGGGCTGGTACTACTTGTGCTACCCTTTAACTTTGAACGTGCTTCTGGTGCTTTAGGCTTTCCGTAAAAAACCATAGAGCTTGTGGGCCTAGCCGCACTACTACTGCCTGCTTTTGGTGCCTTTCCTTTACTTGATGATCCTTCAAGCAATGCTTCCCCAAATGATAAGCGAGAGCTTGGCCTACTTGGCCGACTAGACTGACGCAAAGGCTGCATCTTAGAGCTGGTGGTGGTGCTGGTGGTGGTGCTGGTGGTGGTGGTGGTGGTGGTAGATGGAGCTTGTCCCTCCTTAGTCCCAAAAGGAGGATCCATTTCAAATTTTGTGTTGTGTGTGTAGTGTAGTGTAGTGTAGTGTAGTGTTTAAAAAACTATAAAAAAAAAAATAAAAAAATAAAAATAAAAAAAAGGAAAAACGAATTAAAGACAAAAAAATTAGAGGAAGTTCTCTTCAGTGCTACTGCTTAAAAAGTAAAACTATGCACTACTGCACTGTGCTGTGTGCAATCTGCCAAAATCCTAAAGTTATTGAAATTATTAACTCAAGATTAACTATTTAATAACTAGCAGTATTTTATTTTTAATTTGAATTTACACGGGCCTAAGAGCTTAGCCTACCACTATGCTAGCCTAAAGCTATATTTCCTTACTATAAGTCTACCTCTAGGCAGACGCTCTCAAACCCACTAAGCTAAAGTGAGGTTAAATCAGATTCAGTATATGATTTATTAATTAATATTAAGTTATATAATATTAATAGATTAGAACTAATTTACTTATATATTATGTATTATAGATAGAAGAATATAGATTATGAATTAGAATTTAGAATTAGAATTACTTATATTATAGATTATGAATTAGAATATTATTATTTATAATATATTATAGATTAAGATTAAAGAAGATTAGAATTATTTTAGTACTACAGCTAGTAGCTTGAAGCTTTGCTTAGTACAGCTCGTCACAGTCAATTTTTCTTGAAAAGAATTAGAAATAAAATAAAATGTCACAGCAAAACAGTTATCTTCACTGCTTGCTGCACTCACTAGCCCAACAAGTTCACTTCACTGATGGACTGAGGTGAGCAAAACACTAAGGGTACTTTTAATAAAATTGAAATAAAATGTAAAATAAATGAGAAAATCTTTGCAAAACAGTTAACGTCACTGCTTGCTGATCAAAAAAAAACACAGCACTTATGCGGCTGCACTCACTAGCCCAACAAGTTCACTTCACTGATGGACTGAGGTGAGCAAAACAAATGAAATAAAATGAAAGATTAATTAAGAAAAATTGACTTGGTCTCTTACTGTTGCTAAAACAAAGCACAAACTATAGAGCTGCAGCACCAGTACTAATAAGATTAGCTGAACTATACGCTAGTAGTAATTAATTAATATTATTACTTTTATTTATAGCTAATTTAATTAACTATTAAGATAAGAAAGAATTAGAGAATTATTGATATTACTGATTTTAGATTAGACACTAGTAGATGTTCTGAATGTCTACAGTACACTCTACACTAGTATACTATTACTAACTATAACTGACAAATATATATATAATTTTATAATGAATTCAATTATTAATTATATTAATTAATATTACTGATTTTAAATTAGACACTAGTAGATGAATGTCTACAGTACACTCTACACTAGTATACTATAGTATATATATATATATATGACTGACAAATATATATATATATATATATAATATTATAATGAACTATTAAATTATAGATTCTATTAAATTGTAATTTATAAATTCTATTTAATTTATTTAAGCAGGACAGGCAATAGGCACTAGTGCCAGCCCAGGGCAAGGGCACCCCAGTGCCACTGAGGCACTGGGTGCACTGTCAACTCAACAGCACTTACACTAAAGTTGATGACAAATTAATTTTAAAACAATTAAATTAATCAAATTATTAGTATTAAATATATTAATTAAGTAGCACTGAAGTGAGGATGAAGTACACAGTGAGAAATGGCAGGCTAAGGCTTACCAGTCTCACACAGAACAGAACAATCTCTCTCTGTAACGCTCGGATGCAGCACAGCAGTGTTGCCAAAGCAGTCACAGCGAAAAATGAATGGATCTCTCAGGCAAGCTCTGGTCTTATAAAGGCGCCTTCAGAATTAAAAAAACAGCAGCACAGGCATTGGACGAGACCCTTAGCGTTACGTCACAAGAGTGAGCTGATTGGACAGACGAGGATCAGCTCACTCCTGTTTGAAATTTTGGCGGTTGCGCGGCAAAAACGAAGACGATCACGAAGAATCTTCGAATCTTCGTGATTGTGAGTCTTCGTCTTCGCCTACGGTTTGCCGGCACTGTATTCTGTTCTACGTTCCTTCGGAACGAACAAAAAAACGGCCTCTTCGTGCTCGTTTTCATGTTCGCCCGAAGACGAATGCACAAGTCTAATACTAACCTATTGTGCGGAACTGTGTCAAACGCCTTGGCACAATCCAAGTAGATTACCTGCTCTGTGTACCAGAATACCTACCAGTATAGTGTACCAGACCCAGCTGTGTCTGACCATCCATCCTACATTACCCTTGGCATCCAGTTCCTTCCGCGTGTTTTTCCTGTCTGTGTTGGTGCCTGGTCTATACATTCAGTGCCAAACTCTACCTGCCTACACCTGACACTTCTAACTCTTGGGATCATCAGCATTCATGTTCACTCATCTTGGGGCTCAACCCCTTGTTGATGTCTCAGGACAGAAAACATCTGTGGCAAATGCACATTCGGTAAAGGCAGACGTGGAGAGTGACCACATGAGCCATGGTTTTCACGACACATATAATTTTTACATTTTGCCAACAGGCCCAAATAAAGTGCTGCCCTGCAGTATGGGGGATGTATATCAGGCTAATTGGTTCCCTTCCATGGGTCTATACATGGGGCAGGACTTTATCTGGGCTGGTCAGCAAAATGTAAACATTATCTGTGTCTTGGAAAACATGGCTGATGTGGTCACCCTACACATGTGACATTGTGTATCTAGATTCCTTACCTATCTTGTCTCCTATGTTTGATATCAGCCTGCCACAACCCTGGCCTGATGTAGTTTATGCTTCTGGATTTCCCCTTTTATACCGAAAACTTGGTGTTACTATAGACAGAGATTGCTCACCCTGACCACTGCCAGCTATAGCATCTTCATTTGAAGTCTACTTTTGTGCCTGATGGCAAGGCAATATCACATAACAACAACGCATTTCTCCAAACAGTTTTAATGAAGCAAACTTTTACATGATTAATAGGGAATACAACTGTATATAGTAAAGCCGTTTAGCATTAAAGAAAATCTTTCTAAAGAATAATTTTATTTAGTTGCAAAAAACTTCCATCACCTGCAGACCTGGAGGCTACCATTGTAAGGAGTCTTGAGACAACCTTAGGCTACATTTCCAGCTAAAACACCACACTAAGCTAAATAATATGCAGCTTTCTGAACACATAATGTAAAAACTAGAAATAACAGTAAACAGCAATATATTTTTGAAAAATATAACTTTTTCATGTGAAGCTAACAAAACTAAAATAGGGGCAGTTCTGCTTTTTGGATTTGTTTGAAATCTTAGGACACACATTATATAAAGAAAAATAAACATGACAAGGATGCAGGAACAAGGAAGAACATTTTATTTTTTTCATAGTCCGATATGTTGCAATTCTGTATTTTTTATACCCTCAAATTCCTTTTATGAAAGTGACACTACAATTTTATTATTATTCTACTTTATTTATAAAGCACCTACAGATTCTGCAGCGCTGTACAAAGATGAAAATGTTACAGATAACGACAAGTACAATACAGCAACTGTCACGGACCGGGTGAGCAGGTCTGATAGGAGCCCAGGTGCAGGGGATACGAGGGGCTCTGTCTGTACCCCACGATGCATGATGGCTTGGGGTTGGTACAGACAGGCGCAGGAAATAAATCAGACAGGAGATGCTGATAATAGTTGTATTGCAGATGATGCTACAACAACATATAAACAAGAAAAGTCTCTTGGCTGGAAGCCCTCGGGATGGGGCGCGCTCGGCTAGAAGCCCTCGGGATGGGGCGCGCTCGGCTAGAAGCCCTCGGGATGGGGCGCGCTCGGCTAGAAGCCCTCGGGATGGGGCGCGCTCGGCTAGAAGCCCTCGGGATGGGGCGCGCTCGGCTAGAAGCCCTCGGGATGGGGCGCCCTCGGCTAGAAGCCCTGGGGATGGGGCGCACTCGGCTAGAAGCCCTCGGGATGGGGCGCGCTCGGCTAGAAGCCCTCGGGATGGGGCGCCCTCGGCTAGAAGCCCACGGGATGGGGCGCACTCGGCAGGTTGCCCACGGGATGGGGCGCACACGGCAGGTTGCCCACGGGATGGGGCGCACCCGGCAGGTTGCCCACTTGCAGGGCGCTGGCCGCAACTCGGGAACAATACAGGAACCAAAACAGGAGCAGATCAGGAACCAAATAGGAGCAGATCAGGAACCAAACAGGAGCAGATCAGGAACCAAACAGGAGCAGATCAGGAACCAAACAGGAGCCGATCAGGAACCAAACAGGAGCCGATCAGGAACCAAACAGGAGCCGATCAGGAACCAAACAGGCCCAGACTGAAGGGCTGGGCAGGTTTATATAGGCTAGCTTGATCGGGTAATAAACTGCAGCTGGACATGATAACCACTCTGAGTGGTTCAGAGTGACAAGAGCGGCCACTAGAGGTTGGAAACGGGAAACGAGCAGCACAGAGTGAAGATAATTCCTATCAGCAAGCGGTGGACGTTACAGCAACTGACATACAGATACAAGAGGAATGAAGGGCCAATCTAGGTGGATAAGGGGGTGAGAAACAGGAGGTGAGGACTGCGTGGTAGTGAATGAAGTTAATGTAGGGACGAGATAAGGGTTGTCAATAAATGCACCTGTGAAAATTATCTTTATTGTTTAATACACAATACACATAAATACTCTGTTCTCCTGGATATCAAGAATTGCAAACACAAAACAGGGTTATTCTTTTATAACCTCTTCCCACTTGCATATCCAATATATTATCATGTGTTGTATCTATTGTCTAGATCTCCTTGCCCCGTTCTGTCCCTTAAACATGTTTAAACTTGAAGGGACATGCTTGCCCGTAGGGAGCCTGAGATGCAGCATGAAAATTAAATGAAAGAGAGATGAAAGAACTTCCCAACACCAGTGGTAGTAGTGCCACCTACATGTCCAATTCCCAATCCCTTGAACTCATGCAGAGCAGCAGCCCTAGACCCACCAAAGAATCTCTGATTTGGGCAGCGGCCCTTGATACCTTGGTGGGTACAAGTATCACCTAAGCTCCCCAAAGTCAGAGTAGCATGAAATGGTGAAAGCGTATCTGGAGGAACTGCCATTACCCCTGGTGCTGGCATTCTATGTTATAGGGACCAGAAAGCTGCTGTCTGGCCAGGCATCTCTTTAGTGACTCAGCAGTTCCTTTCATGCTCACCCACCAGTGTTCAAAGCAAGAGGGTTTTCTCTGTGACAGGCAACTTACTCAAGCCCCAGAGAACACAGCTCTCCTCACAGGTAGTGCAGTAGATGGCTTTGTTGAATCTATCCAAATGAGGTTACACAGCATTCAATATTCAAAGTAAGTGACATTTTAGTGCTGCTGCTCTATATTGTTTGTTATTCTGGGGGATCGGCTCTTTTAATTTCTCAAATATTGGGAAAATTTGTTCCTGCACCAAGAGACTGCACGTACCTATCATCTTGCCTGCTAAGGCCCAATACCCTACTACTGCTGATGAATTGACATTGGTCAGTTCTTTAATTTTTTTCATAACTGGGAAAATTCAGTCCTGGACCAACTAGCTGCTAGTCTTCTAGTCTGCTAGTGTCTGGTGTGCTCTGTGCCTCAGTGCCCCTCCTTACTCTGGGAAATCAATACATTTTTCTAATGTTAAGGGGATTCAGTCATGTAGCTGGATTTGTCGACCAGTACTAGGCTTGCTTACTTCTTTAGTAAGTCCTTCCTTACTTGCTTTTTTCTAATATGTGTCTGTCTACCAATGCCTGGCCTATACCCTGCCCTGCCTTTGTGCATCAATGCCCTACCTTAATCCGTGGGATCAATTCCAATTTGTTTGTAATATTAGGGGTCAGTCTTGTGGTTGGATGTGTCTGTCTGCCAGCGATTTGCCTATATCATGCTCTGCCCTCAATGCTATACTCTGGGGGTCCATTCTTTTTTCCTAATTTGGGGGGATCAGTCCTGTGGCTGGATGTGCCCTACCCTGCCCCTCCATGCCCTTCCTTACGCCCAGTACCAGAAGGTGCCAGGGACCCCTTTCCCTTTGAGAATGTGCTCCGATTGTTCTGAATCACAAATGGCCAAAAATGTGGCAGAAATTAAACAAAAATTTAGATTTTGCTCACCGTGCACAAGTCTAATATCGATTTGCTTGTGAGTACATACAGTTAACATGGCTGTGAGTTTGGTATAATATTTATGTGACCATTAATATTAGTAAATCTTATGTCACCTTCACAGGAATATGCAATGGCTCGTTATTTCCAAACATTTCCCCATATTGAAGACATACATTTTATAACAATTTATCTGTACCATGCCTCACTTCTAGCCATACATAAGTAATCTTTAGCTTTCTAGAGCAGTATTATAATTTTTTCATTCTCTCAAAATAACGGTTCAGGAACAATTACTTTGAGTAATAACCTGTCATAAATTACTAACGACGTCAATGAAATTGGCTTTTAACAAGTCAACATGACTCTGCAAATTTTATTTTTTATGAAAAAAGTTCATGGACTGTGTTGGATTTGTGATTTACCCTTCCATATACATGTGTGTACAATAGAAATTAGAAATCCTGTTTGGAGGTCTCATAGCAAATATCACAAGGATATCCTGTTTTAACTTTGGAAGATTGGATATTTTAGATGCTCACAACATATACCGTATTTGCTCGAATATAAGACAAGGTTTTTTTCAGTGCAAATGTTCTGAAAAATACCCCTTGTCTTATATTCAAGGTCATCTTATAATCAGACCTGAATAGAGGGGACCTGGATACTTCTTTCTGACATCCCCCGCTGCTGCCCAACACTTCCCCTAGGACTTCTATAACAGAGCACCGGCGTGACATGACCTTCCAGTGCTCCACCAGAGAAGCCCAGGCAGAAGTACCGGGCTGTAGCGGAGGTTGTCTTATAATCAGGGTCATCTTATAATCAAGCAAATACGGTAAAATGGTATTTTGGTAACCAATTACTTATGGACAATTTCTCCATACTATCTGACTAGAAGGGTTTGAATTATTGTTCTTAGATGTACAATAGTAAAAGAATTATCTTTGCAGAGAAAGGTTTAACGTTGCAGTCTTGCTCTATGGACACTAAGATACCTTCCATCTAAAAAGGTTCTGTATCATAAGAATTCGAGATGTTTCTTCTTACCAGAGGAAACATTTTCACCTAATGCAAAGATCAATGGCCCAAACTAAACAGAACTGGACTTGCCTGCCCTTGGAGCTAGTGATGGATAATACTGAATATAAAGGCACAACAAACAATAACTTACATCAGTGTAGAAATTACTACATGATCAAAAATATACCTGTTATATTAAAACGCAATACAAAACGTAGAAGTTAAATGCATATTGTTTAGGCAATGTCTAATTACGATGATTTGGTCTCTAGGGGATTATATATTTAATGAATATCAATGTTATAAATGTTTGTCTCTTAAGCGACCACATCCTGATATAAATTCCTCTACCAGGATAGTATTGATAATGTGTTTTATACATCACAAGGAGTTATTTTATGAGACACAGTTAAAATATAACGTCACACTCTTATCAAATCACTTGTATTGATTGTAGTTTCAAAGGTCAGGGCATGCAACATCTTATTATATATTAAATAGTTAATGCGGGTTAATCATTACTTATGCATATTACAACTTCAATGGGAACATACAAAATTCCAATTAGTTCAAGAAAACACATTGCTTTGTGGTACCTGGTTTAGAAACCATCACAGGATATTTATGCTTGGGATGTGATAAAAGGTAAGATTTAAAAATATTTACATCTGGGGTTTATTTTCACTCTAGGAAAAATGTATAAATTAACCAGAAACACAATGCCATTAGTGAAATAAAATAAATAAATAAATATATATATATATTGTATTTTATTAGT
This sequence comes from Sceloporus occidentalis, assembly GCA_023333645.1. Classification (NCBI taxonomy): domain Eukaryota; kingdom Metazoa; phylum Chordata; class Lepidosauria; order Squamata; family Phrynosomatidae; genus Sceloporus; species Sceloporus occidentalis. Next base: position 15,141,644 of record JALMGF010000017.1, read on the forward strand.
ATAGTATTGATCCCCTATTACATCTCGTATCTTATTTATCCATAAAATGGTTTGTTATATAGAACTACAATACCCAGTGATAGAATTTCTGTAGCACTTATAGTTAAACAGTAGTTAAGTTGGACTGAAGACATGCTTCATAATTTTATAATGTGAGTGTACTGCAGTGTATTTTTTCATTAGCAGATGGGGGTTGCTTAAAGATGCTTAAAGATACTCTTCCACGTAGACAATGCATTAAATTAGCTTCCTAACATGGGAAGCTAAAAAACCTAGCAGATCTGCCATTTATTTCAACAAAAATTATAAAGAAGCTCCTCAGACTCTATGGCAACTAACAGTACCCACGTATGTGCCATATGAGAAGAATTCCCTAAAAAAATATTAATGAAGCAAAATTAACGGAAGCTAAAGAATTGTTACTCAGGAAGGTTTGGGCATTTAACAATACTAGATATTATGTGTTTTTGAACATAAATGAGATAAAAGTGTTCGCCTTAGACTAAATATTAAGCACACTCCCTAGGGAAGTAAGCAATTAAACCTTAGCATTTGAGATGTAATTGTATTGTTTTATTGAAACTTCTAATTACAAAAAAGTTTCTAAAGTTTTTATGACAACTAGGTATACCTGGCAACATTATGAATAAAAGAAAATAAAAAAATCATCAAATAAATTTTTTTTAAAAGTGTTACATTTAGAAAAGTAGAGGAACCTTTAACAGGTTCCACTCCGTTATATGTACCTTGCTACGGTACCTTATACTGAGGTTTACTTGCAGATTTCGATAAGAAGCTCAGTGATTTTGTGATGTTGCAATTGGACATTGAACAGTAGTTATTCTAATCAGTTTCAAAGAAATGATGAAGAAATTGACAAGAATATGATAAAGTAATACATTATGTTCTTTAAATGCACTTACACACATATAGATAACTTTACGGACCTTTCACCAATGCGTGTTTACCGAAAAAATCCAAACATTGGAGATTTTTATTTTACTTCAGTAATTGATCAAAGTGGAGAAAATAGGTTTCATATAATTTCAAAAGAGGCAAGTTAAATAAAGTGTCCCTCTTCTAATAGGCCTATATTGATGCCATGGCTGAACCAGTGGAGAATAAGTATTTGGTGGCACGACCCATATATTCAGAAGATTCCTTTGGTGCTGACCATGAAATAGTGGACAGGCATCATACAACTGCATTGGATCACCTAAAGCGGATATGTGGGTGAGTAGAAAATTAAAGCTGCTTAACTCCTTAAGGACTGGGCTGTTTTTTTCTGTACCATTTTGTATCATTCATGCGGTGCTCGTGTTTAGCTGTTATTATTATTATTTATTGTTTTATATAGCGCCATCAAATTCCATAGCGCTGTTAGTTTCTTCTCTCTCGTTTAGTGTACCCACACGTTATATATTTTTTTTTTCCAGGACATAAGGGCTTTCTTAAGATACCATTTTTTCATCACCATCTGATTTCCTATGAAATCCTCTTTTCCTCACTATTTGAAAAATGTATTTGAAAACTATTGTTTGTACTATTTGTACTATTATTTGTACTTTTTGTCCTGAGTTTAGAAATACTCAATGTTTTTATCGTTTTTTGCTAGTATGTTAACTCTTTCTGTGCCAGGATTTTTGTGAAGTACAACACTAATTATAGCAGTTGCTCATAAAAGTAAATGTTTTCTTTTCTCTATTTTTGGACTTTTTAACATTTTGTTGGAACTGGATGGTTTCCCTGATGGTGAGATCACTGCATTATTGTTTTTAAATTTTACCACATTTTTTACTTATTTATTTATTTTTCTGCTGGGCTCTATTGACTTGCTTGGTTGAATGCAGTACTTGTATTCAACCTGCAGTGGAAGCTCAGAGTTTTCAGGGTTTGGGCCTTGACATGTTGCGAGAGGCGAAATCTCTTTTAAATCAAGATCAGCTGACATATTGTATATGTAGATGTTGATGCCTCGTGGAGGGGCCACACAGGGCAGATTTTGGCGTTGCTGAATGTCTTAACATCGACAGTGAAGTTTATTTAACGCTAGGCAAGTCATTGGTCCTTAACTGACTGTTTTTCCGTGATATGCCTGGCACTTCATTGGTTGTTAAGGGTGTAACTGTCAGGAAACTGGGTCCATACGGACGACTGTAATGACCCAGCGCGCCCAAAGATGGAGTTCAGGAGTTCAGTATGCAGTAGCGGAGTCTCAGGACAGGGCCTGGTGCGGGACGACTGCACTCACACGGGTGATGAGCATCTAGGGTTGTGCAGCCACACACCAGCGCCCAGATATAGCAGCGGATGTAGTCCAGAACGAAGTTAAATCCCTGGAACAGGCATGAGACATTACACAAGACTCATGTGCAGGATGCTGCAGGCTGGGAGTGTGGAAGCTAAGCAGAGACATACCTTTAGACTGCAGACTGAGACAAACAGAACACACGGGAGGGGCACACCTTATAAAGGAAATAGAGCAGAAGCAAAGAGCAGAAGCAGAAGCAAGGAATGGAAGATCAGAACAGAGCAAAAGGAAATCCAGGAATAGATCGAAGCAAAACAGGGGAACTGAAGCAAGAACGAGATATGCAGCTCCGCAGCCTGGGTAGGACGTGACAGTATCCCCCTCCGAATGAGCGGCCTCCGGACGCGAACAGGAACATCAACAGAAGGAAGGCCCGCTCTCTGATGGAAGAACTTCGTTAACAAGGCAGCCCAGGAACCTGCATACTCAGGAGACTGAAAAACTTAGAAGTCCTTCGATGACCAGCACTGCCGCTTAGCAGACCAATCTCCTCCAAAACAGGAATCAGAATATCTGATCAGGAATGAGGAAGCCGCTTCTTGCGCACTCCTCCGAAACAGGAATCAGCATATCTGAACAGGAATGAGGAAGTTGTCTCTAGCGGACTTTTAGGTCCAGGCGAAGGCAAAGTAGATCAGCCCACTTGCTGGGCAGACATGACAGGTAACCCACTTGGTGGGCAGACACGACAGGTAACCCACTTGCTGGGCAGACGACAGGTTGCCCACTTGCAGGGCACACGGCAGGTTGCCCACTTGCAGAGCACTCAACCAGGGTAGCCCGGATGCAGGCGCTCATACTGGGAGTCCACTAGTGGGGCTGGCCGCAACTCAGGAAACCCTCTTTCAGGGTACACGGCAGGTTGCCCACTTGCAGGGCACACGGCAGGTTGCCCACTTGCAGAGCACTCAACCAGGGTAGCCCGGATGCAGGCACTCATACTGGGAGTCCACTAGTGGGACTGGCCGCAACTCAGGAAACCCTCTTTCAGGGTACACGGCAGGTTGCCCACTTGCAGAGCACTCAACCAGGGCAGCCCGGATGCAGGCACTCATACTGGGAGTCCACTAGTGGGGTGCTGGCCGCAACTCAGGAAACCCCCTTTCAGGGTACACGGCAGGATGCCCACTTGCAGAGCACTCAACCAGGGTAGCCCGGATGCAGGCACTCATACTGGGAGTCCACTAGTGGGGCTGGCCGCAACTCAGGAAACCCCCCTTGGTGGGGCACGCTCGGTAGGAAGCCCTCTGGAAAGGGCACTCTCGGTAGGAAGCCGTATGGAAAGGACGCACACATCAGGAAACCCTCTGGAAAGGGCACGCTCGGTAGGTAGCCGTATGGAAAGGGCACACACATCAGGAAACCCTCTGGAAAGGGCACGCTCGGTAGGAAGCCCTATGGAAAGGGCACTCTCAACAGGAAACCCTCTGGAAAGGACACACACGACAGGAAACCCCCTCTTGGTGGGGTGCACACGACAGGGAACCCCTTTTGGTGGGGTACAGGAAACCCTTCTTGGTGGGGTGCACACGACAGGAAACCCCTTTTGGTGGGGTAGACAAGTAGCCCTCTGGCTGGGCTTGAATGCTGCAGACTCCACTCCGCGAACCCCCGCCATGAGTAATAGCCTGCGGCCATATGTCAGGAAACTGGGTCCATACGGACGACTGTAATGACCCAGCGCGCCCAAAGATGGAGTTCAGGAGTTCAGTATGCTGTAGCGGAGTCTCAGGACAGGGCCTGGTGCGGGACAACTGCACTCACACGGGTGATGAGCATCTAGGGTTGTGCAGCCACACACCAGCGCCCAGATATAGCAGCGGATGTAGTCCAGAACGAAGTTAAATCCTGCAGGCTCCCTGGAACAGGCATGAGACATTACACAAGACTCATGTGCAGGATGCTGCAGGCTGGGAGTGTGGAAGCTAAGCAGAGAAATATAGCAGACACATAACAAGCAAGGGACAGGGAGACCAAGCACGAAACATAACCAGACAAGATATACATAACACAGGGCACAACAGGGAACAAGACAGGACACCCTGCTGCCTGGGATACAGGACAGACTGACACACATAAATACAGAAACTAGCCTAGGACTGGTTGATAACTATTGGAGATTCCTTCACATCTTATGGCTATAGTATGCTTAGCCCACCACTACGCAAAAGTACTCCAATGACGGTGGGTCCTAACGCTAATCCCTGCTGACAAAGGTACAAAACAAACCAAACATGAAATCCAAACACATAGCACTGAGACATACTTTTAGACTGCAGACTGAGTCAAACAGAACACACGGGTGGAGCACACCTTATAAAGGAAATAGAGCAGAAGCAAAGAGCAGAAGCAGAAGCAAGGAATGGAAGATCAGAACAGAGCAAAAGGAAATCCAGGAATAGATCGAAGCAAAACAGGGAAACTGAAGCAAGAACGAGATATGCAGCTCCGCAGCCTGGGTAGGACGTGACAGTAACTTATTTATACTAAGGGCTGGTTGCCAATCTAGAATATATCACTGATACATATATACCAATGATATGCTTCAAATATTTACAGTTATCTGAGTATATTTAAATTAATGTCGCTTTAGAGCCAATCCCATTTAGTTCAGTTTAACTGATATCACATAGGGACTTGACAGCTTTGTTGTACTTGGTGTAAAGATCTACCACCATGGGATACCTTGTGGATGAAATTAAAATTATTATTTGTTGTGCCTTTATTAACAGAAATACACTGGAATAAAAAGTGAGGCTTTTTTGTAACTCAGTACTTAGTTATATATAACTAATACAATTTAATGACAAGACTACACAAAACAGTAAAAAATCAGAGCCTGGGGAGATGCGTGAAGGTGCGGAACGGTAGACTTATTATATGTGGCGATTTTAACATGGTCATTGATAGGACCTTGAACTCCACTTCTACGTCCACATCACCTTGTGTTAGGAGACACACACCTAGCCGCCATTCTAAGCTACAACAACTACTGACTGAATTTGATCTCCATGATGTTTGGAGATGTCAACATACAACCGAACGAGAATACACCTTCCATTCGACGCCACATAACACATACACTCGTATTGATTTTTTCCTTAAAGACAAGACTACATTATAGACTCGCCAAACAGTGTGTTGTCGCCGAACAGTGTGTTGTTCGCTGAACAGTGTGTTGTCTGCCTGACGCTCGAGTTCAGCACATCGCGGATCGGGTTGACAGATTACTGGGAGGGGCTGGAGAAGACCCAGCAGTCATGGTGCACATTAGCACCAATGACAAAGTAAGAGGTAGGCGGAGTGTCCTTAAAAATGATTTCAGAGACTTAGGTAGCAAGCTTAAGGCAAGGACCTCCAAGGTAGTATTTTCTGAAATATTACCTGTACCACGTGCCACACCAGAGAGGCAGCGGGAGATTAGGGAGCTAAACAAGTGGCTCAGAAGCTGGTGTAGGAAGGAGGGGTTTGGGTTCATGGAGAACTGGGCCGACTTCTCTGTCGGATACAGGCTCTACGGTAGGGACGGGCTGCACCTCAATGGGGAGGGTGCAGCTGTGCTCGGGGAGAAGATGGCCAGAAGGGTGGAGGAGTGTTTAAACTAGGGAAAGGGGGGAGGGAAACTACAATATAGAAGGGGAAGATAGTGTAGATAGAGAGCTGGGGCTTATAAATGTACCTGGGGGTGGAGCGGAGGGAGGGGTTAGAATAGTTAATAGGGATAGGCTTCATAGGAAAAAAAAACATACACCTCTAAATTGTATGCTTACTAATGCCAGAAGTCTGACCAATAAAACTAACGAACTGGAGTTAATAATGTCTGAAGAAAATTATGACATAGTGGGTATAACAGAGACATGGTTGGATGATAGCTATGACTGGGCGGTTAACATACAGGGTTATAGTCTATTCAGGAAGGATAAAAAAAATGAAAAGGGGGAGGAGTTTGCCTTTATGTAAAGTCCAGCCTAAAGGGAGAATATATGTGAGAGAAATGATAATGTGGAGTCATTATGGGTAGAAATATATGGAAAGAAAAATAATAAAATACTGATCGGGGTTTGCTATAAGCCACCAAATATAATGGAAGCAGCAGAAGATCAATTATTAAAGCAAATAAACAAGGCAGCAAATCACAATGAGGTGGTTATTATGGGGGACTTTAACTATCCCGACATGAACTGGGAAACCGAGACCTGTGAATCTCATAAAGGAAACCGGTTTCTGACTATAAGTAAGGATAATTATCTGTCCCAAATGGTACAGGACCCAACCAGAGGGGGCGCCCTACTGGACTTAATATTAACCAACAGACCTGACAGAGTAACTAATGTGCAGGTCAGGGGTCATCTAGGAAATAGTGATCACAATATGATGCATTATAACTTGTCCTTCAATAAGGGAACTCTTAGAGGAGCCACAAGAACTATGAACTTTAGGAAGGCAAAGTTTGATCAACTAAGAGAAGCCGTTGACACTGTAAATTGGGAAAATGTCCTCAAAAACAAGAGTACAGACACTCAATGGGAGATTTTTAAGAATATCTTAAATTCTCACTGTGAAAGGTACATACCGTATGGGAATAAAAGAGTCAGGAACAAGAGAAAACCAATGTGGATAAATAAAAATGTAAAGGGGCAATAAATGGCAACAAAAGGCATTTAAGCTACTAAAACAGGAAGGCAGTGAGGAAGCACTAAAAAGCTATCGGGAAAAAAATAAAATATGTAAAAATCAGATAAAAGCAGCAAAAGTGGAGACAGAAAGACCCATTGCCAAAGAGAGTAAAACAAACCCCAAAATGTTATTTAACTATATAAATAGTAAAAAGGTTAAAAATGAAAGCGTTGGCCCCTTAAAAAGTAATGAGGGAGAGGGAGTTATAGACGGGGATCAGGAAAAAGCTAAGCTATTAAATATATTCTTCTCTGCTGTATTCACAGAGGAAAATGAAATGCCAGGTAATATACAGCAGGATGAGATAAATGCCCCAATACATGTTGCCTGTCTAACCCAGGAAGAATTGCAGTGCTGCCTAAAAAAAATCAAAATAGACAAATCACCAGGTCCAGATAGCATTCACCCCCGCGTTCTAAGGGCGTTAGGTAATGTAATAGACAGACCCCTATTTCTAATATTCAAGGACTCTATAGTGACAGGGTCTGTTCCCCAGGACTGGCGCATAGCAAATGTTGTGCCAATATTGAAAAAGAGGACAAAAAGTGACCCGGGGAATTATAGGCCTGTTAGTTTAACTTCTGTTGTATGTAAACTGTTTAAGAGTTTCCTAAGAGATGCTATTTTGGAGTATCTCAATGAAAATAAATGTATGACTCCATATCAGCATGGGTTTACAAGGGATCGGTCCTGTCAAACTAACCTGATCAGCTTTTATGAGGAGGTGAGCTCAAGACTGGATCGGGGTGAATCGCTGGATGTCGTATATCTTGATTTTTCCAAAGCATTTGATACGGTGCCACATAAAAGGCTGGTACATAAAATGAGAATGCTTGGGCTGGGGGAGAATGTGTGTATGTGAGTTAGTAACTGGCTCAGTGATAGGAAACAGAGGGTGGTTATTAATGGTACATACTCTGAGTGGGTGACTGTTACTAGTGGGGTACCACAGGGGTCAGTTTTGGGTCCTATTCTTTTTAATATATTTATTAATGGCCTTGTAAAGGGATTGTATAGTAAAGTATCAATCTTTGCAGACGATACTAAGCTCTGTAACGTGGTTAACACAATAGAGGACAGTGCACGATTACAAATGGATCTGCATAGGTTGGAGGCTTGGGCTGGGATGTGGCAGATGAGGTTCAACACAGATAAATGTAAGGTTATGCACATGGGGAAGAAAAATCCAGGCTGGGAATATGTATTAAATGGGAAAACACTGGGGACGACTGACATGGAAAAGGACTTAGGAGTTTTAGTTAACAGTAAATTTACCTGTAGCGACCAGTGTCAGGCAGCTGCTGCTAAGGCAAATAAAATCATGGGGTGCATCAAAAGGGGCATAGATGCCCACAACAAGGAAATTATTCTACCACTGTACAAGTCACTAGTCAGACCACACATGGAATACTGTGTACAGTACTGGGCACCAGTGTACAAGAAAGATATAGTGGAGCTGGAGAGGGTTCAAAGACGGGCAACCAGAGTAATAAGGGGAATTGGAGGACTACAGTACCCAGAAAGATTATCAGAATTAGGGTTATTTAGTTTGGAAAAAAGACCGTTTAGGGGGGACTTAATAACTATGTATAAATATATAAGGGGGCAGTACAGAGATCACTCCCAGGACCTATTTATACCCAGGACTGTATCTATAACAAGGGGATATCCTCTACGGCTGGAGGAAAGAAGGTTTCTACACCAGCACAGACGGGGGTTCTTTACAGAAAGAGCGGTGAGATTATGGAACTCTCTGCCAGAGAAAGTGGTAATGGTAAACTCAATAAAAGAGTCCAAAAGGAGCCTGGGGGTTTTTCTTGAAAGCAATAATATTACATATCTGGCATCAACCAATTGGTTGATGCCAGGGGAGGTCCCTGTAGGCCACCAATAGGCTCATTCGCACTGCCCAGTAACCTGTGACGGCGAACCTGCAGATTTCCACTTCTGTGAACTGCCGCGATGCCAAGGTAAGTTAGAAGGGGGGGGGGACTGGTAGACGAAGACGATCACGAAGATCTTTGTGGTGTGTGTCTTCGTCTTCGCCTACGTTTTACCGCCGCTGTCTTCTCTTCGGCGTGTCTTCGGAACGAACACGAAAACGCACTCTTCGTGTTCGTTTTCATGTTCGCCCAAAGACGAATGCACAAGTCTAATAAAAAGCATAGGACCATGCAGACACTACATCATGGAGGCACAAATTAACTCCCAGGGCTGAACATACTTTGTTAGGGATATTAATGAGACAAAATAGGCAAAACCAATATTTTATCACACACGCAAAATAACGACACTATCAAATATTGTAGTACCACATCCACAATATTAATTTAAAGAGATACCCTATATTTTATCTCCGATCCTAAATTCTTTCAGATCGCCGAAAATTATAATTCAAATTAGATATATTTCACCACGATAGTCAATCAAAAATATTATTTATTGTAAACACAATTTATAAAATATATATATATGAATCACACAGTGCATGATATAAAACACAAAATTCTTAAAACATGTCAAATTGAATCAGTTCCAAATACAGTATATTATCGATTAGTTATCAATATGAATTATTACTTTATGAGTCTAACACACACAATTTCCATTCCACTCAGCAACCAAAATGATAATAATCAGGGCAGTATTAAAATGTATCACTATGTCTCTTTATATATTAGTTCTACTAATATGACAAAATAAGAGTATTAGTGAAGTTCCTAATAGATGCAAATGATGTCAAACTTCATCTACAGGTAAAAATACCTTTTACATTATTGTCATCATCACGGGTTATAAGCTGCAGTCTCACAAGCCGTCATATACAATGATGCCAAATAAAAATGCCAGAAAAAGGGAAATCTATATGAAGAAGACAAAATTCACCTCTATTCAGAATAATAAAACAATTATAATGACTACCACTTGTTGCTGTGGTCCAACTGGTCCTTGTAGAAATTAATCCAGGTTCAGTGGCAAGAAATTAAGTGGGAAGAAATATAACTTTCTAAAAGGTTAGTAACTCTAAGAGTAAAATTATGGTGCCAGGATCTTAAGATTCCAATTCTCTGGGTTACATTTGGTGAATGAGTCCGTCAGGGTCTGTCTGTTTCAGGGTTTAGGTGTTTTTTTCAATTATTAAAGACATAAGCTTTTAAAGACAGAGCTTATTATCATAGCCTCCACCTCTTGATTGGAATTATCAAATCATAACGGTGGGTTTTACCCATTATAATTAGGACTTCTACTCATATTTACACTGTTGTAATTTCTTAATTTACCTCCGAGAGACGCTCTGGTCTAAGAAATAACTTAAGACCATTACCTATGCGTTTAGAATTTATCCATGGTCACCCTTATCTTTAGATGTTACCTCCTAGATAGTAAATCAGGTCTTTGTAGTCACCCATATCTCCAGATGTTGCCTCCTAGGTAGTAAATTAGGTTTTTGTGGTTTTTCGACGTATCACCCATTCCAATTTACATTCCTAAGGATATGTAGTGTCTACTCCTTAACTTTCTCATGGAAGATAACGCTAATTGGATCATATATACTGAAGCATCTATATACATGAATACTTCTTTGTTCTCAATTATAGAGGGAACAAAGACAGAAAGAAATAATAATTATATGATTAAGTAAAATAAAATGGCTTTGACTCCATTTTGTGTTCATGTAAAATACATATATATGGAATACTTGTTTTCCATCATAAAATTTCTGACAACTTTGGTCCGAGAGGTTCAACTGAAACCAAAGAAAATAACAAAGAAGATGGTGAAGGGGTTTGAGTCATTAGGTACCAAATATCTACATCAACCATTAAGAGAGTCCTACATCACCATGGTGTGAAAGACTGTCATGCGAGAACAGAGCCTCTACTCCAAGACCGGCATAAGAAGCCAGAATGTTTGCAGGTGACCACCCAGACGAAAACCTAGCCTTTTGGAGGAATGTTCACTTGCTGCCTAATTTATCCCACCACCTGTCAGTGGTCATAATGTTATGGTTGATCAGTATATGCAACCAAGTCTATCTGCTTAAGACATCCCATTTTAACTCTATAATACGTACATAAGGACTTGCCTCAGCATTTAGATTTCCCCCACCAGATTTGCCCATATTGCATCCACAGGACTTACTTGGCACTCCGATTGTACCCACAGGGATGTCTTCCATTTCTCTTTATCTCAGCTCACCTTTGTATTTTTATCTCTCCTCACTTTCCCTTTATCTTTCTATTTTCTCTCTATCTCTCCCATGTCTCTTCATCTCTCCCCTTTTCCTTTATCACTTTTTTTTTCTATATCTCTTCTCTTTCTCTTTATTTGTCTTTTATATCTCCTCCCTTTCTCTTCATATCTTCCCTTTCATCGTATCTCTCTTTGTTCTCTTTATCTTCCCCCTTTCTCTTGATCACCCCTCCTCTTATTCTTTATCTCATCTTTTATCCTGTTTCTCCCTTTTCTGGATAACTCCTCTCTACTTTCTCTCTCTCCATTTTTCCCAACCTTTTCTCTTTTATTTATCTCTCCTTTTCCTTGACCCCCTTTCTCACTACATCTCAATATTAGAAGCATAGTTAACATCCATGCAAACTGAACCAGCAGTTCAATTATTTTACACGGTAAACACATTTGACAGCAGATAAGAACCATTTGACTCATCTAGTTTGCACATTGTTCTTCACCTTAATCAGTCCTTGGTCTAGTGTTATATTCGGTAAAGTAAAACATTTATACATAAACAATTACATATAAACTTCTGACCCTCCAGTTTTAAATTATGACCTTTTGTTCTAATATTGCTCCTCTGAGCAACATCTCTCCTGTAGTTTGTTAAATCCTTTTAAGTATTTCAATCTCTTTATTACATTCCTCCTTTCTTCTTTCCTCTAAGCTATACATTATTATTATTATTATTATTATTATCTTTTATTTATATTGCTTCAACAATTTATGAAGTTCTTATTACAATTCTTATATTCAAGGGGTATGACAGGATTAGAATTGACAAACTGATACATATTGAAATCCCTTAGTCTTTCCTGATATTTTGCTATGCAACAAACTATTTACAATTGTATTAGACCTTCTCTGAACTATCTCTAGAATGCCTATATCTTTCTGGAGATTATGTCTCCAGAACTGTACACAATAATCTATGTGAAGTCTGACCAGAGATCTGTAAATGAATATGTGATTCAGTAGTATTGTGAAATATTTATTGCTCAAGAGCTGATGATTTGCACTACATATCTGACCTAGTTTTACACTATAGGAATAAAAAAATATTTTTTTATGATTTACTGTTTACCCTTTGAATGTAGTAACAGCACACATTAAAGCAATTACATATTGTTTGCTGGAGTGATGCCTAAAATTTTAATGTGTAATCTTGATTTTCTGCAAAAGACTACTTATTGAATATTGAATCAACACCAATGGTTTAAGTATATCTTAAATTGCATTTAATGGAAATGCATCATTTTGTTTAGAAAGAAGCCTTTGAGAAAGTACTGGCAACCCCCCCCCCCCAAAACTGGACACATATTTATATATATATAGGGTAGAACATTGGCTTAGAGATAGAGAACAGAGAGTTGTTATAAATGGTAAATTTTCAAGCTGGTCAAAAGTGGTAATGGTGTCCCTCAGGGTTCTGTTCTGGGACCAATTTTATTCAACATATTTATAAATGACCTGGCAGTAGGCGTTGAAAGTCATGTTTCTGTGTTTGCAGATGACACTAAACTAGGTAAAGTTATACAGGGCGAGCAGGATATTACAGTGCTGCAGAGGGATCTAGATAGACTGGGGGACTGGGCACACAAATGGCAGATGAAATTCAATGTAGATAAATGTAAAGTTAAGAACTTCGGGGTAGCGAATGCACAAGCAACCTACACCCTAAACGGTAGTGAATTAGGGGTAACGACAAATGAGAAGGATTTGGGAATTGTTATAGACAACAAACTAGGCAACAATGTGCAATGTCAGTCTGCGGTTGCTAAGGCCAGTAAGGTATCGTCGTGTATAAAAAGGGGCATCAAGTCGCGGGATAAAGATATAATTTTGCCTCTGTATAAATCCATGGTAAGGCCGCACCTTGATTATGCTGTGCAATTTTGGGCACCTATTCTAAAGAAGGATATCATAGCACTAGAAAGGGTGCAGAGGCGGGCTACAAAATTTTTACAGTAAGGACAATAAGGATGTGGAATTCTCTGCCTGCAGAGGTAGTTTTATCGGAGTCTGTACAGACGTTTAAACTGCAACTGGATGGATACCTGGAGAAATATAATATTCAGGGATATAATCTTTAATTTTGGGGAAACAGCTTATTGATCCAAGGAGAAATCTGACTGCCATTTTGGGGTCAAGAAGGAATTATTTTCCCTGGTTAGGACAAAATTGGAAAGAGCCTTCTTTTGGATTAACAGCAACAAATTAACAGATATAGGAAAGGCTGAACTTGATGGACGCATGTCTTTTTTCAGCTTATGTAACTATGTAACTATGTAAATATTTATATATATATATATATATATATATATATATATATTCCCCTGTCCCCCCTCTCCCCTCCCCCATGGATGATATTATGGATACTTTTAACTCCTTATTTTTTCTTCTGTACTCTTCTGTGTTATTACATTTAATGACTGTAGTGTATTATCATTAATATGTATAATGCTTATGTTTGATGGATGGAGACTATAGTACCCTTCCCCTTCTGTCCTCTGTTTAATCCCCTTATTTTATTATTGTTGTATATTGCAAACATTAATAAAATATATTTGAAAGAAAGTACTGGCACATTTTCTTGTTAACATAAATGTGTTAAAAATGACTACCTGGACTTCTTAATAAAACTAGCTAGGCTTTGGTATTAGTATAGAAATAAATCTAATATAGTAAAAGGTCAGCTTGCAAAAGGAATGATTATGAATCAAAGCCTATCCAGGTAAAACACCTCTATACAGACATGCTCAAGTACTTATGGAGCTTGGTGGGTGAGGCTGGGTGAGCAGATGAGAGTTTTGACACTAGGGCCAGCTTGTCTACATCTACCATATAGAAAAATAAAAGGCTTAAGTCTTATAGAAACATACTTTATTTAAAGTTAATCTATATGGGTCTATATTACACAGTAAATATTATCATTACTTTATTTCTAATTAGACTTCCTCTTAAGTTAATATACACAGCTGCTCCAACTTGCACCTTTTCTAATAGTTTTTTTTTCTTACATATAAGTAGCTTAACCTTTGGAATTATCAAATATTTTCACCCATGATTTAGCTATACTAGGCATGGCATATGTAGCTAATTTTTTTATTGTGTTTATAAAATGTTATTATTTTCTACACAAAAGCTAAACAGTAATTATTCTTGCTTCATTCTATAGGTGTTCCCCAGGGAAGGCAAAGAAAATAGCTTTAACGTTCTTCCCCATTGCTTCTTGGCTACCTGCTTATCGTTTTAGGGAGTGGATTCTTAATGATTTAATTTCTGGAGTGACAACAGGTCTTGTAGCTGTACTGCAAGGTGAGTATTTTTACATTCTTAGATGTGATGGATTGTATTGTAAAACAAAACTAATATTTACATATTACCTAATTATGTATGGAACAATATAACTAAATTTGGTTTATATGTTATATACAGCTTAATTGATAGTGAGAGTAGCCTCAAATAGACATGGAATTGACAAACATCATTATTAAAATATCTACCAATGTTATAACTTGCCTTTGAAAATTCTTTTGGAAAGCCATTGTAAGTAGAGCCCCCCCCCCCCTTTTATGGTAACATGATATGAAAACAAATGCCTGCAAAAGCATTCAGAAATTGTTCTGTTTGTGCCAAGATTTATGTTATACAAATGGGCCCATAAACAAGCAAGTTCACCCAAATTAGACAAAACTTGCAAATTCACTGATCTGATTCTTATTTTTGTACTCATATACACTTGACTGCAGGAGAGTTGATTTGATGTATACTGAAAAAAGTGAGCAGCTTCCTGATTCATGAGATGTTTGCAAATTGTGAGTTTCTATCAACCAAAGAGGAGGTAGAAATAGTTAGAAACCCTTGGAAAGGTATCGATACTAGACTTGTGCATTCGGATTTGTACAAATTGCAAATCTACAGAATTATGGCAAATTCATATGAAACCATAAAAAAGAGACCAAAACCCCACAGAAATAGAGTAAAAATCTCAGAATTTTTGTCAGAAATGTGCAGGCCCTTTCAGTCTCACTCTCTCTCACACTCTCTCTCACACTTTATAATTGTTTCTCTACCTTCTCTGTCAACCACTTCCGCTTCCACTTCTGGTTCTCCATTTTCTGTCTTCTCTCTTTCTTTTATATTCTATCTTTATCCACATCTCCGTGGACATAACCTGGTCTACCAAAGTGTTGGCACTTCTGGTGACGTTCTCACATAAGAGTGAGAGTGGATGAGAATGTGGGCACAGAGCAATGGATTTAGTTTCCAAATGCCCCCCTCCGATTTTTTCCGAACCTAATAGACAGGGAACATAATTAGTCGCATGAAAACCAATGAGCCAAAAATGAACCAAAAAAATGAGTCGAAATCATTTTTGGCCCACTTGCACATGTCTAATAAATAGCCCTTTGGGTACATGGGTAGGAATGTTTAAGTGCCTCTTTCCTCCCCCATCCCTTCCCTGTGGGATAGAGAGCATTGTTCAACCTGGGGGAAAAATACATTTTCACTAATCTTTTAAGGGTCCATGCAGCACACTTGAGTCCTCATCTTCAGCCCATGGAATGGAACAAACAAAATTATCTCTGTTCCTTATGGCAGCGTATTCTAAAATGGCCAATGGGTGAGAAGAGCAGATAAATATAGTGCCATGCAAAAATAGCCCCAAGTGGTTGAAGATTTTTTTCTATTCTCTATTGACTAGAATGTGGTCCGAATGGTGATTAAATGGACCTCAACTCAAATAGTGGAGGTGAGTTGCAATGGACTGTGCAGTCGAGTTGACATTTGTAGGAAGGCACTTTGTTCCAACACAGTTAAGTTAAGACCTGTACAACTAGGGTGTGTATCTCTACTATTCAGAGGAGAAAGGACTAGATATTTTTCCTTACTATATTTTCTGACTGTGTCCTTATTATGGTCTATCATGTGTCAGAAACCATTCTTTCATTTTTTTTAACTCTTGCATTTCCTATACCGGTAGTGTTGGATGAACAGTAAACTTATGCAACTACCTTATATTTTCTAGGTTTAGCATATGCTCTACTTGCAAATGTATCTCCTGGATATGGACTGTACACATCTTTTTTTCCGGTTGTGGTGTATTTTTTCCTTGGGACATCCAAACATATATCTGCGGGTAAGTCCATTACGTACTGTCTATTATTGTAGGAAAACAGTAGCACATGCAAATATGAGGCTTATTTATATATATTAAATATGTTTCACATATGTTTCCTGCCCTAGAGCATACTGCCATCATTCTTGCTGAATCTGCCCATTATACAAACACTCTTAAGAGTGCCTGTGTTGTTCTCACACGGTTCAACATTAAAAAAAAAAAGACGATATGACAAAAAGACAAATATGTCAAGATTTTTTTTTTGCTTAACATATAATGCAATATTATGTTTAAATGCAGCAATGGATTTCAGTTATGTTTGTAGATTCTGTTTATGTTCTCCCTGTTACTACTTTCACAAATACTTTTGTAGGTCCTTTTCCTGTTGTGAGTCTGATGGTTGGCTCTGTAGTGGCTAATCTTGTCCCTGAAAACAGTATGGACAGTGGAAACTCCACTGCTGTCAATGCCACTGCAGAAGACTTACTTAATAAAGAGAGAATAGTAGTAGCAGCATCTTTAACCTTCCTTGTTGGGATTATTCAGGTCAGTATCTTGAGTTTAGTCTGGGTATTTTATTCTTTTCTTCATATTATTGTGATTATTTATCAAGGAGGATTGTGAAAGAGACAATGAAATTACTAATTGACATATTTAACTGTATAATCATTTTCTCTAACCTATACTGTTAGTACTTTGACTTACCCCTGTTTCATTTATAACTTAAAACAACTCCTAGATTTCATAGTGTTCTACAAATTATATTTATTTGTGACAATTCCAAATGAAATAATAAATGTATCTTGTTTTTAGTTGGCTTTAGGGCTTCTGAGAATTGGCTTCATTGTTATATATTTGTCAGAACCATTAATTAATGGCTTCACAACAGCTGCAGCTATCGAAGTTGTGGTTTCCCAGTTAAAATATGTTTTTGGAATTTCGATCCCTTCATTTAGTGGACCACTAGCTATGTTTTATGTAAGTAAAATGTATTTTTATAAATATACATTTCATTTTTACATGTAAATCTATATAGATCTATAAATCTGAATATAGTAGGCCTTTGCTATATGTTACTTTGTTTTTGTTTGTTTTTTTAACTTAAGCTGTTAAGCAGCATTATTCAGATTTTTTTATGTTTTAATTAGTTAAGTTAAATTCACATGCATAGCATCACAATTAGACTTGGGTGCCGGACAGCTCTTCGTGTTCATCTTCATGTTCGTCTTTGTGGGGGGGAAAATCTTTGTATTCCACGAATATTTGCTGGTTCCTGTGTTCAGTTCAGGCGAATATTCGTTGACATTCTTCGTGTTAATACGGGGTTAACACTGTATGCAGCAGCTTTGGCACCAGGATTTTAAAGGTCCGTACAAGCAACTCTATTGGTCGCTGGCAGGGGCCTCCTCTGCCATCAACCAATGCAGTGCACCTGCTCTTCATTGGTTGATGTCAGAGGAGCCGCCTGCTGGCGACCAATAAAGTCACTCGTACAGACTTTTAAAATCCTGGCGCGGTGAACCTCAGCCTGGGGAGACCACTGGTCTCTCTGCTCCAGGAGTTAAAGGTCTATATGAGCAACCAATAAAGACGGCGGAGCGTGCAAGTGAATCTATTGGTTGCCGTCAGGGAGCTCCACTGGCATCAACCAATGAAGGAGCTCCATTGGTCTCCCTGCTCAAGGAGTTAAAGCTCTGTACGAGCGACCAGTAGAGTCGTTCGTACAGACCTTTAACTCCTGACGCTGAAACTAGGCCTGGGGAGACCATTGTAATCCCTACTCCAGAAGTAGAGGTGCATACAAGCGACTCTATTGGTAGTCGGCAGGGAGCTCCTTCATTGGTTGATGCCAGAGAGGCTCCCTCCCGGCAACCAATAGAGTCGCTTGCACCGACCTTTAACTCCTGATGCTAAAACTTGGCCAGGGGAGGAAACAAGAGTTAAAGGTCCATTAGAGCGACTCTGTTGGTTGCCGACAGGGGCCTCCTCTAGCATCAACCAATAGAGTTGCTTGTACGAACATTTAACTCCTTGCGCTATCCTACCAATTTCTGCTCCCATTAACCCCTGCAATGCTGCGTACCAAGGAGATTAGTTGGAGATATTAACGAAGATGAAGATTCTTTGTGTTGTGTGTCTTCGTCTTTGTGTACGTTTTGCCGCTACCATGTCTAACAACAATCATTAATATGATTACTGTTTTCTGATTACTAGAATTTGATCCTGAATAAGTAATCTTTATATTGATTTAAATAAATATTTATTTGTTGTTAAAAATATTCTTTTTTTTAGTCACTGGAGAGCCTCTTTTCACAGATAACAAAAACAAATATCGCTGATCTTATAATAGCTCTTATTGTGATGGTTTTTGTATATATTTTCAAAGAAATAAATGACCGTTTCAAGTCAAAGCTTCCAGTACCAATACCTATTGAAATCATAATGGTAAGCAAGCTATTGCCTGAACATTTTTTATCATAATACATAGAGCAAGACAACATTAATATGAATTAACTATTTAGTTACGGACTTTGTATACATAGTATAAGCTATACATCAATGATAATGAAACTCAGTTGATGTAGAATGCATTGCTACTTACATGCCTTAGGGCAGGACAAGAGGTTGGTGTATCTTTTAGTGTATTTTACCCCATATCCCTCTGATGTTGGTGGTTGGGGTGAGAGCATAAATGGGTTTATTACCTAATGCCCCACTGCTTCAGTGCTCATGTGAGCTTGTGTAAATGTGTGTATGTGTAAGTGTGTTGTACTAAGTGTGTATATGTGTTTATATGTTATGGTGAGTGTGCTTGTGCTAGTGAATGTATTAGTTACCAAGAGGGGCAGGGTGACATGTGCTGGATGCACTGGATTTATCTGACCCCACAGGCCAGAAAGTGCCATCCCTCTCCTATTTGTGAGTGTTAGCATGCAAGGGCATGAAAGCTCAGTCGAGTCTGGTCAGATAATCCTTAATCATTCCACTCTTTTTGTGAATTGACCCCTATGAGTGTCTAAGTGGAAGAGCACATTTAATGGACATAACAGAAGCAGGCAGTAGTAAATGTTAATTGTAAACCAATATATATTTTTGGTTTAAATGTCACCTCTTTATATTTGTTCTGTATTTTAGAAATATGTAACTATCTTAAGTACAGAAGGTAATGCTTATAGCAAAACAGACAATTCAAAATTGACTGGATTCAGTTGTGAAATTAAAAGGTAACTAAGTCGCAAGTCAAAAGTATTTTGTTTGACCACCAAAAACAGTTATACAAGACCTTAGAGGACTTTTCTTTAACTCTACTTGTTTTTTATACCAGCACAAAAAACCATATAATCTTCAACTGATTACTCCATCTTCATTGGGCCAAAAGAATCCCATTTATTTTATTATTAAGCAACTGAATAGCAATCTTTGCTACACTACAATGAAAAATGAGATTTAAGATAATGGGTCAATTTTATTTGAATGATTTTTCTAATCTATTGTTTTCCATAGAAATCTATGTAAGGTTGTTATTTAGTTGTGAGGGACTTAGCAGGGTCATAGAATGTGTATGATCTTGCAGCTGTAGTACTTTGGCTAACACTGTGATCGAGATAAGATCTGCATAAGGTAGTTGATGGAGTGTGCGTCTTTTATTACATTTTGTTAGAGTGAGCGTGAGTCAATGTATGGTGATATAATGAGTGTGTGTTAATGTACGGTGCTAGAGTGAATGTGGGTGTGTGTTACTGTATGGTGGGTTGTGGTGTCAGATTGTGTCTGTATGTGTGTATATGTGTTAATATAGGATGATACAGCGAGTGTGTGCCACTAATCCTATGCTCACATCTGCTTGTTATATATTTATCTCCAGCCCAATGTGTGTAAATTATTTTCAGGGATATCTGTGTCATATTAAAAAGCTACCATAAAAATAATAATAAATAAAAGTATTATACAAGAACCAGCAGTGCTACTTAATCGAAAAAATTCACAGTTGCCCAAAAATGCTATCCTCTGAATTAGTCGATGTATTCAAATAACACAAAACACTTATCATGTTTGGTTTTTTTTACATTTTTGCAGACTATAATTGCAGCTGGAGTGTCATATGCGTTTAATTTCCAAGAAAAATACAAAGTAAATATTGTTGGTCCTATTCAAAAAGGGTATGTATTCATACTGTTTTGTCTCTGTATTTTTTTTATTTTAAAAAAAGGACTAAATAATATACCAGTAATTTAGGAATAATTAAATGATTATTAATACTGGCTAACTGTTGTTTATTTGTACAGATATCAAGCTCCCATGGCACCAAGTATATCGGTTTTCAAAGCCACTATTGCCAATTCTTTCTCCATTGCTATTGTTGGATTTGCTGTGGCCTTTTCTGTTGCTAAAGTGTATTCAATCAAGCATAATTATAATGTTAATGGCAATCAGGTAAGTAATTGCATTCATAAGCACAGCTGATTATCTGTGTTCTATGTTGTGTCATTGTATATATATATATATATATATATATATACATAAGTTAATATAAGCCATTTAAGGCCATTACTGGTATTAGCATCTGGGACTTTATTTTAATTAATATAACATTTTATATGTGTATGTGGGGTAAAATGAGTATGTTTCTGAAATGTTGTAAATGTTGTCTTTTGCAGGAATTGATAGCATTTGGGCTTAGTAACATACTTTGTGGCTCATTCAGAGGATTTGCAGCCAGCACTTCTTTATCAAGGTCCTCAGTACAAGAAAGTACAGGAGGAAAGACACAGGTACCTTTGCATAAGTAATTATTCTAGGGGCGCTTGTAACCATCGATCTCAATGACTCGGAAAAACAAAAAATATCAAATACGAAATAATAGTGTAATATGGTCAAACACTTTGGAACTTCAGGACATATTACACTATTATTTCGTATTTGTTAGTTTTTTTCCCCCGAGTCATTGAGATCTATGGTTACAAGCGCCCATAGACAGAAGTCTTGTTTGTATCATTTTTCAACATTCCGTGGAGAGTGTTTTTAGGGCTGCAGCTGTAAACTCGGTCAAAGGAAAGGAAAGTATTATTTTTGTTTTCTCACAAAACATTTGTTTTCTCGTAAAACATGAGCCAAATGAAGTGCACACCTATGTGCTTTTTGATGCTAACACCACTAAGCAGTAGGATCTGTTCATGTTGTAGACATGGAAACTACCAAGGTAATTTATTGGATTAATTTTGATGCTGTTGCCTTTTTCCTTGTGAACAAATGTAACATATTATTGAAAACATTAGTGTTACTTTTTTATGTAAACAGATACCGTATTGGCCCAAAAATAGGCCGCACTTTTTCCCCCCACTTTAAGTCTTTAAAGTGGGGGTGCGGCCTATATTCGGGGTCTAGCGCCCGACGCCCGGGACATGCAGTTCCGGGCGCCGGGCAGGCTTCAGGGTTAGGATACAGATCCCCCGCAGCGTTGCAGGGGACCTGCATCCTACTCTCCGATGCGCTCAGACAGCCTCCGCTGCCGGCACTTTCCACGGGGGGAGTGCCGGCACGGGAGATTGTCTAAGCGCATCGCGCAGACGTTCACCTGCTGCAGCGATGCGCGCGTAAACAACCTCCGCTGCTGGCACGTCTGCACGATGTGCTTTAACAATCTCCCTTGCCGGGAATTCCCACGAGGGGAGCACATCGTGCAGACGTGCCGGCAGCGGAGGTTGTTTGCGTGCATCGCCGCAGCCGGTGAACGTCCGCACGATGCATTTTACCGGCACCGGGAGTTGTATACGCGTATTGCGTAGATGTCCCCCTCCGGTCCCGCAAGACACCCGGGAGTCTGCTCTGGTAAGTCGGGGGGGGGGGGGACAGAGTGGCAGCCTATTTCGAGGGGGGGGCAGAGTGGCAGCATATCTCGGGGGTGGGGGGGGGGCGAGTGGCAGCATATGGGGGGACAGAGTGGCAGCATATCTCGGGGGGGGACAGAGTGGCAGCATATCTCGGGGGTGGGGGGGACAGAGTGGCAGCATATCTATTACAAAACCTTTTCTTTAAAAAAGCACCAAACTTTTAGGGTGCGGCCTATATCCGAGCCAATACGGTATATCAATATGGAATCCAATTCTTGCAAACATACATTTACATTATATTCAAATATACATCTATTCAATTATGTTACTACAGGTTGCAGGGATTATATCAGCCATACTTGTTTTGATAGTGACTTTGGCTATTGGATACCTACTTGAACCTCTACCAAAGGTATGTTTTCTTACTTTTAGTAACTATGTATAGAAAAAACCTCTGTTTTCTGTAATAATAAGATAAATTAAGCACTTAGATGTCTGAACAACATAGGTAGAGTACATTGTGCAGCATTGTGTTACAACGTATTGTACAAGTAGTTTAGGGAACTGGAGTAGCAGATGAGGGGGGTCAACTCAGTTGAGTTTATAGTCTGTGGGGACTGGTGGTTTAGTTAAACAAAGACTTGTACTCACATTTGCTTAATGCTAGTCAAGATTGGCGACCCAAAATAGCAGAGAATCGAACATTGTTAGTGGAAAGATTTAACTCAATATGCCAATATGCTCCCAGAACTCTTAATGGCTTACAACAATCTTTTTATTCAGATAGGAAAAGTCAATGAATGCTGCTTCATAATTTTAGTATAGGGGCATATTTATTGTAGTCTAGGGGTTCAAAGGAAACATCATACAAGAAAGACAAATTTGTTGTTTCTAAATGGTTGCAAGTATATATTTAACATTATTCTTTATTTTAGTCAGTTCTAGCAGGCATCATTATAATAAATTTAAAGGGAATGCTGATGAAGTTTAATGAAATTCCAGTTTTGTTCCAGAGAGATAAATATGATTGTGTAAGTATAATAACTTTTCTTATAAATTACATTTAAAATTGGGTAATACTAAACTTGTGCATTAATTTTTGGGTGAACATGAAAACGAACACGAAGGGTGCGTTTTCTTTGTTCAGCCTGAATTCCAAAGAAACGAACATGGCGGCGGCAAAACATACACAAAGACGCACACCACGAAGAATCTTTGTGTTCGTCTTCGTTAGTACAGTATCTCCTAACTAATCTCCCTGGTCCCTTCCCCTGCTAGCCTACCTTGTCTACACAGCATCGCAGGGGTAAACAGGAGCGGGAATCCATAGGATTGCACAAGGAGTTTAAGGTCCATGCTATTGGTTGCCTGTGACTCTATTGCTCACACGGCCCTTTAACTCATGGAAGCCTAGTTTCGGCATCTTAAGTTAAAGGTTCATACAAGCAAATCTATTGATGGCTGGGAGAAAGCTCCTTCATTGGTTCATGCCAGAGGAGCTCCCTGCCGGCGACCAATAGTCGCTCGTACAGACCTTTAACTCCTGGAACCTCCAAAGGCAAATTTCCACCATCAAGAGTTAACTGTCTGTACAAGCGACTCTACTGGTCGCCGGCAGGGAGCTCCTCTGCTCCTTTTCATTAATCCATTATGAAGTGATCAAGTCCTTCTCTAAGGTTGGTTGAGTAGGCTTCACATAAAATCCCCCAAAAGCTAAGTTGTGGGTTGATTCTTAAATAATAAACACAAATTCAACAAATTTTAGACCTGAATGAGATCACACATCATTGCTTGAGATTATGTGTCAGCATATGAGGTTAGAGTGTATGCATGTAGGTGTATAGAGTTAGCATGCATTTGTGTGTGAGTGTGTGCCAGCATATGATGTTACAGTGTGTGTGTTAGTGTTTGGTGTCAGCATGTCAATGTGGGGGTTTTAGTGTATAGTGTTAGCATGTCAGCATGTACTTTTTGGTGTCACTACATATGTAGTATGATGATAATGTGATTGTGTGTTTCAGCAAATGTTGCTAGATTGTGGGGTTAGTGTTCCGAGGGATTGGAGGGAGATAGAGATTACTGTATTCTATTTTAAATATCTGTTATTTTGCATCCTTATAAAGTACCAATATCTTAATAAAAATTATTATCTTTTTGCAGCTTGTTTGGATATTGACTTTTATAGCTTCAGTAATTCTTGGGCTGGATCTTGGGCTTGCAGTTGGTGTAGGAATTGAGCTTCTAACAGTGGTTTTCCGTGTACAGTTGTAAGTAGAGCTTTGTATTATTAAGCTATGGTTGTAATATATATTATAGTATGGAAAACATGAAACCAATGAATATACACAGATGTTTTGAGGTGAATGCATGCCTGTTTTTAACATGAGTAGCTGTCCTGGGCTTAGGCCTCTTTTAGGGGCCCATGGTACATGTGCCTTGAGCCATTTAACTGCCAACATAGGCTGGAGGTTTGCGCCACCACCAACCCTGACCTTTCCATAACTGCATCCTCCCTTATAGCTGCATTACTTGTAGTGCATTGGGAGATGACATCCTTCAAATGATGGATAGGAAGGATTTGTGTAAAGGTCTGTGCCAGTAATTTCACATTCTTTTACCTCACACTTAGGTACAGGAAGCCCATGACAACACATACACAGAGGAAATGTTGACTGTGTCCAATCTAGCAAATGCTATTACAATAGGGGAGAGTAGAAGTTAACAATGATATGAAAAGTGACAATACACAAAAATTGACAATAACATTGATTAATGTAAATTCTGGTACATATGGATAAGTGGGCCCTGCTCTTGTGAACGTAGTCTAGTGGATGAATCACAATGCAAGGATATGATGCATCTGTATTAAACTGCCAGATGAGAGGGTCTAGACTGCCTTATGGGTAAGCTGGCCCTTCAATTAAAATGATAATATAAAAAATCATAAGAGCAATAGATAAGTCCTCAAGAAAATATTTAGGCCATATTTTCAGATTTGTTCCCCAAAACCCCTAACAATTAACCACCACAACTGATGTGGCAGGATCTCACCCATAGCTGTATCTATTAATATTAATGTTTATTTACTTATTTTAACGATACGCAATATACAAGTCCAGCACAAATGCTAAAGGAAGCTAATTTACTCAAATAATTTTCACTGATTTAACTGTTGCATACACTATGGACTAGTGACACCTTCCTCAGCAAAAAATGTTATGATAATATTTATTGGCAGGAGGCATATTTGACCTTTGTATTCACATTTGCTGGCGAAAATAAAGTATTACATTGTTTAACAGATGATCAACAGATCATTGTTCAAAATAATTGCCAGTTATGTCAACATATTATATACCATCAAGTTTAAGATGAACCAGTCATCATCATATTCTGTACAGTTCTAGATCTAGCAAAATCACTTGCAAATGTACGATTAAAATAAGACAAAAAAAATGCTTTTTATATGTTTTAACCTACAGACCCCAAGAGTAGGGAAATTACATTGTCAGTAATTCCAGTGCTTCTACCATTGCAAATATGATCTTTGTCATGGAAAATATAAACTATACACTACACTTTACTTATTTGATGACTTAGTCCAAAAAATAGTCTGAGAAAGTAAAAGTAATAATAAAAGGAAGACTGTGTTCTTATATATCCCATGAAACACTGTGTTGTAATAAAATGATTAACCTTAACATGACTTCCTGGTATTACTGATATTTTACAGTCCCAGATTTGTGGTGCTAGCCAACATCTTGAAAACAGACATCTATAAAAATAAAAAAGACTACAACAATGTAAGTGTACTGTATACTTTCCTTCCTGACAATACCATGGAGCTACATTACCTTATAAGATTAATTATATGCATTTATTCTACATAGATGCATGAGCCAAGTGGACTGAAGATTTTCAGATGCCCATCACCAATATTTTTTGCTAATTCGGAGTTCTTCAAAGAAAAACTTATAGCTGCTGTAAGTAATATTTTTATTAACCTAAAGAAGTGTGAGCCAACTGGTGCATCAGCAGAACAGAACTCACAACAGCAAGGCTTTGTCAACAAGGACAAAAATGTCCACTCCTTCACATTTTAAAGACATGGCCAAGCCAGTTGTTGGGCTTGAGTGCAGTTAAAATAATATCTATCTTTCTTAACTATATACTAACCTGATTTATATGATCTTCAAAGATATTATTGGTGAAATTGTATTTTTTATTAAGGTATGAAAAATGTACAGATATAAAAAACACATGAAAGGCATGCTTATATAGCAACAATACATATAAATATTACACATTAAAACATTAAAACACATATAGTTAGATACAGACTACGCCAATACACCATGTAAACATTACTACCATAAAACAGCCGATATATGAATAGGCATCTGATGGTCCATTTAAACCAAGATCTGAACTTTTGGTCAACATAAAGAGGGATTTCTTCTTTTTAAGTGATCATTGGCGGAATGTTAGGTCCACTTAAATTTGTAGCATGTAAAAGTTATTATCATTTAGTATTCTTTTTAAGGCTGGCTTTAATCCACTGTGGGTGCTTCGTAAGCGCAATAAGGCTTTGAGGAAAATTAAGAAGCTGTTGAAAAAAGGAGAGCTACATGTGACATCAGTAAGTAACCAATACAAGAATGCAATGAACAATATGCAGGGGGCAAGGTAGTAAGCCAACACGTTGTTCTCCAGTTTTTATCTGCAACTTAATGCTCAGCTAGCCATATACATGATCATCTTCATTTAGGGTGACTGAAGAGCATGATGTAAATTGTGATTCCAAAACACCTATTTAGCTATTAAGTTGACCTAGGATAAAATAATAATTCAGTGAAGTAAAAAGCAGTAAGAGTGATTTTCCTTTGATGCTTTATCAGTTATATTCAGAATGTGTTCTAAATTATCACTCTCCAGAAAGGATTGATCTGCACGTCATATGACTACAAAGAGTCTGATGATGAAGAATTAGACAACAACAGGTTGGAAGAATTAGATCAGCCTACAAACACAGCTGATTTGCCTATTGACATCAACTGGAATGATGATCTACCAGATATCCTCAGTGTTCCCAAAGTTGACATACATAGTTTGATTATTGATTTTGGAGCAGTGTCATTTATTGATATGTCTGGAATGAAAGCCCTAAAAGGAGTAAGTACTATTGGTACTTGTAAATATATATCAAACAAATCATCAATGTTCACTTAGTAGGACAAAGTTAAATGAATAATAACCTGCATTAGGAATTTGCAGGATAATCTTCAAAAATAGTTCATACCACATAAAATATCTCATAGTGAATAACTGACAAAGGGCTTCAATTTTATGTGTATATTATTGCACAAATGGAGCAGATATGAAGAGTCTCCAAAATTTTTCCTAACTCTTAGGACAACGCCATCTTGAAAGAAATACAGATGGCTCAAGGAAGGTGTAAAATATACATACTTTAATTGAAATGCGGAACCTTACATTTCGATCCTCGACCTAGCAGTAAAATTTAGTTTGAATATGAAAGTCCAGAAAAAATATACAGTATGTGTATATATATATATATATATATATATATATATTTATATAGATAGATATAGATATACTGTATACTGTACATGTACCAGCAAAATATTGATTAAATGTACAAACTGACAATAATGATGCATAATAATATTTTTACAGATTTTGAAGGAATTCATAAAGATTGGAGTAGATATATACATTGCTAATGCTGATGGTAAGTTATCATCTAAAATATATAAAGATATTCTAAAGATGTGTGTCAAACACGTGTACAAAATAATGCCGTGTGCATTAAACTTTTTCTTACAACTTTGGGTCTAAAATGCAAGTCCTTGTCAGAGTTGCATGTGGATGCACCCTGGTGGATTACTAATTTAATACACTTGTGCAGGCAAGCACAAGTTTGTTTGCATTATTTTAGAGGCACACCTGTGTGCTACCACAATATTAACCACCCTTGCAATCCAGGTACAATTGTGTAAAGGGGATTAATAAATTGGTTGAGAAAGAGACACATGATGTTTGGGTACCACCTTTCTACCTTTCTCAAGGTATAGGAAGAGAAGCGGTGCTAATCACAAGAGATAGTGCTACAGGCAGGACTGAGAGAAGATCACAGTCAGATACTGCAAGGCCCTCGGTGGGGGGGGGGGTGATCAAGGGCTTAGGGGCAGCCTTTGTCCATTATCAGATGGGATCAGATGCTTGATCTAACAATTCTACTTCCTTAAATTCCATAGATGATGTTCATTAGTATGCCAGCAGAAATAACCAGAGTTATCCTCTAATGGTCCTCTAAAACCATACCGCATACAGGAAACACAATAATCAGAAGAAGAAGAATATTATACGTGATTAATTTGAATTTATTTTTTCTCTTAATTATACACTGACATTGTGATGCCTTTGTTAATTGTGACTTTTCTTCTATAGGTGGTGTTTTAGAGAAATTGAAAAGGAGTAAATTTTTTGATGATGACATAAAAACATCTATGTTTTTCATCACTGTCCATGATGCTGTTCTGCATGTTCTTGAAAAAAATGGTTTGAAAAACATAACACAGAGAGGCCAAATGAAGGTAACCAACCAATACTACCCTCCGCAAATATATTTGATACTTACTAAAGCAGACCTGACTACAAAAATGTAAAAGAATAAAAATGAACTTCTTGAACCACTACTATGGTGCAAGGATATAGGTTGTAGGTAATTTTTTTAGGACAAGATGTCCAACATGTCCAACAAAAAACTGAGTGGCCATCAGGCATACCAAACAGAAGCTCAATTACACTCTTTATTGCCTCTAAAGTACTCCACCCCATACTTTTTCCTACTGGAAACACACAGTCGAAGACAAAGGTTAAGGGTCAGAGAGTTTCTAGGTATGGCTGCAAAAGAATGGTTATTAAGTGTTGAGGGCTTAAAATATGAGTGACTTTGTATATCCACCTTACATTTCATGTCCGAGTAAGTCTAGGTTTTCTGCCCAAGGAAGAGAGGTGACAAGCTATTACATATGCAATGTCCATTGTTCAAGGAGAGGCGTGTTCACCTACACACCCAGCCATTATCCCAGGTACCCAGTTAATCATCTTCAGTGGTGTATTCACCTTTGGGGCAGCCCGACCTGGGGTAGCATCACCAGTTAGCTACGCCTCAGGTCAGTGCTTGTATTTTCTTCTTACTATATTAACCCTGGCTTCTTTTCTGGACTATGCTATCTGCCTCTGGCCCCTATTGTAAGTTACCATCTATTGGGCCCAGCTTGCTTACTGGACTACGTCTCTGCCTCTAGCCCCCACAGTGAATTACCAGCTACTGACCTCTGTTTGCCTATTGGACTACGAACCTTGTCTCTTGTGCTGAGCCCTGCTCCATGGCTCCATCACCCGAATCCTGACAGGAATCCTGTGCGCCTTCAGAAATCAGGTGCACTGCGCCTTAATGAAGTCCATGGAGACTGTGCTGTGCATAAATAGGTCAGTTAGGGAGATCAAATATCTTCCTTGTAACCGGACCAATTTTTGTACCGAGGGGCCTAGTTGGCCTAGTCCAGGATATGTCACTGATCATCCTTACATTGCCAACAATCATCTAGTATGCATCATGAAGCTAGGTACATTTTAAAATTTGTCATCCCGTGTATTAATACCTAAATGTTTAAAAGCTGAATATATCAAAAACCTGCTGTTTCACATTAAATTGTTCTTCTTGCCCATGTATGTTTATTCTGTTACTTATTTTTAAAGGAAACAGACAGTATTCTGTTGTCAAGTCCAACCACTAATGGAACTATCTACAAGAACAATCATTCAGTGAGTGGTATTTATTTTCTATTTTCAGCAATGCAATCATACTTTAGAAATAAACACATAATCTCTACCTCAATTATCTGATCACTGTGTCAAAACCCAATATAGAAAATATGTAAGACATGTACAATAGAATAATTACAATATCCCTTGGTCAAGCTTGAGATCTATTATCCCTCACACACAGGATTTTTAAGACTCTGTTTCTGTAGGTTTCGGACTTCAAGTAACACAGTTATATAGTGAGATAAATAAAGAGACCATGAACTCTAAAATGCTATCTGAAGCAAATGCTGATAGCAGAAACCACCCTTAGCTGGTGCTCATGAATGCCTTTTGCTTACATTTTTTGCCAAAGGGACCTTAAAAAATATTACATCACCATGTTTGTGTCCATCCCATACATAATTGAGTACCTGGCTTATATGGTTAGGGAAAGAAATAGAATTAGGGAAGACAGCTTTGCTCCAGTCAAATCTGACTTACCTAATGAAATACTTGTGTCACAAACTCTGTTTTTTGTCACAAACCTACAGTCCATGTATGGAGGAAGCCCGGAGTTTTCATGTACCCAAGTGGCTGCATTTCAGATGAATTTACGTAAAAGACACCACATCTGAATCAAAGACTGGCTTTAATGTCATGTAAAATCTCAGAGCAACTATTCTTGCCCTCATCTGTATTGTTGGAGTTATATGTCAGATTTCTGTCCTAAAAGAGCCTGCTAAGACTGTGCCGGGATAGTGCAAGACTATCTTCTGTAACAAGTAGTAAAAGGTTGGGAGTGGGTATAAATTGCACCAACAGGAACAAGTCCTTTCTTAATAATAATAATAATTGTTTCCACAATAATGGCAACACTAAAATGACACACACGAAGCACACTTGTATATCCTTTAAGAACTATATCTCATAGATTCCATGTACTCCTCCATTGTAATACTAAGATTACTATTGGTTTCAATCTATAAAAAACAATGCATAGCAGGTAGGATGCATTTATAACACCACATAGCTCCACTTCAACATACACTGACTGGTGAACTACCTGTCACACCTGATGAGACCTGATGAGATACACTGTAAGAGACTACACATCAATTTAAGTTAATAGAAAATATACACAGCAATCATACATAGACATTATATATACAGGACCATAAATTATCCTTTCGGGTGATATAAATGCATGCATAAAAAAAAAAAAAATTCTCAAAGATGGTAACTGCAGGACTAACATGATAGGGGGAAAAAAACTTTATAGAACTGAAGTGTGTTTATTGGTTGCTACCCATGTTCATCTAATGGGAAAAAAACTTGGAATCTCTGTAGGTCCTTTTTTGCTATAATGTCCATTCGTGTAAATCGAAAAACACAATTGGAAAGTTTATTACATTGCTCTGTACTGTCCGGCAAACCTAGTTCTCTCTCCCTTCATGCATCCTGAATTGTACTCTTGTATGTACACTGGGTTATTCTGGCTCCTCGTTGTCTTTTGACACAGATGCACTTGATTGCCCTACAGCTTCTCCTTCTCCTGTGTCTCTTTTTTGGGTATCCAAATGAAAATAGTATTAGTGTCAGATTCATCTGATGAGGAAGTATAGTAAGACTGGAAATATGTTTTCCATCTGGGTGCATATTGGCAATTATATACCATATGATTTTTATAGTCCAATTGTACTCTAGAAATTTTTTTCTCTCTTCTTAGTTTAAATCCATTACAGGCTCGCGGCAAACTAGATGTATATTTCTCTTTCAGTACCAATTCCCCCATATTCCATTCTAATTCCGAGATGTCCTTTTGTTTTTCCTCTAAAGTCTCTCTCGTGAGAGGACTGATAAAGAGAAGTTGAATGCCATGGATGTTCATTTTCATGAGGCAGGACATAGCTCTGTCTCATGCTCATGCTGTCTCATGGGGGTTGGAAGCAATGCCTGTGCAGTCATGAGGGGGTGATAGACATAGTAAACATACTGGATGTTGGAACGCAATGTATTAGGTAAATTTAAAAATAAACAGAGAACTTAATTGGTCCACAAAACTCTGAAATTAATTAATTAGTATGTATGGTCCTGTATATATACTTGTATGATTGTTGTGTATATTGTATATTAACTTAAATTGACGTATAGTGCCTTATAGTTTATCTCACATATAACCGTGCTTATGCAGAATTGAGCTAGTAATTGTATATTCAAATAAAGTACATAATATTGAATAGTAGCATGATATATCACATGCTTTAAGTATACACTACTAAGGGAAGGTTAGAACTTTGGGCACTAAAATTGATCAGTGTAAGCTGAACTGGAGGTATATGGTGTTGATTATTACATGGGGTCTAATATGCATCGTTTTTATGGATTGAAATAAATATGAATCTTTATACTACAATGCAGGAGTAAGTGAAATCTATAAGCTATGCTTGCTGAAGGATATACAACTAAGTGTTTCAACTTGATCCTGTTCATTTCAATTGATAGCCACTCCCAACCCTTTACTACTTGTTACAGTAGCTTGTCGTACTTAAATTGGTGTGAGCGGATGCTGAGTAGGACTTATAGATTTATTTTTGCCTGGAAATATGACATCATATACCAGAGCTCTGATATGAAATGCAGCCAAGGAAAATGGTCCTCTTTGGCAAGGTAAGTCTGGTGTAAGCTGCTCTGGGTCAGGGCTAGGTCAGCACTCTCAGAAATGGGATATTGTTTGCCTGTGTGTAAAATAGTAGCATTCACTTTTTGTGACTTAAATATTTATCTTTTCTACTGAATAATGCTATTATGTGCATTTGACCATATGTTTATTATTTTTTTCAGATTGGGAATGAAACAAGATTCTAAGGATATATTTTATTTTCATCACCTAGAAATGTATAGAGTCATGCATTTACCATATCCAGAAATTGCAGGGTTCTCAATAGTTTTTATTACATGTTTTGCAGTAGTGGAAAGGATACAATGTGTAAAAATATAAAAGTTGGTTTCAAAGAGACACATCTTAAATATATGTAATTCAACATATTTTGTTATATTGTAAAAACAGTTTGTCATTTTTTATCATTCCTTATTGTGAAAAATAAAGGTTAAGATGTATATTGAAAAGGTAGCAAATATTTAATATGTTTGTTTTTAAGGAATACATAGAATGCATTTTTCTTAAGGAAAACATTTTACATTTTGAATGACAGACTTTGTTTGTCCATAGTCCTACAAAAAAGGCTAGCTTTGAATTTATTTATTTTGTTTTTTGTAATGTTATATACATTATCTTGTAACTCTTCAAGACTATATCAAAATTAGGCTTTTTGTCTGTATAGGATATTTCTTTCTTCATAAAGAACAATAAAAATGTATGTTTCTGTATGAAGTACATGTATAAATGTACATTCGTTTTTACAAAGCCGTTAAATTTTTACATTAGGTATGATGGGATTGCAACTCTAATTTTGAACAAATAAACCAAAATTACCCACAAAAGTATATATTGCTGTAAATCAGACAACCCAGACTATCCTATCAGGGGTATTTGGGCACTCTTCATGCAGCTATTTGGCCACCAATCACTGTCGAAGTTGGCTGCACATCCGTTTTTTTTTATTTTCTAGGGTCATATCCATCCTTTAAATAGTACCCTATAGGGTAGTATTTTTCATACTTATGTCTTAAGGGGTTTTGGGGTTGTGAACAAGGGCAGGGAGTTATACCTTTAGATGTTGTGCTAGGACAATGGGATGTAAGAGTTTTTTTATTATCTTTTTTATAATTTCTTTTTTATTTTATTTTTTTGTATTTTTTTATGTTTCGTATTTGTTTTTTTTGCATTGTTATCAGTGCACTATGGTTAGAGGTCCTCTTAGGAACCTCTTGAAATTGTTATTTATGCCAGTGATGTCACAATAACATCACTTAGCTCACTTTATTAATTTTTTTTGTTCATTTATAGTATTATTGTACTGATTTTTTTATGGTTCCAAAAAAAATCCCTAACACTTTTTTCATCTTTTTTTTTGTTTTGTTTATATTTTCCATTTGTGGGAAGAGTGCTACCCCCCTGTACCAATCACACTGTGATCTCCATGCAAGTTTCCATAGACAAGCAGGAGGAGCAATCGGATATCCCAGCAGAGTCTAGACAGGGGATATCCTGTCCTTCGATGACCTTCCGGGTGACATCAGTAGTGACGTGACCAGAAGGGAATGCCCAGGTTTTAACCTGGGCATTACAGAATGTATTTTAAGGACATACAGGTACTTCTTTAGGGGGCTGAAGGGGTTAATCCCAAGGAAATTGGTCATCCAAAAATATATGTAGAAAAAAAGCCAGATGAAAGTGAAAAAAATCTGATGCAAAAAAAAAGAAATCTATTTTTGCCCATTAAATGTGTTTACATACTCCTGTGCAGCAGCAGCAGCAGCAGCAGCAGCAGCCTCAATTGTATTGCATTCTCCTTCGATTGCAGTGGGCCCCATTTAAGTCTGTGGACACCATGGACCTTAATTTTAAGGTCTTTTTTTAGATGGGGTGAGGCAGAGCGTGGTCTCAGTTCTTTTCATAAGGTTTTATAAAGTAATACTTATCCCTCACCTCCCACATTGAATTTGCACGCATTCGCCAGTAATTTGCGAAATTTTAAATAACTTGGATATAAGGAAATCTGAATTTTTTTTTTCCGTTTTGAATTGTGGGAGGGTTGCCCTGAAGTGCGGTTAAGATTTTAAAATGCACAGAAAAATACAACAAGGGAAGCACTCACCAAACATACACCTAAACACAAGTTATAGAAAGCCAAAACTCCTGCATGGTGTTGAGGTGAAGCTGAAAATCATTCACCAGTTTCAGATACTCTTCAAAACAATATTGTTTTTATTGGATAATATCTTTAACAAGGTGCATTGTTAGGGACCATTCACAACTACAACTGTATGCAGACAAGTTGTCTCTGGAATAGGCCCCAGAGTCAAAATTTAAAGGCTTTTTACAAGATCACACAGTCTTCTGTTGTCAAATAGTTAAAAAGACACCTTGCACCAGAGATTGTGAAAATCTAGTAATAACCTATATTTGTTCTGCTTTATTGTTTCGGTTTCCAAAGGTCATATACTTTTGTACTGTTGTTCGTAGACCCCCTCTTTACACAGCACAAAATTAGTTTCAAAGTTACTTCCTTCTTTAACACCAAATGTTTGAGTGTGAAGACTTATCTCAACCTAGGCTGTTAACTATTTCCTTACCTAATGATATCGCTGAAAAACAAAATGTAAGCATACCTTATAAATCTAAAAATGTTCATATATATATATATATATATATATATATCCTTCATAATGCTAAAATAGAAAGGGCCCTAATATAGGGGATTCTTTTTCTCCTTAAACTTATCTAAAAACATAAGGCTAAAATTAAGCTACCTTAATTCTTCAAAGTTAAGATACATTTCATATAACTGATTACAAAAGATAAATATAGAGATGTGTCAATGTAATTTTTCAGTGGTGAGAGAAAGTTGAGTATTAGTACTTTTTATACTGATCTTAAAATATCTATGCTTTTAACTGATGTATTAGATGGGAATTTCAAAAAATTAAGCAATCTGCAGGGATGTTACTCACTGTAGGCATACATACTAAACTAAGCAGGCATACATTCTAAACTAAGTGTACACACGATCATAAATATCATGATATCATCAAATTATATCATGGCATTATGACTTTACAATCATATGGAATATCTTGCTTAATCTGAAAAAAAACATAGTTTCTATCTTTATCTCTAGACTGAAACTGTGTCAAACAGCTAGCCACCCGTCATTCATTTTATATAGCCTCGGTTTATTTGTAACCTCAATACAGTTGGGGAAACAATATAAATTATCAGCTAGACAGATCTGTATCACAATGTTCTATTGTTTGCAAAGAACCCAAACAGAAGTTAAGGAAATAAATGAAAGGGAATCCTCAAAACTAAAACAGTGAACATAAAATGAAAATGAAAAACATGAAATGATTAGTGGCTGATAAATGTGACACATTGCCTGTCCTTCACATATTAACACCTTTTTGAAAATAAATTGATTATTCTAAGAAAAAAAAATAATATTCTGATAGTAAGCATAAGTTCAGAGAAATCAGCAATAAGGAGAGACAAAAATGTACAGAGAAAAGAGCTGTAAGTTAGTAAGGCTGGTGGCTTTCAATTTGGGACACAGAAAAAAAACACAGTGTCATTATTAAATAATACAATAATTAAGTGACATGTAAGGACAGTTAACTATATCTAAACTAATGGTCCAGGTCTTTATGTCTACTCACATACTTGTAAGGCAAGTGAGCTGGTGTGATATAAAAATGCCCCAGAACAATATTTCTTAAAAAAAAAATAAATGAAAGCGATTGTTGGAACTGCTTCATCACATGTCAGGATTATACAATGTTTCCTCTATGTCAAATTTATGAGACACACCTAGGAACAAAATATATAAAACATATCTATCATATGATCTGTTACTCAAGAGACCTTAGTAAAGACTAACCAAACATTATAGAGAACATGTCCTTGACTGGCACTGACATTATGAACATGTATACATAGTGTTAGATAAAATTAACTTTCATTATCTTTGGTAAATAGAAATAAAAAAAAGACTACTCTATCTTCTTGTTTTTTTTCTGATTTTTCTTCCTTAGTTTTTAATTTTTTTTCAATAAACCACTTTTGGGATCCTTGTGTTTTTGAAATTATAGTCTCGAATCGCATGTATAATTCAGATGCAGCCTTACATTGAAGCACACGTTTTTGGTGGTTTATTTGGGGTTACAGAGTCTACCATCTACTTAGTGACACTCTTCTACAAAAAAATGCATATCATTATAGTATAAATAAAGATTTTTTTAAAAAATAGTTTCTGATCCCTAAAGACCACAGATTTACACAGTGCATGTTATGTTGACTTTGTTACTGACTCAGTCAACAAAATTATGTCACCTTTTTACTAGTCTTCTGCAAAATCCAGGAACTTTACAAAAAAAGCTAGCAGGCAAGGTCCTCTTTACCTTGTATTAGTTTTTCTTAGTCTGTCAATCCTAGTTTTGTCATACCTTTTGGGTGTAAACAGTGTGTAAAGTGTTAATGCTATAAAAATAAAATATAAAACTAAAAAAGTATATGTAAAACATGATTTACTTAGAAGCCAGTATGAAAAATCCACATAATTATAAAAAGATTTTTGCAAATTTACTTCCTTTAAAAGGAAAATCTTTGAAATGTATGTGAAAGAGGTAGCGTAGTAAAATGATATTACCCAGATGTATGGAATAGTTAAATTGTAGAAACAAATTAATATAATGTGGTATATTTAGCTATGGTCAATACAGGCGAAAGAGCTTCTACTTTTAATTGCTGATGGCCATTAGCTGACCTTAATCGGTTGCGCTTTCTATTCACATCACACTCAGGTGCTTCGGTACATTGTTACTAAAGTAGATATATTAATATAATTCCTGAGCCAACAAAAGTTTTTTTATAAAGATATAAAACTCCAACAAAAGTTAAAAATATAGCCCTGTATAACAAATTAATATGTATTTAGAAGCTGTAGATGCACACTCACATTTGAAAAAAAACCATATTCAAATCCTCTCCCAATGAAGACCTCATATGTGACTCCTTGATGACAATTGACGTGTCATCGGGGTTAAATAAGCATAGAAAACAATTTAAAAAATGTAGGGGCCCCATATGGACGCTTCTATGAGTAGTCTTATTCACCTTATTAAAAGGCTATTTTGCCTTTCGTTGTTGTCGGCAATTGTGGGTTAAAAAAACTAATTAGAAGGCGATAAATGATCTGCTCGAAAGCTCAGCCAGTGCTTAAGTGCCTCTCTCCAGACCCTCCTGAGAACATTGAGCTCCCTTTGACTACAGGTACTGCAGCCAACCATGCTGGTCAATGGAGCCCACCTCACTTATCAATATGTGATCAGTGAAAAAAAAAATAAAAAAAATATATATATATGTACAAATAGTTAAAAAATACATATAAAATGTAAAAATAAAAAGACCCCAGTGATATCACCTTGACATCATTAGTGCAATCATCCAGTTCAAAGAAAATATGTCCAAAAAAGTAAAAAAAAAGTCCAAAGAAGTCTTTAGTCAAAGGTGATAACTTTTATTGGGCCAACACAGAAAGTGTTAGATGTAATGTTCTATATTTTAACACAAATTCACATAATATTGCAAATATTCTCCTGAGTTCATGTGTGTAAAAGTTATACTGATAGGTAAAGTTTTATTACATCTAATCATGTTTATTTGTAAAAAATAATGTGTACCAAGGACAAACATGAGACATTAATATAATATATAAAAACATTCCTCAATTTATCATGCAATTACTTGTGGGAAAGGTACTCGCTAAATATAGACGCAGAGGTACTGTATAAAACGGAACCGTATCCAGATGATGTTCATTCAGGGAATATGAAGTTTTGGCTGATCGGGGAAATTGCCCCCCCCTCTGATAGATGGAGGTTCTGGCGCCCTGTGTGGACTATTCATCTGGCGCCCTCCTTCTCACTACCTCCCCCCCGCTGCCCCTTCTCACTACCTCCCCTCTGCCCCTTCTCACTATCCCCCCTCTGCCCCTTCTTTCTATCCCCCCCTCTGCCCCTTCTTACTATCTACTCCCTCTCCCTACTTCTCATTATCCTCACTTACCTTGTTGCCAGAGTACTGCGG
This sequence comes from Sceloporus occidentalis, assembly GCA_023333645.1. Classification (NCBI taxonomy): domain Eukaryota; kingdom Metazoa; phylum Chordata; class Lepidosauria; order Squamata; family Phrynosomatidae; genus Sceloporus; species Sceloporus occidentalis. The sequence goes on from JALMGF010000017.1 coordinate 15,180,421, forward strand.
TGGGAGTGGGAGGTATCCGTCTTCCTGCTCTGCCGCGGTGCCGGCATTTCATGTTGAGTGCTGGAATATGATTATTGCGGCGCTCAACATGAAATGCCGGCACCGCGTCAGAGTCATGGAGAGTAAGGGGCGCTGAGCAGTTGCTGAAAACTTCACGAGCAACCGCTCGGCGCCCCTGCCCGGGAAATAAATTAAAGCATGGTTTTTTTGTTTTGACTTTATTTAACATAAAGGATGTTAAATAAAGTTTAAAAAACAAACAAACAAAAAAAACACGATGTTTTCATTTAAGTCCCGGGCATACAGATAAAGGGGATTTGACAACTGTACTTACCTCTGTTCTCCCTAACTTCCATGAGGAGTCTGGAGGTTAGAGGGTAGCTTCGCAGTGCATGAAACACAGGCTGAGGCCTTGTGGGCTAAGTGAGCTACATGTGTGTCTGTTATATATTATATATCTGGTATATATATATATGTAACACTTTTTACTTTGGGCCTGACATCCATCATAGTGTGTACACCCTGGCTGGCGCCTACAGGAGATCCTGGCCTCTGCATAGTGGAGAGTTAGGGGTTAATATGACCGTTTGGCAGTGCCTCCACCTAGTAATTACTCTAGGGAGTTAGAGTGTAGTGTACTAGGACACATATATATATATAACTCAAACACAAAGAATGTAAAGTTGTCAAACAGATGAACTCATGTATTAGTTTAGATCAGGAACCAACAGCATTTCAATAATATCAACAGGTATACAGCAAACAAAATATAGCTGAATCAAGCCCAGTCCAAATCACCTGCCTCCCCAAATAATTAGGAACCCAACCTTGTATAGTTATCAGTCCCCTGGGGTAACGTTGGTGCACATAGATGTTGGGGCCCTTGATGGAGGTAATACTTCCCTTGAAATGGGTAGTGATGGCCTCAATGCCTGTAACTAATCCTGAGTACCTTCCTCTGATATCTGGATCTGGTGCAGTCTGGCAGCTTTAGCTTCTGTAGGCCTTCTGCTGTATACTGGATTCAGTAATCCAACTGGAACCACATGGCAAGCTCACTGCAGCACATCTGCCTTCAGACACCTAGCAGCCTGACACAGGAGTCAATCAGCTAATCATAGCAGACTTGTGGGATTCTCAGCAACAGGGAAGGTACAGAGATCTCTTGGGGTGCTTTTTTCTGTAGAGACCAAGTCCCCCTTACTTTTTCCCCAGCTCAGCCACCTCCCATCTCTCTCTCTCTACTCCCCCAGGCCGTCTGGGGGAAGGACCTCACTTCCTATTGGCCCCAAGTCATGCCCAGTGCTCCAGTGATCACTCTCTGCCCAGGAAGTCTGTATCTATGGTAACTGGAGGTATATAGATACCAGGGTTACATTCTCCCCCCAGTCAAATTCTTGCCTTCCACTGGCAAGAAAAGGTAGGCAAAGTTTAACAGTAACATATAAATACACTTGAATAATTAACTAGATACATATACAGCATATATTTATCTGTAAATAAAGGAACTATAATTAAATTGGAGCATCACCAGAACCAAACACATCTGCAATGGCATACAACATATTAACCACTTTAGATTGTACATTATTAGAATATTCATAACTTGGTTCTCCCATCAAGTCATAAGTTACCGTGTTTCCCCGAAAGTAAGACAGCGTCTTACTTTCTTTTTATCCCTAAAAGCCCCACTATGTCTTACTTTCGGGGTATGTCTTATATTGGGAAAAATTTTTCGAATTTAATGCTTTCCTACCTTTCCTTTCTTCTTTCAGCTTCTTTTCCTCCTCTTCGCCAGTTCTTGTCTCCTTCCGGGTCAGAGGGCACGGACAGCGGTGGGCGCGGCTTCAGTGTTGTGCGCCGGGATCTGACAAGAAACCCCGGCGCACAACAGCTGTTGCCGCGCAGATCACAAGGGAGCGGTATCGGAGGTCATTAACAGACCTCCGGCTCCCTTGAGTGATTTTAAGCCGGGTTGAACCCGGCTTAAAATCACTCAAGGGAGCCGGAGGTCTGTTAAAGACCTCCGATACCGCTCCCTTGCGAGCCTGCTCCTCCAGCGGCGGACATTACTGTCCGTCTCTGGAGGGGTGCCGGGTGCCGCAGGTTGGCACCCCCTGGAGTGTGGCGCCCTGTGCGGTCGCACACCCCAAAGGTCGGCCCTGCTCTAAGGGGCCGGCCTTAGGGGTCTGCGGCCGCACAGGGTTTAAATAAAAACATCGGGGGTTTTTTTCAACTTTATTTAACATCCTCCATGTTAAATAAAGTTAAAAAAACTTTATTTAACATCCTCCATGTTAAATAAAGTTTTTTTTAACTTTATTTAACATGGAGGATGTTAAATAAAGTTAAAAAAAAAACCCCGATGTTTTAATTTAAATCCTGTGCGGCCGCAGACACGTAAGGCCGGCCTTGGTGGGGACTTCCCGGCCCCTTAGAGTGGCGGACCCGGTCGCAGGTGCGGCGGGCCTAAGGGGCAGGCGCCCCTTATGCCCTGCGTTAATGCGGCCGTAGGCCGTAGGCAAATCCCCCGTGTTTCCCCGAAAGTAAGACATATGTCTTACTTTCGGGGTACGGCTTATATTAGCTGACCCCTCTGAAACTCCCGATACGTCTTACTATCGGGGGTGTCTTACTATCGGGGAAACACGGTAGTAACCTAGGAGGATGCCTTAACCTTTGCCCCCTCTTCAACTCTCTCTGCGCAAATCCACAATTATCTTCTGTCTTTGTTCTAGACTCTCTATCGAGAAGGTTTTCAGCAGCTTGAGGATCTGGCTCTCCCACAGGTCTGGAAATTTCTCTCCCAGAGGCTGGAACAAAATTAGGACTTTCAGGATTTAATTGGGAAAGCACTGGAGACAAAGAACTAGGTTGTTCTTCAGAATTTTCTTGGGGTACAGTCCACCAATCTCTATCAGAAGTAAGCTCTGGTTCTCCTTGACTACTGTCTGTTAATTGAGGAGGGTCTGACTGCCCAGGTTCTACATCCTCAATCTGGTTGTAATCATTCTGTTGCCTTTCTGTTTCAACTTGACAGAGAGGCAGGAGATGGTTCCGATGCCAAACTTTTACTCTGCCATCAGCCCCTCTGATCTTGTAAACTGGAATATTTGGCAACTTAGTCACAACTTCAAATGGACTCTCTCTCCATCTATCAGCCAACTTGTGCTTGCCAGGCACTCCTAGATTGCGAAGAAGAACCTTGTCTCCAGGTAGTAGCTCCCGGTAGCGAACTTTGGCATCATAGCGTCTCTTATTGTTCTGATTTAATTTAGCAGCAGCCTCTTCAGCCAACTTATATGCTCTTTGCAAACTATCATTTAGGTTATTCACATATTGGAAATGGGAGGTATTGATCATACCATCTGATGATACACCAAAAGCAATGTCCAAAGGTAGCCTTGCCTCCCTTCCAAACATTAGAAAATATGGAGAATATCCAGTAGCTTCATGTCGGGTGCAGTTGTATGCATGCACCATAGCCTCCACGTGACGACTCCAGCTTCTCTTCTCTGGGTCTTTTAAAGTACCCAACATGTTTAAGAGAGTCCTGTTAAATCTCTCAGGAAGAGCATCTCCTTCGGGATGATAAGGAGTGGTTCGTGTTTTCTCAATCTTTAAAACCTTGAGTAATTCTTGAATCAATCGACTTTCAAAGTCTCTCCCTTGGTCAGTATGTAAACGATTTGGTAAGCCATAATGTATGAAGTATTTCTGCCAAAGAACTTTGGCTACAGTTATAGCCCTTTGGTCTTTAGTTGGAAAAGCCTGAGCATATCGGGTGTAATGATCTGTAATCACAAGTATGTTTCCTACTCCTGAAGTATCTGGTTCAATACTTAGGAAGTCTATACACACTAAATCTAAAGGCCCTGAACTCTTCAGGTGTCCCATGGGAGCTGCTCTAGTAGGTAGAGTTTTTCTCTGAATACATCTTAGGCACTTTCGACAGTGTTGTTCAACTTCTTCTCGCATACGAGGCCAATAAAACCGATCCTGCACCAGACCGTAGGTCTTATCTACTCCTAGATGCCCGTGATCATCATGGAGTGATCTCAGTACCATATAGCGAAATTTACGTGGTAATACCAACTGCTTCCTTCCAGGATGATCATGATACTGCACAACTCTATATAGCAAGTTTTCTTCTATTCTGAGTTTGCTCCATTCTCTTCTATATAATTCTCTAGGGCCTGCAGGCAATTGTTTTAGCATGTTAGCATTAGTTTCTTGTACAGCTTTTAATACCAGTCCCACCTCTGGGTCCCTTTCTTGAGCCTCTCTCTTCTCTTCTGGTCCTATTATGGACCATCTTTTTAAAGCCACAGTCATGGGCTGATACAAAGCAGCAGGAAGAACCTTAGGATGGCATCCCAGGGAATCAACCACTCTCAGTTCAGAGAAATTAACTCTGTCCTCTACTATCGTAGTAGTTTTACACATGGCCCTGATTCCAGGACCTGGGATCTCTTCCCATTCCTCATCTTCTGGAGTAGAGGGTAGTCCAGGCCGACGTGAAAGTGCATCTGCTCCAATGTTTTTGGGGCCTGGCTTATACTTCAGTGTGAATTGGTAGTTGGATAGAGCTGCCAGCCATCGATGTCCTGTAGCATCCAGTTTTGCAGTAGTCATTATATAAGTAAGGGGATTGTTATCAGTTCTCACCTCAAAAGTGACTCCGTATAGGTAATCATGTAACTTATCCACAATGGCCCACTTAAGCGCCAGAAATTCAAGTTTATGCACAGGGTAATTGCGCTCACTATCCATCAAGCTCCTGCTGATATACGCTACAGGTCTTAACCCTCCGTTATCAGGCTGATGAAGAACGGCTCCCAATCCTTCAAAACTGGCATCTACATGTAGAATATATGGTTTTTCTGGATCTGCATAAGCTAAAACTGGTGCTTCGGTTAGCCTCTTCTTTAAAGTATTAAAAGCCTCTTCACAACCAGGTGTCCACTTCTCACCAAAAGGAATTTTAGGGTGTGCCATTCTTTTCTCTACGTTCCCTGTTGAAGTCTTTAATAAATCATGCAGTTCTCGGGCAATTCGAGAGTATCCTTCAACAAATCTTCGATAGTACCCACAGAAACCCAAGAAAGAACGAAGTTCTACCACATTATTTGGCCTTGGCCAGTTGACAACGGCTTCCACTTTGGCTGGATCTGTGGCCACCCCCTCAGCAGATACAATGTGACCCACATAGGTAACAGATGTCCTTGCAAATTTGCACTTATCAAGAGATAATTTTAAACCTTCTTTCTGTAGTCTATCCAGTACTTTCACCAATCTGGCCTCGTGTTCTTCAGGAGTCTTTCCAAACACAATGAGGTCATCCAGATACACTAAGCACTCTTTAGGATTCATGCCCCCAATAGTCTTCTCCATAAGGCGTTGAAAGGTGGCAAGTGCCCCTGAGATACCTTGCGGCATTCTTGTAAACTGATAAAAACCTAAAGGACAGATGAAAGCGGTCTTCTCTTGATCATCAGCACTCATGGGTACTTGGTAATAGCCAGACCTCAAATCTAAAACACTGAACCACTTGTTTCCTGAAAGAGCATTCAGAAGGTCTTCAATTCTAGGCACGGTATATTGGTCTGGGATAGTTCTTTTATTCAGAGTTCGGTAATCCACACACAACCTGACAGATCCATTCTTCTTCCGCACAACTACTATAGGTGAAGCATATGGGCTACAGGATTCAGTGATTATTCCAGCAGTCTCCATCTCTTGTAGAACATTTCTGACATCCTCTACATCTCGTGGAGCAATTCTTCTTGATCGCTCTCTAAAAGGAGTGTAGTCATTCAATCGCATTTTATGCTGAGCACTCTTTGCACACCCTACATCCATCTCACCTTGGGAAAATACTGTTTCCCTTAGGAGTAATTTAGACTTAAGGCTCTCTTTCCATTTGGGTGGTAAAGATGAATCTCCTAAATCAAAACTCAAAGCAGCAGGAGTAGGTTGCACTGACATTGCACTCACGTGGTTATATGGAGTCACTTCCTTAATAGCATAGATTAAAGCCAGTTGTTGATTAGGCATGATTTCTACTGGATGAGGTGAGAAATTTCTGATTGTTACTGGGAATCTCTTAGGATAGCCGCAACCCCAATCTTGTACCTCAGGCACCACTGTCCACCCTACAGCAGCATCTTCTCTAGGAGTTGACTCCAAAGAGAAATAGCGATCACCTTCATCTCTCTCTGGATAGCCAGCTATAGCGTGCAGAACTTTAACATGTCCAGCAGGTATAATTACAGTTCTTCTGCTCTTGTTGTAGCAATATCCATGTTTACCTTCAGCAGTCAGTTTACTACACTCTCCTTTTAGTACAGGATATAGATCTAACCGTGTTAAATCTTCTTTTTTTAGAAAGGCTCTGAACAAATCCTGCACTACCTCTGCGTTAGTACCAAGAATTAAAGGAGCACTTGGACAATCACCTGGTTCAGGACATATTAAGGCTTCCACCTCCATGGGACATGCTGCTCCTGTATTAAGCGGAGGAATCACTATTTTGACCTTTATGACCCCATGCACAGGGTATGCTTGTAAACTCAAGCCCCATAAGGTTATTTTGTCTTTTGTTTGCATTGGCAAGTGTCTCAGGTGACGATTGTAAAATGATCTGTAGATAATGGTTACTTGAGATCCAGTATCTATTAAGGCTGACGCAAAGATCCCATTGACTAGTACCGGTATTATAGCTTTTGGGCCTATCCTGGTAGTTAAAGAATGACTATATGCTCGTTTTGTAGGTCTTTTCCTTCTTGCCTTTGATTTGCAGGTATAATCCTGCACACTTCTAGTGATGGCAACCTGATTCACTTGTTTGGATTGTGAATTACCAGGACACTGACGAATTGTATGTCCTTCTACACCACACCCATAACAGCGAATGGGACGGGGTCTCGTAGGAGATGGGGCTACTGCCATATTTTTAGATTGGTCTGAAGATGAATGAGTATTTTTGTCTTCTAAAATACCTTTCTGAACAGTCATTTCAGATAGCTTCTGGTGTAAAGCATTCAAATCTTCAACTATTTTAGGATTCAGGTTGTGGGTGGTTTTATCTACCACTTTCACAGTTTCATCGCACATTTGACTCTCTATTTGTTTTACCATGTCAGTAATCTCTGAAAATGTAAGATATTTCTCTTCACTTAGGGTAGCCCTGAGAGACAGTATCACTGGGTCTAACTTAAGCGCCCCTCTTAGTACCTGCCTCTGCCTATATTGGTTAACCTCACTGATGGCAATTACTTTTTTGTCCACTAACTTAGCTAACATCAACTCCAGTCGAGTGATAAAAGTAGACAACTTTTCTTTCTCTTTTTGCTTCATGGCAAAGTAACGTGCAGACATGTCTACTGGATCTACCACTGAGGCATAAGCATCACTCAGTATTTTAATTAAGTATGCAGCTGTTGGATTATCACATTGGGCCCTATGTAATTTAACAAGATCTGATGCTGGTGGTTTTAGGCATTCTATCAGCCTTTGTCTTTTGCTAGCCTCATCACAGGTCCATTCTTCCATGACTTGTAAAGTGTTATCTTGCCACACATCAAACCCTTCCTCTCCTGTAGGAACAGGGAGAGTTCCTGAGAAAATCTTTAACCTGCGATAACTATGAGTATGGGAAGATTTCACAATATCATCAGATAGTTGTTTTATGAGGAGAGACAAATTTACCTCAGAGTCTGATACCTTGGTCACCTCACCAACCGTTGTATTTAGGGAATTGGGCTCAAGCTTAGCAGCAAACTGGGGCATCATATCACTCACTGTTGTGGTTTTAATCCTCTTTGGATACACTAAAGGACATCCAGTGGGATGAGCTCCTGGGAGGTGTATTACTGCTGGGCAATCCTCCTGTTTTAAGCGGGCACCCCCAGTAACTAGTGCAGCCCCTTTATTTTCCATGGTATCTACTATAGTGTCCACTATCTGAGCATATTCCAGTCCAGGAATCTGTCTAAGAGTAGCTATTAATTGCTTTGATTTTATTCCTTTATTTTTAGGAATTTCACACACAGCTACAGCTTCCCATGGGGGAATTTCCAAGTCCAAGGCCCAGTCATATACTTTTGAGGATGATGGCCAGGAAGGGGTGTTGGGGGTCCCAAAATTAACCCTAATCATCTCAGCAGTGCCTCCATCTGTAACACTTTTTACTTTGGGCCTGACATCCATCATAGTGTGTACACCCTGGCTGGCGCCTACAGGAGATCCTGGCCTCTGCATAGTGGAGAGTTAGGGGTTAATATGACCGTTTGGCAGTGCCTCCACCTAGTAATTACTCTAGGGAGTTAGAGTGTAGTGTACTAGGACACATATATATATATAACTCAAACACAAAGAATGTAAAGTTGTCAAACAGATGAACTCATGTATTAGTTTAGATCAGGAACCAACAGCATTTCAATAATATCAACAGGTATACAGCAAACAAATATATACAGATGATTGGGGCGCAGGTACATATGGGGAAGAAAAACAAATATATAGTGTAAATCTTATAAACACTGAAAAGTGTATGGAAATATGAATGCACTCACAAACACACAGAATGCTTCAGGCCTCTCAAATGTTGTAAAAGGTAGAATCTTTAATTGATCTTCATATAAGATCTAAAAAATAAAACTGGACATAGTGCAGTATCTTAATAAAAGCAAAAGTACTTCTTTCGATTGCACTCACAGTTTATCCATGCACAGAGTGCATTTAAAAGCAGATGAAGTCCACCAAAGGGAGGGGGAGGGGAAAGTCCCGTATGATGTTTTCTTCGTGAATAAAATGATAAATAAATTATATAAATAAATAATAATAAATCCGCTGTAGTCCTTCTGACGCGTTTCGCCGTGTGGCTTCCTCAAGAGAAGGATTATTGTTTGGTTTTCGATATCTTCGTCTTTTTATCTGTAAGTTCCGTCGCTTTTTCTGACGTGTCTTCTGACGTTTTCAGTGTGGAGCCATTCAAGCGTATTCGGCTATTTTCGGCTTTTTCGGTCAGTGTGAAGACATTCAGGTATTGTCGGCTTTTTCGTCAGTTGTACATGACAAGAAGCGACCTTCCAAACGGGACGTATGTTTCAGAATTGCCGTGAACGACTGTACTAATTCACTCGACGTGAGTGAGTAAAGAAGAAAAAGAAAGCTAACTTGTATCGTTTAAAAATATAACAATGTAACAATCTTTATGACATAAATGTAACAATGTAAAAAAATAAATAAATAAAAAACCGTCTAGTTGGCTACAATCTATCAATAAAGATATATCGAGAGTGTTATATCTGTGTGCTAATTTATGTGTTAATAGTGTTATAGCTAAATAGGAATGTATAATTGCCTGATTGGGTGTACGGATAATATATATACCGTGATCTAAAGGAATTAACTATAAATATGAAATATTCTAATAGTGTATGTGTGTAGTGAGTGATGGGAGTTGTGATAGTGATAAGTACTAACTTGCTTGAAATTAGGTATGTATAACAAGTGCTAATGCTGTAGACACTATCATGCTTTAGAACTTTAGTGTTGGAGCAAATTAAATCAGTGAACCAGATATGCATACATTTGAATGATAATTAATGGAATAAACTACCTAAATGTACATAAATAATAAAAGTATAATTAAAAATGGAAAGAAATAAAATTATTTAGCGTTCTAAATTATTAATTAATTAATTCATATCTCAACATTAATTTATATAGATAATTTATATAAATAATTTATTGGTTCATATTACTATTTAAGAATACCCAGAATAGATCATACGGATCTCTGCTGTGTTTAAAATATTTAAATATTAATAAGACGTATAAAGATACAAAAATTAATAAAATACATAATTAATCCATAAAAGCTAGAATATCAATTTCCATATTTAATCCTCCTTTTTTATGCGTTTGAAATCTATAAATCCACTCCGTTTCACGCTTTGCTAATTGTTGTTTTATGTCTCCACCACACCAATGGGGAGTAACTATATCTATTCCCATAATTTTAAAATTATAAAATGAAAAAAATGGACAGCTGTTGGCATGCCTAGGGACACTATGTTTGATATTTTGATTTTTAATCCCTCTTATATGCTCTAAAGCTCTTATTTTTAATTTTCTTGAGGTGCGTCCGATATACTGGGCACCACATTTACATTCTAAAAGATATATAACATTAATGCTATCGCAGTGAATGAAGTGCTTAATTTTGAATTCCTTTCCTGTATTACTACATTTAAAAGTAGTCATTTTCTTCTCATATAAATTGCATGTTTTACACAATTTACATTTTCCACACTTGTGGTATCCGGGTGTCTTGATTGATAAGAAGTTGGCATTATCTTTTTCTTTTATACTGGGCAATGTGCTGGGAGCCAGTATGGATTTGAGGTTTTCCGTTTTTCTGTATATAATATTGGGATTATCCGGTAAAACATCTTTTAAAATGTTGTCTTGTTTAAGAATTGGCCAACACTTTTTAACTGCTTTTTTAATATCAAAGGCTTTATCGTTATAACGAGTGAAGAATGAGAATTCTACTTTTTTATTAGATGATTGCTGATTTTTCTTAAAAAATTCTTCTCTTTTCTTCTGTTTAATTGATGTAAAACTTTGTTGTAAAAGACCCTGTGGATAGTGTTTATCTTCAAACTTTGTCAATAATCTTTGACTTTGTATTTGGAAATCTTCTTCATTTGAACAATTTCTACGAATTCGTGCAATTTGCCCTTTAGGGATATTTCTCAACCAATTTGGATGGTGGCAACTGGTAAAATTAATAAAACCATTTTTGTCTGTCGGTTTAAAAAATGTTTTAGTGTGGATTTCCTCTCCTAGTGTGTATAATGTTAGATCTAAAAAATTTATTTCTTTATTATTAATACACGATGTAAATTGTAAATTATAAGTATTCTGATTGACATACGTTATAAAGGTATTTAAATCATCTATAGAACCTTTCCAGATTATTAAAATGTCATCTATGTAGCGGCGCCAGAGGACCAGACTTGCGCCGAATGGATTATTGGACCAGATGTATTCGGTTTCCCAATCTGCCACGTATAAATTGGCATAACTCGGCGCAAATCTGGTCCCCATGGCCGTCCCGCACAATTGAAGAAAAAAATTATTGTCAAACCAGAAATAATTATGTGTGAGTATAAATTTAATACAATCTAAAATAAATTGCTGTTGGAGAGGAACCATATGGTTATCTTTTTCTAATGTTTTTTTAATTGCTGATATACCTTTGTCATGGGGAATCACTGTGTACAGTGATGTTACATCAATAGTTGCCCATATATAGTCTGAAGCCCATTTTATATCTTTCAGGATCTCTAGTATGTGCTTAGTGTCGCGAATGTAGGAAGGTGCCAATGTCACATATTTTTGAAGAAAAAAATCAACATATTGAGAGGTATTGCTAGTTAGAGAATGTATTCCACTAATTATTGGTCTTCCTGGGGGAGTGGTTATATTTTTATGAATTTTTGGTAAAAAATAGAAAATTGCTACTTTAGGAAACTCGGTGTTTAAAAAACTAAATTCATGATTATTTAAAATTCCGTTATCTTTACCTTCTTGTAATAAAGTTATGAAATCTCTTTGAAAGGGTTTAGTTGGATCTCCTTGTAATTTTTTGTATGTTACTTGATCATCCAAAATTCGATAGGCTTCCTGCAAATAGTATTCCCTATCCATAATTACAGTCGAGCCGCCTTTATCCGCGGCTTTAACTACAATTTGTTTGTTTTCTTTTAGTGTTTTTAAACTCACTATTTCTTGTTTTGTAAGATTATATTTTCTTCTTTTGTTTTGTTCAATCTTTTCAAATTCGTGGAGCAACATGTCTGTAAAGACTTGTATATGCTCACTTTTTTCATGGTGCGGGAAGAAATGGGATTTAGATTTAAACGTAGTATGCATAAAAGTATCTGGAATTATCTGTTTTTCATTTTCTATATAGGGTTCTTTTTTCATAAAGAATCTCTTTATTGTCAATTTTCTTAAGAACTTTTGCGCGTCCATAAATAGTTCAAAGCCACTAGGGCCTTTGCTAGGGGCGAATTTGAGGCCTTTAGATAAGAGTTGTAGTTCAGAGGGATTTAGGGTAACTTTTGAAATATTGATAATTTCGTCTATTTCAGTATTCTTATCTGATGTAGATTTCACTCTCTGTCCTCTATGTCCTCTATGTCTCTGTGTATTTTCTTTCTTTTTATTGGAGATTGTGCAAATATCTGAAATCTGTTCTGGGATTCTCTTACTGGGAGATTCCATTTTTGTTCCCTTCCTAATTCCTCCTTTCGGGATCGCTCCCTGCCTAAAAAAGCCTGTCTAGATTCTTGTGAGGTGTTTTGTTCAGGATGCCTCTCAATGTTCTTAATAGGCGAAAAATTTCTATCATTATGATCCTCTGTTCTCTTTTTTTGATATTTAGAATCTCTCTTGTGGTATTCATAAGATTTATTTTCATGTGTCCACGCATCTTTAGGTTTATTTATAGATCTTGATTTATATCTATCAATTCTCTGATTGTTATATGTATAACTGTTAATTCTTGTTTTATAATTATAAGAATTATTTCTATATCCCTGTGCGTTATAGTTTTTCATAGAGATCTTATGAGTTCCATTTTGGTAGTCATCTTGGTCTCGTTTCAATTTTTTCTTTTTGTTTTCTATGACTGATTCTTCAATTTTTTGCATTTTCATTCTTAAGCTTTCATTTTTCCTTTCTATTTCTGTACAATCTATATTTTGATGTATTTTTTCTTCTGCTTGTCTAATGTCAGTTTCAATATTTTTTAGATTTTCTTGCTGTGTTTCAATCAATAATGTCATGAGGTCTGTAGAGCATCTGTCTAAAATGTCATTCCATTTTTCCATAAAAGGTGCATCATTTTGACCAAAGGCTGGATACTTTTTAATTCTCAAGCCTCTTGGTATCAATTTATTTTTAATATAGTGTTCTAAAAATGTGATCTCCCACCATTTTTTTATCTCTTTCTCCGCTAGCCTTTCTAGCTGAACAAATGGATCTATAGTGGGGTGATTGTCAATGTGTTCATGTGAAAAAATGTTATTCATTTTAAGAGTTCTTTGTTCTCTAGAACTCGTATATTGACTTCTTTGATATGCCATAGTGGTGCACGTGAAAAAAGCAATAAGGAAGAAAAATAAATAATAATATAAAATAAAATGGTATGCTATATCACGTGTGTGTAAGTGAAAAAATAAAAGTGATAAAGGAAGTGAGAAATAGTAATAATAATGATATACTTCCCAAATAGCCGCAGCAACCCAAAATGCACTCTTCCTTAGGGTGCAAATACGAATATATACAGATGATTGGGGCGCAGGTACATATGGGGAAGAAAAACAAATATATAGTGTAAATCTTATAAACACTGAAAAGTGTATGGAAATATGAATGCACTCACAAACACACAGAATGCTTCAGGCCTCTCAAATGTTGTAAAAGGTAGAATCTTTAATTGATCTTCATATAAGATCTAAAAAATAAAACTGGACATAGTGCAGTATCTTAATAAAAGCAAAAGTACTTCTTTCGATTGCACTCACAGTTTATCCATGCACAGAGTGCATTTAAAAGCAGATGAAGTCCACCAAAGGGAGGGGGAGGGGAAAGTCCCGTATGATGTTTTCTTCGTGAATAAAATGATTCAAGCAAGTTAGTACTTATCACTATCACAATTAAAGATTCTACCTTTTACAACATTTGAGAGGCCTAAGGAAGAGTGCATTTTGGGTTGCTGCGGCTATTTGGGAAGTATATCATTATTATTACTATTTCTCACTTCCTTTATCACTTTTATTTTTTCACTTACACACACGTGATATAGCATACCATTTTATTTTATATTATTATTTATTTTTCTTCCTTATTGCTTTTTTCACGTGCACCACTATGGCATATCAAAGAAGTCAATATACGAGTTCTAGAGAACAAAGAACTCTTAAAATGAATAACATTTTTTCACATGAACACATTGACAATCACCCCACTATAGATCCATTTGTTCAGCTAGAAAGGCTAGCGGAGAAAGAGATAAAAAAATGGTGGGAGATCACATTTTTAGAACACTATATTAAAAATAAATTGATACCAAGAGGCTTGAGAATTAAAAAGTATCCAGCCTTTGGTCAAAATGATGCACCTTTTATGGAAAAATGGAATGACATTTTAGACAGATGCTCTACAGACCTCATGACATTATTGATTGAAACACAGCAAGAAAATCTAAAAAATATTGAAACTGACATTAGACAAGCAGAAGAAAAAATACATCAAAATATAGATTGTACAGAAATAGAAAGGAAAAATGAAAGCTTAAGAATGAAAATGCAAAAAATTGAAGAATCAGTCATAGAAAACAAAAAGAAAAAATTGAAACGAGACCAAGATGACTACCAAAATGGAACTCATAAGATCTCTATGAAAAACTATAACGCACAGGGATATAGAAATAATTCTTATAATTATAAAACAAGAATTAACAGTTATACATATAACAATCAGAGAATTGATAGATATAAATCAAGATCTATAAATAAACCTAAAGATGCGTGGACACATGAAAATAAATCTTATGAATACCACAAGAGAGATTCTAAATATCAAAAAAAGAGAACAGAGGATCATAATGATAGAAATTTTTCGCCTATTAAGAACATTGAGAGGCATCCTGAACAAAACACCTCACAAGAATCTAGACAGGCTTTTTTAGGCAGGGAGCGATCCCGAAAGGAGGAATTAGGAAGGGAACAAAAATGGAATCTCCCAGTAAGAGAATCCCAGAACAGATTTCAGATATTTGCACAATCTCCAATAAAAAGAAAGAAAATACACAGAGACATAGAGGACATAGAGGACAGAGAGTGAAATCTACATCAGATAAGAATACTGAAATAGACGAAATTATCAATATTTCAAAAGTTACCCTAAATCCCTCTGAACTACAACTCTTATCTAAAGGCCTCAAATTCGCCCCTAGCAAAGGCCCTAGTGGCTTTGAACTATTTATGGACGCGCAAAAGTTCTTAAGAAAATTGACAATAAAGAGATTCTTTATGAAAAAAGAACCCTATATAGAAAATGAAAAACAGATAATTCCAGATACTTTTATGCATACTACGTTTAAATCTAAATCCCATTTCTTCCCGCACCATGAAAAAAGTGAGCATATACAAGTCTTTACAGACATGTTGCTCCACGAATTTGAAAAGATTGAACAAAACAAAAGAAGAAAATATAATCTTACAAAACAAGAAATAGTGAGTTTAAAAACACTAAAAGAAAACAAACAAATTGTAGTTAAAGCCGCGGATAAAGGCGGCTCGACTGTAATTATGGATAGGGAATACTATTTGCAGGAAGCCTATCGAATTTTGGATGATCAAGTAACATACAAAAAATTACAAGGAGATCCAACTAAACCCTTTCAAAGAGATTTCATAACTTTATTACAAGAAGGTAAAGATAACGGAATTTTAAATAATCATGAATTTAGTTTTTTAAACACCGAGTTTCCTAAAGTAGCAATTTTCTATTTTTTACCAAAAATTCATAAAAATATAACCACTCCCCCAGGAAGACCAATAATTAGTGGAATACATTCTCTAACTAGCAATACCTCTCAATATGTTGATTTTTTTCTTCAAAAATATGTGACATTGGCACCTTCCTACATTCGCGACACTAAGCACATACTAGAGATCCTGAAAGATATAAAATGGGCTTCAGACTATATATGGGCAACTATTGATGTAACATCACTGTACACAGTGATTCCCCATGACAAAGGTATATCAGCAATTAAAAAAACATTAGAAAAAGATAACCATATGGTTCCTCTCCAACAGCAATTTATTTTAGATTGTATTAAATTTATACTCACACATAATTATTTCTGGTTTGACAATAATTTTTTTCTTCAATTGTGCGGGACGGCCATGGGGACCAGATTTGCGCCGAGTTATGCCAATTTATACGTGGCAGATTGGGAAACCGAATACATCTGGTCCAATAATCCATTCGGCGCAAGTCTGGTCCTCTGGCGCCGCTACATAGATGACATTTTAATAATCTGGAAAGGTTCTATAGATGATTTAAATACCTTTATAACGTATGTCAATCAGAATACTTATAATTTACAATTTACATCGTGTATTAATAATAAAGAAATAAATTTTTTAGATCTAACATTATACACACTAGGAGAGGAAATCCACACTAAAACATTTTTTAAACCGACAGACAAAAATGGTTTTATTAATTTTACCAGTTGCCACCATCCAAATTGGTTGAGAAATATCCCTAAAGGGCAAATTGCACGAATTCGTAGAAATTGTTCAAATGAAGAAGATTTCCAAATACAAAGTCAAAGATTATTGACAAAGTTTGAAGATAAACACTATCCACAGGGTCTTTTACAACAAAGTTTTACATCAATTAAACAGAAGAAAAGAGAAGAATTTTTTAAGAAAAATCAGCAATCATCTAATAAAAAAGTAGAATTCTCATTCTTCACTCGTTATAACGATAAAGCCTTTGATATTAAAAAAGCAGTTAAAAAGTGTTGGCCAATTCTTAAACAAGACAACATTTTAAAAGATGTTTTACCGGATAATCCCAATATTATATACAGAAAAACGGAAAACCTCAAATCCATACTGGCTCCCAGCACATTGCCCAGTATAAAAGAAAAAGATAATGCCAACTTCTTATCAATCAAGACACCCGGATACCACAAGTGTGGAAAATGTAAATTGTGTAAAACATGCAATTTATATGAGAAGAAAATGACTACTTTTAAATGTAGTAATACAGGAAAGGAATTCAAAATTAAGCACTTCATTCACTGCGATAGCATTAATGTTATATATCTTTTAGAATGTAAATGTGGTGCCCAGTATATCGGACGCACCTCAAGAAAATTAAAAATAAGAGCTTTAGAGCATATAAGAGGGATTAAAAATCAAAATATCAAACATAGTGTCCCTAGGCATGCCAACAGCTGTCCATTTTTTTCATTTTATAATTTTAAAATTATGGGAATAGATATAGTTACTCCCCATTGGCGTGGTGGAGACATAAAACAACAATTAGCAAAGCGTGAAACGGAGTGGATTTATAGATTTCAAACGCATAAAAAAGGAGGATTAAATATGGAAATTGATATTCTAGCTTTTATGGATTAATTATGTATTTTATTAATTTTTGTATCTTTATACGTCTTATTAATATTTAAATATTTTAAACACAGCAGAGATCCGTATGATCTATTCTGGGTATTCTTAAATAGTAATATGAACCAATAAATTATTTATATAAATTATCTATATAAATTAATGTTGAGATATGAATTAATTAATTAATAATTTAGAACGCTAAATAATTTTATTTCTTTCCATTTTTAATTATACTTTTATTATTTATGTACATTTAGGTAGTTTATTCCATTAATTATCATTCAAATGTATGCATATCTGGTTCACTGATTTAATTTGCTCCAACACTAAAGTTCTAAAGCATGATAGTGTCTACAGCATTAGCACTTGTTATACATACCTAATTTCAAGCAAGTTAGTACTTATCACTATCACAACTCCCATCACTCACTACACACATACACTATTAGAATATTTCATATTTATAGTTAATTCCTTTAGATCACGGTATATATATTATCCGTACACCCAATCAGGCAATTATACATTCCTATTTAGCTATAACACTATTAACACATAAATTAGCACACAGATATAACACTCTCGATATATCTTTATTGATAGATTGTAGCCAACTAGACGGTTTTTTATTTATTTATTTTTTTACATTGTTACATTTATGTCATAAAGATTGTTACATTGTTATATTTTTAAACGATACAAGTTAGCTTTCTTTTTCTTCTTTACTCACTCACGTCGAGTGAATTAGTACAGTCGTTCACGGCAATTCTGAAACATACGTCCCGTTTGGAAGGTCGCTTCTTGTCATGTACAACTGACGAAAAAGCCGACAATACCTGAATGTCTTCACACTGACCGAAAAAGCCGAAAATAGCCGAATACGCTTGAATGGCTCCACACTGAAAACGTCAGAAGACACGTCAGAAAAAGCGACGGAACTTACAGATAAAAAGACGAAGATATCGAAAACCAAACAATAATCCTTCTCTTGAGGAAGCCACACGGCGAAACGCGTCAGAAGGACTACAGCGGATTTATTATTATTTATTTATATAATTTATTTATCATTTTATTCACGAAGAAAACATCATACGGGACTTTCCCCTCCCCCTCCCTTTGGTGGACTTCATCTGCTTTTAAATGCACTCTGTGCATGGATAAACTGTGAGTGCAATCGAAAGAAGTACTTTTGCTTTTATTAAGATACTGCACTATGTCCAGTTTTATTTTTTAGATCTTATATGAAGATCAATTAAAGATTCTACCTTTTACAACATTTGAGAGGCCTGAAGCATTCTGTGTGTTTGTGAGTGCATTCATATTTCCATACACTTTTCAGTGTTTATAAGATTTACACTATATATTTGTTTTTCTTCCCCATATGTACCTGCGCCCCAATCATCTGTATATATTCGTATTTGCACCCTAAGGAAGAGTGCATTTTGGGTTGCTGCGGCTATTTGGGAAGTATATCATTATTATTACTATTTCTCACTTCCTTTATCACTTTTATTTTTTCACTTACACACACGTGATATAGCATACCATTTTATTTTATATTATACAGCAAACAAAATATAGCTGAATCAAGCCCAGTCCAAATCACCTGCCTCCCCAAATAATTAGGAACCCAACCTTGTATAGTTATCAGTCCCCTGGGGTAACGTTGGTGCACATAGATGTTGGGGCCCTTGATGGAGGTAATACTTCCCTTGAAATGGGTAGTGATGGCCTCAATGCCTGTAACTAATCCTGAGTACCTTCCTCTGATATCTGGATCTGGTGCAGTCTGGCAGCTTTAGCTTCTGTAGGCCTTCTGCTGTATACTGGATTCAGTAATCCAACTGGAACCACATGGCAAGCTCACTGCAGCACATCTGCCTTCAGACACCTAGCAGCCTGACACAGGAGTCAATCAGCTAATCATAGCAGACTTGTGGGATTCTCAGCAACAGGGAAGGTACAGAGATCTCTTGGGGTGCTTTTTTCTGTAGAGACCAAGTCCCCCTTACTTTTTCCCCAGCTCAGCCACCTCCCATCTCTCTCTCTCTACTCCCCCAGGCCGTCTGGGGGAAGGACCTCACTTCCTATTGGCCCCAAGTCATGCCCAGTGCTCCAGTGATCACTCTCTGCCCAGGAAGTCTGTATCTATGGTAA
This sequence comes from Sceloporus occidentalis, assembly GCA_023333645.1. Classification (NCBI taxonomy): domain Eukaryota; kingdom Metazoa; phylum Chordata; class Lepidosauria; order Squamata; family Phrynosomatidae; genus Sceloporus; species Sceloporus occidentalis. The sequence goes on from JALMGF010000017.1 coordinate 15,199,815, forward strand.
CTGGAGGTATATAGATACCAGGGTTACATATATATATATATATATATGGCATATTAGTGTGTTTCTGCCTGGGTATGTTAGTGTGTGAACATGTTTCTTTGTGTCAGGCTCTGGGTCCAACATGTACCTTTCTGAGGCATCCTCCGGCTACCCACCGCACGGCACCGTCCCATCCGCCACATCCTCGAGCCGCGGCGATCAGTTGCAGGCTGCATCCCCGGCCTGGAGTTAGATGACCTCCCAGAAGACCACGTGCGCGTCCGGCTCTCAGTAAGGGGGCATGCCTTGCGGACTATTGGTAAATGCAGGGAGGGGGAGTGAGGGAAGTGGGAAGGATCATCCCTACAGCCCATATGGCCATACAGTAGGGGGGCTTAAGGGAGTAGGGAGGTGAGTAGTTCCTGTATCTCTTATAAAAGCCCCAAACATCATGCCATTAGTGCTTGCTTGTTGCATGCAGTGTGGTTTACCTTGTATACTCCTACCAGTTGTTCCCTTGAAGCTACAGTCCCTTTTGTATCCATATTTACCATTTGACCTCCTGGCTTCTGACCTTGGCTTGTTCCTGGACTTCGTGAAACTCTGTTTGACTCGACCTTGGCTAAGTACCTGGACTCTGTGTTACTTTTTTACCCTGACCTCGGGTACCACCTGGACTTTGCTTTTACATTACCTGTCTTACCTTGGAGATACTTGCCCCATTAAACCACTGCTTGCTTTTGAACCTCAGTATAGTTTGTGGCTTTTCTTTTTGTCATTCTGGCGCTACGCTCCACTGAACCCACCACAACATTTATGTTGTACTGCAAGTACATTGAAAATCCTATAATTAATTACAAAACCAACATCAATATTTATTGCTAAAATAAAAATATGTATTTTGTTCACTTACGTTCAGGTGCAAATATTCCAGCTATAACAATAGTTCAATAAAGGCAAAGCTGGATATATGTGTGCAGGAGACCCCTCTATTAGATTCATTTAATAAGGAAAATTAAGCTTGTAGTTATGTGTACTGGTCTTGGATGTCTGCCCTGCTCCACTGCCAGCTAATTGGTATGATAGTGATGACAAATTAATGAAGTCAGTCCCAAGCAAACCTCAAAAGAACAGCCAGATGCAAAATGGATTGCTGTTATATCATTAGTGATACTTGTGTCATTTTGCCAGTGCTGCTACATGGTCAAATTCATTGTCTATAAATATGTAAATTGCAATCCTAAAAATAATGGCAGCCTACATCAAACCCACAGAAGAGCCGGTCTAAAAGTATTTGCATTCTTATGGTCTGTTTTCTTTACATAATAAACAGCTTTTACTTGCAACTTCATACGTTGTTTTATTCTGTTGTGTTATTCTTTGTGGCATGAGAATAAGGGAGGGACTTAGTTTTAAACTAAATATCCCAAAACAATCCTTCTGATTGACCAACAAAACACAAAGTAGTGAATTTTGAAATGCTACGTGATGCATTGGTGGATTCAGGGCAGGGAACAATGGGGCAATTGCCCCCCCAAGATAGACTCATGCTCTGGGAGTAGGCACCTGAGCTTACCTCTTTATCTCCCTAATTTCCAGGAGGAGGGTGGGTTACACAACATGATGTTGGGGGTAGCATTGCAGCTCACAGGGCAAGTTTGCAGGGTAAGTGAGCTGCGTGAAATTACAAAAGAGACACTCTTACACTATACAGGGCAGTACCTGGCCCTTTCATATTTCGTTTCTGTAAAACTTCAGCTTTCAGGTGTCCCTGATGGCCTGTACATAATCAATTTTCTCCAAAAGATCAAAAGGCAGTTACTAGGAGGTTAAGAAGCGTACACATATCTTCAATATCAAATAAAATCAGGTAGCTTACATTAAAAAGTATGTCTGGGTATGTTAACGTATGTGTGTGTATCTGCATGTTAGTGTGTGTCTTTTAGTGTGTGAACATGTGTTTTTGGGTATGTTAGTGTGAGTGCCTGGGTATGTTAGTATGTGTGTGTCTGGGTATGTTTGTGAGTATCTGTGTGGGGGGTATTAGTATGTGTATTAGTATGTGTGTGTGTGTCTGGTTAGGTTAGTGTCTGGGTAAGTTTGTGTGTGTGTCTTAGTGGGTGTATGTTAGTGTGTTACTAACTAACTAACACACAGTGTGTTGGTGTGTTACTTACTTTTAATAAAAGTGTGGTTACCACACCAAAATTGGACATGAAAAACATCAATTAATTCACTCATTCATATACTCATACTCACATTCATGTAATGTCTGGCATAGTATATAGTGATGGGAGTTATGATGTACTTTAGAGCATAACTCCCATAATTATATAATGAACAAGACATTGGCAATGGTACAGACTACACCCATCACTCTCCCACATTTACTAATCTACATTTACTATTCCACTCTCACTGAATGTTTTCCTACCTTTCCTCTGTCACTTTTCCCGCTACAGCTCCTTTTCCTCCGCTTCGTTCTTCCTCTTGGGTCTTCTTCTTCTGTGTTTTTCCAGTGCAGTGAGCACGGAAGGCAGTGGGCGCAACTTCAGTGTTGTGCGCCGGGATATGACTTCAAATCCCGACGCACAGCATCAGTTGCCGTGCGCATCGCAAGGGAGCAGGATCGGAGGTCTGCATTAACAAACCTCCCGCTCCCTTGATTGACTTTAATCCGGTTAGAGGGAGATCCTTGATCTGCCCAACCGAGTCTACTTCATACTGTCCATCTCTGGACAGATGAGCGGCACCCGGGTGGACCCCCCACCGGTCCCCCACCAGGTACGCTACCAGGCTGTTCCACATATCTACCACTTTCTCAAAGTAAAACTTTCTTACATTACAACTAAGCCTATGATGATCTAATTTTAGATTATGACCTCTTGTTCTCACATTTCTCCTCCTTCAAAATAAACTTCCCTTCTGTACTATCTCGTTATTAAATGTTACTATAATATTTACCCTCTCTTCTCTCCTCCAAGCTATGCATATTGAAATCTCTTAGTTTTTCCTGATATTTTTTTCCTGCAAACTACCCACTGTTTTATGAGGTCTTCTTTGAGCTTTAGAATGTCTGTATACTTCTGGACATGGGGTCTCCAGAACTGTGCACAAGGTCTGACCAGAGATCTGTAGGGAGCAGTATAAAGACCAATATAGCCCCTTGACAACAATTGATGTGCCAGGAATTTTAAACAAACCTAGAAAGCGATCAACACATATTGTACTTCAGGTATGAATTTGCAGCTCTTGTCACTTCCCCCCATATGGCAAATTAGATGATATGATCAAAATAATGATATCTAAGGAAGTTCCTTGTTGCTCTCAAAAACCAATATTTACTGTAGTTGCTCGATTATAACACAACCTCCCCAAATTTGAATATTAATTTAGGGAAAAAAAGAAAAAAGTCTTTCTTAATTAATTATTAATTCCCTAGTCACTATTTTTTCATATTTAATAAAAACTAGTATTGAGAAAAATGCATTTCTTGTTTTTATTTCCTTTGATTTGCCAACCTGCACCCCAGTTATGCACATCTGCCCCCAGGCTTGCCTTATATTCAAGCAAATATGGTAATTTGTGTGGGTACACTAAATGAGAAAGTAGAAAATTACAGCTAAACACAAAAAGCCACAGAAATGTTAAAGCAGTCATTGTTGTCATGAAGGGTACAAAAAAAAAAAAGGGGATAGGAATGACTGTTGTACACCTGAATCTTGTTTGTTTTGGTATTTAATTTGTAGTATTGTGAAATTGTTATTGCTAAAGTGTGTTGATATGTACTGACCATATCGCTTACCTAGTTTTAAACTACAGCAATAAATACTACATTTATTATTATTTATGGTGTTCCTTCTCCCTCTCTTTATCTGTCCTACTTTCTGATCTCCCCCTCTCTTTACTGTTATTTCCCCTTATTTCCCCAATCTTTTCATTTTTTGTATTATCCATCCTTTCTTGAACTTCTCTTTCCATCCTATATCGTCTTCATATTTTGAGTTATCAATAAGGCAAAATTTAGCTTTCCCACTGACATGACCAATGGGGCATACGCAATTACCGGTATATCTAAATATAATTTTCATTAGTATAAGAAAATAAGCTTCTAAAATACTATAGATTTTATTTTATATAGGTGTTTGTCAGAGTCCTTTTTGTTTTCTTTGCACAATTAAGTCAAAGAAGAATGAATACTCCAGGTGTTATGATTTTTATGGTTCAAGGTCACATATCAAATCCTTATGTTCTTGTAAAGTGAATACAAGTTAATTATTACATTACACTGCATTATAAACTATATTTACATGATTCTATGTTCCTTAAAAAGGTGGCAATATTCTTTTTAGAACATTTAAGGCAAGGGGTTTTGCTGCACTCCAACAGTTTATCAAGAAACAGGTAAGCATCAGAAAACATATAACTCTAACTATTCAACGAGTATAAATAATTAAATATATATAGTTATTGTAAGAATATGAATAGATTAATTAGAAAATCTGTAATTTTTAAATATACAAATGGAAAAAATACATATTATACCTTGAAACCTGGACTTTTGGGAGCTATTATGGTCATACATCTTTCATTGATTTAATTTTCCTCCCATCATGAGTATAAAGATTTCTTTATTTCAGTCACTTGCTACCTTGAAAGTATATCTTAAAGAAGAACAAGTAGAATTCCACACATCAAATATTTGAGAGCGATGACTGAGCACAAAGGAACTCATTACATGGTGGCCAGACCTATATATTCAGAAAATGCATTTTCTGCAAATCACGAAAAAGTGTCCAGAAATCATAAAACCGCTTTGGATCACCTCAAGCAGTATTTTGGGTAAGTAAACATTTTTTATTTAATATAGATAGATAGATAGATAGATAGATAGATAGATAGATAGATAGATAGATAGATAGATAGATCGAAATCTTTATTTCTAGGAGTATGCCAATCCATTTTTAGAAGTATATTTTTAACACTGTATTTTATACTGGTACAAAAAATGATTTTGGTAAAATAACTGTACTATATATTTTCCACACTTTAAGTGATTGAACATTTAATATGTGATAATATTGTTAAAATCTGGCATGGATTGGATTGCTTGTTTCATACCTGATTAATGCCTGGTTAATTTAACTTGCTTGTTTTAAAACAACAGTCTTCATGTGGATCATTAACATTTTTCCTGGGAATCACATCGGGGGTGTGTGTATGCAAAACAGACCACATGGTTTTATACATGGTATGCTTTCTTTTTTTCAGACATTGTTATTATTATTATTTATTGTTTTATATAGCGCCATCAAATTCCGTAGCACTGTACAATGGGTAGATAGGACATAACAAGCAGTATATAACATAACAATTTGACTTAGAGAAACAACAGGTGAGGAGGGCCCTGCTCAAATGAGTTTACAATCCAGAGGGAGTTAGGCTGTTTTACACAATAGTTCAAAAGTAAATTGGCATTAGTAGGGATGGAGTAGCTGGTTACTATAAGTAATGCAGGAGAGGGACTAGGAAAGGTGAGCTAAAGGAATATGGGGGACGCGGCACACTGACGTCGGTTGATCAACTTCTAAGCTTATTTAATTTAATGACGGTTCAGGACCATCAAAGGTCGTTAACAGACCGTTTTTGCATGACGGCCCTAAACCATCATCGGTCGTTAAGAGGTTAAGGAACGAAGGCCGGGGGGAAAGACGGATAAACCTGGGGAGAGCATTTCAGAGAATAGGGGCAGCTATTGAGTAAAATACATGAATAAAAATGACCTGGCTGAGAAGGAAAACTAGAAGATAGGTGGTCAGGGCTGGCCCAAGACATTGTGCTGCCTGGGGCGAAGTGTGAAATGCTGTGAATGAGTGAGTGTTGACGTGATGCCTGGCATCACAGCGCTCTTACTCATGCTGCCATGCGAGAGCTGACCTCCAATCACGAAGGAGAAGACACTCTGCACAGCTTGCATTAGGTCCACAGACAAGCTAATAATAGCATTTCTTGGGGCGGCAAACTACCGCCTCTTCAAAAGTGCCGCCTGGGGCAATTGCCCCACTCTGCTCCATAGCAGGTGGTTTGAATGCCCTGATATGCTCCCCTTTGTTCTCTAAGTCTGTTAAAACTTAAAAAAGATGACTTGGGCAGCTGTGGTGAGATATTGCTGATGTAAGCAGTGTTAGTGGGGAGAAAGCAAATATGTTGTTCTGAAAGTATCTGAATGTGCTATGTAAACAATGTGGTGTTTAAAAATTAAAGTTTCCATTCACTTTTTAGGTGCTCAACTGAAAAGGCAAAGGGCATTGCCCTTTCTTTCCTACCGATTGCATCATGGCTTCCTGTGTATAACTTTAAGGAATGGCTTCTCAGTGATTTGATTTCTGGAATCAGCACTGGGATGGTTGCTGTTTTGCAAGGTAATTGGTTCCGCTGTATTAATTATTTTACGCATATAAGGTTTGATTCATTGACCTGTCTAAACTGTTTGTTTTAATAGAGGCAAAAAACACATGGTTTGTGATTCATTGATCTGCCTGAAATAAAATTCTTAGGTGGAAAGATGGGGAAAGCAAATAAAAAGAAGTTAAGCAAGTCAAAGATGTCAAAACTAACTATTTTTATTAAACATAATCCACAATTTCAAAAAGCTACCACTATTGCAAGGATTATTCTAAAACCCTCTTTTTTACTATGTCTAAATTGTAAAAGTTGTATATAAAACATTGTGTGCATATATATATATATATATATATATACTGTATATATTCTAGATACAAAGTGAAAAAGTGTTAAACTATTAAATTAGGCTATACTAAGTCAAACTAATTTATTTATTTCATGTTCTAGGCCTGGCATTTGCTTTACTCGTGAATGTCTCTCCAGCTTATGGACTCTATTCTGCTTTTTATCCTGTAATATTGTATTTTTTTCTTGGAACATCAAAGCATATATCAGTTGGTAAGTTATAAAATCCATAGTAGAATTCACAACTATGTTCATTGGGACATGCTACAAAAGGAATTTGTGGCAACATAAAGGAAGATTGCTTTTCGATTGAAGTTGTAAAGACACTTGGTCAACCTGTCCAAAAAGTAGACACAAGATGCATGCTAAATTCATACTCACCAGTATTCAATACAACGTACAAATGCTTTAAGTTCAAACACACTTTGCAAAAGCGAATGGTAATTTTAAGTCAACATTCAGGGGTTAGCCTAGGGTTAGTGGTACCTGAGTGTAGTTTTTCTTCAGCACTCCTTCACCCCATTAAAATACATGCACATACTAACACACAAACTCACTCACCAAACACCAACATGCACACCCTACTGTACTGTAACACTAACACCATAAAGTTACACATACATACACACCATATACTTAAACACACACACATATATATATATATATATACACTCCCAATCTAACACTATACATGTACACAGATACTGTACATATACACACAGGGGGATGTAACAATTATGGTGACCCCTGTGACCACTTTTCCTTTCACCGCTCAGTCCGAGCATTTTCTGTGCACGCACATGGAGGTCTCACTATTCCTCACTGGTGCTGACTGGCAGTCAGTATGGCACATTTGATAGATTTGTAAAAGGGACACAACTGTCAATGCTAAAGTATCCCTTTATCCATAGCAGGGTAGGGTGATCCTTTCAAAAAAGTAAAATGTGGCAATAATATCTATTCAGCAATAATATGGTGACGTACATTATTCATACCAAACCGTCTTAATGTTTGTTTTATTAGTTTAGACTTGATCATTTAGAAATTATGACTACAATTATGACTACAATGTATATATTTAAGGTGTGCAAAAATGATGTGACATTGTTTCCTATTGATCTCTGTGTATGCTTTTTTTTTTTTAACTAAATCTTATTAGATTGAGCACACTGCTTCCAGAACAGAAGTTCCCAGCCCAGTCTTCAAGGCATACAAAAATGCAAGATTTAGTAATTTTAGTAATTTTAATATTATCACATTCTATTCCACTTGGAAGATTAGGACCACTGCTCTAGAAGTACAGCTCTACAAGCTGGTAGCATAGAGTAAAGAGCTATATACCTGGCTGTAACCAAAACTATCTTAAACATGAGATTTTTTTTTCTTGTCCTATATTGTGCTTTGGTCTTTGTTTCCCTTTTGTCCTTCTATAAAACATGTAAAACAATGTTATATGGCTTGGTAATATAAATAAAATAAACCGTTCTGGAACAGTCAATTTGTACTTTGTACTGGACATCATTTAATACCCATATGTGCAACACATAGTGTTACCAGTGTAAAGTAAACTTGTGAGCTACTTTTAACAATAGTGCCTATTTATCAAAGCCAATGCAATGTCAACTGTACTGATTTGGCATGTACATATCTGCCAGCAGAAGTTTTTTGGGGGGGTACCCACTGTCCTTAATCATTCACCTGTAGCAGTATGGGTATGGTGGATTCTGCACATTCAGTGATTTAGTAAGCAGGGATTACGTGCTGTCATAGCAGGAGCAAAATAAATAGATGAGGAGCTCAGCAATGCAATGGAAAGGTAGAAATTGATGATTTCTTTGTTGCAATTAGTTGTCTATTTTAAAATTAGCCATACTTACTGTACTATTACCTACCTACATCAATAGAAATTATTATAACTTGACCCATTTTCCAGGCCCTTTTCCAGTTCTGAGTTTGATGATTGGCTCAGCTGTGCTGAGATTAGTACCAGATCCTGTTATTAACAATTCTACAATAATTATCAGTGATACACAAGACAACAACGCAAACCATACAGATGGTTTATCCATTGCTGAACAAAGAGTTATCGTTGCCGCCTCTGTTACAGTCCTGGCTGGAATTTTTCAGGTTAGTGTTTGACTTCATAGTTATTCTGGTGAAGATAATTCTATGTGTGCATTGAAACGTATACCAATTTCCCATAAGCCATAAAACAGAATTTAATACACAATTTTGGTCTAATGGTAGTGTAACTTATTTATGTGAATTTTCAGTTCAATCTTCAACACTACAAAAGCAACCGCTATATTTTTTACTTTTTAAAAATGTCCTATGGGTACAAGCATGTGTGCATGCATTACAATGAAATTATACGTATCTTGTAAGTACTAATAAAGATCTTGTTTCTTTCAGCTGGCCTTAGGGTTGCTGCAAGTCGGTTTTATAGTGATTTATCTATCAGATCCTCTGATAAGTGGCTTCACTACCGCTGCAGCCATTCAGGTATTTGTATCTCAAATAAAGTTCATACTTGGGCTTAAAATAAAGAACTTCAGTGGACCACTGGCAATTTTTTATGTAAGTAAACACATATCTCTTTTTGTTTTAGTGGTTATAACTACTGCTTTTGATAATATTTTCTGATTTGTTTAAAAATCAATCCTGCTAATTAAAATCCAAATGTGAACTGTTGACACAGAGATGTCTGTATTAAATATAATTTTAGAATTTACTAATACCACTAACCTTCTTTTTTTACAATTATAATATGATGGTTCATTCAGCTGGCTGGTTCACGACCTTTATTCTCAAACCTCAATATGAAGAAGGAAGGCTATAACTGTTCCACAAAATATTTTTAAGGAATTATTTATTGTTATATAAATTATATGCCATCATACAACAAATCTGATCAAGGTAGATGCTTACATGACCAGGCAATTTAGATCCTGCAAATATCTCCCCACCGTGAAAACACAGGAGATTAGTAATCTTTACATTGTGAAAAGGCCGCTGCACTTTATTTACCAATATTTAACACACACTGTGACAATATTTTCTTTTTCTGCAGTTCAATCACTGATCAATAAAACAATGTAGTAACTCCCATGGCACCCAACACTCCTCACCAACTTAAAGGATGCCTCTCAAATTTCGAGAGTTTACACCCCATTATTTTTTTGTCTGAAACACTTTAACCACTCCAGAAAACCCACCTAAGGGGACCTTTAAACACCTTAATAGCGCATTGCCCCATCAGCTGCAACACTTCACCAGCAGGTGGATGGGTATTATTGAAGCCTTTCTTTCAGTACCCACCCTCAGCAATTCCACCAACCAAACATATGATCTTTGTACACCCATAGAGAGCATAACTCAGATGCTAACATCACAAAAATATATATAACACGCTAAGGTAGGTAACCCCTGCTTAACTTCTGCTAAACCAGCTTCAGAACCCAATCTACCAACTCAATTTATGGGTGGGAGGGTTATGATTGCAGCAAACATTGAAGGTAACACTCCAGCCTGTGGAACTTCTCAAATAAGGTAGGATAAACCTACCCTCCCACCATGTCTCATAACTTAATCCATGCCTGGCCAGCCAAAATGCCACTCATGTTCCCAGACCTAATTCCAGGCCTGGGTTTAGAAAATGTGAAGAAAATAAGAAGACAACAAGACACTGGAGATATTTGATAAATTACTCTTCCGGTGGATTGGGTGCAAAATTCCTACCCTTCAGGAAGCATTCAACAGATTTTGAAATTTTGAATTTGGTGAGCTAAGGAGGACTGTTCAGTACTAGAACATATATAGTAAATATATTAGGATATTTTACATACCCATTTTTTAAGAGTCATTACTGTTGTGTTGTGCCATTTCATGTGAATACAGTTTCAGCAATCTTAAATTAGAAGGCATCATTGAGGATTATTGGTTGCAATCCAACAAAACAGTTCTCAATGTAACCTATTGGTGAGAAAGTAATAAAGTGCATGTAGCTTCACTAAAACAAATAATAAGTAATAAGAGTAACATTTTGTTATGTATCCACTGGGATACACATACGTCTAGTTTGTGAAACTAAATTCCCTTTTTGGAGCATGGTACTTTGGCTTGCAAAGTACACTTTCTATGGGATCCGCAACATAAGACTGAATAAAAAATTCATTTTGATTTCACCAAGCTACATTTCATTCAATATTTAATGTTAAAAGAATGTGTTTGTGGTTTTTCACAGACTTTAGAAGACATCTTTAAAAAGATTACCGGCACAAACATTGCTGACCTTGTTACATCTATCATCATCATGGCTGTGGTTTTCATTGTCAAAGAAGTTAATGATAGATATAAGGCAAAAATACCAGTGCCAATCCCTATAGAACTTATAATGGTAAGGAATTTACTACCAAATAAGAGAACGTATATTCACAGATCAATGTGTCATCCGCAAATGTAAAACATCTTAGTGAGTTAAGCCATATTATTGGTAAGACCTATTTAATTTCAATTTAAAAATCATAGACAATGCAAATAATCTTCTAAAAAAAGTCTGAAGGGCCCAATAGACTATGTTTGGAGCGGCCTGCCAACTTAAAATTCTGTCACTTTGGATTCAGGTCCATTTAAAAAAACTACACACACATATATGTCAATCTGCACTTTAGATATGTTCTTACAGTTCACATATACACTGCGTATAAGATTGTGGGCTTTAAATCCAAAAATATAATATATTCTACTAATCTGACAACACTGTTTATTTTTCACAGACAATAATTGCAACAGGTGTATCATATGCATTTGATTTCAATTCAAGATATAATGTACAGATCATTGGTGTTCTAGAAAGCGGGTAAGTGTATGGCTTTTGATAATTAGTTGTTTGTGTTTAGAATTGCTCATATAATTCTTGTATAAAATTTTAAATGTTAAAAATGAGGGTTCGTTGATGCAGCCCACACTGTTGCATGTTTTATAGTAAATGGCAGCTAAATTTTTCTATGGGATCTCTACCTCATCTGCTCCTTATGGATGGTGGGAGTTGGTGGGGATGCATTGAGAAGGTAGGGCTAGCTAGTCTCAATATACTTGAAAAGCAGCATGGAGTAATCGGAGAAAAGAAGCTGCTCATCAATCATCTCTGATTCCTGGAGCTTCCAGGCCAAAGCTGGAAAGTTCCCATGTATGGTCATAATTGATCATTAGCCACATGTATGGGTTGTAACGTGCAGAAGATATGAAAGTAAAGTCAAGACCTGCTAGAAAAATTATAGGGAAGGGACATACAAACTATGTATAATGTTTCTTGAATACTGTAATCCTGTCCAATCAGTTCTCCTTCATACACATCTTGCACCATTACAATCCGCCATAAATGTTGTCATTATACTTATCTTCCTTATCTATTAGCTGTACTAATACTACTGTCAATTTCTTTACTATTTGTCTGTATGCTTTAGGAGCCACTATGAAAGCTCTTCCATCTTTTACTTACATCTCGTTACTTAACTCCAAATACACTCCTACCCTGTCTGTCTCATCTGATGATCTTCACTTGCCCTGTGGTCTGACTTATACTTCTCATCCATACTTACAACAAGACTTCTCAAGGAATGCCCTCATTCTCTGGAATACCCTTCCTTGGCTTATTGGACACTCTCCTTACCGTCAAAAAAATCCCTCAAGAGGTTAATTCCACAGCCTTTGATTATTTCTGTTTCATGTACTTTTTCCAACTCTCAGATATCAGCCTCCTATAGTACCAAGTATTTCAGTTTTCCAAGAATGTATAGCTGATGGATTTGCTATTGGAATTGTTGCATTTGCAGTTGGATTTTCTGTTGCTAAAGTATACTCAATCAAGCATGATTATCTCATAAATGGAAACCAGGTAAATAACAGACTATCCTTGTACGTTATAGTTTGGCTGTAAATTACCTGGTAGAGAGTGTTCAGTAGCCCTTTCCTTGCTAGGTGTGTTTGTATGAATGGCTAAAGTCAGGGAAGTTGTTTTGCAGTTAAAAAAGGGCAGAAATCTAATCTTAGAATATGTGTTGTAAATGTTGTAAATATGGCTGAGGTTATGTACTATTTTTTGCACGAGATATGACCTACAAACACTGTGTCATTGTATGCCAGATGACTGGGTAAGATAGACCAATCAGAATGAAGAAGCTTTTATTTTTCACCTCTTAATGTCAACATAACCTACTCTTTGTTTGCATGTTTTAAGATTAGAGTCGTATTTGCTGCTATATGAAGTACAAGTATTCTAGACTGGATTTTATAACCAAATGCTCCCGTTTTACTTTATACGTTATTAAATGATATCATTAGTAAATAGCTACACAGCAGAGATGGATTGAACACATAGAACTGCTTGTTTTTATCTCTTGCAGGAACTGATAGCATTTGGAATTGGAAACATATTCTGTGGCTGTTTTCGGGGATTTGCAGTTAGCACATCCCTATCTAGGTCTGCTGTTCAGGAAAGTACAGGAGGCAAATCTCAGGTAGTGTGTCAAAATCAAAATGCAAATATTTCTTGGATATCAGAATCTTTTTACATTGTTTTGCATTTTAGATATAAATGACACGTTCTACCTGAAATCACTAGTTACATGCCCCAGTAGGTATCTTTTTCTTCTCTATCTTGGTCTTTAGACTTACATGAGTCTTCTTAGTTGAGTTTAAAGTAAAAGGCCAAAAAACATGCATGGGGTAGACATATGACTATCCTGAATTTAAGATGTCACTAAGGATAGATTAAGGGTTTAGCCCTTACAGAGGTAAAATTGGGCAGACTTAATGGGCAGAATGATTATCTACCACCAAATTCTATGTTTCTAAGAAGAACATTGCGTGCCAAGAGCTTTGCTAAGCTAGAACAAAAGTTAAATTAATAGATGTAATAGTATTCTGTTTATCACCAGATATCACAATATTCTTTTATTTTCCTGCCCAACTTGTTGAGTACTAACCACACCTAAACAAAATGTGGAAAACCCAGTAAATGAGCAGAAGCACTTTCTTGGGAACGTATAGTTTTTCCATATCATATAGTTTTTCAATATCAAAAGCCAAATACACAGTGGTAGAGCCCTCCATTACCAAATGCTCAAGAAATGGTTAGCTATGAATGAAACTGCATGAAGTCATAAGTGTTATATTAACTTTATTTTTCATTTGTTTCCAAAATTAACCTATAATAATCATAATATATAATTGTGGAATGCAAAGGACTTTTTTTATCAGACATTTATTCTGTAGACCTTCATATGTATATTAATTTAATATTATTTCATTCATGGTTTGTGTAGTTGGTATTTGAGCAATACTTCCAGAAATGTACAAACTTGTGTTTTCTTCCTTTATTATTACAGATTGCTGGGGTGCTGTCCGCTCTGATTGTCATGATTGTCACCTTAGCCATTGGATTTCTTCTAAAAACTTTACCAAAGGTAATGATTTTACATCCAACATGTGGTTGTGTTTACCATTTTTACTTAATGTAGTAGGAATTATGTTAATATTTTGCAATAAGCTGCTATTCCATATAAAATAATTATGGTCTGAAAACATCTTAAATTTTTCTAAATTAAAATATAAAGGGAACCAATCTATAGCTGCTATATAGGTGCTAAAAATGTAATCTGTTTTCGAGTACATAAAGTGGAACTTATACCAATTTTTTTTCTATTATCGGAAAAAATTTGTTTGAAATTGTTATGCTGTGTTTTAAAAAAACATATTTCTAGTTTTTGCATAATATAATGTTTTCAGACAGCTGCACAATGTTTTTAGTCAGCTGTTATCATTGTACAATTCACTAGACTGTTCCTTATCAAGCTGCCTGTGGTAAGTAACAGAATGGCTCAGTCTTAATCACTCAGACATTGGCACGCTGCCTAATGAAAGTCTATAGAGGGGTGGACTTCATTATCACTGTCATAAAGAATCATCTCAGTGTGGTGCTTGAGCAGGAAAAATCACCTGAAACATCACGACTGACAACAGCGGCCTCCAAGTCTGCAGATAAAGAAAGTTTATTGGAACAAAATTAGATAAAACCAAGTTTTTGTTTATGTTAAGCTACATTATTCAATACATATTTATGCTCAAGGAGAAAAGTTTTGTATATATTTGTCTAATATATTTAGCTGGGCAACAAAATCAGATTAAAAACTATTTTTCCCTTTTTCCTTCTTTCCTTTAGTCTGTACTTGGCGCTTTAGTTCTCATTAATTTAAAAGGAATGCTCATGCAATTTAATGAAATACCAATTTTGTGGAGGAAGGATAAATATGATTGCGTAAGTATAGTTAATATATATAGATATATATATGAATTATTTATATAGAGGTAGCCCGTCTTAGAGACAAAAATTGTCAAAGATCGTTCACCAAGTTTTCATAAGAAGTCTATCAAAATTCACGATCACCACATTCCGCTTATGCATCCAGGACAGCAGCCAAATTATGTCCAAGGACGAGTAACTGGAAATTTCCTTCGCTAGGCTTTGTTTTGTACAAACAATTTATGGAAACAAAGTTTAGTCCCCTCAGATGCCAGCTACAATATACACACAATAAAAACACAAGTTTTGCTCATGCCATTTATTTTATTGTTCTATTTATGAGACCAAAGTGGCTTAATGAAAAGTGAATGAAAACAAGCTTCCTTTGTTTCCAAACACATAATGTGCATGCAGCTGGAGTGTAATGCAGTATGCTGTCTGCTTGAGAGGTTTCCTTTCATAACTCCTATAAAGGGGAAGCACATGTATCAATTTTCATAAAAATATATAATGTACAATAGGTGACAACATTTCAAGATTTTAAAATAATTGTCAATCTTGTGTTCCAAAATGTTTAATTGCAAGACTGCAGACTAAAAAAGGTGTATAGAAATCTCCAAATCTCCAAAATCTCCAAAATAGATTTATGCTAATACATATACATATTACCTATGATATTTGTAGATTTTTATACAATACATACTTTATGTGTCTTTCACAGTTAGTGTGGCTGGTGACCTTTGCTTCTGCAGTAATTCTTGGGCTGGATCTTGGTCTGGCAGCTGGAGTTGGATTTGAGCTTTTAACTGTGGTGTTTCGTACACAGTTGTGAGTAATCTGAGTAATTTAAAGCCTGAAGGATGCCAAAAGCAAATATTATAAACATGTTTGGTTTTTCTATATAGCCCAGCGTATACTGACTAGATTAAAAAAACAAACTCTAGAGACATTTTAATGCAATTTTATGTTATGTAATTGCCTCTGTCCATCTAAAAAATGTGGAATTACTATAATTTTGATCTGCTGACATTACTCAACCAAACAAAAGGCATCTAGGCTTAAATCTTAGATATTTGGTTTTTTGGTATCATTTATATATGATTTAAGTGTAATATTTTATTACATATTTTATCTGGTAATGGTTCATATAATGTTTACAGCGGAAGGTATATTGTATACCATTTAAAGAAGTATGTCTACCTTTTGATTTAAGAGAGTTTTGGGGTACAATTCTGGGGAGAAATAGAAACTGGAGGCAGAATCCTCAACCCAGGGAATGCCCCTAATGTAGTGGACATCTGCTTACCCTATCCCATGAGATTTTGTTCTTTGAACTGGTCTAGTACCTTCAACAATGTATTTTTATGATATCTCCTACTAAGCAGTACAATCAGTCTATTTTTTTTTATAATTCTGCAGTCCTAATGACAGAACTACTTATGTTCTCAAGAGGAGATGTGCACCGTTAGGGATGATTTAGAAAAGACACTGAGAATATTTAATCTAATTGGCTACTTCATGTCTGTTTAGCATTTAGATCTGCCAACATTATGTGCGGTGTCACGTCTCTGTTACACAATGCACACTGACAAGGCAATGAATATGTTGTATTTTTCCAGCATAAGTGAAACAAGCCTGTTATAGTAGGACATGATTTTACAGTCTAATAAAAGTGCATCAGTAAATTGCATAAACCCAAGTCCCATTTAATTGTTTGCCTTTCACCCAATAAAGTGTTTACTTGGACTGTGTTCATTTGCAGTGTTGAAGGAACACTGATTTAATGACAGTGATGATTACTGATTTAAACTAGATCCTATATGTACAAAAAAAGTATTGTTACACCCAGGTTTTATGATAACTGACTAGTATAGGATGTCAGATGACCATGTCTTTTCTATTTATTCTAGAATCTTGTAAAAAAAAAAAACCACAAAACTGTTCGGCTGTTGAACCTCATTGAGAAATGCATTCAATAAATGTCAGATAGGGCTACTATATCTCCTCCCATGTTAGTTAAGTGAAGCTGTTACATTGAACTAATGTAGCCAGGGGCCTTTGTGGGATTAGTTTCAAATCTTGCCAATGATTCATCAGATTCTCAAATAGTATGCATCTCCTTCATACTCTGTATTTATTCTCCAGAATTCCTGATTGGACACACATTACTCATTTCACTAGGTGGCCATTGTTGCCTGGCTTGTTAATGGCTTTAGCACAAAACTCTCATGCTCTTTTAATAGATTTGCGAATCCCATTGGATTATATTGATTTTTTTTTCCCACTTTAAAGGGATGAAGTAGAAAAATGGCAGCCTTTTAAGCAATTTTACAAAATTACACACAATCCATGTTTCTTACATCCAGATATTGTATACAGTGTTGATTTCAAAGAGAGATTATGCCATGTTCTGCTCCTACTGTTAATGTTTGGGTTTCGAATCATATTAAAATATGTTATAATTATATAATTATCTATATATAACTATTCCTACACATAGCAGGATAAATGCTACCAAAAGGTATTCTCACAAACCGCTTGCAGATGCAATGTAATCCTTTATTTTTCAGCCCAAAATGTACTCTCATTGCTAATATTGGATGGACTGATATTTACAGAAACAGAAAAGACTATGTGGATGTAAGTATTAGTCCTAAAACCACACAAATCCTATTTAAAAAGAATAGTGTATTTTGTATAATAATTTTCTTCTGTTTATAGGCCTTTGAACCAAAGGGAGTGAAAATATTTAGATGTCCATCTCCTATATTCTTTGCTAATGCAGGGTACTTTAAAGATAAACTAACAGCTGCTGTAAGTATCCTCCTATCAATATTTTAATAGCTGTATGATATGGATTTCCCTGATTAATTTCATGCATATACCTTTTTTTAAGGTTGGGTTTAATCCACTAAGAGTGTTGCGTAAGCGTAATAAGGCTCTGAAAAAAATCCAAAAGTTATTGAAGAAAGGCGTCCTTCAAGGCACTGCGGTAAGTCAATAAAAGCTTCCATTTATGTAAGTAATGGAATGGGTGACAGTCCACATGGACAGAGAAGTTTCTCAATGAATATTCATTAATGTTAGATTTAGCGACCAGTTAAAATAGCACATGGGTGAACTATCTACCTGGGAGCCTATCCTGTGCTATTAGGTTGTGAGATAGTTTAGTTATAGCTACTGGGGCAGTCCTGAGAACCAGACTTATGTGCCAGTAGTAGACTATTTGATAATAACACGTAGACCATGTTTTTTTTTTCATTGGGTCTATTGTAACCAAGAAACTTTAGGGCTATAAATAGAATAACATTAATATTTTAGAGCTTCTTGATCCAAGGAGAAATCCGATTGCCTTAGAAGGGTTGAAATTTTTAAGTTGATATAGAAAATATTGTAAGTTTTATAAAGGTAAAGCATTATAATAGACTATAATAGTCAGATGGATTTGGGTCCAAAAAGAAGTATTAGTCCTTCTGAAGAGGAAAACTTGGGAGGTATGATAATATGCAAAATGTATATTTCTTAATTTAGGTAGTTGTATCTTTCCGGACACCACTCTCTTTCCTTGTAGAGAAAGGGTAACATTAATATGTAAATATCTACCTGAGAAAATGCATCATCTTTTATGTTCAAAATATTTCATCCTAATATCTTTTTTTTCAAAACTTTGTCATACAGAATGGCATTATTTGTACATCGTACGAATATGTAGAGTCTGAGGATGAATTGGATAATAACAAAATAGATGAACTTTACAACTCCATTAAAAAGGACGATCTGCCATTTCAAATAGACTGGAACTCAGATCTGCCAAGTGATATTGTTGTGCCCAAAGTTGATATCCACAGTTTAATTCTTGATTTTGGAGCAGTTTCTTTTATTGATGTGACTGGAATGAAAAGTTTAAAAACAGTAAGTAAACACTATGGGGAATATACAAGGACTGACACCTACACAGCATTTGGTATCATATCATTCATTTGGCAACATTACTTCTAGTTTGCATTCGTTTTTGTGTTTGTTTTCAAACTGTGGTAGATATTTGATTTAAAGTTTTTTGGTTTTTTTTAAACTTAGAGAAGCCAACATCCCCTCCCTTCTCCTTAAATGTGTTTTTCTACCAGAGTACAGGATGAAGAGGCAGACCTGGCACTTTAAGGCATTTGGCATCATAGTCTGTTTTGTACCTATACTGTAGCTGGCATGCAAAGTGCAACATTAGAAACACAATTCCTAGTTCTGTTGAACGTACAAACCCTTGCCAGAAAGAATTGTGAATCAAGAAAAATATTGATTTTTTTAACACACAAAACCAGACACTGGTTGTTGCTAAGAAAGAAAAGAAAGAATGAACTGACAGATCTGTTGAGATGTATTTGCTTAACATACCACAAAGAGCAATTAATGTTTTGTGCATAGTGTAGGAATATACAGGGGCAGGGGACAGGCTCAACAGGGTCATGAAATGCAATGTTAAGTGAAAGAGGTAGTAATGTGGTATCTCACACCATGTTCAGGGTGCTCAGGGTCCTCGAGAAGTAGATATATAACTTTGTGTGACAGTGAGTGTGGGTGTTAGAGTAAGCATATGTAAGTGTGTTATTGATTGTCTGTGTGTAAAGTGTGATTTTGAAAGGCACCAGAAGGTTCCAGCCCTCGCCTGAGAATGTTGTAGCATAAAGGGAACGGATATCTATCCTATTGTAAATTACAATTTATTTATTTGTGCTCTATTTTGTGCTATATATAAATGTTGCCATCTTGCTGCTGCATTCTTAGATATTTATTATAATAACTTTACAGACAAAGCATTAGAATTTAGATGGGCTCTAATACTATAAGAGGAAATACATGTACACAGAGTACAGTAAGGGTGTGAAAACTTTATTCTCGGGATAACAGTAGGATCCTAATGCAGTTTTCATTCAGTGACAATGGGAAGTGCAAGTAAATATATGTGTGCAGTATTTTTCCAATGCTTTTGGTGGCAAGTATATATTCCTACCCTAAAAACAGGCAACAGATTAGAAAAGACCTAATGTAGAAACATTGTCTTTCACTGAACATGGACTCCTGTGTAATTTAAATCTGTAGAGTTTGGTGGAGATAGTAATGATTTCAGACCAGAAACAAAAACTGTGATAACATTTTTAAAATATGTGAAATTGCAAGCATTAATTAATTATAATACAATAATTCCTAATAATTTTTTTCCAGATATTAAAAGAATTCATTAAGATTGAAGTTGATGTTTACATTGCTAATATAGACAGTAAGTCACTTTTAACTTATGATCTAAAATCATAGCCATGACTAGCTTTTGTTTTGTCAATAATATGATGTATTATACAGTTGCATAATACATTTTGTTTATCGCCAAAGATCCATAAAGGCAAATATAATTAACCTCTAGAGTAGTGTAACCTGTTACTGGATTCAGCGCATAGCTACTAGTGTTTGAATATTTAAATATAGTTTTTAAAATATTCCAAAAAACATACATATATATATATATATATATATATATATATATATATATACTAAATGTGAACACAACTTTATGAAGCTACAGTATAACGAAATCTCCTGCATTTGCAATACACAGATGACCTTCTGGATAAACTGAAGAACTGCGGATTTTTCGATGATGAAATTCAAACCTCCATATTGTTTCTCACAGTCCATGATGCTATGCTCTTTGCACTAGCAGCAAAAGGCAGTGAATATTCTGGTCAAATCACAGCACAGGTAAATGTGTTATCAGTAAATGCTTGTGTTTCATGCGTGTTAAATACAAATTTGTTGTTTCCTGATGTATGTGTCTAACCAAGTGTTTCTGATGACAGGAAAAAAACTGTCACACTTATAATAATGGATGCACAAATGGAAACCTAAGGAGCAGGGACCATACTGTGAGTAGATTTTTTTAAATAGCTAGTTGATTTGGAATGTCTGAGATTAAATAGACCCACATAAATAGAGTTATATCCGCGTTCAAATTTAAGTAAAATACCAAAGTACCTCTGTGCAAAGCAATACTCTAAATATATAAAAACCTAAATGTGCTTAGATTATAATACATTTTGCACTTAAAGAAAGAAGTAAAATAATAATAAAAAATACCGTTCTACAATACACACCCCAATTGAATATGCAAAAAATATTAACCCTTGCATTACTTGATCAAATAAAACAATGTCTATTTAAACCATCTTGAATTAAGAGTTCTCAGTAAAAGTCTCACATTTGCCCCATCCATTTGAAGCGTTCAGACGTAGCTCCAAAAGTAAAATAAAAAATACTGTTCTCCAATCAACCTATGAAGATGCTAAAACATAGAAAATGCATATAGTGTAAAACAGTATGGAAAGACTATAGAAAGTAAATAGTGATGGTTTCACTCACAAAATAAGCTCCATATGATAAATTTTCTGTAAGTGCAAACTTTATTATAGTCTAAGCATATTTGGGTGTTTTTACGTATTTGGAGTGTCACTTTGCGCTGGGTTACTTTGGTATTTTGTTTTCACTGATTTTTGTGCCCTGTTAATTCTCTAAAGTCCAAAAATAGTTACCGGCACTCCAGGGACTTTCCAAATAACCACACAAACAATTCTGGACTCTGTTAATACTCTAGCTGCATTGTGTATATTTCTCTTTTTTCTATAGGCCACCTCTTATTTCTTTTATATTGTCAAAATGGAAGTTACTATTTTCTATACTACTTAGATATCCAGTCTACTCTGGATTTTCATGTTATTAAGGAAATCAAACAAAAATGAATACCTTTTTATTACATTGCTGTGTTTTAATGACTAATAATCAATGTTTCTCTTATTTTCAGATACCAAGTGAAACTAAATTTTGATGTATTTATAAAATTTACTTATTTCCCAGATGTGCCTTACGAACCCCACTGGGTCATAATTTTATGGTCCTGTGTGATACAAGAAATCTTTCACAAGACAAGATATAAAATTATTTTATTTGGAGGGGCATGGGCAATAGCTTTTTGTTCAGAAAGTAACAAAAAAATAATTAAGTGAAAACTACAAATGATTGAGATATAGTTAATAAATGAACTTCCATTATATGCAAGAGAGCCAATGAACAACCAAATGTTTTCAATCCTCAATATAGCAGCTATTCTGCTTTTTAAAAAACTTTAAGGATCAAGGCTTTTTTATTGTTAAGTACACTTACAGACCAATGTATTTTTCTGCCTTTTTGCTACTGGGATTTCACCCTCCCTCGTTTAGCATACCCATACAAATTTATAAACTGGGTTTTTCAAGAGAATCCAGGCTTTTATTTTGAAACCAAATTTATACACAAAAGACAATATTTAAGAGAGTAGTACAAAATGGATACATATTTGAGTCTTTGTAGACCCTAGGAAAGTAGCTGCCCCTCTTGCATTGTCATCATAGTGATATCATGCGAGCCCCAGGTTTATTTATGTTTCTTTTATTTATTTTGGATGGCACAAAATGTCCTCTGTTGTGAAAAGGTTTATAACTCTGGAGGCCTCTGAATTCATATCTAAATTTCTATACTAGCTTTGAATATTTAAGTTTATTAACATATTATAAAAAAAAGCAATGGTGCATACTAAACCCACTTTAGTTCACTTTACACCGATAGTGTTTGATTCTTTATGAATTTTCACACATATTTAATTAGGTACTTTTAAATGATGAATAAAGAAAACATACTGTACATAGTTGCATAAAATGTAATTCTGGTGCGGAATCCATTTAGTTGTTGCTATCGTTTAAGCTAATTTATCAAAATTTGTACTAGAGCAAAATAAATTTTTGTGACTTCAAATGTTTGTCTGTATCAATTGTGCTTAGGAACTCAATCATGTTTCACCAATAATGCCTTAGGCAAAGGCCTCTGCTTATGCAGGTCATCGCACATCCTAGTTACCAATAGAATAAAAACTGCACATTTACACAATATTACAGCCATGTAAAATTGGCACTTAATGCTGAGGCCATAATATACATGTAAGAATATGGTTTTAAAAGAAAGCCTCGGTAGTCAATGCATAATTACTTTTTGTTGAAAGAGGGATATATATACATCAATGTAATTATGAAAGTTTTCAATTTACTATTTTTACACAGAACATGTAACTATGGACAATGCGACAAATAATTACATATACACAAAGCTAAAGTATTAAGCAGACTCAAAATGATCAAATATTCAGTATGAGCATACTTGGGATCTCTCTGAATCTGGCCTGGAGACTTAAGAAGCCTTCTGTCGCATCATTTAATCTCCAAACAGACAGATAATTTATACTCAATCCCTGTTCTACTCATTGCCAAGATAGTTCTGGAGTTCTTTCACACATCCATGTCTGAAGGTGCCTCAACCCACTAGTGGCCTTGACTATTCCTTCCTATATGACGAATGACAGCTCCAGAGAAGCCTAGTTAAAAAATTGACAGTTTGCTTGAAGTTTCCAGACAAGCACATGTTATATAATTAACAATATTAAATTAAAATGCAATAAAATATATAAATTTTGTGGATCTTCTCTGCCAAAAGGCCATCAAGCTAGATGATTTGTGTTACAAATACAATTGTCAGCTAAAATGTGTGGGACATTAAAAGAACATTAATACCGCTTGACAGATATTGTATGTTATTTCTTTCTCCTAAAGTAGTTACTATTGTGACGGGGCGCCCTGTACCCCGATTGGGTACTCCCGCCAAATGTTGCTTCCTCCTGCCGGGAACCCAACAATTAACCCCTTCACCACCAGAGAGAGCCAGCGTTGTAGAGAGAAGGGGGGATGTTGCTGCACCGGAGCTGCATTGGCACTGTGGCTAGCCAAAGCTGAGCTACACAGTGTGGTTATTGTCCTGAAAAGGACAATAAAGGACCATAGCAGCTCACCCCAAACATCAGACAACACTCCTATTGCGGTAAAACAGGAACTGCTTTATTTGAACAAAATACAGAACTATAAATACAAGTGAGAAAAGAGGCAAGACAAAAATCATAGGATCTAATTACCATGTCAGGATGAAGTACTGTCAGGGCCCATTGTCATCAGGCAGGAGGCTAGCCATCAGTCCCCTCCAAACACCCCAGTGACGGAAGGTTCCGTCACATTTCTCCCCCTTCAGAATGGGACTGACCCATGAGGAGACCCCAAACGGGTTGACTCCATAGTCACTCAGTTCACTTGGCCCATCAATGCCCTCCCAAAACTGGTGCCCCAAACAATCTGCCCTTCCAAGAACAGTACTCACCCACCAAACCTCTGCCTCTCCAGAAAAATACAACTGCCGCTGGAGAGAAGTTCCAACTGCACCTTCTCTCTTGAATCTTCTCAGTCGCTGGGGAGATGACAGGATGGCGGGGGTCCCTTCAATTCAGGGTTGAGGATCTGAGCCATCTGCCCAGCATTACTGGGGACTACAGGTGGCGCCCACAGTCTCATCCACCTGCATGGGATACATGTCCCCCATTGCTGATAGAGAGGGGCCGTCCTGCCTCTCTCCAGTTGCCAACACTTCCCACAGGAGAAAAGTGTTGACTTCCCCTTCTCCATGGAGTCTACTCAGCCACTGGGTAGGGATGCCGCCTGCATCCTCTCCCTGGAGCTTCAGCTGCCGCTGGGGAGATGGGCCGGCTGCACCATCTCCCTGGTGCACACTCAGCTGCTGGGGGTAATGCTGCCTGCATCCCCTCCCTGGTGCTGCTGGGGAGTTGTGCCGGCTGCGCCATCTCCCAGGACCTCACTCAGCCACTGGGGAGGGATGCCTCCAGCATCCCCTCCCTGGTGTTCCAGCTGCCTGTGGGGAGATGGGTGAGCTGCACCGTCTCTCTGGATCTCTGCAGCCTTGACAGGTGCTGGGCAGAGGCCCGCGGGGTTCTGGCCTGTTGCTAGCGCTTCAGCTGGGGCTAAGGGATCTTCTGGTTTGGCCTGCTGCTGGGGAGGGAGGACTGCCGCCGGGGAGGGAGGACAAGTAACTCTGCTTTCGAAATAGTGAGCTGGCACTGGGGAGATGGGCCGGCTGCCATATCTCCTTGGATCCCTGTGGCTGTTGCATGTGCAGGGCAGAGGCAAGCGATTCAGCCAGCGATTCAGTAGTCCATCTCCATGTACCATTCCCTGTAGACTAGTCCTTCTAGGTCAGCTGTCAGGGTGAGATCCTGGAAAAGGGGTCTCTGTACAGGTCCCAGAATCTATAGCTCTCTGAGCTACCAAAGTCGTCTTCTTCTACAAAAGCCACCCAATCTAAGCCCGGGATGCCAAAGTCCCCACCTTCCAGAGAATAGTGACTTTCTGACTTTGATTCCTGCTGGCCTGCAGCCCAATACAATGCTTGGTATAGGTCCCCGAGCTCGAGTTCCTTCGCCACCAACCGCTTCAGTTCAGCTACTTCCTCCTCGGTGGGCTGCCACCTCATCAAGCGAAGCTGAAGCTTAACCAGCTCCCTGAAGCGCTGTTGTGGGGTGGGCAGGATCTAGCCGAATCAGGGCTCTCCATTCCAGCTGTACCTCTTCTGGAATCGGCCCTCATCGTATCGCCAGAGCAACCTCGACTTGCCTCTCAAAGTCCCATAACCGAGCTTCCCACTTATAGTCATCAGCTTCCCCGCATCGCATTCCTCCTTGGATCCGGGCCCAAGGTGAGCTGCCTGTCGATCTCTCTCACCATCCTCCAGACTGCTTCTTCAGATCGGGTGGCTCCGTGCACCTTACCAGGTAACCCTGGAAAGCCCTTCAGCAAGTTGATTTTAACAGGGCCAAGCCTAGGGTCACTGGAGCCTGGGTGCAAGATTGTTTTGGCGCTCTCCTTAACAAATATAACTTTTATCCATATCCATTGTCTACGGCAACTATTCTACCTCTTTGGGCCCCCTGACTTCGCCAAGTAAAATGTTACCCACTTGCCACAGTGCCATATTTGTGCCCAAACAGCATATCAGTGCAACACTCAATATATACAGTTATATAATACATTAATGTATTATATAACTGTATAATACATTAATGTATAATACACATTAATACATTAATGTATATAATACATTAATGTCAAAGCATTACTAGCCATATAAACTTAATACATACAATTATGTAATACATTAATACCAAAGTGTACTAGCTGTATATGCCCAATATATACAGTTATATAATACATTAATACCAAAGCGTCACTAGCCGTATATATATATATATATATATATATATATATATATATATATATATAAAGTATATAGAATTAGATAATACATTAATGCCAAAGCATAACTAGCTGTATACATTCAATATATACAGTTAAATAATAAATTAAACGGCACCCCTTAGATACATCTGTCCATACACATATACACTCCCCTTACAGATGCCTGTCTCCCCATCCATCATATTCATCACCTACCCCCTTTTCACCCCATCACCTACCCTTTCTAACTATAACCTACCCCCTTATCTTTCTCCTCTACTTCTTCCTTTGCTTCTTTATTCTGTCTTCTCCTAAAGTGTGAGGTCTGTCTGTGTTTGCATTCACAATAATTTTTATTTCCACAAGATGGCACTTGTGAGCTTAATTGCTCATTTATTTTATTCCCATCATGCATTATCACAGGTCACTTATTTTTCTACCAACAAAAGATTGAATAGTGTTGTCATTGCAAGTTTTAAAGTGTTCTCTGAGAATCATAAGCCATCTGATTAAGAATCTTAAAGACACAAACCGCCAGGACATGACATCATATCAAGGCACTCATTGCCAGTGGATAGTGCTAGGGAACATAACAGCAGAGGTTTGAAGTTCCCTTAACGTTGGACCAGTTAGATAGAGATCGGGGATCTCCCTAGCCAGTCCTGCTCACTGGGCAGCAGGTGCTCCCAGGACCAGCCCTCAAGGTTCCTGGACGTAGTGCACCCCTCGCATCCGCCTCTGTGCAGCCATGGATTTAAATTATAAGGTGATAAAACAAATTAGAGTGTAACAGAACATTATGTTACCACCACTATTACATGCTGACTAATAATTGTAGCCTAAAACATGTAGGTTCGCAAATTAAACCTGGTGACTAGCATGTTCATAATAATGAGAAAAGTGTAGGGTAGAAACCAAAAGAAAACTGATTTATTTTTCACACACAGGGCTGGATATATCCAGCAAATCAAATATTAACATAAAACAAGATATTGGGATACAAACCGGGGCACTATCTATTACTGGCTGAACTCAATTCCAGGGTAAATGTCTGTAGTGGTGGAACTGGGGGGAGCCTGACTTATACAACATATTAATGCACCATGGGGTGGGGGGTCTCACATTAAACTAAAACAATGGCGGTCACTCCCTGGTTGCAGATCCTGGCTGTCTGCCATAGATAATCCCCTCAGCAAGTGATGAGATGATATCCTGCTGCGGTAGGGAGGAGGCTGGCTCTCAGGCCTCTCCAGTGGCCCCAGTGATGGAGGGTTCTGTCACAGTGGGTGTATTCCCTATATCTAGAATGTTGAAAGAACAATCCCAGTGAGCTTCTTAGGTAACACTGGCTGAGCTGGCCCTGCATTATGCAAAAGCAGATTGGGGAATTCTCATGAAACTCATCAACCCTACAACGGTTGGGCTGAGTTGACTCTGCCCAATGCATATTTTTATTTTTTTACTTTACACAATGCCAAGGGTAGAGAACTTCTGGAATTTAAATCCAGCTCTGTAACTACATACATGTTTTCTCCAATTCAATGTTTCAATTTAAATTATGGCATATCTTTTTTTTAAAAAAAAAAGCTTAATATATTTCACAAAGCTAGCAACAGAATAACAAAATAAAATACAAATTGCTTAAGTATATATCTTTGTCACTAGATGGCAATGTGTAAACTAAGACTGTGGTTCCCTACTCAGTTGTTAAGGTGCAGAAATGATCCAGGTTTTATGACTTTTCATATTGGAAAATAAAAGAGTATTTACTAAATAAGAGTTAATATGACAGACCAGACCAGAATTCATTTTTCGCACAACGATGTGTACGTTGGATAAAACGTACATGTTCTCCCATAGTTGTTGAAAACTGTTAAACCCAACAACATATTATGTAAATATTTTAAGAAAATAAGAAACATGATGATAAACACTGTGCAATGGATGTGCAAATAATCAACCTCAGTGGAGGTGTAGATCTAGTTCAACTATATCATAGAATATGTTGCCAGATAAGAACCAATAGGCCCATCTAGTCTGCCCAATTTCTGAGTACGTTTGTTAGTCCCTGGCATTATTTTATATCTAGGATCCTATGCATGCTTAATCTCCTTCAGAGTTTAACCTCCACCACTTCTGCTGGAAGGTAATTCCATGCATCCATGACCCTCTCAGTAAAGCAATATTTCCTGAATACTTAAACATTTGCCCCTCTAATTTAATTTCCTCTTGTGGTAGTTTTTCTTCCTTTAAATATACTCTCCATTATTGTGTGATTCCCTTTATGTTTTTACATGTTTCTTTCATATACCCGGTGCCTCGTCTTTCTTCCAAGATAATAATGTTAAGATCCTTTAACCTTTCCTGGTAAGTTTTATCCTGCAGCCCATGAACCATTTTAATAGCCCTTCTGTGAACATATCTATATCCTTCTGAAGATACGGTCTCCAGTACTGTACACAATACTCCAATTGACGTCTCTGTACAACGGCACGAGCGCTTTTCTCTTTCTACTGCTAATACCTCTCCCTATACAACCAAGCATTCTGCTAGCATATCCTGCAGCTTTATTATGTTTATCATTGTCTACCTACCTTTGAAATATATACCCTTAAATCCCTTTCCTTTGTTGAGGTTAGGACAGTATCCAATATTCTATATTCTGCCCATGGATCTTTGTCTCACCAGCAAAGAGACATACTGTACCATCAAGACTTTCTACTATATCACTAAAAATAAAATCAAGAGAATGGGTCCAACTACAGACCCCTTGAGTACCCAACTGGTAACAAGTCAAAGACCTTGCTCCCAATATACTCCATTGACTGCAATCCTCTGTTCTTTGCCACTTCCTAATGCATTCAACAATACTAGACTCCAAACTCAAAGACTGCAGTTTATTGGTAAGGCTTCTATGCAGAGCCGTAGCTAGCTCCTTTTGCGCCTGAGGCAGGAACAGAAAATTGTGCCACCCCCTTATTTTTACAAAGGTTGTTTTGAGGAAAATAGATACATAAAGACATTAATAATATTACAACAGATTTATAAAGATATGTAACTTAGCATGAGCAACTTATATGTGACAATTTTCACAACTTGCATACAAAATAAAGTAAGGTAAAATACAAATTTACACAAAAATAAAAGTGCTCTAAGTATTAATCTGTATTTCTTAAGATTGTATACAATCTTTACATCGAAGAATTAAAGTGTTTTTCATGGTAATTCATCCCCCAGAGATGTAACCATTTTTTGAATACTTAGAGAAAAAAGAAAAATTATAACTTTCACTCACATTATAAGTGAGCAATGAGTGTTCTAGGACACCTGACCAGAGCCGGCCTTAGGCGTTGTGGCGCCCTGTGCGGACTACTCCTCTGGTGCCCCCCCTCACTACCCCTTCAAACTACCCGCCCTCTCTGCCCCTTCAAGCTACCCCCCTCTCTGCCCCTTCAAGCTACCCCCCCTCTCTGCCCCTTCAAACTACCCCCCCGCCCCTTCAAACTACCCCCAATAACTTGTGTTACAGTAAATCATTCTCTTCCCTTTAAGTATGACACACCTGCCCATACACATACACTGCTCTTACACATACCTGCCCACAAACATACACATATACACTGCACTTGCCTGCACATACACACTTGCCAGTATGCACACATATGCACTACACTTATACACGCCTGCCCACACATACATAAACTGCCCACATACACATACCTCCCCATAAACATACATACACTCCCCTTCCACATGCCTATACAGACATATACACTATATGACATATACACACACATATACACATATACATGCCCTTATACACGCATGCCCATACAAATGTACACACTGCTTTTATACACACCTGCCCTATACACACATTTATACCTGCCCATACACACACACATATAATCATTGCCCATATACATGCCTCACCTTATGTATATGCACACACATACTGGCTTACATGTTGGTTTAAAGCACCCCTTTCCTCCTCAGCATCATCTCCCCACCAGATACCTATTTCCTTATGATCCTGTATCCCCCTTTCTCCCCCAGTCTTACTTTTCTCTTCTTCCTTTCTGCTTTTTCCTCCTCCTTCGTTCTTTCCTCATCTTGACGTGTTAGTGTGACTCATCGTTTGAGGTAGAACTGGAACGTGAGGTGATAGGGAGCACACATGCTACCTTAATGTTAGGCTACCTTAATGTTGGCTGGTTAGGGAGATCCGTAGTTTCCCCAACCAGTGCGGCTGTGCACCTCCTCGCAGCTGCGCCCGAGGTGAGTGCCTCTTTCACCTCACCCTTCCTACGGCCCTGCTTCTATGTCTGACGGTGTCAAAAGCCTTATTGAAAACTAGATAAGCAACGTCTACTGCACCACCTCCATCTATTTTTTTAGCCACCTCCAATTAGAAAATCAACAATATTTGTTTTTCATGATCTCCCTGAAGTAAACCCATGTTGTGTCTGATCTTGAAATCCATGTGATTTTAGATGTTAAACAATTCTATCCTTTAAGATAGTTTCCATTAATTTCCCCGGTACTGATGTAAGACTTACCCAACTTCTCTCTTCTACCTTTCCTGTGAATGGGTACAACATTTCTGCTAATTTCGACTTTTCTGGGACTACACCCATTAACAATGATTGGTTAACCCCTTAACAACAATTGACATGCCAGGCACAACTCCGAAAAACATCCCGCTGGCGACATTTGACGTGGCAGATCATGAGTTTAAACAGGTGTAGAAAGTGATTTATAATCGCTTTCTTCTCCCCAAAAAAATTGCCCCTTGGTACTATGTTGATTCTGACTACCTGATTATCGACTCCAGCTTGCCTACTTACCAACCCTGCCTCCTCCATTCCTTTTACCTCTGCATATTTTTGACCATGATTGTTTTTCAGCCGGGTCTGCAGACTCCATTGTCTTCTGCTGGTTCCACAGACCCTGTTGCCTTCTGCCGGTTCCACAGACCATGTTGCCTCCTCCAGCTCCACAGACCCTGTTGTCCTCTCTTGCTTCCACAGACCCCAATGTCGCCTGTCCATTCTGAGACTTCTTGCTTCTCCCAGTTGTGTCTGAACACATATTGGGTGTTGTTTTGAAAGTGGTAAAGCCGTACTTGAAGTATAATATGTGGAAAAAAACAAATGGTACAAAAAATAAAAAATAAAAAATCTTTCCTTAAGGGGTTAAATAAATATGTTAATATTTTTTCTCGTACATCGCTAAGCTCTTTTAACAACTTTAGGTGTATCCCATCAGGCCTCTTCAATGGAATGAATATCAGCATTCCACTAAGATAATGAAAGATCCTATGGAATGAACAGAGCTCACCCTGTAAAATTTTAACCTTTTTAATGCCAATCACATAGGTGGTACATGACTGGTAAAATGGACTCCAGGGGCCATGTTTTTTTTTTTATATCTCAAACATTTCTATAGAGCAGTGGAGACTCCACCTGCAAGCCAAACTCTTACCGAGTCCCAAACAAAGTCTCATAAGCTTAACAACATGTGCAAGACTTCTGTTAAGGATGAAGACTCGTGTTTAAATGGTGCCTTCCTTTAAGGTGGAAGCAGGGAAGGGCTGGAACTATCAGGCCCAGGGTAGGAAAGCAGAGTACCCCTGGCCTCTTGAATCACCCCCCCACACACAGTATCATACATACGCACTAGCACATACATTTACACACTCATACTATTACATTTGTACAAATAAACACTAACATACACACTCATGCTAACATACACTTGCATATTCACATTAACACACACTTCCACACACACATTATTACCATGGAGTGACGTAACATCTTGTGACCTTGCCATGTTCCTGCCTCCATGACTTTTGGACAAGCCTGGAGGGTAATTACTAGACTTGTGCATTCGTATTCGGGCAAACATAAAAACGAACGCGAAGGGTTCCGGGAGCCGAAGCAAAGAGCAAAACTAGAATCCAGGAATCAGAGGTACAGAACAGAGCATATGGAAATCCAGGAATGGACCAGAGCAAAACATGGAAACTGAGGCAAGGCAGGGAAAAACAGAGATCTGCAGCTCCGCAGCCTGGATGGACCCTGACAATCAGGGGCGTAACTAGACGCCTCAGGGCCCGGGTGCGAGAATCTGTTAAGGGCCCCCCCACCCCCTCAGCAATCACAGTCCCATCATGCCTAGGTTCCAGCACTTACACATCCATCCAGTAAATGCTGGAACCTAGGCATTATGGGACTGTGATTGCTGTTAGCAATCACACTCCTATCATGCCAAGTCAGCCAGTACATGCTTGTACAGGGTGGCTGTAAGTGCAGACCCCATAGTGCTGGCAGCATCACTACACAAGGGGGGCAGCTGGCCAGGTTTCAGCATGTACTGGCTGACTTGGCATGATAGGAGTGTGATTGCTAACAGCAATCACAGTCCCATCATGCCTAGGTTCCAGCACTTACACATCCATGCTATCACACACACACACTCATTTATTCATATAATCATTAATTCACAGATTAATTCCCTCAATCACACACACTCATTCAAACACCCTCCCCACCCCCTTACCTGCACTGCAGCTCCTCGATGCCGCTCACAGACTTCAGCAGGGGGCGCAGCCTCCCTCTGCCTTCTCTGCTAAAGCACAGAGGAAGTAGGATGTCACGTGAACTCCGCTTCCTCTGTGCAGTCCAGAAGACCCTCCCACAAGTAAGTAGCAGGGCTTGAGGTGCGGCTCGTGTAAGATCGGTTGCCCTGGCTGCCGATCTTACGCGGGCCGCACCTCGAGGTCTCGCGGGCCGCATTTGGCCCGCGGGCCGCATGTTGGACGCCCCTGCCTTATTTTAAAAAAAAAAAAACGTAAAAAAGATTTCGGGCGGCCCCTTGGCTTGGGCCCCCCTGCCGCCGGGCCCCGGTCGCAGTCGCGACCCCTGCGACCCCGGTAGTTCCGCCACTGCTGACAATTGGTCTCCTGCATGGGGCCTCCTCCCAGCTAAGTTGCAGCACCAGGATTTTAAAAGTCTATATGAGCGACTTTATTGGTCGCCAGCAGGGAGCTTGTCTGCCATCAACTAATGAAGTACAGGTGCACTTCATTGGTTGATGGCAGAGGAGGCCCCTGCCAGTGACCAATAGAGTTGCTCGTACGGATATTTAAAATCCTGGCGCCAAAGCTGCTGCGTAGTGCGTACTGCGTTAACCCTGTATTAACCCCTTCTACAAAAAACGGCAATAAAAAAAACAAACACGAAGAATGTACACAAATATTCACCCGAACCGAACATAGGAACGTGATTTTTTTCCGCCATGAAGACGAACACAAAGAGTTGACTGGTGCCCAAGTATAGTAATTACCTCCTCGCCCACCAGGCCAGTTAGCCCCTGGGAAGCAGTAAATATCATAAAGCAATTGCCAGCTTCTCTAAAGGTTAAAAGCGGCCTTGAGGGTATGCATACAGATGAAAAAAATAATCCAGTGAGAACAGATCTTAAAATTGCCAATGACTGCATGGGGGCATGATTGTAAGCTTGCCCACTTCTCTGACTGTGCCAGTATGCCTTAACATGTCTCCTTCCATTACCAGCTCTGTGAATAATGAACTGGAGAATTGTTTTCAGTGTCATTCTCCTACATTATTGTGAGGAGATGGTGTTTGTCCTGAGAGTATGTGGGTTGCAAGCCCGGACTGGGACAAAAAAAAGGCCCGGGCATTTAAGACTGAGCAGCTCATTTTTATTTATTTTTTGTTAAACCAAATTCTGACAAATTTAATATACCATTTCTTGTTGCCTATTAGTTATAATCAATTAGCATTACATAAATATATAATAAATGAATCATAATGTCATGCAATTTATAAAGCGCTATATCTTTAATGAAAGATTCAAAACAGTAACTAATCTTTGACCATTTAGTTGGTACTTAGAAAAAAAAAATAGTGGCAGTGTGGCACTCCTTGGTCCTTGGGTCAGATCACCCTCACGACAAGCGAGTCTGTCAGTTACAGACTCACAGCACAGCAGGGAAGAAACTCAGACCTCAGACAACCCCAGCTGATTTGCAGGTGCTCAGCCAATCCTCTAGGCAGAGCAATATGACTAAACAACAAGTCATCATACACGGGACCCCTGAAGCCACAATTTAGTGCCACTAATCCTTTTTAATAAGATACGCAGTTTGAAACAGAGTAAATAACACAAAACCTTTACTTTTGCTCTCACTGATTTCTGAGCCTAGAATGTCTTGTCCTCTGAAGTGACTAGAAATTTAGGAGGGTGTTTTATCTCTGGATAAGTAAAAATTAAATAGTTCAATTTATTCCTACAGAAAGTCAAGGGCCAGAAAACAGATGACTAAATACACATCAGGACAGGCTCTGCCACCCAGACACACTCAACAGGACAGACTCTGCCACACCAACACCCAAACACACACACCAGGACGGGCTCTGCCACCCAGACACACAAATCAGGACAGGCTTTGCCACACCGAAACCTAGACACACACACCAGGACAGGCTCTGCCACACCGACATTTCCTTGGGCCCTGCTCCACTCTCCCTACCATGTAATCACTCCCTCCGCTACCACACCAAAAAAAAATTGCCACACTGACTGCAGATTAGGGGAGGACTGTGAGAGTCTGTGCAGTCTTCCCTCCTTCTCACCCTGACCAGGACTTTGGGAGGTCCTCTCCCCTAAAACATTCCCAGTCCCTTTGTCCCTCATTCACTAAGCCATACCTCTCCTTTCCTTCCTCCCTGTGAACTATAGATCAACACATTTAAACAGCACTTGCATGTAGAGATCACATACAAACCATATATTTGCAGGTATGCATAAATGATGTATGGAAACATAACATAACAGGTATAGATCAACAGAATCAACACAAAAACCAAGCTTTGCAGGTATAGATCAATTTAAAATCACATGTTAACTCAGCGTTGAAAGTATAGATCAAATAAACAGAATGAGACATGCAAACCCTCTATTTGTAGGTATACAATAATAATGTATGGAAACAGAGCGTACCAGATACAGATCAACAGAATAACACACACCCAGCTTTGCAGGTATAAATTAATTGGAAGTCACATATAAACTCTGCATTAAAGGTATAGATAACGCCTAAATTACAGGCATAGATCACAGGTCGCACACCCCAAAGCCAGCCCTGGTGTCCACATTTTCCACATAGAACCTGATTAGCACCCAGATTACACACATATTACAGCCCAGCCTTAGCCAACTTTGTCCCCTAACAGCCCAGTGTAAGACATCTTTGTCGGCAAACAGCCCACCCTTCATGTGCCATCTTTGCATTTCCCCAAATCATTCAAGCAATTCATCCACATATTAATTAATTCTCGTACGCATTCACACAATTCATCCACACATGAATTCATTCTAGTACGCATTCACACTACCCCCTCTCCCCATCTACCCCTCCCCTTCTTATCTGCCTCTTCTCACTATGTTCCCCCTTATCACTATGTACCCCCTCTCCCCCTTCTCACTGCCTTCCCCCTTTCTCACTATGTACCCACTTCTCAATATGTACCCCCTCCCATCTATTCCCTCTCCCCCCTCACTATCTACCACCTCTGCCCCTTTACACTGCACCCCCCCTTACCCTACTTACCTTGTTGCCGGAGTCCTGCGGTGGGGCCGCGAAGCATCCATCTTCCCGCTCTGCCGCGGTGCGCACTTCACAGCTGAGCACCGGAATATATTCCGCCACTCAGCATGAAACGCCGGCACCGTGACAGAGTCACGGAGAGTGGGGGGCACCGAGCAGTTGCTAAAAACTTCACGAGCGAGCGCTCGGCGCCTCTGCCCGGGACTTAAATTAAAGCATCTGGTCTTAAAACATCATGGAGGATGTTAAATAAAGTTGAAAAAAACAAACAAAAACCCCCCGATGTTTTAATTTAAGCCCTGTGCGGCCGCACACCCCTAAAGTCGACCCTGGTGGGAGCTGCCCGGTCCCCTAGAGTGACAGGCCCGGTCACAGGTGCCCCTTACGCCCTGCCGTAGAGGCCGCATAGGCCCAGTCAGGGCGGTCCTGACTGGGCCTATTTTAAACTAGCTCCATCAGCCCCTACGTCAATCCGGCCATGGGCCGCCCGGGCCTGGTGGGTTGGCATCAATGAATCTGCCGGTTGTGCAAAATCTGCTACTGCTAAATTGCATTTCCTGCCACCTTGCATTTAGTAACTAGACCTTTTCGATTATAATGCCATTATCCTTAACTTTTGGCAGGCGAAATGATCCTTTTCCCATCACCAGTTTTATAAACTATATTTACATCATGTCCTTGTGTCTACAAGTACATCTGTATGATATCTTTGTACTAATGAGAATGACCAGACAACTATAAATCTGGACCATGTTCTGGCAAATATTGTTAATTTTGACAATGATATTAAAGAAAAAGGATCATAATTGGTACCAGTTTTAGCCACATTAAAATGTTTGCATTAATGGCTAAATGTATAGTTGTAAGATACTATTAAATAATGAGAAATATCAATCTTCAAGTTAACCATCTTGCTAGCAAATATCACTTAAATGGAAAAGTACTGAGCAACTAGCAATCAATTTAAGAAGATAATACAGATCAAGGAGCATCTATTTAAAACAGGTCATGAGGGCATGAAAACCTTGAACTTAACACAGTTCTATTTTATAATCAGCCTAATGGAATGTGACTGAATGGATCAATCCTTTTGAGATATGATTGCGCATAACTATTAGTATAGCATTGTGTAATTAATGTCAATAATTAATATTATGATGCCTATGGCTAATCACTGTTCACATGTTATTCATAAAATGTTGTGCCTTCTCTCTACTTGTACTGACTGTGTTCACTAGACTCTGTTGAGTGCTGATTTGTCCTAATAAGCGCAAATGGGCCAAAAACAATTCAGACAAATTTTCCGGGTCGCTTTTGGCCCATTTAATTTTGACCACTTTAGGCGAGAGAGAGTGAATTAAAGTGTGAGAGAGTGTAAGAGAGTGAGAGAGAGCTTACATTCTGAAATTAAAAATGCCCCCAAATTTTTGGCTAAACAGAATAGGCAAAGAACTTCATTTGTTGCCCAAAAACGAATGGGCCAAAAAACCCCACAAATTGACTGAATCATTTTTGGCCCATTTGCACATGTTTGGAACGGCTAACATCTTTCATGAAATGCCGGCACCGCGACGGATGAAGGATGTTAAATAAAGTTTTTTTTAAAAACACAATGTTTTAATTTAAGTCCCAGGCAGGCGCCCCTGCTACCATGGCGTACACCCCTAAGGCTGGCCCTGCACCTTCCTCATCTCCTCCATGTCTCACAACCCTAAACGAATCTTTAGCACTTTCAATTCCTTTCTTCAACCTATCTCTACTACTCCTTCCACTAACCTTAATCCCTCTGACTTTGCCACATACTTCAATACTAAAATCGCTACTATCAGATATGACATATCTGTTCAGTCACCGCCCTGCCCTCACCCTCCCTCTGACTACGCGCCCTCCTATCCACTGACCTTTTCTCCCTTCAATACATTACATCAATTCTCTGCTGTCACTGAAGAGGAGGTTCTTTCTCTTCTTCTTTCCTCTTGTCCAACCACATGCCCCCTTGACCCGATCCCTTCCCATCTCACCCAGTCTCTTTCATCTACTCTTGTCCCTACTCTAGCTCACAAACTCTCCCTCACTACTGGATCTGCCCCATCCTCCTTCAAGCATGCTACCATTACTCCAATCTTGAAAAAGCCCTCCCTTGACTCGACTGATCTGTCCAATTACAGTCCCATCTCTCTACTTCCTCTCACCTCTAAGCTTCTTGAAAGAATTGTTTATACCCAATTAACTAAGTTTCCCGACTCCAACTCCCTACTTGACCCTCTTCAATCTGGTTTTCGCCCTCGACACTCTACTGAGAGTTACCCTTACTAAAGTTACAAATGACCTACTAACTGCCAAATCCAAGGGCCACTACTCCATGCTAATCCTAATGGACCTCTCTGCTGCTTTTGACACTGTGGACCACCCTCTTCTCCTTCAAACTCTTCATGCTCTTGGTCTCCATAACACTGCTCTCTCCTGGTTCACTTCCTACTCTCTTTGATCGTACCTTCAGCATCTCTGTCTCCATTAACACTTCCCCTCCCCTCCCCTCTCAGTGGGGGTACCCCAAGGCTCAGTTCTAGGACCCCTTCTGTTCTCTCTCTACACTTCCTCACTTGGCAAACCAATCGCATCCTTTGGCTTTCAATACCACATGTATGCTGATGTCTTAGCTGGTCTCCCTCTTAACTGTCTCACCTCTACAATCCATCATGAATGCTGCTGCCAGACTTGTCTTCCTCTCCCATCGCTTCACTAAAACCTCTCCCCTCTGTCAGTCCCTTCACTGGCTGCCTGTGCGCTTCAGGATTCATTTAAAAATGCTTACTCTTACTTTCCAAGCCCTTTACAGCGGTTCCCCTTCCTACATCTCCTCACTCATCTCTAAATACACTCCTAACCGATCTCTTCGCTCATCCAATGATCTCCTTCTATCCTCTCCTCTGATTTCTAGCTCTCATGCACGCTTTCAAGGGCTGCACCTATCCTCTGGAATGCTCTCCCCCGGCCTATCTGCCTTTCTCTATGCCTGTATTACTTCAAAATATCCCTCAAGACCCACTACTTTAAGGATGCTTACAACATAGCACATTAACGCCCTCTCATATTCCTTTAGCTCACCTGTCCTAGTCCCTCTCCTGCAATACTTTTACCTATTTTTACCTATTGTGTAATACACCCTAAATCCCTCTAGATTGTAAACTCGTTTGAGCAGGGCCCTCCTCGCCTGTTGTCTCTGTAAGTCAAATTGTTATGTCACATACTACTTGTTGTGTCCTATCCACCCATTGTACAGCGCTACAGAATTTGATGGCGCTGTATAAAACAATAAATAATAATAATAAAGTTAATCTCTAAATCATACTATAAACTGGCTTTGCTTTGATGTGGATAGATTTGGATTACATGGAATCAGAATTTTGACTGGGACTTTTATTATTTTTGTGTATTCTGTGTCTTGCCTTCAACGGAGTATAACTTCACCTATGCCAACCATGATTTTGTTTGTTATCCCAACTATTGTCTAGGTGTTCTTGCTGCTGCATGCAGTCTGCCAGGCCCCCACATCACAGCCTGCTGTATGCTACTGGCCTTGTCTGGCACCCAAAGAGGACTAAGGCTGCAACAGACAGTCATCTGTTATCAGAGACTTCATAATCTACCAGCCCCACAAATTATGCTGAAAGGGCACCCTACCCTTCACAGAGATTTCCACCTGGCCTAGTACCAGAAGTTGTTTCACCTGGATAGCACCAGAAGAGAGAAATAATCCCCTTGCCCCAGGAAACACTGAGTCAGCCATGTGGGTTTCCATTCCTCAGAAGGATACTGCACAACCTTTGGACAGGGGAAAGCAACTACCTGACACACTTAGCAGGACCCTGGAACACATGTAGAAGGATAAATTAAGTTCAATGTGAAAGGGGGAGAGAGTTGACATGGGTACTTGCCAGAGAAGAAATAGGTAATTGGGTTACAGGACCTTGAATATTCACAAAAGGTAGTATGATCATATATAATAGAATGGTCTCACAATCTTCTGAGTGGGTGATTATGTATTCTCTGTATTCCTGGAGTGTCACATAGAGCATGCAAGCCATTCATAAATGTACACTATTTTAACACAGGAGCGAGAGTTTTGCAGGAAATCTAGTAAATAAGATGAAGACAGCATATGGATGTGCAGATCAGAGATGGAGCTGTAATAACAAAGTTATGTCAGTTTCTTTACTCTCTGGTCTTGAGAAGGTAGCAGGAAGTGCTAGACATTTTGAGCAAGGAGGTCAAAATTTAGATTCCATTTTAGTATAAGGGAGAACTAGAGAAACCTACAAAAAATCAGGACTACCTTATTGTGCCTAGAGGGATACAGACCACATCCCATTGATGAGGCACATAAAGATTGGAACACATGCCAAGTTGTTGGTTCTGTTGTGTCCTGTATTTCAGTTCTAGACTGCACTTGTTAACGGCTTTACTTTCATATTCTAATGGAGATGTTTTCCCTATATAATGTTATAACGACAAGAATACTGTCCATAACATTTTAAAAAATATTGTGTGTGTGTTTTTGTTAGTCATTTCCTAGTATAACAATGGCGATGAGAAGATTGCATATTGATTTTTTTATTGAAATAAGTACACAGTCGGAAAACATAAAACTAACAAGACACCTGAACAAAGAAAACAAGGAGCTTGTCTGTAGCAGGCACAGAGCATCTGGGCAAGGTAGGTTGAAAACAAGATAATCAGCCATAGGAAGAAAACAGAGTACACCAGACTTACCAAAAAAACCATGCAAAATACACAATGTAAATCACAGTGGCAATATACAACCTAGCCAGGATTAGAAGGATAAAATCTTGGTTGCATGGAAAAAAAAGCATGCAACATCACTGTATTACCACCCATCGCCAGGCAGGGACAGGCTTATTACACGAAAATTGCATTGTGACAAAGTTATAAAATTAGTAAATCTGTTTACTGCCTTTAAAATGATATACCACAATGCTTGGAACTTTTTAACTTCATGGTTATTTGTAGTAAGGCTACTGAACTTGTCCACAGCAAAACTGCTTTACTATTGAACCATCTATGCAGCATCTTTTTTCCTATTCGAAATAGGTAAGGTAACACCAGGGCCGGGCTTAGCAGGAGAGTCGGGAATTGAAACATCGTCTTTTTTTTTTTAACTTTATTTAATGCGGAGGAGAAACAGGGGCGCCGAGCGGTCGCTCATGAAGTTTTCATCAACTGCTCGGCGCCCCTCACTCTCCTACGAGAGGCATCTTTCTCCATCTCGGTGCCGGCGTTTCCTGCTGAGCGCTGGAATATGATGTCATATTTCGTCGCTCAGCCGTCAAGCACCCACCAGGAGCAGAGGGGGGAAGGCAGTGAGAAGGGCCGGGGGGGAGGCAATGAGAAGGGACAGGGGCGGAGGCAGTGAGAAGGGGCAGAGGGGGGGAGGCAGTGAGAAGTGGCAGAGGGGGGGAGGCAGTGAGAAGGGGCAGAGGGGGGAGACAATGAGAAGGGGCAGAGGGGGGAAGGCAGTGAGAAGGGGACAAAGTTGGCTCAGGCTGGGCTGTAAAATGTGTGTAATCTGGGTTCTGATCAGATTCTATGTGGGCAATGTGGACACCAGGGCTGGCTTTGGGGAGTGCAACCTGTGATCTATGCCTGTAATTTAGGGGGTTATCTATACCTTTAATCCTGAGTTTATATGTGAATTGCAATTCATTTATACCTGCAAAGCTGGGTGTGTGTTATTCTTTTGATCTGTATCTGGTACGCTCTGTTTCCATACATTATTATTGTATACCTACAAATAGAGGGTTTGATAATGTGATTTTCAGTCTTCCCCTAATCTGCAGTCAGTGTGGCAATTTTTTTTGGTGTGGTAGAGGAGGGGTGATTGCATGATAGGGAGCGTGGAGCAGGGCCCAAGGAAATGCTTTCTGGGGTCCAATTTTTTCAATATTTAAAAAAAAAAAATTGTTACAAAAGATTAGCGGTTTTGTTTAATGAAAGCTACTTGTTTGTTACAAGATTTTTTCCTTTCTTTTTTGGGGGATGGGGGGCGCCAGAGGAGTAGCCCGCACAGGGCCCCAGGACACCTAAGGCCGGCTCTGCTACCAATATCTAAAATCTGGAGCCATAGCTGTTAGCATGTGCTCACAGACAAATGTCAGACAGATTTCTTAATTGAATATGATGAGGTAATGGAAAATGTATTTCTGTTTCAAGTATTACTGAATCAATTGTGACATTTGTTTTAAATGGAAAATTAGAATTGATTTTGATAATACTTATCTACATTAACACCTACAACACTAAGTGGGAAAGGATAAAGGTAATGAAATGAACATCTTACTTCTTTATCAGCTATAAAAATGAAATAAAATAAATCAGAAAGACAATAAAAAGATAAGGGAAAGTAAAACCAAAGTAGGTAAAACCACAAAAGGTTGTGTATATATTATATGTATATACACACGCATATACTTGTGAATTTCCCACAGTAGGCTACCTGGAGCTCTCCCTCTTCTGTGGGGAATGGCTTCATGAGGGAATAGAGCTAGTTTTGTTTAGCCCCAGATTTTAGACCCATTTGCAACTAAATTGCCTTAAGTTATATAAAAAAGTTGAGTAAAAAACTTTTTTTTACCCACTAAACTATAAAGTAATGACCAAATAAGAAACAACCAAACAAAATACTTAAGCATTGTGGAAGCTGCTAAAAATGTTGACAATATTGACTATAAAAACTTAAAGATTGTAAGATTAACTAATTGAGCCACAAGTCTCTGCTACCACATCTTAATGTTATTTATTTTCTATACATAACAAAATGCAATGTAAGAATAAAGTTGTACCTATACAGTTGCTAACAACCTACCCATAATTAGGATCCCATATCAATTCTGTAACTATTTATTTAGGTTATGTCTTTAAATAGATTTGGCCTTTGTTTAAAAAATATCACACAATGCTAGGGACCCTTTCTGTGGAATAAATAATTTGATGTTCGCTGTATGTGTCACTCTTCAGGTTATGATAAATACAGATTGTGTGAGATATCATAGATCTTCTACAAAGACATTTGGTCTAATCGTAAAGCGTATCC
Organism: Sceloporus occidentalis; assembly: GCA_023333645.1. Taxonomy (NCBI): domain Eukaryota; kingdom Metazoa; phylum Chordata; class Lepidosauria; order Squamata; family Phrynosomatidae; genus Sceloporus; species Sceloporus occidentalis. The sequence goes on from JALMGF010000017.1 coordinate 15,242,792, forward strand.
CATTTCCATTAGATCACCATTAGATCATCAAGTGGTATATTGGTACTTCAAAGTGTTATCCTTACACCGAGATAAAAGTAAAAAGAGAGCCAGAGCAGCATAAATGTTCCATTAACTTAAAACTGTTATGAAACCAAGGCAGTAAACTAATAAACTTTTATATTCTCTTGGCTTCCTTTGACTTGCGTAACCATTTAAAACAAAATTATATTAGTTTTAGATTTAAAATGAAAATCACTTTTTTTCCTGTAAGCAATTTAATTTAAATTCTTAATACCGCAATATGGGAAAGTGTATTATAAGCCAAGATCATTAACTGGAGATAAAGAACTTGAACTCCAAGTAGGAAGAACGAGTCACACTAAGCACCTGTTCTGAGTCTGAGGTAGGTTTAAATCCAGTCTATTTTATAAAGGAATGAATTATTGTGCATAATTATTTTAGAAGGAAGTGTGACGGAACCATCCATCACTGGGGCCACTGGAGACGCCTGAGAGCCAGCCTCCTCCCTATTGACTATGGGCCCTGCCTTTGTAGAGACTTCTGTGTCTACCCCCAGAAGTATCATCTCATCACTTGCTGAGGGGATTATCTCTGGCAAACAGCCAGGATATGCAAACAGGGAGTGACCGCCATCGTTTCAGTTTAATGTCAGACTCCCCCCCAGTTCCACCACTATAGACATTTACCCCAGCCAAACCTTGGAACTGATTTCGGCCAGTAATAGATAGTGGAGGTTGGGACCTTATTGTATTGTCACTCCCCTGTTGTCTCGAGGAAGCATATTAAGGGGGCGGTTGTGTACCTATTATATCCCAATATCTTGATTTATGTTAATGTGTGCTTTGCTGGCTATATTTAGCCATGTGTGAGGAAAAAAAGTAGTCTTCATTTTGTTTATACCTACACTGAGTCTCGACTAGTGACTGGGAAACCGGGGAAAGAATGTGTTGTCCCAGGCTAAGGTAGCACAAGTCAGCGGAGGTAGCCGGTTGGACTATCCAGCTCCGTGACAGGAAGTTCACAATAATGCAGCCACCAATTACAGTTTGACACAAAATAGCTTTTGGTGGCATACCGACAGGGGAGGGCTAAAGGGCAGATGGGCAATCCACTCCAGGATTCCTCTGATTTGAGGATTTTTGGCAACTGCCACAGACTTGTTTCTATCTTTAATTTGTTTTATTTTTTTTCATGTCATAGCAAATGTGTATTGAACAAGACTCGTTAATCAGCATGAACTACATAACCTTTTTCTAGGCCATTATATTACTAGATAATGGGCTTGTACCTTTGGCTGAAGATTGTCAGTTCTTGTCTGTCTGAAACAAGTTTCCTAATTCAAGACATTCAAAGAGCACAACAGGAAGAACAAAAGAAGGCATGAGACTGCCAAACGGGTTCCCATAAGAGTTTACCAGACATTTATATGATTCAGCACTGAATACACTAGATGAAAAAGGCAAATAAAGCACCTAACTGAAATCTAGAGTAGACAAAATATAGTTGCAAAGCATACAGGCAAGTTAGGAACTGAGTAGAGGTTGATAAATACAAGTTGTTAAATTGAATCATAGATCATGACTAGTAAAACACTGTTTATTTACTTTGGAAATAATATTGTTGCCACATTGCACTACCTGTTAATGATTTTAGATTGATCCTAAAGTACGCCCACTGACGTAAAAGTACTTGGAGAGTTCAGAATTTCACAATGTGGTGTCATACCTTAGCTCCCTGCTCAGTTGCGTGATCTAGATAATAGTTTGTAGCCCCTGGTAAACATTGTAAAGTATCTTGCTTTTATGTTCTGAATATTTTTCTTTAATTAATGCCAGTGAATAATAATAAATTAATAGTTCAAACAAGCTTAGTCTTATCATTACCATGTACTTGTATATTCACAGACAACACAATGTTCTTTCATTGATATGTGTCACTGCCTAATAAAATTATAGGGCAAAATGGTCACACAAGTAGAAGGGGTATGATATGGATAACAAATGTACCCCAGCAAATATGGGAAAGGCAGACAATATGACCCAAAAATAGGTGCCTCTATAAATAACAGTATTCCATTAAAATTAGAATAAATATTCACATACGTGTAAAAAGTAAATAAAAAAGCCGCCCGTTAGATAATGTCCACCTATTGTGCAAATCAATGCAAGAGGAATAAATCTAAAACGTCCAATCCCTCGAATATCTCGAGTTATTAGCAGAGGTCTATAATCGATCTTCACCTTTAAAACTGTAATCCGTTTATGGACTCTAGATTGTAAGCTAGTTTGACCAGGGCCCTCCTCACCTGTTGTCTCTGTAAGTCAATTTGTTATCTTACATACTATTTGTTATTTCCTGTCTACCCATTGTGTAGAGCTACGGAATTTGATGGCGCTGTATAAAACAATAAATAATAAGCGAGTTTCAGTTGACAGAAGAAACCTGTTTCATTATACTAGTAGGCTTCTCTGATCTCAATTAGTAATTAGACTTGTGCATTCGTCTTCGGGCGAACATGAAAACGAGCACGAAGAGGCCGTTTTTTTGTTCGTTCCGAAGGAACGTAGAACAGAATACAGTGCCGGCAAACCGTAGGCGAAGACGAAGACTCACAATCACGAAGAATCGAAGATTCTTCGTGATCGTCTTCGTTTTTGCCGCGCAACCGCCAAAATTTCAAACAGGAGTGAGCTGATCCTCGTCTGTCCAATCAGCTCACTCTTGTGACGTAACGCTAAGGGTCTCGTCCAATGCCTGTGCTGCTGTTTTTTGAATTCTGAAGGCGCCTTTATAAGACCAGAGCTTGCCTGAGAGATCCATTCATTTTTCGCTGTGACTGCTTTGGCAACACTGCTGTGCTGCATCCGAGCGTTACAGAGAGAGATTGTTCTGTTCTGTGTGAGACTGGTAAGCCTTAGCCTGCCATTTCTCACTGTGTACTTCATCCTCACTTCAGTGCTACTTAATTAATATATTTAATAATAATAATTTGATTAATTTAATTTTTTTAAAATTAATTTGTCATCAACTTTAGTGTAAGTGCTGTTGAGTTGACAGTGCACCCAGTGCCTCAGTGGCACTGGGGTGCCCTTGCCCTGGGCTGGCACTAGTGCCTATTGCCTGTCCTGCTTAAATAAATTAAATAGAATTTATAAATTACAATTTAATAGAATCTATAATTTAATAGTTCATTATAATATTATATATATATATATATATTTGTCAGTCATATATATATATATATACTATAGTATACTAGTGTAGAGTGTACTGTAGACATTCATCTACTAGTGTCTAATTTAAAATCAGTAATATTAATTAATATAATTAATAATTGAATTCATTATAAAATTATATATATATTTGTCAGTTATAGTTAGTAATAGTATACTAGTGTAGAGTGTACTGTAGACATTCAGAACATCTACTAGTGTCTAATCTAAAATCAGTAATATCAATAATTCTCTAATTCTTTCTTATCTTAATAGTTAATTAAATTAGCTATAAATAAAAGTAATAATATTAATTAATTACTACTAGCGTATAGTTCAGCTAATCTTATTAGTACTGGTGCTGCAGCTCTATAGTTTGTGCTTTGTTTTAGCAACAGTAAGAGACCAAGTCAATTTTTCTTAATTAATCTTTCATTTTATTTCATTTGTTTTGCTCACCTCAGTCCATCAGTGAAGTGAACTTGTTGGGCTAGTGAGTGCAGCCGCATAAGTGCTGTGTTTTTTTTTGATCAGCAAGCAGTGACGTTAACTGTTTTGCAAAGATTTTCTCATTTATTTTACATTTTATTTCAATTTTATTAAAAGTACCCTTAGTGTTTTGCTCACCTCAGTCCATCAGTGAAGTGAACTTGTTGGGCTAGTGAGTGCAGCAAGCAGTGAAGATAACTGTTTTGCTGTGACATTTTATTTTATTTCTAATTCTTTTCAAGAAAAATTGACTGTGACGAGCTGTACTAAGCAAAGCTTCAAGCTACTAGCTGTAGTACTAAAATAATTCTAATCTTCTTTAATCTTAATCTATAATATATTATAAATAATAATATTCTAATTCATAATCTATAATATAAGTAATTCTAATTCTAAATTCTAATTCATAATCTATATTCTTCTATCTATAATACATAATATATAAGTAAATTAGTTCTAATCTATTAATATTATATAATTTAATATTAATTAATAAATCATATACTGAATCTGATTTAACCTCACTTTAGCTTAGTGGGTTTGAGAGCGTCTGCCTAGAGGTAGACTTATAGTAAGGAAATATAGCTTTAGGCTAGCATAGTGGTAGGCTAAGCTCTTAGGTCCGTGTAAATTCAAATTAAAAATAAAATACTGCTAGTTATTAAATAGTTAATCTTGAGTTAATAATTTCAATAACTTTAGGATTTTGGCAGATTGCACACAGCACAGTGCAGTAGTGCATAGTTTTACTTTTTAAGCAGTAGCACTGAAGAGAACTTCCTCTAATTTTTTTGTCTTTAATTCGTTTTTCCTTTTTTTTATTTTTATTTTTTTATTTTTTTTTTTATAGTTTTTTAAACACTACACTACACTACACTACACTACACTACACACACAACACAAAATTTGAAATGGATCCTCCTTTTGGGACTAAGGAGGGACAAGCTCCATCTACCACCACCACCACCACCACCAGCACCACCACCAGCACCACCACCAGCTCTAAGATGCAGCCTTTGCGTCAGTCTAGTCGGCCAAGTAGGCCAAGCTCTCGCTTATCATTTGGGGAAGCATTGCTTGAAGGATCATCAAGTAAAGGAAAGGCACCAAAAGCAGGCAGTAGTAGTGCGGCTAGGCCCACAAGCTCTATGGTTTTTTACGGAAAGCCTAAAGCACCAGAAGCACGTTCAAAGTTAAAGGGTAGCACAAGTAGTACCAGCCCAGTGACTAAAAAGAAGTGCCTTTTGCCCCAAGCAGCATCTTCCCCATCCACCAGCAGCATGCAAGGTACCAAGCAGAGCCAAATTAGCAGCAAGACTCAGAGGGGTCCCAAACCAAAGCGATCTCATTCCTTTGTAGGGAAAACCACCACCACCACCACCCCCGCCTCTACCACCACTAGTGCTGCGCCTACTGTTCCCACTGGTACCGCCACGCCATGTCCTCCTAGTACCTCTAGCAAGCCACCAAGTCCTTACAAAATTTTTGTAAAGACAGTTAGAGAGAGGGCTACACATAGTGGAACTCCACCTAGCGAGGTAGCAGAGGAGCCTGAGACTGAGAGGCCAAGTGCAGAGTCTATTCTTCCTGCTCGCACTACTACTAGTCACGAGTCTCACGACGATATCAGTCTTAGCTCCAGCCTAGCAGGAATTCCATTCGATCTGGCTAATGAAGAGCTAGACTATGAGCCAGAGGAAGTAGAGGAGATGAGTGGTCAGGAATCAGATTCCTCAGGGAGCAGTGTCCAAATGACTAGTGCACAATTTTCCCCTGAGCCTCCACCTTCTCCGCTACGATCATCACCATCACCACCACCAGCAGCAGCAGCAAAACCTAGCAAATCTAAAGCAATTAGCAGTCCCACTATGGCCAGTACTGTTACCACCAGTCCCACCACCACTAGTTCTGCCTCTGTTCATCCACCCCGAGCAGTAAGAGCAGCACCCAAGGCACACTCCAAGGCTATGCGCGCCCCAATTTGGGAGCACTTTGAAAATGTTGAAGAAGGGCGCTATGGAAAGTGCAAACATTGTGGGAAGCTAATAAGCAGAGGGAAAGTGTCTGGCCATTTTACCAGTGCTAGCATGAAGCATCACCTCAGCACTCAACACAACGCTGTGCTATTGGGGAAAGATGCAGAGGTAAAACTTAGCGCAGGCAGCATAGCTGGTGGCCGTGGAAAAACCCCAACAGCTTCTTCTTCTGAGCCAATAGCAGCAGCAGCAGCAGCAGCAGCAACTAGTGCTGGCAGCCAGAGACCAAGGCAGGTTGGAGCACTGCATGCCCAGCCCACCCTGGAAGAATTTGGGGCATTCCACTCCAAGAGAACGATGCCCAAACAGCAGGCCAATAAAGTAACGCGACTTATTGGTCAGTTCATTGCTGTTGGAGGGGCATCCTTCTCCATGATTGAAGGGGAGCCTTTCAAACAATTGATGGCGGCTGTGGCTCCACAATACACAGTTCCGTCACGTTCCACTTTCAGCAGGAACATTGTCCCCTCGCTGTATCGGTCCTGTGTTGCAGCAGTGAAAGAGGAGCTTTCCAAGGCTGCTGGTCAGTGTGTTCATTTCACTACAGATTTGTGGAGTGCACCTAGCGCCCAGCATGCCTTTCTTTCTTTGACAGCACACTGGTGGCAGCCCGGTGTGTCTAAGGAAGTTGCTGCAGCAGGCTACCGATCATTCCTTCTCCATGCAGAAGTGATGGATGAAAAGCACACTTCCCAAAATATTCTGCATGCGATTAGGAAAATGTTTAGCCTTTGGGTGGGAGCAGAGGCGGGCACCAATGTTGAAGTTGGTTTTGTGGTAACTGACGGAGGTGCCAATATGGTGAAAGCGCTGCGAGATGGTCATATTGTTGGTGTGCGCTGTGCAGCCCACATCATCCATCTTGTAGTGAAGGCAGCAATGTCAGAAGGAACTAATGTGGCAGCAGTAGTTCTGTCCCGCTGCAGAAAGATCGCTGGGCACTTTCACCATAGTGTTAAGGCTAGCCAACTTTTGAGGGAAGAGCAGGCGAGGTCAGGTCTTCCCGTACACTGCCTACGTCAGGATGTCAGTACACGGTGGAACTCCACGTTAGACATGCTAGAGAGGATTTTGGAGCAGCAGAGGGCAATCCATAATCTTGCCTCAGAGCACAATATTGGGATTACCTCTCCATTGAATAGGGAGGATTGGACAGTGATCGCCCAGCTAGTGGCAGTCCTTAAACCATTCAGGGATGCCACAGAAAATTTAAGCTCAAACACTGCCAGTCTGGCCCAGGTAATCCCTGTGTTCTCCCATCTAGGCAGCAAGATGGATGTGTTCCTTGGAAACCGTGAGGCTGTTCAAGGTGGCACTCTACATCCTGACGTAGCAGCCATAGTCAGGAAGCTGAAGGATCTGCTAAAAGTACACCTTCGCAAGCGAATGGAAGAGAGTCCCGAAATGATGCTAGCGTGCCTTTGTGATCCAAGAATTAAGGGAAAGCTAGCTTTGAAATTCAATGTTCTCAGTAGCTACCGGGAGCAATTGGTCAACAAGGTGCGTGACTGGCAGCGTAAAATGGGAATGCTGTCCGAGGAGGGTGAGGTGCAGGAGGAGGAAGAGATGATGTGGTCTGCTACCCCTAGCAGCAGCATCAGCAGCAGTGCCACAAGCAGCACAACACAGCTGAGTGGAGCAGCTGCGTTTTGGGAAGAGGCACTTGGCAGTATAGTTGGACCATCTGACAGAGCTAGCAGCAGAAAGGAGAGTAGTGCTGCTGAAATGGTCAAACTTTACCTCTGTGAAGTTCCTTCTGCTCCTAATGTTGATCCTCTTAGCTACTGGGATGAAAAGAAGAGTGTGTGGCCTGCACTCTCATGGGTTGCGCAGCAGCTTCTATCATGTCCGCCAACCACTGTTCAAAGTGAGCGCGTGTTTTCTATGACTGGAAACATACTGAGTCCACAGCGCTCACGCATGGCACCTCATCTGATGGAGCAGATTGCCTTTCTTAAATTCAATCTGCCCAAATTGGGTTACCCAGCTCTTAGCTTGGAAAGTTAAATTTTTTCTCTCTAATGTTTAAGGTAGTTTCTCCCCCTGGTTGCACTTGCTGCGGTGTGGCAATGCCTGCTACCTCCGCTGGTGTAGCCAATTTACGCTAGGGCCTAGTGTCTGAGCTCTGTAAGTCCGCTCCCAAACGCCTAGGACTGACAGTCTTTGGATGCTTTGCCCTGGGGTGAAACAGATGAGTGGGTCGTCAATTGCCCACTCATTCACCTTTTTCCGTTTCCAACGCTGCTGCTGGTGGTGGTGCCAGTATCTTTTGCCAGTTCGCTTCCTGGCTGAAATCATGCCTCAGATGTCCCTAATGGAAAGGGTAGTTTCTCCCCCCTGGTTGCACTTGCTGCGGTGTGGCAACGCCTGCTACCTCCGCCGGTGTAGCTAGCTTATGCTAGGGCCTTCTGTCTGAGTTCTGTAGGTCTGCTCCCAAACGCCAAGGACTGACAGTGCTTGGATGCTTTGCCCTGGGGTGAAACAGGTGAGCGGGTCGTCAATTGCCCACTCATTCGCCTTTCCCAATTCTGCTGCTGCTGGTGGTGGTGCCAGTGTCTCTCTTCAATGCCAGTTCGCTTCCTGGCTAGTGTCATGCCTCGAATGTCCCTGATGGTAAGGGTAGTTTCTCCCCCCTGGTTGCACTTGCTGCGGTGTGGCAACGCCTGCTACCTCCGCCGGTGTAGCCAGCTTACGCTAGGGCCTTGTGTCTGAGTTCTGTAGGTCTGCTCCCAAACGCCAAGGACTGACAGTGCTTGGATGCTTTGCCCTGGGGTGAAACAGGTGAGCGGGTCGTCAATTGCCCACTCATTCGCCTTTCCCAATTCTGCTGCTGCTGGTGGTGGTGCCAGTGTCTCTCTTCAATGCCAGTTCGCTTCCTGGCTAGTGTCATGCCTCGAATGTCCCTGATGGTAAGGGTAGTTTCTCCCCCCTGGTTGCACTTGTTGCGGTGTGGCAACGCCTGCTACCTCCGCCGGTGTAGCCAGCTTACGCTAGGGCCTTGTGTCTGAGTTCTGGAAGTCCGCTCCCAAACGCCAAGGACTGACAGTGTTTGGATGCTTTGCTCTGGGGTGAAACAGGTGAGTGGGTCGCCAATTGCCCACTCATTCGCCTTTCCCAATTCTGCTGCTGCTGCTGGTGGTGGTGCCAGTGTCTCTTCGATGCCAGTTCGCTTCCTGGCTAGTGTCATGAATCAAATGTCCCTAATGGTAAGGGCAGTTTCTCCCCCCTGGCTGCCTCTGTCTGCGGTGTGGCAACGCCTGCTACCTCCGCCGGAGTGGCCAGCTTACGCTAGGGCCTTGTGTCTGAGCTCTGGAAGTCTGCTGCCAAACGTCTAAGACTGACAGTGTTTGGGTGCTTTGCCCTGGGGTGAAACAGGTGAGTGGGTCGCCAATTGCCCACTCATTCGCCTTTCCCATTTTTCAATGCTGCTGCTGGTGGTGGTGGTGGTGCCAGCATCTCTTCTCTGCCAGTTCGCTTCCTGGCTAGAGTCATGCCCAAAATGTCCCTAATTGTAAGGGCAGTTTCTCCCCCCTGGCTGCCTCTGTCTGCGGTGTGGCAACGCCTGCTACCTCCGCCGGAGTGGCCAGCTTACGCTAGGGCCTTGTGTCTGAGCTCTGGAAGTCTGCTGCCAAACGTCTAAGACTGACAGTGTTTGGGTGCTTTGCCCTGGGGTGAAACAGGTGAGTGGGTCGCCAATTGCCCACTCATTCGCCTTTTCAATGCTGCTGCTGGTGGTGGTGCCAGCATCTCTTCTCTGCCAGTTCGCTTCCTGGCTAGAGTCATGCCCAAAATGTCCCTAATGGTAAGGGCAGTTTCTCCCCCCTGGCTGCCTCTGTTTGCGGTGTGGCAACGCCTGCTACCTCCGCCGGAGTGGCCAGCTTACGCTAGGGCCTTGTGTCTGAGCTCTGGAAGTCTGCTGCCAAACGTCTAAGACTGACAGTGTTTGGGTGCTTTGCCCTGGGGTGAAACAGGTGAGTGGGTCGCCAATTGCCCACTCATTCGCCTTTTCAATGCTGCTGCTGGTGGTGGTGCCAGCATCTCTTCTCTGCCAGTTCGCTTCCTGGCTAGTGTCATGCCTCAAATGTCCCTAATTGTAAGGGCAGTTTCTCCCCCCTGGCTGCCTCTGTCTGCGGTGTGGCAACGCCTGCTACCTCCGCCGGAGTGGCCAGCTTACGCTAGGGCCTTGTGTCTGAGCTCTGGAAGTCTGCTGCCAAACGTCTAAGACTGACAGTGCTTGGGTGCTTTGCCCTGGGGTGAAACAGGTGAGCGGGTCGCCAATTGCCCTCTCATTCGCCTTTCCAATTTTTCAATGCTGCTGGTGGTGGTGGTGGTGGTGGTGGTGGTGCCAGCATCTCTTCTCTGCCAGTTCGCTTCCTGGCTAGAGTCATGCCCAAAATGTCCCTAATTGTAAGGGCAGTTTCTCCCCCCTGGCTGCCTCTGTCTGCGGTGTGGCAACGCCTGCTACCTCCGCCGGAGTGGCCAGCTTACGCTAGGGCCTTGTGTCTGAGCTCTGGAAGTCTGCTGCCAAACGTCTAAGACTGACAGTGTTTGGGTGCTTTGCCCTGGGGTGAAACAGGTGAGTGGGTCGCCAATTGCCCACTCATTCGCCTTTTCAATGCTGCTGCTGGTGGTGGTGCCAGCATCTCTTCTCTGCCAGTTCGCTTCCTGGCTAGTGTCATGCCTCAAATGTCCCTAATTGTAAGGGCAGTTTCTCCCCCCTGGCTGCCTCTGTCTGCGGTGTGGCAACGCCTGCTACCTCCGCCGGAGTGGCCAGCTTACGCTAGGGCCTTGTGTCTGAGCTCTGGAAGTCTGCTGCCAAACGTCTAAGACTGACAGTGTTTGGGTGCTTTGCCCTGGGGTGAAACAGGTGAGTGGGTCGCCAATTGCCCACTCATTCGCCTTTTCAATGCTGCTGCTGGTGGTGGTGCCAGCATCTCTTCTCTGCCAGTTCGCTTCCTGGCTAGTGTCATGCCTCAAATGTCCCTAATTGTAAGGGCAGTTTCTCCCCCCTGGCTGCCTCTGTCTGCGGTGTGGCAACGCCTGCTACCTCCGCCGGAGTGGCCAGCTTACGCTAGGGCCTTGTGTCTGAGCTCTGGAAGTCTGCTGCCAAACGTCTAAGACTGACAGTGTTTGGGTGCTTTGCCCTGGGGTGAAACAGGTGAGTGGGTCGCCAATTGCCCACTCATTCGCCTTTTCAATGCTGCTGCTGGTGGTGGTGCCAGCATCTCTTCTCTGCCAGTTCGCTTCCTGGCTAGAGTCATGCCCAAAATGTCCCTAATGGTAAGGGCAGTTTCTCCCCCCTGGCTGCCTCTGTTTGCGGTGTGGCAACGCCTGCTACCTCCGCCGGAGTGGCCAGCTTACGCTAGGGCCTTGTGTCTGAGCTCTGGAAGTCTGCTGCCAAACGTCTAAGACTGACAGTGTTTGGGTGCTTTGCCCTGGGGTGAAACAGGTGAGCGGGTCGCCAATTGCCCACTCATTTGCCTTTCCCATTTCCTTTTCCATTTCATTATTTTCCTTCTGATACACAACCAACCAAACATAACACACACAATAACACATATAACACATATAACACACAGTGACATCACACATAACACACATACACACACACTTACAATGCACAAAACACAAGGACCTTTTCCTTGTTATTTGCCCTGGCCTTCACTCACTAATAGCATTACATTAACACTATAACTCACACTTCACCCTATAACATTTTTCCATCCACATACCTGCCAACAGACCCAACTTTTTCAGGGACAGTCCTGCTTTTTTCCAGTCCTGTCCCATCTAATTTAGCTAAACTAGGTATGCAAAATGCAAATACACATAGGTAGTTATAGCTCGGTAGGTAACGCTACTATAAACATTTAATAAATATAATCAAGTACTAAATAATAAATCTAACTTTAAAATACATTTAATTAAACCCCTATTTTTTTTTTTTAAAAAACATTAAAATTAAATTATTATTATTTAGACATAATCCATCTTTAACCAAACCAGTGCACTGCTACTAATCTTAAACATAACCGTACATTAACCCTAAGCTATTTTTTAGTTCTTGTCCAACATTTTTCCATCAGCATACCTGCCAACACACCCAAGATTTTGGTGGACAGTCCTGCTATTTTCCAGTCCTGTCCAATAAGTAAGTTGGGTTGTTGCAAAGTATGCCATTGTAAATAGGTAGCAAATGTTAGGCATGTAAAGTGGTCCAAAATCAATTTAAAAATGTAAAATATTCCCTATTCTTTTATTAAACATCTATGGACAGTACACCTCGGTATGTGTGTGCAACTCTATTGGTCGTTTCGGCAGGGGGCTCGCCTGCCATCAACGAATGAAGTGCATTCTGCAGTTCTGCAATTCACTCGTTGATGCCAGACCAGCCCCCTGCCGAAACGACCAATAGAGCTGCACACACGTACCTTCACGGCAGCTGCTGCTGCTGTGATGTGTTATTAACCCCGTATTAACCCCTGCTAGGCAACCAGGAGGAAAACGAAGATTAAACGAGCACGAAGAATGTCCGCGAATATTCGCCCGAAGAGAAGACAGGAACGGGCGAATATTCGCGGAATACGAAGATTTTTTTTTCCCCGAAGACGAGCACGAAGACGAACACGAAGAGCCCCCTGGTGCCCAAGTCTACTTGTAATGTAAATAAAATGTGAGATATATTTACTAGTTTGTTATCACATGTTTACATTTTATTGATGCACTGCCTGATTATTGATGCCACTGATTATACTGTATGTTGAGTTCACAGCTAGCATCTGCAGCTTTACTGTCGTTACACTTCCCATGACGCTCATCCAGCATCATGGAAGTAGTATGTCTGGCTAAGCCTCATGGGAATTCAATTCAATGTGTTGGTTATTTTTAATATACATGACTGCTGACAAAAACGAAGTGCAATTGCTTGTATTGGTGAGTTCTGTGAGATTTTTTTTTTTTAAAGTGTCCCTCTTTCACATTTTGAAATGTTGGGAGGTATGTAATGGAGGGTTCCATCACCGACACAAATATTAGTTTTCACAAAGTCTGCTGCCTCAGTTTAGATGATGGCAATTTGCATATACTCCAGAATGTTATGGAGAGTGATCATGTCAAGATTCTATCCTGACTGCAGGATAGTTAAAGTTTAACCCTTCGTTCGCTATGTATTTATTTATGTTCAGCTGTGTTTGGTTATGCTCTATCTGTCTCCCCCACCTGAAGCCTATGCCATTACCACAGCAAATGTCAGGGTCCACTTTTTCGCTGCCTGAACCATGGCTTTTTCATACCTGTGGTATATAAATCTGCTACCACTAGTGGCCACCCTCCACCCTCTGGAGCACTCAGAACTCAATTACCAGGATGAGGTGTACCTTATTACCTGAGTTGAGCCCTAATGATTCTATCCAGCTGCGCCTGGTTTCCAGGATTGAATCCTGGCTACTTCATCCAGCTCTGCCCTTCAGTCAGGGCCTTTGTATTGAAGTCTGTGGACCTTTCTGTTGTGGCTCTACACCTGTACCGTTCCTAGTTACCTGCTTTGTGTCCTGATCAAGTGGATTCCCTGCTTTGTGTCCTTCCAAGTGGGCTCCGTGCCTTTCATACCCTTCCAAGTGGGCTCCGTGCCTTTCGTGCCCTTCCAAGGGGGCTCTCTGCCTTTTCGTGCCCTTCCAAGCGGACTCTCTGCCTTTCGTGCCCTTCCAAGTGGGCTCTCTGCCTTTCATGCCCTTCCAAGCGGGCTCCCTGCCAAAAGACTTATTACCGGGATTTATTAATCCTGCCATAAGTTCAGTTTCTTGCTTACAGACTGTATAACCCTTATTTGCTTGTCCTGTCATATACATACAATACATTGCATTACCTAGATTTCTGCTTGTGGTGTCTTTGTTTGTATAATCATGCATCGTGGGTTACAGACTGAACCCCAAGTATCCCCTGCACATGGGCTCCTACCCGATTACCCGAGTCCTGACAGCAGACCTAAACAACAGGCTTTATTACCCTGCTTCCCTCACCTGAAGCCTATGTCATTCACACCTGACCTAATGACCAGGCCTATATCTGCCCTGTTTGTTCAGACTGGAAGCTTTAAAAGGAGGGTGGTGTTTGACATCATTGTTCTTCCTCTGTTAACCATGGTTACCTGCAAGGAAACATGTGCTGTCATCATTGCTTTGCACAAAAAGGGCTTCACTGGCAAAGATATTGCTTCTAGTAATATTGCACCTAAATCAACCATTTATCGGATCATCAAGCACTTCAAGGAGAGAGGTTAATTTGTTGTGAAGAATGCATCAGGGTGCCCAAGAAAGTCCATCAAGTGGCAGGACCATCTCCTAAAGTTGATTCAGCTCCGGGATCGGGGCTCCACCAGTGCAGAGCTTGCTCAGGAATGGTAGCGGGCAGGTGTAAGGGCATCTGCACGCACAGTGAGGCAAAGACTTTTGGAGGATGGCCTGGTGTCAAGTAGGGCAGCAAAGAAGCAACTTCTCTTCAGGAAAAACATCAGGGACAGACAGACAAAACATACATGGGTTGGACTGCTGAGGACTGGGGTAAAGTCGTTTTCTCTGATGAATCCCTTTTCTGATGGTTTGGGGCATCTGGGAAAAAAAGCTTCAATCCTCGAGAGGTGGGTGGACAAACAAAAAACCCAAAATTCTGACAAACTTCAAGCATTGATTATGCAAGAATGGGCTGCATCAGTCAGGATGTGGCCCAGAAGTTAATTGACAGCATTCCAGGGTGGATTGCAGAGGTCTTGAAAAAGAGGGGTCAACACTTCAATTATTGACTCTTTCCATAAACTTAATGTAACTGTCACTGAACACCTTTGACACTTATGAAATGCTTGTAATTATACTTCAGTATACCATAGTAACATCTGACAAAAATAACTAAGAACACTGAAGCAGCAAACTTTGTGAAGACCAATACTTGTGTCATTCTCAAAACCTTTGTCCATGACTATGGAGCCAGTTTATCTCTGGATCATTCAATGCAGCTTCCAAACACTTGGGGTCGCTGGTGCACAGGAATATATGTACATGCCATGGAAGCTATGAGATTTTTTTTATTTTTTTTTGTGCATATGTGAGTTTGCATCAGTGAATCTGTAGGTTGGACTTATTTTTTGCCATCTTGTAAGAGTTTGAAGAATAGAGGTCATTGGAGAGACCAATATTAGCAGATTATGAGAGATTCTATTAGAATCTAAAATGGTAAGAAAATCAGGGGGTGGAAAAAACAGCAACACAATCAAATGTCTTGCACCCCCTTACATATCATTTCCAGATTATGGACTCCAGCTAAATGTTAAAAATCTCTTTGCTCAACAGGCTCAAACATGTAAACTAAGTAGTAGGAATTTTATTGGTTTACTCCCAATAGCTTTTGCGTGAATGTAATGCAATGGATGAATGAGTAAGCAGCCCTGGTCCTTTAAGAACACGACCATCAAATGACAATGTGCAACAAAACTTATCCAGATGGATGACTAGTCCAGGCCTCTAATGTACCATCCTCTGCAGGAAATTTAGAGTGTCTAATGAAGTACAGTGCTCACCCTTGGTAAATATGAGCAAAGAATGCTGTGAAAAATTGTCTTTATTGTTTAACCCCAATATGTGTTCGGCAACATCTCCTGAGTACAGTTATACCACCCATGGGTTTGTTCAGTTGTTTGGGGTTATACGGCCACATTTAGGACATGAACAATTACAGTTTTCAAATTGGAATTTTGACATGATCTAATTCTGCTCACATGCCTTATTTGGGCCATCTCTGAACACTGCCAATTTACCATTTCAAACCATATATTTTTTGAAAACTAGGCACCCCAAGGACTTTTAAGTGTTGGCATTTTAGCCCTATTCATGCACTACTTTTGCCACCAGCCTTTGCCAAATTTTGTGGTAGTATTTTTTGTGTGGTTTTGTACTTTAAGTATGAATTTCTAGTCCCTTGTATATGTCAGGGCCAAACAACACCCTAATATGCGTTCAGCAACATCTCCTGCGCACAGTGATACCACCCATGCATCCGGTTGTCAGATTGTTTGGGAGCTAAAAGACCACATTTTGGAGGTGTACAATTTTGAATTTTGATCTGGTCACCCTGCATCTATGTCCTATTTGGGACATCTTTGAAGCTGTCTGCTTCAATTTCCCCCATGAAACAATATATTTTTATAAATGTGACTATTTGTGATTTGTTATATGTATATAACAAAACAGCTCAGGGTATTTCAGATCCTAGTATTTTACCTCTCCACTAATTCTACCACCAGCTTTTGTCAATGTTTTTTACACAGATTCTACTTCAGGTATGATACCTGCAGCTGTTTTCCATGTTGCTGAATGCCTCGATATTGAAGTATTACAGCAACACCTGTTTAACCCCATGACATACCAGGCACGTCAATTTTTGTTAAGGGAATGCATTTCTGTGACATGTCTGGCAAGTCAGTTGTCGCAAGGGGTTAAACGTATATTCTGTAAGAAGTAAATAATTGGCACTATATAAATAAAAATAATAATGTATACCTTTATCTGCATAGCACTCCTGACAATGTGTATCCATAAGTGTTTACAACAAGTACAGGCATACCCCGTTATTTAAGCAAGATAGGCTGCTGCCTATTGCTCCAAGTCGGTGTTGACTCTCCTAAGCGTAGCACATGTAAAGGGAGGGGAATCTGAAACATAGCTGGCTTTGGTTTAACCTTACTACAGGCTTATACAATATCAGTTCTTCACCCATCAAAACAACCATCTATGCGGATGTCTTAGACTTAGGAGGGCTGGCTCATTTTGGCCTGGGGCAAGTGAAAAATATTTCTCCAACTTCCTGTGCCCACCAGTACTTACACACGCACCCTCGAATTGACACTTCCCTTCAACTTCAGTCACATATATTAACTTGACTTGCATGTAGATTGTCTTCTAAGCTCCTGCCTCATAGAGCTTGCAGGTCTGATTTGGATGTATCCTATTGAAGAATTTGGGCGGTCCCTTTAACCACACAGAGAACGAAATATAGGCAAAACTATTTCATAACACACTTGATATATATATTTTATATAAACTTAAATTCAAATGATTAATACATTGATAGATAAAAGATTGTCAATGAAATAAAATAAAAATGTATATTTTTATGTCTGCTTATATGTCATTTAAAGCAAAACCGCAATTTTTTACAGACTTGCAATTCTGCATATATCGTGTTTTGGATTTTTTTTTTTTTTCAGAATCAAAGTTTATTAAGGTTTGTAGTAATTTTGGAAGTTGGGACGGGGAGAGGGTACAGAAGGGAAAAGAGGGAAGGGGGGGGGAGCAAGGGCACACAAGTCCAGACACAGTTCCAGCAGGACAAGGCAGTAATATGCAAGAACCCGCGCAGGGGTCACATTGGAAACAGTTTAGACAATGGCGAGAGAAAAGGGGAACAAAAATACAGCAATCACGAAAACCCCTTAGCGTGCGAAGTGCCAGGGAAACAGTACAAATCATGAGTCACGCGCAGAGACATAAGAGAGCCAATGAAACCAGGTGGCCGTATACTTCTCCCTCTGTTTCAGAGAGACCGCGGAGATATCTTCAATCCTCCTAACATCCTCAACCCGCGACATCCAGGCCTCGAGGGGTGGAGAGCAAGACTGCTTCCAGTACAGGGGTATGAGGCCCTTGGCCGCATCTAATAAATGACGCACAACTGAGCGCTTGTAGTGCGAAATAGCCTGGGGGGTGTGATGTAAAAGCATAGGCAATGCTTGAAAAGGGGGGGGGGAGTCAGAGAGCTCTGAGATAACACGGTGAACCTCTTTCCAGAACGGCTGGATTCGGGGGCAGTCCCACCATAAGTGCAGCATCGTCCCCACATCCCCATCACATCGCCAGCATCTATCTGAGGAGTTGGGGAACATGAGGTGCAGCCTCTGAGGCGTGCGGTACCAGTGGGTCAGAATTTTATAATTTGTTTCCTGTACCTTAGCAGCCCTGGAACTTTTGTGCGTGAGTATAAAAATTTTCTCCCAGTCCTCGTCCGAAAGGTCCGCGACCCCCATAGACTCCCAGGACGAGCAGAAGGAAGGCCTCTCGGTTTGTGCTGAAGACTGAATGAGGGAGTAAAGTATAGAAATCCCCCCCCTCGGAGGGCCCATACCCGAACACCAAGTCTCAAAGCAGGTCAGATCCCGAAGCAAGCACTGGCGGTTGGGAAGAGTTTCAAGGTAGTGTGCGACCTGGCAGTGCGCAAAGCGGTCAGACCAGGAGAAGGCAGCACCAGGGTTCAAAGCCTCCAGCGACACAACCCCCCCATCTCTCAGAAGCTCACGGGCCCGGACAGGAGGAGGAAGCCCCATGTAACCCCCAGGCCCCCAATGACGACCCGGAGCAAAGTCCGGATTGCCCCAGAGAGGCAACAGGGGCGACGGTGACGACGAGAGTTTGGCCTTCTGTCCAACTGCCCTCCACACCGATAGAGTCGCCGACACAAGGGGGTGAGACAGTAATCGAACCCCCGCCCTAGGGCCCCAAAGGGCGTGTAGCACCTCGCCCCGGGAGTCACCCAGTTCCAGCGCGACCCAAGGCTTCTGTCCCAGACCCGTCACGTTCCACTCCACCACGCGCAGCAGGTGAGTAGCCTGATAGTACCCATAGAAGTCCGGCAACGCGAGGCCGCCCGCGGACTTCGGTCGCGTGAGCTGCGAGAACTTCTGCCTCGGACTCTTATTCCCCCAGATAAATCGAATCACCGCGGTCCGCAGGGAGGCAAAAAAGTCCCGAGGGAGGCGGATCGGCAGAGTCTGAAACAGATATAAGACCCGCGGAAGCAGGTTCATCTTTACCACGTTCACACGGCCGATCCAAGAAAGGTAAGTGGGCGTCCACCTCTGGAGATCAGACGTTAAAGCAGCCAATAAAGGAGCAAAATTTTCACTGTACAACCCGGCAACATCCGCCGTCAACCAAACACCCAGGTATTTCATCCTCCCAGAACACCAACGGAAAGGAAAGCTGGCGGCTAGGGCCGGGACCTGCTGCGAGGGCACTGAGATATTTAAAATTTCTGATTTGGAGAAATTTATTTTCAGGTTGGACAGTTCGCCATAGGCGCGGAACTCCGCGAGAATGTTCGGCAGAGAGATCTCAGGGCGGGCCACGATGAATAGTAAGTCGTCTGCGTAGGCAGCAACCTTATGAGATCCCCCACCATCCGAAAACCCCAGAATGTCAGGGCACGAACGAACCGCCTCCAAAAAGGGCTCCAGGGACAGCACAAACAATAAAGGGGACAGCGGACAGCCCTGCCTAGTGCCATTACCAATCGAAACTGGAGGGGATAAAGCGCCATTAACTCGAATACGGGCCGAAGGGGCAGAGTAGAGGGAAGCAATCCAAGCGAGCATGGAGGGACCCAGTCCTATGTGCTCCAGGGTGGCCCGCAAAAACGTCCAGTCCACCCTATCAAAAGCCTTTTCGGCGTCGGTGGAGAGGAACAACAGGCGGCCAGTTCCCGCCCCCACCCCGTGGACAACGTTAAGGAGTCGGATAGTATTGTCACGGGCCTCGCGACGTGGGACGAAACCCGCCTGATCGGGGTGCACCAGCTGGGGGAGGAATCCAGCAAGTCGCAGCGCCAGGGCCTTAGAAAAAAGCTTGAGATCCGCGTTTAACAAGGAGATAGGCCTATAGCTTTGGCATAAACAGGGGTCCTTACCCTCCTTATCGATAACGGTAATTGTGGCAGCCAGAGTCTGAGGGGGCAATCCATGTCCCTCTAGGAGGGAATTCAGAGCCTTGTGCAAAAAGGGAAGTAGCCTATCAGAGAACGTTTTGTAATAACCCAGAGGTAATCCGTCCGGGCCCGGGCATTTACCCGTCTGCGTAGCGCGCAAAGCCAGGGCTAGTTCCTCAACAGACAGTGGTTTGTCAATTGCAGCAGCTTGCGCAGCGGTAAGTTTGCGTCGGGTGTGTTGTGTGAGGTAGCGATGAATGAGCGCGCGCCTTTCGGGTCCAGCCCGCTGCGGGGTCCCCTGGGGCAAGTTATATAGAGCCATGTAGTAGGAGCGAAACGCCTCCACAATTTTAGAGGGGAAGGAGGTCAGATCACCCGCAGCCGTCCGAATCTTATGAATATGGGTAGCCCTCTTATGGGGATTAAGCATTCTCGCTAAGAGGTTGCCGCATTTGTTACCGTGTTCATGGAAGAACCGGCGGCTATACAGGGAGTCACGTCGAAAACGAGAATTCAGTATGTCGGAGAGTTGACCCCGAAGGGACAGTAGTTCCCTATGAATATCATCCGTTAGGGTCCGTTTATGTGCAGTCTCTAGATGCGCAATACGAGAAGTGAGCCTGTCTATCTCCTGCGAGCGCAATTTCTTCCGCTGCGCACCTTCCCGTATGAAGAAACCACGGATGACACTCTTATGTGCTTCCCACACAACCGGAGGAGGCACCCCCTGCGTATCGTTTTCCCGAAAATATTGCTCCAACTCCGACTTCACACGAGCCACCAGTGCCTCGTCCAGTAAGAAGGAGTCATTGAGACGCCACGTCCATTCCCGTGCCCTATGCAAAGGGGATTGCATAGTCAGTACCACGGGGGAGTGGTCCGACCAAGTCATTGGCAGTATCGAACAAGAGAGCAAAAGGTCGAGACGGGACTGGGAGAGAAACAAGTAATCGAGGCGGGAGTAACTGTTATGCGGTGTAGAATAAAATGTGAAATCACGATCCGCGGGGTGCAAGGACCGCCAGCAATCGATCAGGTGAGCGTCGGCCAACAATTTGCGAATGGACCGTAAATGGCCGTGTGGGACACAACAGGTCCCGCCGGAGGTATCCAGCGTGGGGCATAGCGGAACATTCATGTCACCACCGAGAACCAGGAGCCCCTCCGCAAAGGAAGAGAGGGACAGCATGATGGAGCGGAATGCGGTGTGTTGACCCCTGTTAGGCAGATAGACGCAGGCGAATGTGTACAAAACCTCGGCAATGGTGCCCTTAACGAAAATAAATCTACCGGACGCGTCAGACAGAGTATCTTTGACCAAAAAGGGGAGTGATTTAGCGATCAGAATGGCAGTCCCCTTAGTCTTAGCCTCGGGGTTATTGCTAAAATAGCCAGTGGGGTAATGAGAGTCTCGAAAACTGGGAGCCTGCCCCACCCTAAAATGCGTTTCTTGCAGGAAGACAACTGACGCTTTATGTAAACGGAATTCCCGCAGGGCTCTAGATCTCTTTTCAGGGATGTTAAGGCCCTTGGCATTCACAGAGAAGAACGTCAGGGGGGCCGGCCGGAAAGCCATAGGGAACAGCGATGGACTCGAGACCCAGGGAAAGAGACGGAAGGGGGGGGGGAGAACCAGGGGAAAAGGGAAAGGGAGACCGGTGGAGGGAAGGACTAACAAGGGGGAAGGGAAACCTGGGGTAAGTGTGTCGTCTACCGGTGAAAACCCCCCCGCCCGGGACGAGGGAAAAGGGTCACCAATAGAACACTACAAGGACACGGAACCCCGCGTGGGGCAGCAAAGTTAGGAGTCAAGGAAGGGAAGACAACGAAGGCAACAGCAACGCCGTCTATTAGAACAATGGCAGTGGAACAAAAAACAGAACAGAGTGTCCCACCACCCGCTTGGCAAAACATCAACACAGAATTACAGCACCACTAGAAGGCAGTCATCAGGTAGAAGGCAGTTAACATGAGACAGAGCGGTATCGGCGAACGGCCCAGTGATAGAGATGAACAGCAAGTAAGTAGTAATAAGAACAAAAAAAAAAAAAACAAAAAAAAAAAAAAAAAGTGTAGGTGTGAAGCTGCCCAGAGAGAACGTCAAAGCCGCAGTAGCAGCAAAGCCCGCATAGGGCAATGAGAACGGCAGTACAAAAGAGCCATGGAAAAGGTAAAAGCAGGGCACCGTGGAAACCTAAAGTGTGAAATGCTTCTGCAGAGTGTGGATAATGGCGGGAGGGAGTTCGAAAAGGCACGGGAGCAGACCATAGAGTACCCAGCCGCAGTGTGTTAACAAATAAAAAAAAAAAAAAAAAAAAAAAAAAAAAAAGAATAAAAAGAGAACAAGGATAACGAAAACAAAAACAAATCGGCTCACGTGAGCCATGCGTCGCACATGATGGCAGCTGCGGAGTCTCAGACAATGTCCAAACGCGTAGGGCAGTGCAGCGACGACCGGAGCTGACGAAAGGAGGTAGGGGAGAAGCATCACAGGCTCTCCGCCGTATGCGGTCAGTCCTCCTGCCGCAAACGCTGGGCGTCCTCCACCGGGTCACGGCGCGTGGGCCGCAGTCGACGGACCCCGCGGCGCATCATCACCGGGCCCGGATCCCTAATAAGCCAGTCCTCCACATCGACGACCGGCAGGTCCAGAGCGCGGAGGAAGGGGCCAACATCCGCAGGGGTCCGGATCGTGGCGGTAGCGGTGCCACTTCGGGCCGTCAGGGCGAACGGGTATCCCCAACGGTAAGTGATTTGGCGATCTTGCAGGGCGGTCGTGACAGGTCGGAGCGCCCGCCTGGCTTGCAGCGTAAAACGCGAAAGGTCCTGGAACAGGGAGACCCTGTGACCCTCAAATGTCCAGAACCGGTGGGCCCGCGCCGCCCGCATTATGTCCTCCTTAAGGGCAAAACTGTGGAGGCAACACACGATATCCCGGGGAGGGTCACCCGGTCCACCGCCATAGCGCAGGGCCCTATGAGCACGGTCGAGTTTGATGGGTTTCCTACCCGCGTCGGCAGGCCAGCCTAAGATCAGGGAAAACAGCCGGTCCAGCAGGCCTTTGAGGTCTTCGGGCCGCTCGCCCTCAGGCACCCCCCGCACCCGGATGTTGGAGCGTCGGCCCCTGTTGTCCAAATCCTCCAGTTGGTAAAACAAGGTGGCTAATTGTGAGGAACAGGAACGCTTAAAGGTGGAAAGCTGGCGATCCACATCCCGCATCCGGGTCTCGGCAGACGACACCCTCGCGTCCAGCCTCGAGATGTCCGCCCGCAGAGCCGTGACCTCAGCCCGGACGGTTTGTTTCACCTCTGTCACGAGGAGGCTAAAGTCATCCTTAGTCGGCAAGGAAGAGAAAATCCGACGCCAGTCCCGGGCAGAAGGCTCCGGAGGGCTCTCTGGGCATCGCTGAGGCAGGTCCTCCTCCAAGGCCTGTGAGCACGTGGGCACCGGCGCCTCAGCCGTCTCCTCCGGCTGTGAGTGTAGCAGGGCCGGGGTAAGGAAGTACTCTCGCAGGGACGCCGCAGGAGGCTTGCTGCTGGTCCCCGGGGTGCCGGGGTCCGACGGAGCCCTTTTGGTCCTACCCATGTCGGGTTTAGCAGGTGCAAATCGCGGATAGAAGGAGCGAGTGGCAGGGAGCTCTCAAGTTAAGCGGCCATCTTCCTTGCCAGGCTAACCACGCCCCCCGTGTTTTGGATTTTATGGATTTATGGTTATCATTTTGCACTCCTTGTTTTTTCCAGGAGTTGTTTGTGATATCATGTAATTGGTCCTTTTTTATCTGTAAACTTGTGGTATTTTATGTCTTTGTTATTATATGGTGTGTCTCCTTAAGCTGGCAAAGGGTTGTGGGTGCTGCAGCTGACTATGCTTAGCATTAACCAAAAGGGGAGTTTTCATTCTGGTGTATGTTGACACGAGTAGGTCCTGTAATGATGATTCAAATTCCATGGGGTATTATCTAAGACATTCTCAGGACCAACATGGCTTTGGTGCCAAAAGACATATTATATACTTTTGATACCAACTGTATATTATTGCATAACAGCAGGTTGTTTGCTTTAGTTGTTCATCAGAGAAGGCAAAAAAAATTCCCTTATGTCTTTCCACTTTACTTCATGGCTTCCCATGGATCAAATAAAAGAATGGCTACAAGAGATATTGTTTCTGGGATCAGCACCTGCTTCGTAGCAGTTTTTCTGGGTAAATTAAAATAGGAAGTGACTATAACAAAATAGCAAAAGCATTGGTTGTGCCCATTTCCACCATAAGAACAATAACTAAGAAGTTACAGTCAACTGGAAATGTCATAAATCAACTTGAAAAAGGACGTATGTCTGTATTCTCTCAACGCACTGTGAAGTGGATGGTTTGAGTAGCCAAACAATCTCCAAGGATCACAACTGGAGAATTGCAGAAGCTGGGGTCAAAAAGTCTCAAGCTACAATCAGACGTCACTTACATCATCACAAGTTGTTTGGAAGGGTTTCAAGAAAAAAGCCTCTGCTCTCATCCAAAAACATGGGATCTGTGGAGAATTGTGGACATATTGTTGTTATAGCAAAATACAGTGGCAAGAACCTCTATCCAAAGACTTTGTACACTACAGATATATATGCCCATGACTTTGCTACTAATTTTAACTCCTTCAATTCAGTGGTGGGATTAAATTTTTTTAGTAACCACTTCCGAGATTTCGTACTAAAAAATGAAAACCTCACACACACTCAGGCAGTCTCTCTCACACACACACACTCAGGCAGTCTCTCACACACACACAGACTCAGGCACTCTCTCTCACACACACACCGACTCAGGCAGTCTCACACACACACAGACTCAGGCAGTCTCTCTCACACAGAGACTCAGGCCGTCTCTCACACATGCACACAGACTCAGGCAGTCTCTCACACACACACAGACTCAGGCAGTCTCTCTCTCTCACACACACAGACTCAGGCAGTCTCTCTCACACACACACAGAGACTCAAGCAGTCTCTCTCACACACACAGTCACTCAGGCAGTCTCTCTCACACACAGACTCAAGCAGTCTCTCTCACACAGAGACACAGGCAGTCTCTCGTACACTCACACAGGCAGTCTCTCTCACATACACACAAACTCAGGCAGTCTCACACACACACAGACTCAGGCAGTCTCTCTCACACAGAGACTCAGGCAGTCTTTCACACACGCACAGAGACTCGGGCAGTCTCTCACACACGCACACAGACTCAGGCAGTCTCTCTCACACAAGCACACAGATTCAGGCAGTCCCTGTCTCTCACACACACGCACACAGAGACTCAGGCAGTGTCTCTCTCACACACGCACACAGAGACTCAGGCAGTCTCTCTCTCTCAAACACGCTCACAGAGACTCAGGCAGTCTCTCTCTCTCACACATGCACACAGACTCAGGCAGTCTCTCTCTCTCTCACACACACACAGACTCAGGCAGTCTCTCTCTCACACACACAGAGACTCAGGCAGTCTCTCTCACACACAGAGACTCAAGCAGTCTCTCTCACACAGAGACACAGGCAGTCTCTCACACAGAGACTCAGGCAGTCTCTCACACACGCACACAGACTCGGGCAGTCTCTCACACACGCACACAGACTCAGGCAGTCTCTCTCACTCACAGAGACTCAAGCAGTCTCTCACATACACGCAAACTCAGGCAGTCTCTCACACACACAGACTCAGGCAGTCTCTCTCACACAGAGACTCAGGCAGTCTCTCACACACGCACACAGACTCGGGCAGTCTCTCACACACGCACACAGACTCAGGCAGTCTCTCACTCAAGCACACAGATTCAGGCAGTCCCTGTCTCTCACACACACACACACACACAGAGACTCAGGCAGTGTCTCTCTCTCTCTCACAAACACGCACACAGAGACTCAGGCAGTCTCTCTCTCACACATGCACACAGAGACTCAGGCAGTCTCTCTCTCTCACACACGCACATAGAGACTCAGGCAGTCTCTCTCTCACACACGCACACAGAGACTCAGGCAGTCTCTCTCTCTCAAACACGCACGCAGAGACCCAAGCAGTCTCTCTCTCTCACACACGCACACAGAGACTCAGGCAGTCTCTCTCACACACAGAGACTCAGGTAGTCTCTCTCACACAGATTGACTCAGGCAGCCTCTCTCGCACACAGAGACTCAGGCAGTCTCTCACACACAGAGACTCAGACAGTCACACATAAATAAGTAAAATCTACTGTAAAAATGCACTTTGAACAATTTCAAGCTGTTTAGCAAATATATATATATATAGTTCGCGCGAACTGATAATTTTTTAAGAAATGGTTCACGCGAACCGGTAAGAACCGGCTGAATCCCACCACTGCTTCAATCCCTGTGGTTTTTGGTACCTCAAGTCCCGGAGCAATTTTGCCATTTTTGCGCTTTGTCGGTTCAGTGATTATTCTCTTTTCCTGTGAATATTGTACCCATGTAAACTATATATTGTTTTTTCAAGGAGAGATAGAGATTCTTTTGATGTCATAGTTAGATGATTAGCTGAAAATTTAGAATGAGAAATTTAGTAAAAACTAGCGAAAATTGGAAAAAAAACTGCCCTCTGAAATATTTCCCCTGAATCCTCACAAAATTTGTTAAAATGATGGAAAATCCCCTTCAAGTTTATCAATTCAGGTGTCCTGATTTCAGAAATACCTAATTTATATAGATTTTCCATACTTTGCCAGGACTTATAGGAATCATACTGTAAGGTATACATTATTCGTAGAATTTTTATGCTTATGGCTTAACGGGTTTGGGGGTTGTGAATGGGGGCATGAGGGTTATACTGGGTAGATGTTTTGCTAGGGCAATGGGATGTAAGATTTTTTTTATTTTTTTTATTATTATCTTTTTTATATATATATATGTCACGTACAAGTAGTTAGGAGACACCGTGGTCAGGTAGGACTCCAGGACAGAACAGGTCAAACAAGCCGAGGTCAGGTTTCCGGAGAGCAGGATGGTCATATAACGGAGCCGAGGTCAGGATTCAGGAAAACAGGATAAACGTAAACGTAGCCGAGGTCAGGAATCAGGAAATCAACGAAGTCAGACAAGCCGGGATCATACACAGGAATACGGAATCAGAAAACGCTATCTGGGTACTAGCACAAGGCATAGACAACCAACAGAAGGCAAAGGCAGACAGAACTGAGGAGGTTTAAATAGGAACCGCAGAGGAAGTTCAAATCTCCCGCCAAACCTCATGACGTCACCACCAATGTCCGGGAATCGCCACCATGATGAGTGTGGCGCAATCTCCCCTCATAAATACCTGCAGTCTGGGAGTTCACCACTAGAGGGCACGCGAGTGCCAGACGCCGTGTTCCAGGAGGTCTGCCTCTCCTGCGCGGCAGTCCTGCAGATGACGGCGGAAGCGGCACCGCGTTGGAGGGCGGCCTCCCTCTCCTGCGAGGAGGCTGCAGCGGTGGTAGCCGTGCGTTGGAGGGGGGTCTCCCTCTCCTCCGTGGCGGCTCCGGTGTCCGTGCGTTGGAGGGGGGTCTCCCTCTCCTCCATGGCGGCTCCGGTGTCCGTGCATTGGAGGGGGGTCTCCCTCTCCTGCGTGGCGGCTCTGGGGGTCGTGCGTTGGAGGGGGGTCTCCCTCTCCTCCGTGGCAGCTCCGGTGGTCGTGTGTTGGAGGGGGGTCTCCCTCTCCTCCGTGGCGGCAACGTGGGAGCCAGGGGCAGGTAAGTAACAATATATTTATTTATTTTTTTGTATTTTTTTTTAAATGGTTAGAGGTTCTCTTAGGGACCTCTTGAACATGTTATTAATGCTAGTGATGTCACAATGACATCACCTAGCTCACTTTATTGTTTTTTTTTAATTATTATTTATTGTATTATTTTGCTGATTTATTTATTTATTTTAAATCACTAACCTTTTTTTTCTTCGATTTGTGTTTCTTCGAACATGGTTTCTCACTCTCCTCCCTGCGATCCCCCTCCACCAATCACACTGTGATCTCTATGCAAGTCCCCACAGACTTGCATAGAGATCACAGTGCCTGTGCCTCACTGGAGTGACCGGATATCCCTGCAGACCTTGCAGGGGATATCCGGTCCTCTGATGACCTTCCGGGTGACGTCAGCAGTGACGCAACACAGAAGGGAATACAATGCTGGCTTCTGCTGTCAGGGGGGAGTCCAGGCTGTCAAATGACAGCCTGATCTCCCGTGCAGCGGCAGAGATGTGTCCCTGCCGCTGCAAGAAGGGCAGTTCATAGGGGATTCTTGGGATGCGTTTCTTGGATGTACCAGTACATCCATAGGGGACTCAAGGTGTTAAAAATGAAATGGATAACATGAGGTATAACATCCCTCCTCATGAAGCTAATTATACTGTACATCAACCTCTTGCTTTGTCACCAGCTGCTTGTCAAGTTACCCCTAGTGCGGTTTCTGATATCTTCTTTTTCTCCCACTTCACCACCTGCAGACTTGACCCTGTTCATTTCTTTCACACACTTTTGGTATGAATTTACCACTCTTTATATATGTCACTGTCAAACAACACCCCAATATGTGTTCAGCAACATCTCCCGAGTACAGTGATACCCCCATGCATGGGTTTGTTGGTTTGTTTGAGGACTGAAAGGCCACATTTGAGAAGTGTACATTCTTCAAATTGGAATTTTAACATGTTGAAAATGATGCCCACATATCCTATTTGGGAGATCTTTGAAGCCAGTCAGTTTAATTTACCCCATCAAATCTTGTTTTTGAAAACTAGATACCCCAGGCTATTTCCAGTGCTGATATTTTAACTCTTCCCATGAACACATTTTACCACCAGCCTTTATCAAGGTTTGCAGTAGTATTTTTTGGGTGTGTTTTTTCACAGTGTAGAATACACTAGGTATGAATTTACAGTTCTGGTATATGTCACAGCCAAACAACGCCACAGC
This sequence comes from Sceloporus occidentalis, assembly GCA_023333645.1. Taxonomy (NCBI): domain Eukaryota; kingdom Metazoa; phylum Chordata; class Lepidosauria; order Squamata; family Phrynosomatidae; genus Sceloporus; species Sceloporus occidentalis. The sequence continues at coordinate 15,271,221 of JALMGF010000017.1, forward strand.
ATCTCCTGAGTACAGTGTAACCCCCATGCATGGGTTGGATTGTTTAGAGGCTAAAAGGCCACATTTGGGAAGTGTGTAATGTTCAAATTGGAATTTTGACACTTTTTCCTGCCCCCATGTGTTATTTGGGTCAGTCGGTGCCCAAGTCATATTTTCAAGATATCTTTGAACCCAGCCAATTCTATTAACCCTATCAAATCATACATTTTTAAAAACTAGACACCTTATGGGCATTTAACATGCCAGTATTTCAACTCTTTCCATGCAATAATTTTTTGAAGCTATAGTGCTAATTTGAGGACTTGCTCATAAAAATAGATTTTTTATATATATACACCGTATTTGCTCGATTATAAGACGACCCTGATTATAAGACGACCCCCCAAATCTGAATATTAATTTAGGAAAAAAAGAAAAAGCCTGAATATAAGACGACCCTATAGGAAAAAAGTTTTACCAGTAAATGTTAATTCATCTAAACTATTTTTTTTTAATAAAAGCTATGATTGAGAAAAATATTTTGGTTTTATTTCCTTCTATTTTCCAACCTGCCCCCCAGTAATGCACATCTGCCCCAGAAATGCCTTATACCCCCCCTATATGCCACTGTGCCCCATGATATGCCTTTTAACCCTCTAAATGCCACTGTGCCCCATGATATGCCTTTTAACCCTATATGCCACTGTGCCCCATGATATGCCGTATACCCCTATATGCCACTCTGGCATTTAGAGGGTTAAAAAGCATATTATGGGGAAGAGTGGCATATAGGGAGGTTTAAGGCATTCAGGAGGCAGAGTGGCGTATAGAGGGTTAAAAAGGCATTTCTGGAGGCAGAGTGGCATTAAGGGGGTTAAAAGGCATTTCACAGAGCACTCTGCCTCCAGAAATGCCTTATGCCCCCCATTTAACACTCCCCCGCCCCCCCCCCCCCAAACTTACCGGTGCTTCTGACTTCCCTGTCCTTAGGCTGCAGCCGGAAGGAGGCGTGGCTAGCAGGGGGGGTTGTCTGCGTCCATCGCGCAGACTTTCCCCGACTGTCAGAGATCAGAGTTCCCGGCACCGGTGCGGGGAACTCTGATCTCTGACAGCCGGGGAAGGTCTGCGCGATGGACGCAGACAACCCCCGCTGCTAGCCACACCTCCTTCCTGCTGCAGCGGAAGTTGTCTACGCGAATCGCGTAGACATCTACACGCTGCCCCAGCTACACACCGGGGACTCAGGGGATCTGGATCTTAGTCGTCTCATAGTCAGACCTATTTGAGGTTATAAGACGACCCCGATTATAAGACGAGGGGTATTTTTCAGAGCATTTGCTCTGAAAAAACCTCGTCTTATAATCGAGCAAATACGGTATATATTTTTTTGGACTTTGTACTTTTTTTATATTTTGTTGGAACTGGAAGGTTTCTCTGATGGTGGTATCAGTGGGGAATTATTTTTACATGTTACCAATTCTTTTTTTTAACAATTTCTTTCCTTATTATCTTTTTTTTTTCTTTACTTTACTAATCATATTGTGATTAGAAATCTGGGCTCTATTGACCTGCATGGTTGAATGCAGCACCAGTATTCAACCTAGTGTTTTTGGTGTTGCTGAATGCCTTGCTATCGAGGAATTTCGGTATCCATCGTCATGCAATATATGTGTTAGAGACTCTGCCAGAGACCCCAACTGAGCCACTCTCCGGAGTACCCGCTAACCACTGGTGCTGAGTCTGGTGCCTCTTCTTCTGCTCCCTCCTCCACTGCTTCCCGAACGGCTGGTCCTGTGCGCACACTCAAACAACTTTATTTGTCCCCGAGTGGAGATGATGGGGAATGCGCTTGGATGATGTTGTGCAAGTTTAAAACCCAGCACTGAGTATTACTCAGTGCTCCGTTATTGTGCCATATTGAGCTCCTCCACTGCTTGCAGATTGTTTCACCTTGCTGATTTCTGTGAACCTGAGCCTCACTATCTATCAGGAACTGGGTCTATACAGATGACTGTAATGACCCAGAGCACCCAAAGATTGTGTTCAGGAGTTATTGTGCAGTAGCAGACAGGGCCTGGAACAGGGTGACTGCACTCTCCTGGTGGGCATCTAGGGTTGTGCGGCCACATACCAGGGCCCTGACTTAGCAGCAGATGTTAACCAGAACAAAGCAGAACTTAGAGATATCCTGCAGGCACCCTGGAGCAGGCATGAAACATAGCATTATAACCTCACAATATGACACCTGGGGTTGTTCCCTGGATCATCTCCTTTTATGAATCTTGTTCTTCAACCCTACCATTCTCTGTTAGTATTTCTCAGTGCTCAGTTTTAGACCTCCTCCTTTGGGTAACTTTCTTTGGTTTCCAGTACCTATGCACTGCTAACCCTAATTTCCTCTTCTGACTTTTCACCTGCTATTCTAACACTGCTCACCAACTGTCTTTCTGGAAATGTATCATAAAAGGTGTGCGTCTCAAGGAGTGAGTTTCTAGTTATTCTGTCATCTTTCCTCTCCATAATTCCTGACATATCAACCACCGGAAAAACATACCCAAAAGGGTGTGTGGAGATCAACATAAAATTGATACCTGCATCTAGTAGGTCTTTACTGAGAGAGTGAAGCAGCATTGCTGTGGTAGGGGCTTATACAGTATAGGAAGTTAAACATGCATGGCATAAGCATAAAGATACCTGGTGTCGCTATTACGCTGGTCTCTTGAGAAGGTTCCCACCGCAGAAGTTCTTCTGCCCAAGCTACTGCTGCTGAGAGAAGAGCCCCCGGCAACAGTAGTCCAGGAGTTAGATCCCAACAGTGAGATACCTCCCGCCAGCTGGAGATAGGCTCTGAGCAATAGCAGCAAGGTGAATACCAAATATATCAGGACACGGAGCGCCAACAGAGCAGTAGAGGAGCGAAATCAGGAAGCTGGGTTGGTAACGGAGAGGGACAAAACACCCCAGAGGATGAAGCAGGAGCCAAGGTCAACAAAGCCAGGTCAGAACCCGGGAGTCACAGGCAACGGTACCAAATTGTGGAGCAAAGGGATGTCAGGCAAGCAAGGGTCAAAAACTATAAGAGGCAGACCGACGACCGGAGGACAGGTAAGAACTTAAGCTCTGGGAACTGCTGTTCCCTGAGCTGGTTCTCCCCTTCCTAGGATGATGATCCGGGGAACGGACCGATTCCCCAGATCGTCGTGTACTTCAGGCGGAGGGTTGTCCGCCGCTCGGGGAGATGGTTTCCCGAGACCCGCGGCCAACCCTCCTCCCGCTAGCAACACATGTGCCGCGGGCGGAGATCCGCCCGCCGTCCCGAACGGCCGGCGTTCATGAACCGTGGCCTGTCCTCCTCCCGGCGGCAACAGGAGCCGGAGGTGTGACACCTGGATCTAAGACAGGACCAAGGACTCAATGAAGCATGGATTTAGTAGTAGTGCATACTGCCATAGAAATCTTATACTGCCAACCAGCAAGTGTCTTTTGAGAAAGGGTCTTCATTGCAGCAAGATACTTTGTCAAGGGCTTTCAATGTTTTTACCAGCTGCAGAGTCAAGATGCACACATTACAAGATCACACACATCAATGTACACCTTTGGGAAACAAATGCAAAATATGCAAATGAAACCCAATGTGGCTCACCTGTAACATAAGACAGGAAATAAAAAATTAAAAACAAGAAAATGGCATTCCAACATTATAAAAGCGAAGGATTAGCAGCAGCATTTATATAGTACAAATATGCCAACAAAGGCGATTAAAATGGCAAAATTGGAAAATGAGAAACTGATTGCTAAGGAGAGTAATTCCAAACTGTATGTAAATGCAAAAAGGTAAAAACAGAAACGTTTGGCTCTTTGCTATCGGAAATTAAAAATTTGGTTAGAAACCAGATATTTTTAATATTTTTTTTCTTCTGTTTACACCAAGGAAGAACTGATGACTGATCCCATGCTGGCTGATTTTACGAAACCGTTGCAACAAAAATGGGATTGGCTAACACAGGAAAAATACACTGTTCAGGTAGACAAGGCTCCAGGGACAGATGGTATTCACCCAAGGGTTCTTAAGGAGCTAAACTTAATTCTGACCAGACCATTTTTGGGGGATTCCTTTAATTCAGGTATAGTGTCAATAGACTGGCATAAGGCAGATGTGGTGCCCATATTTAAAAAGGGATCAACATCTCAGCCAGGCAATTACAGGGCAGTGAGCTTGGCATCTGTAGTGGAGAAATTATTTGTAGTGTAGTGGGTTGCTAAAGGCATACATTGAAGAATGCATCTAGGAGTGGCAGTAGATGTGATCTATTTGGACTTTGTTAAGGCATTTGATACAGTTCCACACTAAAGGTTACTGTAGAAATTGTCAGAAATAGGCTTAGGGGCTAATGTATCTACTTGGATTGGAAATTGGCAAAGAGTTGTTATAAATGGAAAACTGGACCAATTAATTAAGCGGAGTACCTCAGGGGTCTGTCCTGAATATGCGGTGCAATTCTAGATACCGGTTCTTAAAATTTACATCATGGAACTAAAAAAGGTGTAAGGGCATTTGAAGATTCAAGGTATGATGAGAGACTAAAAAAGTTGCATCTATATACTCACTTTAGGGCCAATATAACAAGCTCTCCAGTGACCTGTTCATTAACAGAAATACGCAAAAAAACAAAACAGAGATCATCCTCTGAGACTGGAAGAGTAAAGATTTTATACACAACAAATGAACGGAATTCTTTTCAATAAGGTTAATAAAGGTATGGAATTATTTGCCAAGAGAGTTGATCCTATCACATGCAATGGGTCCCTTCAAAAAGAGTCTGGATGTTATTTTGGAAAAGTAGAACATACAGGGCTATAAGTTATAGAATATAACATATTCTAGAGCGTCAGATTGCCTTTGGGAGTCAGGAAGAAATTTATGTCCCCTTCAGCATGATATTTTGGACAAAGCTATGCTTCCAAGTGTGGGGAAGGCCCTTTTCTATTCCAGAATGACTGTGTCCCAGTACACAAAGCAAGGTCCATAAAGACATGGTTGGATGAGTTATTTTGTGGAAGAACTTGACTTGCCGCATAGAGTCCTGACCTCAACTTCAACGAACACCATTGGGATGAATTGGAACAGAGATTACAAGCCAACATCAGTGCCTGACCTCACAAATGCTCTACTGGATGAATGGGCACAAATTCCAACAGAAACACTCCAAACTCTTGTGGATTTTTTTTCCAAGAAGAGTGGATAGCTGCAAAGAGGGACCAACTACATATTAATGTCTATGCATTTAGAATGCAACATCATAAAAGCTACTGTTGGTGTAATGGTCAGGTGTCCTGATTTTGTCCATATAGTGTAGCTTAATCGGCGGGGTTGCCTTTTTTGTATTAAAAGCAGGAAGGATAGATAGAAGCGTTAAACTTGATGTACTTATGTAAATCACTATGTAGTTAGTAACTGTGTTACTAACATGCAACACTATAAAGATATTAATAAACGTCCCACAAAAGCATAAACAGGTAAACAGAAGCGGGCACCTTATGGTCAAGGGGGCAAGTAATGCTGTCATTACTAACACACACACATACACACACTAATATACATACACTCATTCTTTGACACACACTTAACTTGTCTGGAGCCTGCCTTCAGAACTGCTCCACACTATTATTAGTGTGGGGTCGCATAACACCATGTGGGCTCACTGCACTCCCATCTACACAAGTAGGTATGCCCATGCTGCATTGGATCAGCCAAAGAGGGGGGTTGCCACCCTGTCTCTGGGACAGCCCCCCTGCAAAACAATATTCTATATTTCTATTTCATTTTTACTTTTCAACCTTTTTATAGTTTCTCACCAACCTTCCTTTTGAAGAATTAGACAGTATACAGATATTTGTATTGCAGAAAAATATGTTTATTTTGTTGCTCGTTGGAATAGTAACCTCTTTTTATGCTCTGTGCCCTGGATCTATGGATATGTGTACATAAAAAATGTTGATAGCTTAACAAACTTTGTATATTTAATCCGTGTTTTGTTTTATTAAGGAGTAGAAACCTCTATTAGTTTAGCTCTGTTTATGATACTATTTCTGAAAGAGGACCAGCAGTTCAATATAAATCTCTACACCAAACAACATTCTTGATTATGATATGCAATATTAATCTTTTGTTCAATGTTATATTCTAAAAATAATTAACCTCAGTATACAGTTATTTATTCAGTTGCTAGCATCCTTTTCTAAAGATGAGAAAGTTTAAAGTTCCAGATAGTTGTGTTTAAATATGCTGCATAAATATTATATTTATAAAATGTTTAAGACATGGTGGAATGCCTTGTAAACTAAAGTATGTATTCACACATGCACGAGACTGACGGAACAACCCATGAAACAAACATGCTTGATTTCTTTAGGCAATGAAGCATCTATTCACCTCTTTAATGATTGTTGTGTCAATGGTCAAGGCCACATGCTCAATCTTTAAGGTCTTGTAAAAGTTAATCTATGTTAATTATTAAAGTGGAAATGGTGATAACGTTTTCTACTGATAGATTGCTAGTGGATAAATGGGTACCTCGAGTTGCACTTTAAAGACTTAAGAACTTGACATGCTATAGAAACAACTTTTCCAGAAAGTCACTGTTGGACATCAGGGTAAGATGTTGAAGGAAAACAAATGTTTCACTCATTACATACACTTTAGTTTACTGTATGTAAATATACTTTATGTCTAAATAAGAGAAAGTACTAAATCTTTTTTAACTTTGGAAAGTTATTGTGATATATTCATAGATTTTTTCAAGATTGCACATTTCATATTTATTACAAATGCGCAGAGGTCTGAGATAAATGTTTGATATAATGTAGGTTTCATGTTTATATGTTCTTGTTATATGTTGTGTCTTTTTTTGTTTTTGCTGCCGTGACTTAATACATTTTTTTATAATTGATATTGGGCTTGCTGTGGTTCTTGTCCAAATCAGTGCTAACATTTTCTGTTGTGTTTAAATATGCTGCATAAATATACATATGTAAATAAATCGCAGGATGGACCCAGCTGTTTTGAAACATCACTTGTTTAATTATTGCTTTTACTAAATGCCTTCACATAATGCTTTCGCTAGAGACATTTTTATCTAGAGTCAATAGGGCACTGAAAGTTTCTGGATTTATGAAGGAAACACTAAGGGAAATAGCTACTGAAATGTACATTGACACTAATGATGGCATGATCAGATGATTGAGTAGCATATTAATATGTAACTTTTATGACTGCATCAAAGAAACAAACACTTTACTGTCTGGTTGTCTAGAGCTAATGTATAGAAAAAAGAGGAATGGAGGCTTATACAAAAGAAGAACCGGGACATAGATTTAGGGATTCCAGATCATTAAAATATATAAAAGCAAAACACTTGTCATTTACTTTGTCTGCCTTTCTTACGTATTCAAGGTTTTTAAATTTTTAAAAGCTCACATCTTTTAAATAATAAGTAGTTTCAAACTGTTAATATAAACGGAATGCAGGGATCCAAGATCCCTTGTTATTTATTTACTTTTTATTATTTTCATTTCTCTAAATGATGCCAAAATGTATGAATTTCAGTTAAACCTTGTCCGCTACACATCGAGGTACATCCCTGTTATGTTACATCAATTTAATCAGCAACATCATGTTCTATTTTGAAACATACAGGTTCTAATTGTTACGAACAAAGAAATCCTCAATAAATAATGGGACCAATCGAGGCTGTTGGGAATCAATATGTGGTGTCCAGACGTATCTATTCAGAAGATTCTTTCAAAGACGACCACGCAAAGCTGCACAGATATCATAAAACTTTTTTTGATCATCTCCGTCTTTACTTCAGGTAAATAATACCCCTACTTGAGTTATTGTGATTCGAAGTACTGCATATGGAAATAGCAGTTGAACAGCTGAAATTAATTAATAATTAATTAGGTTCCATTTTTCCTAAGGTCAATGGCCCCTTCACAAATAGATTTAATATGTGTCCTATCATCATGAATTTGTTGGGATAATTCATTTTGTATGTATGATTGTACTTTGTATAATTGTACAGTTCATTATGTTCTGTTGCCAATATTTGTGTATCTAAGGTATATTTATAATTATTATATAATCAGTTGTTTTTGTGTATAGATGTGATGTTTAATTTGTAGTTACGAGTGTAAGCATTCAAAAATAATTAATAACCAATTGACAATAAAGTAATCCTATATGATCCTATGTGACCATATCAGTTCTTCCCCATCAAAACAACTACCTGTGCTTTTGCCTTAGATTTAGGAGGGCTGGCTCATTTTAACTTGGGGGCAAGTAAAGTACATTTCCCCAGTTCTTGCCCCCACCAATACAAATCAACTTGACTTGCATGTAGATTGTCTTTTAAGCTTCCGCCTCGTAGACCATGTCTGATTTGGATGGATTCCGTTAAGGAATTTGGGTGCACCCATGGGATAATTGCCCCCATTGCAAGCCACCCCCTGCATATATCTGTCCCTTACAAATGCAAAGAGTTTCACAATACGCAGAGAAGAGCAAAACAGCAATATTTTACGGATTTGCAAATCTGCACATTTGGATTTTATGGATTTATGATTATCCTTTTACACTCCTTGTTTTTTTCCATGAGTTATTTGTAATATCATGTAATTGGTCTTTTTTTTATTTTGAATCTTTCTTGTGTTTTATGTCCTTGTTATTATATGGTATGCCTCCAAACCTGACAATTTAAGATGGCAAATGGCTGTGGGTGCTGCAATACAAATTTGCTGAAGCTTACCTGACTATGCTCAGCATTAACCTAAAGGGGGGGTTTTATTCTTGCCTACATTGACACAAGTAGGTCTTGTAATGATGATTCAAATTCCATTGGTTATTAGCTAAGACATTCATAGGACCAACTTGGTTTTTGTCCTATTTGCCTTAGTTTAATCAGTGCTGGTAGACATATGGTATTATATAGGCCGAATGTATATTATTGCATAAAAACAGGTTATTTGCTTTGTTTTATTTTAGTTGTTCAGCAGAGAAGGCAAAGAAAATTGCCCTGACATTTTTTCCCATCGCTTCATGGCTTCCCATGTATCAAATAAAAGAATGGCTATTCGGTGATATTGTTTCTGGGATCAGCACCGGCCTTGTAGCAGTTTTGCAGGGTAAATCATTGCTTATAACACAAAACTAGTTGTAGCATAACCATTATTTTGTTATGTTGTTTTTATTTTCACTTGAAAAAGGCAGGTTAAATATATCAGAATCTTCAGAGTCAATCCACTCCAGGTTTTTGTGAAGGGATGAGTCCTTAAGGCCTTAATTTAAAATGTTAAAAGAAGTTTAAATGTCTGGCTACCATTATGTGGCATATTTACCAAAAAAGCAGTGAGTGCTTTTGAAACATATGTCAAGCATTCCCTGAAAAATAAATAATGAGGAAAATTTTACATGATTAAACAACTATTTCTTGAACGGGTTCGGGTGTTAAACGGTACAAGGAATTATGTTTCTTATGCAACATTTGTTATAAAAGGATTTTATTCATCAAAGTAGGTGGAACAGTACCTTTAATGTTAGGTTTATATAGACACACAAAAAGCACTAACTAAATAAAAATACATTGTGTTATTTATTTTACAGTTGAGCATTTTAATTAGGTTTACAAAAGCCTGTGTATGATGTGAGTGTGACGTTTAAATTTTATATTTCTACAATAAATGATGACACTCTTATTTGATGACACAAATGATTCTGAATGATTATTCAATACATAGCTCTAACAGTTAAAGATCACTTTTTTATTATTATTAAATATTAAACATATATTCAGAGATAATAACTCAAACACTGCAATTTTTCTTTTCGTAGGTCTGGCATTTGCGCTCCTAGTAAATGTTACTCCTGGGTATGGACTTTATGCAGCTTTTTTCCCAGTCATTATTTATTTTTTCTTTGGCACATCTAAGCATATATCAGTAGGTAAGTTTTCTCCTTCTACACAACACACATAAGGTTCACCTTCCCAAAAGTTTCTCTTGATGTAACATTATAGTAAAATAAGGGACACAAACTATTTTATATTAATGAACCGTGTCATATCATGGAACTGCAGATAACTTTCCAAAAACACTATGACTGAGTTAAATAATTAAAACAGGCTCTACAAATTGTATCAATTCGTATTGTTCATAAGAATAAAGAAACTTTACTTGCATTGTAGGATATTTTCATCTTTAGAGTTCTCACACTGTGTAAAAGAATCTACATAAATATTAGACTTGTGCATTCGTCTTCGGGCGAACATGAAAACGATCACGAAGAGTGCGTTTTCGTGTTCGTTCCGAAGACACGCCGAAGAGAAGACAGCGGCGGTAAAACGTAGGCGAAGACGAAGACACACACCACAGAGATCTTCGTGATCGTCTTCGTCTTTGTCTACCATTCTCCCCCCCCTTCTAACTTACCTTGGCATCGCGGCATCCCGGCAGTTCCTGGAAGCGGAAATCCACAGGTTCGCCATCACGGGTTATAGGGCAGTGCGAATGAGTCTATTCGTCGCCTACAGGGACCTCCTGGAAGACCCTGCAGGTGACCAATAGGCTCATCCCACTGGTCTCCCTCCCTGTTCAATTAGTTAAATGTCCGTACGAGCGACTTTATTGGTCGCTTGTACGGACATTTAACTAATTGAACAGGGAGGAAGACCAGTGGGATGTGCCGCGTAAGTTGCAGCATTGGGGTTTTAAAAGTCTGCACGAGCGACTCTGTTGGTCGCTCGTACAGACTTTTAAAACCCCAATGCTGCAACTTACCCGGCACATCCCACTGGCCTCCCTCCCTGTTCAATTAGTTAAATGTCCGTACAAGCGACCATTTAACTAATTTAACAGGGAGGGAGACCAGTGGGATGTGCCGGGTAAGTTACGGCACCAGGAGTTAACAGTCTGTACCAGCGACCCTATTGGTCGCCAGCAGGGGGCTCGTCTGCCATCAACCAATGGCAGACGAGCCCCCTGCTGACGACCAATAGAGTTGCTCATACGTACATTTAAACTCCTGGCGCCAGAGCTGCGTTAACCCCGTATTAACCCCTTAACCGGGGAAACAAAGAAAAACCGAACACGAAGAATGTATTCCGCGAATATTCGCCCGTTCCCGTCTTCTCTTCGGGCGAATATTCGCGGAATACGAGGATTTTTTTCCCCCCAAAGACGAGCACAAAGACGAACACGAAGAGCCCCCTGGTGCCCAAGTCTAATAAATATCATGTTGTGTAAAGATTATTTTGTATCATTCTTCTGTATGGGTCAAGTAGGATTCTCATGATTTTCATGTATATCTTTTTTTTCAGGCCCCTTTCCTGTGTTAAGTTTAATGGTTGGTACTGCTGTTCTCAGGTTAGCTCCTGGCGACCCTACAAATAATAGTACAGAGGCAATAACAGCATTAAATAACGAGCGAGTTGCCATAGCGGCATCTGTTACTGTGCTTGCCGGAATCTTCCAGGTCAGTTTCTAAAAAAAAGATATTGGCGATCATTGTTGCTTATTGTACCCTAATGTTCTTGTGTATTCTCACCAGACACAAAGCTCTCAAAGTTAAGTTTATTGCAAAATACGTTTAATTATGACATGCCAATCAATGCGATGTGCTGTTGCGGCACACAATGGCAATGAAAACTAAGGACAGCTTTGTTTCTTATTGTCTCCTAGTTGGCCCTGGGGCTCCTACAAGTTGGATTTATAGTGATCTATTTATCAGACTCTTTGATTAGTGGTTTTACAACAGCAGCTGCCATTCATGTTTTAATATCTCAGCTGAAATTTATCCTCGGGCTATCAATTGATGCATATAGTGGACCCTTGTCCTTGTTTTATGTAAGTATATTTATTGATTATTATTATTATCTTTCATTTATATAGCTACAACAATTTATGCAGCGCTTCATACAATACATATATATTCAAGCGGTATGAAAAGATTAGAATTGACAGACTAAGACAAACCGATACATTAGGCGGAGAGGGCCCTGCTCGCAAGCTTACAATCTTGAGATATATTTGCACTGTCTTCTAAATAATATACTTTTTCCCCTGCACCTAGTAATAATTACATTATGTGTCAGTGATTCTGTCATCGCTGACATAATGTAGTTATGAAATTCAAGCATGCAATATAGTATAATAAAAAAATAAATCATTTATTATATAAGCCTGGGCACATTTTATAGCTACTTCTCGTCTACTTCACGATAGATGAATGCATACAAGTAAACACTCTGGCTTCTGTTACAGTCATGAGCTTTACCATTAGCAGGAAGCTGTCCTTTCACAGTGCAGCAGCTACTCTATGATTGGTTGATTGGATTAAGGCCTGCCGAGTGTGACTGATATTTCCCATGGTTAAAATGATATAGAAATTATTATGTAAGTAGAAACATACATAATAATTGGTAAGACTGGGACAAAAATAGTATCAATTAAACATATAATATAACAGTGTCATACTATATTAAATCTCCCATACATTTCTGAAAACTATTGAAAGTTTCACTTTACTGTGGACGGTACTGTTGTAACATTTCATGATTGCCTTTTTATTTATTTTTTATCTTTGACTTTTTCTTTGAACCTAAGCACTTAACCAGAAAATCAGTTAACTTATTGACTTTTTTAACCAGAGCATCAGTTAACTTATTGATTTTCAAGTTTATAAATATTTTTTTTGGTTTTACAGACTTTAAGAGATATTTTTACAAATATTACGGAAACAAACATTGCTGATCTTGTTACGTCGATAATCATTATGGTTGTAGTGTTTGCTGTAAAAGAAATCAATGACCATTTTAAAGCAAAGATACCTGTACCAATCCCTATTGAAGTTATAATGGTAAGTAATCAATTAATTCAATCAAATTATAAATACTTTTAATAATGCAGCAGCTTCAATTTGCCATTACAACATGTAGCAACGTCTGTAAAAACAATATAAGCAAATATTCTTAGTACTGCCTTTTTGTTGCATGAAGTAGATTGTACCCTATTACATTGGTTTTTTTTTACTCTAGCAAACAAAATCCACAAGATAACTGTCAAAATAAGGCAAGAAGAACGATAAAGTGTAATATAAACATTTTCATTGATGCATAATTATAAGAATAATTAACATGTTTCATATTAATTAAGCCTACCCTGGGAAGTAGCCATGTATGCGCCCACCGCAACAATTTGAACCCACATGTTTCACACATATACTGTATGTCCTATATTTCTGTAACTAACAGTACAGTTTACTTTTCTTGCACTTTGGATGTGTCACTCGGTGGGCTAAATGACAGATATTTGTATATTTACAATTTAGAACTATTACTCAAAATAGTAATTTATCTCTCCTTATTCCCTAGACTGTCATAGCAACTGGAGTTTCATATGCTTTTAACTTCCAAAATAAATACGGTGTTGACATTGTTGGGACACTAGAAAAAGGGTAAGAATATATTTTGTAATTTACAATCCACCTCTTTATTTGGTTATACTAATTGTAAGACACATACATATACAGAACCACAAACAGAAACAAAGCTTTAATAGTCATATGTAATAGTTAACTGTAGCCTTTATTCCATTACATTGCCAGAATACAAAATTACTAATATATATATATATATATATATATATATAATATATTTTCCATGCTGCTGATCACCACATATATTATAATTTATTTATTAAGCACCAACAAATTACGCAGCACTGTACAATTTAAATGGGGCAGTTAAATTATTATTAACATTAGTACACACAGACACATCAGGTGATAAGAACCCTGCCTGTGAGCTTGCCATCTAGCCTAATGGTACTTTTCTACAAAGTTCCAGTTCCGTGGTGAAAAGAGGGAGTAGTGGCTCTATTGTAGCCGTTATTAGGGTGGTTTCAGCAGCATGAAAAGAGGATATATAAATAAAATAAAATGTATAGTGTTGCCCTGCTGTATGTGGGCTGTATAGCTGAGTAACTAATTCCCTTCTCTGAGTTTATACATCCATACTGCGGAAGAGCATTTTCTATGTGCTGCTCAACAACATGTATGATATATGTGTCCGGGAGAAAAATGGCTGATGTGGTACCTATTTTATATATAGAATGCTGCCACTGTGCCTTTTAGACATCTAGCTTTTTATATTCCATCCTTGATACATCCAATTTAATAAATAAATATATTTTTGAGACTATTAATATTTATTCCAACACATTGTATAACCAAGTATCATAGACAGTTCTAGATTTTTCCATATAGTTCTATCTAATATTTGAAGTACCCTGGCATATTTTTACAGTATGTCTATAGCTCAAGTCTGATAACATGTCTCTGTTGCTGGTTCTATCAATCACTAGCCACCCATACTTCTCTGTGTGACATAGTTCACTCTTGTTTGTACAGATTTCAGCCTCCAGCAGCACCAAGATTATCAGTATTTCAGGAATGTATAGCTGATGGATTCTCCATTGGAATCGTAGGATTTGCTATCGGGTTTTCTGTAGCAAAAGTTTATTCTATAAAACATGACTATGTTATTGACGGCAATCAGGTAAGTTAATAGGCTTTGTACAAGAGCTATAGGTCAGTTTTAGTATAGGCCGATAACAAAGAGTCCAATGATATGATCAATGATTCCTATGAGCCACTTTCAAAACTCTAAAAGTTTTAAAAAGTTGACAGATCAATAGCAGTAGTGATTAATCGGGAATGTACCTCAAGGGCATGATAGGCCTAATGCTGAATACCACTCTTGTAGAATGGTATGTTTAAATGGATTCTAGCAATATTTAGAGATATTTTTTGTGGATGTCATTACATCATTTTGTATGTGATATTTAATTTGAATTATTTGGCTCATAAACTCAGATAAATATTTATAGATGAGCCACTTTATATGCAAACCTTTTTCTTCACATATTGACACAAAATCATGTAAAGATTGCCCTAGTGTGTGAGCATTTGTCTTTTGTCTGGATATGTTAGTATGTGTGTGTCCTGGTATGTTTGTGAGTGGGTATTTTAGTGTGTGAACATATGTATTTGGTGATGTTAGTATGTGTGTGTGACTGGTTGCATTAGTTTAATTACCTGTGTATGTTAGTGTTAAGTGTCTGTGTGTATTAGTGCAGAGTGTCTAGTTCTGTTGGTGTCAGTGTTTGGGTGTGTGTTAATGTGAGTGCCCCTCCCCACGTTAGGCTTTGGATCCCCCATTGATGCTTGCAACATCTCTGTGAACCCCTGTGAACCCTCTGTGACAAGGGACAGGTCTGTCCTTCAATTTCAAGACTGACCTTGCCGGTCTGGAGCACAATGTCACAATGCATGTAATAGGCTAGGTTTCCATTTGGGTATTTTTTGCAAATAATAATAATAACGCCAATTCAGCCACACTGCGTTTTATTAGTGAAAGACGCTGCGGCCAGATGTTAGCTGTTCTTCAATAGGAAATCACACAATGCCATATCCACTTGGCGTTTTTTTGGGGCTCTGTGGCAGTTTTTTAAGATCGCAGCATGTTGACACTCTGGCGTTTTTTGCAAGGAAATCTTGGCGTTTTTCTCCAACAGAAGTCTATGAGAGAGAAAAAAAAACGCCATGAAAACGCCATGTGGGTTTTGCCGTTGCGTTTTTTTATGGCGTTTTTTTTTCACAGTTACAAAAAAGGGGCAGGACCCAGGAAGAGGAAGAGCTGCCATTTTCCAGTATTGTGGTAAAACTTTTATCTGCTTGTACACTGTGTGCTGTCTCTGTGTAATTTATTAGCAGCATGGCACCCAGAATTGTCTTTGATCTGTCCAAGCTTAGTCAACTAGTGAGTATCCCTTGCAATTTGCACCATCATTTGGGGCCAATCTTCCTAGAGGAGCAGACATTCGGAATAAAGCATGCCTTACAAACCACAGAAAAGAGACAAAAGGGTCCGCCAGGGTGTGTTTAAGTAGAACTCTACCAAGGAAATGACATCAGGAGGGGGCAGATACTTGACATTTATCCTAATGCCTTTTAGCTGGGTGAAAATTCTATCTTGTAAAGGCTGGCAAAACTGCCTAAGGTCAAAAAAGCAATTTCCACAGAAAGGCTAAAACGCCAGAAAAACGCCAAAACGTTTTCCATCAAGAAAATAACGCAGGAAAAAAACCCAAGTGGAAACCTAGCCATACAAAGATGTTACACAGGACACTCCCTGATTCATTCTGAATAATGTCTTGCAGGAACTAGTGGCTTTTGGACTAAGCAACATATTTGGAGGTTGCTTTAAAGGTTTTGCTGCAAGTACATCATTGTCAAGGTCAGCTGTCCAGGAGAGCACAGGAGGAAAAACTCAGGTAATAAGTCATTACATTATAAATGAATTTATTTACAAAGCCCCAAAAGGTTTCATAGTTCTATTGCAATTATGGCAGAATACAAAATTAACAATATACAAATTAATAATACTATGAACTAAAATTAGACAAACGGTTAAAGAATGGCTTAAAGATAAGGCTTTGATCTAGCTAGCGTGCAGTCTATTATGTTATAAATGACCTGCCTATATGTCAATAAACATTCCTTTAAAGTGATGAAGGTAAAGAAAGAGTAAGAAAACAATACCATTAACCTTTATATAAAGAGCAGTTTATCCATACGACTTACATATCAGTGGAGACGCTGCTAAAAAGTCAATATTCTTCTAAATGAAAGCAGATAAGTAAAAACTGTAAAGAGCTGATTGCCACTTGAGGTGCTTAGTGAGGAGGCACTGGCTGAGGTCAGGACTGCTGTCTTCTGTGGCATTAGACTTCTGCTGTAGATGAAACATCAGACTACATATATATAAGGGCTCATATATAGAAATATATATATATATATATATATATATATATATATAGTACCTGAAAGCCAAGGTAAGTATCCAATTGAGGAGGCATAAGATCAATCAGGGTCAGAGACAATGTAAAAGCCTGAATCGATAACCAAGGGTCAAAATCAGAGAATAAGCAATGCAATCAAATTCCACGTCCACAGAATCAACAAACCAGGCTAGGAACTGCAATTCTCTAGCAAAGAGGTTGGGAGCATGCCCAGGTTATATAGGCGACTGGGAGAATGAGAGACACATGTGACAGGAGCATATGTCCATGGAGAGGCAGAGAGTCCAGCAACCGAAAAGCCATTTGGTGGCATAAAGGTTAGGTGTTATACCTAACATATGCAAGGTTTGTTTTCTTGAAACTTCCATGGCTCCTAAAAGGATATTTAAGTTTAAAACCAAGAACTAGTAGCAATCTTAGCTGTCTTCTACCAAACAAAACTGGGAAGTTAGAAGTATTGGCAAGTCATGAAAAATATGATCTAATTAGTATCACAGAAACATGGTGGAACTTACAAGACAGTAAGTTTAAATGAGAGCCAGGCAAAATACAAAAGGGTTACGGCATGTCTGGGAATGCTGGTGATATTAATAAACTATATTAGTATTTAGTTAAAACTGAAATTTATAAAAAAAATTGTAAAATATGTTTATTTTTACAGGTTGCTGGTCTCTTATCAGCTATAATTGTTATGATTGTCACTTTGGCTATAGGATTTCTACTTGAACCTCTACAAAAGGTACTAATTTATTTCAGCTTTACAGTGAGGGATCCCTATTAACACCGATCAACCATAACTTTATGACCAACTGCCTAATATTGTGTAGGCCCCCTTTGGACGCAAAAACAGCCCTGACCCGTCAAGGGCATGGACTCCACTAGAACTCTTAATGTGTGCTATGGTTTCTGTCACCAAGGTGTTAGCAGCAGATCCATTAAGTCCTGTAAGTTGGGAGGTGGGGCCTCCATGGATGCATACACACCTGGCCATCCACGTTATGTAAAAGAAAACATGATTCATCACACCAGGGCCACCCTTTTCCATTGCTCAGTCATCTAGTGCTTATGCTTGCGTGCCCACTCTAGGCACTTTTGGCAGTAAAGAGGGGTCACGGTGACTGATCTGCGGCTACGCAGCCCCATACGCAATGTACTTTGATGTACTGAGTGTTCTGATACCTTTCTATCAGAACCAGCATTAACTTTTGCAGCAATTTCAGCTATAGTTGCTCATCTGTTGGATTTGACCACAGGGGCCAGCCTTTGCCCTCCACGTGCATCAATGATCCTTGTAGGCCCTGTAACCTTTGCATTGCTTTTCCTTCCTTGGACCATTTTTTATAGGTACTGACCACTGCAGACCAGGAACACCAAACAAGAGCTGCAGTTTTGGAGATGACCCAGTCATCTAGCCATCACAATTTGGCCCTTAACAAAGTCGCTCAGATCCTTACACTTGCATTTTTCATGCTTCTAACACATCAACTTTGAGGACGAAATGTTCACTTTCTGCTTAATATATCCCACCATACCTGGGAACTCTCTGGGTTTGACCCGGAGATCTCTGGGTGAAGCACCACTTCTCTGATTCTCTGGGTCAAGACCCGAATCCTCTGGTTCGCCCATTTTGCCTTTAAATGGGGGTGTTTCCCGATGCCAGCCGGACCGCCCACTGATGGCACAGGACCGCCCCGCTGACATCAGTGGGCAGTCGTGGCCGCATCCCACAAGGGAAGGCTCCGGGTAGCCGTAGTGAAGAAGTTCCCAGGTATATATCCCACCCACTAACAGGTGCAATGATAACAAGATTTTCTGTATTATTCACTTCACCTATCAGTGGTCAGAATGTTATGGCTGATTGGTGTATGTACAGAGTATAATTAGACCTTACAGTACAACCATAAATGTTGTAAGAAAAAACATGTTCCAAAAATGCCTTAGTTATTCTATCTTTGCACGCTATAAAAACTGACTCAAATGGTAAAAAAGCCAGAGTGTATTCCAAAACATTCCTACAAAATAACATTGTGTAGGTATATCAATACATGGGAACTTTAAAGTGTAGTCTATTCTACTCTGGGAGTTGATTAGCCACATAAGGGATTGAGTTAGTCACGCATATGGACTAGGCTAGCCTCAGAGGGACTCGGGCTTGAATTAAGCCGGAAGCAGGCAAATGCCACTCCCCTTTACAGAGAAAGTATTGACTCAGGTCATTCCCAGAGAGTTCCCAGGTATGTGTAAAGCCCTTGCATAACCATAAACTGAGTCACATACAAGGCTCAGGACACACAATTTCCTACCAAGCGGCAGAGAAAGTAGAGCATAATATAAGCAAGCAAAAATAAACTGTTTATTAAACATACAATATAACTTTCTTTTCTTCTTCATTTAGTCTGTTCTGGCAGCGTTAGTCGTTATCAATTTGAAAGGAATGCTAATGCAGTTTAATGAAATTCCAAACTTATTCCGGAAAGATAAATATGATTGCGTAAGTAAAGCTATACATTTTTATACTTTAGACTATGGTTGTATGTGGTTACAAGAGTTTATTATAGTAATTTGAGAAATGCACTAGACAGTAGACACCTCACCAAAGAGTACATTATGTCATTCTGGTATGGGAGAGCTGACTTATAAGATCTCCAGTGACAAGATGTCATTTTTTAAACATAATCATATAAGCTCTTGTAAGCACTTCTCTTACAACTAGATTACAAATTCCATTAAATTCTGAAGAAAGAGCCACCGGTCCTCACAGATGCCTGCAAGAACCCAGAAAAAGAAGAGGAGAAAGCTTTTCAGCTTGTTGCCCTTACAACATTGCTCTGGTTCACCTTGTTCCACTTCTGACATTATATCTGAAGCCTTTGGACACATTAGCAAAAAGCATCTATTCTTTGTACTGCAAGAACACTGCTGCATTTTTATAAGGACAGATAATGTTATATGTTTTTAATATTCTTTACGAATTTTGGATCTCCACACACATACTGTTCCTAAAACATATTAAAAGAACAATCGTTTTGCCCTACTGGGTTGAGACAAATATATTATATTGATGTGCTTGTTTTATACAGCGTGCTGTGGGATGTTAAGCCTGTACTTATGTGACCTTCGGTTAAACTAATTTTCTTTACTGGTGTTTTCAAAAAGCTGCGGCATCATAAACGGTACAATGTCCAATGACCATGAACAACATTATACGTTTCATTCAAATGTAAAATGATGTACTTAACTTGGAACTCTTTAGCTGTTTGCCAAAAAAAAAAAAAACTCCTGGTTAACGTAATAATGTCCTGTTGTTTTGCAGAGCGAGTTCACAAAAGACCAAAGTACCATCATAATTATAGCAATAAAAAGGGAGTTTACACAGTTTCTTAATCTCTCAATTACCCTTTCCAGATAATTTAGATAGTAAATTCAGTAAAATTAATACAAGCACATGCGCTCATTACAACATTTACTGTCAGAAGTCCTACAATGGCAGTAGCTCACCAATATAATCATATATAAATATGATATGGATTATTACAGTAATTGTGAACTTTGATTAAAGGGGCATTTTATACCCCATCCCTGGGTTTACATTTTAAACAGACTGTTTATTTTAACGAAAGATTATTTCTGAAAACAATTATGTCCCAAATCCTTAATTTTATAATTCAGTGTATGCAATGAACCAAGGCAATGGTGGTTGTAGATTAATTTAAGCAATGTGCATGTTAGAAACAGACATTGGAATCACGTGTACCACAGAAGCAGCCATCTTAACATGTTATTGCTCAGCTGTTAATTGGTTCAGGCAGCTTTCTAAGTTGAAGTGAAGTTTAGTTAATAAGAAATCGATGAGAACAGGAAACCAATTAGGTGTGTTAGTTGTTACTTTTATAACAAATAAAATTAAAATTTTACTTTTATTGAAACTTAAACTTATAAAATAATAAAACAAAAAATAGAAGGATAGAACCACCAAGTTAAAAATGAGGCAGAGACGAGGGCAATAAAAGTGGGAATGGGGATTAGCCACTTGCTATCCTCATCCCTCACCCTGCCTACCTAAAAGCAGATAGCTACTACAAAGACTCTATCGAACATTGTAGTGAGGCATACTTCAGCTATAGCTATACTTAGCTATAGTGTAGAGCCTCTTTACTAGCAAGTAGAAAAACCAAAAATTTCACCATCTTCATCAGGGTTTTGGTCCCCCCATTTTAAATGATTTAATACATGTTACATGTTATAGTTATTTTTGAGGATCCAATGCCAACTCCTGGACACATTGGGAGGCCTTTTCTGGGTCTCAGATTCCATGAAATAAACTAGATGCTTAAATATTAACAATGCAATTTCACTGATTGAAAGAAATAACACACATGTTTTATAAAATAAATTTAGTTATGCCAAAAAGCTCTAAAAGCAACAGTTCCTCTGTGAGGTGTGTGTTCACGAAAATGTGTTTAAAATAAGATAAGTGTAATGCCCCGTGAACGCGCAGTTAAACCTATTACTTTCCATTGGATTACATGTCTTTAACAATGCAAGGTTTAGGCTCAACTCATCCTTTCTTCCAGCAGAAGCACACACGGTCAGGCCATTATGATAAATGGGTAAATGCTTAGTTCACCTGTAGATTTCTAGTTTAGTGAATGCCCCCCATCAGTATATTAATTTAGCCCTAAAAGGTAAAACTGTGTTTTGGCTACAAGTGACAAGTATGGATGCTTTAGTATTCATTTTTAGCTTTAAATCTTGAATTGATTGCTCATAATTTGTTCCTTTTGACATTCACAGGTAGTGTGGGTGGTTACATTTTTGGCTGCTGTTTTACTTGGCCTTGATCTTGGATTGGCTGCAGGAGTGGGATTTGAACTGCTAACTGTGGTGTTTCGTACTCAATTGTAAGTACTGTGCATTGTGAATCTGACTATATTTCTGTAAATACTTGTTGAAGGTTAAAAAAAATGAAAACACAGGAAATTACTTAATTTCATCTTGTGTTACGATGCTCTTGTCGGGTTATGTAAAGTCATGCTTTACAAAGTCAATTCAATATATCGCACTTCTGATCCTTACCCTAGTCATGTACACTGCAATATCACAGAGATTGTTCATCTTTTTTTGTACTGTTTTACGAAGGTTGATAAATTTGTCCGAAGATTACTCCACAATCTGTTCTTTTATGCATATCTGCGACAGCTGCATAAAAGCAATAACTAAGTATTACTAAGGTCATCTCAGTCACATCACATGGATGTAGTGCAGGATTAAGACCCTCCTGGAGCCATTAGGTGTTTACATACAGACACACATATGTACACACAAAAACATCCTTACCTCTCAAGCATTTGGTTCTTCTGCTCACAACCATGTCTAGGCTAAAGTAGACTAAACACTGAAGCTCCTGCTATTGGAAATCCAAACAAATATGCTGTACTTTGTGTTTTACAGCCCCAAGTGCTCTCAGGTTGCTAATGTTGGTGGAAGCAATGTTTACAAGAACAGAAAAGACTATAACGATGTAAGTTTAGAGATTTTTGAAAGTTTATTTATTTGGACTAGTATATATATATATATATATATATATATAGATATGTCTTTACAGTTATGTTTTCTGCTCTAGATATATGAGCCAGAGGGAGTGAAAATATTCAGATGTCCATCACCCATCTTTTTTGCCAATATTGACTTTTTCAAGGATAAACTCAAAGCTGCAGTAAGTTTAACTATAGGGTGCTAATTTGTGTTTATGCGTACCCATCTTCAAAAAAAAATAAAAAATTAATAAAAAATGTTTCTTATAGGCAGGGTTCAACCCACTTAGGGTGTTACGTAAGAGGAACAAGGCTTTAAGAAAAATCAAGAAGTTGATAAGTAAAGGAGAACTTCAAATTACACCTGTAAGTATGAATGGGTTTTTTTCTTGTTACATTCTCCAATTCCGAAATCGTAACTTAATTATTCTATGACATTTCATTTTGCAGAAAGGATTGATCTGTACTTCTTACGACTATAAAGACTCCGATGATGAAGAATTAGACAACAACAGAATAGAGGAGCTGGACCAGCCTCTGAATAAAGCTGACATACCTTTTGACATAGATTGGAATGCTGATCTTCCCAATAAAATTATGGTTCCCAAAGTTGACATCCACAGTTTGATTATTGATTTTGGGGCAGTGTCATTCCTCGATATGTCTGGAATGAAGGGCCTAAAAGGGGTATGTGACCCTTAAATAAGGCATTAACAATTAGGACAATACAGTCTTTTTTTTATTTTTTTCAAGCTAATGTCTCACAAATCATTTACAGCTAGACATCTAAAGGCTTTTAAGAATGTATTTTAGCCATAAAAAAAGTTTCAGTATTTTTTAGAAGTTAATTATTCACAGACATTACTAACATGCATTGTATTATTTTGTACATTTCCTCAATAATGATTGTATTTTTTGTACTTTAATGACCTACTATGAAAATAAGGGATGAGGCAGAATAGAAAAAAATGGTGATTGGGTGGATGGGAGAGAGTTTTTTTTAAAAGAAAATATTTGCTACTGTAATGGTCTATTGTTTTATATTTTCTTTCTTAAGAATTCCTGTATGACAAAATATGCATTATATAATTGTACAATAGCATATTAGTTTCATGCATTACATATATTATCTATTATATTTGAAACTGAAATAGGCAGATTAGATGGGCCTTTACTTCTTACAGTATCTCACAAAAGTGAGTACACCCCTCACATTTTTGTAAATATCTAACAAATTAATGTTGTACTATAGTATTAGAATGATGGCCCTATGATGTTAACATGTTTTAAAATATAGGTGTATTAGCTTGATAATATTCATGGGTAGGCAAAACCGTCTTTCACCTATAAATTCTACACAACGGAAATATTTTTTTTTCTATTTCAAAATATATGTAGCTAAAATTCATGCTTCTTGCCGATCTTTTTTTTAACAGGTTTTGAAAGAATTCATAAAGATTGAAGTCGATGTTTACATAGCAGGCATGGATGGTAATATATTTTTGTATTCTTTTGATTTCTGCACTTAAGTTTGGTATTAACTAGGGAAAATATAGTGAAATGTATCCTAATGTAAAGTATGAAAACTATAATGATGTAATCAAATCATTAGTAAAATGGCATCTACTTTTGAGTCATATATGTTAGTACAAGTTATCCATGTGTCAAAACATTTTTCAAACATTTTTGCCTTACTCTTTTAAAGGTACTTAAAATTAATCAGTAGTCACATGGATATTTAAAGTGTTACTTACATCAAGGGAAATATTAATATATACATGTTTACCTATACTCAAAGGAAGGAAAATTTATATTTATCCCTCAACTTTCTAATAATTACTAAATAATAATTTAAGGTTGTGTTTCCCTTTTTGTCATTTGTAGACAATCTTCTGGATAAACTTGAACGATGTGGCTTTTTCGATGACACAATTACAACATCAATGATTTTCCTCTCTGTGCATGATGCCGTGTTACATGTGCTGGTAAAGAAGGAGCTAAATAGCTTGTCAAAATTGAAAGAAATCAAGGTAATTAGCCATTCTTATTGAATATGGTCCATGTGTGTTTCCTGATTTCAATAATAATTCTACTGTACGCCTACACAGGAGAAAGAAACGGGATTCTATGCAGATGAAAATAAGAATGGGAGTACTGGACACAAAGAATACTCTGTAAGTATGACCTGGCCGAAATCTTATTTGCTCTATTCGCTATGTTTTTAATAGGTTCCATATGATAACAGTTTTCTTAGTGATAAAACACTTTAATTAACTCTTCATTACCTTTGCTTCAGGTCATCATACAATTCAGGTTTCACTCATGTGAGGCATTTCAAGTGGATATTAAATGCAATAACAAAAAAAATATGGAAGCTTGATGAAAAATGATGTTCTAGATTACATTACAGACAAAAAAATGACATTATATATTACACACTACTACAGATGTTTTAAATAACAGAAATGTTCTTGCTTTTTAGCTAACAGTTTCATCACAGTTATGATTCAGTAGGATGAAGATTCCTTCTAAGTGACCATGTAACCAGAGAACTGAGAAAATCTGAAGGAAAACCAGAACATATAATGTATCAGTGACTTTTACCATGAAGCGAGTAGGTTTCCCTTAAATCTTTTTTTGTGAAAATTTTGACAAGCTAATGTGATATCAAATGAACGGATTGGCATCTGTGTAAACAATCCATTACACTTTTGATAATCCCATGTACAACCTCTCGTATTAAGTTTATTTGTAAAAGCATACCCAGCCAGAAAATAGAACTCGGCAACAGCTAAATCACACAAAATTCTAATTTTCATATTACAGAACTAGTTATAAAGACTACAGCTATAATAACTAACACAAGCTCTACATGGGCATTAAGATCACTCATTAAGGTATTTTTCAAAACAAATTCTCGCTAAAAAAACAAAGAAAAAACAGGAATTTTTAGTTAGCAGCTGGACTCTATGGTTCATCTGCATTTTAGGCTCTACCTTATTTGATTAAAAATCCATAAAAACTACCAAACTCAGGTGCAAAATTGTAAGATTCAGCTTCAAAGCCAAGTTCACCTAAAGTATTGTATTGTCATACAACAGACAAAACCTTAAGCTGCTAAACGAGTAGTGGATTTGATAAAGTACTTGCATCAAATTTTCGTTTAACAATTTGGCAGCTAAAATTCAAAGTTTAAAACGATATAAGTCATGTCATTTTGCTTATGGTTGGTTGACTTCCCAATCTTCTTACATACTATTGTGACAGATACATCAACAATACTGCAGTCTTACTCTGTGCTGCTTATAATACCATCATAGAATTAGTTGTTCTTGAACCCAACATAAGCTTATTTAGTAATTTATTTTGAGAAAAAGAATGAATTATAAACATACTAGTGGAAGAACTTAGTAAAAGTACTTCAGCTGTGGAATGTCAATTTTAAAGGGAAATTACTAGACTTGTGCATTCGTCTTCGGGCGAACATGGAAACGAACACGAAGAGTGCGTTTTCGTGTTCGTTCCGAAGACACGCCGAAGAGAAGACGGCGGCGGTAAAACGTAGGCGAAGACGAAGACACACACCACGAAGATCTTCGTGATTGTCTTCGTCTACCATTCCCCCCCTTCATCTTACCTTGTCTTGTCTTCGCGGCTTCGCGGCATCGCGGCAGTTCCCGGAAGTGGAAATCCGCAGGTTCGCCGTCACGGGTTACAGGGCAGTGCGAATGAGCCTATTGGTCGCCTACAGGGACCTCCTCTGGCATCAACCAATTGGTTGATGCCAGATAAAGACCCTGCAGGTGACCAATAGGCTCACTCGCACGGTCTTTGTAGCCCCTGACAGCGAACCTATGGATTTCCGCTCCCGTTAACCCCTTCGATGCTGCGTTAACACAGCATCGAAGGGGTTAACGGGAGCAGAAATCCATAGGTTAAAGGGCCGTGCAAGCGACCAATAGGCTCACTTGCACGGCCCCTTAACCCTTTAAAAAAAAGTTAACCCTAACTAATTGAACAGGGAGGGAGACCAGTGGCATCGGCAGTGCCGATGCCACTGGTCTCCCTCCCTGTTCAATTAGTTAAATGTCCGTACGAGCGACTTTATTGGTCGCTCGTACGGACATTTAACCCGGCACAGACTAACTAATTGAACAGGGAGGGAGACCAGTGGCATCGGTCTCCCTCCCTGTTCAATTAGTTAAAGACCAGTGGCATCGGCAGGGCAAGTTGCAGCATTGGGGTTTTAAAACCCCAATGCTGCAACTTACCCAGCCAATGCCACTGGTCTCCCTCCCTGTACAGAGTTAAATGTCCGTACGAGCGACTTTATTGGTCGCTCGTACGGACATTTAACCCGGCACGGACTAACTAATTGAACAGGGAGGGAGACCAGTGGCATCGGTCTCCCTCCCTGTTCAATTAGTTAAAGACCAGTGGCATCGGCAGGGCAAGTTGCAGCATTGGGGTTTTAAAACCCCAATGCTGCAACTTACCCTGCCGATGCCACTGGTCTCCCTCCCTGTACAGAGTTAAATGTCCGTACGAGCGACTTTATTGGTCGCTCGTACGGACATTTAACCCGGCACGGACTAACTAATTGAACAGGGAGGGAGACCAGTGGCATCGGTCTCCCTCCCTGTTCAATTAGTTAAAGACCAGTGGCATCGGCAGGGCAAGTTGCAGCATTGGGGTTTTAAAACCCCAATGCTGCAACTTACCCTGCCGATGCCACTGGTCTCCCTCCCTGTACAGAGTTAAATGTCCGTACGAGCGACTTTATTGTTCGCTCGTACGGACATTTAATTAATTGAACAGGGAGGGAGACCAGTGGGATGTGCCGGGTAAGTTGTAGCATTGGGGTTTTAAAAGTCTGCACGAGCGACTCTGTTGGTCGCTCGTGCAGACTTTTAAAACCCCAATGCTGTAACTTACCCGGCAGATCCCACTGGTCTCCCTGTTCTATCAGTTAATAAATTATAGAACAGGGAGACCAGCGGGATCTGCCGGACAATTACGGCACCAGGAGTATAACAGTCTGTACGAGCGACCCTATTGGTCGCCAGCAGGGGGCTCGTCTGCCATCAACCAATGGCAGACGAGCCCCCTGCTGACGACCAATAGAGTTGCTCATACGGACATTTAAACTCCTGGCGCCAGAGCGGCTTTAACCCCGTTTTAACCCCTTAACCGGGGAAAACGAAGAAAACCCGAGCACAAAGAATGTCCGTGAATATTCGCCCGAAGAGAAGACAGGACCAGGCGAATATTCGCGGAATACGAAGGTTTTTTTTTGCCGAAGACGAGCACGAAGACGAACACGAAGAGCCCCCTGGTGCCCAAGTCTAGAAATTACCCTACAGCTGTAGTTGTGGGCGAACTCAGTGCATTGTCACATTTAATAGGCCTGTAAAATTATAATTAGATATATTTTTTTACAATACAATATGAGAAAATGTATAGCGAGTACCAGACACGGAAAAAAGTACCTTTGTATTTGTTGACAAAAGATATAAAATGACTTTTTAAAAACCCTGTTGATCAGGAGAATTTTCAACATATAACTTATTTTTAAAGTTGTTCTTCTGTTTTTCATTGTTGTTTTTTAACTATGCACTTTTACATTTCCGCTTCTAGTATACCTGTATCTAAATTCAGTGTTTTGAAACCAGTTTTGTTTTGTCCTGGATGGCAAACCTTTTTGGAGCCCTGCATGAGGTGCAATAACTTTGGTTCTTCGTGTTTTATGCCTAGACACTGTTATGTATCCATTATCTGACCTATCCTTTAAAACAAATATACTCACTTTTTTATAAAAGATTCCCTTTCACAAACATTCATTTCTAAGTAGCAAGTACAAACCGCCTAAAATAATGAAAAAAATGTTAATTAAAGGAAAATACAGGTTCAGGTTACTTGTATTGTAGATATATACTTTGAACTGTTATAACAATGTCACATACAGAATAATCAATGTTTATATTTTTTAATTGTATAGAATGTATGTATACCAACCAGTATACATTGTTGACATGTACATATGCATAACATTAACCATGTAAAATAGAACTTAGTGATTCTATGACATATTTCCTTATATTTTATTATAGATTATTTTATGTAATCTGTGCATTTGAAATTATTATGTATCTGTATGAAAACAAAATGGATTCAATACTGAATTTATTTTTTTTTTACTTCTGATAACGAAATAAATGAAAATAGTCAGGAGTGTGTCATGATTATGATTACAAGTAGTCTAGTACACCTTCAGTTTCATGCAGTGTTGCATTTACTATATTTGTATTCACTCATTTATATGCATTTTATCGTATAATATCACAAAAAATATCTGTTTACTCGAGATACATTACAAAATTTTTGGGAGTGTTTGAAACATAACAAAAACAGACAACAATACATACAGATTCTTCTCTTGAAAACATAAATAACTTGAATATACAGTACTTCAGAACAGTAAACTGCACAGAGACGTAATTATTAGACTTGGGCACCAGGGGGCTCTTCGTGTTCGTCTTCGTGCTCGTCTTCGGGGGGGAAAAAACCTTCGTATTCCGCGAATATTCGCCCGTTCCTGTCTTCTCTTCGGGCGAATATTCGCGGACATTCTTCGTGCTCGTTTAATCTTCGTTTCCTTCCCGGTTGCCTTGCAGGGGTTAATACGGGGTTAACAACACATCGGAGCAGCAGCAGCTGCCGTGAAGGAACGTGTGTGCAACTCTATTGGTCGTTTCGGCAGGGGGCTGGTCTGGCATCAACTAGTGAATTGCAGAACGCACTTCATTCGTTGATGGCAGGCCAGCCCCCTGCCGAAACGACCAATAGAGTTGCACACACGTACTGAGGTGTACTGTACACAAAATGACCTAGAGACAAATGCTCCAAGGAACTTGGCCTCCGTTTATCATACACAATCACACATCCATAGATGTTTAATAAAAGAATAGGGATTATTTTACATTTTTACATTGATTTTGGACCACTTGTAATACATGCCTAACATTTGCTACCTATTTACAATGGCATACTTTGCAACAACCCAACTTTTACTGGACAGGACTGGAAAAAAGCAGGACTGTCCACCAAAATCTTGGGTGTGTTGGCAGGTATGCGGATGGAAAAATGTTGGACAAGAACTAAAAAATAGCTTAGGGTTAATGTTTAAGATTAGTAGCAGTGCACTGCTTTGGTTAAAGATGTATTATGTCTAAATAATAATTTAATTTTAATGGGTTTTAAAAAAAAATTAGGGGTTTATTTAAATGTATTTTAAAGTTAGATTTATTATTTAGTACTTTATTATATTTATTTAATGTTTATACTAGTGCTACCTACCGAGCTATAACTACCAACGTGTATTTGCATACCTAGTTTAGCTAAATTAGATGGGACAGGACTGGAAAAAAGCAGGACTGTCCCTGAAAAAGTTGGGTCTGTTGGCAGGTATGTGGATGGAAAAATGTTATAGTATGAAGTGTGAGTTATAGCGTTAATGCTAGTGAGTGTAGAAATGAAGGCCAGGACAAATAACAAGAGGAAAGGTCCTTGTGATTTTTGCATTGTACGTGTATGTGTTATGTGTGTTATGTGTGTTGTCACTTGTCACTGTGTTATATGTGTTATGTGTGTTATGTGTTATGTCACTGTGTTATTTGTGTTATTGTGTGTGTTATGTTTGGTTGGTTGTGTATCAGAAGGAAAATAATGAAATGGAAATGGAAAAGGAAATGGGAAAGGCGAATGAGTGGGCAATTGGCGACCCACTCACCTGTTTCACCCCAGAGCAAAGCATCCAAACACTGTCAGTCCTAGACGTTTGGCAGCGGACTTCCAGAGCTCAGACACAAGGCCCTAGCGTAAGCTGGCCACTCCGGCGGAGGTAGCAGGCGTTGCCACACCGCAAACAGACGCAGCCAGGGGGGAGAAACTGCCCTTACCATTAGGGACATTTGAGGCATGACACTAGCCAGGAAGCGAACTGGCATCGAAGAGACGCTGGCACCACCACCAGCAGCAGCAGCAGAATTGGGAAAGGCGAATGAGTGGGCAATTGGCGACCCACTCACCTGTTTCACCCCAGGGCAAAGCACCCAAACACTGTCAGTCCTAGACGTTTGGCAGCGGACTTCCAGAGCTCAGACACAAGGCCCTAGCGTAAGCTGGCCACTCCGGCGGAGGTAGCAGGCGTTGCCACACCGCAAACAGACGCAGCCAGAGGGGAGAAACTGCCCTTACCACTAGGGACATTTTGGGCATGACTCTAGCCAGGAAGCGAACTGGCAGAGAAGAGATGCTGGCACCACCACCACCAGCAGCAGCATTGAAAAATGGGAAAGGCGAATGAGTGGGCAATTGGCGAACCACTCCCTTGTTTCACCCCAGGGCAAAGCACCCAAACACTGTCAGTCCTAGACGTTTGGCAGCAGACTTCCAGAGCTCAGACACTAGGCCCTAGCGTAAGCTGGCCACTCCGGCGGAGGTAGCAGGCGTTGCCACACCGCAAACAGACGCAGCCAGGGGGGAGAAACTGCCCTTACCATTAGGGACATTTGAGGCATGACACTAGCCAGGAAGCGAACTGGCATCGAAGAGACGCTGGCACCACCACCAGCAGCAGCAGCAGCAGAATTGGGAAAGGCGAATGAGTGGGCAATTGGCGACCCACTCACCTGTTTCACCCCAGGGCAAAGCACCCAAACACTGTCAGTCCTAGACGTTTGGCAGCAGACTTCCAGAGCTCAGACACTAGGCCCTAGCGTAAGCTGGCCACTCCGGCGGAGGTAGCAGGCGTTGCCACACCGCAAACAGACGCAGCCAGGGGGGAGAAACTGCCCTTAACATTAGGGACATTTAAGGCATGACACTAGCCAGGAAGCGAACTGGCAGAGAAGAGACGCTGGCACCACCACCAGCAGCAGCAGCAGAATTGGGTAAGGCGAATGAGTGGGCAATTGGCGACCCGCTCACCTGTTCCACCCCAGAGCAAAGCATCCAAACACTGTCAGTCCTAGACGTTTGGCAGCAGACTTCCAGAGCTCAGACACTAGGCCCTAGCGTAAGCTGGCTACATTGGCGGAGGTAGCAGGCGTTGCCACACCGCAGCAAGTGCAACCAGGGGGGGAGAAACTACCCTCTCCATTAGGGACATTTAAGGCATGACACTAGCCAGGAAGCGAACTGGCAGAGAAGAGACGCTGGCACCACCACCAGCAGCAGCAGCAGAATTGGGAAAGGCGAATGAGTGGGCAATTGGCGACCCACTCACCTGTTTCACCCCAGGGCAAAGCACCCAAACACTGTCAGTCCTAGACGTTTGGCAGCAGACTTCCAGAGCTCAGACACTAGGCCCTAGCGTAAGCTGGCCACTCCGGCGGAGGTAGCAGGCGTTGCCACACTGCAAACAGACGCAGCCAGGGGGGAGAAACTGCCCTTACCATTAGGGACATTTAAGGCATGACACTAGCCAGGAAGCGAACTGGCAGAGAAGAGACGCTGGCACCACCAGCAGCAGCAGCAGCAGCAGAATTGGGTAAGGCGAATGAGTGGGCAATTGGCGACCCGCTCACCTGTTCCACCCCAGAGCAAAGCATCCAAACACTATCAGTCCTAGACGTTTGGCAGCAGACTTCCAGAGCTCAGACACTAGGCCCTAGCGTAAGCTGGCCACTCCGGCGGAGGTAGCAGGCGTTGCCACACCGCAAACAGACGCAGCCAGGGGGGAGAAACTGCCCTTAACATTAGGGACATTTAAGGCATGACACTAGCCAGGAAGCGAACTGGCAGAGAAGAGACGCTGGCACCACCACCAGCAGCAGCAGCAGAATTGGGTAAGGCGAATGAGTGGGCAATTGGCGACCCGCTCACCTGTTCCACCCCAGAGCAAAGCATCCAAACACTGTCAGTCCTAGACGTTTGGCAGCAGACTTCCAGAGCTCAGACACTAGGCCCTAGCGTAAGCTGGCTACATTGGCGGAGGTAGCAGGCGTTGCCACACCGCAGCAAGTGCAACCAGGGGGGAGAAACTACCCTCTCCATTAGGGACATTTAAGGCATGACACTAGCCAGGAAGCGAACTGGCAGAGAAGAGACGCTGGCACCACCACCAGCAGCAGCAGCAGAATTGGGAAAGGCGAATGAGTGGGCAATTGGCGACCCACTCACCTGTTTCACCCCAGGGCAAAGCACCCAAACACTGTCAGTCCTAGACGTTTGGCAGCAGACTTCCAGAGCTCAGACACTAGGCCCTAGCGTAAGCTGGCCACTCCGGCGGAGGTAGCAGGCGTTGCCACACTGCAAACAGACGCAGCCAGGGGGGAGAAACTGCCCTTACCATTAGGGACATTTAAGGCATGACACTAGCCAGGAAGCGAACTGGCAGAGAAGAGACGCTGGCACCACCAGCAGCAGCAGCAGCAGCAGAATTGGGTAAGGCGAATGAGTGGGCAATTGGCGACCCGCTCACCTGTTCCACCCCAGAGCAAAGCATCCAAACACTATCAGTCCTAGACGTTTGGCAGCAGACTTCCAGAGCTCAGACACTAGGCCCTAGCGTATGCTGGCTACATTGGCGGAGGTAGCAGGCGTTGCCACACCGCAGCAAGTGCAACCAGGGGGGGAGAAACTACCCTCTCCATTAGGGACATTTAAGGCATGACACTAGCCAGGAAGCGAACTGGCAGAGAAGAGACGCTGGCACCACCACCAGCAGCAGCAGCAGCAGCAGCATTGGAAGAGGCGAATGAGTGGGCAATTGACGACCCGCTCACCTGTTTCACCCCAGGGCAAAGCATCCAAAAACTGTCAGTCCTTGGCGTTTGGGAGCGGACTTCCAGAACTCAGACACAACGCCCTAGCGTAAGCTGGCTACATTGGCGGAGGTAGCAGGCGTTGCCACACCGCAGCAAGTGCAACCAGGGGGGGAGAAACTACCCTTTCCATTAGGGACATTTAAGGCATGACACTAGCCAGAAAGCGAACTGGCAGAGAAGAGACGCTGGCACCACCAGCAGCAGCAGCAGCAGCATTGGAAAAGGCGAATGAGTGGGCAATTGACGACCCGCTCACCTGTTTCACCCCAGGGCAAAGCATCCAAAGACTGTCAGTCCTTGGCGTTTGGGAGCAGACTTCCAGAACTCAGACACTAGGCCCTAGCGTAAATTGGCTACACTGGCGGAGGTAGCAGGCATTGCCACACCGCAGCAAGTGCAACCAGGGGGAGAAACTACCCTCTCCATTAGGGACATTTGAGGCATGATTTCAGCCAGGAAGCGAACTGGCAAAAGATGCTGGCACCACCACCAGCAGCACCGTTGGAAAAGGAAAAAGGTGAATGAGTGGGCAATTGACGACCCGCTCACCTGTTTCACCCCAGGGCAAAGCATGAAAGTCTGTCAGTCCATGGCGTTTGGGAGCGGACTTCCAGAACTCAGACACTAGGCCCTAGCGTAAATTGGCTACACCGGCGGAGGTAGCAGACGTTGCCACACCGCAAACACGTGCAACCAGGGGGAGAAACTACCTTAAACATTACAGATAAAAAAAATTAACTTTCCAAGCTAAGAGCTGGGTAACCCAACTTGGGCAGATTGAATTTAAGGAAGGCAATCTGCTCCATCAGATGAGGTGCCATGCGTGAGCGCTGTGGACTCAGTATGTTTCCAGTCATAGAAAACACGCGCTCACTTTGAACAGTGGTTGGCGGACATGATAGTAGCTGCTGCGCAACCCATGAGAGTGCAGGCCACACACTCTTCTTTTCATCCCAGTAGCTAAGAGGATCAACATTAGGCGCAGAAGGAACTTCACAGAGGTAAAGTTTGACCATTTCAGCAGCACTACTCTCCTTTCTGCTGCTAGCTCTGTCAGATGGTCCAACTATACTCCCAAGTGCCTCTTCCCAAAACGCAGCTGCTCCACTCAGCTGTGTTGTGCTGCTTGTGGCACTGCTGCTGATGCTGCTGCTAGGAGTAGCAGACCACATCATCTCTTCCTCCTCCTGCACCTCTCCCTCCTCAGACAGCATTCCCATTTTACGCTGCCAGTCACGCACCTTGTTGACCAATTGCTCCCGGTAGCTACTGAGAACATTACATTTCAAAGCTAGCTTTCCCTTAATTCTTGGATCGCAAAGGCACGCTAGCATCATTTCGGGACTCTCTTCCATTCGTTTGCGAAGGTGTACTTTTAGCAGATCCTTCAGCTTCCTGACTATGGCTGCTATGTCAGGATGTAGAGTGCCACCTTGAACAGCCTCACGGTTTCCAAGGAACACATCCATCTTGCTGCCTAGATGGGAGAACACTGGGATTACCTGGGCCAGACTGGCAGTGTTTGAGCTTAAATTTTCTGTGGCATCCCTGAATGGTTTAAGGACTGCCACTAGCTGGGCGATCACTGTCCAATCCTCCCTATTCAATGGAGAGGTAATCCCAATATTGTGCTCTGAGGCAAGATTATGGATTGCCCTCTGCTGCTCCAAAATCCTCTCGAGCATGTCTAACGTGGAGTTCCACCGTGTACTGACATCCTGACGTAGGCAGTGTACGGGAAGACCTGACCTCTCTTGCTCTTCCCTCAAAAGTTGGCTAGCCTTAACACTATGGTGAAAGTGCCCAGCGATCTTTCTGCAGCGGGACAGAACTACTGCTGCCACATTAGTTCCTTCTGACATTGCTGCCTTCACTACAAGATGGATGATGTGGGCTGCACAGCGCACACCAACAATATGACCATCTCGCAGCGCTTTCACCATATTGGCACCTCCGTCAGTTACCACAAAACCAACTTCAACATTGGTGCCCGCCTCTGCTCCCACCCAAAGGCTAAACATTTTCCTCATCGCATGCAGAATGTTTTGGGAAGTGTGCTTTTCATCCATCACTTCTGCATGGAGAAGGAAAGATCGGTAGCCTGCTGCAGCAGCTTCCTTAGACACACCGGGCTGCCACCAGTGTGCTGTCAAAGAAAGAAAGGCATGCTGGCCGCTAGGTGCACTCCACAAATCTGTAGTGAAATGAACAGACTGACCAGCAGCCTTGGAAAGCTCCTCTTTCACTGCTGCAACACAGGACCGATACAATGAGGGGACAATGTTCCTGCTGAAAGTGGAACGTGACGGAACTGTATATTGTGGAGCCACAGCCGCCATCAATTGTTTGAAAGGCTCCCCTTCGATCATAGAGAAGGATGCCCCTCCAACAGCAATGAACTGACCCATCAGTCGCGTTACTTTATTGGCCTGCTGTTTGGGCATTGACCTTTTGGATTGGAATGCCACAAATTGTTCCAGGGTGGGCTGGACATGCAGTGCTCCAACCTGCCTTGGTCTCTGGCTGCCAGCACTAGTTGCTGCTGCTGCTGCTGCTGCTATTGGCTCAGAAGAAGAAGCTGTTGGGGTTTTTCCACGGCCACCAGCTATGCTGCCTGCACTAAGTTTTCCCTCTGCATCTTTCCCCAATAGCACAGCGTTGTGTTGAGTGCTGAGGTGATGCTTCATGCTAGCACTGGTAAAATGGCCAGACACTTTCCCTCTGCTTATTAGCTTCCCACAATGTTTGCACTTTCCATAGCGCCCTTCTTCAACATTTTCAAAGTGCTCCCAAATTGGGGCGCGCATAGCCTTGGAGTGTGCCTTGGGTGCTGCTCCTACTGCTCGGGGTGGATGAACAGAGGCAGAACTAGTGGTGGTGGGACTGGTGGTAACAGTACTGGCCATAGTGGGACTGCTAATTGCTTTAGATTTGCTAGGTTTTGCTGCTGCTGCTGGTGGTGGTGGTGGTGGTGATGATCGTAGCGGAGAAGGTGGAGGCTCAGGGGAAAATTGTGCACTAGTCATTTGGACACTGCTCCCTGAGGAATCTGATTCCTGACCACTCATCTCCTCTACTTCCTCTGGCTCATAGTCTAGCTCTTCATTAGCCAGATCGAATGGAATTCCTGCTAGGCTGGAGCTAAGACTGATATCGTCGTGAGACTCGTGACTAGTAGTAGTGCGAGCAGGAAGAATAGACTCTGCACTTGGCCTCTCAGTCTCAGGCTCCTCTGCTACCTCGCTAGGTGGAGTTCCACTATGTGTAGCCCTCTCTCTAACTGTCTTTACAAAAATTTTGTAAGGACTTGGTGGCTTGCTAGAGGTACTAGGAGGACATGGCGTGGCGGTACCAGTGGGAACAGTAGGCGCAGCACTAGTGGTGGTAGAGGCGGTAGAGGTGGGGGTGGTGGTGGTGGTGGTGGTTTTCCCTACAAAGGAATGAGATCGCTTTGGTTTGGGACCCCTCTGAGTCTTGCTGCTAATTTGGCTCTGCTTGGTACCTTGCATGCTGCTGGTGGATGGGGAAGATGCTGCTTGGGGCAAAAGACACTTCTTTTTAGTCACTGGGCTGGTACTACTTGTGCTACCCTTTAACTTTGAACGTGCTTCTGGTGCTTTAGGCTTTCCGTAAAAAACCATAGAGCTTGTGGGCCTAGCCGCACTACTACTGCCTGCTTTTGGTGCCTTTCCTTTACTTGATGATCCTTCAAGCAATGCTTCCCCAAATGATAAGCGAGAGCTTGGCCTACTTGGCCGACTAGACTGACGCAAAGGCTGCATCTTAGAACTGGTGGTGGTGCTGGTGGTGGTGCTGGTGGTGGCGGTGGTAGATGGAGCTTGTCCCTCCTTAGTCCCAAAAGGAGGATCCATTCCAAATTTTGTGTTGTGTGTGTAGTGTAGTGTAGTGTTTAAAAAACTATAAAAAAAATAAAAAAAAATAAAAATAAAAAAAAGGAAAAACGAATTAAAGACAAAAAATTAGAGGAAGTTCTCTTCAGTGCTACTGCTTAAAAAGTAAAACTATGCACTACTGCACTGTGCTGTGTGCAATCTGCCAAAGTGCTAAAGTTATTTAAATTATTAACTCAAGATTAACTATTTAATAACTAGCAGTATTTTATTTTTAATTTGAATTTACACGGGCCTAAGAGCTTAGCCTACTACTATGCTAGCCTAAAGCTATATTTCCTTACTATAAGTCTACCTCTAGGCAGACGCTTTCAAACCCACTAAGCTAAAGTGAGGTTAAATCAGATTCAGTATATGATTTATTAATTAATATTAAGTTATATAATATTAATAGATTAGAAATAATTTACTTATATATTATGTATTATAGATAGAAGAATATAGATTATGAATTAGAATTTAGAATTACTTATATTATAGATTATGAATTAGAATTTATATTGTTATATATTATTTATAATATATTATAGATTAAGATTAAAGAAGATTAGAATTATTTTAGTACTACAGCTAGTAGCTTGAAGCTTTGCTTAGTACAGCTCGTCACAGTCAATTTTTCTTGAAAAGAATTAGAAATAAAATAAAATGTCACAGCAAAACAGTTAGCTTCACTGCTGGCTGCACTCACTAGCCCAACAAGTTCACTTCACTGATGGACTGAGGTGAGCAAAACACTAAGGGTACTTTTAATAAAATTGAAATAAAATGTAAAATAAATGAGAAAATCTTTGCAAAACAGTTAACGTCACTGCTTGCTGATCAAAAAAAAACACAGCACTTATGCGGCTGCACTCACTAGCCCAACAAGTTCACTTCACTGATGGACTGAGGTGAGCAAAACAAATGAAATAAAATGAAAGATTAATTAAGAAAAATTGACTTGGTCTCTTGCTGTTGCTAAAACAAAGCACAAACTATAGAGCTGCAGCACCAGTACTAATAAGATTAGCTGAACTATACGCTAGTAGTAATTATTTAATATTATTACTTTTATTTATAGCTAATTTAATTAACTATTAAGACAAGAAAGAATTATAGAATTATTGATATTACTGATTTTAGATTAGACACTAGTAGATGTCTTGAATGTCTACAGTACACTCTACACTAGTATACTATTACTAACTATAACTGACAAATATATATATAATTTTATAATGAATTCAATTATTAATTATATTAATTAATATTACTGATTTTAAATTAGACACTAGTAGATGAATGTCTACAGTACACTCTACACTAGTATACTATAGAATATATATATATATATATATATGACTGACAAATATATATATATATAATAATGAACTATTAAATTATAGATTCTATTAAATTATTATTTATAAATTCTATTTAATTTATTTAAGCAGGACAGGCAATAGGCACTAGTGCCAGCCCAGGGCAAGGGCACCCCAGTGCCACTGAGGCACTGGGTGCACTGTCAACTCAACAGCACTTACACTACAGTTGATGACAAATTAAATAAAAAAAATTAAATTAATCAAATTATTATTATTAATTATATTAAGTAGCACTGAAGTGAGGATGAAGTACACTGTGAGAAATGGCAGGCTAAGGCTTACCAGTCTCACACAGAACAGAACAATCTCTCTCTGTAACGCTCGGATGCAGCACAGCAGTGTTGCCAAAGCAGTCACAGCGAAAAATGAATGGATCTCTCAGGCAAGCTCTGGTCTTATAAAGGCGCCTTCAGAATTCAAAAAACAGCAGCACAGACATTGGACGAGACCCTTAGCGTGACGTCACAAGAGTGAGCTGATTGGACAGACGAGATCAGCTCACTCCTGTTTGAAATTTTGGCGGATTCTTCGTGGTTGTGAGTCTTCGTCTTCTCCTACGTTTTGCCGGCACTGTATTCTCTTCGGCGTGTCTTCGGAACGAACAAAAAAACGGCCTCTTCGTGCTCGTTTTCATGTTCGCCCGAAGACGAATGCGCAAGTCTAGTAATTATTGTTTTATTGCATATATCCCATATATCTCTCTTGGGGGCCTGTCTCTCTAAGGAAGACCTGTGCGTCCACCTGTTCCTGTTTCCTCATGTCAGGTCAAAATTGTTCAGTAAAGGCCCTTCCAACTTGGGCAGGAAAGGCCAGGCAAACTACTCACACTCTCCCCAAATATTAGAAAAATAATATTAGATTCTCCAGAGTAAGGAATCTGAGAGAGGAGCAGCAGTAGGATACTGGGTGGGCAGGCAGACAGACAGACACTGGCAGATATAGATTTTATAGATTTACAAAAAAAAAAGAGTTCGCCAGAGAAACAGCAGCAGCAGTAGTAGAGGACTGAGCCTGGGCAGGCACAGGTAGGCGATAGCACATGCAGCCCCTTGTAGAAGGACTGAATCTCTCCAATATTTTATTCTGTAGTGCTGTTAGAATCAGTGCAATAATTTAAAGTCACACACACAATAACAAACTGGTACAAAAGGAGAAGAGGGCCCTGCTCTTGAGAGCTTACAATCTAGTTGGTGGTTCAGGGGAGGTGTAACAATAGTAGAGGACAGCTTGGAAGAGTATGAGTTGGCTGTGTCAGGACGAGCTGCTGAGATTGTTGGTCGTTCAGATGGCTTTGGCTCGATACTGGCTGAGAGTGTTATGAGGAAAGGTTTACGCTTCCCAAAAGAGAGGTTTTCAGAGAGCTTTTGAAATTAGTATACGAGGGAGAAAATCTGACAAAAGGAGAAGGGAATTCCAGAAAAAGATTCTTTCAGCTCAGACATAGTTCCATTAGATTGGTGCAAGGCAGATGTTGTGCCCATATTTAAAAAGGGATCAAAATCTCAACCAGGCAGTTACAGGCCAGTAAGCTTAACATCGGTAGTGGGGAAATTATTTGAAGGGTTGCTAAAGGTATACATTCAAGATCATATCTTGATCCATAATCCAATTAGTAGAGGTCAACATGGATTTGTGAAAGACCGGTCTTGTCAAACCAACCTATTAGCCTTCTATGAAGAAGTTAGTAAAAATATCGACCTGGGGGTGGCTGTAGATGTGATTTTTCTGGACTTTGCTAAGGCATTTGATACGGTTCCGCATAAAAGGCTACTCTACAAATTAACAGAAATAGGCTTAGGGGCAAATATCTGTATGTGGATTGGAAATTGGCTAAAAAATAGAATGCAGAGGGTTGTTGTGAATGCATGTTTCTCAGCCTGTACACAGGTATTAAGTGGAGTGC
Organism: Sceloporus occidentalis; assembly: GCA_023333645.1. NCBI lineage: Eukaryota > Metazoa > Chordata > Lepidosauria > Squamata > Phrynosomatidae > Sceloporus > Sceloporus occidentalis. Next base: position 15,311,655 of record JALMGF010000017.1, read on the forward strand.
CTCAGGGGTCTGTCCTCAGCCCCCTTCTTTTTAATTTATTTATAAATGATCTCCCAAGCTGCATTGAGAGCCATGTCACAGGTTTTGCTGATGACACAAAATTAGGCAGGGTAATTCAGACTAATCTTGATGTTTCTTCTTTGCAGGAGGATTTAGACAGAGTTGGGGACTGGGCGTGCAAGTGGCAGATGAGGTTCAATATAGAGAAATGCAAAGTTATGCATTATGGTAAAAATAATAAAAATGCAACCTACCAATGAGAAGGATTTAGGTTAATGGTTGACAACAGACTTGACGAACGCCAATAAGGTTTTGGAATGCATAAAAAGAGGTATTGATTCAAGGGAGGAGGCTATTATCTTGCCTCTTTACAGATCATTGGTAAGACCTCACCTTGAATATGCGGTACAATTCTGGGCACCGGTCCTTAAAAAGGACATTATGGAACTAGAAGAAGAGCAAAGGAGGGCTACGAAATTAATAAGGGGGTTAGGAGATAGTAGTTATGAAGAGAGACTAAAAAAGTTAAAATTATATACTCTAGAAAAACAGCATCCCAGAGAGGATATGATAACATTATATTAATATATGCAGGGCCAATATAACAAGCTCTTCAGTTCATTAATAGAAATGTACAAAGAACAAGAGGTCACCCTCTGAGACTGGAAGAGCGCAGATTACATAGACAACAAAGGAAGGGATTTTTTACAGTGAGGATAATAAAGGTACGGAATTCACTGCCAAGAGAAGTAGTGTTACCAAATACATTAGATGCCTTCAAAAGGGGTCTGGATATTTTTTTAGAAAGGCATGACATACAGGGCTATAAATAGAATAACATTAATATTTTAGAGCTTCTTGATCCAAGGAAAAGTCCGATTGCCTTTTGGAGTCAAGAAGGATTTTTTTCCCCTGATGGCAGAATTCGAAGTAGCTTAATAAGGGGTTTTTTTTGCCTTCTTTTGGATCAAGAATAGGAAGGTTAGGTAGAAGGGTTGAACTTCTATGTTGTGAGAAAAGTTTGTAGAGAGATCGTGTTTCAAAGAAAGGCCTTGCAATATGAGACATTCAGGACACTCCCGGTTATCAATCAAAAAAAATGATCAGACTCAGGGCCGGCCTTAGGGGTGTGCGACCTGTGCGGCCGCACAGGGCGACATGGTAACAGGGGCGCCTGTCCGGGACTTAAATTAAAGCATCGTTTTTTTGTTTTGTTTTAACTTTATTTAACATCCTCCATATTAAATAAAGTTGTTTTAACTTTATTTAACATGGAGGATGTTAAATAAAGTTAAAACAAAAAAAAAATGTTTCAATTTAAGTCCCGGGCAGTGAGAAGGGGATGGGGGGCACCAGAGGAGTAGTCCGCACAGGGCGCCAGAACACTTAAGGCCGGCTCTGATCAGACTGTTCCACCTAACCACTTAAGACAAAAGCTGAGAAAAAGAAAGAAATAGCAGGATATATTTTCTTTTGAAAGGGCTGTCCAGGTGAAATGGTGCTTCTCTGGGGTCTGGGGTCTCCAATATTTAGGACCATACTCCCAACCTGCCTCCTCAGAGGAGTAGGGAAAGGGCAGCTCATGGAAAGTTTTGGCCATTGCAAGCAATCAGAAGGAAGGAGTTGCTACAATTATACGGTCATCCTTCAATCTTTGTATCTGAATTGTTCTTTATAAATAATCCCAATTATCTGATGCCATTTTATCAACTGCTTATGAGAGACCCGTGCAGTTACTTCTGCCTCTTTTAATGGAAAATTCCACAGTGAATGTCTCAATGCTCTGCTTTGCAAAGGTCATTGATCCAGGTGACAACTGGTAAGGTTAAAGAGCACTGACACTGAAAGGTATACATCATTATTAGATGTTAGTGCTTTTTGTGTTGTGACCTAGCTGAGCATTGAGAGGAGAAAAATATGTATATACCATAAAACAATATTGTGAAGATACGCATTTAGTACCATATAGTGGCAGGTAGAGGTTTAAAAGAAAAAAACAATCCAGGAAAAGTTTCAATGAAAACAAATGACCAGCCACATCTTATTCTGACAGTGCTGGCACTTGCATGCCAACGTTCTAAAACAAAGAACCATTGTTCTAAGATATCCCTTTGGCCTTTTGCTTTGTTGCTCTTTTGCTTTCTAACATTTTAAATAAATGATATAGATTTCCTTCTGTAAATAATTAACTGCAAATAATAAAAACAAAACTACCTGCTGATTAGCTTAATAATAAGTTAACTCTTGTGAGTGCCAGATGGTTTTGCAATGTATATCATGATGTTTCACAAACAACATCAACACTAATATTCACAAAACATTGCAATAACCAGGGATAAATTGTCCCAAGTAAGCGGTAGGCATTCATTTGTGATCTACAGGGTAACTGTATAACAGTACAGAAACCCCCCATGTGTTACCCATAGTTTAGTGCCAGATCCACAAAATAATTTATTTGTTCCGAACCACATCTCAATATAGTTATGTAAAAAAATGTTTGCCCACTGATTTTCAGCATTTTTTTTCATATTGTTCAAATTAGTCTTCAACCAAAACCTTATTAATTAACCAAATTAATTGGATAGTGTATCCCCTCCTTGCTGGACATTGTTATTGTTGTTAGTAAAATTTATAAAATATCCAGTATCCTTGCTTAAAAAAGCGGAAAAGCCCTCTGTCAGGTTGGGGGGGGTGGAGCGTAGCGCAGGTGCCACCACACAATGTCCAGCAAGGAGGGAATACTAGGGCAAATCCAAGAGAATATTCGGGGTCACGGTCCAGAGGTCAAGGCAGGTAGCAGGCAGCAATATCGGGTCACAAAGCCAAAGGTCAAAATTCAAGAAGCACTGGGAGAGAGGTCTGTGCGGTTTATATAGGGGCAGTGATTGTGTGTTCCACCTCCTATCACCTGATCCCCTCCCTCCTGATTCACCTGAGAGGAGGTGGACATGGAAGTCTCCACCTCTCCTCTTTTCCTCTGGTGTCCTACCCAGAGGGTGGCCACTCCTTCTGGGGCTAAGCCCTGCCCCCTCCCCGTCGGGAACGCGGGCACGTGCAAGGCACGTCAGGAGCGCGGGCACATGCGAGGAACGTCGTGCGCGCTGACCGCGAGGTCAGGGTTGCGGCCTGCCACATGGCCGTGCCGCGGCGTCACCGGGAGAACCGCGGGCAGGATTAGTACTCCTGCTCGGCGGTTCCCGCGACGACGGATCCATGACTCTTCGTGGCGCACAGTCCTGGGACCGTGCGACTACGCCGTCCGGAGGCTGGCCGACGGGAACTGCGTTCCGGGGTGGCGGACCCCGTGGTGAGGCATGTGGTCCCCAGGGGAGGGCTGGCAGCCTAAGGCCTGGGGGGCAAGTCTAGTCAAGTGGCCCGTTGCGCCACCGAATCAGCACACAATCCATGCCCATCTTTTTCTGATTTTCTAAAGCATATTGATGTAATGTGATGGGATTGGGAGTAAAATAATTTATGTTTAATACATTAAAAAACAGCTAATCTTTGTAACAAAAAAAATTTAAATATGGAAAAATTGGACCCTAGGCATTTCCTTGGGCCCCTGCCACACTGACCATTGATTAGGGGAAGACTGTGAGAGTCAGTACAGTCTTCCCTCCTCCTGACCCTACTGTGACATATAGATATATATATATTGAACCCAGCCACCCACCCCCCACCTTTGTGTATTGATTTATGTGGTGCCCCAACCACCCTGTTGTGTACTTATACCCCCTACCCACCCCCATTTTGTATTTAATTGTTGTCCCAATGCACCCCCCTATTTTTTTATTTTTTTAATACTTACGTTTTTGCTGCCATCCTTCACTGCTGATGTCCTCCAACGTGCTCTTCTACCTGTCACGAGGAACTGTTCCATGTGACTCCGCCCCCTTGAGCGGCCCATCACATTGACGATGTGACGTGCCGCTCAAAGGGGGCGGAGTCACACGGAACAGGACACTGGGCGGCACTGTGCTGTGGAGGCACGCTGGCCGCTTAATGATTTTAAAGCGGCCAGCGGCAGCGTGTCTTACCGCCGCTTTAGGACTCACAGCCACATCGGCTGCAATCGGCCACTTAAATGGGAGGCTGCGCGGCCGTTTAATGTAGAATCAGGGTGGCCTGGGGGGCAATTGCCCCCCTGCCCACCCCGCCCCTGGTGGTCCCCGCCGAGCCTGACACCCTCTGACTGAAAAGTCTGGTTTTGCCAACTTTAGCATCAATAACTGCATCCAAACACTTCTTGTGGTTGTTGATCAGTGTTTAACGCTGATGGCAATACGGCCTGGTATTCTTCCATGGAATGTGTTGGTCTTTGCCCCCAAGCAGCCTAGGAGTGCCAGGTAATTATAAGCCTGCAAACCTGATATCTGTGGAGGGGGTATTAAAAATTGTTAAGGGATAATATTCAGGAACACAATTAGTTGAAAAATATCATTAGCAAGAGTCATCATGGTTTTATGAAGGACTGATAATGTCAGACTAACCGCTGTATGAAGAAGTAAGCGTAAATATAGACCGGGGTTTTCAATAGATGTCATTCATTTTGATTTTAGGAAAAGTATTTGAAACAGTTTCTTAAAAAAGTCTGCTGTTCAAATTAAAAGAGATAGGCTTAGGTAACCTTTTTTGCACCTGGATTGAAAACTAGCTTAACCTTATCGAGGCTAGTGATGTAGGAGATACATAACGAAAAAATGTCCCTATAGGAGCAGCGACGTACCTGGTACGTCATGGGTAAAAAATGTTCCTATGTGGTGACAGCAGGGCTGCTGCCGTCTGCCTGGAAGTACATACACTTTTTACCCCGTGATTGCCAGTTTACTGGCGATTGTGTTCTGACGTGTCACAAGTAATATGACATTTAAAAAAAAAAAATACAATAAATATTTTTTTATTTTTGAAACAAATAAAATGCTATGTTACCTAATAGCTAGTTACCTAATCTAGTTACATAGTTATTTAGGCTGAAAAAAGACATGCGTCCATCAAGTTCAGCCTTTCCTATCGGTTAATTTGTTGCTGTTGATCCAAAAGAAGGCAAAAACCCCCAGTTTGGCTCTTTCCAATTTTGCACTAACCAGGGAAAAAATTCCTTCTTGACCCCAAAATGGCAGTCAGATTTCTCCTTGGATCAATAAACTGTTTCCCCATAATTAAAGATTATATCCCCGAATATTATGTTTTCCTAAGTATCCATCCAGTTGCTGTTTAAACGTCTGTACAGACTCAGATAAACTATCTCTGCAGGCAGAGAATTCCACATCCTTACTGTAAAAAAACCTTTCCTCTGCTTTAGACTAAATCTCCTTTCTTCCAGTCTGAACGCATGACCACGTGTCCTATGCATAGTCCTGTTTATGAACAGATTTCCACACAATGGTTTGTATTGGCCCCGAATATATTTATATAATGTCCCCTCTAAGGTGCCGTTTTTCTAAACTAAACAGATTTAAATTTGTTAACCTTTCTTCATAACTATAGTGCTCTATTCCTTTTATTAATTTTGTAGCCCGCCTCTGCACCCCTTCTAGTGCTATGATATCCTTCTTTAGAATAGGTGCCCAAAATTGCACAGCATATTCAAGGTGCGGCCTTACCATTGATTTATACAGAGGCAAAATTATATTTTTATCCTGCGAATTGATGCCCCTTTTTATACACAACAATACCTTACTGGCTTTTGCAACTGCTTACTGACATTGCACATTGTTGCCTAGTTTGTTGTCTATAGCAATTCCCACATCCTTCTCATTTGTCGTGACCCCTAATTCACTACCATTTAGGGTGTAGGTTGCTTGTTCATTCCCTACCCCGAAGTGTATAACTTTACATTTATCTACATTGAATTTCATTTGCCATTTGTGTGCCCAGTCCCACAGTCTATCTATATCCCTCTGCAGCACTGTAATATGCTGCTCGCACTGTATTACTTTACCTAGTTTAGTGTCATCTGCAAACACAGAAACATGACTTTCAACGCCTATTGCCAGGTCATTTATAAATGTGTTGAATAAAATTGGTCCCAGAACCCTGAGGGACACCACTTACCACTTTTGACCAGCTTGAAAATGTACCATTTATAACAACTCTCTGTACTCTATCTCTAAGCCAATGTTCTACCCAAGAACAAGAATTTGCATCTAGACCTATTTCCTTCAGTTTGAATACTAACCTATTGTGTGGAACCGTGTCAAACGCCTTGGCAAAATCCAAGTAGAATACATCCACTGCAACACCCTGATCTACACTTCTACGTACTTCTTCGTAGAATGCAAGTAAATTCGTTTGACAGGACCTATGTTTCCTAAAACCATGCTGATTTTTGCTAATAATACTGTTCTTCCCATATGCCGCTATACAGTAACTGTAAACCAAACCTAACATCTAACCTCTTTAGGGCCTTCATGGAATATACAGTTTATGTGGGTTATTTTGATGTTTGGGGCTAGTTTGACCCCCCTTCCCCAAATCATAATGCGCATGTTTTGGTTCAACTGTAAAAAAAAGTTGAAATATCTGTTTTATCTTGATTTGGGGGTCTCTTGTAACTATGTAATGATGACGTACCACACATTTACCTAATTTCTAGCCCCTTGTAACACTTTGTTAATGATGGAAGATATCACAACTTTAAAAACTATTTTAATAAATTATTGGTATAATTTTTTTTAAATAAAAAATTGTGTTTTGTTTTCAGTTTCCAAATAGATTATAGTTTCACATAATGCAATGTTTGCAACAGCTATGCATTTTGCTAAATGTATGTTTTACTTTAGCTCTGCAATCTCAAGTCATCACGTGGGAGAGACAGAAGGGGGATCATCACTGGTATAACAGAACTCATTTTCTTGTCTAGGGAGTCTAAAGGCTACACTCATATGAGAGATCATCATATGTCCAAACCTACCCAAGATGTATTAGAACATTTATATCACTTTATTTTCATTTGTGTCATGTTTCAATAACTACTTAAACCTTCCCCCTACAAAAAAAAACTTCCTTTCTGAGGATATATTTTCCTTGTCACATGACTCTAGCCTATAATGCTTGACAAAGGCGTGCAAGCTCTTCCAAATGGCTGCTCTGCAGATTTGGTCCATAGAAACCCCAGCTGTCCCTGCCCAAGATGTCTAGACAACTGGAGTAGAGTGAGTAACTCCCTGGAAAGGTTCTTTCCCAGTGACCTTGTAGGTCTCTAGAATAGCCAGCACCAGCTACTCATCTATAGAATTTCTTGATTCTGCAAATCATTTCCTGGTTCGGTGACTGACACAGACTTCAAGATCTTCTCCAAGGAGCTGTCCTCTTCAGATAGATCTGTAGGCATCTGTAGATGGCTAGGGATTTTAACTGATGTTCTTTGTCATTTCTTGACTTGGGGCAAAAAAACTGGCAAAACGATATTCTGCTAATGATGGTACAATTAAGGTATAAATTCTGGAGGAGTGCGAAGAACCACTCTATCTTCAAAGAACTGAAGATAAGGCTTCCATGAAGAGTGTCTATATCTCTGTCCACCTCCTGGCAAATGTCAGGGCCACCAGCAGGACTGTCTTTATGGTAAGCAGCTTAAGCTAGACTTCCTCCAGAGATTCAAAGAGAGCATCAGTGAGACGTAAGAAGACTAAATTCAAGTCTTAAGAAGGAACAAGGGATGCCTTGAAAGGTCGGATACTGATCCAAGGATGTAAAGCAAGGTGTTTGTTCAAGAATGCAATTAAAACAAAAACGTGAGCTTTTACATTAGCTGGTGTAAGTCTGTCACAGAAACCCAGCTGTACGAAGTCAAAGATCTGGCAACAAAGATGTCATCCAGCTGAAGGGAACACCAGGAGCTGAAGTTTTTCAAAGTTGTGCCATAACTCAGGTTGGTAACTTCCTTCCTGCTTGGAGTTAGCAACTTCTTCAGAGAGACTAAACTTTCCATTTCAGAAGCCAGGCCTTTTGGGAGAATGATTCAGGAATCTGAGGTTATGATTAATCTACAGTCTACAGCAGTAGAAAAATCAGGGAGTCAACACCAGAATCAAAACTTTCTTGAACAAAAATCATGGTCATTCCCGGAAGGCCTAGTCTTCTATTTAAGTCTGAAAGGACTCTTGAAACCAAGGTTTTTTTTAAGGTTTTAAAATGGATAGAGACTGGATCTCGGCTGCTCTTCTAGCTGATGCTTAAGCAATCAACAGGACCAGCTTCCAGGTGAGATTTATATTATAGCATCCACATAAAATTCTTTCCACACATCACACACGAATAAGTCACATACTATTCTTCATTTCATTATTTATTAATACATCATATCTCTTACAGCAATATGTCATTCACAAACAATTATCTTATATATGAGCATAGTTTCAGTCCATTGATATTATCAATTTACATAAAGTACAATCAACAGATTGACGGATATATATTGAGGGAGTTTCTCAGGCCCCATACAAACATACTAGGGTTCTCTATTTATACACCTCTCCGGAAATTATAAATATAAAAATATAAAATAAATAAATAAATAAATATATAAATAATACTAGCCGACATTATTAGTCACATTATTCATCTTGGGTTCATAAAATAGGGTTCTCTCCGTGCTCTTTCTCGAATTCTTTATCCGACCTCCACACGGGACACACACAGTGCGATCGTTCATTATTGTTGATCTCCTCGACTCTCGGTCTTTTTAAAATCTTATCTCGGTCTCTATTTGAGACACACACGCCGCGGTTGTTTCTCCGGCTCTTGATCTTCGTTTTCAGTTCTATTATTATTATAATTTTTCCTTTTAATCTAACTCTCTCACGCCCCTTCCGTCTGAAATGTGTACGTCGCGAACTAATATCCTCTTCTCTGTCTTCCGAGTGACGCGAGCTGAATATCCTCGTACATAGAGGTGACGCGGTCCTTGCCCCCTATAGTCTTTTTTCTGCCGGCAATCTTTATTGACAAACGGGGAAATAATCAAATAACAGACAAGACGTGATGACAACAAAGGACAAAGGTGAAGAACGCGATGACACACACGGAAATACACATCTAGAAGACTATAAAAGAACAGACTCAAGGGACGGAAGTACATACAGATTTCTGACTTTTGCCGATTTTATTGAATTTGCTGATACTTACAGACATCTACACCAATTGATTTCCTGAGGAAGCCCAAGGGGCGAAACGCGTAGAAAGACTCAATTGGACTTCATTTTTTGATGAGTTTTGAACCAAATGCCTGCATATGCACTTTGTGCATGAGAAAACTGTGAGTGCATTACCATTAGTATTTATTGTTTTACCAGAAGATACTGCACTATTTTAGTTTGTTTTTTTGATTCACCTTGAAGAACATTAAAGTTTTTTAAAGTCCATATTGATGGGTTGGATTTGCCTCTTTCACTTGTGAGTGCAATATATCACTTAGTAATTAGTACTGAACATACCATCTACACTATATTGTGTTGTTTTTTGTTTTTTTCCCTATATATGTACCTGCGCCCCATACATTTCTGGTTTTCTTGTATCTTTTACACTTTGAGGAAGAGTGTCGCATGGGCAGCTGCGGTTCATACTAGGGAAGTATTTACACATTTATTTATTGATTATTTATCACATTTCACCTTAAGTAGCACGTAATTTTTGGATTTCTTTTTTTGTTATCGGTTTAAATAGGAAGAAGGGCGGGAAACACCATAGCAACCAAAAAGAAACAATTAGGAAGACGTCATCGCGACCGGCGCACACTAATGGCGTCGGCGCGAAAAAACAATAAACAAACCGGCATCTACGTGTGCTACACCCGCGAGCGCCGCGGGTGTGCCACACCGGCAGATGCAGCCGAAGTCGAGCCCAGCGAACGAGTCGCGGCAACCCGCCCATAACCCTGCGAGTGCCGCCGACTCGTCGCGGCGGCTCGCTCATGACGATTGGTGCGTCGTGGGCGTGCCACGGCGGCTCGCATGTTATCATGCGTCCGTCGTGGATGCGCCTCATCGACGCGCCCCTCCGTCTGTGCTCGTGCCGCGCGCACAGTACACCGAGAAGACGTGCGCGCGGCACGTCCTCTCAGTGTACGTGCCGCGGGCACATCACACCGAGAGGACGGGAGCGCGTCAGCGCGCAAGCGCCGCCCACCAGCGGCAGACCGGCGAGGGACCGCGGCGGACACGGCAGGTATCACACAATCCCCCCCCCAGGAGCGCGCACCGAGCGCGAAGGACCAGGACGAAGCGGGAAGCGAGCGTGAAAGCGGGAGACACAGAGAGGGGCATGAACGGAGCGAGCAGGAAGCCAGGACCGCTCCTCCGGGCCGTAACCCTTCCAATCAATCAAGTACTGAAGGGAGCCACGGTGCCAACGAGAATCAAGGACGCGATGAACTACGTGTTCCTCGCGGCCACGGACGAGAACAGGAGCAGGGCGACGAGCAATAGAAACACGGGGGGCAACACACGGCTTCAGAAGGGAGACATGGAAGGTATTGGGGATCCTCATAGACGACGGTAGAGCAAGGGACATAGCAACCTCGTTCACCCGCTTGAGGATACGAAAGGGACCTACATAACGGGGACCCAGGGACCGGCAGGGCTGACGAAGGGAGATGTGCTTGGTGGATAACCACACATAGTCACCGGCTTTATAACGAGGTGACGGAGCGCGTCTCTTGTCGGCATCTGTCTTGCCGCGAGCCTGGGCTTTAGCCAATTGTGCACCCAGCTTCCTCCAATGAGCCCGCAGGTTGGAGACCCGTTCTTCTACTGCCGGTAAACCTCCACCACGGGACGAGGAAGGAGGAGGTAGGACGACAGGGTGGTACCCTAAAGCGGCAAAAAAGGGAGAACACTGCAAGGCCGTGTGCAGGGCATTGTTATAGGCCATCTCGGCCAAGGGCAGGAGGGAAGACCAGTTGTCTTGCCTGTCGTTGATGTACATACGCAAATATTGCTTAAGGGTTTGATTGGTGCGCTCCGTTTGCCCGTTGGATTGAGGATGGTAGGCAGATGTGAGGTGCATGCGAATGCCCAGTCTATGACAGAGGGCTTGCCAGTACCGGGAAATAAATTGTGGACCTCTGTCTGAGACCACGTGTAGGGGAAGACCATGCAACCGGGCCACCTCTCGTATAAAGACGTCTGCCAGTTGTGCCGCTGTGGGCAGACGGGGTAGAGCGACAAAATGAGCCTGTTTAGAAAACCTGTCCACTACCACGAGTATGGTGGTGTGTCCTCGTGAGACAGGGAGGTCTACTATAAAATCCATGGAAATATGAGTCCAGGGTGTCCTTGGCACAGGGAGAGGTAATAACAGGCCGTGAGGACGAGAGTGTGGTGTCTTGTGTCGAGAGCACTGAGGACAGGCGGCTATGAACGCGTTGACGTCATGAGACAAGGAAGGCCACCAGAACGTTTGTCGTAAAAGGAATTCCATTTTACGCGTGCCGGGGTGACCAGCGAGTGATGAGGTATGTCCCCAACGCAGGACAGCGGTGCGAAAGCGTTGTGGCACGAATAGACGTCCCGCAGGGGGTCTTTGAGACGCGGTGATGTGGGCCTGTTGTAGACGGATCTTAGCCATTACGGCAGAGGACAGAAAAGAAAGGATGCGTTTTTGTGGAATGATGGGTTCTTCTTGTTGGGAGTCATGGTGACAGTCGAACTGTCGAGAGAGAGCATCTGCTTTTTTGTTTTGGGAGCCGGGTCTGTAGGTCATCACGTAGTTAAATCTGGTGAAGAACAGTGCCCATCTCGCTTGTCGTGGATTCATTCGCCGTGCACTTTCTATGTATTGTAAGTTTTTATGGTCAGTCATGACCACGACGGGTTGTTTAGTTCCTTCGAGGAGATGTCGCCACTCATCGAAGGCGAGTTTCACTGCTAGCAGCTCCCTATTCCCAACGTCGTAATTGCGTTCGGCAGAGGAAAAGCTCTTCGAGAAGAAGGCGCAAGGAAGGAATTTGGAAGTGGTCGAATTACGTTGAGACAGGACAGCCCCCGCACCGTTCTCAGATGCATCCACCTCCAGAATATATTGAAGGGCAGGATCCGGGCGTTGCAGTATAGGAGCTGAGATGAACGCTCGTTTGAGCAGGTGGAACGCCTTTATGGCCTCGCTGGACCAGACCTTGGGGTTTGCCCCCTTTTTAGTAAGGGCGGTAATGGGTGCTGCGATACTGGCATAGTTCCGGATGAATCGCCGTTTAGCAGGGTCCATCTCCAATCCCTTGGCAGAGATGATATACCCCAGAAAGGGAAGGCTTTGTTGTTCGAATACGCATTTCTCGGCTTTCGCATATAAGCCATTTTCGCGTAGTCTCTGTAGTACGGAGCGGAGATGCGTACGATGGATGTCGTTGTTGGGCGAAAACACGAGGATATCATCGAGGTATACGATTACATGAGTGAGTAGCATGTCTCGGAACACGTCGTTGACGAACGCCTGGAACACCGCTGGCGCATTGCAGAGACCAAAGGGCATAACTCTGTACTCGTAGTGGCCGAATCGCGTATTGAACGCGGTTTTCCATTCGTCGTTCTCCTTTATGCGGATCAGGTTATAGGCTCCCCTCAAGTCCAGTTTTGTGAAAATCGTGGCTCCTTTCAGCCGGTCATAGATTTCCGTGATCAAAGGAAGGGGGTAACGATTTTTTACGGTGATGCGGTTGAGACCTCGGTAGTCAATACACGGTCGAAGTGATCCTTCCTTTTTGGACACAAAGAAGAAGCCGGCACCAGCATGCGAGGAGGAGGGCCGTATGAACCCTTTTTCCAGGCTCTCTTTTATGTATTGTTCTAGTGCTTCGTTTTCTGGCTCTGATAACGGGTAGGTACGCCCTCTTGGCGGCATGGTATCAGGCAACAAGTCAATGGCACAGTCGTATGGCCTGTGGGGAGGTAGTCGTTCGGCTTGTTTTTTGGAAAAAACATCCAGGAAGTCCCAATACTGCTTGGGTACCAGGAGCTTGGGATCTGTTGGCTTGATTTCCAGGACAAGGTTTAGTCGTCAACAAGGAACGGAGCAAAGACGGTGACACCGGGGACTCCAAGCCAGGATCTCTCCTCTTTGCCAATCGATACGTGGGTTGTGGGTTTGCAGCCAGGTGTAGCCCAATATGAGAGGCGCATGCGGGGACTGGATTATCTCGAACACAATGGTTTCTTTGTGGGTAGCTCCGATGAACATGGCAAGGGGCGAGGTCTCTCGGGTGACTACGCCTGGGCCCAACAGGGTGCCGTCTACAGTAGTAACGACTGAGGGTGTTTTCTTCGTACGCAGGGGCACGCGATGTTGTGCTGCCCATTGTTCATCGAGGAACACTCCCGCCGCACCAGAGTCTATGAACGCTTGGGTGACCACAGTGTGGTCGTGCCACCTAAGCGAAATGGAGAGCAACATGCGGTTTGGAGGAGTGGTAATAGTCGCGCTTAGGGGTTCTCCTCGACTGCTCCCTAAGCCCTTTCGTTTCCCGGACGTACGGGACAGGAACGCAGGAGGTGGCCTGTTTGTCAGCAGTATAAGCAAAGGCCGAGGTTCCTCCTTCGGGTCTTTTCTGTGTCCGAGAGATGGCGTATGGTGCCTATCTCCATGGGTTCGTCAGTAGGAGGCCTGGTGACGATCGGTGGTGACAGGGGCGAGGACTGAGGCGTGTAGGGACGTGACCTGCGGTTCCTCTCTTTCTCTATGTTCCTTTCTTGGATGCGTTTATCGATACGAAGACACAGAGCGATGAACTCCTCCAGGTCGAATGGTGGCTCATGAAATAAGAGCGCATCCTTTATTCTCTCATTTAGTCCTTTACGGTATGCTGCTCTCAAGGCCCCTGGATCCCATTTGAGCTCACATGCCAGAGTGCGGAATTCGATGGTGTACTGGGCCAATGTCTTATGTCCTTGCTGGAGCTCCAGCAAGGAGGCTTCTGCCGTCTCTCTACGGCCAGGCAAGTCAAAGACTGACCGCAGGGCCTCCATGAAGGCAGGACAGTCATCAAGTAACTCTGAACCCTGCTCAATCAAGGGAGAGGCCCAAAGTAAGGCTTCGCCTTTAAGTAACGAGATGATGAAGGAAACTCGTTTGGCATGTGAACGAAAAACCCGAGGATTGTTCCGGAAGTGCAGAAGGCATTGGTTCAGGAATCCTCTGCATTCCTTGGGTTCTCCCGAATACTTGTCTGGGAGTGGTAACCGTGCAGTAGGATCCTGTTCATCGGGACTGGGTTCCCTTGGTGCAAAAGGGGACCTGGTGGGCGGTGTAGCCGCCAATGACCGGAGCAACTCCGTCATGGTGTCCATTTTTTGCGACAGCGACTGCAGCTGGGAGGAATGAGACGTCAGCAGTTGTTCTTGCAGCTCCTGACGGGAGAGAACACTTGCCATCTCCGCGGGGTCCATGTATGGGCCCGTTCAATGTGTTATACGGGACCTAGGACAACACGGATTATGCACCCACAATGCAGAGACGGTAGCGTAGCACAGCACAACGGGTCTAGGAAGTTCCACGGTCAAGGCAGGCAGCACAGGAGCAAGGTCAGTATACAAGCCAAAAGTCGGGGCAGGCAGCACAGGATCACGAGATGAGGAACAAGCCAAGGTCGGGGCAGGCGGCACAGAATCGAAGTCAGAAAACAAAGCCAAGGTCAGGTACACGTAGATCAATCAGAATAACTCACGAACCCAGAGATACACAACAGCGACTCTTTGAACGGGCAATGCACTAATGGGACAGGAGGTTTAAATAGGAAGAAGGGCGGGAAACACCATAGCAACCAAAAAGAAACAATTAGGAAGACGTCATCGCGACCGGCGCACACTAATGGCGTCGGCGCGAAAAAACAATAAACAAACCGGCATCTACGTGTGCTACACCCGCGAGCGCCGCGGGTGTGCCACACCGGCAGATGCAGCCGAAGTCGAGCCCCGCGAACGAGTCGCGGCAACCCGCTCATAACCCTGCGAGTGCCGCCGACTCGTCGCGGCGGCTCGCTCATGACGATTGGTGCGTCGTGGGCGTGCCACGGCGGCTCGCATGTTATCATGCGTCCGTCGTGGATGCGCCTCATCGACGCGCCCCTCCGTCTGTGCTCGTTAGCATCCAGAGCTAAGAGATGACCTGCTGCAGACAGGGAATAAAATAGAGGCAGCTTCTTAATGGCTGCCGTAGCCATGAGGTCGATCAACGGAGTCCCCCTTTCGTGATCTGTAGAAAAGTTCCATGGGTCAGGCTCGACTCTCCAGGAAGAACAGATGTTCTGCTGATGAAATCTGCATGGATGAACACCGCCGAAAGGTGAGAGAGATGGAGTTCGGCCCACCTCCCGATCCTCTGAAGATTTCCCAGCTGAAGACTTTTCATGCCTCTCTACTTGCTCAGGTAGGCTACCACCGTGTGATTGTCTGAAGCAGACTGGATTGCCAAGAAAGGACCCCCTTCCAAACAGCAAGGAGTTCCAGCATGTTGATATGAAGGTGACGCTCCTGGGTGGACCAAAAACCGTGACTGAATTATTTGACCATCGTGGCTTCCCAACTTGATAAACTGGTGTCTGTGGTAATTATAGTCCAAGTTGGCTGGGTCCAGATCAGACCCGAACCCAGCTTTTTCACGTGAAGCCACCACCTGAGGGAGAGACGTACGCTGACTGGAACAGAGACCTTCCTTGAGAGCACCAGGATGGTTTGATCCCATGACTTTAGGATAAAACACTGCTGAGGACGGATATGAAGAAGGGCACCATAATTCCCAGAAGGCGCATGAGAGACTTCAGACTGGAGAGACGACGGGATAGAGTTAAGCGGGTAAGGCTGATGATGTTTTGACTCTTGTCTGTCAGCAGGAAGATCTTCTGACAAGAAGTATCCAGGATAAAACCAGGAAGGGAATTGTTCGGGTGGGAAGGAGATGGGATTTCCAAAAAAATTGATGATCCATCCCAAATCTTGAAGTATGCCGACAGTCCTGTGGATCTGCTGAGAAAGGAGATCTGGAGAGCCTGTTGCCAGAAGCCAGTCCTCTAAATAAGGGACTATCTTGATCTCTTCTTTCCTTGGGAAAGCCACACTGCCCGATATCCGCTTGGTAAAAATCCTTGGTGCAGAAGAGAGACCAAAAGGAAGGGCTTGAAACTGGAAGTGATGAATCCCGAACGAGAACGGGATGACTACCAAAATGAACTTCTGGGATTCTTGCCTGATGGAAACATGGAGATAGGCATCTTGTAGATCAAGAGTAGCCAAAAAATCTCCTCCAGAAAGAAGCTCTACGGCGGATTTGATAGATTCCATCCCAAACTTTCTGTAGGCCACAAGATGGTTCAGAAACTTGAATTAATCTGAAGTCTCCTAATGATTTGGGAACAACGAAGACGTGGGAGTAAACACCTCTTCCTCTTTGGGCAGCAGGTACTGGGATAAGCAGCTGTTTCCTCACAAAATCTTGAACAAGATCCAGAAGCGCCATTTTCTTGAAGGGATCCGCAGGAGGGGTAGCAATCATGAACCGTTCTGGGGGGGGGGAGTGCTGACAAGCTCCAGACTGTACCCTCTGGAAATGATTCTCAGGGTCCAAACTGTCAGATATTTTATGCTGGAAAACAAGTATTCTATATTTGCGTATGTTAGATGAATACAAAATGGAGTCAGAACCATTTTGTTTTCCTTAATCATATAATGATTTTCTGTCCTTGTTCTCTCTATATTGAGAACAAAGAAGCATTTATGAATATAGCTGTTTCAGCAAATATTACCCAATTAGTCTTATCTTCCATGAGAAAGTTAAGGAGTAGAAGCTGCATTTCTCTAGGAATGTAAACTGGAATGGGGGATACATTGGAAGACCACCAAAACTGATTTACTACCTAGGAGGTAACATCTAGAGATATGGATGACCAAGGATAAATCGCAAACTTATGTGTAATTGTCTTAAAGTTATTTCTTAGACCAGAGTGTCTCTTAGAGGTAAATGAAGGAAATACAATGGTACAAATATGATAAGAAGTCCTAATTATAATGGGTAAAACCCACCATTATGACTGGAGAATTCCAATCAATAGGTGGACAATATGATAATAAGCCCAATCTTTAAAAGCTTATGTTTTAAATAATTTAAGGACTCACTCACCATTACAGACTCATTCACAAATTTACTCACAGACAATTGGAATTTTGGAACATCACAAGATCTTGGCACCATATTTTACTCTTAGAATTACTTTGAGTTTCTAACATATATATAACTTTAAGAAAGTTATAATTCTTTCCACTTAATTTTTCCACTGAAACTGGATTGCTATCTACAAGGACCAGTTGGACCACAGCAACAAGTGGTGGTAAATATAATGGTTTTATTATTCCGAATAGAGGTGAATTTTGTCTACTTCAATATAGAATTCCCTTTTTATGGGAAATAGTATATGGCATTATTGTATATGATGGCTTGTGAGACTGCAGCTTATAACCTGTAATAATGACAATGATGTAAAAAATTTGCAAGTAATAATTCATATTTGCTGCCGAATCCCCAGATCTGCCTTCCCGCTTCCTGCACCGGTGATTGCCAGTGGAGGAAGACCGGAGAACAGGAACGGCAACCCGGGGGGTGCGGACTCCCACCAGAAACGGAGCCCGAGATCTCATCCTCTGGTCTCCGTGACCCGCAAGCACACAGCTGCACATTATGACCCGGGACCGCGACCGGACCCAGGACCGTGACAATATAATTTTGATTTATAATTTTCGCGCGATCTGAAAGAATTTAGGATCAGAAATAAAATATAGGGTGTCTCATTATATTAATATTGTGGATGTGGTCCTACAACAATTGATAGCATCATTATTTTGCGTATGTGATAGAATATTGGTTTTGCCTATTTTGTCTCATTAATATCCCTAACATAATGTCTGAACAATAGAGAGCCCATAGATGAAGAAAACTCTTCAGCCTGCCCCCTACCGCAAAATTTCTGGCGTCACAGCTTCTTTAAGGCTCCATCCTCCTGTTTAGAGGAGTAAGGTCTTCCTCTACCACGGTAGGGATGAAATCTGGAACCATAAGGCCTGTCTCGAAACCGGGCCTGGGTTCTGGAATCTTGACCTCTGGAAGACTTGAAAGGGTTGGGCCGAAAATGCAGTAAATACTTACGTTTAGGCAAAAAATACTTGTCGCCAGTAGCTTTCTCTAAAAGAACTTCCAGCTCCTTCCCGAACAAATCCTTCCCAGAGAAGGGAATCCCGCACAAATGTTGCTTGGAGGCAGAGTCTGCAGACCAGGATTTGAGCTACAGAGCTCTTCTAGAAACAACGGACAGGGCAAAGGCTCTAGCAGCCATGCGAACCGACTCCATAACTGAATCGCATGAAAAATCAGCCACAATCTTGAAGTCTGAAATGCCACGGAGAATACGGTCTTCTCCTGCACCTCTCTTAGGATATCATCTTCAACCTGTTGGAGCCATAAGGGCATAGCCGTGGCCACAGAAGCTGCCGCAATACCTGGTTTAAGGATTGCTGCTGAGGCTTCAGAAGATCTCTTAGCCGTCCCTTCTGCCTTTTTATCCATGAGATCTGAAAAATGAGAGGAATCCTCCAAAGGAATAGCAGATCTTCTAGTGGCTCTGGCCACTGGAGCATCTATTTTGTGGGCTAGGTAGAGCTCAGAAAAATCTTCTGGAAAAGGAAAAAGTCTGGAGACCCTTTTGGAGATAGTAAGCTTCCTTTCTGAATTCATCCACTGGTCAGTAATAATGGATCTTAATTTCTCATGAACTGGAAAGGCCTTAGGCTTTTTAAAAGAACCTTGAAAAAATTCAGGCAGAGGGTCGAGACCAGCTGATTTAGTCTAGGGTTAGGAATCCAAAACCGATGAACTGATCTGCTGAAACATAGACTGGAACTCAGACTTCATTTACTCTTTAAATTCTGAAATAGACTCTTCTGTGGCAGTCTTAGATGTAGCCTTCCTAGGGGCTGGTGATTCTTCAGGGAGGTCTGGCTTATCTAGCGACATCTTGGGCTAAGAGGCAGAAAAAAACACCGGAGCAGAAAATAATCACAGGATACTTCATCAGAAGCAATCTGCTTCCTGCTGATGAGGACACTGACCTCAGGCGCCCCCTGGCCACCCAGGAAGAAACCGGAAGCACGTCAAAGGAGAAAAACCTGCCGCACCGATGGCAGAAAGTAATGGAGTCCCAGCTTCCTGAAGACAGGCTGGCCCGCCCAAGGGCTGCCGAAAGTAGGTGAGCTTAGAGTCCCCCTGGGGACCCTGTAAAAGAGGCTCTCCCCACTGATTGAAGGGAAACACAAGATCTTCCATGTGCTCAGCAAAATTACAAAACCGAGAGATGAGTACCCATACTTCTAGGGCACAAAATAAAAGCAAGAACGGTTCAAAGTAGGTTCTTGGGATTTTCTAATCTCCTGTAATCGCTGTATGGGTCTAGTATACTGCCGAAAGGGACATGGAAATGCAAGGCTGGGACTGGTGTCAGATGTTGCAGGTCTCTTAACTTTGCTGTAAATGCAATACTGAAATGTGTAGCCACACACTATTTAGCAGCCCCTGGCCTTGAAGTGAACTAAGCTGTTCAGTAATTTACCTCCGCCACACCTCAAAAGACATCTTAAATACAGAAATGTACGGGCAGAAATAGTATAGAGCAAAACTATTCTATGGGCAACATCAGCAGATAAAGTGCGTCTGAAGACACCCAAGGCTCGCCATGGAAATGCAGTATTATAAACCTATTGTCCATCTACCTGGTTACATTTAGAACATAAGATAGAAGCAATTTTAGAATTTTCCCACCAAAAAGCCAGTCTTATAATCTAAAAAATGGCTTATGTATTTGTCATTTAAAGCACATGTCAATTCTGAAGACCATAAAGAAACTCAATCTTAATAAATATAAGACATGTAAAGAAAATACTAAGAAATAAAATGTGTAATCTGTTGTGAATTTATTTATTTATTGAATCACTGGTAAACATACCAGACACACTGTAACAGGTGTTATTGTGTTACTACGAAAGGAAAAAAAAATTAAGGGAACAAATATCTGTACATCTATAATTACATTCATTTTAAACAGTTTCATAAAAGCATCACAATATAATTCTAATAGTTTAATGTAACAAAAATATTTAGGATGACAGTGGTACTATACATATTTGTTACAGCTACAAAATGTGGAAAACATTACATTACATTTTCATTCTGCAACACATTTCAGAAATGCAAGGTTTAACAGCTTAAACAAAAATATATCAACATCCTAAGCAAAACAATATGTATGCACCAATACCCAGAAAATGGGTGGGATTAATGACAAATAAGACAGTGTACACATTATTGTAAAACTGCAGCTGATGCACAAAAATAAACCTAGCAAGTTGAAATTAAAGAAATCACTGATAATATGGCCTGTATCTAGATTGATCAGGGTGATGTGGTCCAGGTATAGGACCCTGAGAAGGAGGCCCTTGCATACGAGGAGGTGGTGGGGGGCCCCTAGGTGCAGGCCACATGCCTGGACTCATTCCTCCAGGTTGCGTGAATGGTGGACTGAGTGTTCCTTGATCTTCACTGAATTGTGGCATAGAGTTAGGATTGTAGTGATGTGGCGGAGGAGCATTTACAGGTGGAACACCATGTTGTGGCGGTGGTCCTGGAGGAGGATGATTCATGTATGGTGGCATTTGAGCAATTAGGTGTCCAGGAGGAGGTGTAATTGGAGGTGGAGCAGTTGTCATTGGTGGTGGTGGACCTTGACTGTACACCATGTGAGGTGTTCCAGCTCCTTGAGGAGGATGTTGCATTGGATGACTGATTGGGGGTGGGGGGGGCGGCGGAGGTGCATAATGTTGTTGGGGAGGCATAATATGGTGAGGATGAGTTACCACTGGCTGGCCTGGATACTCAGGATGATGCAAAGCAGGTGCCTGAGGTGTCTCCCGTGCACCAGAACTAGAATCATCCTGTATGGGCACAGTTATTAAATTGCTATGTTTCCTAGTAGATATCCGGAAAGCATCTTGAGAAACAGGGCGGGGCGGAGGTGGGGCCATGGAGATGTCGGCTGGTGATCCGCGCATATCTTCATGTTGTGGATTAAAATGCTCATGAGGAACATGCTGTATTGGGGGAGGAGGCATTAGTATGTGCTGTTTGGGGGGCATATGAGTTATATGGAGCTTGTCTGGAGGCATTATGAAACGATCTGTAATTTCTGTGGGAGGTGGAGGCATTGGAGGATGGATTGGCTCAGGTTGAGGACGTGTAGTTGGCTTTCCAGCTCTCATATGGCGATGATTGATGTGCGCTTGTAAGTCTCTCTGAGACAAATATGTTCTCTTACATCCTTGTACAATACTGCACATGAAGAGCGATCCACGTGTACACTGTTCAATGCGCTGAACAGGATCGTTACAACTGGGAAAAAAACACGAGATTATTTACTATATCAGCCAAACCACAAATTTATAATTATATATATCTTCCATAATAAATCTGCTTAGAAATGCAACTTCAAGTGTACCTCCTTTTAGTAAGAGTGAACAAAAAAAGTGTGTTTTACTAATTTGTGCAGATAGTGTTTTGTCATTATAACACATCTCTATATCAGCACACTTGATATACTGTATAAACCAGCAAGTGATTGTTCTAAACCAGGGGTTACAAACCGGCCACCATTTTTGAATATCCCAGCTCGAGCATATGTATCAATTAAAAATCTATTCAACAGATTTTATGGCAAGGAAGGCCTACTTGCAGCCCTCCAGGATTGGAATTGTTCAGAACTATTGCAAACTATTTATTTTTCAATTATTAATTTAACAAGGGTCATCAAGAGCACTGTTCTACTGATATAATGAAGGGAATCAGATATTACCGTATTTGCTCGATTATAAGACAATGTTTTTTTCAGAGCAAATGTCGGGGCAGCGGGTAGACGTCTGCACCATTCGCGTAGGCAACTTCCGCTGCATCCGGAAGGTGGTGCGGTTAGCAGCGGGGGTTGCCTCCGTCCACTGCACAGACCTTCCCCAGATGTCAGAGAGGAGAGTTCCCTGCACCAGTGTATTAGTCTCCTTACAGGTTTAGCTGTTTAACACATAGGCCAGCTCTTCAAGCAGGTGAAGCAGACTGGGGTTTCCCCATTTACAGTGCACAGTAAGTAGTAAGATAATTGTCACAAATTATGTGATTTTTTTGCAGCATAAAGTACAATGAAGAACACGCAAAGTGGCTTACTAATCCGCTGGCATACCACATCTACAAAAAATTAGCACATAGGTGCTAAATTTAAATACACAATAGAAAATATTCAGGGCTAAGGCACTCTGAAAACAGACATGTATAACTCTGAAAGCATTTGTCACATGACTTAAGAAAATACTATTCTAGTAGAACCTACCTCATACGCTTGTAGGCGTCAGTACTTTCTTCAACAAGTGTTCTTTTGGGAAGGGGAAAGAGACATTACACCACAAAAAAAAGGAAAACCAGAATTCACACAATATTTAAAATACCTATTATAAACATTGTTACATTAAAAAAAAAAAAAAAACAGCAGCAATTGAGGATAAATATAACACTTACTAGAGTGGAAAGGTCTGCACTAATATGCAGCAAATTATTATACTATTAGACTAGGATCCTTGAAAATACTTTGAAAAGAAGACTTAGCTGGGAATTAACTCAGGAAAGGGAAACGGCAAGTGTTTTACAAATGAATCCAATAGAAATGGGTTCTCTCTTATAGTGACACAGCTAGTATAGAGTAATTTAATTGTATATATATATATATATATATACCGTATTGGCCTGAATATAGGCCGCACTTTTCCCCCCCCACTAAGTCTTTAAAGTGGGGGTGCGGCCTATATTCGGGGTCTAGCACCCGACGCCCGGGACATGCAGTTCCGGGCGCCGGGCAGGCAGCAGGATTAGGATGCAGCGGTGCAGGGGACGCGTATCCTACTTTCCAATACGCTCAGACAGCCTCCCCTGCCAGCACTTTCCACGGGGGGAGTGCCAGCACGGATTACACGCGCGTAAACAACCTCCGCTGCCGGCACGATGTGCTTTAACAATCTCCCTTGCCGGGAATTCCCACGAGACGTGCCGGCAGCGGAGGTCGTTTACGTGCATCGCCGCGGCCGGTGAACATCCGCACGATGCATTTTACCTCTGCCCCCAAGACTTACCAGAGCAGACTCCCGGGTGTCTTGCGGGGCTGGCGGGGGACATCTACGCAATACGCGTATACAACTTCCGGTGCCGGCACATCCGCTGAGTGCCGGCACCGGAAGTTGTATTGCGTAAAGTCCCCCACCGGCCCTGCAAGACACCCGGGAGTCTGCTCTGGTAAGTTGGGGGGGGGGAAGGGGGCAGAGTGGCAGCATATCTATTAAAAAAACTTTCTTTAAAAAAAAGCACCAAACTTTTAGGGTGCGGCCTATATTCGGGGGCACCCTATATCCGAGCCAATACAGTATATTATATATATATACACACACACACTTAGTACAGGAAAAGCAATACATTTTGTATTACGGTTTAAAGTTCTTGGGTTCTTAGGACTTACCCAGGGCACAATTTATCTCCCTTTTTCTCGTGCTGTAAAGCACAATCGTAGCAGAAAACATGTTTACAAGGGATCTGTGCAGAAGAAAACCAAAGCAATACATATTAATATGCAGAACACAGCAAACATTCACAAAAGTGTTTACACACTAAATGAGAGAGTTTACAGACAACAATAAACTTTTCAAGAAGAAAGATGCTAAACCCCTAATTCATCCATTAAGTCAGTTTAATTATTAGGCTAATGTTGGCAAGAGATGGTTTTACCATTGAAGGCAGTAAAATCATTAAGCAACAGGCACAATTCAGAAATCCCATCACAAGTTCAACAATTAAAGCCGAAAAACGCGACGTTTCAAGTAAAGGAGTTAAACAATTTTGCCCTGCAGATATCACAAAACAAGCAATGTGTAGACAAAGCCATCTTATGGACCACTCCGTAATATGGATGGATATATGCATGCAGTAACCACTAACTCTAAACACTAACAGGCGAGCTGTTTCTGCTCCTTCACTTTACTATAAATTATGAACGAGCCTCTGCTACAGGAAGAGCTTGGCCGGCCCTGTAATGCATTGGTAAATCAGCAAGATCTCTCCACTCGCATGATCATGCAGGACCATCTAACCTGTTCTTACTAGATACAATTGCTAGTGCTGGCCCTTCATAATGAAGATAAAAATCACAACTCTCCTGTCAACTATCCCTTTAGTGAATAAATTCATTTGAATCATATTGATCCTTAACAGAAACGATATGAGCATCCACAATGGGATTGGAAGATTCCCACTGGTATCACAGAGAGCAGAATGCACGATGGATCGAACAGCAGCGTGTATTGTAAGAACATGTCTCATATTATAGTCAATAACTAACCCAGTGCTTGACAAATTTGGTATGGATCTAGGGGGCAGCCAAAATAACAGAAGCGTATATATGTATTTTTTTCAGTCATGTTTTTCTCATATTTAAAGTTTCAGTCATATCTCCCTTCTCCATTCTGTCTAAGGTGATGTTTCAGTCCCCTTAATAATACATGTCATAATTAAGAAAAAAGTAGAAATGTTTTTTAATAAAGTATTGATCAATACATTAAATATTTGGCAAAATCAGATGAATTATAATCCATTTCATAAAGAATACATTAGTGAAAACGTTAGTCCAAAAGCTTATAAACTAATACATTTAATTATTGGTAAATCAAGTAAAGTTAGAATTATTAGATTGCTAAATAGATTGATTGAAGAAAAATCAATTCAGTGTTTACTAAATAAAGTTGACAAAAGCATTAGTAAACATAAATGAAGCAACATGAATCTACCTGGAATGCAGCTAACTGTGCCTGTCACTTGTGTTGTGTATCCTTCACGCTGGCACACGGCACGTCATGCTGCATAAACCAATGCAGCGCAAATCTGTCAAGCAGTCTCCTGCTCCTTCACTCCCAGGTGCCACTAACCCTAGGCTCACCCATAACACACGCCCACAATAAAACCATAAGCTGACAGTCACACATGCCAACACCAAATACTAACATGTGCTCATATATGCACTTAATGTATGTGTAACAGACACAAGTTAACATATTACGCCACAAACACCTTACAGTAAAACACACGCTATCATACGTATGTACACACATACACTAATTCACACACTATGTTGACATACAATCATGGTAATGCAATACTGTAACATACACAACACCAGACATCCTAACACCACACGGTTATACACATGGACACACTATCCAAACAGACACAAATGAGCACTGGCTAACATACATATATACAATGCACACTAACACTGTGGACATAGACACTATATTACAGTAGACATACTGACTCTAGCACTATATATTCACACAAACTGACTACCTTTATACAAATACACACTGGCTGACAATACAATATACACGCACTCACATGCACTACTCTCTCTCACTGCACGCCCGAAGGAACGCATAGGGTGCTGGATTCACAATGGCAGTCCTGGCAAGGTTTTACCCCCTTGTCCTGCAAAACCCTGGGTGCCATCATGCGGTTTCCAGTTGTCATGGTGACCTAGTGTCATGTATTAATGTACTGACAATATGAAGTACAGATTAAGGTCTTAACAGTAGAAATAATGGGTAGACTACATGGGCCAGGTAGCTGTTATCTCCCAACAATTTTCATGTTTCTACTATTAGAACCATTTTCATTTTCTATGTTTCTTACCATGCGCCCATAAATTTTTATAGGAAGACCACACTTGTCGCAGAAATGGACGGGGGTTTCCTCCTTCTCTCCAACGAGATTGAGCTGTGAAAATATGTCTTTGTTTAAAATGCACATTCATAGAAACCCAAATGCAGCATATTTCAATACATAATCAGCCACCAAATGTCACCTTAATTTGTGTACATTACTTTATACTAATTACAAACTGAAATAGTTACCACCCTGGTACGAAATTGCCATTACTAAACTGAATATATTAACTATGCGTAAGGGAGGCTCTTTATGTAAGGCAGACGCTGGAGCACTCTATTATCTGCCTGAAAAGTTTTATAAAGCAAATTAAGGTCTCTTTTCCTCTGCAAGGTAAAAAGAGCGCTCTGTAGTTATGGGAAAGGACAAAAAACATTTTTCATATTCAGCACAGAACAATTTTAGAAGAAGCAAGTTGGGTATAGAACCAGTAAATATGATTATCCACACTTGACTACTGTACCTTAAAGTCCCAAAACGTGTGTGAAGGAAATCTCCGCTGATTGCCAAATAAATCCCCTCCTTTGTTGTCGTACCTCTCTTCTTCATTATAATCAAAACCTCCTGGGAAAAACATACCTTCTTTAAATCCAAATAGTAGTCGTTGCATTGAAATCTATTCACAAAGTGATACCCAACTCAAGTGTTATTCTCTGTGGGGACCCTCACTGTGGCTTTTAATGCATACATTCTTTTTTTATTGACATTTGTTTAATGAGACTGATGCCCTATTAAGAATATGTTTCTAATTGATAACTATCAAAAATCTTTCTCCCATCAAAATTGAATAATGGTGGTCTGGGACATCACATTGAACACTATTAGTGCAAATGGGAAAAAAACGCAATAATGCTGCTTTACAGATAACTGTAAATATTTAGAATACTCTGCCACGTCCTGGAGATTATTGCTTCAGAGTCCAATAAGTCTGTAAAATACTTCTAGGAGGAAGTACTACAGTCAATACAGTAAAGGAATTAAAGAAAATATATCGTAAACAATAAGTATGGTTCACTTCAGTTGTCACTATGTAGATATGTATCTATAATGAATCCTCCCATTATTTAATATAAAAAAAATGACACCTCGCATCCGTCTCGCAATCAGAGTAACATGTGAGACAAAGCCAGCGTTTGTCAAATAATATTTGCTGTTGTGTGAACAACACGGTTGTTGCAATTAACTAATCACATTGACAGGGAACCTACCAGCACTAAGTAGTATTAATTTCCATACCATCACAATAGAATTAATGTGCCACAATAATCTTGACAGAATAGAATGTCACGATGGTTTAGTAGGAGGATAATAAGACAATTATTCCGGCCCATTCATAGACTACATTTGGCATGTGCCGGTATCTGACTTCCATCAAGGTTTATTGCACAACCCACCATCAGAATCTGCTGTTTGTCTAGGCCAACAACTCAATTCATATATCTGGAAGAGTGACTGACCTCTGTATACTAATAATGATACAGATAAATTCAATCTTTAAGTGATATGCAAAAAAATAAAACACACACAAAAGCATTTGGGATCATTTGGTATTACCTGTGTATTCATGTTAAAGAAACAAAATGTTTAGTAACAGAAGACTTAATGATTATTATTGTACCTTTAAAACCTCTGCAGGTGGCATGCATAACACTACTACTATGTAATACATTATACCTTCTTCACCTGTCTGTGGCTTGGTAGGCATGCGGTTCAGGTTCCTCTGAGGACGAGGTGACAGTTTACTTTTGTTTGGATGTTTTGAAATAAGCTTTATTGGAATTCGTCTTCGGACATCCAGTCCACTCAGGGATCCCATACTGTTAGTCCCTTGCAAGTCGTTGTCTAGGTTGAATAGATATAGAAAAAAATAAAGAAATAATATTTATTATTATATTGAACATCACAATCTGTATATATTTCCATATGAGGATGTGCCAATAATGTAAAGTTTAAAAATGAATACGCATATACTGATTTTACTGTATATAACTAAATAATTGGGCCGTGTAATTTTAAGTGAGAAATACTGCTTGCTGTATCTTTTTATTAGAGATTTTATTTTGCATGTTCTCTGTGGAGGGGGCCCCATTAGAGGAATTCTACCTTTTAATCCACATTCTGCGCTTCCCTAAGGAATTAAGGGTAAAGCTAAAAACGTAACCTTATCGAAAATCACCAAGCAAGTTTCAACACCGGCTCTACTTCAAGTAGTTATTTAAAGAATACATTATATCTGCAGATAATTTCTGCTTATAAAGTGATTTAATACAATCTAAACCAGCACCAGCATACTGGTAAAACCTTATGTCTAACCCACAAAGATTTCCCTGCCATCCTGATAAAGACAGAAGATGCATCTGCATCAGAAGGAATTCAAAATACGTTTGGATTAGTTAATATTTGTTTTAAGGAATGCAACTTTTTAAGGTGTGGTGGGAATACCGGCATAAACTTCTAATTTAAAAGTTGACACATAAGCCCCTAATGTATTTTGACTTGTCCATAAATGGGTCACACAATGACAGCAGTGGTCGTAGAACCTACAACCCTTAAAATGAATAATATTTTATTAATGCTTCTACAGCAAACATCATCAACCAGAATTTGTAGAGGCTGCTTTTGTCTCGGGAACAGACATGATCTTCTTTATTACTAATAGATATGGTTATCTGGACTGAAAACTAATATGAATGGGGTCACCTTATTTGTAGTTTGTGTCTTCATCGGTCAAGTACTCAACAAGTGTGTGTTACACCTATTCAATGTACAGTTTAGATTGTGACCTGACACTGTAAATGAGGTTTATAACCATGTGCTGCCCTTTCCAACAAAGTTAATTCATGCATTTTGTGCTGAATGGACAGGGGCCTTATACTCTATGGATGTGTGCATTCTTACTATAAATACCGACATTTAGACCCCTCGTCTGATGTTACTCTATCCCGCCTTAACCCAGTACAGCTCGTCTGCCTCTTAATTTGTACAAGCAGAAGAGTTCACCACACCGGATTACGGACAGCGCGCTGTTACGCCCCTTCCCACTTCTATGTGTTTACGCTGCAGATATTGCTTTGTAAGTAGGATTAGCAGTCACATTTAATGCGACACTCGGGACGCGATGGGCAATTGCGCCAGATATTACGGTAACCATTCGTCAAGATGCACATAGTTAGCAGGAAGCGTACTGAGGCCTGAGCCGGGAGCACACGGCATACAACGCTGCTGATGCCGCTAATATGCTAGCCTAACTACCCATCCAACGCACGACCGAGAGAGAACGAACGTGAAGCCTTCAGGCTCGTGTAATAAACAAGAGGGGGAAAATTATCCCCCCCGCAATCGCACTTCCCTCCTTACCATTATGGTCCATGATTCAACGCAGAGCACTCCGGGAGCGGAAGTCAGCGGGCAGCTTGAGGAAGGGGAAGTATCGCGAGTGTTAGTATAGTGCGAGGTTACTGCGCTTGCGCTCGTCGTGTTCTACCCAGCTACGCAAGCTACGAGTGCGTAAACTTTTTGACACTTGGACGTAAACGAGAGCGTCAAACTCTTATTTTGAGTCCACTCTAGCTCTAGCCGTGGAGATATATATATATATATATATATATATATATATATATATATATATATATATATATATATATATATATATATATATATATATATATATACATACATACATACATGCACACACATATATATATATGTGTATATATATACATACATATATACACATATATATATATACATATACAAATATATATAATATGATTATATGTGTGTGTGTATTTATTCAGTGTAGCATTCGTGACAAAGGCTGATTTTACTTTTTGTACCCTTCGTGACAATGGCCGTTTTAACATTTCTGCGCTGCTTGTGTTTAGTTGTAATTTTCTTCTTTCCCGTTTACTGAACCCACACACATTAGATATTGTTTTTTTCAGGACAAGAAGGGCTTTCTTTAGATGACATTGTTTTGATTGTATCATATTATTTACTATTAAGAAAAGTATAAAATATGGTGAAAAATTTAGACAAAAATTACTGTTTCTAACTAAATCTTTTACTCATCTATAAAAGGTAATGAAAAAACCTGCTAAATAGATTCTACTATTTGTCCTGAGTTTAGAAATACCCAATGTTTTTATGTTTTTTTGCTTTTTTCTACACATTATGGGGCAAAAAGTACAGGTAGCGTTTTGCTATTTCAAAGCCATTTTTTCCAAATCTGGTAATTCTTCCCCCCATGTGCCATTTCGGGTATCTTTGAAGCCGGCCAATACAATTTACCCCATCAAGTCATATATTTTTGAAAACTAGACAGCCCAGGGTATTCCAAATGCTAGTATTTTAACCCTTTCCAAGCACTAATTCTACCATCAGCCTTTGTCAAACTTTATGGTAGTCATTTTTTTGTTTTTTCACACACATTTTACTTTAGGTATGAATAAACAGGTTCTGGTATATGTCACTATCATAAAACACCCCAATATGTGTTTAGCAACATATCCTGAGTACAGCGATACCTCACATGAATGATTTTGGCTGTTTGGGGGCAAAAGGGCCACATTTGGGGCATGCGCATTTTCAATGTTGAACTTTGGCATTTGGGGATCCACTGCCCATGCCCTATTTGGTACATCTTTGAGCCGGGCCATTTCAGTATGCCCAATAAAGCCATATATTTTTGAAAACTAGACACCCCAGGGTATTTCAAATGCTAGTATTTTAACTCTTTCCATGCACCATATCTACCACCAGTCTTTGTCAAACTTTGTGGTAGTCATTTTTTTGCATTTGTTTTTTCACACACATTTTACTTCAGGTATCAATTAAAAAGTTCTCGTATATGTCACTATCACAAAACACCCCAATATGTGTTCAGCAACATCTCATGAGCGCAGTGATACCCCACATGAATTATTTTGCCTGGCTGTTTGGGGGCAAAAGGGCCACATTTGGGGCATGCACATTTTTCAATGTTGAACTTTGGCATTTGGGGATCCACTGCCCATGCCCTATTTGGTACATCTTTGAGCCAGGCCATTTCAGTGTGCCCAACAAAACCATATATTTTTGAAAACTAGACACCATAGGGTATTTTAAATGCTGGTATTTTAACTCTTTGCATGCACACATTTTACCACCAGCATTTTTTTAAAGTTTGCAGTAGTATTTTTGTGTGTGTATTTTTCCCACACACACCTACTTTATGTATGAATTTACAGCTCCTGGTATATGCCGCTGTCACACGACACCCCAATATGTGTTCAGCAACATCTCCTGAGTACAGTGATACCCCACATGCATGGGTTTGTCATTTTTGGGGGGAACTAAAAGGCCACATTTGGTACGTGTGCATTTTTCTAATTGGAAATTAGATGTGTGGCCATCCTTCCCCCCCGTGTTAGTTGAATCTGGCCAATTCAATTTACCCCATCAAATCATACATTTTTTAAAAGTAGACACCCCATGGGCATTTAATATGCCAGTATTTTAACTCTTTCCATGCGAGAATTGTTTTAAGCTAATGTGCTAATTTTAGGACTTGCTCACAAAAATATATTTTTCATATATATATTTTAATTTTTTTTTGCCTTTTTAAAAACATTTTTAACATTTTTTTTCAACTTGAAGGTTCCCCTGATAGTGACATCACAGGGAAATAATTTTTACATTTTACTGGTTTTTTACTATTTTTTTTCTAATTATTAATTTTATTTTATTTTTAATTCATTTTTTCTAATCACACTGTGACTGTACCTGTATTCAACCTGCAAGTGGAGCCAGAGTTCTCTAGAGGGTCTGGAGACCGTCTAGCGAACCTTTTCATCTTTATTATTTTCTTTCCCGGGCCGCCTCCATCTTGCTGATGGCGAAGATCACCGGCAGCTGCGGCTGTGACCGGTCTCCGGACCGGTCACAGTCCATCAAGAGGTAAGTGTTTGGTGTCGCTGGATGCCTCCTGATCGAGGCATTCCAGCGACACCATTTAAGTTTAGGAGGTGATCGTTGATCGCCTCCTAAACACTTTTAAAACGGGCGTCCGCCGCCATACATTGTATGGCGGATGTTGACACAGTAAAACATCAAAGATAACAGCAATTACACATTGGATGACTAGATGAAGTTCATATGAAGTTCTGGTAGTGTGTAAGGAAACCAGAATCCACATTAAGTCCCTCTTTTATGGTGTTAAAATGTGTAATAATTTTCATCTCAAATGTTTTTCTTTCCCGAGAGTCTCTGAAATTACCTTTGAGTACTTTAATTTTTAGGTTTTGGATGGAGTGATTGTTCTGTGTGAAATGATGTCCTACCGGGTTGCAATATTTTTCTTCCTCATGGTTTTTCAGAGACTCTCAGGAAAGAAAAACATTTGAGATGAAAATGATTACACATTTTAACACCATAAAAGAGGGACTTAATCCTGTGTTTTGAATTTTTTTCTCCTCAAAGCTCCACAGTTGGCTAGTATCAACTAGAAGAGAACCATGAATCTTATGAAATTATGTAACCTCAGCGCATGAAATTCTCCCCTGATTTGACTCAAGGGACTTTAGATGCAAGGTTAGGCTAACTAAAACAACCTTTGCTAGAATTAGTCAGGCTTTATACGTGAATAGCAGGTTTGCGCTACCTTTATTGCCAGTATTAAAGGTTTAATAAACTTAATGTAGCCTCTTTCCGGAGGATGTAATCAACTCATACTACAAGGGTTTGAAACACATCAGGTATTTGATGACTGGTATAGGGGGGAAGTAAACCATTAAACCGAAGACCCAAGAACCTGGTTAAATAGGTAAATTAAATAGTCTTTTTCATCTGCATCTGCGGTTTTATGATGTTGGTAACTGCGAATCAGGAAGCGCTCCAGTTTGAGTTATAAATATTAGGTGACGTAGGATTTATGTTCTCTTTAATTTGTTTTGGTTTTTTTGCACGTTTAAAAGACAAACTACGTCTACTAAAACACTGTTAAAATTATCTTTTTTTTATGATTTTCATGATTTTTGTTAAAATGCTGTCTAACTGGTGTTAGAAGCAGGATTACCTTTGCTCAAAACTGTAAACATGGAGGATGTTTTAAATGTTCTCTTACATGCTACTGCAGTATAGCAGGAACCCAATCAGTTATTAAGTGTCCAATTGGGAGGGGGTGCTAGAGGCACAACAAGAGGACAGGACTGCCATAAAAGATGAATAGGGAACTATGATAGATTGATAGATAGATAGATAGATAGATAGATAGATGCCAGACCAACCTTATTGCATTATATAAAGAGATGAGCAAACATATAGATCAGCGTATTTCAGTGTGATTTATTTTGATTTTGCAAAAAACATTTGAAACACTTCCACATAAAAGGTTACAGATAAAATGAGATAGACCTAGGTAATTTTCAGACAGTTTTTGTTAATGGAAAATTCTCCAACTGGACAAAAATAGTAAATTGAGTGCCTCAAGTTTTTTTTATTATAGACCCAATGTTATTGAATGTCTGTATTAGTGATCTTGCAGTGAGCATTGAAAGCCACATATAAGTGTTTGCAGGGTGAGCCTAGAGTTGGTGGCTCCTGGGTGCAGGATTTCCTTGGTGATCCCACCAGGCCTGTCACCTATTTAACTTGTACACAATCACATTCTAACACACATTCTCACTCTTAACACCATATGCTAACACAAACACTCTCTAACATCATAATCCAACACTTTCTATCAGTAGACACTAACACACATGGGATTTTAAACACCTCATGCTAACGCCACACACACTCTGTGACACCATCCCCTTACATACAATCAGTAACAGTAACAGATGAGAAATCAGGCACTGTTTCTAAATTCTTGACATACCTTAATATATCTCCTTAATAAATAAAACAAAAACAGGACATGTCACACATGTAAATATACAGTATATTGACAGAATATAAAGAACAATAAATGAAATATTTGCTCATTAGAAGAGACAATGTACATCCTTCAAAATATGTGCAACATTATTAGATGACATTTGTTATAAACAATGAAAGGAAACAACGAGCCAGAAGTTCTGCTATTTGACTAAAGTTTAACAATATATCTACCATTTGCACAGATTTTTCATAACCAACATCAAGCACTGGATTGGCATATTATATCCCATGTGTTTTTTGTTTTTTATTTAAAATACTTATCGGCAGAGCTTTTGGACCTAGCTTCTTCTCCTTTATTTTAACAAAGTGCATTGTCAGATTAGCGTTTGGCTACATCCTCTCAGTACAATGATAATGGGTTGAGTCCTTTTGAACTTTGTTTGGAAAATACAGACAAAATAATTGGTTTCCAAAGGATGCTCTGTTCTAAGCCAACTTGAAGACAATTAATATAGATACTTAGTACTATTTAGAATGATTTTACAAGTCACCACTACATTAATTGGATATATTCTTGTATGTATGTGTATTCATCATTAAAGCTTTAAGTATTAATTTAATCATTTCATATAATATATAGGAAAACACAACTTAACCACTAGTTGATAGTATTGGTAGGAAAATAATTTTTTATACGTGTTACGTGTATTTGTACACAGAGTTATAGACCAGCAGTTAAACCCGGATGTTTAACTGTGTGAATGCAGTATAGTAATGCAGAAAATACAATATTAGGGAATATCAGTAAATCTCAGTAGTATATCAGTTCTAACTACTTGTTCCATGTAAATGTCATTGATCAATTTTACATATGCTCAAGAGGTATTTATAGCTGTAGAATAAAAGCAGTGTTCAATAGTATGTTAGGTATATGATATGCAAAGTGGTCTACCTTCCTTTGATGTGGAAATAGTTTCAGGTAAATCCTTTTTTTTCTAGATTGTAGAGTTTGTTCTCTTTTCATGTGTTAATATTTTGGGATTTAACGGTATTCTCAATCTTTCACTGCTGTGAACTAGCTACATGCAGTGGCACTCACATATCTATTCTGTGTTCCCAGCACACATGTAAATCCAGCTTCCTGGGAGTGAGCAGTTTTTATTGAAAATGTGTACAAAATAGCATGAAACTAAAAAAAGGTCTGGTTATTGAAGGAAATATTGACAAGATGAAAATGCAATTCTTCATGATGCCAGTCTTCGGAGTGCCTGTGATGAGAGAGCAATGATAAAGTTAATTAACTGTGCCTAAAAAGAACTTTGCACTACAGAACAACACCATGGGCTATAGTTCATTTGTTTGCAAACCATAAGATTACTAAAGATTCTCAAGTAGTCTTCACAATATCCAAGTCCGTTCTGAATCTAAAGTTGAAGATACCTTATCATTTCCGTATATGGATTTTTGAGTATATTGGTCAACATTTACACTTGCAGATAAAATAAACAATAATGTGTGACTGTAATCAAGTATTCAACTACAAGTATCCTTACTGAATGCTTTATAATTCCTGGAATGGTATTAGGGCTATATAGTACCCAATAACCATTTTTTTATGTAACTTACATAATTAAAATCAATACGATGCTGTCACAGCCATGAGTTAGAGTCCAGAAAAGCCCTGTACACATGCCCTGTACTCCTAGCCATACCTCAGTGATAAAACATACAAGTACAAAATATGGACTTCTGCGTAATAGTATCGACCAAGCATCATAACTTCAGCATCTGCCTTTATATTATAATGTCTGAAAGTATGTTAGCTGAGGTGGTATTGCTTAGATTTTTTTCCATTTTTAATTGGTGTATTTCAAAGTAATCATGCCCATGTCAATAAAAACTGTGATGCGTTAAGTTTTGGTTCTTGAATTGACATTAACACACCCCATTCAGAATCAGCTGAATACTTCCATATCTTATTTTAGAAGAATATCATTATTTTTTTTTAAAGTATCTTACCGCTTCCTGAGCATCCAGTTCCTGATCTGTGGGTTCCACTTCTTCTGTGTATTCGAAAGGTTCTTTAGATTCTCGCATCAATGAAATCTGTAAGGAGATAGAGCAAACTTGACATATTGCAACATTTTTATTACCTTAATTAAATTAGTATCTGATCGTTTCTACCCCAAGAAGTTTTGAGAGAATTCATTACCCAGTAAATACATTTGTTATATGGATTACTGTATTTACTGGAAAATAAGATTCACTGGTATACTATCCACTTGACACACATGTGCATATGGGCCCTTGAGCTCTGGAGGGCCCCACTTCCCCAACGGATTATCTTGGTGATGCCTCCGCTGAATAGCTGTATCAGCACTGTGCAGGCTACTGTAGCCAGTAGATGTGATCCAGCAATACAGGTGTATCTGCTTTTACAACATGGCAGCAAGTAGGGAGACCCCTATGAGGCTTTTAGGGTGCAATAGGGATAAGGAACATGCATTTGTCAAGTGATCAAAAAGCATTCCTGTAATTAATGTATCACATTACCTTCTCCAGTATAGGATCACTGCCATCGCTGAACTTCCTCTGGTTCTCTATATACAGCACAGCATCATGAACAGTCAAGAAGCATATGTCAGGTTTAATGGCGTCATCAAAAAACAGACAGTCTTCCAGCTTTTTGTAAACTTGATCTGGGAAAGATAATTCAATTACATTTTTATAGCAATAGTATACAATATGTGCAGAGTATGTAAAGGAATTGGCATCCATAAAGTTTGTTGCAGAGTCAGAATTTGACAAAATTAACTGGGTAACAGATGGTTAAAGAGTTGGTAAAAATGTAGGACTTGGCTCCTGTCATTGACTGTTATATGACTTTATGGAAAAATAAAGGGTTTTATTAACCATGAGCTATAGCTTCTCATTTTATACAAATAAATGATCTAGCTATTTATTCTGGAAAAAGTAGGCATTGCATAATTCATTGTTAAACTTCTGAATTTCATCTTAGCATTCAAACTTATAAATGTACAACCTACTCAATTCAGCCCTCCTTGCTTTCCAAGGTTGATAAAACGAGTTCCATCAAAAGCACTAAAAAAAGGCGCTATATAAATACTGGCTATAATTATTATATTAATAATTGCCTCCGAGGGAGCCAAAAAAAGATCAAACTCCACAATGTATAATGATAACCTATTATGCATAATCCACCACAGAGCAGAGTTACACAGCCAACAGGGGAGACAAGATGCAAACCACCTCACGCTAAACTCAGTGCTTACTTATACCTATGGCTCTTTTGGAGGGCTCCAGCTTCCTGATGTTATTGCTAAGTGTTAGGGACAGTAAACTGTCCCTTTAATGGTTCATTTAATTAAATGTCTACCACAAAACCTATTGCTGCCTACCCTTACTGATGGTACTGATGTTATGAACACATTCACCTCTCAGACAGGGTATCTGAATGTTATGTGCTCTAGCATAAGCTCACGGTTCAGCAAATGAAAATAAAAGTTGGTTCTAGAAAGATGTAATCCAAGCAGATACATTACCCTCGCATGCAGCTATGTAGACATCCACATCAATCCTCTTGAATTCTTTATATATCTAACAAGAAATAATAGATTTTAGATTTCTAAATGCACACCTTGCAGTTAATGTTTGTAGGACAGACTAAATACATACCACTTTAAGTGATCTCACTCCAACCACATCAAGGAACGTTATTTGTCCAAAATCAAAAATAATGCTGTGTATAGAGACTTTTGGGACAGATACTTTAACGGGCAAATCTGAATTCCAGTCCACTTGGATTTCCACTTCCTTGATTTGCACTTCTGAGTTCTCTGGTCCTTCTAGGTCTTCTGGATCATCATCTGGCTCAAAGGCTTCATTATCTGTACCCGCATCACTGATAATTCCATTCTAAAAGATGCAGGTATTACACAATTGTCTTATAACATAGTAAACTCCAATTCTATTCTTTGGATTTTTTTTTAAAGATTTTTTTCACTCTTTCTACTCAAAAATGTGTTTTAACAAAGGATAAATAAATCAGTATTTTTGTATCAGTATTTTTATAGATGTATTACAGACAGTCAGTTACAAGCGGAAATATTGAACTTTGACTATGATTTGACTTTAAGAGACAATTAAAAGTTACTAGGAAATAAGAAGGGACAGAGCCATATGAAGAGGAAGGGCTAACCAAGCTCTGACGGCAGAATAGGGTCAGAACCAACAAGGTTATTTATCATACCAAAGCCTTTAAGGAGATTCATAGAGTTCATAGGCTTGAATGGTCCCAGTCCACAAGAGACAGCTTCCCATTGATAAATGTTAGATGTCTCTACTATACAACTGGCTATAACTGGGTGTTATGTACTAAGGCAGTTAAAACATTTTAATGATACATGACATTACCTTTGTTGCTCTTAGTTGTCCTTTCTTAATAAGTTTATTTATTTTCCTGAGTGCTTTGGTCCTCTTGTTAAAAACTCTGACTGCGTCAAACCCAGTCTGTGGCAAAAACATATGTTTATTATTCATTAAATGAACAGAAATGTAATTAAAATTAAAACAAAATCTGAAACAAGATTTACTTACAATTTTTTTTATTCCATTTTTAAGACCATCTATATTCCCATAGAAGATACCACTAGTAAATCGAACAATTTTAACTCCATCCAACTCAATAAGCTGTGGAAGAAAGAAAAATATCTGAATGTTATACTAACTTTAAGCTATAATGACAGCTAAATACTTAAATATAGAAACATAGAAGTTGGCACAAGATGAGAACCATCTAGTCTGCCCATTTTTCCTGATGAAAGGGATTCGAACCCCATCAGTTCTTGATCTGGTCCCATAGTGAGGATAGCTTAAGTCCATAGCATGTCTGTTTAAATTACTCCTCTCTTTTAATAATTTTGGGTGTATCCCATCGCATTCCATAGATTTGTCTCTATTTACTTTGGATAGTTCCAAGTAGAACTTCTTCCTCTGTAAACACCCCTGTTTTACATGTCACTCTATTTCCCTTTGTTAACAAGGGTCCCTTAAATTTATCTTCCTCTGTAAAAACAGAATTTTATTTAAGCAAATCTTTATCCTCATTTATATGATTCCCTTAATTTGTCTTTAGTTTAATTATTCCTGGCTCATGTTTTCTGCTTTCATTTATACATCTAAAGATGTTTTATCATCCCTTTTTGTTTACCTGGCAATTTTATTCTCCATGTTTGTATAATAATGTGCTTTTGTCTTCCTAAGCTTAGCTTTAGATTTGCTCCCATCTTCCTCATTTTGAATCTATTTGACATTCATAAAACTGAGCTTCTTCTCCTTCAATATACTTGACACATCTGTAGAGTACCACAGTAGTTTCCTTTTTCTTACTAACACGTTTAATGCAATGTTCTGCAGCCTTTAGGAGAACATCTCTTAAATAGTTCCATCTCTCCTGAACTCCATCTACAGATGTCCAAACTATCAAAGACTCACCTACAAATCTTTCCATTTTAGAAAATTCTGCCTTTGTAAAATCAAAATTATTTTTTAGTGTGTGTCCTACAGTGACATCCGAAATCAAGTCTCCAGTTGTAAATACTAAATGCAGCACAGCCCCCTTCCTTGTTGACTCCTCTACCAAATGCCCCTCTAAAGAATTTAGGATGTGTCTACTCCTGGCTGAACCAGCTGGTTTTTCCAATCTACGCTAGGAAGATTAAAGTTTTTTTGACCTTGTCGGCCTCTGTCTGGTGGTATGTTTTCTTTGTATTTTAAAAATGAATGCACTGATAAAAATCAAGTTTGATTCAAGTCCGCACGGCCTGGATTGGTTCTTCCAGTGAAGCCTGTCATTAATGCACTTTACGTTATATCAAGGAATCGCCTACAATTGCGAGTACTTTTCTATTATTAACCACTTTGTTAGTAGCCACTTTCTATGTTTGATGTTAGGTGCCATTTGTAAGAGATTTCATAAGATAAGATCAGAAAATTCAGTGGTTTAAAAATAGTTCCTACATTTTTGTACTTCTTGACATCCTTGTAAATGTCTGTACCGGGGATATTTCCAAGAGAACCACACGTGGGGCTGGAAAAAAAAAATATTTTTTCATACTAAAGAGAAAATACTGCACAATCTTATTCGAAGACAAAATCAGTTTTAGTTACTTAATAATTACATAATAACTTGCCAGGGTTAAATTATCTGGAAAATGTGTCACTGGTTTAATTAAAATGTTTTATTGAAATTATATTCAAGTTTTCTCTGGAAATTGGATAAAATAACAGGCAACTCACAAAG
Organism: Sceloporus occidentalis; assembly: GCA_023333645.1. Lineage (NCBI taxonomy): Eukaryota > Metazoa > Chordata > Lepidosauria > Squamata > Phrynosomatidae > Sceloporus > Sceloporus occidentalis. Next base: position 15,351,658 of record JALMGF010000017.1, read on the forward strand.
AGCAATGTAGGACCTGAAATTATAAAAAGTTTACACTATGTCTATAAAGCAGGAGATTTTTATCACATTGGTTGACAAGGAATGTTTTTTTTGTTTTTTTTTATTACACTGATCACTCGGCCAGAGACAAACTTTAAAATAAATAAATTAAACAAAGCCTGCAGAAAGGATTAAAGTTACTTACAACTGGACACGAAGAACGACAGTCAGTAATCCAAAAACAAGGCCAGCAAGCAATCCTAAATCCAGCCCCAGAAGAATGGCTGCAATACATGTGAACACCCAGATCACCTTGTAGAAAAAAAATTCTATGTAAGTTCAGTAGGAGAATTCATTATATCAGTTGCATATGATTAATTAATTATGCCAAGAAGCAAAGAAGATAAATGTTATATAGAAATGTGAAAAACCATGTTTCAATCTCTAACTAAACATCTTAAAATGTATCCACCAATATTAGTGCTATGCACATCAGCTTATTTTGTGTACCCTTAATAGGATGGTTACATTTTCTCAATAGAGGTTTCTATTTCTCATATTACAACATGTCATAGAATCGTAGTATTCAGTCCTATTATCTTTATGTACTTATGTAATGTGTATGTAAAGGTATCCACATTTCACAAGCTCTTTAATTGGCAGCTTGCCTCCTCCTCCTCCTGCTATGGATAGTAAGAACTTTATGGACAGATTAGATGGGTTGAATCCTTCTAATCTGCCATCAAATACCTATTGCAAACAAGGAGGTTGTGAAGACGGAAAGAAGAAAAGATGTGTGATTTCTAGCCAGAGCAGTCTCATTGGAACTTGGGCAGAACATTGCTTACGTGTGAAAATGACATTAATTATACCCCATATTTGCCTGTTCAGGTCCCACGGAAGTCCATGCCTGATTGTACAACTAGCCCCTGCTTCCCAGTAAGGAGTTTACACAGCTGATGAGTGACTGATTGTAGCATTCAAATTGGCTAAATTAAACTTTCTATGATAAATATATCTGATATATTGTTAGACAAAGTTATATTACATGCTTAGACAAAGTTTATTATTTGATTGAGATAATTTTTTCTCTTTTGTAAACAAGTATTTGCCAAGGAAAAAACACCACGAAGGGTATGGATACTCACTGAGTCCCACTTGTTCTGTCTCCACAAGCGAGGAACATCTAATACTTGCCAGAACATTCCCTTTAGATTGGCAATAACAATGGCTGCCAGCACTGACTGCAATTAAAAGAAGAGATTAAAGCAGGTCCATGTTATAAGATGGTTTAGTTAGACTAAATGACACAACATAAAGAATACAAGATGTTTAGGCATTCAATTACATGAAAGTCATCGTAGCGATTGTCTCCTCACTTAGTCAATGTAAAAGCCTCATCAGATTCATTAACCTTAGAACATAGTGACTAAGCTTTGTTAACGCATAAAATTTACTTATCCCAATGTGTAAGCCATTAAAACAGTGAAGTGAGAACACAGCATGATGTCAAGCAACATAGTTATTAATCCGCTTTACTTTAAGATGAACAGGACAATTTATCAGATGGTTCTTGCAACCTTTTACTAAAATGCATCACCTAACCTGTATCCCATTGGTTAGAAAATGTTTGTAAGTGCACATTTAGTACGTGTCTATGTAGCTTGACTCAAAATCTAAAAAAAAAAAAAGTTCCTACATACCTTTTGTAAGGGTTCGAGGAGTCTTCCAAGTGCTACTATAGCAATCAACACTATGAAAGCTGAGATCAGACCAGCAATCTGGAAAGCATAGTAATAGGAAGAGTGTGTGAAGCAAATTTATTTGGTTATATGTATCTTAAAATTTAATGTACAAAGTGGGCCCTGTTTGATATGCAATTTTTTTTCCATATTAATAGGAGAATGTTTTATTAACACAGTATACATAACACACCATACATCCAAATGTAATGAGATCAGCTGTTGTTTAGTTCAAACTTGTCAGACTAATAGCAGTGGCGGAACTACCGAGGTCGCAGGGGTCGCAACTGCGACCGGGCCCTGGAGTTCTGCCAGCCAGGGGGGCCCAAGGAGTGCCGAGCGGTCGTTTTCAGCAACCGCTCGGCGCCCTTCTGTCTCCTCTGCTCGCCGCTGCCTGCCTCCCAGTGGTGGAAGCGTGAGGCGTCTGTCAGGGGGGTAGGGAGAGGGTAGATAGTGAGAAGGACGGGGGGGTAGAGAGAGGGTAGATAGTGAGAAGGACGGGGGTAGGGAGAGGGTAGATAGTGAAAAGGACGGGGGTAGGGAGAGGGTAGATAGTGAGAAGGATGGGGAGGGTAGGGAGAGGGTAGATAGTGAGAAGAAGGAGGGGTAGATAGTGAGGAGCTGGGGTAGGGAGGGGGTAGATAGTGAGGAGGGGGAGTAGGGAGGGGGTAGATAGTGAGGAGGGGTAGGGAGGGGGTAGATAGTGAGGAGGGGGGTAGGGAGAGGGTAGATAGTGAGAAGGACGGGGGGTAGGGAGAGGGTAGATAGTGAGAAGGAGGGGGTAGGGAGAGGGTAGATAGTGAGAAGAAGGAGGGGGTAGATAGTGAGGAGGGGGGTAGGGAGGGGTAGATAGTGAGGAGGGGTAGGGAGGGGGTAGATAGTGAGGAGGGGGTAGGGAGAGGGTAGATAGTGAGAAGGACGGGGGGTAGGGAGAGGGTAGATAGTGAGAAGGACGGGGTAGGGAGAGGGTAGATAGTGAGAGGAAGGAGGGGGTAGATAGTGAGGAGGGGGTAGATAGTGAGAAGGGAGGGAGAGGGGGTAGATAGCCTGAGAAGGGGGGAAAGGGGGTAGATGGTGTGAGAAGGGGGTAGATGGGGTGGGGGGCCCTTAACAGATTCTCGCACCGGGGCCCTGAGGCTTCTAGTTACGCCCCTGACTAATAGTCTCAAGTTTAAAAGTGACAACTTAAAAGACACCAACTTCATAATGCGTTATGAAGGGCCAACATTGAGAAGGTTTGAGCTCCCCTCAGAATTGTACTTACCACTTCAATAGATGCCCTTAGCCTGTTAAAGTTGGCCCTTCTAAAATTAAGTGTCTTGGTGGAGTAGTTACCACTTTACATTGTTAGTTATCACCATATCCAGAAAGGCATCCTTTGGTTGGGTGTCTTTACTAATTGTGACATAAATGTGTCATTTAGCAGGTTAAAAAATGTACTGCCCTTAGTAGAACTAGTTCTTCAACAATCTATATCTGGGTAATTAAAATTTCCCATGATTAAAACATCAACCAGATTTGCAGGCTGCTTAATTAGCAATAAAAGCAATCAATGCTAATCTTAAACGACTTGGAGCATATGCTAATATGCAACCCTTTTTTAATGTCTTTCCTAATCTCTACTTACTCCACTGATAGCTATGGCAATAAAACCACTTCTCAGACTTTCCACATACAATGCCCATAGCATCACATGAGAGTATGCATATCTTGAACAGGGCAATTTTTATCTTATGAAAATATACCTGGGTTTTTCCTCCAGTACTTTCCTGGATAGCAGTACGGGAGAGAGCTGTTGTGGCACAAAAGCAGGAGAAAGCGCCACTGAATAGGTTACTTATCCCAAATGCAATGAATTCCTACCAAAGAAACACATACAGAGTTACCACTTATTTTGCAGTAGATGTTTGCTCCAACGGCAACAAACGTTATTAATCTGATAACACTACTGTAATAATGATGACTGTTGCAAGAGTTTATCCAATACTAAAATATATCAAGGTAGACCTGTGTAAAATTGTGAATGACAATTTTCAGGTAAATTCTAAAAAGTTATATACAGAAAATATACAAGCTTATTATTTCAAAATCAATTCAGTCCACAAAATTATGCATTATCATTTCAATAAAACTTATTAGTTTTAAACTGTCATCACTGAACTAACAATGCTACCCAAAACGTAGCGCTAAGATATAGGAGGTAAGTAATTCTTGCGCAAGGTTTGTAAAGTAGTGTTATTATTACCAAAACAGCCAATGGAATGTTATTAGTGTTGACTATTTCATTGGCTGCCATGGTGATAAAATCACTTTCCAATTTTAAACATAATATTCATCAAATCTGCCAGCATGCAACATTACTCATCTGTTTGGTTTAAATATACCTATAAAATGCGAGTATAGCTCAAAAGACTTATAATGTAGAAGAGAGGTAGAATGTTTGATGTGTGTCCCAGTACTCACAGTGTGTGTACCAAGGCATGTAGCATGAGATGTATCGCTACAACTGCTGAACCATTTTAAAGGATATTAATGCAGACCATATTTAATACTAGACTTGGGCACCAGGGGGCTCTTCGTGTTCGTCTTCGTGCTCGTCTTCTGGGAAAAAAAAATCTTCATATTCTGCGAATATTCGCCCGTTCCTGTCTTCTTTTGGGGCGAATATTCGTGGACATTCTTCGTGCTCGTTTCATCTTTGTTTTCTCCCGGCTGCGTAGCAGGGGTTAATACGGGGTTAAGAACACATCGGAGCAGCAGCAGCAGCAGATGCGTTCGCGCTGTGAAGGTACGTGTGTGCGACTCTATTTTGGTCGCCGGAAGGGGGCTGGTCTGGCATCAACAAATGAATTGCAGAACTGCAGAATGCACTTCATTCGTTGATGGCAGGCGAGCCCCCTGCTGAAACGACCAATCGATTTGCACACACGTACCTTCATGGTGCTATCCGAGGTGTACACAATACACATTGCCCGAAACTGAGGGCCAAGTTCCTCCGAGCAGTTGTCTTGTCTGAGACCTAGACAAATGCTCCAAGGAACTTGGCCTCCTTTTTATCATACACAGTCACACATCCATAGATGTTTAATAAAAGAATAGGGATTATTTTACATTTTTAAATCGATTTTAGACCACTTTTAAATACATGCCTAACATTTGCTACCTATTTACAATGGCATACTTTGCAACAACCCAACTTTTACTGGACAGGACTGGAAAAAAGCAGTACTGTCCACAAAAATGTTGGGTGTGTTGGCAGGTATGTGAATGGAAAAATGTGGGACAAGAACTAAAAAATAGCTTAGGGTTAATGTACGGTTATGTTTAAGAGTATTAGGAGTGCACTGTTTTGTTTAAAGATGTATTATGTCTAAATAACAATTTAATTTTAATGGGTGTTATTTAATTTTATTTTAAAGTTATATTTAAATACGCTGTTGATGGTGTTTGCCCATTTTAAGAAGGAACAATGTTGCCTTAAAAGTATGCTGTGTACTCTGTCATACTTAGTACTTCTAGATTTTATTCTGCTCTTATAGAAACAGGCAATTGCCTCAAGGTAATTTTATAAGTAGTGTACATATGTACAGTAGGTGTTTGCTTTCTGCTCTAGCTGACACTGTTACATACTTGATGTTTATTATAAACAGAAAACACACACCCTACATTAGCGACTGTATTCACAACAACAGCACGGAAATAATTACATGTCGTTGCCACCAGAGCATTTTGTTTGATCTGGGGTATTTCAATGTTTGTTGTTTATTTTCAAAGACACTGTAAACCATAACTTGTTAGATTGACTTGAGCTGTACTATTAGTTATATCCTAGGTAATGAGCCACGAGTAAGGTTCAGCTCTCCAATACTTGGCAGCTTTCATAGCAACATGGAAATACCGTATTTGCTCAATTATAAGACGACCCCCCCCAAAAAATTTGAAAATTAATTTAGGAAAAAAAGAAAAAGCCTGAATATAAGACTACCCTTTAGGGGAAAAAAAGGTTTTACTAGTAAATATTAATTCACGTGTAAACTATTTTTTCATATTTAATAAAAACTATGATTGAGAAAAATGTTTTGTTTTGTTTTTATTTCCTTTTATTTGCCAACCTTCCCCCAGTTATGCACATCTGCCCCCCAAGATATGCCTTATACCTCCTTATATGCCACCCTGCCTCCCTAATAAGCCACCCTGCCCCCAGATATGCCTTTTAACGCCCTATTTGTCACTCTCCCCCAGATATGCCTTACACACCCCTATATGCCACCCTGCCTCCCTAATATGCCTTTTAACCCCCTTATATGCCACTTTCACCCCCCCCCCGACTTACCAGTGCACCCCTAGACTTGTCAGCCGTGCTTCAGACTCCCTGGTGTCTAGTGGGGCAGCCGGGGGAGGTCTCTGCGATGCACGCAGACAACCTCTGCTGCTGCTGGCCGGTACTTTCGCCGGGGCTTGTATGGTGGAGCATCGGAAGGTCATGTGATGCCGGCGCTCCGTCATAGAAGCCCTAGAGGAAGTGCCGGCACCAGCAGAGGTTTACCAGAGAGGAGGATCCAGGTCACCTGCAGCGTTGCGGGGGATCTGGATCTTAGTCTTGTAGTCAGACCTCTATTTGAGGTCTGATTAGAAGAGGACCTCGAATATAAGACGAGGGATGTTTTTCAGAGCCTTGTTTTATAATCAAGCAAATACGGTTTATAATATAAATATAATATATACACATTCTTTACAACCATAGGAATATAAAGGATATAAAAGTATGGTTTCCCTTTAATTATTCTGTAATATAACGGTCATGTAAATCGGAACTCCCACTTAATCAGACCTTAATCAGTCGTTTACCTGATTTCCGTCAATTGAATAGTTATGTTTGGTGGCATACACTTTTCCAACAGACACGGCTACAGCGTATGCCACTATTCCTACAGAAAAGGCTGAACCAATCATCTCAGCAAACATGCTGACATCTGGTGTCATGGGTGGAATAAACCTGTAATAACAAATGGTTTTTTTTCTCAAACGTCAGCACAAATGGAAATAACGCACATGTAAGGGCATATATAATACCCATGTTCTCTATGTTCTTTATATATGAGAAACCCACATAAGTCAATTAGGCAGATCTAGTTTCCAGTTCTCTGTTTGGCTAGCTTAACAGAGCTTCTCACCACAACTCTCCCCATTCCTTTGGTATACCATACATACATAGTGACAACAGAGGAGAACCAGCTAGTCTATCTAGTGTGCCATTTTGAATCACTATTTACTTGTTTAGGATAACTTTATGAACATAAGCTTTCTTAAATTCCTTCATTGTGCTTGTATGTACTATTGTTACTGAAAGTCTACTACATTTACTGTAAAGTAGAATTTTCTTACTTCTCATCATCCACCATAATCTTAAATCATACCCTCTAATTCTGCTATTAATAAAATCAACTAATAAAAAAACAATATCAACTTTAATCTCACACTTACCCGCTGGGAATAGTTTTTACAATCCCCGCATTGTATTTTTTTTCCAGATTTACTCCATAGGAAATCCCCGTCGCGACTATTGTCTAAATTAAAAAAATAAGTAGGATTCAGTGCTTACAGTAGTAGAAATTAGTCACGGAAATATTACTGAGTGGCATAAAAACCCTACCACAATGACTTCTATAGGAATTGGTACTCGAAGGATGTGTTTGTATCGATCATTCAATTCTTTGACCACCACACACACGATGAAAGTCAAGAGCCCAGCAATGAGGTCAGCAATGTTGGTTTTCCAAATGTTGGCAAAAATTTCAATTATTGTCTGAAAAGGCAAGGAAGAACTTTTTAAACATCTCAAACAATGTATTACATCTACAGTCATCTTGATGCCATAGAGCTGTGCCACAACAGTGTATATTCTGATTATATTTGTAACATAGGAAACTCACATATATAATAGAAAGTACTCCATTATAATTTTTCGTCGGGACATTGAGAACCAGTTTTACTTGTGAAACAAACACTTGGAAAGCTGCGGCTGTTGTGAATCCTCCAACTAGTGGATCTGCTAGGTACCTGACAATAAAGCCAATTTGAAGAACACCAAGTGCAAGCTGCAGGGAGAAGAAAATGATAAAAGGAAGAACATTGTGAACATTTTAATATATAGATGCTTGGTACTCTTGTCCATTGGTGTTAAGCTGTTCATTTGACTTAAAAACAGGAATGAATGAAGCAAGCAGTTTGCTCCACCCAAAAAAACTAGGCATTTCTTTCCCTTTTATAGGTTATACACATGAAAACATCTGTGGTGGGATGTTCTATCTGATAGAGTTCTAGATGTAAGAAATAACCGTAATCGTGTCTGCAATAAGGAGAAATTGGGTTCAGATCGTAATTAATGTAACAAACCACCTTATCTTATTTGCACCTAATATAGTGTAAACCAAAAAGTATATGTAATATGATCATGTACCCAAAAGGTAAGTGTTAAACGATCATTGAGCTTATTATTCCCATTGAAAGGAGAACTAAAATCTAGCAGTTTCCCTATTTTCTTTGCTAAATGAAAAGAGCAGTTGGGTATACAGAAAGACAGAGATAGTGAGTTGAGATAATGATAGTGATTTTAAGAGATTCAAGCACTCATGTGCAGGTTGGAGCGATGTGGCTAAATGTAGTTAGCTTTATTAGGTGTTGGCTTTATTCCATTGGCAGTTACCTGCCTTAAAAGAATAGTGCCTTTAAACATTTGAAAAGATAACCGTCTGTATTTTGATGGCTGTTTATTGCAAATGGCGTGGTAAATGTGGACATTCTGCCACAGTAGGTATATGAATGTTGTAAAGGGTGTTACATTCACAGAAACTTAGTTGTAGGTGTGCATGGCAAATGTAGGCATTCTGAAATATTTACCTGTATAATTCCGATTAGGAAGCTGAGCGTTCCTGAAACAAGGACTCTGGCTGCGTCTCTGGCTACTGTGTCTATCACTGTTTTATTCAATCCAGTGGAGTTGCTTAACATCATAAACTTTTCATCTGGTGCCATAGACAGAACAACGGTTCCCACCATTAAACTAACTACTGGAAATGGTCCTGTTGGAAAAATGAAATAATAATGGTAAGCGTGCATATTTTAGATGATGATGATGATTCCCCTGCACATGCAAAGACATGTGTATTAAAGACTAAAATCCTGCAAAATTCCCTCATATGCTTTTGCACATCCCCAAGCCTTTAGCCAAACACATTTTCATACATGTGACGCACCTGTCAGCTCCAGTACAGGCTCAGAAAATGCTGCAGATGGGGGTCTGATTAGACCCCTCATGCAAATGCCTGGAAAGCAATCCCATTTATTTTAATGTTGTAAGTAGTGTACTAACTACATTATGACTGCTAGTTGTAGCCATGCAAACATTTCTCTCCACAATAACCGATCGCAACGTCTCTCTCCTTAAACTGCATAATTGAAGTTAACCTCATATTCATTTCTTCTCTGCTGCACTCTTTCCATTTGTCTCTTAGCTCTACATATAATCTTTTCTCTCCCAGTTATGGGTCCTTCTGCTAAACTCCACTTCTGAATGCATTATTTTTGGTGCACCTCATTTTCTTTATAAAATCAGTACCTACCAACAGAAATGTGCCGGGATGTTCCCAGGAAGAAATAGGTCAGGATAGGAAAGAAAGATGAATACAGTCCATATCCAACAGGGACAGCGGCAAGCAATGCAAAGGCCAGACCTGAAATCACACACATAGAGAATGCGTTATGTACATGTATCACGTGCACAAACAAATAACAGATGGAAAGAGAAAACAAAATAACCAAAAGTATCAATTAATTTTTTATTTATGGAAAACAAATTGCAAAGTTAGTTGTCTTTTGTCACATAAATCATAGATTTTGTTGGAAATTCCTTAGTTTATGGATATATAGGCGTCTAGAAGCAACATATCAATTGTGTTATTGGTAGCATTAAGAAAAGTAAAGTGGTCTTTTAATATTTGCCATGGCCCAGTCATGAATGACGCAGCCAGATGTTGGAACACAATAAAAAGACCTTCTCTCTTGGTTTCCTCACTTTTATTTACCATCTCATTATCCCTATAACACTTCAGCACGAATTGGTTATTGTTTAATGAACCAAAAACATACCTTGCAAAGTGCCAACAAGCCCTGTGCTTACTCCCGAGATCAGGTCATGTACAAACCATTCTTTCCATCTATACTTGGGCAACCAGTCAAGGATTGGGAAAAATGACTTTAGTCTCTGAAGAGCCTGTTTAGATGTACAGCTGCCAGAATAAAGAACACATAGTGTGGAAAACCACCAAGTTATAACCTTTCTAGGTAGTAGAAATCATTTAAAATACACCATTGGTTATTAACTCAGATTTCAGATAGCAGTTGGTCTTTTCTTAGTCAATGAAAATCTGTCGAGATCAGAAATCATAAGTCTAAATTGTCACTAGCTGCACTGGAACATACAACATGTTAATCTAGGTAACACAAAAATGACCTAACAAATATTAAATGATAAATATACACTATTTTAGGACAAATACTATTAAAGTATATTTTTAAAATTTCAAAAATATAGATTTTTCTGTACATTTAGACATTGTGTATTTCTGTTTTCATGTTCAGATGGCTAAATATTTTCTTGCTTGTTAAAAATGGTACATAATAGATGACAAAAATGAATAGCAAATAAAATGCCATATTTGCTTTTTTTCAATGTTATGTGATTGCCCCCACTTTGCAAGCTACGTGAAAGCAACACAGCACATCCAATGTCCTAAAAAAAATCTAGAGATTACAACCTGCAGCTTTTCCGGAGTCTTTCCTGGACTGTTTTCTGAATAATTTCTTTCTTCTCATTCTCTTCCTGGAAAGCTGGTTCTGAATACACAGATCGAGACACCAGGTACTGGCGGTAACCATTGTTGGGTACATCCATCCTCCCTGATGCCACCTAGAAAACTGCAGCAATTGTCTTTTTTAACCACTAAAAATGTAGTTTGTTTTATAATACATGAGTCGTTAATTTTAAAGGGAAGCTTCTTAAAAAAAAATAAAGTCAATCTCCAGAACAGAACAGTAAAGTTAGAACAAAAATATATTCCACTTAGTAAATAATAATAATAATAATACCGCAAGTGTAGAAATCCCTGCACAGAATCAAAACTTGTCAATGTCTATATACCTGTGAAAGCTGAAGCCCCCAGCAACCTTGGCAGGCTTAGAGCACCATGCACAATATATACTCCTCAAGGAACCTCTATTTATGGCAAAACAGAAGCTCCCATTACCAGTCCAAGGAAGAACAAACTTGCCAGCATCAAACACTGACACACTTACAAGCACATACAATTAACCCTTCCCTCACCACAACTAAAGTACAGTAGACTGTGCAACATGATAAATTAGCTAAGGGCTGGTTTTTAGCAGGGTCACTCCAATTTTTTTTTTTAAATATATGCTCAGCATGGATAAGATGTAGCAGAGCATGGACCATCAGTGATCATATGGGGTACACAGACATACAGGGATTCTGGAGGGATGGAAGACTCAGGTAACCTTGTTGCTTTTAATACCTACATAGTGTCACCGCTATTACACGGACTACTGCCCCTCTATTCAAAAAAAGATTGAATAGAAAATTGGTGGTTCTCTTGTGGAATATAAGCTGTTGAATGGATGATAAGTATTAACTACATAATGAAGAGTAGTTAATAGTTAATTCATGTTGCATTAAGTAGAGGGGTAGAATTATTTTTTTAATGGGTAATTTATAGGAAACTAATTTTGGAGTTTAATCAAATGCATATTAGCTCTCTTCAGATGATAGGGCCCGTGGGGGTGGGGGTTAATCATAATGTTATTAATTGTAAATGTAATTAATGTTATACCTCTAGTTTCTTACATTTTTCTAAATTTGACACTTTTTGGAAAAAAAATTTTGCTAGTTTATGATGAATTGTATAATTATTTCTTGTGTATATTCTAAACCAACTAAATTCAGACATAAATTAAAATCTTTAATTTAAAATTTTATATAAATAAGCACATTAGGATTTGTGTATAGGGAGCAATTCTGGAGCAAAGTGTCAGTTAAGTCTTTAAAAAAATAAAAATATGAAGGAAGCACTTCTATGTTTATTCAAATGAGAAGGGAGGAAACATTCAAATATCTTTATTTAGGATTTATTAATCAAATGTCATTCCTTCACCAGGTAAAGTAATTCCTTGAGATAATTGTAGGAGGTATTTATAGTATCAGAAAAGCACTTGGGATAGCTAATTTCTTGTGAATTGAAATTTCACGATCCCTTTGTTTTGATGTTTTTTTAGCCTAATGAAGATGTCTTAATAAGTCGTTTTCTGATTATCAGGGGTTTTACAACAATCTGGGAATGGGTAGATTCACAAGGTCATACAATGTACAGTTAACCTTCATATTTCACTCTGATTTAATCATATCTGAGCATTGTGTAAATCATAGCTTTAATCTGTACCCGGAATACTTAATTCAGAAAATCTTCAGAACAACCATTTGGTTAAAATCATTAGCAAGTCCCTGCAATAGACTAGTTTTGATGGACTAGTAAAGGGTTAAGATTTAAAGACAAAGTTTAGCTTATTTTAAACTATTTTAAATATTAATTTACTCAAATTTTTAAGTCTAGTGTAAAAAACAATTCTTTTTTGGTCACTATTGGATCCTGGAACTTGAATTTTCCTGATTTACTTAAGTTATTAAAAAGTCGGGAGCTGAACACCTGCAAATGTCAAACTTTAAATAATAAATAAATGTATTCCTATTGCAGAAACAGTGGTGAAGGCACCAAAGAAATCAGAATGCTCATGTGGATTGCTGCACGTTACAGAATTGCTGTATATTTATATATAATCCCTAAATTTATAATATGGATTCTATAAAGGAGCTTAAAGCTCTGCTAGCAGCACCCAAACACATGAATCCACCAGTTACATCCCACCCATAGGTCCAAAACGTCTCTGTATTGCGTATCTTTGCTTTAGCTGGCTCATGAAGTAAAAGACAGAACAAAACTCAGTTCAACCAAAGAAACGTGAAGAATAAGCTGACAAAAGGAAATAAAATGGAGTTTAAAGTATTATGGCAAGGAATCTTGAAGTGCATTTGTCTGTGGAGCATTAATACAATCTACCTGAATATAAATAGCGATGCTACTAATTTGTCCAACACAAGGCATTCAAAGTCGCAGCATCTCAGGCACAATATGTATCTATGTTTTTATATTGTTTGTCCAAAATGTAGGGGGAAAAAGGAAATACCGTATTTGCTCGATTATAAGACGACCCTGATTATAAGACGACCCCCCAAAATCTGAATATTAACTTAGGAAAAAAGAAAAAGCCTGAATATAAGACGACCCTAAAGGAAAAAAGTTTTACCAGTAAATGTTAATTCATGTAAACTATTTTTTTTAATAAAAGCTATGATTGAGAAAAATATTTTTTTTGTTTTTATTGTATTTTCCAGCCTGTCCCCCAGTTACGCACATCTGCCCCCAGGCTTGCCACACCAATATGGCACTGTGGCCCATGATATGCCTTTTAACCCTCTATATGCCACTGTGCCCCATGGTATGCCTTTTGACCCCCTATATGCCACTCTGCCTCCAGAAATGCCTTATACCCCTATATCCCATTCTGGCATTTAGGGGGTTAAAATGCATATTATGGGGCAGAGTGGCATATAGGGAGGTATAAGGCATTTCAGGAGGCAGAGTGGCATTAAGGGAGTTAAAAGGCATTGTATAGAGCACTCTGCCTCCAGAAATGCCTTATACCCCTATATGCCACTCTGGCATTTAGGGGGTTAAAAGGCATATTATGGGGCAGAGTGGCATATAGGGAGGTATAAGGCATTTCAGGAGGCAGAGTGCTCTATTAAATGCCCCCTTAACGCCACTCCAGAAATGCCCTATGCCCCCATTTAACTAACACACACACACACACTCTCTCCCCCCCCCTCCCCTCCCCTCTCCTCTCCTCTCTCCCCTCTCTCCCCTCTCAGCCCTCTCTTACCGGTGCTTCCAGCCGGGGCAGCGGGTTGACGTCGCCTTCTGCTGCAGCCGGAAGGAGGTGGAGTTGGCAGCGGGGGTTTGTATGCGTCCGTCGCGTATACTTTCCCCGGCTGTCAGAGATCAGAGATCTCTGACAGTCGGGGAAGGTCTACGCGACGGACGCAGACAACCCCCGCTGCTAGCCACACCTCCTTCCGGCTGCAGCGGACGTTGTCTACGCGGATCGCGTAGACGTCAACCCGCTGCCCCGGCAATACAGCAGGAAGCACCGGTAAGTGTGTATGATGGGGGGGGGGGTGAGACAGGAGGATCCAGGTCCCCTGCAGCGGTGCGGGGGATCTGGATCTTAGTCTCCTAATCAGACTCTATTTGAGGTCTGATTAGAAGACGACCCCGATTAGAAGACGAGGGGTATTTTTCAGAGCATTTGCTCTGAAAAAAACCTCGTCTTATAATCGAGCAAATACGGTATCTTGAATGATACATCAAAATAAGTTGTTACTTTAATAAAGTGAATTTTAGCTCTACGTAACTTATCCATGTTTTTAAGGCAATATTTAATACAATTTTAGATATGCAAGTGTCGAGCTGCCTTTTGTATTGGTAAGTTAGGCAAGCTCCATTTTTTTACACATAAAGTGTACTATTTTATACATATTTTTCCTCACCGATTTTACTGTGAATTTCAGGTTTTAGTATCTTAGCTCACTTTGCTTAGTCTTATATCACTTATTACAAATATTGTAACGCTGAAAAGTGTTTGAGAATCCTACATCGTAAATGCAATACGTTTATCAATGTAATGGTGTTTATAGACTTAAAGAAGGACAATGTATTTATCTGAAACCCACATTTTGTGTATGCCATTTTATTCTTGTTCTCAGGATTATTTCTGCCTGTGTTTAATTGGATCAGGCATCTTTGTGCAGGCAGGTTAAGTATAAGGGAGAACAGTTCAGTAGCATTAGTTATGCTAGTCTTGATATACCTCTCAGTATCCCATGTGTTAAAATATCTCTTCTTTTTAAACTAAATATATATGAATTACATTTAAATATGCTAAATAAGCAATAATCCCTGCATGGATATGGGAGACTCCAGGAGTGGTTAATGTTTCGTTAAAGATATGGTTTTACATTGCCTGATATTGTATATCAATCATGTTACGCAGTTTCTCACTTATTTTTATAAAGTGACATATCAGATTCTTCCATAAAAAACTGATGAATTCTGTTTTTTTTTGTATTTTCTTTCCCCAGTAACATTTTGCATAGGGAGCAAAGACGTTCAGAACGTAAAGAATGCAGAACAACTTCATATAACGCAATAACAAAACAAATCTTTATTGATGTGATACAGTATTTAATAAAAATAAAATGTAATATTGGCATATGTGTAAACAGCATCACATTTTCTGTGCAATAAGGTTTTTTAGATGCAAAAGATTCAGCCGAGGACTAGATAATCAACTTGTGGACCAGATCAAAGTTATCGTAAACGGTACAAGAAACATGCTTGTTTTAATGAGTTTGCTG
Organism: Sceloporus occidentalis; assembly: GCA_023333645.1. Taxonomy (NCBI): domain Eukaryota; kingdom Metazoa; phylum Chordata; class Lepidosauria; order Squamata; family Phrynosomatidae; genus Sceloporus; species Sceloporus occidentalis. The sequence continues at coordinate 15,366,982 of JALMGF010000017.1, forward strand.
TAAATTTGAAAGCTTCCATTCTTTAAGTGCTTGGCAATACGACTGTTATTTATTAAGCTATGCCAAAGATCAGATGCCAGCTATAAATAAATAAAAACAATGACTGCCCACTTCTTGCAAGCATCCGCGTATCCTTCCAACCTCCTGTTTAGCAAATTGCTATAAAAGTAAATAGTTTGAAGTATTCTTTTAACCACACATGTTCTTTTCCTGAGTGCAACCCACTAGTGGCACATTTGAGATTGTTATTAGTTCCATCATTGTCATAGTACATGTACTGATGTAAACGGGGAATGGTTGATAGATATATATTTCAATAAACCCACTTGTTATGCGTTTATCTAGCAAAACGTGCAGGGGAAATGTTGTGTTGTAAAGTACACATTTTTTGCAAGGTACAATTTTAAGAAAAAGCTATTAACTAGAGAAATGTTTAAAACCTAAAAGTATTACTAACCATTGTAATAAGGATAAAAATTCTAATAAACTAGACAGCCAAGCACTTATATCATTGTGTACAAGGTCTGCATCTTTGAGATATATCAACTTCAATTCTGTTTTAGTTCAGGTACAACTGGCACAGACCGCAAAATTAACATTTTGCTACCAGAACAATACCATTAATATATTCATTTTCATGTGTAGTCTTAGATGTCCCATTGGAAATAAGAGTGAGTTACAGGTGCAGAGGTCATTTGGCGCGATTGCGTTCCAATATGTGAAAAATGCGTTATTCATTTGTGTCAATTCATATTAAAATAAGCATACATAATGCTGGACATACACTCATCACTGTTTAGTAAATCCTCTAGTTCAGCTGTTTAATTAAATGTAATACCAAGCAGATTTTTTTTTTTTTAGATTACTCACAAACCTTTAGATTTTATACCCTTGTAAAACCCGTCACCTCCCATTCCATAAGCATCATGCAGGGCCACATGTTCTATGAGAATGGCTAAATTTGATTACATTGACTATTATAAATATAGATATACTCAACGTTTCAGGGACATATTGAAGACTTGCAGAATCTTTTAATCACATCAATCAAGGCACTTTTTGCTGACCGATAAACCAATGTTGCTGAACATATAGTTCACTGCTTATTGCCAAGAGATTTCTACACATACTAGAGTAGGTGGAGTGAACTAATTTACTCTAAATCTTATGTTAGTAGTAAAAAGTAATAATATATATTTCAAAATGTGTTTTTTGTATTTTTATGTTATAAAGTGAATTAACAAACTAGATTTTTGGTATTGAGTGCAAAAACATTTATGTGTGCAGCAAAAATATCAAATATATGAAAAAGCTGTATATATATATTTATAAATTACAAAAATAAACAATTTCACAGCATGCAACGATATGTGTACACATGTAAACACATATCAATGTTTTGAAATATCACAAATTAAATGTTGTCAAATCTGGACCAGGCAATAAAATAATGTATATGCCATTCACCCAGCGTAATAATTCAGTACCAAGTATTTTTGTAATAGCTGTCACTTTTCTCTATAGCCAGCCAAAATTGCTGAGGACTGGAGAACCAAGAAAAATCAATTAGGTAAAGCACCATTAAAACAATTACAATTAACTGTATTTTAAAGTAGAATATTAATGGCACAAAAAAACATAGCCATAAAAGTTAAAACCCGTGCTTAATCAAACAATCAAACATAAATTCCTATGCTTTTAAGAAAAATAAACACATATTTATGAACAGAGCATTAAGTGCAAAACAGATTTCATAACAAAAATAAAGGGTGTTAAATGTCACATAGTCAGGATGTTTGCACAGTACTTGGATGCATACAATGTTCTGCCTTCTTTGCAAAAGAAACTTGAAATCCTTTTGTAGAAACCCAACAAAAGAGAAGGTGGACAGGTCTAAAGCTCTTCAAACAGATACAGCAGCCTGATTGAGGTTGCAACCACGCCATGGTATCTGGTAGCATTGGCTATTGCTAATGTCTAAAATGCGTCTAAGAATGTTAAACATTAGGTATCAGTGCTGTGGTGCCCATTAATAATCAGCAGGGCCATTCGCTATGGAAAAGATCATTATATTAAACAGCAAAAACTAAAACACCAACACACATAATTATTGTGAGAGGAAAATGGAATTGTTCTTCCAGCAGACAGCTTCCACGAAGAAAAAGAATTGTGTCGGCCGTGTCTTTGCTTAAATAACTACTCGTCTTTCTTATTAACCCTTTCATCTGTGGTATTCTGGGGGGAAAAAATACAAGGAAGCAGAGTATGAGTATTACTGACACCAACAAAAAATTACAATGTAGGCACTGTAGGTCATATAAAACAATACAATTCAAAATGTATAGTGCTTTGTCTACAGACAAGAGTTTTACAGTTTCTCAAACACGTCAACATGAAAAGTGTCCATGAGCAAAGAGCGTTTGTCATATCCCTTATAGTTAAATGCAAGGGAGTATTGAAACAGAAGAAGCACAGCAAACATACGTAGATTTGTGTATTTTGTCAATGTAGCGACAGAAGTAGAAAAGGTATTAAAAAAACCTGTCAATCATATTTGTTGATCCTTCTAAGCTTTAGTTCCAAAAAAATGAAACAAAACAGAGCACTGTTTGTGAGATTAGTGGCTCCCAATTAAATATTTAGGGGGAAAATACACAAATATCCCAGACACACTGAAATTGACAAATCCTCTTTGCCTTGCACTAATACCCTGCAGAGTACACTCCCCGCTGGCTCAGCATCTTGGCAGAACTCGCCAAGGAATAGGAACACTGTATGTTTGCCCTAACATTTACCAGTAGCTCTCACGCTGCTCATGCATAGGTTTATTTCAATTCTTTACTTGTAACCAGTATCAGTTTTGTATGTAATGTAAGCTCTCAAGCGAGGCCCTCAAAAGCCCACAAATCCTGACTGGAAGTTTGTATAAAAATACCATAACGCTAGATGGCAAGCCCCGGGCAGGGTTCTCATCTCCTGATGCGTCTGTATTCATTAATGTATATTTGTGATGTGCATAATGTACAAATTCAATTTGCATTAACTTTGTATAATTAAACCATCTCTCATTTATGGAATTTCTTTTCTTTTATGACTGGTCGTCACCATATACCGTGCCTACAACCAAAGCATTGACCCTTTTTTTTTTGTATGATCTAGAATCCTACGAGTGATTCCTTTGGCGGCTTGGGAAATGAAGCAATGTGAAACAAAAGTACATACGCACTTCTTTGTATACAAAATATCTAGTTGCTCATCAGATATAAGGCAGAGATTCGGAATAAATATTACCTGCAACTGTTCATGTTCCCTTATGAGACGATCATATTCCCGTGTAAGTCCTTCAGACTGTTTCTTCAGGGCACTAACTTCGGCTTGTGATTTAGATAATGCTGGAATATGAATGAGAAATTAATTAATACTTGGTAACCCTTGATAGACACAACTATTTAAGGGTGCTGTTCCAATGGCTCTGCTGAACTTAACACTTTTATAATGCATAATTAAAAATATAATTCCTAGTACAGTTGAATGCTAACAACCCTCCCCCCAACGAAAATAATCATGTCAAAATTTGGCACATTAACAATCTTTCAGGATGTGCTTAAAAGCTGTTCTATAAACATAGACACGTGTATGTTTTTGTTACAGTAAAGAATAAAATGAGGACTCTACCAAGGTTTATTTGTGTGACATGCTAGAGCTCAGTTAATATATTCTAAAACTGGAATGTGCGAACACAAAAGTTCCTTGAGTGCCAAAACCTGGATTTATATTTGGATCATTAATCCATTCAATCTATTCAGGCACATTTACTGGGGCTTCTATGGCCACCAGCCCATAAAATCTATGGGCAGTATGGCAGACAGGCACACACTGCTAACTATACCCATATACTACTCACTGAAATTTTTAAAGAAAGCATTCTAAGAGAATGGAATTATATATATTTTTTTCAACGATGAGTAAATGATATTTTGTTCTTAAACTATATTACATATATTGATATAATTAAAAATAAATAATTTCAAGGAATGGCAGTGCATACACATACACACATATATATATAGGTGTTATATTATTTTATATATAATTTATGATTAAATATAATTTTAAGATGAATAAATGATACTTGCTTTACAACATATGTAACATATATTCATCAAAACTTTTGCAATGTTTCACAACACAGTGCACACTGCCCTTGTTTTAAGTACAAACATCAGTATCTCTGATCAAGAGTACAAGGTATCTAGACATAAACAAAAAAAACAACACTCCACATTGTTTCAGTGTTTTGGATATGTGCCCGTGCATCTGCCTATATCAATCATTACCGAGATGAGCAAGAGACTAAAGGCCCTCACCCATCCACTGACAATCACATTTAGAGGTTTCGTTTTATATTGGAATGATAATTCTACAATGCCAGCAAGACAATGGTTCCTCAAACACTAAAGGTCACCAAATGAAGGACCAAAAGATGTATTCGAAAATAAGAAACATATACTATGTAGAACTGTAGATATAATGCATTGCATGTGTATATAAATCCATTGCAGCAATGATTTTTCCTGTGCCAACTAAATGATGTTTGCTTCTTTGCATGGCTGTCCTTAAATTTGGGCCATACCAATTATAAAGATGAGTACCAAACAGTGAGACCATACATTTCTGCAACATAAATGAAAGTGGAAAAACTGAAAGATTTGTTTACAGGAAAAAAAATCTAGATTTCTCTTAGGCTTGCAGGTAGGATGGACTATGAATAGATGTCCACAATAAATGCCAATTGTATGGAACCATAACATCATACACCAAGGCAATCTTAAAATGTAGACTATGGTAGCTACTATGGTAGCTCTTACAGGTTCCCAACACTAACTAGTTCAAAATGAAAATGATCCACCTTTGTGATTAAAAATGAAGCTAATGTCCTTATTTTGGAATTAAATATTGCTTAAACCAGGAAATACGCTTCATTAACAATGCCATAAGAAAGTAATTTCTATCACCAATGTAATTCTGCTCGATTACACACAGATCATAAATCTTTAGCATTAACAACACTGTCAATACTTGGAATTAAGGAAGTTGGGAAATAACAGTATGAGACAGGATTGACACAGGATTGTGTATTTTGTAAATGTAGACACCAAATAAATGTTTATATATATACTCAACCACTATCAGTCTGGTTGGTTCTAAGAATATCCCAACAGCTGTACTTAAGGTCATGGGGTGCATTTGCAGACATGTTTAAGCCATATAAGAAGTGCTTTTGTAAATATTTAGTGCCAGTAAACTTTTTTAACATGAAATTATTGTAAAAGCCTTCTGTAATTCATGTTTTTTTTCTGTAAGCATTTGCCTGGGTTCCCCCGGCAGTTGGCAATGGCACACTTTAATTACATAGTGCCAAGCAGCAATGTCATATTTCACATCAAGTAACCTAAATGATACTAAACACAGTGGTTTGTGCAAAATAAGCAATGTTTCACAATGCCACCTCATTTCCCAACATATTTAACCCATTAGTGCAAACAACAAATGTTCCATGCCACCATGTAAAAAATGGTTGTCTGAAGGCATAGAACACTATGTTAAACTTGTAAATACGTCTTCTTGGACACTAGGTCACGTAGGGTGCTAGCGTAAGTGACTGTTTTGAAACATATGTGCTCAATCCTGGAACAAAATGTACAAACTATCAAAGGCTACACCTTACACACCGTCAATTAGAACCCCCAGGATGGCCAGTGGGAGGATTGCATTGTTTCTACCATTTCTTAACAAAGATATTATGTTTATAACCTTTACACAAGTACAGCATTATTTAAAGAAACTGATTTGAAGAAATAAAATCCAAAAAACAGATTAAAACGTAACTATTAACAAGTGATAGTAAAACATAAAGCTCAGCACAGATATCATAGTGAATCAATACATTCTTTAATAAGGAATGTACAAAGGAAATGCTGGTCAAGGTATTCCTTTAATAGGAACACCTAACACCACCTAAGTGTCCACTGACAGGACAAATGATGCCATGTAAATTAAACTGATCTAGTCACCTACAATCTATCACATATATTATACTAAATATATGTTCAAAATGGCTTGTGTGCCCTTTAAAACAACATGTAATTGTTGTAGGTACACTACAAAAGCCAAATTTGGAATACTGTGGTCAAAACACACATGAAAAAGATGCCAAAAAGCTCTGGTCTTTCAAGTAGGTGCAAACTATTACTGGTCATCAAGAGGTTAATACATTTTTTAAGGTAATTTATTACAGAAACCAGTAATTCTCATAGTTAAATCCATGTGCTGTCAACCTCCAAAATGTATTAACATCATTAAGATGGATGATGTGTGCCATAATATCAATTAAGATGCAAAGACATCTAAGGGATTCATTATATAAGAAATGCATACAAATGTGGTAGTTTTAAGTTAAAAACTAAATATTCATCACACAGGTGCTCTGCCTACTTATGCTCTGGTCGTGAATGGTATCATTTCTCTTATATGTAATACCGTCTACCATCATTAGATCCATGAATGATACATTGAGGAAGGATGCTGTGGAGCGACTCGAAGCTAACAGCACCTTCCTGAAGCCACAGCATGCAATTTCCATCATCAATGTGGTTTCCCTGCTGTAACCAATATCAAAGCTCTCTCTTTATAAAAAGAAAGACATGGTTGAACTAGCAGTGGACTCATTTCTTTCCTTAATATCCCTGAAAGATAGATAGTCTTGAAAGTTTTCAATACAATACGCATCAGTTAGCCAATAAAGGTATCATCGTTACCAAATTTGCTTTCTCTCTTATCAACAATAAAAACGGGAAGTCAGTCTGTGAAGTCCTTAGCTAATAAAAATAACGGTAAACAAATTGCCCTTTTCAGTTGACTTCAAGGAAAGGTATGCAGCAGAACGGTAACAAACGAAGAACAGAATTCTACATTTCTGCTGTTCAAACCAAGAAATACACAGCAAAGGGTTATATATAATGTACCCACTCTGTTGGATTTAATTGAAAGCAGCATCAGAAATAGAAACTCTGTTCTACTTAAGAGCCCAAACTGTTTCTGACAAATAAAACTTTATTCATCTAGAAATCTTGCCTTTTCTATAACTTTTAAATGTTCTTTGTTTCCTATTTCTCACACAATTAAAATTTCAGCAGAAAGAATAAAACAACATATCGGTTAATATGATGAGCAAGTCCAAGGATACAACTGGATACTTCATAGTGAAACAGCACCTTTAATGTGCTACCAACAAATTTCTTCTAGAGCTATAAAAATATTAAATATTGTTTGAGGGAAACACACATATAAGGTGCTATAATGAAAAAGAAATATCTCCTTTTCCCAACATCCAATGGGATACATTTTGAAAGATCACTTGGAGTAAGACTGAATTTTAGTGGTAAGTAAACGTGGTTTAGACTGGACATGTAAACCGTACTATTTTACAGACATAAGTAGATAAGCAAATATTTTCTCTATTGTGGTTTGTCACTTTTTGTTTCTTTTTTAAGAAAGTTGATCTTCACAAGGTCATCTGATGTTATCTAAAGAACCCATCTGATCAAGGTATGGCTTAGTAATGTTACACTCCTAGTGACATCTAAATATGACATCTCTGAGCAGGCCAGATCTGCTTTGATCCCACAATGTTTATGCTTTGAGACATTATTTCTGAGCTGGAACGTTTTCATGTTAGAAACTGTAAAAAAGTGGGAAGTAAAACTTTATCTTTATAATAATTAAACTCCCCATAACCAAATTGCATAAGTCTAGCACAATTAACTAAACTTAAACTACACTTTTTATTAGTGTTTAACGTGTCCACTTATAAAACACAATTATTTTCTTCTTACAGAAGAGTCTGTAGGCAGCAGAACTTCTTACACCGGACCTTGCTGCACAATAGCTTAGGGTAAGAAAAAGAAATCTTAAGGAATACAGAGAAAAAAAATGTGTGGTCATACCAAAGCAATTAGGATATCCAAAGAGCCATGACTCTCCAAATGTTAGTGTTGGCACATGCCTTTTATATGAATATCTATGGACATCTGTGTAGTTATAGGACAGCAGAACGATAGCCTAATATATAAATGTCAGAATTAGAATATTTACAGAAAATATGAAGCTCTAAGCAGTAAAAATGGAGTTGTAAGTGAAGTGTGGACAACTTCATCTCAAAGCATAAAATATCAACTCGGCAGGGTCCAACCTACTCTCTTTGGAAGCATCTTAATTTAATAATCAAAACTTAACTGTAGAATGTGTCATTCAATAGACTGGTAGATATGATGCATATTTCTGTACATTGTAGCCACTTTATAACCGGCAGTGTAATTTGCTGCCAGGAGACCCCATGCTTTACCTTCCACCGTTCTGTTTAGTTCTTTCTTTCCTTGTTCAATTTCTTGTTTTAGCTTTTCATTCTCTGTTGTAATTGCCTTGTCACCTTCACGTGCTTTACTTCTCTCAATAGTCTAAAAAAAAAACCCAAAACATTAGAAGTGTGCTTATTTTATCTGAATTAAAGGCAACCTGAACTGACTGCTGAATTCAAAATAGGGAGAGGGATTATATGTTGTTTGGGTCTAAAATCACCTACAGAATAAATATATTTTACTTCAATAATACACCAAAAAATAACAGTTACATAATAAGGCCATCCCTGGCTAGTACCCTCTGCAAGAAGGTCATAGCCAATTCTGCAAAATGCACAGCTCAATAAGTGAGGTAACTTTAAAAAAAATTGGGCAGATTTCCAATTCTGTCATAATACTGAATTACAAATCATACATTTTCACTCCGTATTACATTTTGTAGAACACTGAAATTCAAAATAAATTATTGAAGTTTACACCTTTCAGCAGAAGACTCTAAAGTATATGGCCAACAACACACTAGGGTGGTTCATGCACAAAGAGGTGAAATGGCCCAACCAGAGTTGCATAGTTACAGTTACATAGGAAACAGCTTTTTGATGCATTCTGGGGTCAAGAAGGAAATTGGAAAGAGCCACAACTGGTTTTTTTTTGCCTTCTTTTGGATTAACAGCAAGAAATAAACAGATATGGGAAAGGCTGAACTTGGACACATGCCTTTTTTCAGCCTAACTATGTAACTATGTAACAGAGTCCTTATCGCAATCCCATTGAGAATCTGTGACACTTTGAAACATACTTACTCCAAGATACTTAAAGCTGTTACTGCAGCGAAGGTAGTTCTAAGAAATATTAAAATGTGGTACTTACTAATACATATTTCAGGGTTTTTATGTTATAATACAAAAATAAAACCGATTTCAACTTATGATAACAGAACTGAATTCAACATTATATTTGTATTTTAGTAATACAAGGAAATCATAAGGGTTCTGGATATTTTTGAACAGAGCAAATCCATAAATAAAATGGGTGCCAAAGTCCTAGTTCCATTACGCCAACTAAGTGTTTATGTGTAATATGTGGGTTTCATTTTGGGAGGAGTTGCTGGATTAGCTTTCTCTAATTACAAGGCAGTGAGGATGGTGCTGACTTATTTGACGTCTCAGTCAGGCTTTACCATGCAGAGGCTGATAGGATAGTAATAAGGCACAGGTTTAATATTTATAAGAATGATCTGCGTCATGACATAATGCAAACTATCTATGTATTTGTAAGTGTACAGTCACATATCTTGTCCTAGAAAATAATTAGCAGATTTATGTTAATATAAACAACCAATTAATAAGATATTTTTGCGATCACATCTTGATATTTTGTTCTTTTCATTATAATTCATTCACATATGCATACAGAGAAACATCATCACTAATTCTCCCATAGAGAAATTATTTAACCATAGAATCTGCAGTTTTGTCACATTACATTTTATACTTACAACTGCCTTTCTATTTACAGAATGGTCACCCTTTAGCGATTGCTTTCATAAACACATTTTATCCCTCTCTAGTTTTTGATAGCGGTCCAGAAGTTGGGGTGGTTGAGAAAGTTAATGCATTTCATCTGAAACTAGGTAGTGCAAAACTTAACACAGCAGTTGCCTCAAGGCCCTTCTACATCAACCTCAATGACATGCATCTGATCAGATTTGTTTAACATACATATACATATAACATACATACACACAACATAGATTTTTCTGCTCCACAAGAGACATACCTTTTTCAGGTTCTCATTATCCTCCATGTATTTTTTGGCCGCCTGATTAGCGTTTTCCACCTGGGCTTTCATGGCATTGTGGCTTTCCATCTCACCTGCCAATTGCATAATCAGGGAAACAACGCGACGTAGTACCCTGTGAAGTACATTAAGCAATGAATGTATTTTACATTTACTGTCTGCCTTTGGTTCACCATGTACTGTCACACATCTGTGGTCAAATGCTAAAGGTGCACATCTACAGTCATGCCCTTAAAACTAACTGTACTTGCCAACCTTGACATGCAATTTCATAGATACAAAAGGAAGCTTATAGAGGACTTGTCTTGAATACAGACCATACAATGGGAGAGTGTGTGATGTACTTTAACTATAAGCATTTGGAAGAAACATACATTTTATTCGCTAAATACAAAAGCGCATCTGTTTTAAGTGCAAGTGAGTGAACACTTCCGCACTGCATGACCCCCTTTTCATATTATTGCTGATATATATATATGCTATTTAAATAATAACACTGAAGTGTGTTTTATAACATACATTCACACAATCCCTCTGACATTGAGGTATGCAGTTTTACACAGTTGACTGTTTCTCTGGGGTTCCCCAAAGAGTTTCACTTGCCTCTCCAGTAAAGCAGAGGAACAGCCTAAGAAGCCAGCCCATGTTTGCACCACAATTAGTCAAACCCCATTAACGGAACTGTGAGGCTCTCCACCTATCATATATTCTTCCCTCTTAACTTCTGTGCCTGGATTCAGGTGAGAGCCAAACACCAGCGATGTGCATTAAACTAGTTAGTTCCCAGCGAATCTGCCTTCATCCATTATGCAAATAGAGGACACCAGTAATGCGAACAAAATAGCACAGCGATTGGGGTTGTTTTTCACTTTTAGAATTTGCCCAGTCAGTGGCATGACAAACTGAGAAATGACAAAATAAGAACAAACTGGAAATGACCCCATCCAGCCACACATGGAGTTGCTGATATCCACCTATGTCACTGACACCTTTCTATTCATGCAAAATGTTATGCAGCTTAAAAATACACTAAAACCATTAAAAAAAACTATATGTATGTTGTCAAGGTTAGTGTTTGTATATGTTTTGTCAAAATTTTATATAAGATTTCTTATATAAAGGATTTCAGCCTTTAACTTTCATAATAGTTCTGACTACTGAGTATGTTCATGAATGTTAATATCCAGAGACAGAGCTAGAAATTAGTGCAGCACATACTATGACAGAGAAAATTACATTAAAAAAAAAAACACTTTCCATTCAAATAGCACTCAGATTGATAAAAGACTGATAAGGGACGATAAGGATAGATTCTAACTTTATCCGTTCTGTATATCTGTGCACAATGAATACCTACAGTCAGTGACCCTGGACTACTGAGAAATGCTTAACTTCTGTTAAAGTCTAAGACACTTACAACCAGAGGAACAGAGAAAATCCCGAGATGTAAAGATTACGTTGAGATCGAAACAGTTTCATATGGATGTGGTCGTAGGAACTTGGGTAAACCTTGGCATTTTTGTCTACTGCTTGTGTCGCTGAATATTTTTTTACTTCTCTTGCAGCATCTGTAAAAATAACGCAATATAACTTTTTGTTCAGCTATCTATACTGTTACATACTGCGATAACATGGCACACCAGTAGCGAAAAAAATATCAAAAAATACTATTCCATTATTTATTAATACATAAGACTAGTTATTGAAAACACATGTAGAGTGAGTGCAAAATATACACATTTACAAAACACAACAAATATCTGTTCTCAAGCTTTAAACCAATCTGAACATCTTATAGAGATGTTTACAATATTTCTTCCATAAATATAACGCCGGTCAACAATTCATGCATTCGTGTCTGTTTATGTAAATACTCAGGCATTTTCTGTGTGAGACTTTGGGTTTATTCATAAAGAAGAAGTTGGCTGGAGAGTTTTAGTTTCAATTCTTATAATTCACTATACATTATAAAGACCCCTGGTAAATGTCTGCACAAAAAGTGTTGGACTAGCCCTACATAATACATAGTTCAGTCAAGGTGCCTTTCAAGCACTTTGTTACTGATTTACATATATGTTTTCTACATGTCCATCAAAGCTGTTCTTGAAGCAGATGCTCATTGGGGTTGGTGTAAAGCGAATTCAGGGAAATAACCACTCTTGCAAACTCATTCTTCGTCAATAGACAGGAAGCACCAAATATTACTATGTATAAAGGACATGCTATTCAAATGGAACAGTTTGTTTTGGTACAGGGATTATGGCCATGAGCTCTCTACTGGAAAAATATGTTGACATAATAAAAAGGAAATGGTTACAGAGGCCAAGGAGCTATGCTTCCCGTGTGCCCTTCACTGTTAAAAGGTGTGGCGGTGATAAGACAGAGAATTCTCTTGTTTACTAAACAGAAATGTTGCATGTGAGATCAGATAAATAGTAGCTGCATACTTCCACTGTCCACAGGTAATATTGTATTGCACTGTATGAATTACTTACTAACATTAAAAAAGCATGACTTTAAAGGGACACGTCAGTTATCATACGCGCTTCAATGTCCATGCAAATCTGTGTGGTCTCTACTGCAAATGCTTGGGGGATTTGCCCCCTTTCCCTACCGCTATCGCTCATGAAGACCACATATCTACTGAGCATTCGGGGGGGGGGGGGGTCCTGTGGGCATCTCCAGAAAGTACTCCAACTTATTTTAATGGGAGTGCTTTCCTTCCACTGGCTGGCATAAAGAAGGGGTTAATATGGATTATTTGGTGCAACTCATGCCTGGTACACTGGAATATCCATTTAACTGCGTGGTTTATTAAATTTTGACCTCAGAAAAGTTTAGGTTTCATTTTATTTCTGGTGCAGAGATTTCAAACAAATCACAGTGACTTTGTATAGTGTTTTTTTCTGTTCTATAGCATCAAGCTGTTCTATGACATCTCCCAGAGATACAAGTCTACAAACACGAATTAAGAATTCCTTGAGAAAAAAATTAAAAAGGCCCAAAATTTAAACTAGGGCATGGTTTGGGAATTAAACAATTCTAGAACTATTGTTTCTGAATTTTGCTGCACTGATGCAGGGCAGTATGTAGGGCTGCAACAACTACTCGATAAAATCGATAATGAAAATCGTTGGACTATAAGATGAGGGGTTTTTCAGAGCAAATGCTCTGAAAAATAGGCTTCGATTTATAATCCGACCTCAAAGAGAGGTCAGATAATAAGACTAATATCCAGATCCCCCGCAACGCTGCATGGGACCTGGATCCTCCTCTCTGACAGCCAGCAGGCATCTGTGCGATGTGCGCAGACATCCTCCCCTACTGTCCTTCACTTCCGCCTGGGCTTTTTTGATGGAGCACCAGCGTGACATGACCTTCAGGTGCTCCACCATAGAAGCCCCAGCGGAAGTATTGGCCAGCACAGCGGAGGTGGTCTGCCCGCATTGCCCAACGTCCGCCGGCTGCCAGAGACAGAGAGGAGGATCCGTCGCAGAGCTGCAGGGGACCTGGATCTCCTCTGTGGCAGCGTGGGCATCTGTGCCATGCGCACAGAAAACCTACGCTACTGCCGGCACTTCCACTGGGGCTTCTATGATGGAGCACCGGCGTCACATGACCTTCTGGTGCTCAGTCATAGAAACTCCAGTGAAAGTGCCTGCCAGCAGCAGAGGTTGTCTATGCGCATCGCGCAAAAGTTCACCAGCTGCACCTACTAGACACCAAGGAGTCTGGAGCATGGGGGTTAAGTCGGGGGGGGGGGGGGTGGCATATCAGGGGCACAGGGGCATATAGGGGGTATAAGGCATATTTGGGGGCAGAGGGGCATTTCAGGGGCAGAGGGGCATTTCAGGGGCAGAGGGGCATATCTGGGGGTTATAAGGCATATCAGGGGGCACAGTGGCATATAAGGGGTATAAGGCATATCTGGGGGGACAGTGGCATATCTGGGTTATAAAGCATATCTGGGGGGACAGAGTGGCATATCTGGGTTAAAAGGCATATCTGGGGGGACAGAGTGGCATATCTGAGTGTATAAGGCATATCTGGGGTATAAGATATATCAGAGGGCACAATGACATAGAGGACACAGTGGCATATCAGGGGGTATAAGGCATATAGGGTATATAAGGCATATGTGGGGAGGGCAGAGTGGCATATCTGGGGGTATGTGGCATATCTGGGAGGCAGCATGGCAAGCCTGGGCTCAATTGTGCATAACTGGGGGGGCAGGTTGGAAAATAACAACAAGAAATGCATTTTTTTTTTAAAGGTATTTATTTTGCGGTCTGTTTTTAACATCCTGTTTGTTTATTAAATTATTTTAAATAAATGAAACATTTAAATTATTTTTTTTATCTGATTAATCGAAAAAATAATCAGCCAACTAATCGATTATGAAAATAATCGTTAGTTGCAGCCCTAGCAGTATGATACCGAGAGTCTTATTGTTGAGAAATATTGAGGATTTATTGGAAAACAGAAACTGTGGGTGTATATTGTTCAACCTATGTGTGGGTATAAACACAGTGACATTTTATAAAAAGTAACATTTGAATTACAGAACACAAGCAGCACTATCTACCAGGAGACCACATGTCAAACCAAAAGATAAATTATTAACAGATAACTGAGAATATCAACTAGAAGGCTTCAATTTTAAGGGATTCATCAGAATGCATTTGCTCTCTTCCTCACAGATCAAGAATTGCTCCAGCTCGATTTCTATGAAGTTACCGATGGAGCAAAACGTGTGGTGTCTGGCGCTGGTGATGTCTTGGGAAAATGTTCATGTGCCTCACCACAGAGAAGCAGAAGGTTTTAGGAAAAATATTTGAAATGTTAACAATGTGACAAATCATCAACATGAAAACTGTAAACAAACTATTTTAACTGCCACCACCTGAAATTCTGAACATTTTTTTATTATTATTATTATTATAAAGGTAGACCCTACATAACAGACAAGCACCAAATGTGGCATTTACTGTATCAGATGATTCCAGTCAAACAATCCTTTGGTATTTTGATATTCCACAACATTTTACCGACAGGTTATGCAGAGTAAGAACAGTGTTCACATCTCACCCTGTCTCATGGAAGCGGAAGGTCTATTCTCACAGTTAATGAATAACTTGCTTGGCCCAATGCTTAAATATTGTACAGGGCAAAGAGTTCTTAAAACGATGTCTATGTGCAGATGACACACATAATCCTGCAATCGACTGTTCAGTATGGTAATGCTGTTCTCAGGCATGAAAATGTATCCAACATGCTGTTTTTAAAACTGCCTTATTTTCTTACAACAGAGGTCCAATCAGCAGACTGTGGTTTGACTTTAACTTTTAAATAACGAAACAATTCAATAAAACACTTACCAAGAAAAAGGACAATCAATACCACTATGATGGAAAGAAAAGCTTTGTTCCAATAAGGAGATATTGTAGCCCACAGCTGAAATCTGAATATCTGCTTCCATCTAAAAACAAGGAACATATATTTTTTTTAAAAAGTATGAAAAAGTGAGTTTATGCAAACAGCAATTAGCATCCCTGCAACATTCCTGTTGTACACTTTTCTACAAATAAAAGGTGCTATTCCACTAACCAACAAACATTTTTTTTTTTTAACAAAATACTGCACAAGAAACATTACCCGTATTACTTTTGGTGTACCCAAACCCTGCTGATTAAAAAAAATATACATTTAATCAAGTTATTGGTTATGGGAATTTCATCTCATCATATTTAATCAACATAGTTTTGCTACTTAGAGGATATACTAAAATGACTGTGTTTAATATATTTTAAAATGCTAGATCACTCACGTTTTTATCAACATGGAGCTGCATAAATTTCAATGGTATTTACCATAACCCTCTAGAATGTATGACCTAAAAGCCCTGTTCAGAGTCAAAGTTCAATTACTCAATTCAATTACAGTCAACAGTTCCAAGGTTGAGGGCATGTGGCAGACAAAAGGGAATCCACTAGTATCAGGTCTGGTGTTAGGGTCACAGGCAAGCAAGCAAAGTCCAGTATTAAAAGTAATAATGTATGCTAGGAAGATAGCAAAGAGCCAGACAAACCAAGCACTGACTAATGGGGAAATCACGGTTTCAAACAGCTCTCCAGCAAGATGCTGTTGCATACTAGTAATGCTAGTACCTACTTGTAGCAAACTAAAAAGGCACACCCATGTGCGTCATGTAAAGCATGCCCGAGATCGGGAGCACGGGCATGCCGTCTGTGGCGCAGCATCCTGTCTGGGCATGGGACCCCATTGCTTCTGCCACTGGCACGCAAGCATCATTCTTTGGGGCTGTTAAACACACTCCAAACACACAATATGTATGTCATGGACCATGTTAAAGTTGTACCTCAGTGGAGAGACAAATGGGATGCAGAGAAGTAAAAGAACGCCTATTTCTGCATAAAGGAAAGAGGCAACCGCTGTCCACTGAAAAGTCATGATATCGCCTTTAATCCTGGGGAGAAAGAAAACAGCATTTTAATATGTCACCATTTCTGTTACGCAAAACTGAATAATAAGTGAAGATTATACAATAAAAGAAAAATTTTATAACGATACCTTGTTGAAAAGATTAAATCAGCTGTTTTAGTGTGATTTACATTTTATAGCTTAGAAAATTCTCACTATGGTTATGTGATCTTAATGCGTACAGGGACTCAAGAAACAAAAATACCCTGCAGAACCAGATGTATACTGAAAAATGCACTAAAGACACAAAAAGCATGGCATTACAGCTGCTACACCACATGTTCACTCAATGCTCTGGTGATACAGATGGGCATCAGAGACCAAAAGCCATATATTGAGACCATGATCATTAACATCAATAGAAATGTAAAAGGAACATTTTAGTGATCACATCAACATGCTACAAACAGCATCTCCCCTAAATGCCCTTGGTGAAAGAATAAATTACAAGTAGTGTTACGTGGAATTTCTGAGGGTGTATGCAGGGTGCATGCGGGGTTCCATAGTTACAGGTGATAATAGCAGAAAGAGAGAGGTGCTCCTGCAACTTTAGAGATCTTTGGTCAGACCTCACCTACAGTATTGTGTACAGTTCTGGAGACCCCATCTATAGAAAGATATTCACATTCCACAGATAATTAAGAGAAGGGCTAAAACAATAAATCTTTCCCAAGATAAAACATATCAGGAAAGACAAAGGGAGAAGCGCAAAGAAAAATCACAAGCACTTAGATCCATATTCCTCGTTTCACAATCTCCCAGATAAATGCCTTGCAGGAGTTTTGTTCAGACCCCATGTGCATGCGTGGAAAGTCCTCTTATTGATTTCAATGGGAGCACTTCCTGCCACTGACTGACAGTCTCCAGCAGCCAATAACGAATCTAAGATGGGACCAATTACCGAGTAAGGTTCTGAGTCTTTAGAGAAGAAAAAGAAATCAGGCAGACTAGATGGGCCGAATGGTTCTTATCTGCCATCAAATAATATGTATCTATATGTAAAGCACACAAGGCCTGTGTAGCTAATGGTGCAAAACATTCACAGGACTGATACGCAAGCCATAATTTTCTTACTGCTACACATAACCCCAGAAGCACTGCTCATTTAATTTACTGGAAGCTACCACCCAGAGTTCTCTGTCGTTGATCATCTGCCTGATGATACCATGATGACTTCACAATTATTTTAAAATTGTGTCCTTTTTTTCAATAATTCCTTTTGTGATCAGCAACAGGGAGGTCATCAGAGCTTACCGGTCCAGGGAGGACATCACCAGTCACTACCACAATGTTTAGAAATGAGTCAGGTGTCCCAAGAGAAGCCTTCACAATGTGTGGGGGGCACTAACAAGAGATCTACGCCATTACTGGTATTCTTATGGTGTGTACGTGTGTGTGTGTATATGTATATGTATATATATATATATATATATATATATATATATATATATATATATATATATATATACATACATAGAGAGAGAGAGTTATATATATATGTGGGGGGGGGGGATTTGGTCAAGGACTTGCCCAGCCTACAAGGACCTACATTCTCATGAAGCCAGTGATCTGGTATTTCTTTCATTCATTCATGGAGATTGCAGTGATCACCAATACACTGCCTTTATCAGCAATGCTGTCTCCTGCTGGCAGAGCATACAAGGTGCTTGAAAACTTCTCCCACTGCTCTGATTACTTCCACCTTGGGGGTTTATAGCGCCTATGGATCTCTCTTCTTTACAGTGCCATTAAACTTTATTACCCTTAAGAAAACGATTAGGCAAACCTTGCCTCCCAGTTCTTAAGGGTGAAAGGTAAAGCTTAATGTCACTTTAAATCTAATTTACATTTTAAATATGGGTATAACTGGGATGCAAATAGATTTACTGTACAGTTTCTTCAGTGGGTTTTCCAAATAATAACGTTATAAGTAAGTAATAAGTTATGTTACAAACCACAGCAACCCAATATTTAAGAGAGATAAATCAGGTGATTAGCAACTGGCACAAACATGGAGTATGTTATTAAAATAACAGCAAAATAGTATACTAGAAATTCGGCGACATATTCACCAAGTAATTATGTCACACTGCCCAGGTCATAGTGAATAATAATGTAATGAGCTCAATGCTTCCTGCTGTCGGGACTATATTCAAAGCAGTTGCTTTCCTGTGGAGAGTGGTGATTTTGCGTGTATATTTGACGTTTATATAAACTGAAAATGACACTAAAGACTGTGTCTGTAAAACCGGTATTTCAGTTTTGATTTGAACCTAATTTTATCGCATGAACCCACCCACTTACCTAACAGTAACTTATCGCTCCTGTCTCGTTTCCTACGCAACGTGCTTCATCACGCATGAAGGCAAAACTACGGTCTCCCGTCACTGGAAGTCCGGGCAGAGGCGCTCGGCAGCCATTTTGTTTAAGGGCAAAACGAAATACATTACTGTCTGAGGCGAGTTCTGTTAGCGGGCTCCATACAGGTTATACGTGATATGCACGACAAATACATAGCAAAGTGAGTTGCCCCATGACCTGCCTTGCATAATCGATCACCCAACTTGCTGCCCAAAAACAATATGGCCGCCTTGACATCTGTGTGACGCAACGCGCTCCTATCCGGGGATAAACGGTGGAGTGGATAAAAATAGTTGGTGTTGGTATGTGTTACTTGATATCTGGCTGCTCCAAATTATGTATCATATAACGTTTAGAAGAATCTTCTTGGGGAAAATAGATTTCTCATTCTGATGTTTAATTATGGCAATTAAAATAATGGAATAATATCAAAAATATCATAGACTATGGATTATGCATTTTAGTAGTATAAAATGGGGCATGGTATTCACGAATTGTTTCATTAAATGTTGTAAATAGCCAATAACAATTTTATTTAGTGATTGGAGTCTCATTTACCTTATTCCACTGGTTTCCTCTACTGAAAACAGCAAGCATACTTAAGTACACTTCCTGCACAGACTCTACAAGTACTTCCATTGAAGTTACAGAGAGCTGAGCTTTCATTGAGATCAATAGGAATAACAGCAGCCAATGGAAAAAAAAACTGTTAAATAGATTTTAATATGTATCCTGTGTTTACAAACATCCAATGCTTTTATGTTTTGTTTACTTTTTTGCAATGTATAGGGCTATAAGTACAAACAGTGTATTACTATTTTATAATGGTGTAAAATGCCCCCTTACATTCTATGCTATTGTTTATTAGTTTTGTTTACTTTGGGGACAAGTTTAAATTTATATTTCTAGCAGGAGGGACACAAGGTTCACCTATTTTTACATATTTTTTTTTCAATTTGTATTATTTATTTTATTTGGCATCGTATGGTTCCCCTTATGATGTCATGGTGACACCACTGGAGTCTTTATTACTTTTACATTATTACTTTTTTTTATTCTTTAGCCATTTTTCAAAGTTTTTAAATGTTTTATTTTTCTGATAACTCCTGCAATTCATTTTGGTGTTACTGAATGCCACAATATCAAAGCATTGCAGCAACAACGGCCGAGCAAAGAAAGTCATCGGAGATGGCTTTCTAAGCTCATTCAGCCCCATGACGTCAATGGTAGCTAACTATGCATTTCTGTGACGTGTCTGGTACATCAAATGTCATTAAGGGGTTAAAGTGCCCAAATTCTTTTTTGTATACTACAGTGACTCATTCTCCTGCTGACATGGGATGAGGTTATGAGAGCTTTCACTGCTAAGCTAATATAATGCAGGACATTTTGTCGATGTGATGTGTTAGACGCAGGAAAAATGTCCAGCCAAGGCTCATTGATGCACATGAAGGCTGGTCCGTGTGGTCAAATCTAACAAGCTACTCTAGCTGAATTTGCTGAAGAAGGTAATGTTGGTTCTGATAGAAAGTTGTCAGAACACACAGTGCATCGTAGTTTGTTGCATATGGGTTTGTGTAGCTGCAGACCAGTCAGGGTGAGCCCTGTCCTCTGCCAAAAGCGCCTACAATTGGCACATGAGCATAAGAACTGGATCACGGAGAAGAAGGTTGTCTAGTCTGATGAATTACGTTTTCTTTTACATCACATGGCTGGCCAGGTGTGTGCATCGCTTACCATATGCATTTTGGGAAGAAGGCAAGCCGGCGGAGGCAGTGTGATGCTTTGGGCAACATTCTGCTGGGAAACATTGGGTCCTGCCATTTATGTGGATGTTACTTTGACACGTACCACCTACCTAATTATTGTTGCAGACCATGGACACAGTATTCCCTGATGGCATTGACCTCTTTCAGCAAGATAATGCACCCTGCCTAAAAGCAAAAATGATTCAGTTCAATGTGTTCAATGTGTTTACCTCCAAATTCCCCAGATCTCAGTCCAATCAAGCATCTGTGGGACATGCTGGACAAGCATGTCTGATCCACGGAGACCCCCACCTTGCAACTTACAAGACTTGAAAGATCTGCTGCTAACATCTTGGTGCCAGATACCACAGCACACCTTCAGTGTGTGTTATATAAATAGGTTAAGGTTTAAGATTGATGAAAAGATTTATTTGAAATGTTCATTGTCACACAGCTAAAGTATATTCTGTTAAATGTATCCTTGTAAATCAATTTTTATTATTTTTTTTTTTTTTTACTTTTCCCCAGATATTTAGTGGTAGCAGAAAGCAGGAGGTATATATACTATATGGACAAAAGTATTAGGTTACACCAACAGGGGCTTTAATTACATTGCATTCTGAATACATAGAAATTAATATGTAGTTGGTCTCCTTTTGTAGCTTCGACTCTTCTGGGAAGGATTTCCACAAGATTTTGGAGTGTGTCTGTGTGAATTTTTGCCCATTCAACCAGTAGAGCATTTGTAAGGTCAGGCACTGATGTTGGCCGAGAAGGCCTGGCTCACAATCTCCGTTCCAGTTTATCCCAAAGGTGTTCATTGGGGTCCAGGTCAGGGCTCTGTGCGGAGCAGTCAAGTAATTTCACTCCAAACTCATCCAACCGTGATTTTATGGTCCTCGCTTTGTGCAATGGGGCAAAGTCCTGTTGGAATAGAAAAGGGCCTTCCCAGGTAGAAGCATAGCATTGTCCAAAATGTCTTGGTAACCTGAAGGGGACATACCAAGACATTTTTGGAAATGCTATATATGTACCTACCTCAGAACTTTTTCTACATAAAAAAATCACTGCTGTGCCCCCTTTCTTCATATATATATATATATATATATATATATATATATATATATATATATATATATATATATATATATATACACGTTAAGTATATCTGTAAGTATATCCATACATCCTTTGATATGCTAGGATCAATAGTATTGTCTGTAACCTATAGATATACAAAATATCTTTACATTTAAATAAGTGAATCGACACATAATGGTTTTAATAATTTTTAATGAATGTTTAGTAAATGGAAGATGCTTGGATTCCAAATAACTGTAGGCATTTTATGATGGTTCTCGAGGTGACTATGGCTTGAAAACGCAGAAGATTTCTCTGCAGATCATCAGCATCCGTTATTCAGGTTCTAACATTGGCATTCTCTATTCCTTGGAAATTACAAAAACAAAGGTCATTGTAGTATGTATTTATATGTTAAATTATAGCCAAGAGGGTCCCAGCCATTACATATGTCTAGTTTAACATATGAAACATATATCCATTACTGAGTTGTGAATTTTGTACTAACATGGTTTATATGATTACCTTATGTCAATTGCTTATCCTTTTTATTGCACGGTTCAAGTCACTTTACTATAAAATAGCATGGATTTTTCGTATAACAATCCAAAAATGTTAAGTGTCATTTTCAAAGCATATCGTGAATGGGTTTTGCTATGTAACAAGAGGCCTACATTGTATCTATTTCAATTTAAGCCATCTCAGACTGAAAGCTCGCGAACTGTGACGAGCAGACCGTGAATTTATTGGAGTAAACAATTTTGAGAAAAAAATACACATTGTTACCTGATCCTGCAACTGGCGATTATTTTTAAGCCCTCTGCAGTCCTCAATATATAGCACAGCATCATGAATGCTGACGAAGCAAATGTCTGGTTTGAAAGTTTTATCAAAGAAGGAAAAATCTTCTAATTTTTCAAAAACACTATCTGCAAAAAAGGGGGAAAGGAATAAAAAAAGAGTTACAAAATTGCTCATGAAAAAGGTATGTGCTGAAAGGAAGTACATTAGTCTTACAATTACTATTTTTTTGTTAAATGTGGATTCTGACCCCTGAACACTCTGTGTTAAAAGAAAGGCATCCATTAGCACTTACCATCACATCCTGCAATGTAGACATTCACATCAATCATCTTGAATTCTCTCAATATCTGGAAAGAGAATAACTTTTTTGGTAAAATTTGCCCATGGAATGCAAATCCAGCTCCTTGCATTTATATGCTCCATAACATTACTGCGTATTAGTACATACTTCACACATAAAAACAACGTGTTCCCAGACACCGCCGTTTATATCCAAAACAAGAGACTTACATACAGATGGGACTCTTCATGCCAGCTTACACTGTCAGCGCAACTGAGCTTTAGAAAACCCCATAGGCTAAAAAACTTAACGCTTATTGTATTATATTGTCACAAATGGGAAGATGAAGATTTCGCTCCAAAGTGGCCAAATATCTATTAGCATATCACTACATGAAGGCGTTCTTATTCAGATAGCTGTAATCTTATCTCAGAGTTAAATCAGCTGTATTTTTCCATGCACTTTATTTCTCATGCAAGTTAAAGCCATTTTGGACACTATCTGTTATTCATTGAACAGCTGGATCCGTTTGTTTAGAACAAGCCAGGTTCAGCTTGATGGTGAGTAATATAAGCACGTCAGGTTTTACCTAACTTTGTTGAAGACCTTCCCCATGATCATGACTTACTGATGCAGTATCAATATTAATTACTGGGCACTCGTACACCTTTTCTCTTATGACATATTCATGTCAGTAGTGCAGCAACTAACGATTATTTTCAAAATCGATTAGTTGGACGATTATTTTTTCGATTAATCAGATAAAAAAACAATATGCAAATTTTTCGTTTATTTAAAATAATTTAATGAACAAACTGGGTGTTAAAAACAAAATGCAGAATAAAAAACTTAAAATTTACATTAACATGTGTCATTGTACTCTGTGCACACAACACTTTTATCTCTTTATCACTCATCTTATTTTACTATGGCATAATAATGAAAGCTATATTTTAAAGGTACAAGAACCCAAACACAATATTTCTCAAACTAGGTTTTAATACCTAAAAAAGTTTTACTAGTAAATATTTATTCACATGTAAACTATTTGTTCATATTTAATAAAAATGTTTTTATTTCCTTTTATTTGCTAACCTGCCCCTCCAGTTATGCACATTTGACCCCAGGCTTGCCACTCTGTCCCCAGATATGCCACTCTGCCCCCTGATAAGCCTTATACTCCATATGCCACTCTGCACCCCAGATATGCCTTTACCCCCTATATGCCACTCTGCCTCCCAGATATGCCACTCTGCCCCACTGATATGCCTTATGCCCCCCAGATATGCCACTCTGCCCCCTGATATGCAAATTGACCCTAACCTGTCCCCCCCAGTTATCTACATCTGACCCCAGGCGTGCCACTCTGCCCCCCCAGATATGCTTTATGCCCCTCTGCCCCCCCCAGACTTACCAATACATCCCCAGACTTGCCCCCCGTGCTCCAGACTCCCTTGTGTCTAGTGGGGGCAGCCAGTGGACGTCTGCGCAATGCGAGTAGACAACCTCTGCTGCTGCCTGGCACTTCCGCCAGGGCTTCTATGACGGAACACCGGAAGGTCATGTCATGCTGGCGCTCTGTCATAGAAGTGCCCCGCAGCAGCAGAGGTTGTCTGCGCGCATCGCACAGGCGTCCACCGACTGCCGCAGAGGAGGATCCAGGTCCCCTTGGAGCGCTGCGGGGGATCTGCATCCTAGTCTTATAGTCAGGCCTCTATTTGAGGTCAGATTATAAAACGGATTATACGATTATAAAATGAGGGAATGACGACAAAATTAACCACTAAATATATTGTGCGCAAAATATCAATAGAGCTGTCTCACAGGCTATTCATTTCTGAGTTAAACATTTTATGTTTTTGGTCAGTTTCTGCACTTACCATTTTCAGGGCATCCACTGCTACCACATCAAGGAATGTTACTTGGCTGAAATCAAATATGATGCTGTGAAGTGAGACTTTTGGAACAGATGCACTAACGGGTAAATCTACATGGATCTTTTCTTCTTTCATCTGTAGGTCACGTCTCACTACCTCTTCGTGGACTTTTAAAGCCACATGTGACTCCAAGTCATCTTCGTCACCAGCAGATGTATTATCACGTATAACCCCATTCTAAAAAGTTTTAAACAAATTGTAATTATTTCAGCGTTTTTACCTGTCATAATATATATTTTTTAATATTATGTCTTTTTATTTCCATACGTTGCATATAATAATGTTTCCACAAGTTACAATTTTACAATTTAGCTTAAAATTTTTCAGTTCCTTCATGAACTCTGAAGGCATGTGAAAGAAGATATAATGTGAGTGTGTGGAAGAAGCGTATGTATAAGGATGTATAAATATGAATAAAAATGAGAGAGCAGTTTCAAAGAGTTATTATAATTAATATTATGTTTAATTTGGACTTTCCATGGGATCATTAAAACCACACATATTATTTAACTTATGGTGTACAAATTAAGTTTAAGGAGCCCCCATACACGGAGCCACAGCTCCCAAATTCGCTGGAAGACATGATCTGTTTTGAGCATTAAGGTAAGTTATCTCAGAAATGCATATATATATATCCATAATCTCTTGGATCGTAGGAGCTTTACATTTTTTCCACTTTCTAGCTATAGACAGTTTGCTTGCCATGCAGATGTAAGTGTAGCAGTCGCTTTGATTTAAGAGATATTAATCTTTTAAGAATTGGAATGAATGTATGGAACCACTATTCAGAAGGTCTCTCATGTGGGAAATACCATTTCTTTCCCATCTCATTGTGTTTAAATCTGGAATCTGCAAAACCAGTGCTGAGGGGGAGATGTCACAAATAGCCTATTTGAATGATATTTAATATAGGTGTCACAAATATTTAATGACACTCGGGAGGTTGGCTGCATGTTATTGGTTTGTGGACGTAGCTTCTGGGGCACCCCCATTATTGGGGAAATTCTTGATGTGCAACCAAGCAAAATATTTTGGTCTAGAATGACACCTTAAAGATTGGACTAGGAGTGCTGCTTTGTGATACAAGAAACAGAATCAGGAATTCCCGTTCCTCTACCATTGGTTGGTCTTTGGAGAATGACGTTTGACGTTAGATTTCTTATTTTTAGCTATAAAGGCTGAAATACATTTTTATAGTGATGTCATTAGCAATTTACGTATTTTAGGTATTTTAATGGGATCGCCCAAAAAATGTAGAGGGAATTTTAGTAGCACCACCATCTTTAGGACTGCTATTCTACTAGTCCATGTAAACTATTGACCATGTCTGTATGTCTTGTTTTAGATTTTTTAACAGTTTAGTAAAATTTAGTTCATGAATTTGCTCCATGTCTTTGGGAATTTGTATTCCTGAATATTTTAAGTAGGAATTCCAACTCCAACTCTGTTTGAGGGATATAAAATAGAGGGGCCTTTGACTTTGTAATGTTCACTTACTGGGGTGGAGCAATTGGACAGCAGGGTGGGCCAATGCTCCATTCTCCTTCCAGTGGAAAATTCATGCCGGCTATTACAAGAGGCTAGAGGTCTGCAGGATCCAGTCCAGGATTCCTATGGAGCCTGCATCAGGCACAAGTGCTGGGCATTAAAAAAAACCTGGAGCGTGAGATCAGTGGGACTATTGTGGGAAGAGGAAGTTCCCTGCGCTCCCAGGGCAAGAAGAGGGCCTGAAGAAGACAATCCCTGAGCCAAGTGAGGCAATACCTTCCTGGACATTTGTGTGCTGTCTGGGGGAGGTTTTCCAGAGTCTGGCTTAGCTGGGTCTGGCTGGGAGGTCTAGTTAGTGGGTGTTTAGGCTGGTCAGTCTGGGGCAGCATAGTATATCTAGAGAGGGCTCCAATTGGGAGCTAGGTTGTTTCTTTTATGATTTATGATACAGAACATCACATATATATTTGCGCAACAGATCAAATATCCTCACAAAAATAGCAAAATGTGTCTCTATCTGTGACAATACTCAGACTTTGTGTAGAGCATTTCTGGTGTCCTCTCAAGCTAGTACTGCCCCTGAATGTCCGTGGAGGGGTCAGCTGGGGATTGTCCGCTGGCTAAAGCCTAGGGCAGCACCCAACAAAAATAAACCTCTGCAAATATGACACCATTAGAAAACAAAATTATGTAAAACCCAACACATCTCCCAGGTAAATGAATTTACAACTATTTGAAGCACCCGCATATGTTTCCTAACCATATGTGCATTTATGGATTCAAACATTGCTTGGTTTAACATTTCTGGAAAAAACATTTTTGCATAAAATTAAACCAATACACAAAAAATATCACCTGTGTTACTTGTCTTTTCTTGATGAGTTTGTTTAGCTTTTTCTCAGCTTTGGCTCTCTTGTTAAATATTCTAACTGCATCACATCCAACCTATGAACAGTATATGGGACATCATGATTAATTTTATGTCACTGCATTTTATACCTAATTTTACACAAGTGTTAAAGCCTCTAGTTTCTATTGCTTCATAATAATATGTTCTTATAAGATTTTGGATTTAAAAATTTAACTCTCTGAGAAGGTACGTGAGAACCTTAAAATTTGCTCATTGGTCCCTTGCTGAACTCCTAACGATGTATGCATTATTTCAGCTGGCGATTTGTTTAACCTTATAATCCCAATAATGTTTTTTAAATCGTATTAAAACGTAAACTGTACAATACCTGTTACATCTAGTAAGCATATCTTTTGGTGTTATTCATATGTCACCTAATTAAAAGGCCTGGTTAAAACTTGGAATATGAGCATCAGGATGAGTTCACTTACATGAAAATTATCTTTTTTATCATAGACACCTCTGAATTTTATAAACATATATATACACTCACTAAAGACCTTATTCCATTTTTGAAGCTTTCAACATTGCCATAGAAAATACTACTGGAAAATCGAATAATTTTAATTCCACTGGGTTCCACTGCCTGTAAAAGAAGGACAGTGGTTAAAGCAACTTTTAAAGTCAAAGGATCAGAGAAAAGGACAGCTGTTGGGATCATGAATACTTTTTTTATTCATAAGCTGTGTAGAACTACAAAAGAAATATCCCTGGTTAATATAAAACTTAACTTTTATTAGTTCCAACACCTAAAAGCAACAACTAAGATTTCATTATAGATAAAAATTGTGCTAAACTAGGCTATCTTGTATTTAGTGAAACACACTTTGGGGTTGCTGGTGTCCAAGCATTTAGATATCTAAAGTAGTCTAAAGTAGACTTCCTTTATTTGTCATGTTATTGACATAATAATATGAAGGAAGTCTAAGGACCCACTAAGATTAATTTCTTATAGTTTCAGAGGATGGCTAGAGGTGCTTTTCAGTTTACCTGATAACACAGAGCTTAGTAGCCTCTTCTTGTCATCTTGGTAGCCAAATTAAACACCATTTTTATTTAAATCTCTCTTTTGGTTAATTTATACTGTTCAGTTTAAGCATTTGTTAACAGTTATGTTTTAGATTTACTAGTGATATGTCTTTTTCAGTTCTGTACAGCCTATTGTTAAAAGATATTCGCATGTACCTGTATACAAAGTGAATTATGAATTTGATGATACGTTTTTCCTGGAGTAGATAGAAGATTCTGTTTATCTTTGTGCCATTACATGAAATGATGAAATGTGCATTGAGCTTTAATAATAGGTTATAAAGTAAATAAACATTTTGCATACGCACACTTTTGTATTTCTTCAGATCTTTATAGAGATCTGTGCCAGGAACATTGCCAAGGGAACTGCAGGATGGACTGCAAAAAATCAAATAGGTAAACACAGTATTTTCTATTTATTGAGGACATGTTGTACTGGGAAGAATACATTGAGATTTCTCTTGTTTTCAAGTATATCATGGAGAGAACCTACAAATACAGCAACATTGTTACAAATGAAAGCGAATATTTACAAACCAATAAACTGAAAGTGAACCTTAGTTATCGCAGTGGCATTTTGATGCTAAATATAAAGAGGCAGACATTCAAAAGGACTGGAGGGAAATTTGATGTTTTCTGGAAGTGTTATTCCACATTTGAGGAGCTCTGTATGAGAGTGTCTTGCCCGCTTCCTTCTTATAATGGAACCATAAGTACATTGCTGGAAGTGGACCAGAGGTTGTAAGCGGTATGGTGAGCTGGGCTGTGAATACTGCAGCTTTCCATTGGTGTGGTTTAACACTGTGCAAGAAAGGTGAAGGGTATATCTGGATTCAAGCGCTATCACAACAATGGCTTCTGTAATCGCACAGTGGAAGGATTGCAGACTGAAGGTGGGTCAGTGAAGAGAAGGGGCACAAGAAAGGTACTCTGAGGAACTCTGCAAGTAACATGCTACAGAGGGATACCACTGCTGCCAACAGACACACATTGAGATATCTTTGTCTGTGTCTCCTCATTGTCAGCTCCATCAGCTAGGCCTCCTGAAGCAGATTTGCAAAAGGGCATAGCCTCCGCACACCCTCTCCCCCAATTGGAGAAAAAGGGGAGAGACTGTCCCCATTATGGTGCGCCGTGGCTCTTCCCTTTTGCCTAAGTACATTAAAAGGCCAGAATATCACAGATGGATTTGCAGAGAAACACAAGCGTTTCTGTACCTCCATTTCTCTGCAAATGTGCCAGTATTATTCTGACATCTTGGTGTACATACGCCGATGGGCTGGCACACACACCTTTCCTCCAATCTCCCTGTTCTTCTAATCAAGGAAGAGGGTGTGCATAGAGAATTTGCCTTTTTTGTGAAATAGCTCCAAGATGCCTGGTTAATGGAGCAGATAGCAGGGAAAAGCGGACAATGGAATAAACACAAAAGAAAGAAGAGACAAGAGATGAAGGGAGCTGCAAAAAAGGAGCCAGGGACACAAAAGTAGACAGCAGAGAAGGTAGGAAGACATTGAAAAAGAGCATAAAAGGGAGAGTGAATGAGAGTGTGGGTGTGACAACAAATTTAGCTTCCGAATGGAAAAAGCCCCCAAATTTCATCCAAACGAAAGGCCAGCAAACTAAATTCATTGTCATTTGGTCTATGTGCACAAGTCTAGTTTAGAATGGTACTATGCATAGATATTTCATGATACCAATCTCTCTCTCATAAGTAACCTAACTGACTGGATAAAAATAATATTTAAGGCTATATCATACAAAAAGCACTTTATACTTACAACTGAATACGTAAAAGAACAGTGAACAATCCAAATGCTAAACTTATGGGCAATCCTAAATCAAGATCCAGAAGGAAAGATGCTGCACATGAGAAAACCCATATAGCCTAGAATGAAATGTGAAAGTCAACTTGAGATAAAATTATAAATTTATCGATGTAATAATTAGTAGATTAAACCATTCGGCCCATCTAGTCTGACTGTTTTTTCATGCTGTTAAAGTAAAATATTGCAATAAAGTTTCTTACTGTACAGCAATTAATATGAATATTACTGTGTTTAGTTCTGTAAAGGTTTGTTATGATATACACTTACTGGCCACTTTATTAGGTACACCTTGCTGGTACCGGGTTGGACCCCCTTTTGCCTTCAGAACTGCCTTCATTCTTCATGGCATACTTTCTACAAGGCCTGGTGATTGTGGAGGCCATTGGAGTACAGTGAACTCATTGTCATGTTCAAGAAACCAGTTTGAGATGATGGGAGCTTTGTGACATGGTGCATTATCCTGCTGGAAGTGTACCCATTAGAAGATGAGTACACTGTGGTCATAAAGGGATGGAAATGGTCAGCAACAATACTCAGGTGGGCTGTCGCATGTAAATGATGCTCAATTGGTACTAAGGGGCCCAAAGTGTACCAAGAAAATGTCCCCCACAATATTACACAACCACCACCAGCCTGGATCCATGTTTTCATGTTGTTTATGCCAAAGTCTGACCCTGCCATCTGAATGTGGCAGCTGTAATTGAGACTCATCAGACCAGGCAGCGTTCTTACAGTCTTCCACGGTCCAATTTTTGTGAGCCTGCGCGAATTGTAGCCTCGGTTTCCTGTTTTTAGCTGACAGGAGTGTCACCCGGTGTGGTCTTCTGCTGCTGTAGCCCATCTGCTTCAAGATTCGACGTGTTGTGCGTTCAGAGATGGTATTCTGCATACCTTGGTTGTAACGAGTGGTTATTTGAGTTACTGTTGCCTTTCTATCATCTTGAACCAGTCTGCCCATTCTCCTCTGACCTCTTACATCAACAAGGCATTTTCGTCCATACAACTGCTGCTCGCTGGATATTTTTTCTTTTTCGGACCATTCTCTCTCACCAGTTTCTGAAATACTCAGAACGGCCCGTCTGGCACCAACAACCAAGTCACTTAAATCCCCTTTCTTCCCCATTCTGATGCTCGGTTTGAACTTCAGCAAGTTGTCTTGACCACGTCTACATGCCGAAATGTATTGAGTTTCTGCCATGGGATTGGCTGATTAGCTATTTGTGTTAACAAGCAATTGAACAGGTGTGCCTAATAAAGTGGCCAGTGAGTGTATATAATTGCTGTTAATATATTTGCACTTTTAAGAAATTTAAGTCAGAGCAGACCACCACAACTTCTGTCACTTTTTCTCTACCTTCTAGTACAGTGTTCTTTCAACTTTCTTTTATTTGGAAGATAGTAATAAATCAGAGGAATCTACTTTTTATATTTTATTACATCAGACATTCTTAGTAATTTAGTAAATGATATGGTACAGTGCAGTGCTTAGTACAGTAAGAGTAAGAACCCTAGCACAACCCAGAGACAGACATCTATTGACTCAGTACTGGGTTCAGAACCTAACTTTGAAGAACCCTGTTCTAGTGTGTGCAGGGCCGACCCTACAATGGAGCCGACTGGGGCAATTGCCCCAGGCGGCACTTCAGAAGGGGCGGCACTTTGCGGTTTTTTTTTGGTTTTTTTGAAGCGGAGGAGAGAGAGAGGGGCACCGAGTGGTTTTCGCTTACCCGCTCGGCGCCCCTCTCTCTCTCCTCTGCGGCGAGTTTCCCTGTTCGGTCTCTGTGCCGGCTTGTAATGCAGAGCGCCGGAAGTGACGTGAATTTCCGCCGCTCAGCATTACAAGCCGGCACCGTGGCAGCACAGGGAGACTCGCCGCAGGACTGTTTAAGGGTAAGTACCGGTGGGTAGATAATGCCGCCCCCCCCGGCGTCGGCGGGGGGCGGCATTTTAAACTTCGCCCCAGGCGGTGTTAAGTCTTCGGCCGGCCCTGAGTGTGTGTGCATAGATTTAACAGGTTAAGCTTCCCATTCAAGGCATAAGCTAAAAGGTGGTCATGCTGCTTGCAACAAGATAAAGGCATTCGTTATCTTGTTTACCTGTGTAACAAATATACAGATCCAAGACTTTCTGTGTCAGTCTAATTCTGTTTTGATTTGTTTTTAATCCATTAAATTACCGTGTGCCATTGCTTAAACATACATCAAATGTGATGTTGCCTGAAAAATGTCTTCTTTTCAGCCACAGTTATGTATGTATTGAATAATACACACTACTATTTAATTTTGTTTCTACAAAAGCTGGGGCAATGAAGCAAATCACTGGCAATTATTTGAAAATAAATAAACATTATCTTGCATACAATATTTTATGTTCATACTTTACTATTATCATACCCGAGCAAAAAGGGCAATCTATAAATGCAATAAGATCAAAACTTACTAAATCCCACTTATTCAGCTTCCACAGACGAGGAACATCCAACACTTGCAGGAACATTCCCTTTAAATTGGCAATGAGTATACCAGCCAGTACGGACTGTTATGAAAAATGCAGATTAGATAGACAGATAAGAATCTTACTGGTTCAAAAATATCTTCACATTTAGGGCTCGATTTCATATACACCCCAACCATCCCAAATTAAGTATGGCTGACTCAATTAACAACTACTTTCAGGTGGTGTGAAATAAATGGTAACCCTATGGACTGCTATCATTCTGACCAAGCTGACATGTACCTTTTGAAGGGGTTCAAGGTATGTGCCAATTGACAACATTGCAATCATGATAGTTATAGCTGAAATCAAACCAGCAATCTGGAAATGAAAAGAGTAATAACATAAATAATTTCTTTCTATTTTAAAATGATTTTGTAAGACCTGCATAATTTGGGGCAATCCTGTATAAAATAAATTAGTTACATAAGGTCCAGGCTTCCAGGAACATTGGGCATGCTGATGTGTAATGTATTTGTGTCATACTGACAATAACAGGACCTTATTTGTTTACCCTTTTAATACCCCTGCAACATTATTAATGTCATGTCATCTCACCTGGGTTTTCCCACCGGTACTTTCTTGGACAGCAGTACGTGACAGTGCAGTGGTGGCACAAACACAAGAAAATGCACCACCAAGCATATTACTCATCCCAAATGCAATAAACTCCTGTTCATAAAAATACAATATATTAATTCTGGATGCCTAATATCAGGTTCTTGAATCAATGACTTGTCTAACAGAAATGTCATGCTGAAATCATATTGGCTAGTAAGTGATTAAACTCCTAAATCAACAGATTTATTGCTAATGTTTTTAAATATCTTAAACACAGCCTAGAGTCCACTGATTCTATGTTAAATCATTGTCATATTATCAGATTAAAGCAAACCACTGTTCCTCCAATGAGATAAAAGAAACTTTCAAAGATAGTTAAGTCACGTTTTCCCTCTCGTATGCTTTGTTTCGAGCTCTCGATGCATGAGTGGGGTGTTTCTTTCAGCTTTCTAGGGTGCATTTTATTTTTTACATTTTATGATACAGAAAACTGTTTCCTGTGATTCCAATATAGATATTTGTTTAGCTGTTACAGCCTAGAATTCACAATCACATTTTGGAGATAAGCCAGCGAATTATTTACACACCACCATTAACACCAATTAAGTCTTATACACAGGACCGGGCTAGCGATCATGAAGCGGTCCTGCCACTTTAAGTCCAACGGTCACCTGATGAGATAGGTTCAGCCAAGAGCTACATATGTGCTTCCATGTGTTGCGTTTTAATGCTCACACTGCACTGGAGTGGCAGATTGGGTAAGTATGGGGCTGATGACCAGCAGCCCAACTGGCATTTGCTCAGTGTATCAGATGGTCAGTCTGGGCCTGCTTATACGGCTCATTTTACTCGGACCCAGGGGTGTTGCAAACATTCAGAATAAAGTTATGTGAATCTTCATTGCAAGCAAGTTTGTAGTCTAGTCAGTGAGAACATTCCATTGATTGCTATAATTATACATCAACTGCTAAACTTCGCACAAACTTTTTATGCATAACTCCTAGTGTTAAAAAATTAATAAACACATTTAACAAGAGATGCTGTACCTGATTCCCATCAATCACATAGTTATATTTTATGGCATATACTTTTCCTAAAGACACTGCTACAATATATGCTATTATTCCAATAGAGAATGCTGAACCAATCATTTGTGGAGCCATGCTCATATCTGGAGTCATGGGTGGTATAAACCTGTAATAAACAAAACGGTGTGTATAAGTTTACTGTGCTACGTGATAGCAAGCAGGCAGATATAACATGCAAAGGCAAAACAGTAATTGAAATAACTGAGTAAATGCAGGGTAGAAATCAAAATACCAGGGAACACAAAGATACAGGGAAAAAAAGGTACATTACCGGGATTTAAAATTGGAACAGTACAGGTTCAATGCCAGTTCTAACCAGAAGTTACCATGGCACAGGAAATTACTGTATGTGTTACTACACGGATATGTGTCACTACATGGATCAATAAGCCATAAATTGCCAGCTGTAAAGCTATATTGGTTAGGCTTTCACAAAAATGCACCACATAATATAACCAAAACAATTACAAACATTTTGAAGTTATTATTCAAAAAGGCAGTATAGTAAAGCATTGGGTAAAAGCAAGTATGATGCCAGAAGTTCTTGGATTCTTGACTATGTCTGAATTTTTGCTGCCTGTTCTGAGCATTTGAATTGTTAATTCAAATTTGTCTCTCCCAGTTAATTAATGCTCACAGGCATACCTCCAGATGCAGCTAACAGAAATACAACATGGACATTGATATGATTGATACCAGATTTGGATTGACCATGAGGCACACTGTGTAGGCCAGTGCATTTTGTGCTTCCAACTTACCATAAGTACTGCTCATGTGGCTGATCCAAAGTTTTAGTGTGCCTGTTGGATACATGCTGCATTTTTCTACAAATGTGAAGTAAAACTAGTGACATATGTCAGGACTATACTTACCCGCTAGGAATTTTCTGTACAATTGCTACGTCATATGTTTCTTTCAGATTTGCCCCATAGGAAATTCCTGTTGCAATTATTGCCTTTGAATAAACAAATACATGTTTGTGGTATAAAATGGTTAATATTGTTTACAACGTAGACAAGTTTACATTGCATGTTAATCTATGTAATTATACAATTTTCAGATCAGGTTGCTAAAATTGTCCAATCTACTTAATCTCAGATTTATTTTCGTTAGGCTATCAAGTCCTTTAAGTTCAATAACAACATATTTCCCTTACTTATGCTTATCCTGATGCGTGTGTGTAAAAAGCCTGGAAAAAAATACAATAAAGCAGTTCACCCTTTGGAAGTTGCATCCCATCTGCTTTCTTGATATATCCTCAAATCTCAAGGCTATCCTAAAGTGGCTCTACCTGTAGGTCACCCTGCAAGGTTTACATTGGAAGTCTTACCCCAGGTCCTGGAATCTGAGGCATCTCTATAGTTAATTTTGTGAAAAATATAAATAGTATATATTATTTTGATATAAAGGTTTATTGATTTAGACCATATTAATGATCTAGCTTATTATGTTTTAATTATGTTTTGTAATCATCTTACCACAATGACTTCTATTGGAATGGGAACACGGAGAATATTTTTGTATCGTTCATTTAATTCTTTCACCACCACACAGATGACTAATGTCAAAATTCCAGCTATAAGGTCAGCAAAGTTTGTCTTTGCAATGTTCGAAGAAATATCAACAATTTTCTAAACATAAAAGATTAAAGTAATTATTACACAGAAATGTAATGAAAAAAAAATATTCATGTATATATTATGATAATAAACAATGTGATTAAATGTGCTGCTCATCCTATTCTGCTAATAGACACATCATTCTGAGTACTGTTGAATGCCCAAATCCCATAAATTATTTTAAATTAAAATTTTCCGCTATGTTAACTATGCTTCATTTATAAGCTTTTTGGGAATATTTAATTTAAGTGAAAAATGATTTGTTTGCATATCTGTGCTTGTGAGTTTCTCTGTGTATTTCTTTGCTCTCTCACTGCAAATATGTATTTCTTCCCCTTTTTGTGTCATTGGTGCACATTTACCGAACAGCATTACTAATACGACTGTTTTTCAAACACATATTTTCTTCTGTGTCTCACATTTTCTACATAATATATTATATTCATAAACCAAAAGTTGCACAAAATATACTTCTGGCTTTCCTAGCAATGTAGAAGTATCGGATGTAGTCACATGAGCAACAATAGCTAGTAGTACAGCTAAATCTCTATGAGTTGGTTTGACATGGTTCTGATTGTTCATATTCTTTGTCGTAATTATTTTGTTGTCAGCCTTGTCTGGTTTCACCATAATATCTCAAGCATACACATCTTGGTTTAATGCAAACACTCATTTAAAACATCAAATGGTTTCTGTTCCTCTCTGCAGCATTAATCACTGTCACTCTGTGCAGATGTAGGGAAATTAAATTCTATACAAAATAATCTTATTGTGCAGTTTTATGTAATAGAAAATAACAAAGGGAGTAACCCAAGTACTCAAATATTAAGAGATGAAAGACCAGTGCAGCTGTTGGCAATGGTCATCCCCTCTCGATGAAGAAAATAAATTATACTGAACACATACATACATATATTACAGAGAATACTCCAGAGTGATTTCCTGCAGGAACATTGAGCATCAATATAATCTGTGAGACTACAACTTGAAAAGCTGCAGCTGTGGTAAAGCCTCGAACCAGAGGATCTGCCAAATATCTGACAATGAAGCCAAACTGAAGAGCTCCGAGCACCAACTGGACAGAAGAACAGAGAAAGGGTTTTAATTTTTTTTCAACAAAGAGAAGCAAGTTAATATAGAAGAATTCCATGTTTTTTCAGTGGCTCATGGCTGGCATTGGCTAGGTTTGGTTTACAAGGGCTCAGTTTTTATACCGGGCTGTTTGCCTGGAACCTTCTAAACCCAAAACCTACATGGAGCTGCTGAATTTAGCTGAACATATGATTTAGTTCACACCACTAATTAACAGAAAACATTTTTTAACTGATGAGATATTATATACCTTACTCACAATACTATATAGACATATACAGTAAAGACAAGGTGGGTACCCTAAAGTTGGATTTAAAAGTAAACATTTCTTCATGTGAATGTATTCGATATTTCCATAATTAGTGTGGAATGGCGATGGTATAATTGTCCATACACATTTCTAAAAAATATTTTGCATGAGAGGTTCTCTGCAGAGCATTTTCTGGGGCTGAGGGGCAAAGTCAAGATCAACGTGCCACCTCAAAAACTGTCTGAGAACTCCCATGGTACAAAAATAACAAAGCTGTGTGCAATTTGTGCACCAGGCATACATCCCATTAATCCGTTAAGTGTTTTAATTAAACAAAATCTAAATCTTTTATCATCTTTTATTCTATTGAGCCTAATTATGAAAATCCTTGTCAAAATAATCCTTGATAACCATTCCCCACAGAACAACATGCCTGGTAAAGACATTTATAACCATAGAGATTTCATCCCTATAATTGTATGACTATGTTACACTAAAAGGCTTAATTACTTGTATGATTCCAATAAGAAAGCTGAGTGTTCCTGAAACCAAGACTCTGGCTGCATCTCTGGCTTCCGTATCTATCACAGATCCATTCAGTCCAGTAGAGTTGGCTACTATAAAGTTTTCATCTGGAGCCATCCTTAGCACAACTGTTGCAACCATCAAACTGATTACTGGAAACGGGCCTATTGGCACAAACAGAAATATGCCAGATATGTACCCAATGAGAACCGTTTTAGTTTTATCTCTGCATTCTGAATTTTGAATTCAATAAACATGAAAACATAACGTAATAATGACAAATTATAATGCAAATACTGTTAACTGGAAGTTAACTTGGTTCCTTGGTCTACACATATGGCTGGGAGAGCATGTGTCACAGGTGGGGGCTATGGTCTTGGCTGAGACAGTGAGGAGAGTGTGGGAGAAAAATGGTTAAAGACGTATAAACACCAGATTCCTGGTTGACTCCTCCATTCTGGTTTTGGCTTCTCTTTTCCTTATGCAGTGGAGGAAAATATTAATACTAATCATTAAGCCAGCCTGGGGTCTGTTCCTGGCTCAACTTGTGTAGCACCTCTGGCTGGATTGTCCAATTCTTTGGAATGCCTTAATATAAGCAGTCCAAAATAAAGAAGCTATTTCACCACCTATGTTACTGTTGCAAATGTTGTGTCATCAGCAAATAGACATACCTTTCCATCAAGACCATCTGCAATATCACTAATAAAAATATTAAAGAGAATGGGTCCAAGTAAAGATCCCTGAGGTATCCCACTGGTAACAAGACCTTGTTCTGAATATACGCCTGTGGTGTGGTAGAGCCTTTCCTGGTGTGTGTGTCTGGGTGTTGGTGTGGCAGAGCCTGTCTTGGTGTATGTTTGGGTGTGTCTGTGTGACAGAGCCAGTCCTGGGGGGGGGGGTTTGGGTGTCTGTGTGGTAGAGCCTGTCCTGATGTGTGTGTGTTTGGGTGTCTGTGTGGTAGAGCCTGTCCTGGTGTGTGCGTGTTTGGGTGTCGGTGTGGCAGAGCCTTTTCTGGTGCGTATTTGGGTGTCTATGTGGCAGAGCCTGTCCTGGTGTGTGTGTGTATTTCATTTCATGTATTTCATTTATTAGGGCCTTTTAACACTTCTGTTTTCTGTTTTTTATAATGCGATAAAAAAAAGAATGTTATTTGTATGGCAAATAGTGTGACTCGGGTATGTATAAGGGGTGCGTGTGGGTACAAGAGCTCGACCACAAGATACAATATATGGGGCTGGTCTGCAAATGTTTCCAGGGCTGCTTTTCATTCCCAGTCCAGCCCTGCATATAAGGGGTACCTGGGCTTCTTTTTGTTTATTGTAATCTACAAGCATCATTACATCATGGGTCTATAAGGTACTCTGAGCTATAAAATGTAGGGTTTTGCATAACAAATAATAGGTGTTTAAGTCATTTGCAGCATTACCCCACAGTTTTTACATAATAATATTTTTATAAACTAATAATAATAATAATTATGATTTATTGTTTAATATAGTGACATTATATTCCACAGTGCTATACAACGGATTTGCACAAAATACCCTTCTGGTTTTGTTAGCAATATACATTTTCAGGATCTAGTCACATGAGAAACAGTAGCTTTTTAGTAATAGAACTGAATCGCTCATAAATAGGTTTGTGTTGTTCTGATTAATAATATTCTTTATTCTGATTGTTCTGTTATCAGTCTAGATTAGCCTTAATGTCTGAATTTAACATCTGGTCCTAAAGCAAACACTCTATCCGTTACTTTTATTTGGGATAATCCAGTTGTGCGTACCAACAGAAATGTGTCTAGATGTGCCCAGGAAGAAATAGGTCAGCACAGGAAAGAAAGATGAGTATAGTCCATATCCAGCAGGAACAGCAGCAAGTAGAGCAAATGCCAGACCTGAAACCACACAAGACAGGAATGCTCAAATAAACTATCACCTCGATACATCACATCAATGGTATAATTATCTACTTAACATTTCCCTAAAAACAGATTGTAACACTGAGATGTGTCTATAAAGTGTATCACTTCTGTTAACACTTCTGTTAAAATTATGGAATTAACTATACATTTGGGATTTTTTTGTGGGGTTTCAAAGTTTGTTTTTTGCCTACAGTTTGAAAGAACCACATCTAATAGTTCCTATCATTAAACACTTGTGATGTTCCACATACTCTGAGGAATTTTGTGCAGATGCTACTTTAATTCTTGTAGTGACAAACTATAGTGACAAACCATAGCTTGTGATGGTAAATCCAGTTTATTTGTCTGGGTTTTTTTTGGCAATGTAAAAATGGTGAACAAAATGAAATCAAGTACTTTGGCCTTGACATACATACTTTTAGAACTTTTCCCGTTCATGGTGCTTTTCCCGTTCCTGGTGCTGACCTGTAGAATGTCCTGGTTATTTACCCAGTAGGTGAGCCATTTGACTAAATAAACTAATTGTGGAAAAAAACGGCTCTAACCAGGGTCTGGTATCTAAATGTCACACAATAGACTAAGCCGACTGCATTCCAGCAATGCTTGATCTGGTATGATAGGTGGGATTTAGGATGTATACCATAAGTACAGGTAAACAAATGCTTAATAATCCATCCATATGGAGCTGAACAAAAGCTTAACTTTGTTTATCTAAAATAATTACAGCATGGAGGCTAGATACGGCCACCTTCATGCAGCACACCTCTGTAGTGGGTTTTTTGCCTTTGAATGTCATTTATTTGCAGTGACAGATCATGCCAGGATAAGTGGTAAATACCTTGCAATGTACCAACAAATCCAGTGCTGATTCCTGAGATAAGATCAAAGATAAACCATTCCTTCCATCTGTATTTAGGCAGCCAGTCAATGACTGGGAAAACAGACTTTGCTGCCTTTAGAGCCCTTTCAGATGTACACCTGACAGAATAAAGAAA
The DNA here is from genome assembly GCA_023333645.1 of Sceloporus occidentalis. NCBI lineage: Eukaryota > Metazoa > Chordata > Lepidosauria > Squamata > Phrynosomatidae > Sceloporus > Sceloporus occidentalis. Next base: position 15,407,713 of record JALMGF010000017.1, read on the forward strand.
AATAATCTAAATATACATATGTTGTGTCTTTCCAGATGAAGTCACTTTTGACCCCCAGAGGCCCCTTGCTGATTTAGCATGCACGTGGAACACTAAAGAATTTGGTGCATACAATTGTTGGTTTTGGGTCACAGTGTCTAAGATGGCCTGGCCCAAGCACATGATGAGTCAGTATGAAGTTGCAGAGAACATTGTATGCAGTCAAGCTTTTTGGTATCACAATGAACTTGGCTGCAATCAAGGGTAGCAGGGGCATGGTGGCACCTTTCTATATGGCTGCGGCTGACCATAAGTTAAATTATTACCAGCCTGTTGGCAAGACATCAGCTAGTTGGCAATATTACCCAACTCACATACAGGTGGTAACATTGAACCCATTTTGAAGTGGCTCTGATTAAAACAAGTCCATGTGAATGTAGCAGCTGGTATTACATGTTTCCATGGTAATCCTACACCTTGAAAATTATTTACATAGTCATTAAATACTGTACATGGCAATAGGAGCTGGTCACCTCATGCTAACGACATTAACATTTTTATGTGTTAGCTGCTTGAAACAGTTACAAAACGCCAATGTTTCTAACCAGAATTTCATCCTCTTCCGAAGAGGTTTTGGAGCATCTTTTTTCTTTTCATTTATCTCCTGGAATGCTGGCACTGAATAAACAGAGCGAGCCACCAGATATTTCTTCTCTCCAAGAATTTGTGTATCTGTCCTTCCTGAAGCCATCTGGAAAAAAGAAACACATTACCCATATTTTTGGTAAAACAGTTTAGTAATTAAAGGTGCGTGTAATAGGTCCTGTAACAATGGTTGACTTTTCTAAGTTACTTGATGAGAAAGGAATGAAAGAAACATTATCTTAGCTTGCTGGTGTAAGCTTGCATGTATGGTGCTTTTACAACATAATGGTTGGGAAATTAGCACTTTGGTTCATACACATGATTACTAGACAAGGACTAGGCTGTATCTGCAGCCTGTTAGTTGCATGCTGACATTCATATTACCGTATTTGCTCGATTATAAGACGACCCTGATTATAAGACGACCCCCCAAATCTGAATATTCATTTAGGAAAAAAAGAAAAAGCCTGAATATAAGACGACCCTATAGGAAAAAAGTTTTACCAGTAAATGTTAATTCATGTAAACTATTTTTTTTTTTTTTAAAAAAGCTATGATTGAGAAAAATATTTTGGTTTTATTTCCTTCTATTTTCCAACCTGCCCCCCAGTTATGCACATCTGCCCCAGAAATGCCTTATACCCCCTATATGCCACTGTGCCCCATGATATGCCTTTTAACCCTATATGCCACTGTGCCCCATGATATGCCTTTTGACCCCCTATGTGCCACTCTGCCTCCAGAAATGCCTTATACCCCTATATGCCACTCTGGCATTTAGAGGGTTAAAATGCATATTATGGGGAAGAGTGGCATATAGGGAGGTTTAAGGCATTCAGGAGGCAGAGTGGCGTATATAGGGATAAAAAGGCATTTCTGGAGGCAGAGTGGCATTAAGCGGGTTAAAAGGCATTTCACAGAGCACTCTGCCTCCAGAAATGCCTTATGCCCCCCATTTAACACTTCCCCGCCCCCCCCCAAACTTACCGGTGCTTCTGACTTCCCTGTCATGTAGCCGTGGCAGCGTGTAGATCCCACGCGCTTACGCTGCAGCCGGAAGGAGGCGTGGCTAGCAGCGGGGATTGTCTGCGTCCATCGCGCAGTCCTTCCCCGACTGTCAGAGATCAGAGTTCCCCGCACCGGTGCGGCACCGGCACTGGTGCGGGGAACTCTGATCTCTGACAGCCGGGGAAGGTCTGCGCGATGGACGCAGACAACCCCCACTGCTAGCCACGCCTCCTTCCTGCTGCAGCAGAAGTTGTCTACGCGAATCGCATAGACATCTACACGCTGCCCCAGCTACACACCGGGGACTCAGAAGTACCGGTAAGTGGGGCGGGGGGGGGGGGAGACAGGAGGATCCAGGTCCCCTGCAGCTGCGGGGGATCTGGATCTTAGTCGTCTCATAGTCAGACCTATTTGAGGTCTGATTATAAGACGACCCCGATTATAAGACGAGGGGTATTTTTCAGAGCATTTGCTCGGAAAAAACCTTGTCTTATAATCGAGAAAATACGGTATTATTATCTAGCACATGTCATATGAGAGATCTTGAAGTGGTAACAGAAACACTTTAAACTGTGTTTTCTCAGAGAGCATCTTGAAGAGGCAGAAATAAACAATAATATTAAGTATTTTAGATTAAAGTTATCCTACAATTAAATAGTAGTGTAGTTGTCAGTTGTCTCAATTTAACCAGGACAGTCTTGACAATGTGACTTATGCTCCACTTGGTCACTACCTGACCAGTATCATAACACCATCCAAATAATGTGGGTAAAGAGGTGGAGAACTTGTATTGGTTCCCGCAAATGGCATATTCTGGCCAAGGCTGCCCAGTCCAAGGGAAGCCATTCTGTCGAATAACCCTAGTGGGTGATCAGGGTCCCCGTAACATCACTACTCAATGGACCAGTTCACCCATAATAGCTGGCAACTATGCGGGTAGCTGTCTGAAAGATTAAAACGCTGGAAGTAATGTGCAAAATATGCGTTACACTACTTTATAATAAAATATAAAAACTATGGTACAAGAAAGTTGGTCACTAATTTCTTCTTTAAAGGAAAATAGATTTAGCTATATCAGTCCAAATGAAGATGTCTTTGGTTGAAATGAATACCTTTTTTTGTAGCAATCTTTCCGGACCCAGAGGCCACCGTGCATCATTTAACAGTATGATGTGTCCCAGATGCGCTTCTAGGTTTTGCTTTACAGAATATGTAACACACATGTAGCTTAAACATGTATTGTATTTTTCTTTATATTGTTTCATTTCAACTGAGATAAAATGAGGGATCAAATTAAGAGAAGTGAAGGTATGTAATATGCAGGGCTGCCATACAACCGGTACTTGTGTGTGTAAGTATGTTTGTGTGTGTGTGTTAGATGTTACTGTGTGTTAGTATGTTACTGTGTGTAAGCATGTCAGTGTGTGTATGTTAGTTTGTGTGAAATATGCTACTGTGTGTCTGTACGCTAGTATGTTATCTGTATGAAAGTATATACCGTATTGGCTCGAATATAGGGGGTTCTATTCGGGGTCTAGCGCCCGACGCCCGGGACATGCAGTCCCAGTCGCCGGGCAGGGTTAGGATACAGATCCCCCGCAGCATGTTTACCTGCATCACCGCAGCCGGTGACCGTTCGCACGATGCGTTTTACCTCTGCCCCCAAGACTTACCAGAGGAGACTCCCGGGTGTCTTGCGGGGGACATCTACGCAATACGCGTATACAACTTCCGGTGCCGGCACATCAGCTGAGTGCCGGCACCGGAAGTTGTGTACGCGTATTGCGTAGATGTCCCCCGCCGGCCCTGCAAGACACCCGGGAGTCTCCTCTGATAAGTCAGGGGGGGGCAGAGTGGCAGCATATCTCGGGGGGGAGGAGGAGGACAGTGGCAGCATATCTCGAGGGGGGAGGAGGACAGTGGCAGCATATCTCGGGGGGGAGGACAGTGGCAGCATATCTCGAGGGGGGAGGAGGACAGTGGCAGCATATCTCGGGGGGGGAGGACAGTGGCAGCATATCTCGGGGGGGAGAGAGAGAGTGGCAGCATATCTCGGGGGGGAGGACAGTGGCAGCATATCTCGGGGGGGGACAGTGGCAGCATATCTCGGGGGGGAGGACAGTGGCAGCATATCTCGGGGGGGAGAGACAGAGTGGCAGCATATCTCGGGGCAGCATGTTTTTTTGGTGCTTTTTTAAAGAAAAAAACTTTTTCTTTAAAAAAGCACCAAACTTTTAGGGTGCGGCCTATATACGGGGGCGGCCTATATCCGAGCCAATACGGTATGTTGGTTTGTGTGTAAGTATTTCAGTGTGTGTGTAAATAGTTACTACTCTTAGTTATTGCAAATATATTTTTAATGCCCCTGTTTGGTGAATGCTAATTGATTCTGTTATCATTTATAAGATATATGGCATGAAATTAGTCATGCTAATTCTGACAGTGTTTGCCATTGATCTTAGATATCCCAGCTAAAACAGCCCCTTATAACTTAAAGTAAATATTTCAATACAATTCCACTTATTGTCAGGAAAAACAACACCATTTATAGCTAGTTTTAATAGGCGACAGATATGTTATCAGAACCAGATATTTGAGGTTTTAGGATTAATGTGCCTTTAAATAGAAGAAAAATACTTTCTACTGTTCCAGGGATGAAGACGTAATGGTGTGAAGGTGTCTAGCAGCAGAGGGAAACACATGAGTATTTAATTGTAACCCTGCATATAAATAGCTACATGCTTTAAAGATGGTTAAAAGTGTGCATCTGGTCACTATATCTGAGTGTTACAGAATACGTCAACTCTAATTAAATAAATGTTTATAATAATAACAATAATAATAATACATATAATCATTCTACAAATCTGACATGTAGAGACAAGACAGCAAATAGTCATGAAAACCCGCTGGCAAGAAAATATACCACAAAACTAGTTTTGCAGATTGACAGGTCTAGCTAAGAACCTACTGGACCAATATATATAAACTTAACATAACCTATCGACATAAACCCAACAAAGAAACTAACTAAAAAACCACTGAGATGCAATACATTAGTACATTATTGTACAAGGATTCTATATATTCTGTGTACATCCTTGTTGTGTATAATCAGTTCTGGAAAATGGTAACTAAAAAATTAGAAATGTACAGAAAGGCTTAGAGTTGGAAGTTGAGCCTTTATTTTTATAATTTTTAGCTTTTCTGTAGTACCATTCTTTGCAACTCAAGTGCTCTGGGGTACATATTAAGCCATAAAGAATGTGATTTTAGGGAGAAGTGGTAAAGGCATGAAACAGTTAACAATTCTTTATGAGGTGTCCCAGGCAAGCGTTATATAATTAAGCGCCATGGATGAGCACAGATGTTTTCAATGAGTTCTTCACCCCCTTGTAGTAATGAAGCTTGACATAAATACAATTACCTGAAGACAGGATTGCGCACAGTATGAAGCATTTCACTTTACCTGTAAGCTCTGTAGCATCCAGCAGCCTTGCACAGTCGAATAACATTTCACATTCAGAATATATAGTCCCCTGCAGCACGGAGAACTGTTGTATTTTAAGGGAACCAGTTTGATTTAGAATAAACCAGCCAGTTCGCTTACACCCATGCAAATTCACTTTTTATTAGTTACTCTCAACAATATTTCACCTTTCAGAGATGTGTTCACAGACTGCCAGTTGAAAACTCTGTAAAACAAAATGTGTGTAGCTGGTAAAATGCTTTGTGATTGGGGTATCCGTATAAGCCAGAAAATGTCCTCCTTAAATTAAAACTACTAATTATTATTAATTATTTATATATATATATAATCAAACTTGCACTCCACACAATCAGACAATAAATGCCCTTGTGCAGTCACAGCAAGACAATATAACAGAGAACTCAGGGGATTGAATATGATTATTATCTAAAAATTGACATACTGGCCATCCTGGCCTTATTGCTGGCACTTTTTTATTTGAGTTTATTTGCAGTTTTGACACAGATTTGCATGCACTGAAGAGGCCACAGTGAAGACTCTTTTTTTCAGTGCGGGAGAAGACATTTTTCTTCTCCAACATTTCAGGCTTGAAGATGCCTGATCCAGGCATCCCCTGATGGTTTAATATGTTTAAATTTACCCCGTGTACATTTATCTACTGAGGGAGTTTACCATATTTGTTGATATAAAAACATATGAGTTATACATACACCAAAGGCCCAAAACGGTTTTAAATAAAAATATTAAAGAGAAAAGTTTTGTTCTTTGCACTTCCCGATCTTGGGGCTGAAATCCACCTTATCTCATGGAAGCAGCCAAAGACAACATTTCCATCATATCTCATCATTAAATTATTATCGCTCTCTCTTGGTTGATGAGAACAGCATCAAATCTGAAAATTAATCGATATGCTGATACCTTTGTCACAGATCTCAGGTTCCAAAAGGTAAATTTATATTTTACTTTTAAACCAAATATCTGTTGACAATCAAAAAGCTACAGCTTTTTTATGTATGGATTAAGCTATGCTAAACTCATTGAAAATAATGTATTTTATTATGTTGTAAAAAAGCCTACCCTCCATATGTGCAGAATGGTGTTTCTTTAAGAAGTGATAATTGATACATAGAATTTCTTGTTCACCCAAGAGTCTTAGTATGTCCATTGCTTCTGGGCTACTGACGAGGCCAAGGTGCCATTGGCATTGGGAGAAAAGTACTGGGAAAATTTAAATCCATAGTCCTAGTGATTTGTAAGCAGTAAGACAGCGAGCCGCAGCATTTCCACCAGGTGGTTTTTATTTACCGTATTGGCTCGAATATAGGCTGCACTTTTTCCCCCCACTTTAAGTCTTTAAAGTGGGGGTGCGGCCTATATTCGGGGTCTAGCGCAGGCAGCGGGGTTAGGATACAGATCCCCCGCAGCGGTGCAGGGGACCTGCATCCTACTCTCGGATGTGCTCAGACAGCCTCCCCTGCCAGCACTTCCCACAGGGGGAGTGCCGGCATGGGAGATTTGTTGGGGTGGGGGGGGGGAACGACATCTTGGGGACAGAGTGGCAGCATATCTCGGGGGGGATAGAGTGGCAGCATATCTCGGGGGGGGTACATCTTCGGGACAGAGTGGCAGTATATCTCGGGGGGGGACAGAAACCTTTTTCATTAAAAAAAAAAGCACCTAACTTTTAGGGTGCGGCCTATATGCAGGTGCGGCCTATATCCGAGCCAATACAGTATTTTCTTTGGGGGGGCAGGGACATACGTAGAGTATTCGGCACCTGGGGCTGAGGAGTATGGGCAACTCTCCACTTTAAAATGTAAAGACACCCACTCAAAAATTAATGTTGGCAAGAAAATTTGTAAACTGCATGTCACATGGAAAAAAAGTAGAAATCTGAAAAAAATAAATTAACTTATAAATAAATGAAATAAGTTTAAATAAACAATTTATTGAACAGATATTGTACAACATAACTCCTATAACTATATACTGAGACAGACATTGAGGGTAGAAAACGGTAGTGCAGCATAACCTGCATTACTATATACTAAGCCAGAGGAAGCAGGGACCAGGGCGGGAAAACTGAGTTCCTCATAAAGTGTGCGAGCTTCACAATGGTAAGCCGACGTTAGTCAGCTGTCAGGCAGCATAGACATCTGCGCGGCCCTAGTGCTGTTTGGCCAGCTTCTGTCCCAATGGGAAATCTCATGGTTTCAAGGTAGGCCAGTCCAGCCCAAAAGCATGGAGGCTGTGACCTGAAATCTGATTAATTGCTGTTCTTGAAATACTCCGATAGAAACTATATCTGTATGCTATTTTGATCAACCACTGTGGTAACACAACCCCAATATTTAAAAAAAAACAAAAAAAAAAACCTTTATCGAAGTTTTTGAGTGGAGTTAATAATATAGATCAAGTCAAGATGTCACGATGCAACCAATTTAGCGTGGTATAAAAAAACTGGCTCCTTGTTTGAAAGAAATCTCCAAAAAAAGATAACAGTTCAAGTGGTGGAAAGACACTTCATTAAAACAAATTGCTCAAAAACCTAGAGAAGATCCACAGCCAAAAACCTATGCTAAGTTATGTTCACTACAACCTGCTATGGACAAGCAAGGGGTTTTATTCTGATAGACATCCTTGCTGATAAACGAATATATTTCATACAGCTGAACCTTGTACACTTTTAAATGTTGAAGTTCTTGTTATGGTTTTGTATGCATTCTGTTTTCTTTTCAAAGTTAACTTTTGCAGACAATTATTTGAAAGTTGTCCTTGCAAACTATGTTATCTGAAAAGTGGTTTATTTCACACCTTTGCACCCTTTTAAACTGTAAGTGTATTTGCAATTATATATATATTGAAGAGAATGGTCCTTAAAGGTTTGTGAAAAATTATAATCAATAATAGTTGATTTGTTCCATGGAGCCTAGTGTGTAGCATTAACTCTTAAAAATGCCTGAAACAGGAAAAAACGGTGAGAAAAATTCTAACAAACCGGTGTTCCTGGAAGATTTGTGGTTTTTTTTAGGCCACCAAGAAATGGAAGTAGGGTAGCTTGGAAATCCTCATTAAATTGTAATGTTATGGGGTAGTCTTCCCTTGAAAACCACGAAGTGCGCATTTTTGGGGTTCATCTGCGGAAACTTCCCATTTTGAAACCATTCACATATAAGAAGAGACCAGTGGCAATCATATCAAACTAAATCAAAACTAGAAAAATAGTAATTTTACTTACCGTAAATTCTTTTTTCCTTAGTGTAGTGTCAGTACCACGGGGTGTCGCTCTTCCTGGGACAAGGACCTAGAACCGAAGAGGTTAAGATACCTCCTAACCCCTCCTACTCCTCCCTATAAGAGCCCCGGCAACCCTCATACCTTCAGAAAGTACCAAGAAACACAAGATAGCTTGCAAAAAAATAATTTTAATACAAAAATGCACAGGGAGGGATATATGTACTGACACTACACTAAGGAAAAAAGAATTTACGGTAAGTAAAATTACTATTTTTCCCGTCGTGTAGTGTCAGTACCACGGGGATATAGCAAGATGACCCCTCCTGGGTGGGGAAAAAACGGTCACGAGGTAACTGCCTGAAGCACCTTACGCCCGAAGTCAGCATCAGAGGAGGAGAAGATGTCTAGCCGGTAATGCTTGATAAACGTGTGAAAGGAAGACCAAGTAGCTGCTTTGCATATTTCTTCTGGAGATGCCGAAGACCTTTCAGCCCAGGATGTAGCCATAGCTCTGGTGGAGTGAGCAGTAATGCGGGATGAAAGAACCTGACCACTGAGAGAGTAGGTTAAGCGAATAGTATCGGAAAGCCATCGAGATATCGTGTGCTTGGAGGCCGCATTGCCTGTGGATCTACCAAAATAATTAACAAACAATTGATCCATGGAGCGGAAAAAAGCAGTGCGGTCTATATAAATTCGTAGAGCTCTGTGGACGTCTAAAGTGTGCCAGAGTGATTCTTCCGGAGTTGAAGGAGACGGGAAGAAAGAGGGCAAAATTAATGGCTGATTGACATTAGCTTCAGAGATAACCTTGGGCAAAAAAGAAGGTTTAACATACAGGACGACTTTATCTTGGTGGAAAATAGTAAATTCTGGAGCCGCGGAAAGAGCTTGAAGTTCACTGACCCTCCTAGCTGAGGTAATGGCCACCAAAAAAGCCGTCTTGAGGGATAAAAATTTTAGAGATACCTCTTCCAAAGGTTCGAATGGTTCAGAGCAGAGTGCTTGGAGGACCAATGACAAATCCCAGGAGGGAAAATGCGAACGTCTGGGAGGCCGTTGAATGATGGCAGCCTTAAAAAAACGCCTGACGAGAACTTGGGACGCCAACTCCGACAGGAGAAAATGACTCAGGGCTGAAACCTGTCCCTTAAGCGTCGAGACTGTGAGACCCGCTGAAAAACCTTCCTGCAAAAAATCCAGAACAGAACTTGTGGGGGGAGAAGAGAAATCCAAACCTTTGGAGACACACCAGTGGAGAAATTTATTCCAGACTCGAAGATAAATAGGATTTCTGACATAGAATTGGAAACGCCTCTGCTCTGGAGGATCATCCTTGCAGCAGCCAGGCCGTCAATCTGAACTGCAGAAGAACATCCTTGGACAGGTTCTTGTTTTCCAGAAGATGGGAGGAAACTGGCAGCTCCCATACTGAAATCGCCATACTGAGCAGCTCTGAAAACCAACTTCGATTCGGCCAATAAGGGAGAATAGCTAAAACCCTGGCTCTGTCTACCCGAATCTTTAGGAGGATCCGAGGAATCATGGCTACTGGAGGAAACACATAAGCCATCTTGAAAGACCAAACCACTGACATTCCGTCTAGCAGGGGGGGATTGTCCTGCCTGTAAAGGGAGGCGAAAACTGGCAATTTCCTGTTTTGTCTGGTCGCCATAAGGTCTATATCTGGTAGGCCGAATCTTTGAACTAGGAGAGAAAAAATGCTCTTGTCCAGGGACCAGTTTGCTTGGGAGCAACGAGATCTGCTGAGATCGTCTGCCAGACAGTTGTCTACTCCTTTGATATGTGTCGCTGCTAAATCCTCCAGGTTTCTTTGGGCCCAGCGCATGAGATGGTCTGAAAGGTCCTGTAGCCTTGGAATCCGGGTGCCGCCCTGTCTGTTTATATATGAGACTGTGGTGGCATTGTCGGACTGGATTCTCACAGCTTTCCCCCGTAATCTTGGACCGAAGGTCTTGAGTGCCAGGAACACAGCTTTCAGTTCCCGAAAGTTTGATGATTGGGCTTGATCGATTAAGGACCAACTGCCCTGACTGCAGAGGTCGAGTAGATGAGCTCCCCAGCCTACCTTGGAGGCATCCGTGGTGAGGGTGATCCAATGACGTGGTAGAAAAGATCGCCCTTGGGTGAGGCGCTCCTTTGCTTTCCACCAATTCAGCCGGAGTAAAACCTCCCTGGATACCGTGAAGGTAACATCTAGATCCTCCGGTCTCCTGGACCACTGTTGTAGGATGTCCCATTGCAGGGGTCTCAACTGCGCTTTGGACCAGCTTACTGCCGGAATACACGCTGTAAGACTGCCCAGGATACTCATAGCCAACCTGAAGGAAAGGGTTGGATTTTGTTGCAGAAAGGAAACCTGATTCTTTATCTTCTTGATCTTGGAGCGTGGGAGATAAAGTCTCGAAGAGACGGAATCCACTATGAGCCCCAGAAACTGGATCTTCGTAGTTGGAATCAGGTTGGACTTTTTGTAATTTATGATCCAGCCGTGTTCCCTCAAGCATCGGGTCGTAAAGCTGAGATGTGCCCGGAGCTCCTGAGAAGAACTTGCTTTTAGCAGCCAATCGTCTAGATAAGGGACGACTGTGATCCCCTCTTTCCGTAAAGCCGCTGCAATAGGAGTTAAAAGCTTTGTGAAGATCCGAGGAGCTGACGACAGGCCAAAAGGGAGAGCAGTAAACTGGAAATGACGAACTCTTGTCCCGACTCTTATGGCAAACCTGAGATATTTCCTGGAGGCTATGGCGATAGGCACATGGAGATAGGCATCTTTTAGGTCTAACGTAACCATAAGGTCCCCTTGTCTCAACAGGCGGGTAACCGTGAGAATGGATTCCATTCTGAAGTGACGGTAAGGAATATACGCATTGACTTTCTTTAAATCCAGAATTGGACGGAAGGACCCATCCGGCTTTGAGACCAGGAAGAGACGGGAATAAACTCCCTGAAACTCCTGATACTTTGGAACAGGCTCTATGACACCCTTTTTTAGAAGGGTAAGGCTTTCGGCCAACAGTGCTGAGTTCTTCACCTGAGAGGGGTAACACGAAATCAGGAACAGAGGACGAGGAAAACTGGAAAACTTTATCCTGTACCCGTCCGCAATGATCCTGAGGACCCAGGAATTGTTTGTGGTTTGCCTCCATTTTGGTAGGAACCATTGCAGACGACCTCCAACACCGTCAGAACTTCCTACCCTCTGGTTTCTTAGGGTGTTCCTGAAACTTTCTCTCGTGTTGTTTACGAAAGGCTTGAGTCTTGAAAACTGGTTGAAAAGGCCTGGAAGGTCTATACTGGTATCGCTTGTTCCATCTGCTTTTCCTATCCTGAGGAAGTGCCTTTTTAGTATCAGACATGTGTCTGATCAGTTCCTCCAAGGAAGAACCGAATAGCTTGGTTCTTTCAAAGGGCAGATCGCATAGAGTAGATTTGGAGGCAGTATCTGCTGCCCAGGAACGTAGCCATAATGCCCTTCTGGCAACGGAAGACAAACCCATGTTACGGGCTGAAAGCTTAAGGCCCTCTTCTGCAGCTTCCAGCAGGAAGCTATTAGCCAGTGTCAGGTTTTTAAATAGTTTAGACAAACCTTCATCCATAGATTCTGAAAGACTGCCCTCTAAGGACTGCAACCAGACACCCTGCGCTTTAGCCACAGATGCGCTAGACAACGCCACTTTACACTGGAATCCAGATGATTGGTAAATACGTCTGCAAGACGTTTCTGCCCTCTTATCCATAGGATCCTTAAGACCAGCCACTTCACTAATGGGAATGGTCGTACGTTTGGAAAGCTGGGCTATCTGGACGTCTACTTTAGGGATATCTTCCCATTTTTCATCGCCCTGAAGGTAAAAAAGCTGCTTAGAGTGCTTTGATATAAAGGCTCTTTTGCCTGGATTATTCCACTCTCTATACATGAGATTCTGCATGTGAGATAACATGGGCAACCCTTTGGGGTGCGCTGACAGGTCTGAATCCTGAAAAAGCCGTGAGACTTCCTTAACAAATTTACGCAGCTCCTGTGGAGGAAAATTGGTCTCATCCTCTGACTCCCCACTAGATGAAGCTGAATAGGATGAACTAGAAACCTCCCCAGAGGATAAATCAGAATGAGGGGATAATACCCTCTTACGTTTGTGGGATTTAAGTTTAACGGGTTCCACAGGTGTAGCTGCTGCTGCTTTAAACGTTTCAAACGTTTGCGCCAGGTTGTCCTGGAACCAACCTAAAAAAGACTGCATGTCTTTTTGTTTTTCTTTTGCCAAACTCTCAGCAGAGCAGGCATTGCAAAATTTCTTCTTACAACCATCCGGCAACGGAGTGGCACATTCAGTGCACGATAAATGTTTGGTTTTAACCACAGCCTTTTTTGGAGCAGGTTTAAAAGATTTCTCTTTATCCGGCTTATCTGCTAATATAAAACACAAAAAAAAAATAAAAAAATTTTTTTTAGTAGAAAATATACAGGGCAGAGGATTTGACAGGGTAAGATTAACCAAATCCTACCTTACAACTCCTCAATCCGTGTGGGGGGGCTGGTGACACGGAAATCCCAGTGTTGACAAGCTCCTCTGCTGTCAGACTGGGCAGCACAGCTATATATATGCGAAAACCAGTTAGTTTTCGCGCCCTGAACAAGAGAAACTGAATCACGCATGCTCAATAGCGTGTCAGTACTCTTGGTGGAACGCAGCGCCCTCTGGCGTGCGTTCCACCGCTGTGCGCATGCTCCAACCTGCCGGCATAGGAGCGCGGCGTCTAAACGGCTCCGTAACGTCCGCCGATGCGGACGTTACTCCTCGCTCTGCTCACCACCCGGGGAGCAATCGGAGGGAACCCCCGGACACAACCCGTGTGCCCCACCAACGAAAAAAACCAAAAATCAAGGAACAAGGTCCGTCCCTGACAAGGGACAAGGAAAAAACTGAAGGTATGAGGGTTGCCGGGGCTCTTATAGGGAGGAGTAGGAGGGGTTAGGAGGTATCTTAACCTCTTCGGTTCTAGGTCCTTGTCCCAGGAAGAGCGACACCCCGTGGTACTGACACTACACGACGGGAAAATAAAGTCTAAACCTTTTACAAGATGCTAACCACTTATGCACCAAATTATATATATATATATATATATAAAAAAAAAAGCTCAGAGACTTACCCTAAACAAAAAAAACAAAACAAAAGCCAAAGTAAAAAAAGGAAGCAAATTACCGTATTTGCTCGATTATAAGACGACCCTGATTATAAGACGACCCCCCAAATCTTAATATTAATTTAGGAAAAAAAGAAAAAGCCTGAATATAAGACGACCCTATAGGAAAAAAGTTTTACCAGTAAATTTTAATTCATTTAAACACTTTTTTTAATAAAAGCTATGCTTGAGAAAAATATTTTGGTTTTATTTCCTTCTATTTTCCAACCTGCCTCCTAGTTATGCACATCTGCCCCAGAAGTGCCTTATACCCCCTATATGCCACTGTGCCCCATGATATGCCTTTTAACCCTCTAAATGCCACAGTGCCCCATAATATGCCTTTTAACCCTATATGCCACTGTGCCCCATGATATGCCTTTTAACCCTATATGCCACTCTGGCACTTAGAGGATTAAAAGGCATATTATGGCATATAGGGAGGTTTAAGGCATTTCAGGAGGCAGAGTGGCATTAAAGGGGTTAAAAAGCATTTCACAGAGCACTCTGCCTCCAGAAATGCCTTACACCCCCCATTTAACACTCCCCCTCCCTCTTCCAAACTTACCGGTGCTTCTGAGTTGGGGGGGCGCATAACACAGGAGGATCCAGGTCCCCTGCATCTGAGCCCCCGGTGCTTAGTCCGGGCAGCATGTAGAGCTCCACGCGATATAATCGCGTAGAGCTCTACACGATACAATCGCGTAGAGCTCTACACGCTGCCCGGACTAAGCACCGGGGACTCAGAAGCACCGGTAAGTTGGAGGGGGCATAACACAGGAGGATGCAGGTCCCCTGCATCCTCCTGTGTTATGCCCCCCCCCCCTCCAACTTACCGGTGCTTCTGAGTCCCCAGTGCTTAGTCCGGGCAGCGTGTAGAGCTCTACGCGATTGTATCGTGTAGAGCTCTACGCGATTATATCGCGTGGAGCTCTACATGCAGCCCGGACTAAGCACCGGGGACTCAGATGCACCGGTAAGTTGGGTCGGGGGTTAACACAGGAGGATCCAGGTCCCCTGCATCTGGGTCCCCAGTGCTTAGTCCGGGAAGCGTGTAGAGCTCTACGCGATTGTATCGTGTAGAGCTCTACACGCAGCCCGGACTAAGCACCGGGGACTCAGAAGCACCGGTAAGTTGGGGGGGGGGGGGGGGGTTAACACAGGAGGATCCAGGTCCTCTGCATCGCTGCGGGGGATCTGGATCTTAGTCTCATAATCAGACCTATTTGAGGTCTGATTATAAGACGACCCTGATTATAAGACGAGGGGTATTTTTCAGAGCATTTGCTCTGGAAAAAACCTCGTCTTATAATCGAGCAAATACGGTATATCAAAAGGCAAACATAAATCAAGTAGTTCCTTCTTACCACAAATTTCAATAGTATATGTAAAGCTGCACCAAAATTGTTCATACAAAGTCCCAAGTCGCAAACCAAAGAAGCATGTATAGCAATTTGTCTTATCACCACAATGTCCACATGCATATATGGATATGAAATTGTTCTATCAAATCCACGCATTAAAATAAATCAAATATATAGAAAAGGAAGGATCTCACCCAGTGGCCTGCTCATATCTTGCTCAACATGGTGCATAATGTTGTGGGGTTAATTAAGCTATAGATTGCCCTATATACCTCCCCTCTCACGCTGTATTTGGGATTTGCCATCTTGCTGCAACACCCCAGTTTATATGACCAATACAATCCAACATACTTGTGATATTGTGAGTTAGAAAGAGAAACAAAAACTGTACCAGGAGTCATTTTGTACTTTTGTGTAGCATTATGTTTCATAATAGGATAACTATTCTGAAACATAATGCTACACAATTTAAAAATGGTACACTACATAAAATAAAAAAAAGATATATATTCCTGGTTTAATCACGTTTATCTCAGAAAATTCAAATTTAAGATTTACATGTTCTATTACTATACAAACTTTATAAAAGTTGAAATTCAGAAGTTTAGTATCGTCACGTTTATAATACATAAAAGATAAGCATTAGTATAAAAAGAAAGGACAAAATAACAATAACATTTGATTTAATGTTAAAAGGCCTTTACTTAAACATATAAAAGTATACAAAAATTTCAATATAAAAATATAGCCAAAGTAAATATAATGGGAGAGCTGCATTTTCATACAATTCTATTTCATGTATTTAGGTAAAGACACATAGTACCAACATATCTTAATGCCTAAAACGCGCATTATGCATCTTCTTCTAGGAGAAGCTCATTGAAGCTTGCCCTTGTAATAAACAGTGATATCAGGGAGTTGAATCTCTCTAGTGAATAAACCCCTGTGTCGCAGACAATTGACATGAATGTGTCCCCTTTAATGATGAAATCTAATCAATTGTTATGCTCCCTTCAAAAACCGTTACTTGTGTTCACAACCTACAATAGTCAACTGATATAAACTATAAAATCTATTTTTCTTTTATAAAGAACGTTCTGTAAGAGTTTTGTTTATTAGACATTTTAAAAGTGTTCACTGGAATGTAACACTTGAATAAATTAACATAAAACATGGTAGTTGTGATATTAAAAACGACAGCACATGAAGGCGTGCGTCTGTATTTCAAAGAATACCATATCCCGCAGTGCTGTTTCTATGATACGTGCTATCTTGATGACAGATCACACCCCATAATATTCTTTTAAATATTCTAAAACTGCTGATGTACTTGATAAAACATTAAAAACCCTTTTCTCTTGTTTTGAAGTTATTCTTTCCATCATGTATATCAAGTGATGATGAAAGCATGTAAAAGGAGTTCCATGTTCCAATGCTATGTCAATCCAGTCCTGAATACAAGTCAGTGGAGTCTCGTCATATCCTGCAAACATTGCTGGGTTAGCAAGGAGTCCTCTGGCAGCCATCACACCTTGGAAAGAAATGGAAAATAGTAGGAACTGTTGAATATACAATTGTTTCGAAAAAAAGAGAAGGGGCCCAAAATTGCCAAAATGTCGCCTGCATCACTGACTTAGACCACAATATACAATCTTCTCTGTGTTTAGGGGATTCAGAACCCACATCGCAAAGCTTTTATTAGTGTTATGCAATACCTAGACTCAACCTAGGGTCTGCATAGAATAACCGACTGAGGGACAGAGTCCTAAAGAAACTCAAATATTATGTTTACATTATGTGGAGCCTGGTTTGTTTTAGTCTTGTGTCAGCACGGGATATTGTCTAAGCACGTCGCGCAGACGTTCACCGGCTGCGGCCTTGCGCGTAAACAACCTCCACTGCCGGCACATCTGCACGATGTGCTTTAACGATCTCCCTTGCCGGCACCCCCTCGTGGGAAGTCCCGGCAAGGTA
The DNA here is from genome assembly GCA_023333645.1 of Sceloporus occidentalis. Classification (NCBI taxonomy): domain Eukaryota; kingdom Metazoa; phylum Chordata; class Lepidosauria; order Squamata; family Phrynosomatidae; genus Sceloporus; species Sceloporus occidentalis. Next base: position 15,424,618 of record JALMGF010000017.1, read on the forward strand.
TATTGTTAAAGCACATGGAGCAGATGTGCCGGCAGCGGAGGTTGTTTACGCGCATCGCCGCAGCCAGTGAACGTCTGCGCGATGCGCTTCGACAATATCCCGTGCCGGCACTCCCCCCGTGGAAAGTGCTGGCAGGAGAGGCTGTCTAATCGCATCGGAGAGTAGGATGCAGGTCCCCTGCAGCACTGCAGGGGATCTGTATCCTAAACCTGCTGCCTCCCCGGCACCCGGAACGGCATGTCCCGGGCGTCGGGCGATACGAATTGCAGATTCCTGCGCTAAACCCCGAATATAGGCTGCACCCCCACTTTAAAAACGTAAAGTGTGTGTGTGTGGGGGGGGGGGAGTGTGGCCTATATTCGGGCAAATACAGTACATAAATAAACCACAGTTAAAGCTTTATGTGCTTCAGTATTTTCTGGCATCTCTGTATGTCCTACTCAGTCTAACAGCACTACTAATAGAGTAAGCACATACATTCTACATCCTTATGACGTACAAATAAAATTCACCACTGACGTACCATCTGCTCCTGTCACGTGACAAATATCTTCAGCTTCTTTTAAGCTTTTAATGTCTCCATTAGCCACAACAGGTATAGACAAGCTTTCCTTAATAATTTTTATAGAATCGTAATGCACAGGTTGATGCCTTTCTTCAGTCAATCTCCCATGAACTGTGATCCAGGACACACCAGCCGCTTCGGCCTTCCGACATAGGTCAACCGTTTGGTTTATGTCTGAGTGAATCCTAATATAAAACATACATAATAAATAAGGGTGCATAAATAGCATTCTCTTGACATTATACCAAATCTAAAAAAACTAGCATTAAAAAATTCATAGAGCTAGCATTAAAAAAATTCATAGAGCTCATTATCTGCTGAAGGTAAAAATATTCACTTATAAAATACAAGTAAATCATTTTAAAAGATGCTGGCGCTGCTGCCTTTCTACTGGCAGGTTGTACTGCAGTGTCTACTTTGAAAGTAGATGGGACACTGCATATGTACATATCTAAGCTACCCAAAAATACTGTGATAGGACTGTTCCTTAACATAATGGCCCTGTGTGAAATGATTAGGGCTTTATGCAATTATCAAAATTCAAAATGATGCAGTTGAAACACAGAGGGAAAATCCCACAAACCACTTTTGTATTTAAACTCCCTAAGAAAAGTCATATAATTCCTTTCCACATCCTAATGTTATATTGTTTTTATATTTAGATCCATTATTACTTTTATCTATTGGCATACCACCTTTTGTGTATAAACATAATTAGACAGCATATACACACAGTAATGTGCAAAAGTTTTAGGCAGGTGTGAAACAAAAGCTGTGAAGCAAGAATGCTTTCAAAAATAGACATGTTAATAGTTATTATTTTTTTTTTATCATTTAGCAAAACACAGTGAGTGAACAGAAGAAAAATCTAAATCAAATAATTATTTGGCGTGATCACCCTTTCCCTTTAAAACAGAATCAAGTCTAGGAACATTTGGACACAGGTTTAAAAGGAGCCCAGCAGGTAGGTTTTTCCAAACATCTTGAAGATCTAACCACAGTTGTTATGTGGATTTAGGCAGCCTCCGTTGCTTCTCTCTCTTAAATTAATCCCAGACATACTCGATGATGCTGAGATCAGGGCTCCGTGGGTGCCATATTTTAATGTCATGGTATAAGCCCCTATTGTATTACAGCTACGGAATCTCTCTCCATTGGTGTTTCCACAGTTCCACTCTGCTGATAGAATGTAATTTCCCAGAGCTCATACGTAGACAGCGTATGAGAACAGGCGAGGAGTCTTAAATGTAGAGGTGTGAGGCATAGAGTAAGTTTGTGTATGTGATCTTCTGCATGTATTAGTGCCAGTACATGCGAGTAAGAGTATACGTAAACATGTTTAACACTGTAGAAATAACATGTGAAGCTGGAGTTATGAGTGCATATTATATACAAGTACATTTTTACCTACAAAATTGAGTATAAAGTTATATTTGCGTATTATACCTGAGATGTTACAGTAATAAATGTGACAGGTCTACTCCAGTAGTAGTGATTTCCTAGGCGATCATACAAGGTTCTGGTAGTATGTTCTCTTTCACTTTACGGAGGCAGATATAAAATTAGGTTAAAGTCTATGTGACAGATTTATTGTTTTTGGGCTATACCTAAGGAATTTGGCAGCCAGTATTCTAGATTTTTTTATCCGTAGAGACCATACACAATATAAAATGAACATAACACTTTCATTTTACATATCCATTTATTTTGAGTGGTCTATAAATTCAATTGAAGGCATGGCTTGGAATTAGCTTCAATAGATGTAAGTTCATTTGAACATACCTTATTTTGATGGAAACAGTAAAGCTTGGGTTCTCAACTTGATTGCGCACAGTTTTCACGATATCACTGACCAGCTCAGGTTTATTTATTAAGCAAGCTCCATAACCTTCAGACATTGCCCACCTTCAAAGACACAGATACATATCACAAAACTAGTATGTATTATGTAATGTTTGCACTATTTGCATCTAAAAAAGAAAAACCCAATGACAAAATTGTTTCTAAAATATCACCGACAAAGAAGAAACATCTTTTGTATAATAGCTGCAGTGTAACGCATACCTCTGAGGACAGCCACAGTTAACATCTATACCACCAGCAAAAGGGCAGACTAAACGAGCAGCATCTGCTAAAACCTGCGCTTCTTTTGCTGCAAACTGAACGACAAGCGGTTGATCTCCTAGAGGAATATAAACATAACATATCTCATAATAGTGTTTGCATTGTCCTATAATGACCAGCATTCGAAGGCATATTAAAAAGTTTTAATCCTATATGGAATATACAATTTTTTTTTTTAGAATAAATTAGTAAGATTATGCAGGGCTTTTCCAAAAAGGGCACAGTAAGGCTCTTTATCCAATGATGGAAGTAGGCTTCATGTAAGCAAGTGTAACCCAATCTGTGTGCTAGCATTCACAGTGTCTAGTGTTAATCTCAGAGGTGCACTCAAGTTTAATTACATTTGATGGATCTACTGGATCTGTATCAATAATTATATTATCTTCTTTACTGTGAAAAAAATGCTGACTATTCACTAGACTGCATAGAGACCGATAATCTTTTGTTGTTTTTGTTTTGTTTATATACAAAAAGATACATTAGATATAGAAGGGCCGTTCGCAAGCCTACACTCTAGAGGTTAAGTATTTTGCCACATGTAGCCTGTGATAAACCTAGACATAAGAGTCCAAAGGAAAAACAGACACTGGTACCTTGATTAGTTGTGAATTCACTGTCTCGAGCTTTTGCAGATTTTACAAAATCAGCCGCAACAATCATTGGAGTGTAACATAAATCACAGCCATACTTTCTCACCAGGCTCCGGAAAGCCAGTCTAAAAGAAGGAAGACCAGACAGTTTTTTTGTCTTTTCAACCCATGAATACAAATAATGTGATTTAAACAGTCACCCGAGTTGCAATAAACACTTCCTTTTCACACTTTCTGGAGTATAGAATAGAATAGATATTAGTGCAGGTTTTGCCCCAACTGAAGCTCAATACAGCCAACGTGGTATAGCCAGTAGTTTGAGTACTTTTAGTTTGCCGACGGCTGTTCTGATGTTTAAATGAACATGATTACTTTTATTACTGCCAGAGTACTAACAGACCAGACAGTAACGTGCCAAAACACATGGATACAGAAAACAGCATGACTTTAATGAGCACAAAACAAACATGTAATAATCCGGATACTAAAATTCTGGGAGTCCAGGTGCTGGAAACCAACAGTACCCCATTAAAAAAAACTGTTACTCTGTAAATAATAATAAAAAAAACTATAAAACCAAATGTTCCTATGTAAACACTAGATGGCATAACAAAAGTGTCAGACATACAAAATAATTGTATCAAGCAAATTACTCTAATCAACAAGTCATGGAATGTAAGAAATATCTCAAAGCTACAGTGGGGGAGACAAGTCGGTCTAACCTTATTTGGCTTCAATAAATTCCCATGTATTTTACTGCATGCAAATTGATACATACATACCAATATACATGGTATAAAGAAACAAAAGCGTATAACGAAAATATCAAAAAGTATTACTTACTTTGAATAGCGAACCATGGGAGCGCATATTTTTACTATGTTCTTAGAATAAAACAAATCTGCTGGGTTTGGAGGTAACCATTGGATGTCATCTGTCAGGGGGTGACCCATGTGTGCAAATCAAAGCCCTGGGGGTTAAAGGTGACACAAGGTCAAGTTAACCATATGCTTTTTATGAAGGAGTACATTTGAAACAGAACAAAATGTGGATCTCAATAGTAATATCATTTAACATAAATTTTGATCATTGGATATATTTTTAATACGTTGGTTTAACAGCGCAGGCAATTCAAAGAATCCCTTCCCATTTAGGACAACTAACCCATTAGCTAAAACTAAGTGTTTTGTTGACAAAGGAGTACACGTAGATCTCCCGTAGAGGTTAGGGGGAAGAGCAAGACATTCATGTGAGTTTTTGACAACTATTTGTACAATTTAGCAAAGCAGAAAATACTATTTTGTTTCATTTATATACATGCCTGTTTTATAATCACATAATGGTGACTTTTACAGCTGTAGGAATATTAAGGCACTCATACATACCAGGCATTCGGAGCTCTGCCAAGATAGGCTGGCACAGGAGGGAATTGGGTGCCACATTAGGACACTTGGAAGGTACAGCTGTGCTCTGAGGAAGTATATCGTTTCCTGAGCGGTTGGTGGGATAGCTGAATAGTACTTGGAGCTAAATACTAACACGCAGAAACTCCCACAACCCTCAGCTGCCAAAGAGTATATGACACCCCACACCACGATGCGCTGTACTGACGGCGAAATATGTTAATGAGTTTACTGAATCCAGCCTGGTAAATATATATTTCATGATCATTACTCCTTCCTATAGACACCCTCCCCACCCATCCAGTAATTCACATGCCCCTCACCTCCTCCGAGAACAGCACCAGCATCTAACACACGTTGGTGAGAATGTGACGTATTTCAGTGTGCGACAAACACGTCGCATGAAGTTTACGTCATACCGGGATGTGGGTTGGTTGGCAGTCAATGCTTAGTAGTCAACATGGAATGGAAGGGTGCTGATTCTGGGCTGACAAACTCAGTCAGGGAAATGCTGCAGGACGGTAAGCGAGGGGGGCAACTGACTTGGTGCAGAATTTGGAAGCGGGGCCAGTGTGTACAGTAGTCACCACTGGTCGTTCCTAACCGTGACCTGAGTGCTTATTTCATGCACAGACCGAGCCCCCGCTTCACTGTTAAATACGTTGTCGGACGCTGATGACCAGGTTGTGTTACGCGTGGCAGGTGGAAAAAAGAGTGTCCTCTTATTGCAACGTTCCTAGTTTTTGTAACTAATAAAACTATCTCATTCTTCTCGGTAAAGCATATCCTTGTGTGTGTATACTTATATATACTGTAAAATGCAGCCGTTATAAACCCTTGTATCTGTAGCACATTTTTAGTAGCAGTGTTTACAAAAAACGTAGTTTCGGGTGATCGTTTATCCGTGAACTGCAGTGAATTGGCCAGCGGGTCTGTCTTTTATTATTTCTTGTGGCGGGGTTTGTAAATAAGTGTAACACGTTGTTATTTGAAGCATTATTCCTAGTACATATACACGTAGAGTTTCATGGGGTGGAAGAAGCCTTTCCTGATAAACTAAGAAATACGTATTTCATAACGTCAAACTTTCCTCATTTATTGTTTTCCAAGGGATGTTGACGCAAGGAATTTATTGACACAAAAGCAGGAAGTGATGTTTGTTGCCATGGAAACTGAAATTTTTTTTATGTTATTAAACTAGTGTGTATGTGTGTGTATGAAACAAGACAAGAAAGTAAATGTTTATTAATTGGAAAAAAACCTTCTGTCAGGGTGTGCTCCATATACTGGAGATTGTCATGTATGAGAGTTGTAATATTTCCTTTGCCATAAAGTCAAACGAGGCGAATAGCCCTAACAAAACGGTGCTTCACACATCCCGTTCTGTCATTTTTGGGACTTGTTCCTCTGTAGTAGATACCGTGCATGGACACCTTAGCTGGAGAAACACCGGGAGTTCGTAATTGTGGCCAAAATTACGGTATATGTTTCAGTTTGCCTAAAACTCGCTGGTTAGTGAACGATGCCATATGTATCTATGCCATACCACTGCAGCAACTTGAGACTTGATAGGTTATAAATGTTTATTTACCAAATATGTATAATCATCAGCTCTTTTTGCAGTTTCTTTTAAGAGAAGTTGTTGTGATACAGGAGGATCCCACAATAAAGCAGAATCCATACTTTTACTATTGCAATGGGTATCCTACTTAAAGAAACTGTACCTCAAGGTGGTTAGTGGATCACAAAAAAATGATCTTGGTACATTTGTATTAATTGTAATCGTCTTTGTAGTTTGGTTTTTTTTTAGTTTTTTTTTACATAAAGGCTATAGAGTGCTATAGCCCCTTTTTTTAGGGAACTATGTGTATTTCCCTCAAGATTGTAAGCTTGCGAGTCCTGCGTAAAGTGTTGGCGCTATATAAATAAAAGATAATAATTTGGTTTGAACTTCAATGAAGGTATTATAATGTAATTTCTCAGTGAGTTGTTGTCTTTGAAGATATTAGAAAGTGAATAAAATAGTTTTATTGTCTTCTTAAAATTGTTAGCTGACACTTTTAGTATATATAGAGGCCCTTAACTAACTGTCCTGATACTTTATTATTTCATCACAAGTTATTGGCTCGATTTTAGGCCACATCCTTAAAGTTTGGTGCTATTTTAAAGAAAAGAAAAAATAACACGTTAGAATGGTGAAACAGTATTTTACCTAATGAACAGGAATACATGTATATTATAATTTTTGGTATCTATTATGCAGTTAATCAGCATATGTTATTTACAAACTGAAATTTGGAAAACCAATAGCCATTTTAAGCCTCCCCCCTCCTTAATTCCACAGGAGCTTCTAAGGTTGAGGGGCTTCTTAAGGTTCTAAGGTCATGTCAGGCCATCATAGAAGCCCCGGCAGAAGTGGTGGGCAGCAGCGGAGGTCTGCACGCATTACACAGACGTCCACTGGCTGCCAGAGAGGAGGATCCAGGTCCCCTGCAGCGCTGCAATATGAATTGCACATCCCTAAGCCCTGATTATAGGCCGCACCCCGCTTTAAAGACTTAGTGTGTGGGGGGGGCCTATAATCGGGCCAATACGGTATATGATATCAAACACCACTTGGGACCTTTTGGACTAAAATATTTTTTTTTTAAAAGAACTGCTAGAATAAACATGGCAGTGATCTTGAAATTGTGGAATCAAAGCCATTTATTTATTTATTATTAAACTATAACAAGCTGAGTGCATATGGTAAAATACAAAAGGAATTGTTTATGCTGTCTATAGTAAGCTTCCACAGCTTCTTCCCATACACTCCTCACACAAACACTGTTTTGGTACTGTACAAGTCATTCTCATACCCTTGAATTTGTATGGCCAGGTTGCAGGAGTAGTTGTGTTTTGCCATAGTTAGCTAAGGGCTGATGGGTCACTTTCCTTTTAGTGTACAATGTGATAAGTACAAAGAATAATGATAATGTAGAGCCCAGTTGAATTTAAATGATTTAGATGTAAAGTAAATCCTCCCGTAGAGTCACTGTAGCCAAATGCTAAATAGACTATTCCCTTTGGCACTTAATGTTTCAAGCAGATTTCTTTTTCATCCCTTTACCAAATCATACTTATTTTTCTTCATTGAAGCAGATCTTTCTCTGTTCCAAATGGAAATATTTCAAGGCCATCTGCTTTTTCATTGTTCCAATATACGTTTTATACAGGTCACTGAAAATATAAAGCAAGTTAAAATATTGTGTTTGCGTGGTTAATATTCTTGTTGTGGGTATAATGCTACATACTGGCATGGAATTCAGTTTATACCCACAGAGAAAACAAACATTTCAAAAGTGTATTAGATGGTACCATACTTAGTGTTATCAAGAATAGCTAAAACAATGCATTTCATTGGTTAGAATCAGAGCCAATCAGGAACCAAAGTGCAAAGTCAAAAAAGCCAGGTCACAACTGGTTAAATCACATTAAAATCAAGCAGGAACAAAAACACCAACCAAGGGTAGTAGAAGAATGAAGGTCCCATACTAATAAAGGCAGTCTGGAGAGCGAAAAGGAAGTAATTGGAGGCAGCCAGGCCACTTCAGTTCATATATGCGTGTCACTCGTTTGATAATGTTAACGTGCTCTCCTATTTTAGGGACAAGCTTTCTGCGAGGTAGCGTATTTAGTGCGGGTGCCCACCACCTCTGAAGACTTGTTGCACTCAGGGGAGGTGCTGGAGTGTTGTTGGACACTCTTTGCCTTCAAAACATCAATACTTCCAGGTACACCTGCAGAAAGTCAGAGATTTTGTAGGCTTTTAGATAGGCGTATTAAACAATTATGCCAAACCGGTATTGATCATCATCATCGATTTAATATGAAAATACAATCTGAAACAGCAACATCTGTGCAGCAGGAATAAACTTAGTGATGAACAGACAAACTCACTGACAAGGCGGAGGCAGTTTAATGTCAAAAAACATGGCGAGACTGAGCACAGCAACAAGACACAGGGTAGTCCTATTGCATGAGCAAGGTTTCTCCAAGGCAGACAGAGGTTTCCAGATATTCTGTCCAAGCTCTTTTGAAGAAGTACAAAGAAACGGGCAATGTCGATGGATGCAGTGGTCTATATTAGTACAGCAGATAAGACATCATGCTTATCCCTTTGCAATCAGAGGATGTCCAACAATGCCATCATCTCAGCATTGGCAGGAAACTGTGGGGCCCTGGTACAACCATCTACTGCCCAGGGAACTCTGGTCAGTAGTGATCTTCTTTAACCCCTTAAGGACAATGGGCGGTCCCTAAACCCATTGAAAACAATGCATTTTGAGCCCGTACATGTACAGGCTTTGTCATTAAGGGGTTAAAGACTTATGGCCAAAAAGCCATACCTCTGACGTGGCAACAAGACCAAGCAACTCAACTATTCATGAAAACACAGGAACGGTGGTGCCAAAAAAGTGCTAAAGAGTCAAAATTTCAAATATTTGGCTGTAGCAAAGCGTTACAAGAATGTGTGTTTGCACGCAACAGTGAAGCATGCTGGAGTTTCATTGCAAGTTTGGCACTGCATGTCTGCAAAGCAGTTGAGAATTTGTCTCCTCAATGCTGAGACATGTATCATATAATACCACCAGGGAGGCATCTGATTGGCCCCAGCATGGCAATGGCCCCAAACAAACAGCCAAATTGATTAAGAACTATATTCAGCTTAAAGAAGAACAAGCAGTCATGAAAGTAATGGTATGGCCCCCACATAGCCCTGCTCTCGACATCATTAAGTCTGTCTGAAGAAAAAAGAAACAGAGGCTGCCTAAAGTGTACCTAGAATAATTGATGCTATTATGAAGGCAAAGGGATGCCACACCAAATATTTATTAGATTGTTCTTCTGTCCACTTTGCATTTTGTTTATATTTATGTCTATTTTTTAAAGCATTGTTACAGCATTTTTTCACACCTGCATAAAACCTTTGCACAGTTCCTATGTGTGTGTGTGTATATATATATACATGACATATAAACTGTTTTATATATAAAAGTTTTTGCCCTTCCCGATTTCTACTTTTTATGCTTATTTGTCACATTAAAATGTTAATTTCCATTCCAACTAATTGTAATATAAGACAAACATGAGTAAACACAAAATGCAGCTTTTAACTGATCATTTTGTTTATTGAAGGTAAAGAGTTAATCAAAACCTAAATCAAGGTCATGCCACAGTAGACTTTTGCTAGGCCACTTTTGCTTCAGGTCATTGTCCTGCTGCATAACCCAACTGTACGTGAGCTTTAGGTCACACAAACTGATGGCCAGACATTCTCCTTCAGGATAGAGAGTGGAATTAATGGTTCCGCTTTTGACTCATCGGTCCACAGAATATTATCACACAAGTCTTGGGGGTCATCAAGATGTTTTTGGTAAATGTGAGAAAAGCATTTTGTATTCTTTTTGACCAGCAGTGATTTTTGCTTTGCATCTCTCCCAAGGATGCTATTTGTGCACAGTCTCTTTCTTATTGTGTAATTGTGAACACTTTTAAGAACTGAAGGCACTACTCGCCTCAGTTAAGAAACTCTTGGCTCTGTATACCAGACTGATAGATGTCAATGACTCTGTTCTGCATCTGTTTTTGAATTTCACTGAATTACGGCATTATGTGCCGCTTTTTAAGACCTTTCTGTTTAAGTCATGTGTAGATTCAATAGGACTGGCAGTAATTAGGGGTGGGTGTGTCTAGTAAAATTGAACCCAATTATCAATTACATTTGGTTAATTTAGCAACTAAGTGGACAATTACCTTTTCATATAGGGCCAGGTAGGGTTGGATTGCTTTTGTTCATTCTATACATGAAGTCGCTGTTCTTTTGTTTTATACATGTGAATACTCAGGTTATCTTTGTCTTGGTATCTTTAAATTAGTTTGATGATTTGAAACATTTAAGGGTGACAAATATGCAAAAGTAGAAGAAATTGGGAATGGGGCTAATACCTGCACACACAGTGCTGTGAAAAAGTATGTGTGTAATAAATATATATTGTAACTGGTAGTATTGTTATTTGCCTTGTTAGTTCCTCACTAATGGTGTATGTTGAATGATGCACTCTGTTGTGTTAGTTTACATTTTTTTTCTACAATAATTGAAATTCTGAGCTCTGATATAAAAAGTATATCCACCAATATCATGTTTGTATGTCTAGGGTGTGAATAAGAGTCAGTGTACATTATCAATTGGGAGCACAATGTCTGCTGTAGAAAGACTGTATATTTTAACCCCTTAATGACCAATGACGTGCCTGGCACATCATGGTATTAAACAAGCTTAGGGCACAAAACACCCACCCTAGGATGAGCTGTGACTGCTCCAGAGAGATGGCAGCGCGTTCATTTAAAAAAATAACCAAGCTGCCAAAGCTTCCAAGAGAGTCTCTGCAGACCGTCTTGAGAACTGGTACTGTATTCAACCATACAAGTCAATGGAGCCCCCAGCTTCTAATCACAATGTGATTAGTAAAATATAAAAAAAAAAGTAAAGAAAGAAATGGTAACGTTCCAAGTTGACAAATGTGCGCTTCACAAATGTGGTGTTTTACCTCCCAAACGGCCTGACAAACCAATACATGGGGGTATCACTGTACTCGGGAGATGTTGCTGAACACATATTGGGGTGTTGTTTGACAGTGGTGTACACCAAGAGCTGTAAATCCATACATAAAGTGCAATTTTTGTGATAAACACAAAATAAGTTTGAAAAAGGGTGATAGAAGAATTGGTGCATGGAAAGGGTTAAAATACCAGCATTTGATATACCTTGGGGTGTCTAGTTTTCACAAATATATGGTTTGATCAGGTAAATTGCATTGGCCGACTTGAAAGATACACGAAATAGCACATGGGGCAGAATGACCAGATTTGGAAAAAAAAATGTGTTTTGAAATAGCAAAACGCTACTTGTACTTATTGCTCAATAACTCAAAAAAACATAAAAACATTGGGTTTTTCTAAACTCAGGACAAACCGTAGAATCTATTTAGCAGGTTTTTTCATTAGCTTTTTTTTGGATGAGTAAAAGTTTTTTCAAATAAGTGTTTTTTTATTTTTAAACATAGTTTATTATTTTTGTATAGGAAATTAGATGATATGATCAAAATATCGGTATCTGAAGAAAGCCATTCTTGAAAAAAACAATATATAACTTGTGTGGGTTCATTAAATGGGTGAGGAGAAAGTTACAGCTAAACACGAGCACCGCAAAAGTGTTAAAAAAACAAAACAAAACAAAAAAAGCCTTGGTCACAAAGGGTACAAAAAATAAAAGGTCCTTAAGGGGTTAATGGCATGGATTAGTTTCCAGCATCTCGTTTAATATTTCTAATGACCAATCGCCATAAAGGTTATGTCATTGCAATTTTTTATGTTTCCTAAAATGTGTTGTGTATTCTGCATCTGGTGTTATCAAATTAAAATGCTATCTGTATTATGATTTTTGCATATTGCATATTGCAGCTAGAGCTCTGCTTTATTTATGTTTCACTTTGTGGTTTCAGAATGCTACACTGATTTTCTGAGAGATGATTTTGATGTTAAAACATACACATCTCAGTCTATCCATCAAGCTGTCATCGCAGAGCAGCTGGCAAAGCTTGCCCAAGGTATCAGTCAGTTGGATAAAGAGCTTCACGTGCAGGTATGAGATCCTTTGCTGATTTTATAACTAACCTGTATTCAAACATTAAAGCTTAGTTTTTCATGGTCAATTGACATTTATTTGCTGAGGTTCAAGCAATATCAGGCTACCACCATCATCATTTATAGAAATAAGGCTGTATTCACTCAAACACTTTTCCTGCCCTGGCAGTCTTGTGGTTGGATAAAGCAATTAACCGTTATACTAGGACTTATTGAACAGTCCTGCCTGGACTCCAGGTCACCAAGATATCAGAAAATGTTGATCTTCCTCCATGCCCAGCAGTGCCCTTCAAGCAGTTAACTGAATCGATTCACTAAAAGGGAAAGTTGTCTGCAGAGTATGTAGGAGATTTGTGGTTTGAACTCCTTGACTACATTAGACACTGCAAATGTCCAACTGCAGTGGGCTTCTGCTGCAGAAGATCTTGGTGGCCCTGTATAAAGCATATTTAAACTGGTGAGATTCCTGCAAAGTCACCCAGTCCGTTCAGTTATGCATTACGTAGAACCAACCCTTCTTGTTAAGGTTTGCAAAGCTTTGGCTAAATTTGTAACCAAATATATCAAGATAATATTTTATTTCTTTCCTGTCTAATTCAATGTTTGTTTCATAATTAGTTAATAAATCGTGGCTTGTTAGAACAAAATCCCATTTTGCATTACATTTTTGTAGGGATGTTCGCCCTTCCTAATACATCTTTTGGTAAGATGACATTTTTTTTGGCTTTAGTATGTGAACTTTTTTTGTTGTTATTAAAGGTAGTTGCAAGACATGAAGATCTGTTGGCACAAGCAACAGGGATTGAGTCTTTAGAAGGTAAGTTGTTAAGGTTGTTTTACCTACTCGTCTCCAAGAAACACAAAGTCAAGTTAGCACTTATGACTTTCTTTGCATACCTGTCTAAGTTCTGCCTGATGATGATGCTGGCATTCTGGATCCTTTGGGAAACGTGAGAGTACTGACAGAACTGCTCAGATGTGGAAATGTGGTCTTAATCAACAAGGTGTCTGTGGTGATATAGCCTCGTGTTTACCTTATTTTTTTTTTCATTATACGTTGTGTAACGTTTTCTCATTTAGAACTGAAACAAATCTGTCAATATTTGTACTTGGTTGTGTTGTGAAATGTTTTGTTTTTTTCTTTGGACCCAGGACTTTACTTTTTTGTGTGTTTTTTGCTGTGCCCAGCTGGTGGTGCTGTGTAACACGTATCATGTATTACATTTATTATGGGATTGTGCAAGCCGAAAGTGCTTCTAAGAGCCAATTTTCCCAATTATATTCCCCTTAGAAATTCATTCAGATTGCCCTTAACTGTAATCGGCTCCTCTTCTCCATTTACCCTTCCAAGTCATGCAATCTCCATCTGATCAAATTAAACAGATGCCATGTACTTCTCGCAATGCTCCATAAGACAAAATTACATTTTCAGCACTGATTTGGTTTCGATACAAAAAAATAGGATCAGCTTCCCTATTGTGATCAGGCACATATTTACTAAACTATAAAATATTCTGTACATCCTTTCTCTCCTGTTTTGCATTTAAAAGGACACTTTGTCCATCAGACGCATATGATATGTTTTAATGCATATATTCATGATGTGAATTTTCCGTGATGGAGGTAAACAGAACCTAGTTAAATCCGTGCAGGAGTTATACACGTGATATACTCGTCTCCAGTCAGCTCCGCTTGGTCACCGAACACTATGTTCAGTTCTTTCCCTTTATATGAGGCAATTAGTAGTTAAGTAAGCATACAAATATCATTGGAGTAGATTTAAAGCTGAATTATTACTTTATACACTTTATATACTTATTTTATAAGTTAGAAGATTGAGCAGCAACAATGATACAAATTTCTCGCTACATAAACATTTAATGCATTTACAAACACAACGTACCCTAAATGTTGGTGTATTGATGCGTGCATTTTTAAATATATGTGCATACACCAGTGACTTTTTTCTAATCACAGCACACATCAGTATATACCAATACCTAATCATACTAATATAATTTTTTTTAAATTATGCAAATATTTTATTGTCCCCTCAGTAATAGTTCATTAAACTGAAAAAAAAATCTGGTTGTTAATATGAATGTCTAAAGAGCTTCACTAGAGAGGAATATCAATGGAGCTAACCCGAGTATAGATATTTAATCAAGATGAAATGATATGATATTCTTATATAAAACTTAACTTTCATTAAAAAATATAATAATACATTGTGTATTTAGTGTGCTGTGCCAAAAAAGGCAGTGTTTGCTAGTTTAACCTCTACTTATCTAGAACATGTTTTATAAAAATATATCTATATTTTTTACAGGAACTACATACACTATTTAGAATTACAGGATATACTATTTGTTTAGTCCTCTGCCACATAGTGGTTAAAATATATATATTCAGAGACCAGACTTAGTTTTTAATAATTTGTCTCTTTCCCTCTAGATTTTAAATTTGCTAGCAGGGCCCTCTCCACCTAATATACCGGTTTGTCTTAGTCTGTCGATTCTCATCGTGTCATACCCCTCAAATATATGTATTGTAGTAAGCGCTGCGTAAATTGTTGGCGCTATATAAATAAAAGATAATAATAATAATTTGTCACAAGAAATATCCTTATTTATTCTTGATTGTTTTTAGTAGTGTTTACCTTGTTTAGACATTAATACAGTCAAGCATTTTACTATCCAAAACTGAGTAGGTAATATAATTACTGATCATAAAAACTGGAGTACATCAGGCACATTAATAAAACATTTAGCAGTGGTATTTTTAGTAGAGTTTGCACAGCCTTCATAGGCAATACTCTTTCTGCGCACAACTTACATGCCATGTTTCAGATCACAGAATGATTACTGCAATAGGTGAATATGAATGCTGCCTTTTCTATGAAGACTTGATTTTTTTTTACTCTTCTGTGTCAATTGGTGACTTGTATATAAAGGTCTGATATAAAAAGGACAATGCTTTATATTGTAGGTGTTCTCCAGATGATGCAGACTAGAATTGGAGCCTTGCAAAGTGCACTTGATAGGTATGAATCATGTTACATATTGCATTCTCAGTCCATAGTTACAGCGTGCCACTATATATATATATATTTTTTTTTTTATTTATTTTTTTTATCAGAATACGAACAAAAATAGTTGACCCATATAACAAGATTATATCACGTACCGCACAGCTGGCTCGTCTACAGGTATGCTCTTTTATTTCTTTCGCTGTTAATTTTACATTTGTGGCTTCAAAAGCATTAAGTCATTTCTAGTAAATGGTATGAAAATCATTTAATATAATAGTTGTGCAGTCACTAGAATTAAAGTGCAAATTGCAACTCAGTGTAGTGTGGCCATATATTGCTTAATGGAAAACCATGACATTGCCACGAATATCCATAACAAGGAGATGGAAGAGATATACTGATGTATTCTCCCTTTTCATGAAAAAAAATAAATACATAAGATTTGTACATGTTCATTTATTTTAGAAGGCAACCTTTGTGCAATATATTGCCTGCAATAATGACATTTATTGTTCTGGGTCTGTTAAGTAAATGTCTTCTAAACACACATGTACACTTGACTGCTTTTCCTTATACGCTGTATATTCTTATTGATTTTCTTTTACTTCCCAAGGGACGATTAACTCTTGAGAGGTTTCCCTTTTAAGTGCTCTCTTCCTGTATAACATGGAGCTGCACAAGTTTCTTTTTTCCCTCAAATCAATACAGTATTTCATTGCCTTCAGAGCATAAAATAAGTGAATACATTGAAGCCTTCTATTGATGTGGTTTTTACTATGGTAAGCTCAGGGGACGTGGAAACTTCCAGTTTGCTCAGGGATGAGACTTGTGCTTGTCAAAATGACAATACAATTTGAGTAAATATCAAAAAATCAAAAGTAGAGAGAAAAAAACCCCAATGTTACATTATGGTGTTTGGCAGACATTGCCCTAAAAACTTGGGGATTTTGCATTTATTAGCTTACCTTGCATGCTTGAAGTTGTTAGGTTCATGCTTACTTATTAAGTAATGTAACAGGGTGATGCTTTTTTCCCTGCCATCCCAGGTGACACCACGGATAGCACTCCTCCTCTGTACCTGCGATAAGGCAGGACTCAAACAGTTCTACTTACCGAGAGCTCCCTTTCCCTGCCAGTCGCTGGTGACACATTTGTTCCTTCCCTTAAATAAAGCTATTGCATTCTATTTTGTTTCCTGTGCGGCCTTTGTTATTCATTGATGCTCTCTGAGAGAGGTGGGGCTTTTAAGTGTTTGAGTCCCTATCCCGGGTATGGAGCAGTCCTATCTATGGTGTCCAGGGATTGGCAGGGAAAGTAGAACTGACTGTTATTTTCTTCTTCTGATACACTGGACATGTTTCTGGAGAAAAGCATTCATTTTCAGAGAAGTTCTAAAAGTAAAATAATCTGTAGTGTGAGAGCATATCTGTAAACATGTACCATCAGGGACAAATCCCCCAAAATACACAGAGGGCTATGTACTCAATAACACTTCATTATATCCACTTTATATTATTTGATTGTAAATAATCATGTGTTACAGTCTGCTTGTGATTTGCTTCGGAGAATTATACGCATCTTGTATCTCAGCAAGAGGCTTCAAGGTCAGCTGCAAGGAGGGAGTAGAGAGATAACCAAAGCTGCTCAAAGTCTTAATGAGCTGGGTAAGTTCCTACTATATAATATGCATGTGTTTGCTACAACTGATCACATGATTTCATATTAACACAATGGGGAAGGAATTTCTCGTAAGTGAACTCGTTTTGTAGAAAGAGGTACTGTAAGGCAAAATACCTTATGTCCTTTTCCATATGCCCTCACAAGAAACAGCCAGAGGTGTAAAAATAACAGTTGAGGCGTTTTGATTCAGCTGTGCAGAACTCTGTAGGTTTACGCAGACATCTGCAATGAGTGTTAGCTAAGTCCTAAAATGTTCAGCCAGTACCAGAGCAGGAAATTAGATTTTCCTCCAACAGTTATCGGATCTGGGGGAAAATCTGGCTTGGAAGCATCATGGTCACTCGCAGGTGCATCAAGTCGACAATGGATAGGAATCTTTCCTTGGGGTGATCAAGCATAGCGTTTTTGCTTCTTTCTACTGATGTTGTCACAATGGTTCTCCACACCTTCTGTTGTAGAGTGCTACAGACATAAATGAAACATAACCCGTTATTGTGGATTTATTCCATTAAATCCCCGAATGGTTGATCATGCACTCTACTGGTAACACAAAGTGACAATTACAGAAACTGACATTTATGTGGCCAATGCTAAAATGGTTGTCCTTTTTGACATTTGCTCTTCTCTAGAATATTGACATAAAGATGCAGACTGTTAATTATACTGATAGATCAGGTAGCAAAGCTTGTGAATTACACAGTGAATGACATTTGCTATATTTGTGTAGCTTGAGCACTTCGAAGTAGAATAATGAACATTGTGCTATATACATGGGTTGGCACCTTGTATTATATATTTCGATTATAATCCATCTTTTCAATATATTCAAAGTAATTTGATTACAACCTCCAGCTACAGTACTGTGTTTGTAGAGGACATAATGTGGTCTGCATACTAATGCAAGTTTCTTATAAATTACTAAATGGAAAATATCAGTTACAGTTTCCTTACCTGGTTACCTGCTGACATTTCTAGTTTGGTTTTAATTAATCGTTAAACCAATTCATAAAAGTCAGGTGGAGAACACTGGTCAAATAGGTGCTTTGGGATTCAGTAAACACATAGAAATTGGGTATCTCAAATATGCAATCCTAGGCAGTATGACACCAAGCAAACATACCTGTACATCTGTAATACTTTCCTATTTTTGTATTTAGCAGACATAATAAATCAGATTTTCACACACATGTAGGTAATTTGGAGTTAAAAACCCTGACTTGCAGTACAAAGCAATAATAGCTTGTGCATGCAAACAAGAATAAGTGTACACCATTGGTGGATTTTATTGTCTTCTGTTGGTCCTTTCTTCTCTAATTACATGCATACCTCCAATATAACAACAGTTCTGGGAGTTATCATGCAGTCATCCTACATATGTGTATGATGTACACTTGCTTCAATCTTCCTTTAGCTCACCTGCCTTCGGACAAAACTTATACTCCAACTCCTAGATTGTAATCTTTTTTATCAGGGCCCTCCTTAACTTTCTCAAATAGTTATGTTATTTACTACTTGTCATGTCCTGTTTACCCATTATACAGTGCTGTGGCCAGTAGCGTACCTAGTGGGGGGCGGTCTGCCCCGGGTGCCGCTCATCAGGGGGGTGCCACGACGGCGGCAACCCTACAGAGATGGACAGTAATGTCCGCTGCTAAAGGAGCAGGCTCGTTTGGGGAGATCAAGGATCTCCCTCTAACCAGCTTAAAGACAATCAAGAGAGCGGGAGGTCTGTTAATGCACACCTCCAATCCTGCTCCAGTGCAATGCGTGCGGCAACTGATGCTGTCCATCGGGATTTTCTGTCATTTCCGAGCGCATAACACTGAAGCTGCGCCCACTGCCTTCCGCGCTCACTGCCTACTGGAGCCAAGACGAAAAACGAAGAGAAGGAGGAGTATGAGTATATGAATGAGTGAATGAGTGTGATAGCATGGATGTGTAAGTGTGTGGGGGAGTATAGCATGGCATAGGGAGGCTGTAATCTAACTTCTGTTATGCCCAGGTTCCAGCATGTACTGGCTGCCTGTGCATGATAGGCGTGTGATTGCTGTTAGCAATCACACTCCTATCATGCTAACTCAGCCAGTACATGCTGGAATCTGGGTATGCCTGGACATGATAGGATTGTCCAATTTTGGTGTGTTGCTTTCAATAAAAGGTTTTTTTTAAAGGTGTGTGTGTGTGGGGGGTCATTTTCAATTTCGACCAAGTGAATGCTGAATTTTCTGTTTCGGTCCGGAATTTTCATTTGGGTGCATCCCTACTATATATTAAGCTATACACTAAAGTGGTAGGCCTACACCACATCAATGTTTGACTTAGTATATAGTGATAGGGATTATGCTGCATTCTTGTCAATGCCTGTCTGAATGTATAGTGACAGGGATTACGCCGTACCACCGGCAATGTCTGCCTCAGTATATAGTGATAACAGTTATGCTGTACCACCGCCAGTGTCTACCTCAGTATATAGTTATAGGGATTATGCTGTAACCCCGTCAATATCTGCCTCAGTATATAATGATAACAGTTATGCTGTACCCCCGCCAATGTTTGCCTAACGATAGAAGCTAAGCAGTTTTAAAGTGTGTGTGGGGGGTGCCACATACAGGATCCGCCACAGGTGCCAAATACTCTAGGTACGCCTCTGGCTGTGGCATAGGATAGTGCTATATAAAACAATAAATAATAATTTAAAATAATGCAAACGTATAAGCATTATGAAGGTACTTGTTTGCAATTACATTTGTATGCATTACATTAGTATTTGTCTCTGTATTGGATGCTGGAAAAGCATTGTTTCCATTCCAAAGCACTTGGTTTGCATTATCGGTTGTGCTACTGTGGTATCATATTGCTACTTAATCTAAAGTGAATTGGGGTACATAATTCCTTAACAACCTTATGTTTCTATTTGTTAGGAGGGTTTTAACGCTTGTTGGCAGTGGCAGAATGGCATCGGATGAAGGCATTAGTGGGGAGTTGTAAGAGAGGCTAAGAGCAGGGACCGACATCAGGAGACCTTTGCACATGCATGTATGATGGACCTACTGTATAAGGGATTTTGAGGCGTTTCCAGGCTACAATTGTTTTATATGTGGACTTTTTGAGCATTAAGGGCCCTTCTTCCCGTGTCCTTAATACATAGATGTTTCTGTTTTATCCATATTTGGTGCTGACAGTGACTGTGGCTAAAAACAGATAAAAAAATATATATATGTATTTATTTTAGGAGTTTGGCAAGTGACTTTTATTGCAGTTGGAAAAACATCTAGCGTATAGTGTGTTCCACGAGTCTTGATTGTTTTATTGATTGACATTTTAATGGATCTTGTCTATATGATTTCACAGCTTTGGTTGTTTTGCGTTTGCACAGCAGTATTCCACTGAACCAATAAAATAAGATAGTTTTATAGCTTGACATGGCAGTCATGCGTCTTTGTGTCATGTGTGAGAACCAACAGCTATAAATAAATATTAATTACTGAATAACATTATACATTCTAATTGGTTTAAATGAGATCAGCAATACATTACGGGTCTTTTTAATGCTAAAGGATTCACTCTCGTGTTTAACAAGAATGCCAAAATAATTACATGATTGTAGATGGACTTTAGTTGACAGTACGGTAGCATTAATATGACAAGTTGCTGGTAGGAAATTTTCTTTGTCAAATGAGGGTTTATACACAGTTTATATGTGTATCGCGGGGGAAGACATCTTAACTTTCTTGCGGGATGCAGGTAGGAGCTCCCGCTGACGTAGATAGGCAGTCTCTCCTTTAGATAATGATATGTTTTCTGGCAAGTTGTCGTGACGGTATGGAACCTCATGAAGGTTTTAATGGGTTAACCTTTAACAACATAACATGCATTCACACAACTCTTTGTTGTCACCAACATCAAGTTGACTGTTTAGACAATGTAAAATACATTTAGGTTAAAGCTCTGTTGATGACAATTCCCCATTTATCACATCTTAAAGTATAATTTTGTATTCCTGTGTATAGCTGTATAAGGTAAAGTAGATGGGTCATGTGTTCAGAGGAAGGGTAGGTTGTAGATAGATTTACAGTATAATATATTTACAGAAAATTATAATAAACTGAAGAAAAAAATCAGAACAATTGACATTCCAGGAATCAGAATAATTTACTTTGGCAATAAATATAAATGTGATGTTTTTTTGTGTGGATGAAACTGAATGAGAATAAACAATTGGCTAAAAATAAATTTACTATTGCCTTGAACAAGTAAGGCAAAAAATTCTGCATGCATGTAGAAATGAAAAATAACTACTTTTCTTGTAGAAATGAAAATTAACTACTTTTCTCAGTATCCCTTGAGGTCACTTGAGCCGTTTATTACAGTCTAGAGAAATGACCTTAATAGCTTTTAGGAAATGTACATACAGGAGGAAATATCCATAATGTCCATAATGTGCGCACGTATACTTGCAGAATTACAAGGTAATTTTATATTGTAATTTTCTTTAATTTCTTTTTGTTTTGTCTGGCCTGAAAATATAGTTATAGCTTAAGGCAGAGGTACTGCTTATTTTTTAATTAAGTTTTAATATCGAGGCTATGGTTTCCTCCAGCATATCTTGTTTAAAATGTGAATAAAACTAATATTCATTGGTTTTTGCAGCTTTCATCAACTGGGGAATCTTATTATTTGTTATTTATAAATGTGTTTTTGCAACACAACCCAACAAACTGGAATAGTTTTGTGTTAGGAGAGAAACAAACACACAATCTATTTATTTAGGTATGAACTGCTACAATTCAGCTGGCACAGGCAGTGAACAATAGGATTCACCACTAACTAGAATTTATTTATTTTATATTATTTAAATCAGATCTGTGATTTTCCAAAATCCTTCATCATACTGTTCACTCTGCTTATTGTCTTTCTTTGGTGGGTAAGATAATATAAAAAACTCAAAAGATAAATAAATGGCTGTTCCTGCCACCTTTTGCCTTACCGTCTAGAGAGTAAAAATAGTGTTTTTTCAAACTAAATATCTCCAGAACAATTACACTGATTGGCAGACAAAAGCACAAATTGTATGTAGTTTCAATAAATGAATTTAATTATGATAAGAGCTATGTTGCTAGCAATTTCACTATAAGGTATGATTAAGGAAAGTGTTCATCAACAAGTGTGCACCTTGTATGCTACTTATATTTTTTCCAGTTCATTGCTACTTCATTTTGCCTAGATAACCTGTAATTCCTAAATACAGTGAAGGTTTTTTCCTATTAAATATTATTTCATACCAGGGCTCAATTATAGTTGTTAGTTCATATAATTGTACCAGAGATTTAATCATACAAAAATCATTTACTCAACCAAGAACAGACAGCAGCTTCATAGCCTGCCATGCGGTGTGTACCTGCTTGAGAGCAGTTTTATCTCTCTTGTGCCATTATAGGGGAAAATCTCTATTAACATATCAGCCTGATCCAACCCAAAAGGGCAGCCCAGAACCGAAATGTAAGGCTTAGTGAGGTAACCAACAGCCACAGACATACATTTCGGCCTTCATTGGCCTCGTCAGAGGGGTAAAGTTGGTATCCCTCTATGTACCGTATTGGCTCGTATATAGGCCGCACCCTAAAAGTTGCTTTTTTAAAGAAAAAACGTTTTAATAAAAAAAACAGTGGAATAGATATGCTGCCACTCTGCCCACCCCAGATTTTCTGCCCCCCCCAGATATGCTGCCACTCTGTCCCCCCCGAGATATGCTGCAACTCTGTCCCCAGGATGTGCCCCCCGAGATATGCTGCCACTCTGTCCCCCCCCCTGAGATATGCTGCCACTCTGCCCCCAAGATGTGCCCCCCCCTAGACTTACCAGTGCAGACTCCCCGAGGTCTTGCAGGGTCGGCGGGGGACATCTATGCAGTACGTGTATTCAACTTCTGGTGCCGACACTTCCGCCGTTCCGCCGTGGGAAGTGTCGGCAAGGGAGATTGTTAACGTACGTCGCGCAGACGTTCACCGGCTGCGGCGATGTGAGTGTAAACAACCTCCGCTGCCGGCACATCTGCATGATGTGCTTTAACAATCTCCCTTGCCGGGGCTCCCCCCGTGGGAAGTGCCGGCAGGGGAGGATGTCTGAGCGTATCGGAGAGTAGGATGCATGTACCCTGCACCGCTGCGGGGGATCTGTATCCTAACCCCGCTGCCTGCCCGGCGCCCGGAACTGCATGTCCCGGGCGTTGGGCGATACGAATTGCGCATTCCTGCGCTAGATCAATGATCACCTTCTAAACTTAAATGGTGTCGCTGGAATGCCTCGATCAGGAGGCATCCAGCGACACCAAACACTTACCTCTGGATGGACTGTGAGGATGGACGGAGAGCGGTCACAGCCGCCGCTGCCGGTGATCTTCACCATCAGCAAGATGGGGGCGGCCCGGGAAAAAAAATAATAAAGATAAAAAAGTTTGCATCAACCATGCAAGTCAATGGAGCCCAGCTTTCTAATCACAGTGTGATTAGTAAAAATAAATAAAAAAATAAAATAAAATTAATAATAATTAGAACAAAATAGTAAAAAAAAACAGTAAAATGTAAAAATAATTTCCCACCTTCAAGTTGAAAATAAAAAATATATTTTTGTGAGCAAGTCCTAAAATTAGCACATTAGCTTAAAACAATTCTCGCATGGAAAGAGTTAAAATACTGGCATATTAAATGCCCATGGGGTGTCTACTTTAAAAAAATGTATGATTTGATGGGGTAAATTGAATTGGCCGGGTTCAACAATGTCCCAATTAACACGGGGGGAAGGATGGCCACACATCTAATTTCCAATTAGAAAAATGCACACGTACCAAATGTGGCCTTTTAGTTCCCCCCAAAAATGACAAACCCATGCATGTGCGATATCACTGTACTCAGGAGATGTTGCTGAACACATATTGGGGTGTCGTGTGACAGCGGCATATACCAGGAGCTGTAAATTCATACATAACATAGGTGTGTGGGGGAAAAATACACACAAAAGAATACTACTGCAAACTTTGAAAAAATTCTGGTGGTAAAATGTGTGCATGCAAAGAGTTAAAATACCCTGGGGTGTCTAGTTTTCAAAAATATATGGTTTTGTTGGGCACACTGAAATGGCCCGGCTCAAAGATGTACCAAATAGGGCATGGGTAGTGGATCCCCAAATGCCAAAGTTCAACATTGAAAAATGCGCATGCCCCAAATGTGGCCCTTTTTCCCCCAAACAGCCAGGCAAAATCATTCATGTGAGGTATCGCTGTACTCAGGAGATGTTGCTAAACACATATTGGGGTGTTTTGTGATAGTGACATATACGAGAACCTTTTAATTCATACCTGAAGTAAAATGTGTCTGACAAAACAAATGCAAAAAAATGACTACCACAAAGTTTGACAAAGGCTGGTGGTAGAATTAGTGCTTGGAAAGGGTTAAAATACTAGCATTTGGAATACCCTGGGCTGTCTAGTTTTAAAAAATATATGACTTGATGGGGTAAATTGCATTGGCTGGCTTCAAAGATACCCGAAATGGCACATGGGGGGGAAGAATTACCAGATTTGGAAAAAATGGCTTTGAAATAGCAAAACGCTACCTGTACTTATTGCCCCATAATGTGTAGAAAAAAGCATAAAAACATTGAGTATTTCTAAACTCAGGACAAATAGTAGAATCTATTTAGCAGGTTTTTTCATTACCTTTTATAGATGAGTAAAAGATTTTTCAACTAAAAGTTAGAAAGTCATTTTTTTCTAAATTTTTCACCATATTTTATACTTTTTTTAATCGTAAATAATACGATACAATCAAAACAATGTCATCTAAAGAAAGCCCTTCTTGTCATGAAAAAAACAATATCTAATGTGTGTGGGTTCAGTAAACGGGAAAGAAGAAAATTACAGCTAAACACGAGCAGCGCAGAAATGTTAAAACAGCCATTGTCACAAAGGGTACAAAAAGTAAAATCAGCCTTTGTCACGAAGGGGTTTAAGACTTAAAGTGGGGGGGGAGTGCGGCCTATATTTGGGCAAATACGGTACTAGAGATTGTCCTGCTTTTGGTTGCACAGCAGGAGATGTCAAGAGATTCTTCATCTTTTTTGGCTCAAGTGACTACAGAAGCAAAGATTCAATTCAAATAGGAAACTGAATGCACATAAACAAGACAACAATATCGGTATATGGCACGTTAAGATTAGGATTTCAACTAAATGTGGTGTTCATGGCCCCACCAACTGAGTTTATGAATGAAAATATTGTTTAGTGAAATAGTTTAAATTTTATATATGGTGAGGGAATTATACATATTTTTTTAGATCTATCAAATGCTGTAGGTGGAAAATGACTATAGGTATGAAAATGTTGTGTAGTCAGATGGTTTCAGGCTGTGCTGTTCTTTTGTTACTGTTGAGAAGTAGAGCCCCATGTTACATTAAGAGAATTTCCATGGAAAAAGGAGTTCAAAATATGTGCACACACAATTAAGTCTCTTCACAGCAAGCTTGATGTCTCCATTAGAATATACAATGTATTTAAACTCTCTTCATGAAATGTAATTCTTTGATGTTCAATTTTAAACTGTGGTTTACGATATACACGTTTTTAATTAAACTAAACCTCAACTTTTACATGTCGCCTTGTTGTTAACTGGCGCAGAGACCATATATATACAAACCTGACTGATATTTTGGGAGAAAGTTGGCATTGAAAAGTGTGTGTGTGTATATATACGTGTTATATATATATATATATATATATATATATATATAGATATATATATATATAGATATATATATATATATATAGATATATATATATATAGATAAATTTATTTTTTCTTACGGTTTGAATAAAACATGGCAGCTTGCTGTTTCATAATGGTCTACCTCCTGTTTTCAAACAGTATCTTATTGTTGCTTTCTGAATGAAGTAGTCACCCTCCTTCTATTAAGAAGTCAGAATAAGGGGCTGAACAGGAAGGGCAAGTCTATGGGGAAAACAGTGACTTCTAATCATAATGTAGTGATATGCTGGTGGGATTTCCATAATACCGTAAATCAGGTACAGCTGCACGCACCAACATAGCTGAGAAATCATTTGAATTACTGCATGGCAAAAAAGTATGTGGGATTTGTTTTAATCAAACACCTGCATAAATAAATTAAACATAATTAAATCTGTTTTAATGGCCCCCGCTTTTACTGAAAATGTAGCTGCAGCTTGAGTAAGGGTACAGGAGAGCCTGATGTTTTTTTTTGTTTTTTTTAATTCAGTTTAAAGAGTTGTGACAGGCCTGCAACAGACCGTGACGGATCAATGTTTGGAGGGAGAAGTAACCGCAAATTGTCATGCCTCCTTACTAAATAATTAAAATGTAGAGGCATTCCTATAGCTGTTATGGGGCAGGGTTAACTTTGTTGAATGGGATTCTTTCCTAGCTGGTGTGAATTGTTGGTGTGGAGGGTTCTGGGATAATCATCCTCCCACCAGCCTTTGCATTAGTAGCTTCTTGTGGAGGTGTTGTAATTATTGCCTTGATAATTTTAATTATACGCCTGCTATTCCATTACCATTAAGGGTGTTTTTCCTACGCAAGGCTTTTTACAAACCGATATGAAATATGGGAGGTAAATTCACTGTAGCAAATCACAAGCGGTATTTAACCCCTTGAATACGCACCTGTATAGCATTTGCTGTGCACATGTACTTTCCCTTTTTCCAAGCAACACTTAACAAAGGAACTTGATTTTATAGTATTATTATTTATGTTTAGATGTATCTTAATGCATTGCACTTCATATTTTACATATTGTTAAATTACTTACTGTATGTTGTGGTAACTAGATTCCATTTAAAGAGAATTAATAAATTACCAGATTATTTCCCAGTGGAAGACTGGAACAATGATGTTTGGCTTTAGTTGGACATAGCGGACAATCATAATACAAAAAAATAATAATAAATAAAAATACAAAAAAAATCCCCCAATATATGTAATTTTCTCCCATTATTTCTTAGTATTTATTTATTAGTAAAAGTAGTCAAAACAAACATTTATGGGGGTTGTAGTTCACAAACTTTTTGTTTCACTTTCCTTCTTACTGGCTACTTCTACTGAAAGCAGGATATGTACTCAAGTATACTTCCCTTGCATTTGAAATCAATAATAAAACTGATGGCTGAACTGGGGGGGGCGCATCGGTTCGGTTTGGTTCGGGCAAATATTCGTGTACATTCTTCGTGTTCGTTTTTTTCTTTGTTTTTTGTAGAGGGGGCCAATACGGGGTTAACACGGTACGGACTACGCAGCAGCTTTGGCGCCAGGATTTTAAATGTCTGTACAAGCAACTCAAGGGGCCTCCTCTGCCATCAACCAATGAAGTACACCTGCATATCATTGGGTGATGGCAGACGAGCCCCTTGCTGGTGACCAATAGAGTTGGTCCAATAGTTGCTTGTACAGACTTTTAAAATCCTGGTCCAGCGACTTGGCCTGCGGAGACCACTGGTCTCCCTGCTCCAACATTTAAAGGTCCGTACAAGCGACTTTATTGGTCGTTCGTACAGACTTTTAACTGTTGGAGCAGGGAGAGCAGTGGTCTCTGCCAGCCAAGTTGCACCAAGTTAACCCTGACGGCGAACCTACGGATTTCATGCCCTGTTATCTACTCAGCGTCGCAGGGGTTAACGGGAGTGGAAATCCGTAGTTCTCCGTCAGGAGTTAAAAAGGCTGTGTGAATGAGCCTATTGGTCTCCTGCAGGGTTCTCCTCTGGCATCAACCAATTGGTTGATGCCAGATGAGCCCCTGCTGGAGACCAATGGGGTCGCTCGTACAGACTTTTAAATACCTGGTCCAGCAACTTGGCCGGCAGAGACCACTGGTCTCCCTGCTCCAACAGTTAAAAGTATGTACGAACGCCCAATAAAGTCACTTGTACAGACCTTTAACTGTTGGAGCCGGCCAAGTTAACCCCTGACAGCGAACCTACGGATTTCCGCTCCTGTTATATATGCAGCATCGCATGGGTTAACGGGCGCAGGGGTTAAGGTTCACAGTCAGGAGTTAAAAAGGCAGTGTGCGTGAGCCTATTGGTTGTCTGCAGGGTCCTCCTCTGGCATCAACAAATTGGTTGATGTCAGAGGAGGACCCTGCAGGCGACCAATAGAGTGGTTTGCACGGCCTCTTAACCCCTGACGGCGATCCTACGGATTTCCGCTTCCGTCAACCCCTTCGATGCTGCGTAGATAAGGTAGGCTAGATGGGTAAGGGACCAGGGAGATTAGAAGACGAACACGAAGATTTGTTGTGTTGTGTGTCTTCGTCTACGTTTTGCTGCCTCCATGTTCGTATGTTCGGTATTCCAGCTGAACAATGAAAACGCACCCTTCGTGTATAAGGTATATCTGGGGCAGAGTGGCATATCTGGGGGTATAATGCATATATGGAGGCGGAGTGACATACAGGGAGGTATAAGGGATATCTAGGGGGCGGAGTGGCATATCAGAGGGCTCAGTGCTATATAGGGGGACATAAGGCATATCAAGGGGGGCAGAGTGGCATATCAGGGTGACATAAGGCATAGCTGGGGGGGCAGAGTGACATATAGGGGGTATAAGGCACATCAGGGGGGCACAGTTGCATATAGGGGGGTATAAGGCATATAAGGGGGCAGAGTGCCATATAGAGGGTATAAGGCATATCTGGGGGCAAAGTGGCAAGCCGGGGGGCAGGTTGGCAAATAAAAGGAAATAAGAAATGCCTTTTTCTCAATCCTAGTTCTTATTAAATAGAAAAAAATAGTGAATAGTGAATTAATATTTACTAGTAAAACTTTTTTGGTATTTAAACCTCTTAAGAAAAAATGTTTTTGGGTTCTTGTAAAATATAGCTTTTATTATTATGTCAGTGTAATAAGAAGGCAATTAGAGAAATGCCATTGTGATAGAGATAAAAGTTTGTGTGTACAATGGCACGTTAATGTAAATTTTAAGTTTTTTATTCTGATGTTTGTTTTAACACCTAGTTTGTTCATTAAATTATTTTAAATAAACAAATAATTTGCATATCGGCCAACTAACCGATCATGAAAATAATCGCTAGTTGCAGCCCTAATTTGAATGCAGTAAAATGCATTGGTGTACATGCCAGCTGCATTGAAAAACAATAGACAATTTTGGTGATTAGGCTGTCAAATTAAAAGAGTATTTTTGATACTCGCAGAATTTGAAACCTGAAGTTGTCCCATATGCCCAACCAACAAATAAAAATTGTAAATGTATTTTCCCATGAAAGTAATCGTTTATTCAAACATTACCATTGATATGTATATAAACTACCATTCAAACGTTTAGGGTCACTTTTTCATCAAAAACTAGGAAATTGGTAGCTGTGCTAACATAATTGCAAAAGAGTTTTCTAATTATCAATAAGCCTTCTTTTAAACTTAAACTTGAATTATCTAATACGTGTCATTGGAACACAGGAGTGATGGTTGCTGATAAAGTGCCTCTGTGTATATCGAATCATATATTCAATTAAAAACCACACATTTACTGCTACAATAATAATTTACAACATTAAAAATGTCTACATTGTATTTCTGATACGTCTGTTGATTTTTTAATG
Source organism: Sceloporus occidentalis (assembly GCA_023333645.1). Taxonomy (NCBI): domain Eukaryota; kingdom Metazoa; phylum Chordata; class Lepidosauria; order Squamata; family Phrynosomatidae; genus Sceloporus; species Sceloporus occidentalis. The sequence continues at coordinate 15,454,339 of JALMGF010000017.1, forward strand.
TGTAAAATTAGATTTTCTTTCAAAAACAAGGTAACTGGCATGTGTGTATATGTGTGTATATATGTGTATATATATGTATATGTATGTATATATATGTATATATATGTATGTGTGTATATATATGTATATATATATACTATATACTCGCACTACTGTGCAAGTGTTTTAGGCAGGTGTGAAAAATGCTGTTAAGTAGGAATGCATTTTAAAAAAGACATGTTAATATTGTTTATCATTTAACAAAATGCTAAGTGAGTGAACAGAGGAAAAATCTAAATCAAATCAAAACTTGGTGTGACCACCCTTTGCCTTCCAAGCAGCATTAATTCTTCTACGTACACTCAGTGCCGTCTTACTGCATGGGCAGTTACCCTGGGGCCCTGCGTTCTCGGAGCCCCATGGTGAATCACATTGCTACCAGAAATTAGTGCATAGAAGCTGAGTTCTGAAGTAACAAAGGCGAAAGGTAAGAGGTAGCGAGAAAGGGGTACAAGATGGGAAGAAAGGGTGCTGGGTAGCACTAATTCGTGTGTTAGGGCAGTATATGTTTTTATGTATATTTTGTAAAAAGGCATGTAAGTTAGGTCAGTGTATATGTGTGTAAGACTGCATGTGTGTTTGTGTGAGGGGGGCAGGACAGGCATGTGTAAGAGCAATATATGTGTGTTTGTAGGCGGGTGTGTGTAAGGGCAGTGTAAATGTAGCAGAAGGCCGTTTGTTCATCGAAGAGCTGGAGACTGGTACAAGAATAAGTGTTTGTGGGCAACAGTAGAGATGGTAGAGATTTCTTGCAAGTTTGGGACTGGTCTCCTCAATGCTAAGAAGGGCAGGGAAATATTTATCCATCTTGAAATACCATCAGGGACACATCATGCTGCAGAACACATTTGGAGCCAATCAGATAACGAGCCCAAATATACAGCCAAAATCATTAAGAAGTTTCTTCAGTGTAAAAAAATAAATAAAAGAAGTCCTGGAAGTAATGGTATGGCCCCCACTGAGCCCTGATCTCAACATCATTGAGTCTGTCTGGAATTACATGGAGAGAGAGGCAACTTGGGGCTGCCTGAACCCACAGAACAACTGTAGTTAGTTCTCCAAGATGTTTAGAACAACCTTCCTGCTGAGTTGCTTAAAAACTGTGCAAGTGTACCTAGAAGAATTGATGCCGTTTTCAGGGCAAAGGGTGGTCCCATCAAATACTTGTTTGATTTAGATTTGTCTTCTGTTCACAAATTAATGTATCTACCTTTGAGCATTCTTACTTTACAGCAGTTTTTCACCACACCTTTAGCACAGTTCTGTGTATTTGGGCATTTTCTATAAATTGACTATATATTTACCAATTTTGTAGGTTTCTGGTTATAAATCTTTTTTTTATAAATTTTTTTTCATGCTCTAATCCTCTGGTTGTTGGGAGATCATAAGATGTCACATTGTTAAAGTCAGAATATTGTTAAGGGAAGTGGTTGCCTCAGTTAGCACATGCTTATCCCCAGATGGAGGTTTAGTTGTTGCTTGTTCTTGGCTGTGCAATTGCTTGGCACAACTGTACCTTTAGAAATTTCTGGCTTGCTCAGTTCTAATTAGCATCAAGATGAATAATTAACACATGCCTACAAAGAAAACCAGTAGGTAATAAGTGTGTTTGACACATTAATAACTATATATATATATATATATATATATATATATATATCTATATATATATTGGGAGTACAATTGCAATAATGGAAACATGATTCCAAAATTAACGTTAATATATTTAAGGGACGTTTTCCCCCTAGGCCACACTATGCCCCGTGTTGTTTTTTGTGAAGGAATGCCAACATGACCTCGTGATGTAATCCAGTTGATTCTGTAGTATGTGGATACCCGTTTAAGATAACTTATACATTTTTGAGGTATGTGCCAGGTAGGGAAAATTTGGAACAAATAAAGATTGATGTTGATTAGTAGCAGCATACCTTAATGTCATATCTCCATATTGAATAGGTTTGCCTAATAAGTTATTTAGCAAGGACTAGTTTGGATACTAAGAGGAGAACATCATGAGACCATGGGAAAAGACGTCCCATAATAACCAAAAACAGGCAGAAAAACTGAAAATTGTGGCAAATAACCTGATCCATTACTTACACCACTTTTTTAATAAAAAAATAATTGACATTTTTACATTTGACTGAGCCACGGGAACAACACATTGAAGTTGGCTTGAAAACGTTCATCTACCCCTGTAGCAAGTTATATCTAGCTTTCACTAGGCATTGTCGGTACAAGACAGCTGAAAGTTGTGCTTGTTGAATTGTATAATATCTACTTGATAAGTACAATGCATTTAGCAATATAATGTAATGACAAACAAAATTTAAGCTTCATAAAATCCACTGAGGTTTGTTTCATTCCTTGAATTAAAAATGAAATCAAATAATATAGTTGTTTATCATAGTTGATATGCAAAGTCTAGGGCAGGGGCGTCCAAGTTTTTTCTGCAGTGGGCCACTTTATCAGAATTGTATACGTGCGCAGGCCGCACTCATTTTTCACTGTGAGAAAATATGGCCTTTAATAAAAAGATTAAAATAAATTAAATGACACAAAACCTTTACTTTTCCTCTCACTGATTTCTGGGCCTAGAAAGTTTTGTGACTACAAATGCAGGATTCTGTATAAGTAAAAATAAAATAGTTCTATTTATTTTAGCGATGCACTAAAATGAAAATTCTGGACCAAAACCGAAAATTCAGGGTTCACTTAGCCGAAACTGAAAATGACCCCCCACACACTTTTAATAAAAGTAAGTTACACACCAAAATTGTACAAAAAAATTATATATTATGATTGTTAACAGCAATATCAGGCATACCTAGATTCCAGCATGTACTGGTTGGCTGGGCATTGTACCGGTATTTTTTGTCCAATTTTAGTGTGTAACCATGCTTTTATTAAAGGTAACACACCACAATTGGACAAAAAAAATCAACAATATGACTTGGCATGATAGGAGTGTGATTGCTAACAGCAAACACATTCTTTTTATACCCAGGCAGCCAGTAAATGCTGGAACCTAGGCATGATGGGACTGTGATTGCTGTTAGCAGATTGCTGTTAGCAATCACACTCCTATCATCCCAAGTCAGCCAGTACATGCTGGTACAGGGTGGCTGTAAGTGCAGACCCCATACTGCTGGCAGCATCAATACACAAGGGGGACAGCTAGCCAGGTTTCAGCATGTACTGGCTGACTTGGCATGATAGGAGTTTGATTGCTAACAGCAAACACACTCTTTTTATACCCAGCCAACCAGTAAATGCTGGAACCTAGGCATGATGGGACTGTGATTGCTGTTAGCTGTTAGTAATCACACTCCTATCATCCCAAGTCAGCCAGTACATGCTGGTACAGGGTGGCTGTAAGTGCAGACCCCATACTGCTGGCAGCATCAATACACAAGGGGGTAGCTAGCCAGGTTTCAGCATATACTGGCTGACTTGGCATGATAGGAGTGGGATTGTTAACAGCAATCACAGTCCCATCATGCCTAGGTTCCAGCATTTACACATCCATGCTATCACACACACATTCATTCACAGATTCATTCCCTCAATCAGGCATACTCATTCAAACACACTCCCCCACCCCCTTACCTGCACTACAGCTCTCTCAAAGCCGATCACAGACTTCAGCAGGGGGCGCGGCCTCCCTCGTTTTCCCCACAGAGGAGGCAGGACTGGAGTAGAGAATAGACCCTCCCACAAGTAAGCAGCAGGGCTCTTGTGATCCTGGCTGCCAATCTCACGCGGGCCGCACCTCGAGGTCCCGCGGGCCGCATTGTGGACGCCCCTGGTCTAGGGGGAGCACATAATCTGCATTTGTACAAGATGTTTGTATAAGCAGAGGTTAGTAATATTATCAATGCAAAGAAAAAACAGATTATATGGCATTTGAATGAGTATCACTGCTATTTAATACTCGGCTGCATTCCTTGAAAAATAGATTATTTTTTTTTGTACACATTAAGATACTAGTATTAATTCTATAAAGGAGCTTTGTAACTCCTACAAGGTTTTGATATTCATTCAGCCACAGTTTTACTATAATTTAAAAGAATACTCGCATGTTTTGCTTTGTTTATTTAATAAACAAAGCTTATCAAAGGAAGGAGTGGACAGTTTTCTATTTGTTGACTTTTTTTAAACAAAGTTAAGTAAGAAAAGACTCTAGTTTGGAGCAAACATTCACAAGATTATTTTTAGGGATGCACCAAAATGAAAATTCTGGACCAAAACCAAAAATTCAGGATTCACTTGGCCGAAACAGAAAATGACCCCCCACCTAAAAAAAACAAAACAAAAAAAACCCCCCAAAAAACACACTTTTATTAAAAGTAAATAACACACCAAAATTGGACAGAAACATTCAATATCAATATATATATATATATATATATATATATATATATATATATATATATATATATAAATTCTTAACAGCAATCACACCCGTATCATGCCCAGGCAACCAGTACATGCTAGAACCTGGGCATGATAGGAGTGTTAGCGATCGATCACACTCCTATCATGCTAAGCCAGCCAATGCATACTGGAATCTGGGAATGCCTGAGCATGATAGGCGTGTGATTGCTGTTAAGAATCATATATATATATTAATATTTGTTATTTAATTTTTCTGTCCAATTTTGGTGTGTTACTTACTTTTAATAAAAGTGTGGTTAACACACCAAAATTGGACAAAACAAATCAAAATTATATATATATATATATATATATATATATATATAAATTGCTAACCGCAATAACACTCCTATCATGCCCAGACAGCCAGGACATGCTAGAACCTGGGTATGAGAGGAGTGTGATTACAGGCTCCCTATGTTATTCTACCCCCCACACACACTTACACATCCTTTCTATCGCTTTCACAAACATTCATTTACTAATTCATATACCCTCCCCCACCCACTTACCTGAACTGCAGATCTCTCACTCGCAGACTTCTGCAGGGGCCCGACTTCTTCCCTCTGTGTTGCTGTGCGAGCAACTTATCTTGTCCTGCCCCAGGGGAAGAACGAAGGGAGCAGAGTCATGTGACATGCATTCAAGTGACTCCGGTGGGTTCCTGAGTCTCCTGGCCTGTACAAGAGACGCTGTTTGCACAGTGTGTGCGACCAATGCACTGGTAAGCAGCCTGGCCCCTGTGGACTATTATTCTGCCGGTTTTTTATTTCGGCATTTTGCAGATAATTCCCTCTTCGGCCGATATATTTTGGCCACTGTTATATATCGGTGCATCCCTAATTTAGGTGCCCATGATAGGACCCATGATCCTTCTTGGTGCACGAATGGGCCCTTTGAAGCCGATGCTAACAATATCTACTGTAATGTGGAAGCTGCCGGGAAACCACTTTAATGTGGTGTCCTTTATGACTGCCATGTGTTCATGCAGAGGAACCGTCCAGAGTGCTCAATGCACCTAAACGACAAAGTTCTGCTGAGTAGGAGGCATTTTTAACAAAATAATCAGATTAATTATTAAAAATCCTCCTTCACTTTTTTGTGAGACCCTTCGTAGCTGGCTTTTTTGGCAAAGGCTTTGTTCGCCCACCCAATTGAAACAGCCCTGACTTCTTTTGTGCTTAATTGGCTCTTTTCATTTCTATAACGTATAAGTTTCACATAAGTGACATCGATTTCACACATGCACAAAGACATGTTCTGAAATGGCACTGTAAATCGTCCGTAAGTGGGCCCCACACAGTGTGTCTTACAGAGGATCTCAGTATTTCCAATTGTTTGGTAACGTTATCCTCATTTGGTGGTTTTCTACAAAAAACCTCCCTAGGCACAGTGAATATTAAATCAATTGAGGTCTACCCATTTTTACTCCTACTTGTAGATGAAGATAAGTAAGCCATTTAAATGCTTTATGTCCATTTTGCATGGAACGGTCGGAGATGCAAGCCTGGGCTTTGTCATCATTGCAGTTCATGTTTGGTCAGGTTAACTTAGGCAGCCTTGGGAAATACCCAAACGAAATGCTACCTTATCTCAATAAACCTGTTTATATATTTAAGTTGTCTTATATATTTAAGTTTTTTTAGGGGGTTGTGGAAATATGTTTATTCTTTGTTATTACCCTAATAGTTCTCACTACTGTCAGCATACTATATTGTCTTAAATGAGATAGGATCCTTAATTTGTTAAAAATGGCTAGCTATGGCTCTTAAATCCCCTTGAGCTATAGGAAGTAACATAATTCATCAGCACCTGGGGGGGAAATGCACTGGAAAAACATAGTGTGAAATATAACAATATTGTGGCAATTGAAAAATATAAAAATATAACCCCTTAATAACCAGGCCTATTTTGTGTTGGAGGACCAGGCAATTTTTGTGTTTTCGCAATGTATTTCTAATATACCGTATGTCTCAATTACAGGCTGCACCCTTAAAGTTTGGTGGTATTGTAAAGAAACATTTTTACAGAAAAAATATACATTAGTGGAATGGTAAAACAGTGTTTTATCTAATGAACAGGAATACATGTATCTTAACATTTTTGGTATTTATTATGCAGTTAGTCAGCACATGTTATATACAAACAAAAATTTGGAAAACCAATAGCCATTTTAAGGTTCCCCCCTTAATTCAAAATGCACCTTACTTATAGATATGCCACTCTGTCCCCCCAGATATGCCACTCTGCCCCCTGACATGCTTTATGTCCCCCTGGTATGCCACTCTGCCCCCTGATATGCCACTCTGGCCCCCCAATGTGCTTTATGTCCCTGATATGCCACTCTGCCCCCTAGATATGACACTCTGCCCCTCTGATATGCTTTATGCCCCCTAGAAATGCCACCTCCCGACTTACCAATGCATCCCCAGACTTCCTTGTGTCTAGCGGACATCTGCGCAACGCGTGCATACAAGCTCTGCCACTGCTCTCCACTTCCACCAGGGCTTCTCCATCCTAGAAGCCCCGGCGAAAGTGCTGGCAACAGATTGTCTGCGCGCATCACGCGGATGTTCGGTGGCTGCCAGAGAGGAGGATTCAGGTTCCCTGCAGCGCTGCGGGGGATCTGGATCCTAACCCTGCTACTTGCCCCCAGCAGGGCTAAATGAAAAAAAAACACCTGCCCAGCGCCTGGAACTGCATATCCTGGGCGTCGGTTGATACCAATTGCGCTAAACCCCGATAATAAAGACTTAAAGTAGGGGGATGCGGCCTATATTCGGGCCAATACGGTATTTATTTTTAGGTGGGGGCAAATAGGATTAAAATTTTAACAAAATGATATTTAAAACAAAAGATAAAGAACATTTAGTCAGTTTTACAGGTGTATATATTATACAGAGCTAGTATAAACTGGGGGTGGGATACAGTGCTGTATCTGCCGCGAGGCAAAAAACGCCGCCCCAAACGCCCGTCGAATGGCCCCTGCAAGTGTTCCAGCCAATGCAGTCACACTGATGATTGCCCCCGCCCCTTTCTGCTTCCCAGTCCCTCCCTGCAGTCACACTTTCCTTATAGCGTCCTTATAGCGTCCACACTGCTCAGCAACTCATCTAACAGTATAAAAGCAGTATAAAATTTATATTTGGGCTGCTGAAAGTTAGGGGAGGTGGGGGTTAATTTAAGGGCAGTTGTGGTTAATGGGGTGTTTAGGGTTAATTTAGGGGCAATTATGGTTAATGGGGTCTTTAGGGTTAATTTAGGGGCAGTTGTGGTTAATGGGGTCTTTAGGGTTAATTTAGGGGCAGTTATGGTTGGGGTGGCACAAGACCAAAATACACCATTGAAAAAATACCAAACATATCTTTAACAGGCTCTTATTTAGAAGCCATCCTATATTTCTATATGCTTTTCATTTATTTTAAGTTTTTGGTGTTTTTATTTTTCATCCCCAACAAATCACCGGCGCACTCTTTAAAAGACACGGTTCAGCCTTCTCTCTTAGTATGCCACACATGGTTTATTTGTGTGAGTTGGTATAGTTTATTTTATTTAGAAATCATGTGATTTAAAAGGGAAATATATTGTAATCAGATTCAGACTCCATGATTCAATGCTGATATATAGAACTTTGAATCCTATTCTCATTTCGCCTTGAGACCTTGATTCACAGTTTACTAAACAAACACTCTGCATGTGACCTTGAGCAAGCTTGTCATTTATTGTGAAAAAATTTTTGGAAGTGTTGAGAATGGTTCTTGACTATATTATTTGATGATTTACAATCTTCTTTTACCTGTAAAATCTTCCTGCAGGGCCCTTAACCTTTAAAAATGTAATACTGTGCTTACCTTTTTTAACATTGTGTAATTTAACATAATTTATAAATTAATTTTGAATGTTTTCATTTTAACAAGGGTTTAATTACCACAATTCTGCTCCGTGTTCCCATTTTACTGTGATTACTAAACTGTTCCAAGTCATGAAATACTGTGCATCCAATTAAGAGGGTTTTTTCTCATGTTCTAACAAATAAGACTTCATTGATGGGCTGTAGCAAGTACAGGGATTAGAATATATCTATATATAAAGGATCAAGGAAAAATATAATTTTTATGCCAAAATAAACAAATTTGTATCGAAAAGTGATAATGAGTAAGGGCATACGAAAATAACTGGCATTTCATGTATTAACAAGGATGCATAAGATAAAACCTTTGTAACAAGATCCTGAGAACAATTAGGATGAACAGAATACTGAAAGAATTTGATGACCTGGGGAATTGTGTAGATAAAATGGTGTTATATTACAGGATGAGTAAAAATTTATCATTCAGAAACAGAGATATAAACAGCGTGCAGTATTGAAATCAGTGATTATTTAGCAACCTTGACTTTGCTAAAAAGACATTATAATCCTGGCCATGGAATACATGTTTTTCAATTTTACTATGGAAAACATATTTTTTTACATAATTCAAGCAGTTTTAATTGGATTCGTCTTTAAAGGAAGATTCTGGCCATCATATGGAGTTTAATGCTCCCTTACAAATGCATGGGGATTATGCAAAATCCCCCTGTGTGCATTTACTTCTTTGCCTATCACCTGCTTTTTTTCATGTAGGAGATACGTCTGGCTGAACACATCTCCTTGCACATGGCATTATCGCTGTCAGCTCCCACACGTACCTGGAAAGTGCTTCCATTGCTTCCAGTGGGAGCACATTCCTGCCACTGATTGGTTCTTGGAACAGTGGAAAGAGTTCCCAGACCATGTTGGAGTAGGATGACTGCCAAAATGCTGTAATATTCATTGTTATGTAAATGGTACTGTCAGGGGCAGTATAATGTCCCTTTAAGACAAATTGGGTGTTTTTTTAATGGGCGATATGGACAGCTAAAAGGGTAGTGCTCAATTAACCCCACCAACTTTACAATGTGACACACATACTGTGATGGATAGGTTGAGTTAAATTATATCCAATGCATCCACAAATTTTGGTAAGTTTTCTGTTGCTTAACTAGGTGAAAAATACCTGTCAAGGAGGCAGTTGCCATAAAATCCAGTTGAATCTAATTGTTCACCAAATGTAAAGTTATGTAATGACACGCTTAAGAGGGCAATGCTTTCAATTGACCTAGCCTCTTGCATGTGTTTTCCTAGAACTGTTGTTAAACTCAATTTTTGGTTGAAACAATTATCTTTGGTGACTTGTTTTGCAGGAGACCACCAGTTAAATAATACATAATTTACAGTCTGTATTCTAGGTGTTATGTTCTATAGTGAGGAAATCCTCCCCAGTGTAGCAATGAATGAACAGTGTTGCTTTGATACTAGTTTGGAGTGATCTGTCCTATTTGCAAACATAAACATATGCAGTAATCCCGGATAAACTCATTAACTATGGCCCTGTGAAATGTGCAACATCCATAGAATCACTACAGCATCAAACATTAAAGTACTGCCATCTCTCAATATTGTAACAGGTGAGTTCAAGTGGGAGCAAACCACTTTGTGAAATTATAACACGTATATAAGGTTGTGCATTGTGGAAAATCAGCCAAGATTAAAGATCTGTTTGTGTTTTTAGGGCACTCAGGCTCCCAGATAAAGGGGCAGTCTACTGCAATGTGCAATCTTTACTTTGAGATATACTTTTGTTTAAAAGAACACTTTTGTTCTCTTTTAAGACTGTAGCTTAACACCCCCCAGCCTTTAGCTTTTCCCATCAATCCGTGTCAGTACAACACCACCAATAGTTTATTGTTACTCACTTTACCTGATTACAGGCTCAGTAGCATTTATCGTTTACTCTTGTATTTGTAACCCTCAGATCTCACAGACTTGCTCATTATCAAGTTATTTAAAAAAAAAAAAAATGTATTTGCATTAATTGCTTTGTGTAGTTTATTATGTTAAGAATTGACAAGGGGCTTTGATGGGAAATTTAAATTATGGAAAGAAAAAGTATTCAAGGTTAATATACAGGCTGAGTAGAGTTAGAGTTGACCTCTAAAGTACTAAAATTGACCTACATCAATATATTAACATGTACAGTATAAGTACACCTGATGATCTGATTCTATACCTGTAAGGGCTGTAATTAAATAGTACTAAATATAAGAAAACATCCTTGTTATTCATAAAGTAGTGCATTGTAATGTATCTGGATACTAACATGTTGCCCAACATGTTGGTGTACACAGCCATTAAAGTGAAAAATACCACCTTGTTGTTTGAAGATCTACAGTAGGTCCGGAAATATTTGGACCCTGATGCAAGTTTTGTTATTTGGTCTGTTTACCAAAAGAAATTCAAATTACAGTTAACTAATGAATATGGGCTTAAAAAGCAGTCACACAGCTTTAATTTGAGGGTATTCACACCCAAATTAGGAGGAGTTTAGGAATTACAACTCTTTAATATGTAGCCCTCTCTTTTTCAAGGGACCAAAAGTAATTGGACAATTGACTCAATCGCTGTTTAATGGGCAGGTGTGGGCTATTCCTTTTGTTAGTTCTTCATCAATTAAGCAAGTAAGAGTTCTGCAGTTGATTAGAGGTGTGACATTAACATTTGGAAGCTTTTGCTATGAACCCACAACATGCGGTCAAAGAAGTCAATGCTAGTGAAACACGCCATCCTTAGCCTCCAAAAATGAACAAATCCATCCAAGAGATAGCAGGAACTTTAAGAGTGGCCAAATCAACAGTGAGAAAAAAGAATGCACTGTGAGCTCTGCAACACAAAAAGGCCTGGATGTCTTCGGAAGACTTCACAAGAGCAATGTCGGTTAAGCGATTATTCTCTTTTCCTGTGAATAGTGTACCCATGTAAACTATATATTGTATTCAAGGAGAGATAAAGCTTTCTTTTGATACCATGATTAGCTTAAATTTTTTTTAATTTTTTTTTAATTTTCCCTCTGAATCCTCACAAAATTAGGTAAAGTGATGGAAAATCCCCTCAAAGTGTATCAATTCAGGTGGTCTGATTTCCGAAATACCTAATTTATATAGATTTTCCATACTTTTCCAGCACTTATAGGGAACATACTATAAGGTGTACATTATTCGTAGAATTTTTATGCTTATGGCTTAACAGGTTTGGGGGCTGTGAACAGAGGGTTATACTGGGTATGTGTTGTGCTAGGGCAATGCGATGTAAGGTTTTTTTTTTTCTCTTTTTACTCTTTATTATTATTTTTTTATATATTTTATTTTTTGTATTTTTATATATATATATATATTTTATTTTTTTTAAATGGTTAGAGGTCCTCTTAGGGACCTCTTGAACATGTTATTAATGCCAGTGATGTCATAATAACATCACTTAGCTCACTCTATTGTTTTTTTTTATTTATTTTTAAAATCACTAACCCTTTTTTTTCCCCTCAGTTTCATTTTTCTACCTGGCAGGAGGGTGAGAGACATGGTTTCTCACTCTCCTCCCTGCGATCCCCCTGCACTGATCACACTGTGATCTCTATGCAAGTCCCCACAGACTTGCATAGAGATCACAGCGTCTGTGCCTCAAGTGCAGGGGATATCCAGTCCTCCGATGACCTTCCGGAAGACGTCAGCAGTGACGCTTTCATGCCGGAAGCTGTTACATCAGATCGGCCAGCAGAAAGCTGGTGATGCTGGCTTCTGCTTTCAGGGGGGAGTCCAGGCTGTCAAACGATGGCCTGATCTCCTGTGCAGCGGCAGGGATGTGTCCCTGCCGCTGCAAGAAGGGCAGGACGTACCGGTACGTCCATAGGGGATTCCTGGGATGCGTTTTTTTGGACGTACCGGTCCATAGGGGACTGAAGGGGTTGATACAATACATCTATTCAAGGGGTATGACAAGACAAGAATTGACAGACTAAGACAAACTGATACATGGTGGAGGGGGCTCTGCTCGCAAGCTTACAATCTTGAGAATGACCCAAAACATATTGCAAACATTTTTTTAAGGAGTTTTTTTTATTTTTTAAGACAAAGAGTGGAAAATTCTGCAATGGCAAGGAATCTGGATCTGAAGTGCTACTGAAGTAGCAGAGGGTATCTTAGATTATACTGATTTGGGATGGGGTTGCCATAAATAGGTGAAAACACAAGCTACCATGTTCTCCAAATAAAGCTTAGTCAACACAGCATTCAGTATCTTGGAACCTGACTGAGAAGCAATGAAACCTGTCTTTGTTGAGCCTTTTAATAGTGAGGTGAGACCTAGCAACATTGCAGCTGTTGAAGTGCAGATTGGCTTGTATTCCACCTCAACATTTGAGCATTCCTGGTTTTAAAGGAAAACTAGTAGGCCCCAAAACTGATATCACCAGCAACTACATCTCCCATGTGAGAACCAGGAGCAGTTGTCATAATTGAGCCTAAGGTAAGGAGACACCAGAAAGCACATATAAACTGCTCTCTATTATTAAAGTGAGAATTTTCTCAGGTTATTGTCAATCTCAGCAAAGAATGTACTTTCACTTAAACTGCACAAATGTTAATTCTTTGAAGTAGATTAATGGTGTTTCATAACATTAGATCTAGGTTCCATGCTTTTCTGTAAAATTGCAGCATAATACTGAGTGATATAGCCTTTAAATGTGCAAAGTCGGCATACAAGTTTGTATAAAAGGAGAATTCATTAATTTGTGGTATTTTAGCAACGTAAGAACTAAATAGAACATGACTATAGTTCTGTTGACTGAATGAGCCAACTACGGTCCACTGTGGCCCTTGGGCATTGATTAAACTTATTTGGATGTTGCCTACTCCTGTAGTAAAAAGACTGGCAAGCTTCAAAACCAAACAATTATCAGAAAACAATACACATTTTATTAGATTCAACATATTTTTTATTGGCGTTGCCCTTTCAAACTTATAATTTTTAAGCTCTAATAGCTCACAAAAAGCTCTTAGTGGGGTATTTCTGAGCATTATTTCCATTTTTTTGTTGTCCAAACCTTACTGTTTTTCATAAATCATTCACGTATTGCATGTGAAAAATCATATTCCATATTTCAAAGCCATACTTTAGTGAAATTATTTTTCTACCAAGTGGATTCATACCTTATCCTATTGGTTATAACATAATTAGTTGCGTTTCTTGTCTGCTGTAATTATTTCATGTGAAGCTTGATAGCTAATAAATCATAATCTGCAGAAATAAATAGTATCAGAAAAATGATGACAATGTTACATTTACAGTAGTCAAAACAGTTGTGTTTCCAAAAGTAATTTCTTGAAATATAGAAGTGTCAATCCAGATGTACTCCCCGCAAAGACTTTACGGTATTCATGTTCATGAACAGGAACAGGAACAGGAAGTTGGAGCACTTGAGGTCACTGATCCGACGGCATTAACAGATGTGACAACATGGTAGCAGAAAAATCAATGTGCAGAGAGACTGCTGCATTACTTAATTAACAGAGGCTGCATGCCACAGTGGTCCTGCTGGAGTAAGACATTTTATGGAGAGCAAAATCACATAATGCATGGTACTTTTAATTAGACCAAACATAAAACACCAGTCATAATGCAAAAATTTCTGTAGCGCCCAAAACTGTATATGTAATATTTATTACTAATATGTCAATACCTACATAACTACTGAGTTTTCAGCAGGTTGTATAAAGTTGTTTCCCTTTGCATGTCTCAAACACTTTGTTTTGCTAGGTCTGTAATCAGCCAGCTGGTCACACAATAGGTGCCAGGGCAGCCTGCTGAACATGGCAACTGCTTCTTATGTGTTATGTTCTTTGAAATTATGGAGACATTTTTACATTTTACGAATTTAAGATGTATGCGACTGAACTCTGTTAATTCTCTAGGGGTAATAACAGCACGTAATGAATTATAAGTATTGGATAATGGCTCAATATCAAGAGTTGATACCATTATACAATTCTGTTATGTAATTAAAACATTAGCAGGTTTTCCCAGAAATTATTGCAGTAACCTATGTGCCATTTGTAAATATATTATATTGTTCAATACATGTCCTCATCTGCAATGCATAGCCCGAGAGGCCAACTAACAAAGCCAGAAATATATATACATATTTTATTTAATATACAAAGTATATACATTGTTAAGCAATATAAACCACACTAGAATATTATTATTAATATTATTATGTTTTCCACTGGCTAGTAGTAATTGGCCATCATCCAGTATGGATCCCTGAGTTTGCCCAAAGCATACAAAACTCCAAAGGTTGACTACGTTTAACAGTCTTCATTAATAATCATGTTTCTTCATTAGCAGAGGTAATGTAAATCAAAGTGGCATGTCCATTGAGTGCACTAATGTATTAAGCATATAAATATATCTGCCTATGAATTATTTTCTACAAACGTTCAAACACATAATCATAGCACAGCAAGCTCTGTCTGTTGTTGTGAAGTCAGAGACCTTTAGCCCATCAATGTCTCCTGGCTACAGACTAGAAGTAAGCATTCCCTGAGGAAAAATGCAAACTGGCCAATATATGGCTTGAGTATTGAATAGAAGCAGGTGCACAATGTATAAACTGGAGTATATATAAATACTATTTATTTTTAAACTGTATGTCCTTTTTAAACAAACAGAGTAAAAATTTGGTTTTCTGTAGGAATGTTAAATAATCCTAAGAACTACCCATTTAAAATGAGTTGCTCAATGTGACGTTTATAATCACAGTATTCTAAAACCAAATATTCATATTTAACCAGGATCTATGAGTTTATTGTGTACTTTGATCTGGTTGTTGACAAGGTCTTCAGTGTTTTGTGACTTCAAGACTTCTTGATTGGATCTTATATAGATTTTTTTTCATGCCATGCACCAGCCTCCCTGCCTTTTTGAAAACATTTTTCTAATTAATGGGAAGTCTTGATACTAGAAGAAATTGGATCTTAGAGCAAAATGCCTTTCATTATAAACTCTAATGAGAACAAATAGTGTCATAGTGCCTTAATTAGTGCACTTTATATGGATTTTACTCTATTTGTAAAGAAATTGTAATATTACAGACAAAATATAAAACAAATATAGTATATACTGCTTTTTAGTCCTTTTCGAAAAACAATTTAAACATTGGAAATATATTTTATTTGTGTGTATTTTTTTTTTTCTTAGAAAAGGAAATTTACATAAATGTATCTCTATTAACAGAAAATAGACAAAGTGTACACATTACTAACAAACCGCCATGCACCATGTACAATAGTTAATGTATAAATTGATTATCTAACCAAAGTACAATGTATCGAAAATGTACGGTGTAATAAACCATGTAAAAATAAATAAAAAGCATTGACTGAATATTAGTAAGATTATTCTGAGAAGAAAGAAGACTCAACAGTAACTTAGTCAGTAGCAGCCTGAGGAGCTAGGCATTTCTGTCTGGCTTCACTGTCGTCAGCCGTTAGATTTTTATTCCTCTTGGGCTCTATCCATGAGTTGTGTATTACAGCATTGTTAGGCATGGGGTCAGCTTCCACAATAGAAACAACTCTCTTTTTCATTTTACTCTTTAGGACCTTTTGAAATTTCTGCCTTGTAAATGCATACAGCAATGGATGAAATATTGTGGTTCCATAGGCCATGACTAGAAAGCACAATCGAAGCTTTACCAAAAGGTCACTTGGGCCAAGACATAAAATTATAGTGTTTAGAATGGAAATTGGTGTCCAACAAAACAAGAAGGTGGAAATAATCAACAATGACATTCTGAAAACTCTTTTTTGCCTCTCCCGCCTTTCCCTGTGTCTTTTGACTGCTCGACGTAGGGCAATGATGACAGAAACTGAAGTCCTTACACCAAGCACCACGTTTCTGCCACCGCTACTCTGTGAGACATCTGTGGTCTCATGCTGTGTAGCCATTGAAATTGTCTTTTTCTTCCTTGCCTTTTTCTTTTGCGCTGTTGAAAACCTTGTGCCTATTCTTATGTTGAGAGCCTGAAGTATTTTGCTGTAGGTGATTAGCATCACGATGATTGTGAAAAAGAAGATTGGAATCTGCACCAGAAGATGGTAATACATCCCAAGTTCAGTATGGTATTCATTTGTACTAACACACAAAAGTGTCTTGTTCTCCCAAGTGTTCTCACTTTGAACACTGAAAAAACTAACCTCAATGAACGGAATCAAGAAGGAAAGAAAGGAGACAACCCATGTCGATGTCATCAATATAACAGCGCGACCCATGGTCAAAATTCTGTTTGCGGGTTTGACAGAAATATCATATCGGTCTAGAGTGATGGCAAAGACGTTAACCGCTGTGGAAACACTGGCAAAGGATACACAGGCTTCATGAAAACAGCAAATCAGAGCACTGTTGCTATCCAGTGGTAACAGTAGTATAACGATAGTCAGAGGTATACAACCTACGCATATTATTACATCTAGCACATGGAGATTCATGGTAATAATGTTGCTGACTGAGTTAATTAGGTTGGATTTCATGCAGTAAAGAACCAGTACGGTGAGGTTGCTCCCAAGCCCCAGAACGATTTCCAACATGAGGAAGCAAGTAAGGGAGATCTGGAAGCTAAGTGGGTACGACAGTGGTCGGTACATATTTGTGCTGACGTCATAAATATCATCTCGAACTGTTATATTGATTTCAGACTGCATGTTGATTTCCAGCAAGAAAGTGAAACACATCCTTTTGAATCAGATGGTGCGTATCCTAAGATAAGATGAAATTAAAGATTTGTTTAGATTTGTTGTTTTCAAAGACAGACCTACACCCAAGTTTTAATGCCATTTCTTAATCACAAACATCATACTATTATTTCTTCTTAAAGCAACATAAAATAGAAACATGGCCCTTTAACTGGAGGATGAAGCAAATGGAAGAAAGCAGCTACCTGGAAGCAGGGCTGCTGAAATGGTTTATTTACCAGTAAATTCACACCAATTCTATCCTGGATAGTTTACATGTAATGTAGAAATTATTGGATGATGTATACATATTGAGGGTTATGTATGAAAACAAAGTTTGTTAGAGTTATAGTCCAGTGATCATAAAAGCAACCAATGCAATGTTCCTGCTGATTGCCCCACTTTGAGCACTATAACATAACTCAATCTACAAATTTTCTTTAACAGTTTTAAGAATGTTTCAGGTTAATGTGTTTTTTTTTCTTCTTATTATTAAAAAATACATTCTCTGAATTATTAGCCTCGCCATTTTGTAGAAATGAAATATGGCTTTCTGTGAAGCTGCTTCCTTCAAGAGAGACTGTATGTAGCATAATGTTGACCTATTAAGTTAATATGATGGGCAACTTATCTACTTTATAATAACTTAAATCAAGCAAAAACACAAACGTTACTGCTGTTATATATGTAACTTGTGTATCCACAACTCAGTGGAATACCCAAGTATTGTATATAATTAGTTCATTTCAATGGCATTTTAGATTTACCAATGGTATCTGATAGAAAAAGACTATTACAAAGAGTTACATTTATTTTCAAGGCATCTTAATTATTATATCTTTACACAGCTTTTATGTTCAATTTGTCTTAAGCCATTACATTATTTTTGTTCAGAAAAAAATCAACATTTACATAAGGATTTACAGAATGTCCACATTGTTAATATAAGGGTTGCTATAACACAGTTTAGCCAGTAAGTTTACTCTGTTTTAAATGTATATAGTACATTGGCCTTAAAGAATGTTTTTTATTGTAATGTTTCATTTTGCTCTCTTTTTTTGTAATAGTGCTCTAGATCTAGAAATAAAATGTAATTTAATGAGATCTGTTTGCTACAATAATTATTCAAATGGCTATTATATATGTTGAGTTAATGTGGTAAGGTGTGAATATTTTTTTTTTTGTTTTTACATATCGGCGGTTGTCTCTTAAATATAGTATAAAGTTAGTAGTAGTAGTGTAGTAACATGAATTCTTCTATCGTAGCATCTCATTAAGTAAGCTCGATGTTTAGGGAATAAACCTCACTGCCATATTTATATACATTTTAGCATATGCACAGTCTGTTTATGTTGTGTGTAGTAAGAATTTTTTAATGTTGGACGTTGGTACATGGCAGATATTATGTATATTTAGTGATTTGTGTGTAGTGTCTGTTCAGCTTTCTGCTTACACGTTGTTATATCCAGTTATGACAGAAAGTTGGTAGTATTCACAGTGGTTGGAACATATTCATGTACCTAGGTCCCCATTATCCATCTCCACAACTATGCAAAGACTTAGTACAAGCAGACACATACAATCAAATGCCTTTTACAGTGAACAAATATTACATGAGCATCCTAATAAAGGACCTCCCTCGGTCCATGTTTGGCATTTTTGTAAAGGCTTATTTATCAAACCATGCTATGTATTTGTTAGATTTAACCCATCACATCGTTGGCTTCCCTAAACATAAAGGAATCAAGGGATCTAACATACATAATTCCTTCGACACATCATATAAAGTAGGGAACTGAAAGTGGGTTGTATGCAAGTCGTGATCACAATACAAGTGATCATTGGAATAATACATTTCAAACCTCTTTAAATGATCAGTCTATAATGTGTTCTTGTATTGAACTTGAATGCACATGGAGCACCTCAATGGCCTTTCCTGTGAACTGTAAGGAGCAATGGGTGAGGCCGAACAGAAGAGGCACCTTAGTTACCAAATGTTGTGTAGTACATTGATTACCGAAGGTAGAATTTTCCCTATGCCGTGTAGTGACTGTTTTCTCCTCCAGATCGTGATACTGTGACACATTGACCTGCTTAATTTTACTGGGTTTTTTTCTCCATTATAGACGGCTTAATACATAATTTTATACTAGATTTACGTCAACCTGTATTTACAGTTCAGGGATCTGGTTTTATGTGCCTGCAATATCATGTCTGTTTCTAGTATAATTCACACAGAGTGAAATTTTGCAGGACCAGAAGGAGATTAAAAACAGATTTACTCATTGTAATACTGTCAGCTTTGAACAGCAAGTCCTACTTATACAGCCCCTCGACACTGTGTCACTGTGCAACTTAATTCATCTGTGTAGTGTATCGGAAACACGAAGAAATCAGGCTGAAGAATTTAAAATAGACAATGATTCTCGGTAAATTATTTTTTTGGAATTAGTTTTTTTTCCCCTTAAAATATACAGTATATACTTTTTGCAGGTGTTACTCAAAGCAGATATGCTTTAAAAAATGGATACCGCTAATTGAAATTTGTGTAAAATAATGAGTAACCCAATTGGTGTCATCCTTACTGTATTCATAAATTGCCTTTAATTATTCCCGAAATACTGGAGAAATATGGAAAATGTGAAGTCTGCCAGATTTCACATTGGCCAAGGATACCGCATCAGATCTCTGTCATAGTCTCTACACTTAGTGTTGAAGACATATGTTGACAGGGTAGGTAAATAACAAAATACATTTCTCAAAATCTGCCAATCTTTGGTTCTGGAGGAACCTTAGAACATTACTGTATGCAGAAAAGCAAAGCCATGGTGCATTTAAGCAATAACGTTCTGTGGCATAGCTTGGCGTCATGCAGTTAGCCACCTACCTGTTTCCTTCTGCCGTAAGGGACTTTTAGTTCACTGAAGCATCTTTTTAGAATTTGACACATGATGTCCTAGTCACATTCTCAGAGGGCTACAAAGATGTTGCATAGCTGACTTTTACAGAAGGGAAGGCATTTGTTTCTCCCACTCAGTGTGGTAGAGCCCAAATGTTTACTGCCAGTATGATGGCCCTTAGTTGCCTGGCTCTCCAGTGCTCACATATATATATGGTTATCCTCTGTCTTAAAATGCAAAGGAAGAAACATTTTCTGTAAATGTTAATTATTTCTTTAACTTTAGAACCTGCATACAGCGTGGAGATTCGCTTGTCTGATTCAGTATGACGATACACATTGCAGGTGCTTTTTCTTGCTATTAATCATTATTTTTTTTGTCAGGAGTCCCTGGGTTGTCACTGAAAAAGCATTTGTAAAATCCAATGTATGTGCTATAGTAGAAACCATCTGTGTCGCTAACATCCATCTCTCTCACAATAGGTCACACTTTTAATCTTAACTTAGAGACACAAACGTGCCTATGAATTATTGATTGTAGTAGGTATCATAAAGCCACACTCATCCTGTTCAGGGATATGATTATTTTCTTAATCCATTTTGTTTAACTCATTTTTCCTCTTTTAGTATCCAGTTTTCAGGAATAGTAATGTTTTACAGTGTTATGAGATGCTCACCATTTTGTTTCCACGCAGAAACATCTGCAAATAAGACGTCTGGTTGGTGACCGTTCTTCTCTTAGACTTGTCTTGCTGTTGCAGGGATGTGGTTTTGCATCACAGTGTGACTTTTAATCCCTTTGTGTCTTGTAGCATATCATATATATATTTATATATATAAATCCTGCTTACTGGACAATATGATTGTAGAAACACCGCTCATTCCATCCTTCAGCCTGTGAGTGGCTGGGCTCAAGTTCTAGATGTAAATCCTTTAAATGAGAAACAAGTTACCTGGTGAAGGCTGGAGCTTTCTTAAAAAAACCACTTATTATTTAAGAAGAATTGAAATATGACTATATCTGCATTAATATGTTTCTAAAGAGAGAGGGACAAATGTGCGTGTATATGTACACATGCACCCATATCAAAATGTACACATAATTTAGTATACTGTCTTAAGCCAAGCATGGATATAACAAATACATTATAATGGAGTTCATAAACTTGCAGGCACACAAACCCGTTTTCCTTTTCTCTTCTAGTAGATGCCACCAAGTAGCGTTTACATTTTTAAGGTAGCATGACGATTTGCTTGTCGTTACCTGATTCTTTGTAAATATCCACTTGCCCGTGATGTGTTACCAGGATTCCACGTTTACACAGGCTGCAGGCAAGTAGTTTGCAGCAGACATGGCAAAGTGCACATCACCCATGCTTTGTCATGATTATGAGTGAGATAAATGGAACTTGTACATACCCTGTTTATGTGGATGGTTTATCATAATGAATGCAATGCAAATATCATCATTTGTGGCGATACCCTTCCCTTTGTTAGCTTTGTAAATATATTCTAACGCAGGGCAATTCAAATTTCAGTTGAATTTCAACTGTAGTAAAACTAGGCAATTACGTACAGCCCTGTTACATTAAAAGTGACAATGCTTTTGCATCAGTTAACTAATGTGCACAGTTCATAATTTATTTTTATGTTCAAAGTGTGGGAATTAATTTCTGTTAGATGTCTACTGATGCTAGATAATGCTGCATTGAAAAAATGAACCTCTTTTATTCTTTTTTCACAAACAGATCTAAATCCTATGGAAAATGATGTTGAATTGTAATATATAGGCAACAATAAACTCCCAAGTACATACAATATCTTACCTCTGCTAAATGTTTTCAATCCTTTATCAAGCTCCCCTAATTCCGATTGCCTCATCCTGTTCACTTGTAAGCCGAGTGCATTGGAAACCAGGTGCTAAATATCTCTCCAGAAAATGACCTTAATGAAAAGATGTTCTTAGGTTGAGCCATTGTTTCAGCATAATGCTAACATTCAGAGCGTGCAGTGCTGCTTAAAGGCTGCCGCGGTCGTTCATTCTTCCTACTGTGAAATCAATAAGCATCTGAAAATACATGATGAAAGTAATTTAACATACTGAGGGCTGCAGCTCTCCAGAGACATCAGTGAGATTCTGTCTTTTTTAGAAGAGAAGAACTGTGCTTGTTGAAGTCGAGCTGGCTGCTGGGTCTGCTTTTGCAGAATGACAGCTTGCATCGTTGCTCCCCTTCACTGCAGAGATGCAGTGAATTCACTAATTTTGATTGGCCAGATTTGTTGAGCTTAAAGTGTCCTCCTGTATATATGACTGCATTTTTTACATTCTCCCGTAAAATCCCAGTTCCATAAAGACTCCATTTTCAAGACCTTTCGATGAGCAGCAGAAAGGTCCTTTAAGTAATCCGCATACAGGTACATTTTGGACGTAACATCTCTTATGTTCCCATAATGCATGGCAAGGTACAATTTTAGAATTGATCCTCCTACCAAATCACATTTTTGAATTTTGAAGACCCCAGTTCAGGACTGTGCTGTTGCGGTGCTTTTATACAAATCTGTAATATTTAAGCTTTACAGTAATGTACATATAAAGTTGGCATTTAAAGTTCACCAATCTATGGAACCTATTCATGATGTGCTAGCAGATATACGGCTGTCTGAATTTATTACAATCTTGCTTTAAGAAACTCGGGGCATGCATAGTTTGTTCACATAGAATTGATTGAAATATTGATGTTGATTGATATTGCATGCAACACTGTTCTTCCAATTTGCGTGTTACGCTTTGGTGCTTGTATGTAATAGTTTGATATTTTTACTTGTGATTGCAGATTATATTTTTGTTCACTGTATAATGTTAGATTAGTTTATTATTTTCTTTTTCTAGTTCTGGTGTTAGCAACAATTTACCCATTTTATATGTGTTACTCTTGTGATTTTATAGGAAGGCACCAGTCAATTCTGTCTTCATTATAACCTATGTAAACAACGTTGCTTCCAGCGGCTTTCCTTGGCTTATCATTTGGCAGCTATTTTACTGTGTACCTTGTACTGCGATGGTTAAAATATGTGCTTGGCTCTGTAGCCAGGTACTTCTTGGGAAACCACAAACACTACTCTAGACTGCTAAAGGTACTCTTCTCTGTATCAGAATCCAGAGTAAACAAAGGAAGGGGGTAGGGGCAGACGTGAGATAGTAAATGTTTCAATGTATCCCATATATCACTGAGGACTCAATGATTGTCTAGTGTTTATCTATGTTCCTGCCTACCCCAATTTATGAGAGTATCAATAGCTTATTGAGGATATTGTAATCAATACATTTCAAACATCAGTGTAATGAAGTTCGTTCTACAGTTTGCATACTGCGGTTTATGCCCTTGAAGAGGAATCATTATAAAAACATGATACAGAAACTAAAATATCTGGTTTGATTGGTTCATTTAAACAAAAAGACCAGAAATAAAAACACACATGCAGTTACTGAATTTCTGCTAAGTTTAATATTGTAATGACAATTTCATGCTTGATTAGAACAGAAATATGTTTTCACCAATTAATGATTATTTGGAGTTTATTTTTGATTGGAACAGCCCTATTCAAAATAAAAAAATAAGCCCTTCTCGAACAAACTTTGTTTCCCTGCTAAACACTCCATTTTCCTAAGCTCGGCTATTTTTGGTGAACAATATATTAAATATGTAATCATATGAAATATGTTGAACGTCAGTGCGACGTTGTCATGGGAGGATTTGGAGCTTCTATATTTGTAAACTCAAGTAAATTCAAATTTTTTTATTTTTAAATATGTTTTAAAAAAACACTCAATTATTTTCACTATTTTGCTGTATTTACAATTTTGTTCTTCTACCCTCTTGCGTTTGAATATATGCTTGCTATCTACAAAAAGGACCCAGTTCCTTATTTGCTAGAACATATGTAAATTAAATTATATTTACATATCTTTTTATGAAAAGCTTTAAAAATTCAGTGAGTCACTGGTTAAATTATACAAAACCTGTATTCCTTTACCATGGACAGCAGACAATACTACATATTTCTCATTTCAAACAAGCAAACTGGATTTTTTATGTATAGCACCCTGGTGGTGGTGAAATTTTATACATGTGTGATCCAAGTGTGATCTTTTTACTGGATGTGTGGTATGTACCATTAGACAAAAACTATTTGCCGGGCATTATGGACTCCTCCCACGCTGCATCTTCAAAATGCAAGAAGCAGTCGAATGGGCTACTAAATTTGTTCACTAGCATTCCCATAACAATCAGTGATCTCCCATTGAAATCAATGGGAGTAGCATCAACCAATGGCATGTATTCTAAAACATCAGTGTTCCGACGGCATCCATGTGATTGATGTCTTCTACTCCCATTCAGCTTCCCTTGAAGAAGCTACTAAGCACGTGCAAGAGCAAAGCTTCCTGCTTATACTTCCTGGTTTCAGTAGAGTCCATTATTTTATAAATTCCGTAAAGAATAAAAGAACGCAATAAAATGCATTATGCACAGACTCTAGTGTGTATTATAAAAATACAATGTGAGGGAATGGTCTGTTATTTTAAAGAGGCCGTTTAATGGGGGGCAGTAGAACTAGATGTAAAAGTTCCAATTAAAAAAATGCGCACTCCTTAAATGTGGCGTTTTACCTCCCAAACAACCCAACAAACCCATGCATGGGGGTATCACTGTACTCGGGAGATGTTGCTGAACACATATTGGGGTCTTGTTTGAAAGTGACATATACCAGGAGCTGTAAATCCATACCTGAAGCGCAATTTTTGTAATGAAAAAAAACACAAAATAAATTACTACCACAAAGTTTGACAAAGGGTGGTAGTAGTATTAGTGCATGGAAAGGGTTAAAATGCCAGCATTTGAAATACCTTGAGTTGTCTTGTTTTCAAAAATATATGGTTTGATGGGGTAAATTGCATTGGCCAGCTTCAAAGATACCCAAAATAGCACATGGGGCAAAAATGGTTTTGAAATAGCAAAACGCTACTTGTACTTATTGCCCAATAGCTTGCAGAAAAAAGCAATAAAAACATTGGGTATTTCTAAACTCAGGACAAATAGTAGAATCTATTTAGCAGTTTTTTTTTTTTTTGGATGAGTAAAAGATTTTTCAAATAAGATTGAGGAAAAAGTGATTTTTTTCATCATATTTTATTAAACAACAATATATAATTTGTGTGGGAACACTAAATGTGAGGAGGAGAAAATTACATCTAAACACAGACACCGCAAAAGTGTTAAATCGGCCTCGGTCCAAAAGGGTACAAAAAGTAAAAAAAAAACAAAAAAAAAACTGCCTGGTCCTTAAGGGTTAATAGAAAAGATGACAGTTGATAGTTTTGGATGGATTTGACTGATTCAAAATGTAAGGGTCTGTCAAAATTTACGTTAACAATAAAACACAAATACCTTTTCTTTAACGAACATTTTGTCATCATGAAAATTTATGCATTTCAAAAAATTGTTTGAGCAATACTTATTTGGACTGAATCACATTCATGTTAGTAAGCCTTTTGGTGGCTGCTTTGTGGTGGAAGCATCTAATCTGACCTTTTCATGTGCTGGAAGCGCTTTGCTAACACTCAAGAGTTCAGGAAATATGTATTAAGTTAACCCACATTTACATACCATTGATTTATTAAGATTTAAGGGAATATTCCTAGGTAGCCAACTGTGTTTAAATATTATTGTACCAGCAAGTAAACATTCACATGATACCTAGCCTGTAACAGAATCATTAAGGATTAAGGTGCACAAGGATGTAGGTGGCGGCACTAATTCTTTTATGACAATCTTTTTCATAATCCCATGTGTTGGTCATTGCATAAAAGGCGTGCTAAAACAATTTTGACGTGTTTTGTGTATGTTCTGAAATGCATACCCAAGATTAAGAATATACCCAGGATTCCTATATCAATTCATTAATGAATAGGTTTTCATTTACCCTAGGAGACAAAGCCAGGGATAGGCAAGGTTTGTGAAGGTCCATAGAAGAGTATTTAACCGTCCATCACAGACCCCAGTTAAATGTCCACCATGAGCAATGTTGATGCCTACCGCTGGACATTGCAATTTTTATATTGTTGGTCAAACATCTTTATTTGTAATTAACATCTTTTTGTATTCACTTGATTGTACAGCTGTTGCATTTTTCAATTCTGGATTCCTTGACCATTGCTGATCTGTAGAAACAGTACCAAGTATCCCTAAGAGGTGTGTTTTGCTGCTTTTTTGTTATGTTTTATGAGTGTCAGAGTCCTTCAGAATTGCTGTCACCATTAACGGTTTTATGGAAATCTTACACATTTTAATATGTTTAAGAAAGCTAATCCATGCATGTGTTTATGTGAAATAAGACTGCACCAGTTTACAGAGTTTCCACTGTAATTACAGTGTTTAAAACTGGTGTTTGTAGATTATTTTACTGTTATATGATGTGTTATACACACATTGGACATAAAATACATTAATTGTGATTTGTATACAAATGTTTCCTCTTTGTAGTATTTTTATGATAAACCCTTTAAAAACAAGTGAGAGTAGGTTTTCTGTCGTTGTTTATCTATATTCTGCTATTGGTGTTGAAGCTTTTTTCTTTGGCTATAGCGCTTTATTTCACTTTCTATGTATTTTTATGATAAACGCTTGTTGGTATTATGGAAGTCTGTGTTGCTGCTTATGGTCAACGTATTTTCCAGGTTAGTTTTGGCTATTAGGGCACGGGAATGTGTCCCCTTATTAGGGATAATATATTTCGCAAACTAAAGTGACAGTTGTTGAACACATCTAGGCTATGAATGGCCAATATGTATTGTGTTTTATTTGCAGTACAGGAAGCCATGATTTATCTAGGTATAAACCCATCATGCAGACCACCAGATGAAAGCACATTGACAATTCCATTAGAAATCTGATACATTTTGATTTATTGACTGCCTCTATTATATCTTGACACATAAGTTGTGAGGTACAAACCATGAAGAAGAGGTAACCAGCTCTTGATTTATTATAGTAATATAGAACTTCAGCTCCTAGTACAGATGTTTTTATCAAGTAAGATTTGCATTGTCCACAGTAATATTTTAAAATGTATTTTTAGTATAGAATGGCATTATCTATGCTTGTGTTAAGAGACTAATTTAGGTGAAATTAGAAGCACGTGGGCATTTATGAGTGACTTGTACATGGGGGCAACCATATCTCTGCGAGAGATGTTCCAGCTGTCATGACAACTTGTTCTTTCAGCTCCGAAAGCTGCTTAATTGATTTGCACTCAGAAATTGAATTGACTTGATGCTAATGTGTAGCCACAGTCACTTGTAAGTGAAAAGTATATGGGCTGCATGTTTAAGGATTAGGAAAAGGCTGGACACAAATGATCATCTTTTAAAAACACATTGTGAATTTATTTTCTAAAGCAACAATTTAAAACCATTTGTATGAAATGTTATAATGTAGTGTCATGTGTAAGACCTTTTGTAGAATATACAACCAATAATAGGTAAGAATAGATACTTCACCAGTTAATAGAAAAATAAATTCCCCATAATATACTTAGTGTAGATAAACACAGTCAGGGCCACCAATCGAAAATTGTGGGGCCCAGTACGTGCGTAACGCTTGAGCCCCATACCCCTCCCATCAGCCCACCCATTACTCCACCCATCACTCGGCCTTAAGCACACTTTATGAGAACAGGGGCAAGCCTGTGGCATATTTATTCAATGTCCCTATAACTAATACGCATATATACTAATATGTCAACAAACTTTAAAACCCACTCACTCTACCACCGTACACTTACACACACATTTCTCCTGCTCCAACTCTCCCCTCCCATATGCACTAACGCTATGCTTACCCCTGACACTTTAACATAAGCTGACACACAAACTCATGATAACATCATATGCATCACACGTACAAATACTAACACACGTAAACTCATGCTAACAACATACACTTACACAATCTAATACCATAACGTAGCAGATACACACATGGTAATATCATATGCTTACAGACATTAACACCTTACAGTAACACACGCACAGGCATGCTAACACCATACACAAATACATACACACTCATGCTTATGCATACAGTACACTCAACACTATACACACATACGCTAACACAATATCCAACAACATACACTACCACGCACCCACTGACTATAACACTATACATACACACACATATATTACTCAGTTTCAATTATGTATGTTGCTTTTCATATATCTATGAAATGCTATTAAATAAGCTACTTTAAATGTGAAAGATTTTGAGTTTAGTCTCTATTCACATTTTTTTCCCAGGAAACAAAGTAACTTTCATTGCTGTGCTCAGCAGGATTCCATTTGTTCCATTAGCATGCAATAAAGGTTAATAGTTGTGTTTTAGCTATCCAGCTCTGTAGTGCCCCCTGCTGCTGTGAGATTCTGCAAATGCACCTCCTACTAGTTCCGGGGAAAGTAGATAATTCAACTTCTTCAATAGATGATTTTAGCATACAGCCCTAGAATTATTTTTGGAGCAGCCAATTTTGCTCTGCTGCCAACCATTATTAGTTACTTGTGTAGCGCCATCGTGTTCTGAAGCTTTTGTACAATAGATAAACAGGACATAATGCGTAGTGCATCACATAACCATTTGGGATTACAGACCCAAAATGTGTGGAGGGCCCTGATCAAACACACCTACATTCTAGATGGAGTTAGGGTATATTGCAAAAGAGGTAAACGTGCCACTCTGTGATGGACCTGCCATGCTAGTTAATGGTATTATTATTTCTGGCCATAAGTGTTCAAAAGTAGAACAGGGACTAGGAAAGTGGAGAACTTGGTCTTGAGTGCTATTTTGAAGGACTGATTGGAAGGGGAGAGTCTGATAAACCAGGAAAAGGCATTCCAGAGGATGGGAACAGCTATTTAAAAAAATTGTAAGCTTGCATAACAAGTAGAAGTATTGACGATGATTATCAGATGGTTGGAAAGACTGGGTAGGAGTTTATCTCGAGATGATGAACAGATTTGAAAGTAAGACTCAGGATTTTGTACAGGCAACCAGACTGACAGAGGGGAAAGGAGTTTGTATAGTGATAAGTAAGGAAGGCAAGTCTGACAGTAGCAATCCTGATGGATTGGAAGGATGCAAGACAGTATTAAGGGAGATCAGCTAAGACAGGGTTGCAGTAGTCAAGACATAGATAATAAGGGCATGAACAACAGCCTCCGTTGTATCTTGTGTTAGAAAGGGGTGAATGTGAGTCGTGTTTTTGAGATGGAGGTGATATGTTTTTTTTGAAACTGCATATAAGTGGTGAATGAAAGGTCAGAGCCAATGATGACACTAAGGCAGGGAGCATGTGGGGGCTGGGTGATAATTGCTTTGTAAAAAGGCTTCCTAGCAGGTGGAGGGATACATCACTGGAGTGAGGAGTGCACAACATTCTGTTTCCATCCTTGCTGGGGTGGAGCAAGGACATTGATTTACAATACACATATACATTTTTTTTTTATACCTGATAATCCGAGTTTCTGTCTTTAAATAGTGTATTTTGTTTTGCACCACTTATACATGTCAAATATGATATTTACTGCTCCTGTAAATTATGTAGCCACCTGTTCTAGTAAAAAACGAAAGAGCACAGAAACAGAATCTCAGTAAACATTCTCCATAAAGGAGGCTAAGCATATGCGTAGAACACCATTTTAGGGTGGGACGGAAAGAAATAGTGTTTTGATCGTACTGTTACCTGTTTGTGCTTTTGCTCCACCCAATTCAAGCTTATTCATGTGTCATTCGTGTTTTTGCTCATGCTACACGCATTTTCCACACAAAGCACCACCTAAGAGGCCTTTTAAAATTCAGCTTCCATTCATTGCTGTAAAGTACATTATGTTACATTTATTTATACAGCGTCAGCAGAATCCATAGCACTGTTACAGCTGGCATGTAAAATAAATGAAATTCACAAACAATAGCAAATTGGTGCAAAAGGAGAAGAGGGCCTGCTCTTGGGAGCTTACAGTCTAGAGTTGCAGTGCGTGTCCACTGACATGTTGCAAAAGGCAGAATCAAAGAACGCATGCTGGGCTAGGAATGATATTGCTATTCTGTGATTGTTACACTTTTGTATTTTAGTATCAACATTTTTCACAATAAGTTTATTTATTCTAACACGTATAAAGGGTTTTGATTTATTTATATAGTGTTATTATCTGTTGTAACAAAAAAGTCATTATCCATTTGAATCTAAACATTCTGGGAAATATCCATAATTCTTAGTTTAAAAGGAAACCAATATATATATATATATATATATATATATATATATATATATATATATATATATATATATTACACACTGTATTTTATATATATATATTACTGTGTGTGTATATATATATATATATATATATATATATATATACACACATATATAACTACAGTGTATGTATATGTGTGTGTGTGTGTGTGTGTGTGTGTATATATATATATATATATATATATATATATATTAAGCTAGTTGTTCTTTACCACTGTTTTATATATATATATATATATATATATATATATTATTTGTACAGGCTACTGCTGTGAATACAGTTTCATTGGGTATTATACTTACTGTGGTGTTTAGTGTAAAAGATTTTTCAATACTCCTGCACATTAGGGAAATTGCAAGGTTCCAGTACTTTACACTATGTTCTGTTATGATTTTTAAACCGGCGCCTGTACCTCTATAAAGCTTATCTCAGAAGTAAACCTTTGATTATATTAGTCTGGAGATCTACTATGTCATGTCCAAGATCTTAGCCTCGAGGTTTATATTTATTTTCAGATTTTCTGTTATCATTCTACCGTTGCGTGACCATGTGCAAGTTTCTGTCACCGAAACAGCATGTTGTGCAAAGTATTATTTCTTTCCAATAAAAATCTCTGAAGTAAGCAAAGGGTGAAAAACGATGTTGTATAAAGTAGTAATGCGCAATATAACAGTAACTGTGATTTGGTGTTGGCAACATTGGTTTTAAAAGGTCATTATAGCAAAAGTAAGAATAATTCATGGTCTTGAATGGGACACAAGCCAACATTTGTGTATAACTGTATTGGGATCATTTCTTGGCATGCCGATGTAGTGAAAAAATATTTTGAAAATCCTTCTAGTACATTTGTGTTTTGCAGTTTCCAAGGTCATTAAATGTAAGAATGGAAATTGTGATTCAGCGCCTTTAGACATATTCTTTAAGGAAAAAAGAAAGCTCAGAGCTACAAAGAATGGAAGGTACCGTATTTTTCGCTCTATAAGACGCACCTGCTGATAAGACGCACCTAGATTTTAGAGGAGAAAAAAAAGGAAAAAATATTTTGAGCTAAAAAATGGGCTAAAATATTTATTACAATAACTGAATAAGCTATGAACACAGTAAGACACACACAGTAAGACACACACAGACACAGTAAGACACACACAGACACAGTAAGACACACACAGACACAGTGAGACAGTGAGACACACACACACAGTAAGACACACACAGTAAGACCTCCCTCCCTAACCCCCCTTCTCAGTATCTCCCCTCTAACTCCCTAACCCCCCCTTCTCAGGATCTCCCCTCTAACTCCCTAACCCCCCCTTCTCAGGATCTCCCCTCTAACTCCCTAACCCCCCCTTCTCAGGATCTCCCCCCCCCGCCCCGGTCACTTACCTTAAACTCCTGTGTTGGAAGCGTGAGGCGTTTGTCTCGGGTGCCGGCGCTTCACTGCTGAGCGCCGGCGTCTGACGTCATATGCCGGCGCCCAGCGTAAAGCGCCGGCACCCGAGACAAACGCTTCCAACACAGGAGTTGAAGCGCTGAGGCAGGCGGCGGTGGCGGCCGCCGCCAGCAAAGGATTCCTGTATATCTGTCAGGCAGGGGGGCCCGAGAGTTGCCGAGCGGTTGTCTTCAGCAACCGCTCGGCACCCCTTGGGCCCCCCTGACTGGCAGAAATCCAGGACTCCTCTGCTGGCGGCGGCCGCCGCCGCCTGCCTCAGTTGCGACCCCCGGATTTATCGGCGTATAACACGCAGGTAGGGTTTAAGCTCCGGATTTTAGTTAAAAAAGTGCGTGTTATACGCCGATAAATACGGTATATCGTTGCCCCCCCCCTCCCTGCCTGCCTGCCTGCATCTTCGCTCCATAAGACGCGGCTGATTTTTCATCCTACTTTGGGAGGAAAAAAACTGCGTCTTATGGAGCGAAAAATACGGTACATAAAATCTATAAACATGGATACTTTTTACAATGAAAACAATAAAGGCGCTAGGAAGAATAGACAGTCCATTGCAGTGTTGTCCTGCAGCCCTTTCAGCAAAGGAAGCGTATGAATCTAATACAAGAGGGCGGTGACTGTAGCTAGTACTTCTTCTCACATGAGCGAGTAAGTTAGCTTTATAAAAATAAAACAAATACTCAGCATAAGGAAGATGTTGACTTCGTTCAGTAGATAGAAATTTGTGATCTCTTTTTGTGGACCAATGTTGACAGAGGAAATGTAAATATTTATACACTTTAAAGATCTCAGTGGTCTCATCTTCAAATATTATAACTGGAGAAGAGATCTCTGAGGTTATGTAAACTTACTCTTATCAATGTTGGTCTATTGAAACTTGTCTAGTACAGATGTCTATTTCTGGGTTGGTAGAAAGCACATTAGCGTAAGTAAAAAGAATCTGAATTAGACTTGTGTAAATGGACTTAAAAATATTCGGAACTCTTTGGTTCGGTCGAAAATCGTTGGGCATTGTCTTTGCTTGTTTTTCATTTTTTTTCATTGGGGTCCCTCCTCGTTTTCAGGGATTTGTATGAATTGGCTGAATTGCAAGTTTGTACGGATGTGACTGCACAGGTCTAACCTCAATTAATACATTGTAGGTGATAACATATACATAATGTAACCAATACTCTGCCTATAGTGATTTAATGTATTAGGTGAATGTGTATGAGAAACATGGCTTCCAACCACTAACATTTTTCACAGCTCTTCAAGATTAAGCGGCCTCTTAAATGGTATACCCTATTCTAAAAGGATGCAAGCATTTAGCATCTAGGGCTTGTGGGAAATACGGTGGAGCAGGGGCAGTGAGTGGGGATCCCTGTAGGTTCCCAAGTCTGTAATTCTAGAAAGTAGGATTATTTTATAAAATCACAGTGAAGTTTTTATCTAGTAATTTGCCATTGTTTTGAAATCACACATGCAATTGATAGGTGTGTTTGCTTTCTCATTCTGTATGCCAGTCATTTCTGAAGCAAGTTGTTTACAGTTCTGTCTTATTGGTAAGGCAGATAATTACTCCAGCTGACAAATTCTTCATACCCACCGAAACATGCTCATTTTAATGGTAACATCTCGTAGATTTAAGGGAAAGAAGTGAAATAGATATATGCCAAATGAATTTGGTCTGGCACAGTTATTTCACAGCTAAAACTATCCAACCGCTGCAACTTATTTCTGACACTTGAATATCCGCATAGAAAAAGTCTGCTTTTTGCAGTAGATTTTTCTGACATCCAGCTGGACTAAAATATGCATTCACATGTGGCTTGATAGGTCCAGCAAGTGATCATGCAGTGTGCTGCAGCATGGACGGTGACGCCGCGGCATACAATAATACTTCATTAGCATTGCATTGAAATGTTTGATAGCTGCTAGTCACAAAAGGACATGTTCTCAGACTATTTTTAGCCCTTTCGTTATTTCTTTTTCTCTGTGAATCCAGTTTGGATTTTGGTGTTCTCATTCAGTAAACCACTGTTTTTACTGAATGGATGGTCGGTTTACTTGACATGAAGGTATGCCGACGTGCTTTATGTTATTGTGGGTCAACTTCAGTTGTTTTATAGACTGGTATCTCAATGTTGGTTGTGTAAATTATTCTCTTGGCCACATAGAATCATTTGTGTGAGCTGAAATTGCACTGCGTAGTTCAGTATCTGCTCTTAGACAGAAGCTGCCAGGCTACATTTTCAGGTACATATAAAGCCATACCAAAAAATGTTGGGCATATAGCCTGTTTTTTATCTGACATTAAAACATTTTTGTTTAATAGAAATCTGGGTGAACATGTTTCCTTCCTGTATGTGAATATTTAATCTTTAAACTGTCTAAATCTCTTTCACCACCTGTCTAAATACTTTTCACTACCTTTCCTCCCTGTGATTGTTTCCCAAAAACATTTTGTATTTCACAGTATTTAGGATCACTATTTTCACTTCATATATATACTTCCCATGTGTATAGTGCCAGGTACATTGTAGGTATTAATTGTGCAAAATATAAATATTGTTCCATTTATAATAACCCAAGGGTTTTTCCTCTCTCTCTCTCATTTTTATTAACACAATTAATTGGCCAGTAATGTGAATAGCTTCTTTGAATTAGAGATGTGACGTATCTGATATGTAAAATGAATCTGGAAAATAAATTGTGTGTATAAGGTCAGATGTCTGGCAATATATCCCTTGGAAATGGAAATTCACGGTTATAGTTTTCATATGTCGTTATTATACTTGTATGTCCCTGCGTTAGCATGTGAGGTTTAATAATAAAAAAAGCATTTTACATTTAAAAATCTCAGTACAACAAAATACAGAAGGTAGGAGAAGCATTGAGCCAGAAACTATACACTATTTGTGGAAACCCATTGGCCTGGATAGCTGAATTTGTTCAGGCTTATTGGGGTGTATCACAGCCAACAAAGCTTTGGAGAATATTTCTTGAGATGCACTAAAATATATATTTTCCTTTAATTCCTTGCATTATGTGAGGTGTATAACTGAGTAATTGGTTCCTTTATCACTTTATACATCTGCATGACATCAGACATGGCTCTGTCCCAGTTATTCTGAAGTTACCTAATGTTTTGTATACTTCACATAGCCGCTGAACATGTTGGGCTTTATAAGTAAGTAACGACTACAATATTTACTGTTCGAGGCATAAAGGAAAAAATGTTCGAGAACAAAGCACTGTAGTGAAATTAGTTATGGTAATTTACTGGTGAGCAAAGTCTGTGTTTTTGCATGAAACAAATATATTTTACAAGGCTGACAATTAGGAGTAAGCAAATCAATTTGTGATTTAGGGAAATAAGAGAAAAGGGCCAAAGCGTGGAAAATGCAAAAGAATGTGTTCAAGACAAGAGATGCAAATGCTAAATTTAGGATGAAGCAAAAACAAAAATATATATGGAAAATATCTAGGTAAAACTGTAATGTCATACATATTATGTATATACATGTATGAGCACAGTATGTGGATATCCCTGGCAATGCGTCTCGCATGAGAAAATGCTTTATTTTAGAGACATTTTCCTATTTATATATGTATATACGGACTGCTGTGTTGCTGGTTAACATTCAAATTCTTTTTTGATGAGTAGTTTCCTATTAACCATGTGCTGGCTTTTATTAAGATAAACAGCTCCAGGAACAGAAGGATCCAAAAGTAAATATATCTATATGAAGGCATGTCCAGTGTAGGAGAATCAAATGTCTGTATTATTCAGCTGGAGAAGCTGGGATATCCATGTGAAATAAGCCAGTCTTTGACTAGGTTGTACGTATGAACCTGATGGTGAAAGACAACTCAACTGCTTGTCAACTGGTAGACAACTCAATGAAGTTGAGTACTTTCAGTCGAAAGTAAAAGTTTTCACTTCTGTTCCTCACTGCATTAGAAATGTGAAATATGAAATATTCTCAACCATTTGAAATCCTAGCGTTGTACACGATCTAAAGTACATATGATGGCATCCAACCAGTGCCAGATCTATCTGCATGTCTCCTATTTGATAGCCTTCTCAAATTGTTCCATGCCTGCACTGGTTGTATAACTTTGGTAAGTTGCATTTACCCTCTAAAACACATGCTGCAAGGAGGAGAGAGCATCTTAGTGCATGGTAATTGTAAGAGACTAAAAATGCCTGCGTTTTATTATATAGTCATCATGGGTACTACTGTGCTATCTCTTGCATTATTCATCACTTGAAAAAATCATCAATTAATTGGCGAATAGGCAGACATTAAAATACATTGTTATGGAAATAAAAAAACACTGCATTTGTGATCACAATGGCTTATTTAACATTATTGTAATTTGAAGGTAATCTAGCATGGGGGTATTGGAGTAGGAAAGCTCACTGTTTAAACAATGTAATATAAACATTGTTCATCCTACAGCAAGAGGGACGTAATTCATAAAACACTCCCTCGCAAAAGAAAACTTCACAAATTGGTGAACAGAAATGCACACGGACACGTATATATATATATAAAATATAGTATAGTAATGCAAATTAGTATGGTCATAGAATTAGCTCTATTGTACACCACATCATATTTGAACTCTATAGAAGAGAAGCCTGACAAATACTCTGCTTTGTTATACTGTAAACTATAAAGCACCAAGTAAATGTATTAGTGCCCAATAAATAAAAATACATGCATATACATGTCTTAAACTACTGTGGTCTAGGATGTCCACAAACAAACTTTTTAGTTTCTATTTTAATTCACGTCTGCCAGATATTAAACCATATATATTTTACAGTAATATATATATATATATATATATATATATATAATTAAGTTCATTTTTAGGTTTTAATTACATACAGTTCAGGACTATGAATAAATACCTCCCTGACGACTGTAGTTATTTTTTGATTGCGTATTTAAAAAGTAACTTTCATCCTGATGTGTATCAGGAGATTACCACTGAAAAAGATAATTAGTGTTTATATGTTTACGGTTTCAATTGAGCTTTATACTGTTGATTTGTGATACATTTGAACTCATCTGCTGGGAAGTTGAATGTAATTCTTGTGTATTTAAGCACTGCGTAAATTGTAGGGCGCTGTATAAATAAAAGTTAATAATACATAGCGTATGCACAAGAATTGCATTATATATAATGCCTATTATATAATGGAGTAGTGTTTTTAGAAGATTGTGTTTTACCCCTACCACAGATTAAAACAATGGTTAAAAAAAAGTGTATGCCTGAGCGTGACAGATCTTCTATGTACTGATGGAATTAAATGTTTACATGATTTCCAGTCATTAAGTGTATAATTTATAATTACCATGAAACTTAACACACTTCATAACAAAATCATCAGCAGTGCCTAAGGATTTCTATCGGTCTTTAGTATAGTATGTGCATTTATTCTATTATAAAAATAAGCATGTTATTACACAGCTGCATATTAGCCAGTTGTATGTGTTCGAGCTCTGTTATCTTGGTGAAATCTACTAGGCAACCATCCTGATTTCTTATCCTATTGCCTTGTGGTAAACAACAGAATGGCTTTGTCTTAGACACTAATGTGGACTCTCTGACCAGTGGCGTCTCCAGGTTTCATATTTAGGGGGGGCACATGGGGGCCAGGGACCAAAGTAGGGGGGCCAATTATAAAACGGTACATATACACTATATATATATATATATATATATATATATATATATATATATACACACACACGTTAGACGTGCATTTTTAACTACATAATATGCACTTATCTCTTTGAAGTAAAGACTGTGATTAAAATATGATTTCAAAATAACAGCTAAAGTGACAGTTATTTTTCATTCTTTAATATTAGCCCCTGCTGACAATATATATAAATATTAGACCCTGCTGCAGATATATAGAAATATTACACCCTGCTTCCGATATATATTAATATTAACCCCTGCTGCGGATATATATTAATATTAGCCCCTGCTGCGGATACATACTTATATTATACCCTGCTGCCGATATACATAGAAATTATACCCTGCTGCCAACATATATTAATATTAGCCCCTACTGCCGATATATAGTATTAGTCCCTGCAGCCAATATATATAAATATTAGCCCCTGCAGCCAATATTTATTGATAATAGGCCCTGCAGCCAATATATATTAATATTAGCCCCTACTGCCGATATATGTAAACATTAGTCCCAGCTTCCGATATATATTAATATTAGCCCCTGCAGCCAATATATATTAATATTAGACCCTGCTGCCAATATATTTGCCACACTGACTGCAGATCAGGGGAAGACAGTGAGAGTCAGTGCAGTGTTCCCTCCTTCTGACTGCACCGTGACATTGAGAGGTCCTCATCCCCAGAGTCCCTTTGTCCCCTCATTCACTAAACCATAGCACTCTTTTACTTACACCCTGTAGTTCAGGTATAGATCAAATAAACAACACATGGAAACAGCACATGCAACTGAATGAGATTAAAAAAAACTTGTATTTGCAGGTATACATAAATAATGTATGGAAACATAGCATTGCAGGTATAAACC
This sequence comes from Sceloporus occidentalis, assembly GCA_023333645.1. Classification (NCBI taxonomy): domain Eukaryota; kingdom Metazoa; phylum Chordata; class Lepidosauria; order Squamata; family Phrynosomatidae; genus Sceloporus; species Sceloporus occidentalis. The sequence continues at coordinate 15,492,746 of JALMGF010000017.1, forward strand.
AACAGAACACACAAACCCAGCATTGCAGTTATAGATCAACTGGAAATCACATGTACACTCAGCACTGAAGGTTTAGATCAAATAAACAACACATGGAAACAGCACTCCAGGTATTGATCAACTGAATAAGACATGCAAATCCTATATTTGCAGGTAAACATTAATAATGTCTGGAAATATAGCCGATACAGATGAACAGAATGACACAAAACCCAGCTTTGCAGATATAAATCAATTGGAAATTACATATAAACTCTGCATTAAAGGTATAGATAAAACCCCCTAAATTACAGGCATAGATCACTGGTCACACACCCCAAAGCCAACCCTGGTGTCCACACTGCCCACATAGAACCTGACCAGCACCCAAATTACACATTATGTCAACTTTGTCCCTAAACAGCTGAACGTACGCCGTTTTTGTCCCATAAAGACCTCTCCCTCCCAATCTATCCTATCTACCCCCTCTCCCTCCCAATCTATCCTATCTACCCCCTCTCCCTCCCAATCTATCCTATGTACCCCCCTCTCCCTCCCAATCTATCCTATGTACCCCCCTCTCCCTCCCAATCTATCCTATCTACCCCCTCTCCCTCCCAATCAATCCTAACTATCCCCTCTCCCTCCCAATGTATCCCATCCACCCCCATCTCCCTCCCAATCTACCCCCTCTCCCTCCCAATCTATCCTTATCTACACCTTCTCACTTCCTATCTACCTCTTCTGACTCTCTAACCCCCTCCTAACTTTCTAACCCCCCTTTGAAGTTCACTTACCTTGGGCTTGTCCAGCGGTGAGATCGCGAGGTCTCTGTATCTCTGGTTCTACCGGCTTCACTGCTGGGCGCCGGATATGACGACATATACCGGCGCTCGGCTTGAAATGCCGGCACTGCGAACCAGGAAGAGGCCTCGCGGTCGCGGAGAAGAGTGAGAGGCGCCGAACGGTTGCTGAGAACTTATTCCTCAGCAACCGCTCGGCGCCTCTCACTCTCTTCTCCGGGTCTATTAAAAAAAAAAAAAAAAGACGGAGTTTCAATTGGGGGGGCCATGATGTAGGGGGGGCCATGGCCCCCCCTCTGGCCCCCCCTGCCGACGCCACTGTCTCTGACTAATGAAAGTCTGCGGAGAAACAGGCTTTGTAAGGATTGCCTTAAAGGAGCTACATCACTGGCTGCTCTGGGTCTACAGATACAACTTGTTGGAACAAAATAACGTAAAATCAGGTTTTGTCAAACATAAATTACTGTATTAGTGTACACAGTACTGCATTCAATGAGAAAAATGTTTACCCTTTCCCCCGATCGCTTTCTTTGCTCAAATGTGAATTGACGCATTCAGTAACACCAAGCAAAATTGCAGGGGCCCCATGTGATCTCGCTCAGGTTGTAGCTAGCTGCATTAAAAACTTAGGAAGCAATTAACAAAGACCACTAAACTTCCTCCACCAAAGTTTGCAGTAGGCACTATGCATTTCATTAGGTATCATTTTCCTGGCATCTACCAAACCCAGATTTGTCCATCAGACGTCCAGATGGAGAAGCTTGATTGATCACTCCAGAGAACACATTTCCACCACTCCAGAGTCCAGTGGCGGTGTTCTTTACACCACTCCAGACGACACTTGGTATTGGGCACAGTGATTTTCAGCTGGTGAGCAGCTGTCCAGCCATGGATGCCTATTTCATGGCGCTCCTGACACACAGCTCTTGTGCTGATGTTGCTTCGAGAGTCCGTTTGGAAACTCTAGTGAGTGAAGCTACAGAGGACAGATCATTTTTACTCGCTACACTCTTCAGCACTCGACAGCCCCGCTCTGTGAGTGTGTGTGGTCTACCGCTTTGTGGCTGAGCTTTTGCTACTACTACTACTTTTCTTTGGCACTTACAGTATTAAATATGAATGATGCGCATCGTTGTTTCTAAACAAGATTTTTTTTTAAGTGTGGTATTCTGTTAGTTGCGCCCCAATAGCAGCCAGAAAAAGAAAAACATCTAAACATCTAAAAAAGTATATATTTTTTGACATCCCAAAGTATTTTCCTAGCGTCATTTTAATACTTATTATTAAACCATTTAAGCACCAATCTATCCTAAACATTGCAGTAAAATTTCACATGTGTAGACCAAAGAAACTTCCATCCCTGTCCCTGAAGCTGGTTTATGGTGATTGCGGGGAGGAGTCTCTATGATCACTCCTGTAGTAGTGATCAAAGGACTCATAGGGGCTCTTTTTTGCTGTTGCTGGTCTGACCGGGCATTTATCAATTGTATGCTTCAAACTTTGTAGCACCGGTTTGGGGAAGACCTTTTTCTATTCCACCATGACTGTTCCCCATTGCACAAAGCAAGGTTTAAAAAACATAGTTGGATGAGTTCGTTGTGGAAGAACTTGACTAGCCGCACACAGCCTTGACCTCAACCCCATCGAACACCATTGGAATGAATTGGAACAGAGATTGCAAGCCAAGCCTTTTTTGCCCAACATCAGTGCAAAATTGTGTGCAAAGCCCAAAAGTTTTGGGTCACTTTTAAACAAGGACACTTCCAGTTGTACCATAATTGCAAAAAGGGGTTTTCTAACAATCATTGACCCAAACTTTTGAATGTAGGTGTGGACAATCTAATTTGATTGAGAAAATTGACTTTATTCCTATAAATGATGTTGTCTCTCGCCCTATTACAGACAGCTGCCATTCCTTTATATATAACAATGCTTTATGATGTTTCTTGATAACTACCCCCTTCACTTTGCTAAATCTTTTTAAATCTATAGATGCTTGTAGTAATGCCAGTTCTGCTCATTTTCTTGCAAGAACATGTGCCACTGTGGGAGAGATGAACTATGTGATTTCTCTTAACAGGCAACTGCACAGAGTTCTGGAAGGAGTGTTTATCTGTAAGAATACTGTTTCACTCCATTGACTCAGCTTGTACCAGGGTACTAATCTTTTCTCTAATCGTCATGAGCTTTGGAAGATGGATACCCCATGAGAGGACTAATGTCACTTTGTAGTATCTTAAATTAACCCACAGTGGATTTCAATGCTTTCTATGTCATGGTTCTTAATGAAGAACTGTGCTTTAATTAGGTGAGTAAAATGACACAGAGCAGTGGTACAGGGATATGGCTAATGACAAGCCAATTCCTGTTTAAAATGGAGTATGTGAAAATGTTTAGGGCCATGTAATTAAAATCCAGTATGAGTGCACATTGCCTTTAAAAAATCTTTGGCACAACAGTAGATAATATGCTTTAAAGAATTAGTCTAGTCTGTATTTTTAATGTATGTTAAAGTCCGTTTTACAAATTGCTGCGTGCGTCCCTTCAAAAATTAGACAGATTCATTTTGCGCCTCTACTTAAACCTGGACGCTGATAAGACGTGGAGGCAGGATGACCAAATGTCAAAGTTCCAAGTTGAAAAATGTGTACTTCTGAAATATGGCCTTTTACCCATGGGCGTAGGTAACCAGGGGGGGGGGCAGATCTCCCCCCAGTAACTCATGCAGGGGGACACGGTAGGAACCAGGGCCTTAGGAAACCCCCCCCAATAGAAACTGAACCAGCATTGCAGAAGGAGAGGAACCAACCAGGTTTTGTGCGTGAAATTGTCATTACATGTGTGTTTGAGAATTAATGTACTGACATGTAAGTATTTGTACGGCCACTAAAGCGGGGCTGCAGCGGACACATAAACAACAACAAAAAAAAAGATGAAAGTTGTAATGGATACTTCGTATTCAATTTGTTGTTTTTTTTTAATACATGCTTTTGCTCTTGGTAACATAGTTTAATAACAATATTATTTTTTTAAATAATTTGTAATGCTTTTAAAATATAAAATGTTTATGTATTAGAGATAAAGCCTACATTCTCAGTGCACCGTGTAAATGTTGTGAAATTGATTGCTTTCCTGTTTAAGTGTATTACTATGTACTTCATTGATAAAGAAATAATTTAAAAACATAAATCTTCCTCTCTGTTTTATGCCCACCGAGGTAACTATACATCCTTGGATTGTTTTTTTCCAGTTGCAGATGATGTTGTTATAAATGGGGTCAAAAAAAAAAAATCATACAACTGGTGTGATTAAATCTGGAACTAACACATTTATGTAGTGTCCTGCATGTTCACCTGACTTGGGAAATAAATCTAATTAGTCCTTTTCTCATGTTATTATAAAGGCATTTAACCCTTATTGCATATGGGATTAAATATGTTTTTACATTCCATGTTTACCACAATGTTGTTTGAATTTTGTTATGTTATCATATTTTGCAATTTGAGATTGGAGTGTTAATTGAATGGTTTTATGATGCCATAAAAATTGTTGACTTGAAACCCAGATTAAAAATAAAGGGTTTTGTGGCGCTATTTTAATCGTTGTAGTGTGTGATTTTACCTTCACATATTGCAGATTCTAGTCTCCCTGTGTTGTTTGGATACGGTACACTGAATAGCTTTTTAATTTTGTTAATTTGAATGTAATTATACATCCTCTCCTTAAAATCCCAAATGTCCGTTCATGTACTTTTGACAGAAAAAAAATGCTATATTGATATATATGATGCTATGTTCACATAACTGATTGAAATACTATCTGGCTTTTTTTAGGGGGAAAAAACATTTCAATTCATTTCCGTATAATTAAAGTAGCAGATTTTATTGCAGCCTCCTCTTCCACTTCTGCCAAAGTTAAGGAGGCGTGCTGATAATTAAATCTGGGCACAGGTGTCCATTCAAACTTAATTTTTCTAAAATGTAAAAGTACTTAAAGGGACAGTCTGTCCCTATAACAATGTGCAATGTGTAGTTAAAGTGTGCACTGGTAAGCAAGAGATGTGTTGGGGAAAGGCGGCAAATGCATGAGGGGATATTCTGATGAACCCAAATATAAACACATTGCCACTGTGAGCCTGGTTTCACTAAAGGAACTGTCATGCCTGCCTCCGGGTTCTCACCTCTGCAGTCCTGCTCGCTGGAGTACTAATGGTGGGTACCCTGGAAGCATGGTGTGTGTCTGTCCCAGCTGTACAATGCTGAATTTTTCCTACCTTGCCCTGCTGTGCTATTGGTACACAAGTGGGAATCCTCTTCCCCTGCAGTGGTTGCTGGTGTCCACCGCCGGCTTGGCATTTCAAGTAGTGCACATGTGCACGCTACTCAGCAAATATTTACATTTTTAAAGGGGAACATGCCCAGTTTTAATTACTGGGTGGGCACTTCCTTCCCCTTATACCTATATATATATATATATATATATATATATATATATATATATATATATATATATATATATATATATACCGTATTGGCTCGAATATAGGCCGCACTTTTCCCCCCCACTTTAAGTCTTTAAAGTGGGGGTGTGGCCTATATTCGGGGTCTAGCGCCCGACGCCCGGGACATGCAGTTCCGGGCGCCGGGCAGGCAGCAGGGTTAGGATAGAGATCCCCCGCAGCGGTGCAGGGGACCCGTATCCTACTCTCTGATATGCTGAGACAGCCTCCCCTGCCGGCACTTTCCACGGGGGGAGTGCCGGCAGTGGAGGTTGTCTAAGCGCATCGTGCAGGCGTTCACCGGCAGCAGCGATGCTCGTTAACAGCCTCCGCTGCTGGCACGTCTGCACAATGTGCTTTAACAATCTCCCTTGCCGGGAATTCCCACGGGGGGAATCCCGGCAAGGGAGATTGTTAAAGCACATCGTGCAGACGTGCCGGCAGCGGAGGTTGTTTACGCGCATCGCCGCAGCCGGTGAACGTCCGCGCGATGCGTTTTACCTCTGCCCCCAAGACTTACCAGAGCAGACTCCCGGGTGTCTTGTGGGGCTGGAGGTTGTATACGCGTATTGCGTAGATGTCCCCCGCCGGCCCCGCAAGTCACCCGGGAGTCTGCTCTGGTAAGTGGGGGGGGCAGAGTGGCAGCATATCTCGGGGGGGGGAAGGAGGACAGTGGCAGCATATCTCGGGGGGGGGCAGTGGCAGCATATCTCAGGGGGGGCAGTGGCAGCATATCTCGGGAGGGGGAGGACAGTGGCAGCATATCTTGGGGGGGGACAGTGGCAGCATATCTCGGGGCGGGCAGAGTGGCAGCATATCTCGGGGGAGGGAGGACAGTGGCAGCATATCTCGGGGGAGGGAGGACAGTGGCAGCATATCTCGGGGGGGCAGAGTGGCAGCATGTCTATTAAAAAAACTTTTTCTTTAAAAAAGCACCAAACTTTTAGGGTGCGGCCTATATACGGGGGCAGCCTATATCCGAGCCAATACGGTATATTTATATATCCAGGCAAGAGCTATCCTTAGCCTGGGTGTTATTCCTTTTTATTGCTTTATCCTACTCTGGTTTTCAGTTCCTTGCATCGACCACAAGTTATGTTATCCTGTGGCACTGTAGCTATTGGATCCGAAACTGTGCTCTCTGCTGGGCCTTGATCTTCTTTCCTGCATTATCCCTGTGTACTGACATCTCGAGTCCTGTGGCTTACCTTGACTAAGATCCTTGTTCTTCTGCACTACATTCCTGCAGTTCCCGTGCTGTGTTTTTTCCCTTCGGTTGATACCAGCTTTACATTGCAGACTTTTTTCCTGACACTTATACTTGGCTTGGCAGTAATACTTTGCATTGTCTTTATAAAAATAGAAAAAAACATTAGATTTCAGGCAATGAGAAGATTACTTTTGGTTGTACTGTAACTCCTCCATGTTGATGATATACAATTATGTAGTCTACATACAGACTTTGTTTTTTTTTGTTTTTTTACCATGGATGTTCTGAAAAATTTTGCCTAGAGCTCAATATACCACCTGTCTGTAGCTCAAATGCTGTATTTTGCTGCAAATTTGTGTAGATGTGCTTTTTGTTTTAACCGAATTTAATTACAGAGTGCTACGAAGCTTGTATGGCTGCGGCTACTATTCCAAGCCAATCAAAACATAATTGGTGAACTATGTCAGACTGAAAGGCAAGAGAAGTAGAGCCTTAACAAATCAACACAGTCATTGTGTAGTGCAGGGCTTGACAAATCCCGGGCGCCTTGGCGACTAGAAATCACCTCCTAGCGTACTGGTGTACCATGCCCATCCAAGCAGTGGGCCCAAGCTCCCACAGTGGGCCTACTACTTGGCTACAGGGGGATGCTGAGGCATGTGCACTTATTCTACCTCACCCTGTGGTGGTAAGAGAAGCAGCGGTAGGCAGCTTGCACACAGTACAGACAGGCATCAATGAGGTAAAAGGGAGAGGGTATAGCGTGTGTATGTGTAGTGCTAGAGTTGTTGTGTGCGTACTATAGCGTTTGAGTCAGTGTGTTTTGTGTGTGTGAGTATGCACAGTACCAGTCAGTGTATGTGTGTGTTAGTGTATGTTTTTGGTTAGTGTGAGCATCTGTTTAAGCGTGTCATGTTAGCATGCATAAGCATATGATGATGTGTGTTAGTGTATGGTGTTAGCATGCATCAGCGTATTGTGACTATAAGGTGTTAGTCTTCATGAGCATATCATGTTAGCATGTATGTGTCTAATATTGTATAGTGTTCGAGTGTGAAAGCTTATGTTAGCTGAAATTTAGAAGTGTAATATTTATCAATTATTAACTTACTAATTTACTAATAACTTAATGTTTTTATATGTTTATTAAATGAATTCATGTTTTCACTAATCTATTTATAAATTATAAATTAAATAAATGGACTCCAAACTAAATTTGTAGACCCCTGATGTAGGGCATACCGATTTCCGTTTATAAAGGCAGTCTACAATGAAATAAATGTGGCATGTTACATGCATACATCTATCAGCTTTACTTTAGCTTTATTTAGCTTTACTTTAACTTGTTTTCCCTTTTTTGAGAACTCATTGAAACCTATATGTATTTAGGAGTAAAAATACTTTATTTGCAACTTCTTTGTGCCTTTTTTAGTGAAGGATTTGTTCACCTTAAATTCTTATAATATCGGTTTCTCCTAAAATATCTAGATTTTCTGAGAAGTATAGTACATTTAGCATGTGTGGTTTCAATAGAATCTGTGATACTTCTTAGAGTGATTCACCTGTCGTCTCATTCTGTTTCCCTGAATCATTAAAAGATCGCTCACCGCCTTGCAAACCATTGAATAGAATAGTACCAGCACATTAACACTTCAACATAAATAGCTGGGTATAATACCATCTCATTAGTCATCTTAAGAAACACTTCCAACAAGTGTTCGTATATAACAGTCTTCTTTAGAAAGTGCCTCGTTATGTGGCTGCAGTGATCTGGAGAAACCAAATCCCCCTGTGGTCACTTGGCACTCTACAGCTTCAATGATGTGCTTGGGCTGTCAGATGGCTGGAAAATATAATATGGCTTAAAAAAGTATTGAATAAACAGAATTCAAAGAATCTGCTAAAGGCTGATTAATGCATTTGATAGCTGCATGTGCCCTTTAACTTGTCATGTGGCCAGTTTAGCAAATACCTGGGGAGATTTTGCGTAAACTCCCATATGCCTTTGCTCCTTTCCACTTCTCCCAGCTAAATGCCATGCGGGGATGTTTTTGACCAAACACACCTCCCTGCACATGACATACTCGCCTTCATTCTGCTGCAGCGCTGATTTAAATGAATTTTGTATGCAGGTCTATTGAGAACTCGTGTGTAAATGTGGAAAGTACAGCATATGGATTTTAATGCGAGCATTTACCTGCCACCAATTGGAAGAACGGGGGAGAGGCTGTCCACATTTCACCACATGTGCACCGAGAGTCAAGAATAATGATGATGGATTTGCAGAGAAAGAGAAGCTTTTCTGCTCCCCTCTTTTTTTGAATGTATCTGCATTATTCTGGACTCTTGGTGCAGTTCTGTAAAATGGTGGAGCCACAGAGACAGCCTCTCCCTCATTTCTCCAATCGTGGGTGTGCCCAGAGGCTCCTTCGTTTTGCGGAAGGGCACCGGGAGGCCTGGTTCACAGAAAGAGAACAAAGAAAGAAGACACAGGGAGAAGTGGACAAAGAAGAGAAGCTGCTGGAAAGAAGGCAGGGACATGGTAGTGGTTGTCAGAGAAGGTCACCAGACATTGAGAGAGTGTGAGAGGGTAAATGAGCATGAGAGACTAAATGAGGATGAGTGACAATGAATTTTGTCCGCACCATAAGGGTAGGAAACAAAATTTGTTGTCTGAAAATGAATGGACTAAAAATGAAAAATTTGTACGAATCGTTCTAGGTCCATTTGCACAAGTCTAAAATCCAGTCATCTATTTTCTAGTATGATTCTTGCCAAAATAGCTATTTTTCGATAAAAAATAAATAAATCTTGATTTATTGCATGTTTTAACAAATGAATTACTTTATCTGCCCAGTGGTCATCTGGTTCTCTGTTGACTATGGTTTAATAAGTTTAGTTTAGGACTTGGATTTTTTTGTGTTGAAGTGGGGGGGGGGTTTAAGGTAGATGCCGCTGGAATAAAAAATACTCTTATATAACACAAATAGAGGCATACGCTTCTTTGACAACGTTCACTGCATCACAAGAGACTTTCACAATGCCTTTCATATTTAAATTTAAACTTAAAAGGCATCATTTGATATTTAAAACCGTTAACATTTTCATATTGGAAAAGATTCCAAACAAAAGTTAAATTGAATTTCACTTTAAAGTTATAATATTGCTTTACATATATAGTTGTGAAGTGTTATTCTAGAGGTGACTCGCTCATTAATCAGCAGATTCAGGCGTTTTCAGACATGTCACAAGGGTTTTTTATTCAAACTTGGCTGCAAAGTGCTCTTCTGTGTTCCACTCATCACACTTGGGTTCTCTTCTTTTGAGATATGGCATGCTGTCTAAATGCTTTTGTGCAAGCTTCGGCAGTGACACCAACAGTATTCCTTATTTACACATAATCATGCCATATTCAAAATGGTTTCAGGACTGTCCCTGAGCAGCAGGCCACATTCCAGGGTCTCCTCTTTCTTTGCGCAACACTTCTTCTTAGCCAGCAACCTAGATATGCTATCACATGAATCAGCGCAAGATCGGATAGATGCCGAACCAACTAGGCAGAAACCTATGTAGTCTAAATGGGCCTGTTCCAAGTGACATATCTGATGTTCCCAGATGGCCCATTGAGATAGAATATCCAGGAGCAGCCACCCTGGCATAAACAGGGTAATCAATGTCTAAAACAGTATGCAATAAAATGAATGAATCATGCGTGCATGGACATTCGTAGCGTTTCTCTTTTGTGGCATAGAACACTAATTAAGGACTGGGAGGTCACAGGGGATAGTGGTTGCGCATAGAGGAGAAGAAAGTCACAGTAATATAATATGTGGCTGGCACCGTGTGGTAAAGAGTTAAGGAATGGGTACTCACATTTTTGGGGGACTTAAGCAATTAGTCCCACAATCCTCGCCTGGGGATATCTTTAGCAGCAGTCCTGTGTAGTTCTTTTTTTTGGTTCTCAGGATAAGGTGCACATAAAAAGTTAAACAGAAATAGGCATAGTGATTTCTGTATATGTAAAATGAATAAAACAAATAAAAACAGTTCACTATATACTCAGAATATGGTGAGCAATAAATGGATTGCTCACACCTTCTGGCGTGAATAGGAACTGGGCCTTTCTTGCTCATCTTTGATTTTCTGCATTTCTCCAGGAAGTCCTATAGGGCCATCAGTGTAAGTATATTAATATATTGCCCGTGTGGGTGTTTTAGTTTGTTTTTGTTTTTTAATATTGCCTTATACTGTTGCTGAATACTGTTTGTTGTTTTAATGTTTTGAAAATCCACTTTTTTCAGGTTTTTGTTATCTGTTTGAACTGTTTTATAAAAAATATTTAAAAATTGTTTTTCTTTGCCAAACATGGACTTTGCAGGATGTTATTTTTTGAAAACTAAACAGGCTCTGTGTGACACTCAACAGTCCTTGTGAGTTAGTATAACCTTTAAAGCACACTTATTTTCTGTAGATTTAGAGATTCATTATTCCTGACAATTTTTGTTCTCAATAGAAGATGTAATTTCAATGCCATCTCCTGATTGCTAGCTTTGGTCAGGAATACAGAATGATCCATTAGGTTGAAATAAGTGTCTATGCAAGTGGTTATTTTATGAAGGAACACTTTAGACCCTTTAAGTATCACTGAAAATGTAAAAGTAGTCAAACACTTGTGCCATTGAATTGGTCTGACATAATTTGCTTTATACATTTTTTTAAATCACAAGTGCATAAATTACAAATGAAATCTATCTTACCCAGAGCAAAATAAACATCTAATTTTCTGGTTAGTCTTACAGTAATTCTGCATTTTGTCAGGGGAAAGTAAGCTTGGGTGTTAATGCTAAAATACACATTTTTGATTATAACACTTGCTAGTTTCTTTGCATTAAGCACATTTATATTGTCCTCCTTTTTTAGACTGAATCTTGCAAGTAAAAATTATGTTGTTTGTATGTTTGTGTGTATACACAGACTCGCACATATACCGGTATATAACCATTATCTCTTTATGTCTTATTGTAATGCTGGCTTTATGGCTTGGTGAAGCAGTGTATAAATCAGCAAGTAGTTTGTCATGTGTTGTATATCCACAGAGAATGGTCAATGTAGTAATACTAGTTGACCTTACTCTACATTAAAATGCCTTAAAATTAGATTATAATTTCTATAAGGCAGTTTTGCCTTATTTTGTTTCCCCCCCAAAAACTGTATTTATTTAACAATGAATTCTCTGTTCTCCCCCCCCCCAATCTTCAGACTATCTTTCTCAAGGGACGGATCTGTCAGGAATAGAAGTCATTGCCAGTGACCTACTCTTCATTGCTCGCGCTCGCCTGGAAGTGGAAAACCAAGCCAAGCGCTTGTTGGAGCAGGGAGTTGAAACTCAGGTAAAATTGCTCAGTACTCTTGGGATTATTGTATTTTAATATCATGTGAAGCTGAGACACACAACTCATAAAGATACCAGGTCATGGAAGCCACTAAAACCATGGCTATTATTGCCACTTCAAATCTCATTTCACCTGTCTGTGTATTAAAATAAAACGTCCTATTTCTTCTTTATTATTATTATTATTATTATTATTATCTTTTATTTATATAGCGCCAACAGTTTACGCAGCGCTTAATACAATACATAAATTCAAGGGATATGACAAGACAAGAATTGACAGACTAAGACAAACCGATACATTTGGTGGAGAGAGCCCTGCTCGCAAGCTTACAATCTTATAAAATCTTTAGTCCTTTAGCGATATGAGGTAACCAGGTTATTTTTTCTTTATAATTATACAGGTAATGCCACCCAATACCATTAGATTATTCCTACCCATCAAATTGTTTTTCAAAAAGGCTACATGAGGAGAAGGGAGGTGCATACAGTTCATAAGTTATGCATGTTGTTTTTTAGTTATTAGTGTAGGCAAAACAAGTGCAATGTATTTATCTCCAGATTGGCAACAAGTACAATATTTACAATGTTTTAGCAATACGGCATACAATAAAAGGCGAGTGTTTTCGAGGTTAAGAATAATAAAATATATTTTATGCATTCAAATAACAAGGTTTTCTACATAAACACTACATCTTTACAGTGAATACATGTTACCAAGCAATCAAAACTAACACAGCAGCCCCTTAGAATTTCGTTCAGAATCACATCTAAACTCCAACCTCAGGGCTATTACATCTGCATTCTCTATAAAAACTTAACTCAATTAATTCCCTCAAGAGCAATAACTGGACATGCCAACACAAATGATTTCTAGTATAATATGTTAGATTTAATTATTTGAATCCAATAATATAATATTTTAGTATGCAATGTCCACTTGAATCAAAGCTTTAATAATAGTCATAGTGTTATTCAGATATCACAATGTAATAAATACATATGCAAACTTTTAAAGGATTAGTACCAACAAAGGAAATGTAAATTTGCCTACTTTTGCTTTATAATGTGTCAAAAATTTCATTTATTCCCCCCCCACAAAATTGCACAGCATTTGTGCTATACTTTGTGTCATTCAGTACCAAACTTTTTTTTACTGTAGTAGCATCAGTACTCATTTAGTTTTTTTTGTAAATTTAAGTTTTTGTATGATATAATATTTGCAGACAGCTGCATATTGTTCATTTGTGTGTATTTGAAGTCTGTTATCTTGCCTCTAGGTCTTCAATGATAAACTACATTATTGTAGAAATAATTTTATGTAATGCTGAAAGAAAACCCAATTAAACCCCCTAATAATAAAACTATTATGTGGAGTGAAGAGCTGGTAGCTAGGGGCTGTTGTTGCTAGGGGCAAATAAAATAGTAGTAAGGAGAGCAAATGGTATTTTAGATTAGGCCCTGCCTAGTTAAACAACAGCTTTTAAGTTTGTGGGGGGAAAAATGCATGTATTATGGAAAACCGCCCATTAGGAAGCTAGAGAGAATAATTGTATTTTTGAAACCGTAAATTAAATTGGAGCTTATGGTTTTACTTATAAAGGGGTTAGCATGTCTTCACTAGACTGGGCCTGATACTCTAGCACTAGAAATGTCCGGAAGTGTGCTGTTCCTTTGTAAAGCTGTCATCACACATTCATTTGAGGTGTGATGTAGCAGCAAAATGTCAGGTCCTACATACAACAGAAAGTTTCAACTATATTTCTATATGAATAGAAACAACAAAAAATGTAGTAAATAATATGCACGATATAAAGATGTAAGAATTAGAATTGAGGATAACTTCAGTTCCCTTAAGGTAAACAATGTTTTCCAAAGGTCCAGAGATCATAGTCTTCTTCAATCTCACCAACCAAAATGCAAATATAACATGATCGTTTCCATTGTAATAGAAATCTTAACCTTCCCTGATGTATTATGACAAGGTACACTATGTGTCTGACAAAAGACAATGGAATGTTGTCTGGTTTATATATTGCTAACCTTTTATGGCCTTTTCACTTCCTTAGTTTTGTTTTTATATTCCCATCCCCCACCTTGAACCTGTGATCTCTAAATGTATCCTGGAATTCAATTGTGAAAGAAAAAAACATGTTGTAGAAAACCAAGAAAATATGTTCTGGGGATTGAATAAGGGGCCAGGACCGAAATATGAAGATGACAGTTTTAAGTGGCAGTTGTTTTAATGTCCCAGTCTAGTATCTGAATTGTTAATGAAACAGAAATAATTTGTATTACGGGGACCTTGGGTATATGTGGAGTTTTGCATGCCTTCAACATTGTGTACATAACATTTAAAACTGCAATATGAACAAGGGAGATGCAGTGGATTTAGTCTACCTAGAGTTTACAAAAAGGTTTACATTCTTCAGTGTATTTATCGGTGATGTGGATCAGGGCATGGAAAGCAGCCTTTCAATTTTTGTGAATGACATAAAATTATGTAATGTAATTAAATTAGGAATATATATCATCCCCTCTACAGATGAACTACAACAAAATAGGAGATTGGTTATTAAAATGAAAAATATTTCAACATAGAAAAATGTGAAGTTTTGCATTAGGGGAAGATAAACAGGCGGCATGCTAATTATAAATGAAATGGCTGCTTATTAGAAAATACACAATGAAGAAGGATCTCGGAGTACATGTAGACATAAAACATTGTACAATCTCAATGTCCCATTTTTTCTTATTTCATTTATTTATTTATTTTGAGTTTTCCTCATTTTACCTTAAACCTATTTGGGAGTAATGATCAACTTAAAAGATGAACATGTTATACACCAAGATACTTTAATTATGTTGAGTAAATTGATTTTTACTTTGAACTCTAGCAGGATTGTGAATTCTATACATAGCAGGGTGAACTGATGCCTCCTCCTTATAAAACACCATTGTGATTATGTTGCTAGTGATATAGATGAATTATAGCTTGATTAGTTGATTAAAATTCATATCTTGATTAACTAGATAAGTATTTTTTTCTTCTTGATCGTTTATTATGATTCCTAATGATTCATTCTGTAAGGAGTAAGTTCTGCAACATGTTATTTTTTCTATCATTTATTTTGGTTCAAAGGGAAGGAAGGCCGCTCGGACCTGCACCCAATACCATCCAATGTTACTATTCATACAGTTTGTTTTTGCAATGTCAGCCAGTTACTGCAAAACACGCTCATTGTTATAATTATTTCATACTTTATATAGCACCATCCTGTTCCACAAGGCTGTAATATGCAGTGCAAATTTGGGCATCAGTTCATATAATGAAATGTAGACTTTCCAAATTAGGCATGCTCACATTGAAAAAAAATGCCTTTGTGGGGACGTGATTATCATATACAAGTACGGCACGGCCATAACATTCTGGCCACTGCCAGGGGAAGGGTATAACACTGATAATCTTGTTAGCATGGCACCTGTCGGTGGGTGAGATTTATTAGGCAGCAAGTGAACATTTCATCCACAAAGTTGATATGCTAGAAGCAGGGAAAATGGGCAAGCATAAGAATTTGAGCGTCTTTGACAATGGCCAAATTGCTAGACAACTGGGTCAGAGCATCTCTAAAACTGCAGCTCTTGTGGGGTGTTCCTGGTCGTCATGGGCGGCCAAGGCTCCTTGATGCACAAGGGGTGGGAGCAGTGCTGGCCTGTGTGGTGAAATCCAACAGACGAGCTACTGTAGTTCAAACTGCTGACAAAGTTAATGTTGGTTCTAATACACTGTGTGCTCTGACACCTTTCTATCGCAAATTGTTGCGTATGGGGCTGCAGACCAGTCAGGGTGCTCATACTGACTCCTGTTCACTGCTGAAAGCGCAAACAATGAGCATGTGAGCATAAGAACTCGACCACGGAGAAATGGAAGAAGGTGGACTGGTCACCTTTTCTTTTACATCATGTGAATGGCCAGGTGCGTGTGCATCACTTACCTGGCCAGGATGCATCCATGGAGGTCCCACCTCATAACTTACAGGACTTAAAGGATCTGCTACTAATGTCTTGTTGGCAGATACCACAGCACACCTTCAAGGGTCTAGTGGTGGACAAACCAAATGGACAGGGAAATAAATTTGTTGCCCAAAAAACGAATGGACCAAAAACCAACTGAAAAATGTCAGTTTTGGCCCATTTGCACATGTCTACTATATAGTCTACAGGGAGTTTGTGTTCCTGCCATTGTAAAGTGTCATCACGGATATCTTTTTGTTTGATAAAGTTCAAACATTTTTTGTTAGCAGGGCCTTTAATATGTTTAGGTGAAGGAAATCTGTCATAGCAGTTTTTCTTTATGTGCCAAATGCGGAAGGGTTTGTAAAACAAGTCACATTCTAAAGCCTTTAATACAGACGGGAAATAGTATCTTATTTATCATCATTACTCGTCTGCTGACCGTCCAAGGCTACAATACAGCTATTTTAGGACTATTCAATACACTCCTTATAGTACCAGGTTATAATAGTGTTATTGGTGGAAGGAAAAATGTCTGTCTCAACATATGCTTCTTGAAAACATATGAGGTAAATATATATATATATATATATATATATATATATAATACTTATATTCATATAATATGATCTGCGGCTTCACAGAGGCTGAGGGAAGTGAAAAGCTCAATGTATATGTGTTTGGACAAAGGCAGTTTATTTAGTGTAGGACCACAGTTATCCCTACCCATTACCAGGATCATCACCCAGTGTCTGCAGGTGAAGAAATTGAATATTTTTGGTATATTCCTTCAACAGCTAAAATGAGTATAAAGCCAAATTATGTTGAATGCTTAGGCTCATTTCTCTACCATCCAATGTGTTTGGAAGCTGGAGATTTCATTTTGTCTGTTTCAGTAGTTTTTATAGAAATCATTACCAACTATCCACAATGCATTGGCGTGCCTTTCTCAGGTGTCTGTTTGGCAAGAGCATTAGATACTGTGCTTCTTAGAGCAGATATAACAGCGTAAAAAGGATTTTTTTTCAAAGATTAAACACAGTCAAGCTAAAGTGCTTTTAAAATGCAATTTGTATGTGTGTATGTTGATAGAAATAGATAGCAGTCTAATAGATTTTACCTGCTTAATAGCTTTTTTTTTTTTTTTTAACAAAATAAATCTCAATAAAAATGAGGGTTATGTTAAACATGCCCACGTGGGTTTAATCACTTGCAGCTGAGTTGAGATAAAACATATCAATGTAATGCAGCCCTTCTTGTAAGATGAGCCAACAAGATGTAAAAGCCATGCAGCTCTCTCTGTGTCCTTTATAAATTTTCATATCTGCTAATAAACCCAGTATTATTCCTAATATTAAATGTGTAATGTATTAGTATTAAAGAAATTTAAAATGCTTGTTTTTTCCCCAACAGACGTAAAACACGTCGTCCATCTACATTGTATGTATGAAATACAGTGGGGCAAAAAAGTATTTAGTCAATTGTGCAAGTTCTCCCACTTAAAAAGATGAGAGAGGCCTGTAATTTTCACCATAGGTACACTTCAACAGAGAGAAAATGGGGGAAAGAATACAGGAAATCACATTGTATGATTTCTAATGAATAAATTGGTAAATTCCTCGGTAAAATAAGTATTTGGTCACCTACAAACAAGCAAGATATCTGGCTCTCACAGACCTGTAACATCTTCTTTAAGAGTCTCCTCTGTCCTCCACTTGTTACCTGTATTAATGGCACCTGTTTGAACTTGTTATCAGTATAAAAGACACCTGTCCACAACCTCAGTCACACTCCAAACCCCACTATGGCCAAGACCAAAGAGCTGTCTAAGGACACCAGAAACAAAATTGTAGACCTGCATCAGGCTGGGAAGACTGAATCTGCAATAGGCAAGCAGATTGGTGTGAAGAAATCAACTGTGGGAGCAATTATTCGAAAATGGAAGACATACAGGACCACTGATAATCTCCCTCGATCTGGGGCTCCACGCAAGATCTCACCCCGTGGTGTCGAAATGATCACAAGAACCATGAGCAAAAATCTGCAGAGAGCTGGGACCAAAGTAACAAAGGCTACCATCAGTAACACACTATGCCGCCAGGGACTCAAATCATGCAGTGCCAGAAGTCCCCCTGCTTAAGCCAGTACATGTCCGGGCCCGTCTGAAGTTTGCTAGAGAGCATTTGGATGATCCAGAAGAGGATTGGGCGAATGTCATATGGTCAGATGAAACCAAGGTAGAACTTTTTGGTAGAAACTCAACTCGTCGTGTTTGGAGGAGAAAGAATGCTGAGTTGCATCCAAAGAACACCATACCTACGGTGAAGCATGGGGGTGGAAACATCATGCTTTGGGGCTGTTTTTCTGCAAAGGGACCAGGACAACTGATCTGTGTGAAGGAAAGAATGAATGGGGCCATGTATCGTGAGATTTTGAGTGAAAACCTCCTTCCATCAGCAAGGGCATTGAAGATGAAACGTGGCTGGGTCTTTCAGCATGACAATGATCCCAAACACACCGCCCTGGCAAAGAAGGTCCTGGAGTGGCCTAGCCAGTCTCCAGATCTCAACCCCATAAAAAACCTTTGGAGGGAGTTGAAAGTCCATGTTGCCCAGCAACAGCCCCAAAACATCACTGCTCTAGAGGAGATCTGCATGGAGGAATTGTCCAAAATACCAGCAACAGTGAAGCAACCTTGTGAAGACTTACAGAAAACGTTTGACCTCTGTCATTGCCAACAAAGGGTATATAACAAAGTATTGATATTACCTTTTGTTATTGACCAAATACTTATTTTCCACCATAATTTGCAAATAAATTCTTTAAAAATCAGACAATGTGATCTATGGACTTTGTTGTCTCATTCTGTCTCTCATAGTTGAAGTGTACCTATGGTGAAAATTACAGGCCTCTCTCATCTTTGTAAGTGGGAGAAATTGCACAATTGGTGGCTGACTAAATACTTTTTTGCCCCACTGTAACAAGATATAAATTCTGTGTAAACCACATTAACAAAAGTTTAGTGTTCTAAATGCCAAAAATTAAAAATCCCTTGTGTGCTTGTTTATTGTTTTCAGTTGAAGTATGATTCAAAAACTACTTATAAGCTATGAGAAATACACTTTAGTAGTTTTCTTCTCCCTGTATTTTTTTCTCTTTTTTTCCGCTCACCATCTGTGAACAAATCCATGACTCATGGTTGAAATACCAGAATAAAAAAATAAGCTTCCCACAGCAATAAAGTTATTCATTTTTTATATGTATCTAATAAATGCTGCCACAGGTTTTTGGAAATTCATTTTCGATGTAAGGTGGTGAATATATTTGTCCTGAGTTGCTGTATCTTGTTTCATACACGCACACACTTATTGTATTTAACAGTATTTGGAAGTAGGTTTGTATTTACGTTCTGTAACCTGTGGGCTGGTGTGAGCAGTTGTTTAGACCCTCACCCTTTCTGTACAATTATCAGCCTAATTTTGTACTCAAACTTCTGTATCAGGGAGCTATTGATTTGTATATAAGCTGATGACATTCCACCAAGGATGTAACCAGATTTGAAACATTTAACGGCTATCTTTAGTCATTAGATTGTGGAAATTGTCTGTGCTGAGATTCTAGTATCTTAATTACAAAATGCTCTGAATGTTTGGCTAATGCTCTACATTCCCAGCCTATAGACATGTGGGTAATTCTGTGTTAATGTAGGTTTCTTACCGAGATAGGCTGGACATCTATTTGTTTTTATTGTATAGTACCAACAATATAGGTGTTCATTCTCATTCCTAGTGTTTTTAGTTGTACCATGAAAATATTCTGTCTGCAAGTTGTTTAAACTTTATGCCCGTGACACATCCACATGGTCATAAAGGAGAGGCATGGCTTGGGAGGTGTGAATGAAGTGGGTGCTTTGATGCCCAGCAGGAGAAGAAGCAAAGTGAGATTGGCATCAGACAACCACATGTAATAAAGTTTGAGCTGGGCTGCATGTGCAGATAACTGTTTAATAACATGGAGAAGGTAGACCCTTCTCTTCCCTTTCCCCCATAGAATAACATGGAAAATGTTGGAGCTTCTCCCAGGAAAATGGAGGTAGTTCTCTGATGAGCCACCCTCTGCCCTGAGGGTGTGCAGTAATCTTAGTTTCTTTGCTTTGTGGTAATACTTCTGCTAATTGGTTTATTTGCTATAATACTTAATTTATATTATCCTCTATTTTAACGGCATAGTTTTGCACATGTTATGATTACCTGTCTACTTTATTGGTGGGGGGGCTGTTAAGCCTCTGCAAAGCTGGTAAATTGCTTCTGCCTGGGTGCTTCATATGATAGATCCTGAAGAACCTGAGAATGGTATCACCATGAGGCTGAAGGCTGCGTTAGAGAACCCTTGGACACTCTTACAAACATAGTTCAGGTGGAGCCTGTCATCCTTCTGTACTACTAGTAGAAGTACCCTGTACTTTTAGGAAGCTGAAAGAGAACAGCATTGAGGAAGCTTGGTCTTTCTTTACTCAGTGACTACTATTGTCCTTGCTGGATTTTGTCAGTTCTTGACTCTGGCCTAAGACTTAGTTAGAACCCTTCCAAAACATATTCTGTGCAGATTTCTACTTTAAGGATGTCTACAGATCCTTCTGACAACAAACAAAAGCAAAAAATGCCCCTTAGCTCTACCACTACAAGTAAATTATATTAAAAAATAAATCTCATTACCCCCAAACTCTTAAGATAATTGTATTAAAGATCCATCCATTCCTTTAACCTCTGCAGAGGATTATATCATATTTTCAAGCTACTGTTTAGTGTTTTGGGGAATTGTGTGCTGCCCCCACAGCGGTAGTGCAGAATTAAATTTTAAACTAGCATCAGCAGGGATTCTTTTGCCCATCTCTATTATGGCTTTCTGTTTTGATTGATAATGTTTTGGTATAAATATATCTGGTATTGCAATGGTTAACAGCTTTTTTGTGCCCTGTGCACCTGGCCCTGATTATGTTATGTGCCTTGGACACCTAACCCTGATTATTTTCTGGAAGGACTGCCAACACTTAGTTAGAAGACCTTAGATATGTTTGAGTCATAGAAACTTATTAGGCAAAACCACTTGAAACCTGTCCCAGATTGTCTGGGAATGTGGCCAAAAATCCAATTATGTTGTGTTAAGCTTTAAATGTAACAGCTTCTAACTAACTGCTGAGAGGGAGAGGGAGTGCTTAGCTGCCTCAGACAAACAAATCAAACAAAAGTTAGGAGCTTTTCCATTCTTTTTTTTCAGTGGGGCTCCCTCATTTCTGAAGATTCATACCCATTCACATATTTTGCAAAAATTGTGAAAATGAAAGATTGTGCGAATCCAAATGCACTTATTCATGAAATGATTTAATCCACTGACTCAAGTATGCCTTAGATTCATCTTGTTGAAGATTTTTCCTCCATGCATTTACACATAACAGAGTTTAAAAAAAATTATTTTGGGATAGCTGGGGATCTTTGCTCCTTATGTTTTTTCTGAACTGTAATTGCTATTTCATGGAATACTTTAAATACCTGAATGTTGTCTACATCCTCCCAATGAGCAAAACAAATCTTGCTACGCTTTAAAAGTGAGAAAATGTCTTCATATCCCAGCAGGAATTTGGTTTTCTCTTCATCTCTTTCATTTTCTATGGCCGTAATACAAGCCCTTGGGCATCCAATGTTAAACCAGATCACTTCCTTCCTCTTCGGCAGGAAGGGCGAATGATTCCTTGGAGCAGGTTGCTAAGACAGCTGATATGGAAATCTATCCATACCTTTATGAAACACTATCTTTTGGACGTGTCTTCCACTTTATAAGCTGTGCCTGGACCAAAGGTTCTATGGTAGCGGAGCTGTTTTCGCTATGTGTGATAACTTGCTTGGTTATGTCTCAGATGTGCTGGCTGGAGAGTTAAAGAAGGGAGATGGATTTTCTCACCTTTGAATATCTTTTCCTTATAGTTTTCTTAGTGCTCCCACTATATATTTTCAATTTGTTTTGCATGCATTTTTACATACATAGGCTGGGGCAGTTATGTCATTTTATAGAAGTCTCCCTCTCCTACCTCACTTTCAGGTGTGTTTTCTAAAGGTCACTAAATCACCATTACATTTCTTTCATGTTCATAACTCCATTCTTTTGGTCTTTTATACTAAGACCTTGTAAATATATTATTTTTCTATGAATTCATATAACGTCAATTGACAAAATATCAGCTTTAATTTTCTACTAATTATTATATATTATTATATATTACTATAGATATATCAAGATTGGCATGCCAGTTTAAGTTGCAAAAACTTATCTCCTAGTTCCTCCTAGTATTATATTCTGACAATGCAAAAGCTTTTGGTAAAGACTGGATGAGGGCAAACCTTTAATAATGCCCAGAAACCCTCTATTCCTGCTTCAACAACCTTAAAGTTTTATAGGAAAAGACAATCACGCCCGTTCATTTACTCTTGAAAATTTGTGCTTTGCTTTTAAACCAGTAGTGTTTAGTGTGATTTAAAAGGAAACCATTTGAAATATATGGTTATCTTTGAACCAAATATGGGATCAATATACAAACATTTTATATAAACACCACATATTTATCATGTGTGGAAAATGGGCTAGAGACTATAGACAAAAATAAAAGTGTATCTGTATGAGACTAATGTAACTTTGTTAGAGATTTTTTTATACAATTCCAGAGCTCACATTGATATATTATGACAGAAAGATAACTGCAAAAAGCATGAGATGTATAGAATTGTCTCCTAAGTTGTTTTTTCCCCTATAAAGGACAATTGTATACTGCACCTGAGATTTGGCACTCATATTTGTACTCCATGACAGCTCCACTATTCAACCTTTGTATCTCCACATTTTCCCTGTTATCTTGTGCGACTTCAAGAGCTGCCTATTTTCTGCAGTTAATACAAATACAAAAGTATTCATGTCGTTGTGCACTCCAGTACCTCTCTATCCTACTCTGTTTCCTCCCCTATGTTTCTTGGAGGTTTATAATCATTTATCTATAATTGATAACATTATTCTCCAAATTATTACCCTGAAAAGTATAACTGGTATCTTGGACACTCATTGTTGTCTGGGCTCTTTAGATATTTTTGTTCTCTATTAATGCAAATTTTCCAGGTTTTGTAAATGTATTCCGAGAAGCTTGGAACACAATTACTGTTTATCCTTTAACTTTCAGAATATTTTCCACCATAAATTGTGTGTTAGCAGCACAAGTGCTTTCCCTTTGCAAAACTTGCTAACATGCATAACTTTGATGCATTGTGTGTCTTGTGATTGTGTCAACTTTGTTAAGAATAATTTAGCAATCATTTCTGAAATAGGCTTGTTTAATTATTCTGAAATGTGATCGAAGCAAGCATAATGCTAAGCTGGCACAAAACAAGCTTTCCTGGATTTACATATAAATTGATATATCTGTTTTATTTGGAGAATAAATGAGTGTTTGTGGAACAGTAACCATTGCGGTACTCTGTCTTATTAAAGTGAGTATTGTGTACAATTTTAGGTATCAGTGATACCACATGGATCAAGTAAGACTGCCCTGAATGATACATGCTGTTGTCATGTTTGTATAATATATGGGGCAACGGGGAACTGTTTGGCCCACATAAGGTAGGGTTAGAATCTGTGGAGGCTTGTTGTGTGTGTAGAGTAGTAGGGAGGTGTGTTCTTGTTCAAAACAGTTGTTTTGCACCCATTGTACATGTATTTATTTTGTGACATTTTGATTCTTTGTATCAAAAATGTCTGGAGTGTATTTAATATATTTTATATTTGACTATGATATCTTTATGAAGAGGCTGTATGTAACTATTTTCCAATGGCTCTTCGCTGTGTTACGGTTAGATAGTTACCCAACAAAAGCATAAGATGCAACTATGCCCAAAAGTCAAACTCGCCTGCCATTTCAAGATTCCCACATGTAAAGCCATAAAGAGCAGTGTTTCTAATTCACATGTGTGGATATCTAGTCCAAGTTATAACTGTCATGAGTTTAGGAATGAGAAGAACTAAGAAATTCAGGACAATGTAATTATTGCAGCTCTATACAGAAAGCAGTCATCTAATTCACTACGCAGATTACTACATGGAATTGAATTCAAAGGAATACAATAGTCTCAGTGATGTGTAGCAGTAGTCTGTAAAATACAACTTTTAATAATTATTAAAAATTAGTGAAGTGAAATGAAACAATTCAAATGTTTGTACCATGTTAGGTGTGGAAAAACAGGAGAAAAGTATACTTAAGATGATACTGTTTATTGGCTAACTTAGAGTTTAAATGCAAGCTTTCAAGACCAAGTTGTTAGGTCACTTCCTCAGGCATTAATGAAGCTAAAGCCAATTTTTCTAAATACAAAAGCACAGTTCACAGGTGTACTAAAAAGTAAAATAAAAACCGAGATATTGAAGACTTTCCTCAGCGGTAAATTTACCTGGACTAAAAGAAACAAAAAATAGAAAATCCTAAAATGTCTAAACTTGAGACCTAAAAACAAGAGAATCCTGTAATAACCCAATATTCTACCCACTGCAATGGCAGCCTTCAAGTCTGTAGTTGTTTTATGCAAATTTATCTTTTGAATCTGTTTTTCTTCCTCACTTCTTCATGAATGCATTAACACATTTGGACAAGGTACAGAAAATAGTGCTTCTTTCGTTTCTTTTAAATGTCCACACAATAAAAAAAAAAAACGTTCACAATCCACGTGTCAGAAATAACAGCTTTATTGATCTTCTTCACAGTACGAGAAACACATTTCTGGTAAATGCAAAAGAAAATCTATTGACACATTCTGTGCTCATCATGTGTGATTGAAATTGAAATCTTGAAAAAAAGCTTCTTGAAATTTCATGGTCCAGGTATCAGAATAACCTTCATCACTTGGGTGGTATTACAGTCATCACAGAGTGCATTCACTCCTTTATGTTTACTTTTCTGGTTGTAGCCAGACATGCTTGGCAGCCCGGGCTTGTCTTGAGGCTCACTAGGATTATACGAATATTGTTTTGACATACAGTGGTCACTGTAAGAGGATTTATAGGGATTTTAGCAATATTATTTCTGAGGATTGTCATTAGGGTTCTTGCTTCTTGGATAAATCCTAGTGTGTCACTCTTTCATATGAACAGTTTGAATCTTTTTGTGCTCATCATTGAAAACAAATATATATATATATATATATATATATACATATACAC
Source organism: Sceloporus occidentalis (assembly GCA_023333645.1). NCBI lineage: Eukaryota > Metazoa > Chordata > Lepidosauria > Squamata > Phrynosomatidae > Sceloporus > Sceloporus occidentalis. Next base: position 15,517,891 of record JALMGF010000017.1, read on the forward strand.
AAACTGGAAAGTCTACCATTTTTTAAGACTTATGCCTTGCATAAAATCCTGTTAAAATGTGTTTTAGATGGATTAACATGCTTGTTGAATTTTAGTTTAGGATTTGGTTCAAAATCTAATTGTACATATTTCCCCCCAAATGCCAACTGCTTGTGTTTTAGATATAGCTCTTTCGCCCCACTCTCCCTCAACACTAGTTTAGAAGACATTATCTCCTTACATGCTCTTAACCCTCATTCCTTCCGCTCAGTTTTTATTTGCACTACATCATTCATGAATTACATGAATATTAACGGCTACTGAAAATAAGTACGGGGATTGGCAGAAAATCAAAAATAGCAATAGATCAACAGGTAGGAGCATTAAAATATTTTCAGCACAATTTTTTGTGTCATTTTTTTGCATGCCAATGAAGGCATAGATCTATTTTGCACATTCCCACACATGGTAAGGGCTTCCATTGCATGCCTTCCCTGGTCCAGGCACCTCTTGTCTGGTACTGAGCTCGACCCTGGTTTCACTATTAATTACATCTGTAAATACTGATTGTCTTCAAGAATATATTCCTCTTATTGGATCTCTGTTGTTAATGTATCCTCACACATGTATGGCAGTGTAAGATGTATGTTGATTGACCTCATATGTTCTTGGTCCGCAAGATTGTTTTGTAAAGTGCGGCCTTTAGTGTCAGACAAGACTTTAATTCCATTTGTGGGTTTCTTTGCTGTCTGTTGATGGTTAACAGGGTCTGTAATAATCTATTTAGGTAAGCGGTAGAATATATATCAAGCATGAACAGGCAGCATCTGCATATGACAGACAATTTAAAAACCTTCCCTGGTAATGAAAGAATCACATTCAGAAAGTGAGATCTAATTATATTAATGCGGGTTATGAGTTCAATCAGCCTGTCCTTTGCTACAACCAAACTCTGCTGAAATTGTGTATTTGCCAACCAGTGTACTTGGTATCACTGTGTTTAATCAATCTTATTCAGTATAGCTAGTTTAAGAATAATAAATGCCCTATAAAAGCCTAAAGAAAAAATGGTATGGATTCACAGAAGCATAGTGCTTTTTCCCCATAGTGCATCCTGGTGCCATATGATCTCCATGTAAGTGATGCACACGCACCCGGCCATCCACGTGATGTAAAAGAAAATGAGACTGGGCCACCTTCTTCTATTGCTCTGTGGTCCAGTTCTTATGCTCACGTGCCGGTTGTAGGTGCTTTAGGCAATGAACAGGGGTCAGCAAGGGCACCCTGACTGGTCATACGAAACAAACTGTAATGCACTGTGTGTGACACCTTTCTATCAGAACCAGCATTAACTTTATCACCGATTTGACCACACAGGCCAACCTTCACCCTCCATGTGCATTAATGAGCCTTGGTGGCTTTTCCTTCCTTGGATCACTTTTGACCGCTGCACACAGGGAACACCCCACAAGAGCTGCAGTTTTGGAGATGCTCTGGCCATCACAATTTGACCCTTGTCGCTCAGATATGTACATTTGCCCATTTTTCCTGCTTCTTACACATCAATTTTGAGGCTGATATATTTACTTGCTGCCTAACATGATACCAAGATTATCAGTGTTATTCACTTTACCTGTCAGTCCACTACCCCAATCTGTTTTTATATAACAATTTCTGAAAAAAATATTTGTTTGGTAAAACATACAGTATTTCTAAACCAGTTATAATTCATTGTCCATTGTTGATGAGATTTAGTTTACCGATTTCTGCATTTTTTTGTTTTACCAGTGGCTGGTGATAATTTATGACTTATGGTTTTTAGGGAATACGTTTAATTATTAACAAACCAACATTACCCTTTATGTATCGGTATGATAAATCCACTAGGAGCTCTTTTGATTGATCAGGAGGTCCATTAGTTGAATCATGTTATTCATAATTATATGGGAAACGTAACAAAACTCTGAATTCTTCAAGACCAGTCAGTGTTTGTATGATCAAGTGTATTAATAGGTTACTGTTACTCAAATTGAAAGTAACTTATATTTTCTCCAATAGTAGGAATCAATTATTGTTTGCAAATTTATTGCATAAATACATTAAATTGATACATTATTATTCTACACTTGATAATTACAGGATCCTTAAGCAGATTAAAATGTCTGTTTAATAGCATTTAACGCACTCTTATGCTTTTAAGACGAGAGATAGGTATTTCGATTGCCAAAGCGTCCCTGCTCATTTCATTCATTGATTCAGTTAATGAACAAGAAAGCATGTTCGCAATGTCAAGAGGCATGCCATTCATTTTGGAAGCATACTTTTTATTTCAATGACGCAAGGAGGAGACTGACAAGAGTATTCAAGACAGCCCTAAATGAGCCCCCTATGGTCCATCCAATCTACTACTACACAGCGAATGATTTTCAATATCCCTGATGGAGCTGAGCATCCCACAGAATACACGTTTTACTTTTATTAGTGGACTATTTGTAGCGATTCCATTCTGATTTTTATATCGCTTAGTAGACAGCTCTTAGCTAGGATTTTTACTATATAGGCAAGTGTTTTGGTACAGTTAAAAGACACAGATGAACCTGTGTCCTTTTAATGAGTGTATCCTCGGAATGATAACAACACACACAAGAATTTAAGGTGTCTTCATTCACTGTTTTGTTTGTAATATCTGTAATAAAGTTTTAGGGATATTTTGTCTATTTGGTGATTACTTTAGTTAATGTTCAGATTCAATAAGGCTCACGCCTGTAGGTAGTAAGGCTCACGCCTCTAGGTAGCAAGGCTCACGCCTCTAGGTAGCAAGGCTCACGCCTGTAGGTAGCAAGGCTCACGCCTCTAGGTAGCAAGGCTCACGCCTGTAGGTAGCAAGGCTCACGCCTGTAGGTAGTAAGGCTCACGCCTGTAGGTAGCAAGGCTCACGCCTGTAGGTAGCAAGGCTCACGCCTGTAGGTAGCAAGGCTCACGCCTGTAGGTAGCAAGGCTCACGCCTGTAGGTAGCAAGGCTCACGCCTGTAGGTAGCAAGGCTCACGCCTGTAGGTAGCAAGGCTCACGCCTGTAGGTAGCAAGGCTCACGCCTGTAGGTAGCAAGGCTCACGCCTGTAGGTAGCAAGGCTCACGCCTGTAGTTAGCAAGGCTCACGCCTGTAGTTAGTAAGGCTCACGCCTGTAGGTAGTAAGGCTCACGCCTGTAGGTAGTAAGGCTCACGCCTGTAGGCTTCATGTAAAGTCATGATTCCACGCAACAATATCTTCTCGCTGGACGGAGCATGCATAAAATGAAAACAAAACTGCCTGCTTTGTGTTCATTTCTGGACTATTGCTGGCATCACATATTAGAAATCTACATTAGTTATACTAGTCTAGCAGAAAGAGGGGTGTCTGCAGAATTATTGTTCGGATTGAGTGGTCGATAAACATTTACACACAATATAAAATCCTGAATACTGGATACACGTGGAAACAATATTTTATAACATTCGCAGTCTTGACCTTATAATGTTACATTTCGGTTTGGATTTTTTTTTGTTATAGAAAACCATTGCAGTTGATAGTTTTAGTGTTAAAATTCCACAGAAAAGTCATGCAAACTGTGGTGATTGTTAAACTTTTATATTTTGTATTAGTTCTTGCTTAAAATGGAACTGTGCTGCTCCATTGTTTGGTAAAAGAAATACTTGGATATTTTAATAGACCAACATAAAAGTTCTCACTAGACATTTTGGCTGCAAGATTTAAAAAATGTCATGTACCTTCTCTAAAGTTGCATAAAAAATCAAGTGTAAGCCAATAAAAATGTGCCACTTTGTAATTATTAGCATTGTTGAAATGATTTGTGGAATGTCAAGCAGTGGGTTGTTTAAGCTGGTTTCCCAGTCTTATAAATAAAACCAAATCTAATGACAAATCTGACTGCATCTACTGAAACCAAGTTGGAGCTGTGTAACTTTGGCCAGCTCGGTCCAATTTACTTTCCCTAATTTAGCCCCGACATTCAGTGGCATGTCTCATTTTTATTACATTTTGTACACTAGCACAGCTGTGTGTCATGGCGAGTTAAAGTAAGTGAGAGTTTGTGGAGGTTTTGATACATCAGCTTCCTGACCTCATAATGTTTTATCAGTACTCTATTTCACTATATCAAGCAAAATGAACAACTGTAAAGCAGTTATATATATATATGCACACACACAAGCATAGAGATTTTAAAAACTAGCAATGAGCTGTCAATTTCTGAAAAGCAATGGAACATATTGTTAGAGGTGGCTCCATCCTTGCCCAAGTTAGCCCTCAGTCCTTGTCTTCAGTATACACAAGATATATGTCACAGAACATGTACATGTATTCAAAATAAGCAAGGGTTGCATAGCCTAAATAAACTGCATTGCTAGGGAACATGACAATTTTCTTTTTAATATTGTTCACTTTTTCTGTTTAAGGCTCACCGGTTTCAGTGTGAGAATGCAGGTAGTGATGCTTTCCATATCAAAACAAAGCTGACAGTTAAATAATTTATCTTCATAAAAATGACATATTGTTTGCAACTGTGAACTGTTTTCCGAGTTCAATATTTATGCCCTTGGCCCAGACGTTTGGTAGAAAATGATACACATTAACAGCCACAGGAGTATATATTATATTTGATCAAGGCTTATATAATGTCTTACACTATTCTATTTTCATGTCTAACCTCATTCTCTCTTTTTATATTCTTTTTAAATAAATTATTGTCCACATATGGTGTGACGTTAGCAATAGGGCCTCTTGCCAGCCATGACTAATGAGGAGAGAGCTCCAAGTTCTTTCCAGCTAACATTTTTGAAAATCTTTATGGAAATAAAAACATAGTGCTTGTGCTGTACTGACAGATATAACCCTTAAACCCCCCGAAAGAGCAACAAAGGCAAAAGGATATGGCTAGAAGCCAACACTTTCATTTGTGCTTGATCCCTAGTCTCAGAAAGTCAACCTGGAAAGGAAACTTAGACAGTAATGGAGGTGAAACCTACATCCTCACTGACAACAGAAGGGCAGGGACAGCTGGTGTTTGTAAATTCCCTTCATACAGTGCGTGTGCTATTCCGAGGGATGTTTAGAATAGTCTTCCGGGAGAGAAAGGACAGCAATCTGCTCTTGGGAAGCGTATGAATTTGAGAAGAACCCAAAGCAACCTATTACTCATCGAATGGCCTTCAATATGATTGTTCAATTGCGAGTAACACAGTGTGGGAAAATACCAAGTAGCTCTGCGCACTCTTGTCACTATCATATGAAATGCTTTTACACATCATTTAACCTGTATTTGAATATTAACTAGTAATGCCCTCCACCAGACAAGCTGCTAACAATACACTAAAATATTGTTCTTGGGACAAAATAACACTTACAGCAGTTACATGTCCTAGTTACAGAACAAGTCATAGTACAGCTATGGGATTGGCAGGGATTGTATATGATCAGCTTTTTGGTTTTTAATTTTCTAATTTTTTTTCATATTTTACAAGTTTCAATACGAGAAATGTTACAGTATGTGGGAATTCTGTATTTTCTCACTCCTGTTCTACATTGGTTCATTTGTTAGACTGAGGTTAACACATTGGATAGTTTCTTAATACTCAATATGACAATGACAATTATAAATAAATTGTTGAGGGTTTAGGTCAATTGAGAAGCTGCAACAAACACCTCTTTGCTTCCCCTTTTTTTTTTATTTGTTTATAACAATCATAGACTTGTATAGAAAATGATTCCTGTATAACCTGTAACATAGAAGAATTAATTATGTAAACAGAACTAATAATGTTTCAATTTTTGTTTCCTCTGTAGAATCCAACACAGGTCGGTACAGCACTTCAAGTCTTCTACAACTTGGGAGCACTGAAAGATATTATCACAAGTGTTGTGGATGGATATTGTACCGCTCTAGATGAGAATATCAACAATGCATTAGATATTAAATTTTTAACTCAGACATCTCAAGCCGTCCAAAGAGGTATGGAAGCAATTTGAATATTTGGAGCTAGATCTTATTTTTTAACAAAGCCTCCAACTGTGAGGGAAGCAGTGTTTATTTTACTAATCTATGCTTTTGCGTGTGTGTGTGTGTGTGTGTGTGTGTGTATATATATATATATATATATATATATATATATATATATATTAGGGCTGAAACAACTAATCGATAAAATCGATAATAATCGATAATGAAAATCGTTGTCAACGATTTTCATTATCGATTTTATCCTTATATAATCCGACCTCAAACAGAGATCGGATTATAACACTAGAATCCAGATCCCCCGCAATGCTGCAGGGGACCTGGATTCCCCTCACTGTTGGCCAGCCTCTCACTTCCGTCTCTCCCCCCTCCCATACACTGCTCTGCCTCTCTCCCGTCTTCCTGGTGTTTTGTGAACCTCCGTTGCTGACAGGCACTTTCACTGCAGCTTTTCTCCTGCAGAGGATCATCGTCTCTGTCAGCTGGTGGGGGTCTGCATCGCACAGACAGCCTCCGTTCCTGTCCTTCACTTACGCTGAGGCTTCTATGAACGCAACGGAGGTTCACAAAATACCAGGGAGTCGGGAGAGAGGCAGAGTGGTGTATGGGAGGGGGGAGGATTCAGAGGGGTGTATGGGAGCCACCCTCCCATACACCACTCTGGCTCCTCCCCCTCCCATACGCCACTCTGCCTCTCTACCCGGCTCCCTTGTGTCTTGTGAACCTCCGTTGCTGACAGGAGGCAGAGTGGAGTATGGGAGGGGGGAGGAGCCAGAGTGGTGTATGGGAGGGGGAGGAGCCAGAATGGTGTATGGGAGGGGGGAGGAGGCAAAGTGGTGTATGGGGGGGAGCAAAGTGGTGTATGGGAGGGGGGGAGGAGCCAAAGTGGTGTATGGGAGGGGGGAGGAGGCAAAGTGGAGTATGGGAGGGGGAGGAGGCAGAGTGGAGTATGGGAGGGGGGAGGAGGCAGAGTGGAGTATGGGAGGGGGGAGGAGGCAGAGTGGAGTATGGGAGGGGGAGGAGGCAGAGTGGAGTATGGGAGGGGGGAGGAGGCAGAGTGGAGTATGGGAGGGGGGAGGAGGCAGAGTGGAGTATGGGAGGGGGGAGGAGGCAAAGTGGAGTATGGGAGGGGGAGGAGGCAGAGTGGTGTATGGGAGGGGGGAGGAGGCAGAGTGGTGTATGGGAGGGGGGAGGAGGCAGAGTGGTGTATGGGAGGGGGGAGATTAGGCAAAGTGGTGTATGGGAGGGGGAGGAGCCAAAGTGGTGTATGGGAGGGGGAGGAGCCAAAGTGGTGTATGGGAGGGGGAGGAGGCAGAGTGGAGTATGGGAAGGGGGGAGGAGGCAGAGTGGAGTATGGGAGGGGGAGGAGGCAGAGTGGTGTATGGGAGGGGGGAGGAGACAGAGTGGTGTATGGGAGGGGGGAGGAGGCAGAGTGGTGTATGGGTGAGTTATAGTGGTGTATGGGGGGTATAATGAATTTCAGGGAGGCAGAATGGCATATCTGGGGGAGTTAGTGGTGTATAGGGGAGGTAGAGTGGTGTATGGGGGTATAATGAATTTCAGAGTGGCATATCTAGGGGAGGCAGAGTGGTGAATTAGGGAGAATTTTAGGGTGGTGCAGGGCATTTATGGGGAGCGGAGTGGCATATCAGGGTGCACAGTGGCATATAGGGAGGTATAAGGCATAAATGGGGGCGAGTGGCTTATTGGAAGTTATAAGGCACATCAGGGGGGCATAAGACATATCTGGGGGTAAAAGGTATATCAGGGGGCTCAGTTGGATATCACTGGCATATAAGGAGTATAAGGCATATCGGGGGCACAGTGGAATCTGGCATATAAGAGGTATAAGGCATATATGGGCCAGAGTGGCACGCTGGGGGTCAGATGTACATAACTGGGGGCAGTTTGGTAAATAAAAGAAAATATAAACAAGGCTTTTTTTCTCAGTTTTTATTAAATATGAAAAATAATTAACATATGAATTAATATTTACTAATAACTTTGTATTAAAACCTAGTTTGAGAAACACCGTGTTTGGGTTTTTGTAGCTTTTATTATTATGTCAGTAAAATAAGAAGGTGAATAGCGAGAGGCCATTGCAATAAAGAGATGAAAGTGTAAATTGTACGTTTTTTATTACATTATTTTAAATTAAAAAAAAATTGCATTTTTTATCCGATTAATCGAAAAAATAATCGGCCAACTAATCTATTATTAAAATAATCGTTAGTTGCTGCCCTAATATATATATATATATATATATATATATATATATATATATATATATATATATATATATATAGCATTTTTTATGTTTTCTACGCATGAAATGTGGAGCAGGTGTTGTTGCCAAAGGTTGAGATATTCTGCACAAAAACCTGTTCAATAAAACATATTAAATATTCTGCTTATGCTCTTTGCAAATCAAAACAATTTTACCTTGCAATGCATTTACTTAATTTAAAAACATTGTATTATTTTGCCTTTCAAACACAGTACGTTTCTGGATTGATTCTTATAGATATAATATAGGAATTACTGTTTGGAATACAATCTTTATCTGAAAAAAAAATCTGTTTGCTAAAACTGTTATTCAGAAAACCAGAATTTGTTGGTTAGTTTGACAAGGACATTATATAAATTTTGAGAATAGAAGACTAAGGAAAGTACTACTGCAAAATTATTGGTATAGCAATTATTTATTGCTATTTAGCTATGCTATTTAACTCATGCTGGCATCTGTAGGGTAACCGTTCATGTATTTTCTAGCACAGAACTGGGGAGTGCTGGCAACATTTGGCCCGAAGGGGATGTCCAGTCAAGTGACATTACATTATTATCAGGCAGCGTATTCAATGCGCACTAGGCAATAATGTCTAACACGTTAATCTGAAGGGATTGCACAGAAAGGATCCAGTGGTCAATGGTGTTCACCAGGACACTATGGTGGCTCTTTGGACAATTGCAAGTACAGCACCCACCCCCCAAAAAAGACCATGTAGGGGCCAAAATAATCAAATCAGAACAGCTTTAGATTGCTTAATTATCTCTATAGCACCTATAGATTCCACAGTGCTGTACAAAAATACTTTTTTACAATGATGATATATTTAACCACAAGAAAACAGATGGTTTGGAAAGACCTGCTTGCTTTAGAGCCGTGTATTGTCTTTTCGTTCTTCTTTCGACAATATGATCTTATTTCTGCATTTATAAATTGTGATGACTTATTCAAAATAAGTGTCCCTTCTTAAATGAAATGTGCTATACAGTTCTTTAAAATATACAGGATGTGTAATTTCCATTAAGGAACGTTTCTGTCGTACCAAAGTGGCTTACCACTTGAGGTGCGAGTATTTTTCCCCATTCTACCCCAAACTACCTCACATCAAAAAATGATAGTCCTGTGTATCAGGAGTAATTGACTGATTGCTCCTTTTTTTCCATACTTCTATGTGTTCTCTCAAGGAGCCCCAGGTCGAGCAGCTATGCCACAGCCAGGAAACACTGCAGCTTTCCGAGCAGCACTTTGGACAAATATGGAGAAGCTTATGGACCAGATATATTCTGCCTGTGTCCAGGTATGCCGTGGGCTTAGTGTATTATAGATATAGTTTGTTGATGTGTAAAAAGTATTTTTAATCTGTACTTCTCAAGTGTCGGGTAAATGGATATTCACAAAATGGAAACTTTATCTGCTAAGACTTCAAGAGCATGTGCATAATACAATATGGAACCCAGTTAAGTAATTTGAAAATGTGTGGAAGCGTTGTTTTAAATTGTACATGCATTTATTTTCAGGTGCAGCACCTTCAGAAAGTATTGACAAAGAAGAGAGACCCTGTGTCACATGTCTGTTTTATTGATGAAATTGCAAAGGTAAAAAATAATGGCCCACCATGTTATGGTTATGTGAACTAAGCAATTTAAAAAGGCCAAGATCATTTTATAATTCTTTTTTTTAATATTTACAGCTCCTATGAGCTGGGATGTGGCCCTTCATAATGTATATGCTGTAAGATTGTTTTTTCTTGTCTCATAATGTCAGCTTTGTTAGTCGGATAGTGAACCACACTGTATCTTTTAATTATTTGAGAGTGTTGTCTCCAAGTGTTCAAATGAGCATTTTGTGGTTTTACTTTGCTGTCAAACGAATCTAGCAAGCTCTTAATGCAAACCAGAAGCATGAGAACGAAAGAATGAAAAGCTGTAACGAAACCTAACTTCATCCCTTGGTACTGTTCCCCATTTATCTCCACGGCCGCTCCTCATGCCTGTGAACATCGTGGAGCTAACTCTGTACATATAACAACCTTTACCGTGTCACTGTGGGAATTGTCAGTCACTCTGCGCAGGGCTTAAAGCGAAGTACACCGTGATTGCACCTTCACTGCGTGTCCTTCCGAGTGCAACAGAGAATTCATACCAAGGTTCTTCCAGAGTGCAGTGTGTGAGGAGGAGAGGAGGTGGCGACTGGTCATGTATGTGGAAAAGTGGAGGAGCTGCCTTATGGTGTGTGCTGGAGGGTTAGGGAACTGCAGTATAGTGTTATGTACCGAGAAGAAAAGAGCTGCTGAATAATGTGTGCAAGGGAGGGGGAGAATTCCCTTTACAACTTTACAATAAATGATGAATAGGGCCAAGACTAAGACGCAGAATGATTTTCATCTCTTCTAACATCCCATGTAAATGAAAACATATAAAGAAATACCTGAAGGAGCTTTTCTACCTAGCATGTTTGTGTATTCCTACAGACTACTCAGCTGCAGGTTTTAGTGCTGTGTGCAGTCACTGAAAATGTTTAAAATTCTAGTAGGATATCATGTGGCCTTTCAACAAAATAAAATAATGGTTGTGTGTTAAACTATGTCAATATAACGTATCAATACTCGGCTCTCTTGTAAATGGACGCAACTGAGTAGCAATCTCCACCTGTATTTTTGCAATTTATGCAAATTGTTGTGAAGAACAGTTTACCCAGCAACAACACCTCCACATCAAAAGCACATCTGGCAGTGAGTTCAGCATTAAACACTGCTGATGGCATAGTCCAGCCATGAAGTGGAGAGAGTGCCATTGTTTTGCTGACATTTCAATCAGCTGCTGTCGTGTTAAAATACAATAATAAAAAAAAATAGGATATTTTTAAAAGCTCTGCACATTTTCCTGTTTTAAAAAAAAAAAAAAAATGTGTTGCGAACTGTCTCCTCGACCCAGCCTTGGGAAAAGTTCTCCTCGCTGCATTTTTTTTTATAAACCTTTGCATTGAAGAAGTCCCAGGGCGGTTAGTGAGCAAGATATATGGCTCATGTGTTACTACCGTATTTGCTCGATTATAAGACGAGGTTTTTTTCAGAGCAAATGCTCTGAAAAATACCCCTCGTCTTCTAATCGGGGTCGTCTTCTAATCAGACCTCAAATAGAGTCTGATTAGGAGACTAAGATCCAGATCCCCCGCACCGCTGCAGGGGACCTGGATCCTCCTGTCTCACCACCCCCCCCCCCCATCATACACACACTTACCGGTGCTTCCTGCTGTATTGCCGGGGCAGCGGGTTGACGTCTACGCGATCCGCGTAGACAACGTCCGCTGCAGCCGGAAGGAGGTGTGGCTAGCAGCGGGGGTTGTCTGCGTCCGTCGCGCAAACCTTCCCCGACTGTCAGAGATCAGAGTTCCCCGCACCGGTGCGGGGAACTCTGATCTCTGACAGCCGGGGAAAGTATACGCGACGGACGGATACAAACCCCCGCTGCCAACTCCACCTCCTTCCGGCTGCAGCAGAAGGCGACGTCAACCCGCTGCCCCGGCTGGAAGCACCGGTAAGAGAGGGCTGAGAGGGGAGGGGAGGGGAGAGTGTGTGTGTGTGTGTTAGTTAAATGGGGGTATAGGGTGTGTGTGTTAAATGGGGGCATAGGGCATTTCTGGAGTGGCGTTAAGGGGGCATTTAATAGAGCACTCTGCCTCCTGAAATGCCTTATACACCTATATGCCACTCTGCCCCATAATATGCATTTTAACCCCCTAAATGCCAGAGTGGCATATAGGGGTATAAGGCATTTCTGGAGGCAGAGTGCTCTATACAATGCCTTTTAACTCCCTTAATGCCACTCTGCCTCCTGAAATGCCTTATACCTCCCTATATGCCACTCTGCCCCATAATATGCATTTTAACCCCCTAAATGCCAGAATGGGATATAGGGGTATAAGGCATTTCTGGAGGCAGAGTGGCATATAGGGGTATAAGGCATTTCTGGAGGCAGAGTGGCACATAGGGGGTCAAAAGGCATACCATGGGGCACAGTGGCATATAGAGGGTTAAAAGGCATATCATGGGCCACAGTGCCATATTGGAGTGGCAAGCCTGGGGGCAGATGTGCGTAACTGGGGGACAGGTTGGAAAATACAAGAAATAAAAACAAAAAAAATATTTTTCTCAATCATAGCTTTTATTAAAAAAAATAGTTTACATGAATTAACATTTACTGGTAAAACTTTTTTCCTTTAGGGTCGTCTTATATTCAGGCTTTTTCTTTTTTTCCTAAGTTAATATTCAGATTTTGGGGGGTCGTCTTATAATCAGGGTCGTCTTATAATCGAGCAAATACGGTATTTGTTATAACAGTTATTATAATGTAGCTTAAAGACTTAATGTAGCCAGGTTATTTAACATTTTCAGTTTGATTTATTTTATAGATAGGTTACTATACTCAGATTCTGTGACATATGACACATGTAGGTAGAAATGACAAATCTAAATTTCATGTCTTAGCATCTGTTCCTTGTTTGGCTGCATGTTAATTACCTATGATGCGTTTACAGGACAAAATGAGATGCATAGTTTATTTTTAGAAACATTTGCTTTTAAATTTGTTTACAAGCATACAGATGCAATAGTGAGCTATCTCTATCTCTGTGTTAATTTAGGCATATTCAGTAAAATTTAATCATTAAATTATCCAAAAAATAGTACTTTGATGGAAAGTGATTAACTGAAAGCTTCAATGAAACAAAGAATGTTGTTTAGCTTTAATTGTGGCCATATTTACATTGCAAGCCAGCTATTATGAAGTGGGCTGAGCATTAGGTGCTTGTGGCTATAAGACCCTCACTTTTTACCACCCATTAATCATCTGTAATATTGGTGTTCTAGGGCCATGCCAGATCTACCCTATGAAAAATCTGGCCCTGACCTTTCATGCTAGACTTGGTTACAATGATCCCTGCTTTATTTATAGCTCTCAAAGTATCTGCATTCTAGAATTCGTTTTTTTTTTTCAGGGATCTTATCAGAACCACAGATGGCAGCAAGATGGGTTATGCTCTTGCTTTCTAAAACGATAATAAACCCACATCAAAATAAAACATATGTGGTTTGGATTGCAATTTGAATGCATTGCAGCAAAGATTCTTTTTTTTGCTATCAGCTAAACCAAACGTATTCTAATATGTACTAGACTTGATTAACAGTTTGTCGGCCTTCACCTAGCCCAGTTCATAAATTGTTGCAAACTTTCACTCTCTGATGTGCACCAGCAGCTTGCTAGCGGGGCCCCTAACATGTAATCTAAATTATATTACTTTCCAGATGATGCTTTAACTTATTTTATTTTTTATGACAGAACCACAAACCAATTAGTATGAATTTTATTCCTATCAGCCTTAATGTGCTTCATGCTTGGTGAATAAAAGGTAGAATGTGGATCATATTATCAGCAACAGCCTCATCCTCTGGCTAATGAGGATTAAATCAAAGACACATACTGTAAAGCTCAGACTTAGTAATTGTGCCTTTGGTCTGCTCCCAGATCACAGGCCCATTGAATGGAGGGACACTTTGCTTTATTCTTTCAATGTGATCTTTGTTGAAATAGAGACACAGCTAAAAAACTTACTCCTTGTTTAAAAAAAATCGTTTTAATAAAAAAAAAAATATGGAAACTGTGTTGAATAATTCATATAGAAAAAGACATGAGTAACAAGGTGTTCTCCAGTCGTGCTTCAATTCATATTAAAAATGAAATGAAAAAAAGTCAAAGCTCTTAAGCTAATCAAACCTGCCAAAATGAGATTTATTTTTATCTTCATTAAACATGATGTTTCCAGTATTGTATTTAAGGCTACGTGTCTGTTTTTTATTGTGGGATTTCCCAGTTTGTGTCATCTTGACAAACGTCTGTTGTGGGACCTTTGATCTTGTGTGTTTTCATGTGTACAGAAGACTTAGAACACTTACCTACATTTTGTTTTATACTGTTGTATTTTATATGGCTTGAGGTGAATGTACATTAATTCGCTGAACTAGTTCATTGCTGGGAGATCAGGAGGTTTGAAATGGTCACTTCTGTATTGAATCCCTAAAATCAAAAAGGAATTAAGGTGCTGCTTGGCCTTAGGCATTGATTAGTGTTTGGACCACTAGATTTTAAAATACAGAGCCATCAGTCGCCAAGTGATAAGTTGAATGGAAGGGGCTCTCAGGCGGCAAGGTAGTGTTCTATGAGGAAAATCCTATGCCCTTAAATGAGGAAGTGTTCAGAAGGGTGTATAAAGCTAATTAAAGACAAACCAAACACATATGTTTTAATGGATCAATTCTTCTGCTCACCAAGCGAATAGTATGTTATGAGCCTCTCGTGTAGTGTAAGCAGAGGGGCGGGCTGGGCAGGTGGGCAACTGCCCCCTAGGCTGCCCTAAATCCAAACTAAATGGTCGTGCAGCCGCGCACTGGTATGGCCGTCTTTGATGTGGGGCAAAAACCCACAGCAATCGCGATCGCAGGGGTTGCAACTGCCACCGGGCCTGCCACTCTAGGGGGCCTGGGCGACCCCCGCAATCATTTCTGCACATGGCATGTGTATGTTTGGGTGTTGGTATGGCAGAGCCTGTCCTGGTGTGTATTTGGTCATCTGTTTCCTGGCACTTTACTTTCTGTAGGAAGAAATTTAACTATTTCCTTTTTGCATTTTATCCAGGATAAAACGCCCTCCTGAATTTGTAGTCACTTCAGAGGACAAAACTTTCTAGACCCAGAAATCAATGAGGAAAAGTATAGGTTTTGTGTTATTTAATCTATTTCAGTCTGCATATTTTATTAAAAAAGTATTAAAACTTTTTTAGTGCACTGATGTACTCCCAATCCCATTATCGAAGATAAAGTAATGTAAAGTAACCCTTTTTAATATCTTGTCTGAATCAAAGGAAACACTACAAGAACGTGTATTAAGTTGGATGAGTTTTTGCCCCATAAGAAGACTTTTTCTCTTTACTTAAATTGGGGGTCCTCCTATCTGTGATGATACTTAATACTTTCAGCCATGCAAGAAAAGCACTGGAAGTAATCAATACTAAAGGGGGGCTGGGTGGTGGAAAAAGTGTGGGGCATTAGAGTGACCACATCAGTCATGTTTTCCAGGACACATATAACTTTTACATATTGCTGACTAACCCAGATAAAATGCTGCCCTGCAGTATGGGTATGTATAGACACATGGAAGGAACCAATTAGTCAGATATACATACCCCATACTGCAGCGCAGTATTTTATCTGTGCTGGCAGCATCAATACACAAGGGAGTAGTTTTGCCTGTCCTCTTGTGTGTGTTTGGGTGTCGGTGTGGCAGAGCCTGTCCTGGTGTGTGTGTGTTTGGGTGTCGGTGTGGCAGAGCCTGCACTGGTGTGTGTTTGGGTGTCGGTATGGTAGAGCCTGTCCTGGTGTGTGTGTGTTTGTTCATCTTTTTCTTGGTACTTTACTTTATGTAGGAATAAATTGAATACACCCTCCTGAATTTGTGGTCACTTCAGAGGATAAAACTTTCTAGGCTAAAAAATAAGTGAGAGGAAAATTAAAGGTTTTGTATTATTTACTCTGTTTCAATCTGCATATTTTAGGATTAGTGGCACCAAATTGTAGCTTCAGGCATCCCGTGTATGATGACTTTTCTTAGTGCACTGATGTACTCCCAATCCCTTCACATTACATTAATATGCATTAGAAAATAAGGAAAAGATGGACAAGGGTGGTGGGTTGACTTGCCCTCCAGGCCTAAGGCTGCCAGCCCTCCCCTGTTTAGGCCTGTAGTATACTAACTAGTCTGTTCTTTTTCAGCCTTTTGGGTGACAGGGTTTGAGCAGCACCTTTCCCTTACAAGGTGTCTCACATCCCATACCTTTAGCATTCAAAATGGTTAATACTAGACATTTTATGTATAGCTTGGCAGAGCTGTTTGGCGTTAAGAAAAGTTGTGAGCATTGCAGCAAGCAACTATTTAGCTTCATGTCGATCCCCTGTGGTAGTTTAAAGTCCACTCATTGTTTCAGGAATGTTACCAGACTGGATAAAACCAGCCACCAGTGGCTACACAGAACATAAAACACTTTAGTCTCCAATTTATATTAGAAAGGCTTCAAACCAGAACAGCATCTTGTTGCTATGGAAACTCTAACTTTAAATAAGTCAGCTCGATGTTCAAAAGCATAGCACAGGCTACACAATACTGCTACAAACCAATCATTGGGTATACAATGTAATTACCGTGTTACATGCGATCAGATCAAATGCAGTACCGTTGCCATTATTTTATAAACACATTAATTACCATTGCTGTTCGAAAAATAATAATAATAGTAATGATAAGGAATAGAACTGAGGGTTACTGAGCATAAACTGTCTGGAGGAAGGAGGTAACAAGGTGCAGCACTGTAGCTCTTGCTAGCTTAGTGTAAGTGTAACATACGTTTTCATATTGTCAATAAGCATTAACCCACAAAGAGTGACGGGAACGGTTATAGTTCCTGAAGCTTTTAAATCGCGTTTTATGTCCTCTGGAAATCTATTCACAGTCTTACAATTCATGATGTGTGTGCTATGATTGTAAGCTTGCTAACATTCGATTAGCACGATTGTGAAGACAGACATCCTTCGTTTTCCTGTGCTTCGCTGTTGCAATGTAATGTAACGCACTGGGTTAATGACTTGCAGTAACATAATTAACTTGTCATGCACCATTATTTTTAAACTGTGATTATGCATTAGCTTCTATATAATAACTTCACTGTATATTTTGTATTTATGTATAAGCCTGTTACTAAGAACTTCTTTAGTAACTTGACTGTGCTACCAACTAAAAGGTATATTGTTGGATTACATGGACAATAAGGGCGCCGTTGAATGCCCATTAAAAAAGTCTTGCTAATTTCAATGGACAATACCTTATCAAATGTATAAAACAGACATCTGTATGTATCTATTCCGTTAAAGAATAATGGTATACAAATGTGATGCTGTATTATTAGCTGTGGGTGCAAAACCAATGTAATACCTGCTTTCTTGACTCTATGCGTTATTAGCACCAGCATAACCATATGTTTTGATGCGACAACAAGGAAAATTTGTTAAATAAAAAAACAGAATATTAACTTAATATGAGTTTCATGCCATTGACCTTTCAATGCACAATAATATAATGTTTGTTTCGCATTTTTTGTAGGATGGACAAGCCGATATTCTATATACATTCTGGAATTCAGTTACACAAAGACTTTCATCCCAGTTTACAAAGGCGACAAACTGTAAGCTTGAATATATGCTAAACTATTCACAAACAGTCTACACTGTGTTTTTATGTAGTCCATAAGTGTCAAAGCTCTAATTGGTGAGACAACACCCACAATAAGATAACAAAAACAACATACAATAATTGTGTAGTTTGCCAACAACCAATAGACACATGAGAGATGTAACACTCACAAGTGTATATATTTTTGTGCATGTAGCACAATGGATGAAAGGTTTTTGAATAATTATTCCAAAGTTCATATAAAAAAAGAAAACAGGACCTCATGGAGTATAACACATACATAGATTTATTAAATGATTAATTGAGGCAAGTGCTTAGCAAATACCTCAACTACAGAGTCTGGGTCACAGGTACTAAAGATAAACAGTCTAGTAGGCAAGAACTGTGGATCAAAACTATCTTCAGGAGAAAAGGTGCCTCCAGTGCAACAGAACATAATTAAGATCATGTCTGTAGAACCACCGATTTTTTATTTTTTTTTACACTTTGTGATGTTGGGTTTAACAATAGTGCCTGTGACCCAGATGGGGGGAGGATTTGGTTGTTAAGCATTTGACACTATTTCAGAGAATTGCTTCTAGCGCTACAAAACACCTCGAATGTGTCTTTGGAGCCACAGTATTTTTTCCTGTTGTGGTGTTAGATTTCCTGATTTGTACTCGTGACCAAGATGAAGGGCATCAGTTGTAGAATGTATTCTTGGAACTTTATCCTACTATGGGAAATTATTCTATGTGAGTGGTGGCATCCTTTTGTATTTTATTTTCATCACAGTAAATACACGCACACATATATTACATACTGTATATATAATATTTCTTCTGTAGTTGGACAAAGTCAAATCCATACATAAAGTATAGAGGGCTCTGTTTGGGAGCATATTAATCACCCATAAAAAGTACTCATTATGTCATACAAGGAAAAGTGTCCTGTGTCCATGTCAGAATACTATATACTGTACTTGCTTATTCCAGTCTTACCAAAATGTTATTAGGAGCAAATATATCACATTGGCTAATTATGCTTGCCTCTTAAGTGGCCACCATTGAATTCCCTGAGTAGGAAACAGTTCATATATATACTGTTAAATTCTAGTAGTTATATGGCTGTAGAGCAAAATGTAACATTTTTGTTTCTTAAGTTCTTATTTTTCAGTATGGAAACTGAATTTAAATCTTACGCTTTTAATACATTTCAGTGGTAGCAAGCAGCTAATATTTGTAATTTTGCACATTGATTATGGATGACTTTTTAATACATCCAACTACCAGGATATATTTTGTGGGCTTCTCCCTTTTTACTATATTGGACCTTTTTTACATGTTAATACTAACCCTGCTTTTCCTTGTACAGCTTCAACATTTTTGAAACAGGCCTTTGAAGGAGAATACCCTAAGCTACTGAGACTGTATAATGATTTGTGGAAGCGTCTCCAGCAGTATAGTCAAAACTTACAAGGATCGTTCACAAGCAGTGGAGGTTCTGACCTTGTTCCTGAGATACAGCCTGTGGAAGATGAGGCACATAATATATTTGTGGTTAAGAAACAAGACAATGAGTGTGTATATATAATAAAAGTTCATTCTTGATATGTTTTTACTGCATCTATTTTTGCTTATTGGCCACATTTAAATGTTTCGGATCATCCAACTGATTTTTAAATAAAACAGATAATGTAAACAAACATAAAAAATGCAACTTGAAGGTGAAGTGGTAATTAAAAGTTATACCCCCTAGACCTAATAACTGGCTGTGCCAAACTTGCCAGCAACCACTACAATCAAATGTTTGCAATAACTGGCAATGAGTCTTATAAATTTATTTGGAAAACTTTGGCATACTCTTCTTGGCAGAAATGTTTTAATCCTGCCACATTAGAGGGTTTTGCCACACTATCTCATTCAAGTCAGGACTTTACTAGGTATACTTGCCTGTGTGTTTCGGATCATTCTCCTGCCGCATAACCCAACTGTATGAACTAATGGCTGGACGTTCTCCTTCAGGGCTTTCTGGTAGAGAGCAGAATTCTTCTTTCCATCAATTATGGCCCAGGTCCTGAAGCAACAAAGCAGCCCCACACCATCACACTACCACCACAGTGTTTGGCTGCTGGTATGGTGTTCTTATTGTGGAAGCCAACCTTTCAGCTTCACCCCCCACTTAACACTTGCTGCTTATGTAATCCCAAGTAGTTATAGCACATGCTTTTATAAATAATTAAGTTGCACTTCATATAGTAATTAATATGGTATCCTGTTAAAACAGTGATAATTTGTGAGGTGTTTTTGTTATAATGTACCAATATATGGTTATTCAAGGAAAGAGAAGTAGAAATGAAGTGATCGTGTTTCAGGTGTAGTTGGGTAGATACTGTGCACGGTTCACAATATATCAATATAATTGAGCTAGTATGGCCGTCCAATTTATTAAAAAGAAAAAGAAAAATAAAAATAAATAAATATATATATATATATATATATATATATATATATATATATATATATATATGTGTAGGCTTAGTCTGGTACAAGATGTACACCCAAATGTTTATTATTGGCACTTTACTGAGCAAGAGAAGAAGCAGAGTCTTGTGGATTACAATTGGTGATGTCTTGGTAACCGTCTTTCTTATCTGTAATGGAAGGTTACACGAATAAATCAACACAGTACATAGAACTGAATACAAATTTACCTGTGTGTGTGCATTTATTTTGCTTGCAGCCCAGAAAAAACATTGAAAGACTCGCTGCAACCTTATGAAGCCGCTTACCTGTCTAAATCCTTATCACGCCTTTTTGATCCCATCAACCTTGTCTTCCCTACTGGAGGTCGCAACCCCCCTTCGGCTGATGAACTGGACAGCATCATTAAAACTATTGTGAGGTAGTATAACAAATTGTTGGTACATTTTAATGTGTGTCAGTGGTTATCTGTGGTCCCACAGGTGCTATTCAGGATGATGTGTATCTCTGTGAACAATCCAAAAGCAAGGAAGAAGAAGTGGGATATATTTAGTAGTACTTGAGGGGTTATGATAAATTTCAGCTCTGACAATGTCATATGGTGGACAAAGTTGGTCCAAAGTGAACACTATAAAATAAAATGTGAACACTAATATATGTATGTATACGTGAGAATACATGTGCATTATCAGTGTATCCATATCTCACATTATCCATACACTCTGGCACTAATTTTAACATCTGACTGAGTACCATTAAATTTATATACTGTTTTTAATTGTTATTCTTGACAGAATCTATATATCATCAAATTCACCAATTATGAATTAGTGTATGAAGTGTTGAGTTCTAGCCTCCATTATGGAATAACTGTCTACTAAATATATTTCAGTTAGGTAGAATTATATTTTCATTATCAGGATAAATGTTCTATTTCCAATCACATACCGTTTTCATAATTGTAAGGTTTTTTTTACCTTGCAGAAATTCATATTCTGTGATCATACAACATTTTGATTAATAAAAGATGTTTGACATGTACAGTATTGATATGCATCGTAATTATTTAACTATAATTATATGGATAAATAGTTATTTGACATGTTTGACTAGCTTTTGGATAGCGGTATAATACAAAGTATTATTTCTGGCAGGTTCATTAATTAAATGTGTCAATACAATGACATAGTGGTTGATTTGTAAAATGATTGTCACGCTGTATTTGTTTTTTCTTATTTATTACTAATAAAAAAGTTAATTTTTTAAATAACTGGTTACAGAGACGTAGAAGTATGCTTATTAGTAGTGTAACCTAATATCAATAATTGCTATCATAGTAATTTTCTTTTTTCAATTAAAAATGTAGAATGAAATATTGCTGACTTTGAGAAATTCAATTTCCTTCAATACAGGCAAAATGTCTTTTCACAATGAGCAATGTAGGAGAGTAGAGTTCTTATCTGCCATCAAATTCTATGTTTAAGGAGACCACTCAGCTATCATATACATTAAATTCTGTAGCTGCAATACTTGTGCAATACACCTTAACTCCCTCTAGATTAGGGCAGCAACCAACGATTATTTTCATAATTGTTTAGTTGGCCGATTATTTTTTCGATTAATTGGATAAAAAAAATGAATGTAAATTTTTCATTTATTTAAAATAATGTAATAAACAGGATGTTAAAAACAGAATAAAAAGAACTTTGAGAAAAATGCATTTCTTGTTTTTATTTCCCAACCTGCCCCCCCCCGTTATGCACATTTGAGCCTAGGCTTGCCACACTGCCTCTTAGATATGCCACATACCCCCAGATATGCCACTCCGCCCTGCCCACATATGCCTTATATACCCTATATGCCTTATACCCCCAAATATGCCACTCCGTTCTCCCTAGATATTCCCTATACCCCCATATGTCATAGTGCTCTCTGATATTCCTTATACCCCAGATATGCCACTCTGCCCCCCCAGATATTCCACTCTGCCCTCCCCAAATATGCCACTCCCCCCCAAATATGCCTTATACCCCTTAAATGCCTCTGTGCCCCCCATATATGCCTTATAACCCACTATATGCCACCCTGCCACCCCAGATATGCTCCTTTGCTCCAAAATATGCCTTATAGCCCCCCCTGATGTGCCTTATAACCCCCCTGATGTGCCACTGTGCCCTTGATATGCCCGCCCAGATATGCCAGATATGCCACTCTGCCCCCCCAGATATGCCACTCTGCCCCCTGATATGCCTTATACCCCCTATATACCACCGTGCCCTTGATATGCCCCCCAGACTTACCCCCCCGGGCTCCAGACTTCTTGGTGTCTAGTGGGGCAGCCGATGAACGTCTGCGCAATGCACGTAGACAACCTCTGCTTCTGGCTGGCACTTTCGCTCGAGCTTCTATGACTGAGCACTGGAAGGTCATGTGATGCCGGTGCTCAATCATAGAAGCCCCAGTGGAAGTGCCGGCAGTAGCAGAGGATGTCTGCGTGCATCGCACAGACGCCCACTGGCTGCCAGAGAGAATGGTCCGGGTCCCCTGCAGCACTGCGCAATGTGCACAGACAACTTACGCTATGCTGGCCGATTCTTCCCGCCGGGGCTTCTATGGTGGAGCACCAGAAGGTCACGCCCATCGCACAGACACCCCCCACCGGCTGTTATTATCCGTCCTCTATTTGTGGTTTGTGGTAAATTTGTGGTAAATAGAGCATGTGCTCTGAAATAACCCTGATCTTATAATTGACAAAATCAATTCAACTAATCGATAATGAAATTCGTTGGCAACGATTTTCATTATAGATTATTATCGATTTTATCAATTAGTTGTTGCAGCCCTACTCTAGATTGGAAGCTAGTTTAGGAAGGGCCTTTCTAACCTGTTTTTTTGTGAGTCAAATTGTTATGTTATATACTACTTGTAATGTCCTGTCTACCCGTTGTACGGCGATACGGAAATTGATGATATATATATATATATGTTATAAAATATGTGCAAATGATCCCTTCAATCGCAGTTTACTAGAAAAAAATCTATGCAGGTTAACCATAGTATTTTTTACATTTTAATATATAAAAATGTATACTATAAAAACCCTCTGCATTTATAGGTGGCATCTACAGACATTTACTATAGAATGTCTGGGTCATTTTAAATAGAAATTAATATTTTATATCTGGAATAGTTTGGTTAGACAGAGTGGATGGTTGCTGGATAGAGGTTCAGATCCAGTTATCTCTGACAGTCATCATAATAAGATTTGTCTGTAAACTGCAATGAATTAGGTCAAGTCCAATGTACTCCGATCCAGCATCTGCCTCTGTATTCCATGCATTACAGCAGAGAAAGGTGCCTCTTACTGGTCTATGTTTTTGCAACCAAGAGAATTATTCATGTTATTTCATCCTTCAACTATAATAGTAATCCCAGGCTGAAAAAAATACTACTTATCAAACAGAAAATAGCATGAAAGATGGATTATGGAAAAACAGTCTGCAGACAAGCATGAGCTAAAAAGTCTAACCCGCAAATGGAATATTTTCATAAATCCCTGATTTCCACTGTTTAGTTCACATATAAAAATGAAGGATTAACTCATGACATTTGAAGACCCAAAGTGATGCGTTGATGCTAAAGATACTTAATCCGGGGTTTTCTCTATTAGTGTTATCTCTCATATAGTTTCATGTGTTAATTGAGATTTGGATTCTGGTAATACTCACTCAGCACCAGTTAGAGCCTTTTAAATACAGATGGTTAATAACATGTAATGTTTCATCTGAGTATCTCTAACAAAATGTGACCATAATGACCGTATTGTTATTTTGTAACATGATTTCAATTAAGACAAGTCTGTAATATAGTAATGAGGAAACAAATGAACAGTAATTTAAAAAATGTAATATGAAGTCAGTATATATATATATATGTTTGTTTGTTTGCAGTGAAATGAATGTGGCAGCTGTGGATCCCAATCTCTGCACAGCAGTCTCAAAAAATGTGGCCAAAACCATACAGCTCTATGGTGTCAAATCAGAACAGCTTGTAAGTATTTTCCAATGACTCAGTGTGTAGTTTATTTAATTTCTACAAATGCTAAAATATATTTCTTTATTTAATATTCAAGGTTTGTAGGATAATGTTAAAAGATGCACTTAACTGCAGTTCTGTGCTGGCATTTCGTTTTCTTGGCAAAAGATTAGCCAGTTTTGACACAACCAAAAAGGATTACATGAGTAGCAAAGCGTTAACGAAAGCTAACTGGCTGGACAGGGAAGTATTAGTGTCTTGTGACAGTGTGAAAACCTGACTGCGACATCTGCATGCAATGAAAATACAACTGGCCAAACCTTTAGTTTCCGCTAAAAGAATGAAATCTCGCTATTTTTATTTTTTTTTATTTTTTTACAACTAGTTTATTGGAACAAAA
This sequence comes from Sceloporus occidentalis, assembly GCA_023333645.1. Classification (NCBI taxonomy): domain Eukaryota; kingdom Metazoa; phylum Chordata; class Lepidosauria; order Squamata; family Phrynosomatidae; genus Sceloporus; species Sceloporus occidentalis. The sequence goes on from JALMGF010000017.1 coordinate 15,542,360, forward strand.
TGATATAAAACCAATGATCTAATTCTTACCAGTGCTAAACTACATTACTGTATACAGCACTGCATTTTATGATCAAGGAAAAAATGATTTTCCTTTGGACTTTCTTATTCAAATAACTGCTGTGTACATACACTTTTCATTGGTAACCCCAGTTACTTAATGAATACCTACATCACTGCCTAACATAAATGAACAGGATGTGTCTTGTTTTAATTTCATTTTACCAAATTATCCTGGCCCAGCATTTTAGTTACTTCTGTATAAATCAGGCTCCAACACTGTCATTACACGTGAGTTAGGCTACACAGGCTGGAGCACTAGCTATGCAGTAAGCTTTCCTACCAAGGACATCCAGGCACTGGCTACCCGAACCCTCCATCTTTGGAGTTAGCAGGGCTAGCCACATATGTGGGTGTTGCTGGCCCCAAACACATTACATTTGTATGAGGGTAGAAGAGGAATCGGACAGGCAGTGGTCAAGCCTAAATGCTGCTCCTTTAACCAAGAAATATGCCACTGTAACCTGGAAAATCAGAGAATCAGCACTTCACCAAATTCTCCAGGCACAATTTGGAGAGTTCCCTGATACACCTCTCTGGCTGGACAGATAATCTGTTTTTTGGGGGGAGAAAAACCCATTGTAAACATAAAGCCCTTAACTGTGGGTTTTATCTCACAGAAAACTAAACAATGATGTAGGTTCACAGCCCACGTTTGTTCTGGTACCTGCTGCTTACAACCAGCCATATAAAGGCCCCAGTCTTTAGTTAGTGTATGCAGGGGAGGCTAATGGGTGTATAGCACTAAAACATGGTGGGTTCTAAGTACTTTCCTTCTAGCAGTCTGCCCTTACACAAGTAGTGTGTGTATATAAATATACACTATATGGACAAAGGTTTTGGGACATAGATATTAATATGTATCTGGTCCCCCTTTGGAGCTATAACAGGTGCCACTCTTCTGAGTGGGCTGTCCACAAGATTTTGGATTGTTTCTGTGGGAATTTTTCCCATTCATCCAGTAGAGCATTTGTGAGGTCAGGCACACATGTTGGATGAGAAGGCCTGGCTCTCAATCTCCATTCCAGTTCACCCCAAAGGTGTTTGATGGTGTTGAGGTCAAGTTCTTCCACACCAAACTCATCCAACCATGTCTTTATGGACCTTGCTTTGTGCACTCAGGATACAGTCATGCTGGAATAGAAAAGGGCCTTCCCCAAACTATTCCCACAAAGTTGGAAGCATAACATTGTCCAAAGGGGACACGCCAAGCTGTTATGGCTGCAAAGGGGAGATCAACTCCATATGAATGTATGTATTTATATGCAATTTGTATGCAATGTCATAAAGGTCCCTGTTGGTGTAATGGTCAGGGTCCCAATACGTTTGTCCATATAGTGTATATATGTGTCTCTGTGTATATACATACATACATACACACAGTCATCTTAAAAAGAAAGTACACCCTCTTTGAATAGTTTTTTTACTTATCAGGACTTTATAACAATAATTTGTACCTTAGCAGGTCTAAAAAGTAGTTAAATAACTACATTCAGTATATATATATAATGAACACTAGTAGATTTGGTGGTTTAAATCCTATATTTCTTGGCATCATTAACGTTATGTGGTTCTTAAATTTGCATGTCTCCAGCCCTCCTCTTTCTGCAGGGGGAACCATCACAAAGCATCATTACAGGAGTTTCATAACTTATTTTCTCGACAGCGCTTGAAGATTTCTTAATTTTATCTTAACAGTGTGGTATTCAGGTTACCAGTAGTGTTAGGGATAAAGTTTAGTTGTTCATGTACTTCTGCATGTGTTGACTATTTATCGAGCAATCGTGTGATGGAAGACACTGCACAGTCCACACAGTCTGTTGAACTGATTTGTATTATTCAGATATTTTATAGGTAGACAACTCATGCACAAGTAAGCTCATTCATCATCAAATTGATTCAGTTAGTGTTTAGTTAAAACCAAGAGGAAAACAGAAACTTTCCAGAAAGCCTGAAATTGTGTTTAATTAAATACATGAATTATGGTGAAAAACCTTGACATTTTATTAAAATGAATACATAATAAATTTGTGAAGGAGTTCCAAAACTCATTAAGGTTTCCTTGTTTGCATTGCAGCTCAGGTACTTTATCTCTGCGTTTGGGTAATAGAAGAGGTATCACATGATACATTTGTAATTCAGATCAGTTCTATGCTGGTATCATAGCTATTATTACTGAACGTCTGGTAGCTCGGGAAACACTGCAGCCATGCTGTAATATTGTGTTCCTGTCTACTGTAGAATAATGACAAGGAAAAGGCAATTGTTCTATACTGGGAATAAACATTCTGTTGTGTGTTTTTTTTCTCTCATGCTCCCTTGGATAAAAAATAAATAAATAAATACAGCGACGGCTTATGTCTGCAGCTGAAGATTTATTTTTGTAAAAATGACCATAAATGCAAAAAGGGGGTGGATTTTATTATATTTGCCATTCTACTTGCAGTACTTCCAACTATGCTATAACGGAGTCTTGGTATCAATGCAGACCCCTAGAATGGTAGAAACGGTCTTATCTAATGTTTTGTGACAGGCAAACTCGTTTTATGAAAGTTTCCAGGTGTGATCAGTATAATACCGTATTTGCTCGATTATAAGACGACCCTGATTATAAGACGACCCCCCAAAATCTGAATATTAACTTAGGAAAAAAAGAAAAAGCCTGAATATAAGACGACCCTAAAGGAAAAAAGTTTTACCAGTAAATGTTAATTCATGTAAACTATTTTTTTTAATAAAAGCTATGATTGAGAAAAATATTTTTTTTGTTTTTATTTCTTGTATTTTCCAACCTGTCCCCCAGTTACGCACATCTGCCCCCAGGCTTGCCACTCCAATATGGCACTGTGGCCCATGATATGCCTTTTAACCCTCTATATGCCACTGTGCCCCATGGTATGCCTTTTGACCCCCTATGTGCCACTCTGCCTCCAGAAATGCCTTATACCCCTATATGCCACTCTGCCTCCAGAAATGCCTTATACCCCTATATCCCATTCTGGCATTTAGGGGGTTAAAATGCATATTATGGGGCAGAGTGGCATATAGGGAGGTATAAGGCATTTCAGGAGGCAGAGTGGCATTAAGGGAGTTAAAAGGCATTGTATAGAGCACTCTGCCTCCAGAAATGCCTTATACCCCTATATGCCACTCTGGCATTTAGGGGGTTAAAATGCATATTATGGGGCAGAGTGGCATATAGGTGTATAAGGCATTTCAGGAGGCAGAGTGCTCTATTAAATGCCCCCTTAACGCCACTCCAGAAATGCCCTATGCCCCCATTTAACACACACACCCTATACCCCCATTTAACTAACACACACACACACACACACACACACACCCTATACCCCCATTTAACTAACACACACACACACACACACTCTCCCCTCCCCTCCCCTCTCAGCCCTCTCTTACCGGTGCTTCCAGCCGGGGCAGCGGGTTGACGTCGCCTTCTGCTGCAGCCGGAAGGAGGTGGAGTTGGCAGCGGGGGTTTGTATCCGTCCGTCGCGTATACTTTCCCCGGCTGTCAGAGATCAGAGTTCCCCGCACCGGTGCGGGGAACTCTGATCTCTGACAGTCGGGGAAGGTTTGCGCGACGGACGCAGACAACCCCCGCTGCTAGCCACACCTCCTTCCGGCTGCAGCGGACGTTGTCTACGCGGATCGCGTAGACGTCAACCCGCTGCCCCGGCAATACAGCAGGAAGCACCGGTAAGTGTGTGTATGATGGGGGGGGGGTGAGACAGGAGGATCCAGGTCCCCTGCAGCGGTGCGGGGGATCTGGATCTTAGTCTCCTAATCAGACTCTATTTGAGGTCTGATTAGAAGACGACCCCGATTAGAAGACGAGGGGTATTTTTCAGAGCATTTGCTCTGAAAAAAACCTCGTCTTATAATCGAGCAAATACGGTAATAGGAGCAGAGTTTTTACTAGAAAATCATTTGATTTGAAACAAAAGCTGCTCACTGATATCTGCCATTATGTTGTGAATGTGACCATTCAGTTAGGATTTTTCTTGTTACTAGCTTTGGTCTGTTGTCAAATGATGATGCCTTTTCACATGGGTTTATTTATAGCAATTCATTACAAAATAAAATGGTGCCACTTGATCTATTGGCATCTAATACCTTTGTAGCATCAACAACATGGCTCAAGATATAGCCTGATCTTCCAAAAATATTTAATCAATGATTTGTTTTGTTGTAGAGCAATAATCGCTATGGCCACTTACTGGCAAAATGATTGTTTATTTGGTTTTCACTCTGCTGCAATATCATTTATATGTAGATCTCCTTTTATAGGCAATACCATTCCTGTTTCCCTATTCTTCTTCTGTAGCTTATTTGTCCTGCAGGCAAATTAATAATAAATAGTCCATGTAGTTGTGAAGTGTTGTTGGTCCCTTGACGGGATTCAGTTTATAGACTGGCCTTACACCCTAGCAATGTGTTCTTAAATCAACAGTTCCTATTTGCAATAACACAGTCTAATCTTTAGCATAAGACAAAAACCATATTTTTATAACCGCAGATGTTCTCTTTTTGATGTTATTCCCTTGTAATGTGTTTGTAAGAATAGTACAAGTAAAACTTTGTAAATTAGCATTGCCAATGTATATTTCTTAGTAATCCTTGTTGACCAGCCTTGGCTGAGTATACTGTCAACTCAATGTAAACACAGTGGCAGACAAATACTATTATTTTTATGTTTTACTATGAAAAAAGGCTGCAATTGGGCAGTTTAATTACACTATTAAGTCATCCCAAATGTCACCAACACCAATTATTTGTTGCTTTAAATTATGCTTACAAAAATGGCCTCCATAGAGTGTTTTGCAGAATACTAAACCTATCCAGTTTGTGTTCTCAATTCTAATCTGTAGACAGAGAAATGTTCTTCAATATAATCATAATGATAATAATAAAATGGCATACTTTTCTATCAGGATCATACACATATAGTATATATATTCTAAATGTTCTCTAGAAATAGCCTATGTTTCTAATTGTTACAATAGCATGTTAGCCAGATTTGCTCTAAATATGCAGTTCATGCCCGTTTTTTTCCTTTGGGTCTTAAATGTCAAGTGTGTGAATTGGGGCAATACAATATTTTACATTTATACTACATGTATGTTATCATGTTGCTGCCCATTATGTGTAAAGGTATTTGTCATAATAGCTTTACAGGAGGACCTATAAATCCATCGCTAGAGGCTCAAGCATAGTCTGGAAAAATAATGCAAATAGTGTCCAGGAAATATGTTACATGGGCTAATGGTTTTGTTGGTGCAATTCTCATTGATGGGTTATGGGAACTAAATGAATAATTGTATGAATTTAAAATTAAATTGGTGAATTTAAGATGGTAAATGTAAATGGCTTAAAAACAAAAATTTCTGAATTTCAGTGGTGGATTTAATTATGGTTTTATCTCAGCTCCTGTTATTGGTCCAGATGGAGAAATACAAAAAAAAGAAAGAAACAAAAAAAGCTGGATTTTGACATGCTAAAGGACACTGACAAATTGGGGTATATGTATAAAGACTGGTTCTGGTGCAACATTTATGCCATCTGTCTTGTCAGCATAGCAGCTAATGGAATGACTGTCTGACTGGATCATTCCACTGCTTTCTATGATGACAAAATGAAATGTTGCCCCAGAACACAAACATTCCAAGTCGTTTACCATTTTGTCTTATAAAACCCTTTGTTTTTAACAATGACTTTTGAAATGATACATATTATTGTTTGAAGTTCAAAAGATTTACCTTAGTGTTTTTGCTTACATTTATTTATTTAGCTTTCAACGCAAGGAGAAGCAAGTCAAGTAATTGGGCCCCTTACAGAAGGACAGCGTCGAAATGTTGCTGTTGTAAATTCACTATATAGACTGCACCAGTCTATCCAAAAGGTAAGAAACCTAATACCAAGAAAAGCTAGAAAAAAAAACAAAAAACCATAATATATGTCTTTTTATCAGTGTGATCAAGGTTTTGCCGATGTCTTGAAACATTGTCTTCAGCTGCTTCATTTCTGTTTTTTAACCTTGTTAACCTGGTCCTTTTCTCACACAAGAAGATATTCATTACAACATTATGTGAATATCTTTTTGATTTAGCCACATATTAGCTTATAATAATTTCCTGCAAAACATTTAACTCTTAAAGAGTTCCTTTGCTATGTGTATTTTTTGTCTCCGTGAGTAGTGTGTGTGTGTATGTATATATATATATATATATATATATAATATAATGTTTGTGGAGCACACTGTATATATGTTGTGGGCAACATTTTGCTTAATTACTTCAAATTCTCTAATTTTGTTAGCCTGAGGAAGGTTATGCCAAACCATTTAGCCAAGCATTATGTTTTTAAAAAGTGTTAAAACATGAGTTAATGTGCTGTTTTTGGCATAAGATATGTGCCTTAATATAGTTGAATGTTGGTTTTGTGATCATTTGCCTTTCAGCCTTAAAAAAAAAAAAAAAAAAACAAAAAAAAAAAAACAGAAGTAGGATCTCTGTTCTATGTGATTTGTGTGAGTCACGATTACAGGAGAAGATGCTCCCACTCACTGTAAATATAATGATGGAGTGCAAAGCCTGTGTGTTTATTGTTAGGCTGCAAATTGTTGTTATCACTTCCCTCGTACTTCTAATCTCACAAACAGGAATAAGTTTTCCACAGCTTCTGGTGTACCTTCTCTGTTGCTTCCCACCAGCAGCCGACTACTCCACATAATAATAGGCTAGTGCATAGGGGAGGTTCCATACACCCTGAAAAAGCTTCATGGAGGGTCCCAAAATAGCAGTGATATAGTTAGTGTCTGTAAGTCCTCTTACTGGTGGCAAGTAAGAAGCATTGGGCAAAAGTCTTTCATATTTTTGTAAATAACATTGCATGGACTACTGATTTTCCCCTAATTCTGCTGACTGGTAAATTGTATTTTTCTAGACATTGTTTTTCACTGGTACAGCCTTTTTTTTTTTTTTATTGTAGTGCAGTTTTATTTCAAATTACCAGTAATTAGCCATTGTGTTTTTAATGCATTAAAAAGACAAATGCTTTCATCTCCCTGTATCTAATGGCCAACGTTGTGATTGATTAGTTCGGTGAATAACGTTACGTCAAAAGCACTTAAAAGTAAATATACAAGGGCAGCATTAAAAATGTATGATCAATTGCAAATAATGTACAGCCTGAGGCGTCATTGATATGCAAGTGATTGATGAGGCCGCATGTAGGAGTCTATAGAGCACTCCAAGCAACTATAGACCTCACCTGGAGAAATGATAAGGTCCTCAAATGACTAAGCACTTACAAGTACATATTCTATGCTAGTTATTTATACAGAGCAGACTCTTGTTTGGATAGATGCATGTTGCTATTCTGAAACATAACATTTCTCAGTGGGTTATATAATATTGTGTTAATGAAACCGAGTTATAGAAAGTTGAATAACTGTTCATCCCAGGGCATTCTAAAGTAATGCATGGATCTTTCACACTATTTCAGCCCTTTCATAAGGTAATCAACCACAAGGCATTCTTGGTTATTGCTTAGTGGCCCTGATAGTTTGGGGCCACAATGTTGGGTCATGCATATCTACTGTAGTTTTTTTCATGCTGGGAATAGAGTAAGGGTGCGTGGATTATGACTTTTATCTGGTGTCTGGGATTCTTTCAAATGTTAATATACCCCTTTGTGCTTCACATGTAACACTTCCCAGTTCTGCACTGCAAACTAATTGGAATACTGGTTTAACCTTCATATGTCATTGGGGTTCACAGTCTAACAAAAACTGGCATGATAACCGCTGTCATAGTCCATTACTGTGAAACCTATTCATTCCAATAATGAGTGCATGATTAGCACCAATAGCAAAGCAAACTCATCCAGCATTAATCACAGGTATAAATTATTTAGACGTTTGTATGGCAGAACATATAGGCAATACGTGTCCAATAATATCTGTACTATGTGTGTATATATCTGCATATGTTTCTGTATATTTTACACTTAATTATTACTCATATCGCAGTAAATACAAGTGGACAATGTTGTTAATAGTTAAAATAGCACCTTCATGGCTTATCCCTCTAGTGTTGTTATTTGGAGAAATTTGTTAGTTATTGGGTGAATCACAATAAATTTCATCAAAATATATTTTAATTAGATGTACCAAGTATTCTTGTACTGTTGTGTCCCATTTAAACTCAGTTTACTCTCCAGGGTTTAAATAGATATTGTATCAAAAAAAAATCAGGTCAGTTTATATTACCATTATAAAATATGTGTAACTATTTTGCCATCAAAGTTTTCACTTTGAGCCGCTTGAAGCTATTTTAAAATGAGTGTATAAAAGGTGATGAATAAAATATTGTCATTCTTGTTCCAGATAAGGTAGTATCCTTACTAGTCATGCCATTTAGTGTAACCAACATGTTCATAGATTGATGTTATTAAGTCCCTCTTTCAGATACAGTTATAGCTGGCTTAAATAATGATATTGAGATTTGTACCATATAATGTCGTATGTGAACACTAGAAAGCCAATATCTATTCTGAATATTTAACACATTGCTTAATATGCATTTTTTTTATAAACCTTGTTTAGCCATTGCTACATTTCCCAAGGACGGATGTGTACTTGTATGACCATGGATGTGTACTTTGTACGAGAATGGATGTGTATGTAAGGATTTATCAGGAGTTGGAGCCCAGTTGCTGGAGATGGCGCACATCCTTGCAAAATAATACTGCTCAGAGTGATAAGATGGAGAAATCACTTGAGCAGTGAGAGTGTGCATGGGGGCAAAACAGGTACATGGTTCAGACAGGGGATATCCAAAAGCAGAGTCAAATGTAATGCAGAGGTCAGGGACAGCAGACAGGGTTCATAAACGTGTAGCAAAGCAGAGGTCCAGGAAATCAGGCATATAATTATAGCACATCCAGCAGCAAGAACACACACAACCAGATACTGGGCTGGAGGTGAGGCTGACCTTTAGGCGGGGTTCAGTCCATAACAGAACTAGGTGATAGCACATCAGTGAGCTCAAGTCCAGCCAGACCTCTTAAAGGTGCGGCCACGCCTTGTGGTCTATGGGACTGACAGTGTACTTGTGTGTGTGTGAGAGCATGGATGTGTACTTGTGTGTGTAAGCATGGATGTGTACTTGTATGTGTGTGAGCATGAATGTTTACTTGTGTGTATGTGTGAGCATTGATGTGTGTATGTGTGTGAGAGCATGGATGTGTAAGGGGTGAGATGGAGTGTGTGTTAGTGAGTATGAGTATCTGTGTGTAATTTGTGTGTTTACATATGTTGTAGGTTGGAAGCAAGGGGCAAAGAAGGCACAGACCAGTTATGTGGGGGCAATGATGGCACAGACTAGCTGTTAAAGTTGGGGGGCCCAGGGGGGAATTTTTGCACAAGGGCCATGTGGTTGCTAGTTACGCCCCTGTGAAGCAGGACATTTGCCTAGTGTGCCTCATGGCCGGTCCGAGCCTGGATTGATCAAACTCTTGGATCACACGTCCCTGCAGTCATTTTAAGAATTTACATAGCTTGTCTGTTTCCCACAAACAAATATTCTTTTGGAACTTTTTACCACATAAACTTCAGAAATATTTATATATTTGAAGAAACCAAAGTAAGAACAGTTTCATTATAATGCTTTTCTTTACAGACGGTGGATATAAAAGAGACACCGGAATTGCAATAAATGTGCCTCTGTTTTTAACTGGTGATGCCTTACATTTAATAGGACTCCTCTTGTTATGTCTTAATGTCAAAAATGGGAAAATGGTGTTACACTACATATTTACACACAGTTAAGAATTTACAGGATAAAGTAAAAAGTAAAGTAAAATATAGTCTGATTGCTAAGTGCAAGTTAAAATGTCAGTGTGATGTTAAAGAAGAGCAGGGAGATGGCAGTAGGAATCACTCATTGCATGAATGGGAATACATCAGCTAAATGTTAAAAAGATTCAGTTACTGTAAGTGACACTCATACTGGCTAATTTAGGAACGTTTCAGTGAATGGACCTCTTTCTATCAGACAGTAGGAGAGCATTAAAATGTCTAGAGAATATTGATAACTTAAGATATCGATTATGTGACAATCAAATCCAGATTCTTTCTTCAGCTTTCTAATGGTGACTATGCGTAAAGGAACTCGTCAGTATAGGAGAAATGAAACTTGTCAAACTTGAAATGTCGTTTCACAATTCATATGACGCTCATACTCAGACCATGGAGGGTGAAATAAAACAAGGCACTCTGCCTCTAGATGTAAAGAAAAGATGGGGCAGTCTAATAGTGCCCTTATTTTGAGGTGGTAATATTTGAAGCATTAAGAAAAGAGTAGAGGAACTGGATGGCAACTGACAGGTGTCCAGGAAACTGGCCTGTAATATACAACGAGGGTTTAAGAACAAGCTCATATGCATTGACGAGTCCACTCCAACACCAGTTCTGCTCTTAAGCATCCACACAAATTGAGTTAAATATTGAGAAATATTTGTCTTGGGTCGAGTCATTGTGGAAATTCTGGGCTGCATCATATCCCAGAATTATGAATTTTTGGCTGTATATTAAGTAAACTGCTACTGATAACCTGGCCCATCCTGTTACCCTCCAGCAGACCTGCTATAAAAAAAAGTGATAAAAGAGCTAGATAATGACAGACGGAAAAAGAGTGGGGGAAGTGTGCAGGGCAGGATAAATGACAGTCTTGATCCTCTCGCCACCACTAAATGCCTGCAGTGATGTAGAGGTATGTCTGTTACCATGGCAATCAGCAGGCACACTATGTGGCAGAGAATACTCTCACTTTAGGATTGTGGTTAAATGTACACCATTATCACGTATTTTTATATATATATATATATATATATATATATATATATATACACAGTATGTATATGAACAAAGTACAAAGAGTTGATTTTTAAATGTTATCGGCAAAAACTAGAGCGTAAAGGCTTAGATATAATGTGAGGATATTTTGCATGGTAGAGAAGAGGAGAACCATCCAAGCAGAAATGGTAGCAGTTAATACAGTGAGAGAATGTAAACAAACATACATACATATAAGCCTATGGCTATTCTGAATAAAAGACCAAGGATCGAATAAGGTTTCAGTCTTTACGGCAGTAATAATAGGCAGATTAGACAGGCTGAATGGTTCTTATCTACTGTCAAATTCTATGATGACCATTGTGATGGCAATGGAGAATTACACTGAAATTACCTCGGTGAATACTCATTGCCGCTTGGCACCTGTATAGAGGATTGGCTCGCCACCTAAGCAGTCCTCACTGACCCGTTTGGTCTGCAGCGGAGGTATGAGATCACTGTGATTGCAAATCATGCCAATGGTATCCTTTACACGACAAAGCCACCGCTTATAACCATTGGCTTTGTAAGTCTGATTCTCTCTGCCTCATGCCGAGAAAAAGAGTTTGTATACCTGAAGAGTTTCCTTACCCTGAATAGTTAGTGTATATAAAGTTGGTCCTATATGTGCGTGGGTGGTTTTTTTTGTTGTTTTTTTTTTTTAATGTTTTTTTTTTTCTTTTTATTGCAGTCAGCGAGATGCTGATAAAAAGTGTTTTGTGGCAGATGCTTCATAATTAAGAGCTTGCATGCTTTCTCCTCACTCCTCCTCTTAAAGCTGCAAGGACACATCAGCTTGTATCATATAGAAGGAAGAAGTGGAACATTTTAAATTGTCTATATACCTAAATTAGCATGTTTTCCACTTAAATTTAAGTGCAGGTAAATTTGAAAATCATAATTGCTGGACCCTCTAGATCCTGTCCACAAAACCCCTTTCTCTTTATCTGACAAATAAACTACTTAAATCCAGAGGATTTGGTTGGAACTACACTGCAGGTATCTGTGACCGATGGGGCTGTGACAGCTTGTATGATAAAAGAAGGGCTTGACCTCTGGCTGCAAATGTAAATCTAATTATTCAGCTTTTAGTAGTTGCATCTTGAGGTTCTGCTGGGCTGAATTTAATTATTCTGTTTATCTAATTTAAATGAAGTCAGTAAATTCAACTCATATGAGCCTTATGATCAATGAAGTCCTCGGTGTTTTATCATCAATGTAAATTAGTTTAGTACGTAGATGAACATCAGCAAACTTCATATGTACGATTTAGCAAGCTAAGCTCTGCGATTCTTATTGGTAAACACCACAGTGTCCAAAACACTCAAAAACTGACATGAGATTCAGAGCGTTGATACAATCTACAGCACAGCTACTGTATTAGGCACATCGTTGTAGCATATGTTACGTGCACGATAGAATACAAACTAACACTATAAAGCTACAAGAGTACAGTTTGTTTGGTGCGCTACAACTGACCATTCTTAATATTATCTATCGCCCCTTGGGTTAGTTACAACTTGAAAATATTAGAAACAATATGCAGGTTATTAAGTAGTTCCCATGAGATATTGATAAAAACCAGACATGCCTTATAATATTGTATTATTTGCTTATGACATTAGCTTTAAAGACCTTGACTATGACTTTGAAAGCTTAAGTTCATGGAATTCACAGCTAGTTAGTAGGTACCCTTCCCCCATATATATTTTTGTTAGATATATGCATTTGTGGGTGAGTGAAATCACACATCATCACTTTGGAATTAGCAGTAAATGAACACAGTAGCAGAAGTGCCAATTGTTCAACCTTTTCATTATTATTTATTTATTTTATTTTTACTTTTAGCACTAATGCGGTCTTAGTTAAAGGAAAACCAAACAATTTTCAGCCCACAGTTTTCTGTTTAAATATTTATAGTTTTTCGCACCACTTTTGCATGTTAAGACAAAAATAGGTTTTTGGAGGTTTTGTAGCAAGGTTGATTTTAATCAGTTGTTGTTATTCATCTAAATGAAAACATTTAGCAAGAAGAACTCTTAAGCTAAGTGGGTAGACACAGCATCGGGATGAGAAAGCAAAGGTTGTGACACATAAGGCAAGAAAAAAGTGTTAATGATAGCTGTTTGCCATGCTCTGCCTACATGACCATTTACATTTCTTATAGCTGGCTCTAGAGATCTTTGTGTTGGGCAATATGGAAAAGGCTTGGCTATTTCAGTGTACAGTGCAGTCATTGAAACTGATGAATTTTTAAGAACGGTGTTCCTTGCTCTATCTTAATGTGTTTGGTCTTAACCTTCGTAGCTGTCTTTGCACCCTGGTATGTAGACTGCTAAGTAGAGCTCACACTTTACAATATTTCAGATGGTACACTTGTTTTACGAAGTGGTTAAAGGATTGGCTAGAGATAAGGTTTTACTGTTTTTTGTGACTTGGTGGCCTATTGCTAGATTGTTATAAAATTGAATAAGGCTTTTAGAAGACACAAAGGATAATGTATTTGCACGCTTTAACGTATAATCAGTGATATTTCTACACATTATTGTGACTTCTAGAGCTGTAGAACACTTTAATACACTCATAACCATCAAACATCATCAGCTCCTGCAAAATAGGGGCAGCATGGGAGGATAGAGGGATTTGGGTCCCAAAAAGGGTCTAATCCATCCTAAAGAGAGATGCTTGGGAAATATGAGAGCTCTTTCCCCCAATTTTTTAATCTCTACCTGTAATCCCTAATCTTTGTATATTGTATGCTGGTGTGAGCAGCAGTCCTATTGTGTTTTATGAACCCCAATAGTTGGATTAAAATGATTTGTTGTGTAGCTGTGTTAATTAATTCATAGTGTTTGTTTGGTTGTGCATGTGTTGGAATGATCCTTTTTTATGCGTCCAATAGCTGGCACATTGTCTACAAACTAGAGGGTCAGAGGCTTACATGTGAGGAAGTTTTAGGTAAGATAAGTAGTACCATCTCCCAGTACAAATGGTACCGGTAAATACAGTGAGGGAATTTAAACATACATAGTATAAGCACATGGCTCTTCTAAATATAAGACCAAGGACTGGAGAAGGCATGAGTCGTCATAGCAGTATTAATGGGCAGATTACCTGGGCTGTTGTCTATGTAGACCATTGTGATGACGTGGAACATTACAAAGAAATAACCTCTGTGCAAACTCATTGCTGCTTCGTCTCTGTATACATGATTCCCTCGCAACCAAAGCAGTTTGCAGGTTTATAAAATATAATAACAAGATTAAATAAAAAGATTACAGTCAAATGCGTAGATCAGGAAAACCAAAAAGATTTAAACCACTGGGCTGATTCTATATTTTATGCTGTGAATAGTTGTTTTCAAGAATGATTGAGTGACAGGTTTAGTTTATTAAAGCAAACTTATGAGTGTATCTGACATCTCCACATGTTCTGTTTGCTTTAAAATGGAGTAAATAACCGTATGTAGTTTGGTAATGCAAACAATTTCTGTGTTTATTGCTCTTTCACACTATATATATTTTATATATTTTAAGTCAGTGTACTAAACTACCTTTTGATATTCTCCTTTAAGGTTATGTCGAGTCAAGGTTCCCTCCCAGCAGCTGGTGAACAAACCATTTCGGCTTCCTTGAAGGTAAAAAAATCGTACATCGCACTGTTCGCTATGGTTAAGAAACATGCAAGTGAGGCTCCCAGAAAAAAAAAACATTAACATTATATATCTAATAATAAATCTGCCATGTGTGTATTCCCACTGACTGGGATTGACCTTAACAAGCTGTTTTCAGGAATGCTGTGGTTATTCTGTCTCTTTGGTGGTAGCCGTTGTGGTACCCTTAAAATTTGGAATGAGGAGATTAGAATAAACTGAATATCTGAAAAACAAGACACATGCAGATTAGACCTACCTTGTATGAAATAAAGATGCTACATTGTTCCTACATTCTAGAAATGACCCCCCACTTCTTGCTTCCCCATCATTACATCAGTGATTGAATCTATTTAGGGATGGCCCCTTACTTTGTGCACATGCCCCTCAGTTCCCAGCACAGAATCCAGCACATGCTTGTCATTCCATAACATGGCCTGCCTTAAAGCCTTTGGTGAGGGAGCTAGTGTGTTATACTAATTCAAGTTCGTCCAGTAAAAGGGATAAAAAAAAAAAATCTATTAAAACCTCTGGAATATTTTCGTCTTTAGATTTCATATACATGTATTGCATCTGAAAATTGTGTTTTGTTCATTAGATAATTTATAACCTGATGGGAAATGCAGTACAACCTCTGCTGAACTCAGTGGGCGACTCTGTTGAGGCCATTATTATAACTATGCACCAAGAAGACTTCTCTGGGTATGTTACACTCTTACTATGTAAATGCTATTGCTTGTTATCTGTCTTTTTCTTTATCCTATTTCAGTTTTTTAATGGTGAAAATGTGACTGAATAAGAGTAATTGTGCCTGTCTTGTTCATTACGTTTTATTTATAAAGAACGAGCAGCTTCTGCAGCTCTATTATAATAATAATAATAAGAAGAAGAGAATACAAAATGATCAATAACTTTAAACTTAACCATATACAAAATGAACAATAACACAATGAAGTGTTAAATCATACTGGTTCGGAATAGAAGATGGCACTGCTCTTTTGATGCAGCCCTTTAATACTTGCCAGCACAACTTTAATCTAAATTACTCAACATGAACCTTGCTATACATAGAAGTCATTGTGCTAAATTTTTGTTATTTTCCCAGAAACATGGTGAACGCTGGAAAACTAGATATCCCCTGCTCTTTGTACATGAAAGAATTACAAGGTTTTATTGCGAGAGTCATGAATGACTATTTCCGACACTTTGAGTGCTCAGATTTTGTCTATGACAACACAGAAGCAATTGCACAAAGATCAATTGAAGTCTTCATCCGAAATGCAAGTTTACTGAGACCCCTTGGCGAAGGTGGAAAAATGAGATTGGCAGCAGATTTTGCCCAGGTAAGTAATTTAGCAATTTACATACATTCATGAATATGTTTTTGCCCGTCCCATGGCACAATTCAAGAACTGGAAAGATGCATACCACCATGTTTAGTCATACTAATAATATGTTGTGGATATATGGATGTAAAATATGGAAATAAAAATGCAGGGTACTGGCAATAACAAAAAGTGAACCAAGGGTGAAAAATACTTAACGAGCATCTACAGGAATGAAAAAACAGTGTGTTCACTAAAGGTAATTTTATAAAGCTTATTGCGTCCATCATTGCATTATATCATTATGTATAATTGTGTAGGTGTCACGGGGTCAGGTAGCGGGGGAGGATCCAACTATGCAGATATATGGACGTAGCGTAGTCCAGTAAACAGTCCGGTCAAAAGGGCAACGGCAAACAGCGAGGTCAAAACGTATCCGAGGTCGAGGCAGGCAGATAAGAGGCAAAACGGTATAACAGGTCCGAGGTCGAGGCAGGCAGATCAGAATCGTAGTCAAAAGAGCAGGCAAGGGTCGGTACACAAGGCAAGATAATGTCACGAGGAACAGCACACCCCAAAAAGCAATATACTTTGAACGGGTACAGAAGAGAAACCAAATGGGCTATAAATAGGGAATGCCTACTCACAATAAGGCTGCGGCGTGCCGTGCGCGGCGTGCGTGTCGTGCGCCGCGTGACGTCATCGCGGCAGGCATCTGATCCGCGATCCCGGTGGAGAGAGGTGCTGACGCACCTGCACGTCCCTGGCGTGCAGGCGCAAGCCCAAGCGACGACGTGGAGGCAGGACCACCCTGCCGGCGTCCGGTCGCGGTGGCGGGCGCGCCGCCGGGATCCCCTGGTGTGCGCGGCGCGCGTGACGCTCAGCCGACATCGGGTCGCGGCGGGGGCGGAGCCGTGACCCCGACGTGACCGCGCGGCGGCAGGACGGAGTGAGCTGCCGCGAGCACGCGAGGTAAGTGCCGCGGCGGCTCGCGTGACAGTAGGCATATATTTAATAACGTGATGTTGGAATGGAAATAAATTCACAAGCTTGTCCATCTTGTGCTAGATCCTTAAAAGCTCTCCACCCATTGTATTCATCATTCCAAAAAAACATTTACAAGATGATATCATCTTGATTATTTCACACGTATGAATATTCTAGTATGACTATTGTTTTAAAAAACAAAAAAATCTAGTTATTGTCAAAATGTTATAAGCAAAGGTATTTAGAGAAGGCACAAAAGAAATACCGTTAAATACAAAATTATAATGTTTTGTTTGTAATGAAACGAATCAGAATGATGCTACCTTAGCATTTCATGTCTACATGCAGCATTATATAATTATTTACGTTATAAAATTGGAAACATGCCAGTACTTAAACACTTAAATTAAGAGCAAAATAAATATGCTGATAAAGACAACTTCCTACTTGGGCTTACAGTATGTTTCCATATGCAAAATAATTGAAATGCCCTAGCAGTGTCTTTGGTGGATTCAGATGTTCTGTCACAGCTGTAAAGTATAAAATCTAAACCAGAGCCGTAGCTAGCTCCTCTTGTGTCCGAAGCATGAATGGAAAATTGTGCCCCCAGCTATTTTTTCCCCAGAGGTAATTTTATTTACACTGCCCTTACACACTGCCCTTACACACACAACTGCCCATAAACACACATATATGCATACACTGCCCTTACACATGACTGCCCATAAACACACACACACATTCACATACACTGCCCTTACACACTTGCCCATTAATACGCATATACGCATACACTGCCCTTACACACGACTGCCCATAAACACACATATACACATACACTGCCCTTACACAACCCTGCCTTTACACACACATACATACACACACCAGCTTACAAACATACAAATACCTACACTGCTCTTACACACACACACTGCCCATACATACACCAGCTTACAAACACACAAATATACATATACACTGCCCTTACACACTGCCTTTACACACACATATACACATACACTGCCCTTACACGAGCCTGTCCGTGCACATGCGTATACATATACACTGCCCTCACACTCCCCTGCCTTTGCACACATATACACACACACCAGCTTACAAACACACAAATACCTACACTGCTCTTATACACACACACACTGCCTATACACACATACACACACTGCCCATACACACACCAGTTTACAAACACACCAGCTTACAAACACACACATATAAACAGCCCTTACACCCCTCTCACTCACTCATCTTCCATAATCTTCTATCTTCCATCCTGATGGTGTTTGGGTGTGCACTGCCCATGGGGTGCCTGTTTTTTTTAGGGGCTTCATGTTGAATTCACCACTGGGCCCTGTTGAGCTGGTTAGAGAGATCCGTGATCTCCCCAACCAGTCCTGGAGGCTGCAGCTGCTGATTAGGTGGCAGTGCGCCCTCTCACAGCTGTGCCTGAGGCGAGTGCCTCTCTCGCCTCACCCTTCCTACGGCCCTGATCTAAATAAAATAATAAAAATTCAAACGGTAGCAGGTTTTCATCGCATGATTCAATTCTTTAATGCTTTGTTTAATTATCGTTACTTGATCTTTTATTTTTAAAATCTCCAGCTGTAGATTGCAAGGATGTTTTACCAAGAATCTGATTGCCTGTTGGTATCCTATGAAGTACTTCAGTTTGGGAAAAGCAGAAATATTATGTATACTACCAATAAAAAAAAGAAAACAGTGTAATGACTTTACACTTTCCTTGTCTGTGTATATTCTGTGATTGTTTGTGGACTGTTTGGGATCAGTTGTAAACGTCTTCTTTTGTATACCTTGATCAGTCTCTTCTGTATTCCTAAGGCCAATACAAAAGAATGTGACATTTATCTGACATTTAGCTTCAAGCAGACACACAAAAGCCACATGGTCAGCATAAATATTGAGTCTTCTCATTATGAAAACACCTGTCATTTGGCAGGATGATGTCCAGGGGCATTTAGACTTGGCCGTACTGTCAAACGCAGATGCTTACAATAGCTTGTTATATTGTACCAAGGTCAATATTCATATTACCGGTAGTTCTTTAAATGCCAGAGAGGTGTGGAACTGTCTATTCACTGTGCCATTAGAGGAACACTGTTTTTTTATTGGTTCATATACTCTATCCAGGTATGTTGACCTTTACAGTACATTTTCCTTAACAAAACCACACAAAGCTTCTGAAAAATGTAATATTTTATCATTTATTCAGAAGGAGGAATATGATCCATAGTTAATACATCATTGGCCAAGAGACATTATTTACTTTATGCAGTATAGTTAATGCCTTGTGGCCTGAGATGTATTAGTAACTTTCTATAATTAACACATTACCTTACTGTGTGTTAATTGTGAGACTATAATAATTAATTTGCACTGCCGTGGCCATAGGTCACATGGCGCAGATGCCTATGGAATTTCGGGCCAAGGCATAAGGTTTATTCACGAACGTGAGAGTCTCCAGGTCAAGTGTCAGAAATTGCAATGCATTGGCTTCATAAGACATATATTTCCCAAATTTTCTAAAATGTTATAAGCCACATATTGTTTGTATTTAGCTTACATTTTAAATGCCCTCCTGGAAAACGAGAGGAATATTAACCCTTTGAGTCCCAGCCATTTCTGGCAAACAGGGTTTACAAAGTAGACCCAATATGCCCAATTGCAGTGTAGTGGGGCTGCCAATCCACTTATGTGCTGATAGACAGCCATGCCCCCTTATCTCGCTTGTTTAAACATTAATGCAAGTCTTTGGCTATGAAAGGAAGCGTCATGTGTGTAAGGATGCAGACTGGCCATAGAGGTACACTTTTTTTTATTATAAGCTGCCGTTGTGGGGGGGCGATTGCAGGCCTGAAGACGGCACTTAACCTAGGCCTTTCATGTGAGTTTTTAACCCACTGATATCTATTTATATAACTCCAACTATGAATAGCTTAACTTATACTGAAATATATTCCCCTTGGTCAAGTGTAAGCTGTTAATAAGGTTATCACCTAAATATATGAATAAAGCAAAACCTTGAAAGATTGGTTTGGAGGAAATATGTCTGGTGACCCAGCACTAAAAAGCTTAATGGCATTTTAATGAGCTGTGAGAATAATGTTTATGTAAATTAAGGATAAAAAGTGCAATGGAAATAATCCACAATACCATTTTCTTTATGAATTCAGGATAATTGTTGTGCTTTGTGTATAGCAACCATTGATGTTCCATATATGTCTGTGTTTGCAAATCTTTAGGCTTATACACCAGTGTGTATTTTTTTTCAATTGCTGCTTCCTTAAATTATCTTTAAGCCAAAAGAACAATTAAGTGTTGCCGTATCAATCTGGTTACACCGATAGTCGCAATGTGTCACAAAGCAATTGAAGTTGGATCAGAAACTCAGAAGGCACCATAGGTGAGCCAAGAAGGTAACCACCTGCCACCCAGCCTATGTAGCGAGCATAGTCCATTACCAACAAGAGATCAGTAGAACCCTCTCGAGAAAACTGTGTCCAACAGCAGAAGAGCATCAAAGTCAGGGATAAGCCAAAACTAACCTCTGAAATTCACAGCAAATAAGAATGGACGACATCAGAACGAAAACCCAGCTAAAGAGCAAAGGAGCTTGTGGCTGAATGAGTTTATGTAAAGAGAGTTTGCATTTTAAAGTGTCAACCCAGATATTGTCCACACCGGAAAAAGTTACTTTACATGAATTCAAAACTGCAGTGTTACTTTGTTTTAACCTACCGTATCTTGTTACTTTGTTCCTAATTGTTCCTGCTTTACAGATGACCTATTGTATGATTACATATGGGTTTTCATAGAGTAAGACGGTCTCGCTTGTTTTACAGATGGAATTAGCAGTGGCTCCATTGTGCAGAAGAGTTGCTGACCTTGGTAAATCATACAGGCTTTTAAGATCATTCAGGTACAATTTTCATCTGCCGCGATTTCATATTACTGTTATCATAACTACATGTCTTTAACCCCTTAACGACAATTGCCGGTCCTGGCACGACACGGAAAAGCATGTGCTTTACGACAATTGACGTGCCAGGACCGGCACGTCTTTAAACGGGTGCAGAAAGCGATCTGTTTTCGCTTTCTGCACCCAAAAAACGTTGCTGAATGCCTCGACCTCGAGGCATTCAGCAACGCCGCTATCGGAACGAAGGGGCCATCTCTGGCCCCTCCACGGGGCGTCAACATCCGCCATACTTTGTATGGCGGCGGACGCCCGTATTAAAAGCGTTTAGGAGGCGATCGACGATCGCCTCCTAAACTTAAATGGTGTCGCTGGAATGCCTCGATCAGGAGGCATCCAGCGACACCAAACACTTACCTTTCGATGGGCTGTGACCGCTCCGGAGAGCGGTCACAGCCGCAGCTGCCGATGATCTTCGCCATCAAGCAAGATGGCCGCTGCCCTGTAACAGGAACAAACAAATTTTAAAAGTTCGCTAGACAGTCCAGACCATCTAGAGAACTTTGGCTCCACTTGCAGGTTGAATACAGGTACTGCATTCACCATGCAAGTCAATGGAAGCCAGCTTTCTAATCACAGTGTGATTAGTAAAAATAAATTAAAAAATAAAATAAAATTTATAATAATTAGAAAAAAAATAGTAAAAAACTAGTAAAATGTAAAAATCATTTCCCACTGATGTCACTATCAGGGGAACCTCCAAGTTGAAAAAAAATGTTAAAAAGAAAAAAAAATATATATATATATAAAAAATATATTTTTGTGAGCAAGTCCTAAAATTAGCATATTAGCTTAAAACAATTCTTGCATGGAAAGAGTTAAAATACTGGCATATTAAATGCCCGTGGGGTGTCTACTTTTAAAAAAGGTATGATTTGATGGGGTAAATTGAATTGGCCGGGTTCAACAACGTCCCAATTAACACCGGGGGAAGGATGGCCACACACCTAATTTCCAATTAGAAAAATGCACACGTACCAAATGTGGCCTTTTAGTTCCCACAAAAATGACACACCCATGCATGTGGGATATCACTGCACTCAGGAGATGTTGCTGAACACATTATGGGGTGTCGTGTGACAGCGGCATATACCAGGAGCTGTAAATTCATACATAAAGTAGGTGTGTGTGGGAAAAATACACACACAAAAATACTACTGCAAACTTTGAAAACATGCTGGTGGTAAAATGTGTGCATGCAAAGAGTTAAAATACCAGCATTTAAAATACCCTGTGGTGTCTAGTTTTGAAAAATATATGGTTTTGTTGGGCACACTGAAATGGCCCGGCTCAAAGATGTACCAAATAGGGCATGGGCAGTGGATCCCAAATGCCAAAGTTCAACATTGAAAAATGCGCATGCCCCAAATGTGGCCCTTTTGCCCCCAAACGGCCAGGCAAAATCCTTCATGTGAGGTATCGCTGTACTCAGGAGATGTTGCTGAACACATATTGGGGTGTTTTGTGATAGTGACATATACGAGAACTTTTTAATTCATACCTGAAGTAAAATGTGTGTGGAAAACCAAATGCAAAAAAATGACTACCACAAAGTTTGACAAAGACTGGTGGTAGATATGGTGCATGGAAAGAGTTAAAATACTAGCATTTGAAATACCCTGGGGTGTCTAGTTTTCAAAAATATATGGGTTTATTGGGCACACTGAAATGGCCCGGCTCAAAGATGTACCAAATGGGGCATGGGCAGTGGATCCCCAAATGCCAAAGTTCAACATTGAAAAATGCGCATGCCCCAAATGTGGCCCTTTTGCCCCCAAACAGCCAGGCAAAATCATTCATGTGAGGTATCGCTGTACTCAGGAGATGTTGCTGAACACATATTGGGGTGTTTTGTGATAGTGACATAAACGAGAACCTTTTAATTCATACCTGAAGTAAAATGTGTGTGACAAAACAAATGCAAAAAAATGACTACCACAAAGTTTGACAAAAACTGGTGGTAGATATGGTGCATGGAAAGAGTTAAAATACTAGCATTTGGAATACCCTGGGCTGTCTAGTTTTCAAAAATATATGATTTGATGGGGTAAATTGCATTGGCCGGGTTCAAAGATACCCGAAATGGCACATGGGGGGAAGAATTACCAGATTTGGAAAAAATGGCTTTGAAATAGCAAAACGCTACCTGTACTTATTGCCCCATAATGGGTAGAAAAAAGCAAAAAAACATAAAAACATTGGGTATTTCTAAACTCAGGACAAATAGTAGAATCCATTTAGCAGGTTTTTTCATTACCTTTTATAGATGAGTAAAAGATTTTTCAACTAAAAGTTAGAAAGTCATTTTTTTCTAAATTTTTCACCATATTTTATACTTTTTTTAGTAGTAAATAATATGATACAATCAAAACAATGTCATCTAAAGAAAGCCCTTCTTGTCCTGAAAAAAACAATATCTAATGTGTGTGGGTTCAGTAAACGGGAAAGAAGAAAATTACAACTAAACACGAGCAGCGCAGAAATGTTAAAACGGCCATTGTCACGAAGGGTACAAAAAGTAAAATCAGCCTTTGTCACGAAGGGGTTAAACACATAAAAAGGCACGCAGTAAATAAGCAGTAATACACAAAGAGTAAGTCGTACTGAGCATAATTTAGGTGGCAGAGCTCATGGCAAGACAAAGAGAAACGTGATGCGAGCCAAACATTATCTGTAGCTCTTTATTAATCTCACAAATATATCAAATGGTTATTTTGAATTTTATCAAGATGATTCATCTTTTTTTCTACGTTAACTCCATGGCAACTTCATAACCTCCTGAATTATGTATTAAAAGTGCTGTAAGCATTTTTTTCTAATCAGTGACCAATTTGCAATTTTAATTGTTAACCTGAAAAGAATGTAAATGCAGCGCATGCTCTGCCATCGTAGTAACATCATCCTGTGATTTAGAAATGCCATTAATAACACAGCACCTTATGATATAATAATTAGAACGCTATCAGCAAGTTTCACAGCGCACTAAAGTTCCAGTATGTTCAGTACTTTCATTCTTTCACTTTTATGTGCTTAATTAGGGGTATATAGTAAGTAAATTAACCCTTTAGATGTTATGAAGCAATTGAAGACACAGTTTAAGGCTTCTAGCATGCATACATTTGCAAAAAAGCCTGAACTTTATTTCCAAACATATTTCAGTAGCTTCTATAAAAATCTTTTGTTTTGGCAAATACGTTTTTAAAAAATGTGGCTTTGTTATCACCAGGAATAATAAAAGTTTTAAGCGAATATTTGCACAAATCCTGCTGATTAAAATATTTTTAGTGTATCTGACAGTTATTGTAATGCGCTGGGTTTCTCAATTGTTTGACATGAAAATTGGCAGGCATAAACATTAAGATATTATTAATTCCTATTAAGGCCCTGTAGAAGGAATTAAATTAGCAGAGTGACCCAAGGAACATTGAAGAAGCAAATTAAGATTTTTTTACTGTATTATACGAATAATCCACACAAATCATTTATGGTGAGAGCATCCCTAGGTCCCTTGTACGGATCTAAGATCCAGAATACATTTTTGGGTTTTATTGCCTTGAATGTATGTTGATAAGCATAAATGTTTTTCAGCTTATTGTAAATATTTTTTTTTACCTGACAATATGCATGCTTAAGCTGAGTAATATATAAATGTGGTCAGTGTTCGGTTGTTGTCTTCTAGTTGGCATCAAAGATGTTATTTCGGGGAAAGTGTGAA
The DNA here is from genome assembly GCA_023333645.1 of Sceloporus occidentalis. Lineage (NCBI taxonomy): Eukaryota > Metazoa > Chordata > Lepidosauria > Squamata > Phrynosomatidae > Sceloporus > Sceloporus occidentalis. The sequence continues at coordinate 15,567,022 of JALMGF010000017.1, forward strand.
AGGGAGGCATGTAACCCCCGTTAAAGCCTTATCATTAGGACAATCTACATTTTTTTTTACAAATATTTACATTGAATATATTTATTAGGGGATTTATCTGTTTCTTAAAAATATTTGTGTCTTGTTATTTATGTTTGGTTTGATACACTATATGACCAAAACTATGTGGACACCTGAACATCCCATTACAAAACTATGTGCCTTAATATGGAGCCCTGCCCAAAATGTGTTCCGTGAGGTCAGGGCTCTGTGTGCTTTAGTTCCTCCACACCAAAATTGACAAAATCGTGTATTTATGGACCTTGTTTTGTGCACAAGAGTACAGTCATGCTGGGACAAGAAAGTGCCTTCTCCAAAAGGATGCCACCGTGCTGGAAGCCTATCCTAGATATTTCCAGTTCACAATAATAGCACTTACAGTGGACCTGGGCAGATCTAACAGTGTAGAAAGTTCACAAACTGGCTGAGAAAACAGGCATCATATGACACTTCCATGTTTAAAATCACTGTGTCCTTCAGCACAACCCTTTCAACTGCCAATGTTTGTCTATGGAGATGGCTGCCTATGTGCTTTATTTTATACACCTGTTAGGAACGAGTGTGGCTGGAACCTACCTCCATAATTAGGGACATGTCCACATACTTTTGGTCATCTGTGTTTTATATATATAATATATATATATATATATATATATATATATATATATATATGTGTGTGTGTGTGTATGTATGTAATACTGCAATACTGAAAACATATAGTCTTAACGTTTGTACCATTATATAATGGTATGTAAATTGTGGTTAGATGCTTAATTTGTAAGTGTTTTTTTGTTCTAGGCCATTGCTGTTCCAGACCAGCGAACATATTGCCAATAGCACTTCCATAGGAGACATTATACCATACAGTGTAATCCTCCAGTTCCTCTTTACAAGGGCTCCTCCAGAACTGAAATCTCCATACCAGGTAACAGATTATATGTAATATTACAAGTGAATGCATTAATCTACTTAATCAGCTGGCATTCAAGAAATCTCACCAATTTAACCATGCGTTCTACAGGGCCATCAAACTCTTCTTACAGAAGAAACTCACAAGGGTTGGTCTTTCTTAGTACATAGTGACATTTGGGAGCTGAAACTCCTACTTTAGTTAATAAACCCTTAAGTGTTTGCTATTTATTGTGGTTGCGAAAAAGGACATTAATAATCTTATCACAAACATGAGGTTTTTCTTTTTTCACAGAGAGCTGAATGGTCTATTGCTCGTTACTGCCAATGGCTGGACGATCACCCATCAGAGAAAGACAGGTTGATTCTCATAAGGTATTTATTCTTACATAATTGTTGAGCAAATAATTAGGCTTCTGGGTGCTCGGTACGATAAAGCATTACCGCGCTTTTTGCTTCTACTTTGACAAAAGGGTCATGTAATCCAGCAGGATGAGGCATTTAGCATTTACTATATATTAGCGAGTGCTTTGTTGTTTTTGGATTTTAAGGGTTACAGGACAAACACTAATTCACTGTGACCTTATTTCCTAAACTTAATTTTCATTGTTGACACAGACATATTGATTCCGTTTGTGTACAATGACAGTGTGCGCCCAGCCCCCAGGAGGTGCACTTTATGGTTCAAATGAATGCTTCAATTCCCTCTTTTGTTACAATGATCATCTTTTTTGTTTTGTTGTTAGTAGAATGGAAGCGGCTGTTATCCGTAGAATATTTTTTTATGGGGGGAAAAAAAAACAGGACAGAGTTGCTACAGCTCTCTTCCCAATAATGTATTGCCTTGCTTTTAATATTATCTACAAGGAGATGGATGCACGTCTGTCAGTGCACATGAAATTAAAGATGAGGTCTTTGCTTGTATAAATATTTCAAGTTTTGTTTTAGAGGGTGTGATTAGTGGCGTGGCTTTGTAAAATGTTATGTGAACCCTTTGATGGCTATTTATGTAATCAAGTAAGGCATTTGGAATGAGGAGAATGTGTTTTTATTTACACAATTTCATGTATAAACACATTTTGAATACACATTATTGTGACTTTTGGGGCTGCGCATGCACAGCACTGTGATACACACAGCAAACATTCTGAGCTGCTAGAATATCGAGGTACCAAAGAGTTGGTGAGAGATTGTCATTGTTTCTTTGTGAATGGTAGAGACTGACTATGAAGTGAAGCAATTTTCTCTTTTAAAGCGTTAGACAGGGCTGTGTGTATTTAGAGATGTTGGCTGAGACATCTGGCAAATCGAGTTGTTTTGGGGTCGGACACCAAGGGCCAGACTTAGCATTTCCCTTCCAGCTATTGAAAGCCAGATCTGCGCAGTAAGACTGGTGATGTAGATGTATGAATTGTTGTTTTTGTGTATTTAAATAACAAACATGACTCATAGTTGAATGCAGACAACTGTCAGTTAATGACCTACAAAAGTACTGCTCATTAAAAATCTGCCCGGTCCATTTTTTCTTTACTCTGCTAGGTTAAACAAATAGATTTAAAAGCAAAGTCCACTGGCATCGAGATTGCACTAGGTTTTTAATACCAGAGTTTCTCTCGCATGAGATCAGCCACGTAATTACAGGGATATGTCTGCAAGGCTTATTCGGTCTCATCCTCAAAAGAATGTTATGTGTCCGGGCGATGGTGTCTCATTAATTGTAATTTGCATTCAACTTTTAAAGAAGTCTATTTATTGTTCCTGACTTAGAGGCACGAATGTGTATTCGGATTTCTTCTGAATGCATGCTTGGACCTATATTCACCGTGTCTCCTTGCCTTGTCAGTGCAGTTACATGCATCCTGCACATCCAAAGAAGTCACTCATGCAGCACTGCAAGCAAACGGCCACTCGCACTTTGGCAGCATTATGGGTGTATGTTGATACGTGGGGTTGTGTAACATACATATACATTGCTGCTTTGATTCAGTGATAAAAGAAAATTGGGATCTCAAGGGGTAGGAGAAGCCTATATAGAAATTGACTTACAGTAAATGTTAACTAAACAAATAGGGCAGGAAAAGTCATTTATGGTGCATATATACCACTATATGCACATGTAATGATTTGATCAAACTGGGAGAAAAGTTTAAGCAGCAGCATATGTGATTCAACACTGATTGTAAAGTAACACACCCTACTTATATGAAAGAGTTCAGTTGTGATGAGTATTTGGCTAAACTGGATACATGTACTGTGGCTGTGGAGTGTGCCGCAACGCAGCTCCCAGTGGTGATCTGGAGAAGTGGCGCCTTGATGGCCTTGCATATTCTTTATTAATGTAAGGGTACGTCATAATTCTTCCAGTAGAGCATTTGTGAGGTTGGGCACCGATGTTGGACAAGGCGGCCCGGCTCCAAATCTCTGTTCCAGTGCATCCCAAAGGTGTTTGATGGAGTTGAAATAAAGGCTCTGTGCAGGCCAGTCAACTTCTTCCACACCATATCTTTTTGTACCTTGCTTTGTGCACTGAGCCGCAGTCATGTGGGGATAGAAAAGGCCCTTCCCAAAACAGATCCCACAAAGATTTCCTTTCACTGGAAGTAAGGGACCTAGCACAACCCCTGAACAGCCCCATATCCATCCTCCACCAAACTGCAGTCACAACTGGCACAATGCAGTCAAGCAGGTAACGTTCTCCTGGTATCTGCCAAACCAGAGAAGTTTGATTCGTCACTCCACAGCACGTTTCCACTGCTCCAGAGTGCAGTGGCAGCGCGCTTTACACCTTCACTCAATCCAAAGCACGCGTGCAGCTGCTCAGCCATGGAAACCCATTCTAAATGCTTCCACTTTTCAAGAATACCACTTAGTTGACTGTGGTATATCTCACAGGGATAGAATTTCCCAAACTGAGTTATTGCAAAGTTGGCATCCTATCAGAGTGCCACACTTCCCTGAGCTTTTCAGATTGACCCATTTTCCCCCCCTGCAAATTTCTAAATACAGACTGCAGGGCTAGGTGCTAGATATTAAACACCTGTGGCATTCGTTCTGATTGAAACACCTGAATTCAACAATTAAGAGGTGTGTTCCAATACTTTTGTCTGCTTATATATAATCTAGTAATTTTTGGTGGTGTACCTGTTTTTAATCACCTTCCACTGCTTCATCCCAGTAGTTGCCTAGCAACAGCATGAGCTACTGTTTGATGTGGGGGGTGATAAAACAAACCAGCGACTATGCATAGGTTTTGGAAGAGAGCGTGCATGAGAATACCTCAGCTAGAGTTCAGCTGAACAGGCAACGTTTATTCTCTGGACCCGTCACAGCATGAGCCTGGCGGGATGAACGATAGATGTGCACACAGCTTATGGTTTTGCCCTTTTAAAGGAGGGGGTTGTTTAGCAACACTTAGAACAGAGGGGGAAGATTTAATAAATGCTCTGCCTTATATCCTGTGACTGCATTGGAAAGGGGTGGGGGAGGAGAATGTGTCTGCATGCTGGTGTTTTCCCTTATATTATAAATCTCACAATTGAAGTCATTCAAACACCACTTTCAGTCAGTTTGGTCGGGGGAGGCGCAATACTCCGTTTTTTCAGGTCTTATAGTTAAACACATAACCATAACTATGTTTTACCTTTTCAGAGGTGCGCTGGAAGCATACACACAATCTGTTAAAGCCAGAGAAGGTAAAGAGTTTGCACCAGTTTATCCCATCATGGTCCAGCTACTCCAAAAAGCAATGTCATCTCTGCAGTAGCTTGTGGCAGTTTGTACAGAAGTTCATAGGTGGATGTAATAAAATTTATGGGAACGGTATTTCTACTATTGTATTCTTCATGCATGCTAAAATCATTAAAGTCTTACCTGTATAAAAATTCCTCTTCTCCCATGGTACCACAATTGTTTGTAAAACCATGCATATAGTAAATTGTTATACATACTACTGGGTCCTGTTTTCATGCAGAGACATATTGGATTGAGAGTTCTGACACACGATCACAATTTAAACAAGTTTATTTGAAATATACAAGAATATAATGTGCAAAAATTATAGGGGCAATATGATAAGTCATAGACATTGTTTTACAGCTGTGATTCATGAGTATTAAACACACAGAGCCATGATTGCAGCAAGTCACAGCAGTGGAGCCGTAACAAAATAAATGCACCTGTTCGTTCCGACAGCCGCAAGAAAATAAAGTAAAGTGCAAGTGTTGCACCAGAGTTAAGTGCAAAGTCGTCCCCCCCTCATCATAAATGACATTTTTCATAACAAAATAAATCTATCCAAGCTCCTGTAGCAAACTAGATTACTAAACGTTTACGCTTTACAACACCACAGCTTTTGGAGGGCTCTGTACTAGATTCCGACCTCCTGTCCACATGTAAGCCAGTATTTCATATACCATTATATAAAGGTAGCTTGGGTGGTGCTGGATAGTCAGTTAGTGCTCATGCACTTTGCATTAAAAATGCCACGTCAGAAAAGTACATATTCTAACGTCAAATAATTAATTTGTGCAATACATATTAATAAGCATTAGGGTCAATAAACAGCAGTTATATAATCTATAAGTTCCCCTTTTACCTGTTTCGAAACAATGCTAATACACATCTCATTTTAGCACCACAGGATATCAGTTTCAAGCCTTTGTTACCTGATACAATTTTCTCCAAAAGGCAATTTGGTTTAAAATATTGGATATTTTGCATACTTATATAAAACATCACACATGCCATTCTCCTGACAATTATACCAATTGATTTGGGAACACAATTAATAACATTGTGATGCTATTTTTTTCTCCCTCTGTGCAGATGTATAGCACTTTGTTAGGTTTCTTGTCTAATGCTGTTGTGAACCCTGCGCAAAAAAAAAAATAAAAGTTAGGTACAAAAGCAGTCCCAAGTTGTAGCAAACTGTCAATGTGTTAACACACACTGGTATAAGCTCTGTCTCAGCAACTCCTCCAGCTTTAAAGTATGTATTCGTGAACAGGGTGCAGCAATTCTCATAAGTCTAATAAGGGAGCTTAATCCTAGCAATCAAGTACAATTAAACAGGCCTGCAGAGCCCATTCCAAGAAGCATGCCAAAGCTACAAGGTTTGACAATTTCTGACTTACAGAAGCCAATAGTGACCCAAGAAGCATGTGATGCAATACTTATCATATTTGCCTATCGTATAGCACAGCAGGAAAAATCAACAATGGTGATGACAAGAGCCTGAGATGTGCCCCCCAGGGGGCAGTATATGTACCCACAACATTCTATGACAAAATTAAGTGGACTGTGGCTGCAGATGCCCACATTTCCCGGGGCCATATTTTCCCTAGCACTTATATAACCAGTTGTACACCTGCACATTCCTAAATGACCGACGCATTGTAATCCTTTAACGACCATGGACATAGCGGATACGTCACACAGAACTGGTCCCTGAAGACCAAGGACATATCCTGGGTTGTGGCCTTTTGGTACCTTCAGGGCTAAATACCTGCCAGTGGGAGGGAGATCAGGCTGGCAAAGAGCCGTCTGACAGCTGGGGCCCAACATTTGTGCCTTCAAGCTGTTGAATGTAATGGCACTCAGAGCGCTGTCCCATTCAACTAGGATTTGAAAGCCCAAGCGGAAGTTCATCATTTTCTTCCCGTGAGGTCAGAGAGAATCTCCTCGATGCAGCATTCCTGCTACGGTATCTCACTGAGAGATTGGTGGCATGGCTGCTTGAAAAGTGTCAAAATAACTAGTAAAATATACCGTGGGTTTTTTTTATTTTTTTATGTATGATGCTAACAGATAAAAAGCCTATATAGGGTGGTTTCCAAATCAGGGCAAGTTAATGAATGAACTTAAAACTTTTTTGTTTCTAAATTCCATTATAAGAATTTCCTATGTGTGCACTTTTGAATGATCTGAACCCAGCTATCATTTCAAATGTGCAAAGCATTGATGCATTACTATAAATGCCCAGAAGTGGGATTCACTTTTATAAAGTGAATCTAGATATAAATTGCTGAGCATTGCACTATACTAACCAGTCACAAAGTAGCGTAATAGAGTATACCTCAGCAAAACTGCTATAGGAAGTTAGAGAAACACAAAATGTAATGCTTGTAAACCTACTGAATTTGTCCTTTTCCTTTTCCAACAGTCAGGATTTAAACGTTTTTGTTCTTCTGCCAGCGCTTTTGCTTCTATAGTGTACATCCTCCTCTCTTCATTCTTCATTTTCTTCCACCTATCACCTAGTATCACACTTATGGCTCTGCAAAATATGTCAAAACAAAATGTAAGCCAAGGCACAGCATTCTAGGTAGCCAAGTAACTATATTCAAGAGTTATGCAATTACAGACATAACACAAGACAGTAGTATTTCAGTGGTAATAAAGCACTGGGGATCAACATGAAGAGGCCTCTGTCCAACCGATCAGTTTTACATGGGCAGGGTAATGAGTAGCTGTGACTTTATACCTCCAATCCATACACAACTGATAATGGTCAATGCAGAAATTTTGTTTTATAGTATAGGACTTTGCTTAAACAATATGGAATTTTAAAGATTCTAAGCCCATTGCCACAGAAACAGGGATATTGAAATATTAGCCCAAGAGAAAATGCAGTCTTAGTCAAGGTTGGTATTTGATTGGGCCAGCATAGAAAAAGATGAAAGATTATTAGCTTTAAGGACCTCAGGTCTTTTTTTCTACTTAAAGGTAATGTTGTATCCTTTTCCAGGTTGACCCCCCCCAAAATAAAATAAATCAACTGCTACTCAAACACATCAAAAGGTACCAATGCAATTCTATCCATTCAGATCTAGGCATTGTCCTATTAAACATGTTGTGCAGTGTGTATGCCTTTAACTATCCATAGTATTGGGCATGACCTCTTCAGCAAGTGTATTCACATGTATCTGACAAACCATTTGACCTAAAGCCAGAGGCTATTTCCACAATCAGACTAGTTTCCCCTCAGGAAAATCTTTTATAACAATGTCCAATGTTTTGATCCCTATTTAAGGTCAAATCTTTAGCAGACTTTTTTTTATGCCACACTACATGGCTGCTTGTCCTGATTTACCACATTTACTATACCATTATAAAAAAAAATAAGTGTGCAATATATATAATTATTACCCACGGTCTAGCCGTAGGTGTTACAAAAATCAAACATAGCTGTAAATTAGTATCTAAAATTAAAGCTGGCAAAACAAAACACAATGTAGTGCCGTATTATACCATCTGAAAAGCATGACAAATTACATTGAAACAAAAGCAATTAGTACTAATTGTGTTTAGCCCAGTTATACATTTAATGAATGGAGAACCGCATGCACTTAGTATATTTTAGAAATATACCTCTTAAAGCAGCATAATCTGTTCGGATTATACTATATAACTGGGATTAAGTGTGATCAGTGCAGCTTCTATACTGATTTTAAGCCGTTTTATTTTTACCCATTTAAATTGCTTTAACATAATCAGTGTAGGGTATGTGCGGGATTTCATTGCATTTTAAACTGAAATACAAAACACTAACAGGGATGGACTTGTTTGTTATAAATTTGAAATGAAATCTCATTACCGGTTGTCTTTTCCTGGATACATTTGAGTATATTCAACTCTATACTTTTTGGCAAAAAGCATGAAGGCATTCATTGGTCTTTTGCACTTGTTGGGAGAGGAGACAATCATAGGATTTGGAGTCCCTGAGCTGTTGCTCCTGACAGTTTTATTACATAATGAACTGTAGGAAGGTTGTGAAGATCTTGGAGACGTACAGTCCTTGCTATATTCAGACCTCTCAGAATCTAGACTGCTCGCTCCTCCATTGGATAACGAAGCTCGGCGCTGACGTGCCATACTACTTAACACATAAACTGCAGAAGAGTCCATGGGGGTGAAGTCATAACTAGAAAAGAAAGCACAACTAATGAGCTAAAGGGGCAGATCTAAACAAACTATAAGAGCAGGAACAAAGTCATCCAACATGCATCATGTAATTTGTGCCTACCCCCTAAAACCAAATGTCACCTTAAAAAATAAAATCTATTTCCTTCCTATGTTTATACAGTGACTTATTTTGCTTATAATCCCCCAATCTAAAATGGTATAATTTACTAAGGTTTATTCACTAAGGGATCATTTGCAGGAGACGTGTGGAGGACCAACGCTGGCTGGTTCTTTCAGATAGAAAGACTGAGCTAGCCCTGCATAATGTATAAATGCATGTGTGAGAAGATGGAGGAAATCTCACTGATTTAACATTATACATGACCAAGCTGCTCTTGTTGCATATGTTTTCTGGATTGGATCATCAGCATGTATAGAGAGCTCAAGAAGTTGAAACACAACTCTTGCAAACTGGGATTTATTCACTAAAGTGAGAGATATATATATTTAAAAAAAAAAAAAAAAAAAAAAACTCCCCCCAGCTTCCCTTGGTCCAGCAAAGTGCTTGTCTGTCCCCCCACATCCATCACCTGACAATGCCTAATCGGAACAGAAGAAGGCAAATATTACTGAAAGGTCACAGTAAATGGAGAGTGTAAGTGTACAGCACCTTAGTTTACTGAAAGGATCACTGAAGCAAGCATAAGGGGCAAACACAAAGTTACCTTTTAAACGTATCAAAAACACCGGAATCATCAAAATTCATGGCATCTGGGTGTCCAGGAGGTAGACAGATATCACCAACATGCATCTCACAGCAGGGAATGCCATGCTGAACCACAGTTAGACTCGGATAAAATGAAGACCAGCCTGCAAATGATAATCATTTTAACGGTTTTTAAATTGGAAAAAAGACCGTACAATCCAAAAGAAGATAAAAAAAACCAAAAAAACACAACACATAAACACACCCCCATGTAAATACAAAACAAGAATGTACGCATTTGTACAGAGCAAACTTATTCGAAGACAAAAAGGAGCCCTAGTACCTTTGTTTTTGATGTAAAAAGGGTGATCCAATCGGCACTCTACTGTAAGCAAGCCATCTGTTGTACCAGGATCAAAAGTAAGTTGCAGGACCGATTCACCATACGAGACACTTTCTTCATGGGAGATCAGCTTTAGACCATCAGCACCATAACCCTAGAGTATCAGAACAAATGAACAGAGGTTATTGCGGACATTTTAAGGCGCGTCAAACATCTATCGAATCAGAAAACTTGCAAATATGACATTTTCTCACAGGGTCCTAAAAGTAACTACAAATAATGTATTTATGGAAGTTTATATTGTGATACGATACCATGTTACAAATTACCTTTTGTCAGAGAGGGTAAAGAAGAAAAAAAAAAATAAAAAAAAAAAAATGTAGGGTCGTTAATATGCTATCCACCATAGAGACTGGGCTGTGGTACTTCAATATGCATTCTTCTTTAATGGGGGTGTCAGGGACACTAAACTGTCCCTGCAACAGTTTCAATTACCGCAGATCTTCATATAATGACACAGTTAAGTTAGTTACTAGAGAGACTACCTGTAATATTAAAACAAGTTTAAAATACTAAAACAAAGTATAATTGAGATTAGGAGCCTACCTTATATGTGCCCACGGCGTTTTCCCTCTCATTTCTGTAACGTGCGTTTTTTGTAAAATCATCTACAGTCTGCCACTGTTTTTTTCGACCCTTATGAAAACATAAACGGGTGCCTGAAAAAGGTTTAAAGACTTAATAAAAAAAGTAAAGGGGGGAAAAAAACCCCAAAAAACAAAGAAATGCAATAAATCACCTTTGCCCAGTAACGCACATGGTATTTTACATCGTGAACAGTTGTACTGCTTGTAGGTGCCAATTAAAAGGGCACAGTAAAATAAATGGTGCAAACATCCAATCAATCAAGAAATGGAAGACGAGCTTAATAGGTATTTGATAAATAAAATATATTTCCTAAAAAAAAAAAAGTGCATATTTTACTTTGTTGCACTGGAATTTAAGATAAGCCATGCTACAAGCATATACCAGTTCTCTTTGGGCTTCCCAAGGTACGTTCATTAGCGAGTATGTCAGTATACCATTCACACAGTGTATATAAACCAAGTACCTGATAAGTATGCGTGTAATAACTACTATGAGGACACAGTATTTTGCTGGGCACTATTTCAAACCGACAGCCGGCCTTAAGCCCCATCACCGAGAGGCAGCATCACTGGCTCCATGCTGACAGAGTAACAGCACTTGGCACGAGCGCCATAGTGCTGTTAGCGTTTTAGCGAAATTTGGACTTGGAATAGTATAAGATAATGTAGTGAATAAGGGAGGTTTTTAGCACTTTAATGTCTACAAGCACTACAAGATGATTAACATGAATTAGATTTTGAACAGTGGGAGATCCTAGAAGAAAATGCAAGGGGAGCGCCAAAAAAACCCCCAAACATTTAGAAAATGTACAGCTTCCAAAGTGGTGCACATCAAATACTGCATCATGTGCAGACAGAGGCTGCTTAACAATCACACCGAGCTGACTCTTTAATTGGACAAGCAGGGCTTTAACATTGACTAATGTGCAGGGAAGTGTTTAGTGCCAGTGTCTGGGTGACTGGAGAAACCCCACATACCCTGTCTCCTTTTGGTTAAACTTAGGACTCAAAACACTATACTATGTCACAAAACGCCCATCGTTAGGTTGCTGCAGGCCTCTCATTTAGTCTACACCGCACTGAATGCCAGGGTGTGATGCCACCTGGTGAGCAGTCTCAGGAGAGCCATGGAAGGGAGCCGCCAATGACTAAAGAAACATGCTCATTATAAATAACGGCTGGGAAACCAAACTGGGGTCATTAACTCAATGCCCTAAGCTACTCCTTGATCTGTTCTAGTGGAGGGAAGTGCACAGTATTTTCACACTTTTTGCACTTGTAAAAAATAAAAAGGGAGGAGGGCTTCACTTTATTACTGGGCCATGGGTGTATGTTATAGGAGAAAGTTTGAAGAGCAGTCTAGTAGATTAAGTTAAAAGAGCTAGAACACACAACAGACATTCAGCTAATGTGAAAATAGAATTGTTTTCAAAACAGGAAACAATGTTTTTGGACAAATTTTTAATGTGATAATAGTAAAAAAATTAAAGTGGCAGGTGTCTCCCCTTAAATTACCTTGCAAGAAACAATGCCAAACAGTTACAGGCCAAGAGTGACACCATCCTAAATCATCGTCATCCGAAAATGAGGACATGCAGAATATACCAGACTCTGATTCACTGTTTGCCTATGGAAAAAAAATAAAAGTAAATGTAAAAAGCCTCTTAGGAGCACATTCTGCGGAGTGTCTAAACTGCAGCTCCATCAGTAATATTTAACAAAAGGCAGTCCTTAGTATGGTTGCTTCCTCTGTGGGAGGTAATCACTCATCAAAGAGACCTTCTAGTGTCCCACACAGCCCCACTTATGATTAATGCATATCAAGGGAACAGGGAAAGAGCAACATACAGTTACTGGAATCTATAAACACATATGCAAGTTATTATTTAGGAGTTCCTATCTAGTGCTGATGGTAGCATGTAAGTCCCTTAACAGTCACAATACCAGCTCTGTACAGAAATGCCAGGAAATAACCCTCTTACGAAAAGGCAAACAGAGAACTTGCATACAATAAATCCTAGGTGTGGACACCATGCTCTGGAAATACATACATGGATTCTCTCTCAACTGGAGAGTTCACTGCAGAACTCTTCTTGTGACAGAGTAAGGCTCGTGTGGAAGATAAACTGACCATTGTTCATTCTTATTCTTCTTTGTCAATCACACACAATGCTCCACTTTTACCACGTTTCTAAATGTTCTGTTTGGCCAAGTGAAATGAGCTGGGCTAAACTATCACAGTACATGGCAAGTCATTGCAATACATGTTGATGCACAAGATCCTGTATGACCAATTACAAGATATATATTTCTTATGAATGCAGCTGTGGGGCTACCCAATAGTTGCCATGATCCAGTCTAGAGCACAGCACTAATGTACTTCTGGCCACATAAATGTGCTTCACATATTAGATCACGTAAATCATTTATTGCTCAATACATCATGAAGCAGACCAGTTTCTACTGTAAGTGGCTCTTGTAACTGAAGGCAGTATTAAATATTCTGCTTGAGAACATATAAAAGCACCTCTGCAAATGCCAATACATTTCTTAAACTAATGACTATTATGTGTTTATTTTTATTATTTTATGTATACTAAACAAAAAAAATTTCTGCTACACGGGCCTACATTTGAACTAAATACAGCACAAAAGGTAGAACCCTGTGCTTCATCGTTGCATGTACCAGCCCACAATACATCAAATGTAAATACATGAATAGCGCCATGATTGTATGCGATATTAACGCACAAGGGTAACGGGGAGCTTGTACGCCACTGCACAAGAGTAGCTTGAGTGATCTGGTAGCCGACTTACCCACAATAATTTTACCAACACAATTACGTAAAATGACCGGTGCTAGTGCTTTTAGCTTTTAATAAGAACCCATTTAATTGTGTGAACACATGAATCGTGTTTTGTCTGCATCACCCGGACCATACTATGATTTTTAGACATGAAACTGTATATTTTTATTTAGAAGAAAAACAAAACAAGTGTTGCTGATTTCATAGCAAAGATTACATGCAGCACTTAACATTATGGTGAACAATAGTTTTGGGATAAGACACTCCATGTATAGGGTTTTAAATGCCTCTCTCCTCACCTTATATGTATTTGTACACAATAAAATACACTTGACATCCACCGTCTTGCAAATAATTGAACACTTTTCAAAGCGAAGAAATAGTACATGATAGAAAAAGGCTCAATTATTTTTGCAGTAAATGTGTATTTGCACACTCTGTAAAACCCTCACCCGTTGGCGTCTGACTGCCGATTCTTCTTTCCAATGACTTTTAGAGGGACTGGTCTCGCTTTCAGAGGAAGCTGGTGGAGGCCGGGCATAGGAATGTAAACTTTTGCTGGTTGCTATTATGTGAACAGGCGATGATCTGAAATCCAAAGAAGCCATTTAACATATCATAATCATTTTAGGACTATGGACTGTACCTCTGAAATGTTACGGAGAGTTTGTGCTAACCGGTAGTGATACATTTTACATTTCTGTGGTCAGCGCATTCAAGACTGTTTCAGTAACACTCGATACGGGACAAAAACATAATCCAAAATAAAGACTTCGATATAACAGTTTGAGGGCACAGATCTGGTTCTCTTATTTACACTAGAGAGAACATTTTACTTTGTCATGCACACACATATGTAATATGAGCCATTACACAGCTGCTTAACATAACAGTCCTGCCCCAGAATTGTATTTTTAATGTATGTTAGTCCATTATATTTCACTGCATGCAATTTAGAGGATGCACTTTTAAGGTACTGGAGTTACATGTAAGCTAGCAGGTCAACGGACTTTCTTTAACCCATCAACATATTTGACTATCATGTTACTATCATGTCTCCTCTCTTGCTTTGTTGTTCTTCAGTGTACATATATTGTATAATATTTCTAACTCGTTCCTGGTATCTTTGGATAAGACCACATACCATTATATGGGCCCTTTATTGAATTATATCTAAAATACTTCTAAGTCTTGTTCTCCACAACTATATAAGTGACCTAAAGGGGCAGTGAGGCCTTGTTTAGGTTACCTAAAAGCAGCATTTGTACATCTTTTTTCCTGCTATGGAACCTATTCAGAATTATTTTTATTAAAGAAATAAAATGAAGAAAAACAGAAAGGGGGGTGGGGTGGAGTAATTTAACCCGGGTTTAGGCTTTAATAATGAGGAAATACTCAGTGCTAAATAACAGACAGCAGCCCATAAATACACATAGTTAGATGACACTGACACCAAGTATAACCTTAGGACAGATAATCATGTACCTATTATAGAATGAACATTGCATCAAAGGACTTTGGGGACTTGTGGCTATATTAGCCAGTTCTGTCAGCCAATTCACTCCACTGTCACACGAATAGGCACTTTCAGACATATTTGAGGTTTTCTGGTTCCATGAAGGCACTGTATATTGTTGATGTGAAACATCTGCATCAATGTGGAATACCTCAGGTGACGTGGAATCTGTTTGAACAGCTTGCAGTTCTGGAAGATCATCTGAAGGAAAGTACAGACGGGAGAAGGTGAACCCAAGCAAACTTATTTTTTATTCATTCATATATGCAACACATACATAAATTACCGTATGTGTTCGATTATAAGACGACCCCCCAAAATCTGAATATTTAAGAAAAAAAAGAAAAAGCCTGAATATAAGACAACCCTATAGGAAAAAAGCTTTACCAGAAAATGTTAATTCATGTAAACTATGTGAATAATTGTTTGTTAATAAAAGCTATGATTGAGAAAAAAATTTTTTTTTTATTTTTTTATTTTATTTCCTTTTTTCAACCTGCCCCCCAGTTATGCACATCTGCCCCCCAGTTATGCACATCTGCCCCCTGGCTTGCCACTCTGCCCCAGAAATGCCTTATACCCTCTATATGCCACTGTGCCCCATGATATGCCTTTTGACCCCCCTATGTGCCACTCTGCCTCCAGAATTGCCTTATACCCCTATATGCCAGTCAGGCAAATTCGGTATATAAATACATTTTGGGGGATTTATTCAGTTTAACAGGTATTTAAATTATCCACAGATAGTATAAATAGGGGAAGTAAAACAAAATTCCATTACTTGCCCTCAACAAAAAAAAAAAAATTACACTTTTTTTTTTAAACCATTTTTCTAGTTTTGTCTCTCCGCAGCTCAACCATAGTGAGAAGGAGAGGGGAACACACAATAGAGAGTCTGTCATGCAACTGACTTAACGGACTGAAGAAGCAATCAATCACACACATTGAAGCGCGGATCTGCTGTAGACCAACTAGCAGAGTGGTTGGCAACAACAGAGACTCACTTGCACTCATGGCAAAGCGGGACCCTTTTGTTAAACCATGCCGTACCAGGTATGTCATTGGTCACAAAGGGCTTCAATTCCTCTTATAATCAATACAAAACGCATACAATTAAAAGAAACAGATTCTTTACAATAGGCTACGCAAATCATAACAAAACAAAATGTGTAGGGGAGCGCTTGCCTGCCTAGTCCCTTGGTTGGGGAATACTTACCAAGTTCCATGTGATCATCAGAAGAATCATACCCGGGTGAAGATGGGAGATGTTCGTTGCACTTTAGCATTTCCAATGACTCATTCATTACTGTAGACCGTTGGTCCATCATCAACTGGACTTTCTGTACAGCATTGGGCATATCTTTTGTCTTCACTTCCCACACCATATTATAGCACTTCAGCTGCAACACAAAGTTAGCATTATGCTTTACTGCTTTTAGGAATTAATCTGTACGATTTATACATTACACCTGTTATAATAGAATGGTTTATCTTTTTCCCACACTGGTAAAAGAATTTTGACAACACGCACCATGTATGAACCATTTTAACAGGAAAAGGCGCTAGAGATGTTAGAGATGTTTTGACAGGCCCACACTGTGGCCAAGCATAGCAGTTTGACTTCTGTAATATAGATCCTTCTCAGTAGTTGCATTGGTTGGTGAAAGTGCAATGATACACGCCAGAGTTGGACTAAGTACCATCACTTTAAAAAAGGGGCAATAGAAAGCAAATCGCTCACACTTCACATACTAGACCAGTGTAAATTTATGCTAAAGGTTATAGGCCAATATCAGACTTATTTACAATGGGTCTGCTATACCATATGCGCCATCATTTCAATGTCACAACCAAGCGCCTTTAGTAACCTGCTTTTAAAGCGATTGGTTAAATGCACCCCCTGGAACTCTGGCACAAGAGTGATAAACATGTACAGGGAAAGTGGGAAAAGAGACAAATGCATGGGGGGGGGCTATAAACGCCTTCCATGCACTGGCAAGGGGAAGCTATTTAAAAAGGACACTCAGCTATGATATGTATTAAGTAGCTGGGAGTGTCTTGGAGAAAAGGCTTTCCTTGGACAAGCAGAGCTTCCATAGAGTTGCCATAAACAGCTCACTGTGGTGTTTTAGTGAAAAGTCACCAAAAAACACCTCCAGGTCTGCAGGTAATGTTTTTTTGGAACGAAATGAAATACCAGGTTACCTTCCCACGGGACTTCTTTAAAAAGTAAAAAATAAATAACGATCTGATGCCTACATACAAACCAAAGTACACACAGCACTCATATAAATAAAAGTAGCGCTGAATGACTTATTTACACATCAATAAGAGCCTGCTCATTCCAAGTACAACACACAGACATCTGATTGTGCGCCAATATAATAAGACACAAAAACAATTTAATTTAAAGTTCTAGGGCGTTTAAAGACGTACTATGAAAAAGATAAAATGAGCCAAAAATGCAGAAGCGTTGCATATCTTTCCATAACTGAGCCAAATAAAATGCTGGCTAGCGGTAAGACACATGCAAGACTTTGCACAATAATAATGCATTCAATCTGACTGGTGTTTAGTGCAGGGAACTGATAAACTACGCGGGCTTCAGGTTATTTCTCTCGCCATGAGGAACACTGCTGGCTTCTCACAAATATTCATTAATCTCCATATAAACTACTTGCCGAGTTAAAAAGAAAGATTTTTTTTTTTTTTTTTAAATCTAGAACTTAAGGGTAATAACAGAATTACATTACTAATACATATCTCCACTTTATATAAAGCAGTGACCTCTTGTGGCCATTAATGAGTACTAAATAAAACCTGTGTATTCACAGCAAAAACAAAAGATTAATGAATCTACTGGATCGCCTTTCATTTATATAGCATCAACAATTTGCAGCGCACACGTTCAAAGGTTGTGACAAAACTAGAACGGCGTCACTAAGACAAACCAATACATTAGGGAAAAGCATTGCAAGTTTGCAACCTAGAGAAAACGAAACCAACAAGATTGTGCTATTGAACATTTTACACTAACAGTTCTGAACTGAAATAAGGAAATTGATCAGCCTGCGCTACAATATCACAGAACTGGCCAGGTTGTTACTTTCTTCATTACCTGCGGATTCCCACCAATGTATTGTTTAAATAGCCCCCCCGTTTTACACTCACCCAAAGTTATGTTAGCAGAGTTAGTTTCCAATCTACATCGAAAGAGGAATGAAGCAGAAGACTGCTTGGGTGTGGATTACAGCAAAAATAATGTGGACAGGCCAGTTTCAGACTATTTGTCATTTTGGAAATATAGTCAAGGGAAACATGTACATCTCTATACCAGGAGTACACGGCTTCCACCATGGTGTCAGTAAACTATACTACACGGGCTTAAACACCTTTCAGAAGCATCAGTCTACTTACCGGTAATACTAAAGACCCCTGTTAAATAATGACCTAAAATAAATACATTTATAATATATACATACAATTACACATACACACAATATTTTCAAATACTAAAATGTATGTTAAATACACATACAATCACGTTGTCATCCCAAAGACGGATCTAAATGATTCTGACTGCCTTACAGGTTAGATGCTTCAGTCAATTTCCTCTCTTGCCACTGGGGTAAGACCAGCAACCAGCCGCTAACTACACAGGCAAGCAGAGATTCATCTTTAACCAGTCTGGAGAAGAGTTTATTAATTTAAAATGCATTATATCAGAGCAAGAGAAGATCATGGCGTTTACATGTAAAAACATTTTTTTAATACGACAGGTACAAAAATATGAATCGCCTTGTGCGATTGTAAACATGTTGCATCATGCATATCTCAAAGGGGAGGAAGGTGATCACATTAAATAGTAGCCCCCGTAGTCTGCGCAGATAAAGTACACATTGCTAAAAGCAGGAAGGCGAGCTTCTCGTGCTGCGTAGCTGACTTGGCGATTACTATACCGAGAAACCGAAAGCTACGTAACGGAAACGGACCAGGGGCAATCCCCCTGCGTCACGTGACGACTTGTTTATAAGCTCTGAGCGCATGCGCACCGCATTCTCATTCATTCTCCAAAACAAGAACAGTGACTGCTCATTGTAAACAGATTCAGAAAAGCTGTCGGGGCCAAGGGAGTTAGAAGTCGACACACAGAACTACGAAAGTAACATAATTATGAAAATCTCTACTTAAGTTTAATGCGCGTCGATACAGTTTCGATGCTTCGTGTGGCTTAATATAACGTATGCAAAGCAGCCAACAGGAGAGCCAAACCATCCAAGGAATTAGGACCCCGAGGCGCCCCCAACCCTATCACAGATCCTTCATGCATGTAGAGGCAGATCGGACACATACAAGGCGGAATGTCTCCGAGAAAAAGCAATGCTAACATCAAAGCAACTTCTAGAAGTGTTACCCCATAGTGTGCCCTCACATAACAGTGTCCTACCCATATCTCTATTCCTGCCCTACATGACTCTTCTACATCCCCTCAGAGATTCACTTTACTGCCTTCGGTGAAGCGTCAACTAGCCGGCCCCGTCATATCCCCCTCCAGTAAGCGGTGCTCGCCCCGTTATATAATCATTGGTGTAACAAAACTAACATTTCACCACACAGAATGAGTTAGAGACTGAAATTCACGCGTCTCAAGGAATCATTTGGCGCGTTTCTCAAACGGTGTGGAAAGGCATGCGATTTTAGAAGACTGAACTTTTGCCTGTATAAACATTTATTCGCAATCTACACCCAATACTTGCTTCTAAGAACACGGGTAGCAGGGCCCGTCACCATCTCACTGTAAGAATAACACAGCACACGTGACTTCTATTACAACATATGGGCCCTTATAATGAGAATAAACAAGCGACAGGCGCCTCGTTAAGTCGTTTTAAAAGAAGCTTTATTAGAAACTGCGCCCCAGGCCGGCCAGGGATAGATGCGAGGACGGGTTCAGTGTTGTGACAGAACCCCACGGAGGGGTGGAGGAGGTGGCGCTGTCAGGCCCCGGCTAATGGAGGCTCTGAGCAATTGAATGGCCGGAGCTCAGCGCATAGCAGCTGGGAAGCAAATGACAGAACGACCGAATAAAACCCTTCAAAGGTCATAGAAATACGAGCAGCACAGTCCTTCCGAGGGTCTAGGCCTAAGGGCCGAGGACGGAAAGACTGCCACTGCCCGGAAATGAATGAACGAACTCACAGCCTCAGAACAACAACACCGACAAAAACAATGAACGTCACAAACGGAACCCGTCAGTATGTGCCTCGCCACTGGGGGGGAAACTCACAATGTGCCACGGTCAACGGGAGCTAGCACCCTGCTGGAGCCATCCGCCCAACTGTCATACTTTACACTTTTCATTAACTACTTGCAAACAAACTTTGTTTCTCTACTTACCAAACCCGTCGCCATTACCTAATCTCTACCCTGTTAAAATCCCTAGAGGGCAGGCTTTAGAAGGCAAAGCAAAAACTGATTCGTCGAGTGTCATGTCTATCTATCTTAGTGCACTCACCATTGGTATAAAGTTATGCTCATCGTCTATTGGTCAAGGGTGTGGAAGAAACCTTCTCTCTTTATTGGTTTGGATACCTGCCCATCAGGGCATGTCGTGTTCATTGATTGGTTGGCTTTAGAATGTTTTGTCAACATATATTGCAGACTCTTGGCTCTACCATTTACGGGAGTTGTAGTTCTCAGCTTCTACATCAGGGTTCAGCTCGCCTGACAGAAAGACTACATCTCCCATTGTCCATAGCGCTCTGATCCAGTGATTGTAAACAAGAGTCACTGGGACACGTGTATCAAATCAAACTTGTTATGGTAATAGCCGAAGTTGAGAGGGGGCGCTGGTTGTTCAGAGTTCTTTTTTTCCATTGTCTAGTAGGTAGAAAAAGTAGCAGCTGGTGTTGTAAATGTTCTAACTATTTTAATCCATTTGTGACCAGAGTTTTGCCTGTTTTGACAAGAGGTTTTTGTTTTCTTTTTTTTTTCTTTTTCTAATAGCTTTGTGTGGTTGTGATTACCCTTTCCATGTTTTGACTTTTTGAATGACAGATAGGGCTTTTATTTGATACTACTTTTTGTGTAGTCTGTCACTTAGCATGATTAGGGTCAAAAATCAGACCAAATGTAAAAAATCTCAGAGATCTCTCTTGGAACCCGATGGTGCCGTTTAGATGTTATGCTAACCTCACTGTGGTCATTTTCTTTTGTATTTTTAAACTATTTTTAATTCTTTATATTTGTTTTTGAAGAGAGGGAAACACAATGTCTCCCTCTTTTCACTTCGATCCCCACTCTGATCAAAGAGTACAGTACTTGTAATCGACCTGGAGGTCCCAGGAGGTTCAGGACAGACCCACTGGTTGTTGCCAGCTGAACTCTGTGACTTAATTGCAACTGGAGCTCGTACCAAGCACTGTTACACCTTATCTATCAGCCAGCAGCCTTCTGATATTGGAGACCCCCAAGCAATCTGGAAAAAGCTCTGTAGGGAACTCCATGTCCCACTTTTATTTGCTCCCCTCTCTGGAGGAGTCTGAAATGGGACACTGGGCTTGTGGTCACCTGGGGTTATCAATAAGCTTATCAGAGCCAAGGACATCATGGTGCGGGTTACAGAGCTCTCTGATGCCACACCAGAGGCTGTTTGGATTAACGTGGCTTGAAGCAGGTTGACCAGTAGACACAAGTACATTGCATGGATGACCATTCACGGTGGACTCCCTCCTAAGGATATTCATACATACCAGGTGGCTGTGAAGATACAGATATAGAGGAGGAATCTTCACTACATTGTATCATGACAGTGTTATTTTGCACAGGCTTTGCTGGGATCCCTGGCAAATTAACTCAAATAGTCTGTGAAGAGGAAATTCCTGTTCTTTTTTGCGAATCTCAGAATTTTATAAATGAGATTCAAAACTGAAAAAGCAGATTAGTAGGTAGATTCACATAAATGGAAAACCTGTTTTTATAGTATTTTATTCAAAGAGAATCTGCACTTCACGCCTAATTTTTATTATTTATCATGTCATTTCAAAATATTTCATGATGGAGGAATACGAGTTTATGGTTTTTATTGTCGGTAAGCCCCTAGTTGGGCCAGCTTTGCCTCTCACCCGGCTATGTGTGTTAGTTCCTATTTTGATGGAGGACCACAGCACTTTACACCATCAACCTTGTAAGCTATACTGGTGTAATGCGTAAGCAAAGTGAACCACTTTAATAAAATGAGTCTCTTGTCTTGGGATTCTGTTATTTCCATTTTGGTTTGTGATGCAAAGGATAAAATACACCAAGCTTAAAATAAAATAAAATAATTATTCAGATTCTTTTATCGTCTTACACCACTGCTACTATGACAAGGCTGAGGTCCTAAGCATTAAACATTAGATCCATGGAAGAAATGTGCCATAAACTGTAACACAGTAGGATCATAGGCCATCTGTTTAGCCTTCTAGTTTTATACTTGATGTAAAACTGTACTGCGAAATGAAAAAGATTTATTGAGCGCGGAAGTTACAAACTATCAGATATTATATATACCGAAAAAGCCTGAATATAAGACGACCCTATAGGAAAAAAGTTTTACCAGTAAATGTTAATTCATGTAAACTATGTGAACAATTGTTTGTTAATAAAAGCTATGATTGAGAAAAATATTTTGTTTTTATTTCCTTATTTTACAACCTGCCCCCCCAGTTATGCACATCTGCCCCCAGGCTTGCCACTTTGCCCCAGAAATGCCTTATACCCACTATTTGCCACTGTGCCCCATGATATGCCTTTTAACCCTCTAAATGCCACTGTGCCCCATGATAGACCTATTAACCCCATATGTGCCACTCTGCCTCCAGAATTGCCTTATATCCCTATATGCCACTGTGGCATTTAAGGGGTTAAAAGGCATATTATGGGGCAGAGTGGCATATTGGGAGGTATAAGGCATTTCAGGAGGCAGAGTGGCATATAGAGGGTTAAAAGACATTTCTGGAGGCAGAGTGGCATTAAGGGGGTTAAAGGGCATTTCACAGAGCACTCTGCCTCCAGAAATGCCTTCTGCCACTGTTTAACACTCCCTCCTCCCTCCCTCCTCCAAACTTACTGGTGCTTCTGAGTCCCCGGTGCTTGAGCGGAAGTTGTGTATGCGAATCGCGTAGAGCTCTACACGCTGCCCGGACTAAGCACCGGGAACTCAGAAGCACCGGTAAATTGGGGGGGCATAACACAGAAGGATCCACATCCCCTGGGTCTGAGTCCCCGGTGCTTAGTCCGGGCAGCGTGTAGAGCTCTAAAAGAAAAATCTGAGGATGCCAAATCAACATGATATCCATGCTACTGTAGACAACTGTGTCGCCGACCGCAAGTTCTGTATCATTTAAGTGCGAAGTGGGTGTTTTGCTGTTCATTTAGCTTTAAAAATCTGTTAAAGCCTTTACTGAGATCTTCTGTTTGAAGACAATGCGATGACATACTGCATTACTCAGTTACCCAAGTCTGTCTTATTATAGATAACCTTTTTTTGTATGTGATGTTGGTTTAATTGCATTCACAGAATTAAGAACAACTGCACATTTTCTATAATAAAAAGTGTTCTTTATTTATAAGTGTAATTCATGTATAAGGAGAATTTAAGATAACCGATACTGATAAATATCTTGACAGGCGTTCAATGCCTTATTTCTTTTTCAATATTGATGACATTTCCTTGATCCACAGTTGAAATATACGGTAATTAAGATAAAGCTAGTAATATACAGTATCTGTGGAATAAGCATGTGAATTTTTCATTACAGTTTTATTTTTCAGCCAAAGTATAACATAATACACTAAAGCAAAACAGTAAAAGTGCTAGAATTGTGATATTGTGTCTATAATATAAAATGTTTTATTTCAAATGGTTCCATCCTCTAACTTTATTGATTCTTCATCCCCTTTATTATCTTGATCTTTTAGAAAACATTAACAATGATAAAGACGGTCATGAGTGAAACGGGTAAGCAAGCTACACCTCTCCATGTGTCGCTGACCAGTTATATCATTATCTGCTGTCCCATAGCAGTTGTGGAACTTGTACAAAGATGTAATTAATACATGAGCAGTGGTATAGAAATGAAAAGACTGTACATGGGACATCAGACCAACACACCAAGAAATTAAGATGATGGCATCGATACAATCCAAAAATGTAAGGCATTGCTATTCATTAATGTCCATGTTTTGTCATTGGCACAGAGATGCTCATTTTGAGAAACCCCAAACCTTCTACAAATCTTCTACCAAACATTACCAAAAACATAGACATGGAATTGGCAAATAACTGTTTCAGTGTTTATGGGAACATGTTGAACGTGTGTATAAACTTACAGAATCTTACATTTGGTGTTTTATCTCTACGTAGAAGGCTGTCCTCATCCCGATACATTGGCTATACAGTTTTAATGTTAGCAAGGGAAAAAAAAATATCTGCTGTTCAGCCATTTAGTTTATCACTGACAACTATTGAGATATGATCATATTGATCAAATAAATATAAAAAAAAAATAGCCCCAGCTGTGTTCTGGCACAATACTATCTTTTGCTACAGTGTTATATATGATGTACTCTATAGACAGTTGTTAAGGTCTATACTATTACCTTTTCAGAAAAATCTATATATGTGGGTACATTTTACAAGGAAGAAAGTCCTGCTGGTCATTGCTTTTCAGAATTCAGTGCATTGCATTTTATTGTAATGCTGAACTGGGAGCAGTCTAGCTGGGGTGGGGGGTAGAAGGGCAATTCCCTAAGTAGAGCCTGTTAATACTGGGCTGACCTGCTCCCGGAGACAGGCTTACATCATAATCACATAATGCAACATTAGTAGCAAGGTGGCACTGCCTACAAGCATGAGCTTGAAGCCTCATGCTTCAAGAGTGCATGTAAGAGAGTGCGTGTGTTTTATGGGGGTAGCTGGGTAAGATGATATAGATTGTATGGTGTCTCTCCCCTGGAAATAAAAATAAATACTAACTGGCTTCAGTATATTTTAAAAATGTGAGATATGCATACTACTTCTGTCATGATCATGATGTCATTAAAAACATACAGCTTACTACTGCTTATTATTCCCACCTTTGTTTTTGCTAAATTAATGGTGTATATCAATCTGTTTGTATGTAGCCATACCTGAATAGAAGAGTGTCTTCAACTTCAGGAGTGGCTCTGAAGCAACTGCTTATTATGCCTAAGAAATCAGCGTATACGGTCACCCACTCAAGAAACTTGCACTGTGCCTTAAAAGTACACTCTAGGAGCACTTTAATTCTTATAATAACTGAGTGGGCCCCAAATGCAAGGGTGGATTCTGAATCATTTGCCCCTTTCCCCAGCTACAGCTATTTGCTGTTAAGGAGATATGTCCTGGCACATGATATAATTACCACTCCCAACACTGGTTCGGTGAATGTTCTGGGCAGAGGGTCTAACAACCCGTGTGCATCCTCAGAAAGTGCCCCCATCCCGCTGCAACTTCTCCTAAAGGTAATTCTTTAACGAATGGACATTAAAGTACTTTAGTATGCTTTATTTGTTTAGGAACATGTCCCTTTAACATTACAAATATGTCTACTCACTGCCTGTATAGCCATAGTATTTTTGTAAATGACTATAAGAATGTTATTCTTTTCAACATTGTAACTTGTTTATATGTTAACACCCCATAGGTAAAATACTTTTGTATTTCTTTGGATGTAACTAGGAGCAGCTGTTTTGTGAAATACTAATACCCTAGTATAACACCCATGACATTATTATTGTTATGTTGATTTATATATAAATATATATATATATATGCAATTTTGTTTAAAATAAAAAATGAAACCTACTCAATTCAAATATGTTTTAGGATGAAAGCAAAATAGAGAAATACAGAGTGCCTCAGAAAGATTTTAAAACATAACTTTTCTTTTTCAGAAAACAGGAACTTTACATTCAAATGTATAAATTTGTTTACAACATATGAAGAGGCAAGTGTTATGCAACGTTAAACGTGACATGTGAGACAACTAAATAAACTAAACAACATGACATGCTTTGTTGACCCTTTGGTATGTAATCATAAGAATGTAGATTTCATACTGATGTTGTCTGAAAGCCCTAACTGTGTGAAACTGTGTGACAGGTATGCCACAATCACTCTAAAATTATGTGTATATGCGTGTGTGTATTTTCATACATACATATACATATTGGTCTTGTGCCGGTGTGTGTGTGTGTGTATGTGTATGTGTATATACATATATATGTGTTTTTTTTATTCTTATTTCATTGATTATCTGGGCAGCAGAGTGTATAAGATGCTGATATTGGCTTTCTATACCCTAATATTTAGGAAATATTGCAGGTTTATTGTCTAAAAAAATCACGGTGTTCTTAAATGGAATATCTGTAGTAAAATGTAAAAAATGATAAAGAAATCAGTTATAAAATATTACCCCTTTAAGTGCTGTCTGATATATTGCAGTAATGAGTTGCAAGCTCTTCTGGCACTAAGGGGCTAACATAAATTCACAGATTATGCCTGATAGCTACACAAAATATAAACACATTCCCAGGGGACTGATCAGTACTGTGCTATGTTTCCTTTTGCTGGTCCTCCACTCATGCAGTTGCATCGGTAATGTCCATGTTTGTCCCAAATAATGCAACAAGCTGCTCTTCATAGTTGGCAATGTTTCTTTTCATGATCTCCATACATGGCCCCAAAAGCCTTTCGAATGCTTGTACGTCCATCACTAGAATTTAAAAATATCAACACAATGAAAGTCCTCACTTAATGAGTATGAATTTGCATTCCCTATTCCACGACCATCATAACCTTTAGAACAAACACTGTAGAAAACCAATAATTTAAAATAAAACTAGGTAAGCCGTCACATAAAAACAAGAGTTCCCATACCATATAAGAAAGGCAGGTTCTTAAATTATAACGAATATTAATAAATGGGACCTAAACCAATGCGCCATTTTATACTACTGTAATTTACTGTAGTTTATGCATATATGGTCTATCATTTGACTTGAT
This sequence comes from Sceloporus occidentalis, assembly GCA_023333645.1. Taxonomy (NCBI): domain Eukaryota; kingdom Metazoa; phylum Chordata; class Lepidosauria; order Squamata; family Phrynosomatidae; genus Sceloporus; species Sceloporus occidentalis. Next base: position 15,593,961 of record JALMGF010000017.1, read on the forward strand.
ATTGACCAATCGTTATTTGTATTATTATTATAAACAATTACAGAATGCGTATAGATCAGTGCTGGCCATTTGGGCAATGGATAAGGTGTACTTGTCACATGAATTTGTGTAGTGCATACATTATTTGCTACCTTTTGAAGATGCTATGGCCAATTTTAGTAGAGAGGGGTTAATTTGATTTTATAGGTATGTGATGTCAAAAGGATGTCAAGAGGACTCCAACCAGGGCCCTCTACAAGGTGTGAAATGTTACAGATGAGTTGCCACTAAGTCTAGCTTCCATATCAACTGGCAGAGTAATCCGCCATATTCCTGGATCCCCTCATAGATAAATAGATAGTGGATTCTTTTGATATGCTAAGTGACCACTAGCAGGCAGCAAACCATTTCTTCCAGGGTCATATCCAAAGCATACATGAATAACCCATAGATTCATAATCATACCTCCTTTTGTGCATATTTAGAATGGGGAAAGCACACCCTGCAAAAAGTCCGTGGTATTACATCATAAGTAGCAATTGTGACGAGCACAGGAGAGAAAATATTTCAAAATTCTCTATTTGGACTGGTATTGTTCCACAACAAAAAGGATACCTTCCCTCCGCTTATACTACCTCTTGGCCGGCTTGAACTTGAGATAAACTGAAAAGGTATAAAGTTAATGATGGAAAATTGGTCTAGCGTGCTTACTAGGGGCCAAGATCTTATTTTGAGTAAGTCGCCATCTTTTCTTGCCGGAGCCCCGCATACAGAAAAATTGTTACTTTACTCTGCAAGTGAGTGAGTTGGCTTTTCTGTTAATTTCTCCTTTTTTATTTGCATATGTTTGGTGTAAATGATCTGTCTATCATCTGTTTTTTAAGTACTGGTACGATTTGTTTTGTTCATAATAAATATTCCTTTATTAAATTCTGCCTTTGTCTGGTAAACACTCAAGTTATCTGATTAGATTAATTTATTAGGGGACCAAGGCACCCCATTTATAAATTGTCTTGGTTGTCTCAGTGCTATTATAGTAATTGTATCATTATAATTAAATGTGGAGGGAATTAAGAGGGGATTTTTATAATTATTTCTGGTCTACGGCAGACATAGTGAATTTCAACCTGTTCACCACCAGAACCAAGTCACATGCACACTTGGAGTGGAGTGCGCTCACGCCTTAGAAGAAGAGCCACACAACAATGTACCGCTTACTAAGTTAGCACACTAACATGCTTAGCAAAATCAGAACAGCAAACACAATCATCCTGCCTGATTTACATATCAGTGATCAATGGTTTAAAACACTGCACCCATTGTGGACCCACGGAGAGAAAAAGGCTAATTTCCTACACCAAACCACAGAGTTAATGTTTGGAAATAATAATACTGTAATACTAAACTCTGTTAAGTCATTAATAAATCAGAAAGAACCCTTCTATTTATATGTTCTATACCACTTTATCAGCAAGGGGGTATCATCTGGCTGAGATAATCATGTTAAAACATAATAATAGTAATCTGTACCTAAACATTTGACATTTCCCACTGCATAGGCTGATGCAGCTCTGGGTTTATTAGTGACCAAGGCAAGTTCTCCAAAATACTGTCCTCTGGAACAACGAGCAATTTCAACAGCTTCGTTGACTTCAGCATCTTGCTTGCTCTATTTGAAAAAAAAAAACACAATAAAAAAATAACAGAGCATGTTTTTACAACAGAAGAGGAGTTACCTGTAAAATCATCAAAATATGCCCAGAAACAAAAAAGAAAATATCTGTACAGCCTTAAAGTGCAAAAATATTTTACTGAATAATTACATATCAAAGTAATTTCAGTCCTTATGATGGATAAGTCTTATGGGCCAAATGTATTATTTATTATTTTATTTTTTCTAGATTTTGTAAGGATTAAAAAATATTTTTTTGGACTTTTAGACAGATCTTCTTTTGTTTTTGCATTTTTTGTTACACATAAATATTATTTTTATCATATACATTACAGATGGTTCCCCCTACATGTTTTTATTAAGGCCCCTGAAAGGCTAGAACCACAATAGCCTTCAATCTATATATCGACAAGCTGAAATATTTGCATATTTCATAGGCATGAAGAAAAGGCATTGGAGGGCTACTGAAAAACACAGACATCTATATGTAAGAGCAAAACATTTATTGTGAGCAATACCTTGGTCTTCATTGTTATTCTCACTTCTCCAGACTCTACGATAAAAAAACTCTCTGCTCCATCACCCTGTAAACAAATGTAAACAAAACAGTGTGTTAGTATTTTTGAGATGACAACATGCCGGCAAGATCAGATCATGTACACATATTACACTTGGTTGACTTTTCTTGTTAAGGCTCATAGTAGTCTACACAAAACCAGGAAACCGGAACTTACATGTTAAGTGCAGTTCTAGAAACTGTATTCTTGTCATTTCCTGAGCAGAGAGTCTGCATTGTTTAACACACCCCAAAGGCCATAACCTCCTTGACGCCCAGTCTGGTAGTGGAAGTTGGTAATGATCCATGTATGATGGGTGAATATTTTGGCCAAGACTAGGAATAGCAGAAAATACAGAAAAAGGTTCTTTACCTGAGCGATGATTTGTTCTCCATCACTGTATGTTTTGGTGCCTATAACATCCACCACCTTCAAACGCTCTGACAACTAAGGAATAAAGTTCAAAATTATTGTACTATAGTTTCACTACTTTGCAAAATAGTTCTCGTTTGTACAATACTTACTTCTAGTGACTTTAGGAATGGTAAGGATTCTATGAAATTTTCATACATTCTTCTCTTTTTGGCATTATTTTTAACAATAATCCTCCGGAAGGTTGCTCTATCCTTTAAACAAAAGAGGCAGGGGAATTAAAAAAAAACCATACAGTAACATTTGTTATAACCCAACCTTTTCACCCATCATATCTGTTATGCAGAACCACACAAGATATCAAATTAATTTGGACTATGAAAATAATTTGGTATACATCCACAATTTTCCATGGCATTATTTAGAGAGTATTAAAGCACTAACACAAAGCAGAGTTACATGCATTCAACAAGTAAGCCAAATGGTTACTGCATGCACTGTTAAACAGACCAAGTGCCATAGCATTTCATATATACAGCCCATGTGAGTGATGTTAGTGAATAAATGCATTTACCAGAAAGTAGTCCAGCAGATAATAAAGTAAAGTATATAAAAGAATATATCCCATACACCAATATACGATCCTGGGAGTTCTTTGTGTACATGACAACACTGTACCTATAAACCCTCTGTGTATGTTACATTCTGCACACATTTTGTGACTTTTATACTACTTATATTGGTAACACAAGGTGTTCACTTGGTGTGAATTATGGGGTGATTCTCAAGCACTCCATGAATTGATAATTACCGGTATTAGTGCATAACTGCATACAGTGTGATGAGTCCTCTTTTTTAAGCATAATCTCTCTTTTGCATTTTTTCTCCCTTTTGCGTAATTACTCCCCTGTATTTTGATCTACATTGTACCCAAGCAATACTACTGGACTGCAACCTGGATTACTGATGTGGAACCTGTAACCACTTACAATGCTTAGATGCCTTCCCTGTCCCTCCATATCCCGAGTTTCCTGGTACTTGATTTATTGATTATTTAATTTCATGTAAAGTAATCAATGCAAAGAGGGCTCAGGTTAGATATGCAAGCCAAATTGGGATAAGCACACCCTCCCTCTCCAGTGATGGGTCCTGTCTACATCCTTCAAGACACCAGCAGGGACCGGAGTCTGAGGAGAATGAGCTGGAATGTCTTGGATGATTGACGGTTTGGTTGATATGACAACCTTTACATTGGACTAACAGGTAGCAAGGTGTGCAGGGATACAATAAGTGAGAACGCACTTTTTAATCTGTTTTATTAAATATTTGTTATACCTTTGTTATGTAGTTTTTTGTCTCGAATTAACATTTCAGTTATTTTTCATTGATGTAAAATTATGTTATTTTCATAATTGGAAGATATAATTTAATTTTTTTTCTTATTTTGTGGAAACCTGAGGTTTTGTTTCCTGCCAAATCATATAGGGTCTCGACCCTTAACATTGTATACTTTGCCATTGTTTCCAACACTAAGAAAACATGACAGATTATCTGAGTATGTCAGAGCATAACTTTAAAATTTAATTGTGGCCAGGGGTACATGGATGTTGCTTGTCACATATGGTATAGTTATCATCAGCCCAGCAGAAGTCAGCTTACGGAGGGGGGCAATACTGTAATGTTGTCTAGGTTTTAAAAATAGAGGGCTGCATACTACTCAGAACCTTACACTGGAGAGCAAAATAATATTATGTTACTAATGAAACACAATGAAACCTATGGGCTACTTTGACATCATTTTAGCCGTGCACAATCATCCAAAGTCATCCAGCTGAAACAATGAATCAACCCTGTGTCATTTGACTGTCCTTCTACACTACGCTGTTAGAGGAAGAAAAATTGATAAATTTGTTGTGAATCTAGGCGCCAGCTAAAAAAGTTAGGAGCCAGGATTATTTCTTAAACTAACAGTTGGTTAGGAGCAGAGGTGTATATAGGGTATGGCAGCCATGGCACGTGCCATGGGCGCCATCTCAAAGGGGGCGCCGGTGAGCGGCTTTTAAATGCCGTTTTTTTTTGGATGCGGAGGAGAGAGAGGGGCGCCTAGCAACCACTCGGCGCCCCTCATTCTCCTCCACGAGCCCTCTACCCCCGTCCCGGTGCTGGCATTTCAAAAGAGGGGTTAGAAAGTGATAAAGGAGGGAGAGGGGGGTAAACAGCGATAAGGGAGGGAGAGGGGGGTAGAAGGTGATAAGGGAGGGATAGGGGAGGGAGAGGGGGGTAGAAAGTGATAGGGGAGGGAGAGGGGGTGGATATAAGTAAAGAGTGTGCATTAATGTGTGGATGCATTAAGTGAATGAGCGAGAGCATGAGTTAATATGTGAATGTATTGTCGGAATGAGGGAGAGCATGAGTTAATGTGTGGATGAATTGTCTGAATGAGGGAGAGCATGAGTTAATGTGTGGATGCATTGAGAGCATGAGTTAATGTGTGGATGAATTGTCTGAATGAGGGAGAGCATGAGTTAATGTGTGGATGCATTGAGTGAATAAGGGAGAGCATGAGTTAATGTGTGGATGAATTGTCTGAATGAGGGAGAGCATGAGTTAATGTGTGGATGCATTGAGTGAATCAGGGAGAGCATGAGTTAATGTGTGGATGAATTGTCTGAATGAGGGAGAGCATGAGTTAATGTGTGGATGAATTGTCTGAATGAGGGAGAGCATGAGTTAATGTGTGGATGAATTGTCTGAATGAGGGAGAGCATGAGTTAATGTGTTGATGCATTGAGTGAATGAGGGAGAGCATGAGTTAATGTGTGGATGCATTGAGTGAATGAGGGAGAGCATGAGTTAATGTGTGGATGAGTTGTCTGAATGAGGGAGAGCATGAGTTAATGTGTGGATGAGTTGTCTGAATTAAAGTGTGCATTAGTGAGTGACTGTAAAAGTGTTTGTGTATCATAGATGTATAATTGTGGAAGGGCAAAGATGGCACTAGCAGGAGGTTTGAGCCTTGGGGACCAAGATGGCACAGGCAGGGTGTATATGGCACAAGATGGCACTGGCCGGACTGTTTGGGGACAAAGTTGACTTGTGCTGGGCTATTTGGGGACAAAGATTGCAATTCTTATGTGTGTAATCTGGGTGCTGGCCAGGTTCTATGTGGGCAGTGTGGACGCCAGGGCTGGCTTTGGGGTGTGCAACCTGTAATCTATGCCTGTAATTTAGGGGGTTTTAAATATACCTTTAATGCCGTGTTTTTATGTGAATTCCAATTGATCTATACCTGCAAAGCTGGGTTTTTGTGTTATTCTGTAGATCCATATCTGCTATGCTATGTTTCCATACATTATTTATGTGTACCTGCAAATACAGGGTTAATATGTCTTATTCAGTTGATCTATACCTGCGATGCTACGTTTCATATATTTATTGTATACCTGCAAATACAGGACTTGTATGTCTGATTCTGTTTATTTGATATATACCTTCAGTGCTGAGATCACAAGTGAATTTCACTTAATCTGGGTTTGTGTGTTGATCTATACCCGCTATCGGCAGCAGGGACTAATATTTATATATATATGGGCAGCAGGGGCTAGTAAATGGGTTTTAGATATTTGGACAGGGGCGCAATTTCAGTCCTTGCCATAGGCGCTATTTTCAGTAGATACGCCTCTGGTTAGGAGTGATCTGATCATTATCAGCCCACTTACTAAACTCACAGCATTTGACCTGGAAGCACCCTGGGCTTTCAGGTCAGTGCTGGTTTTTGTTGTTTTTTTTTTAAATTGTTTATTTATTTATTTTTTAACTCTTTCAATGCTGATGTTCCATTGGAGCACAGCATTGACTGATATTTAGTCCCCACAAGCTTGTGGGGACAAATGTTAACCCCTGCAAAGCCACAAATGTGTTATACACAATTGTGGCACCGAAGGGGTTAACGCTGCACTGTCGCTCTCAGGGAGCGATCAGGCAGCAGTGGAGGGTTGGGGCTGCTCTCCACTCATGTGGAGACCGAAGAACCCTCTCCCCTGTCCCTGAAGCTGCCTCTGGCAGCTGGGACGCAATTACTGGTCTATAGACCAGCCATTGCAGGGGGAGTCTCTGATGACTGCTGTAGGCTTCCATGCCTACAGGAATCATCAAAGGGCTTGTGGGGGGCTCGTTTTTGCTGTTGCTGGTTTGCGTGGGCTTCCAGGCAGACCACCAGCAGCAGAGCCCCTTACAAAACGGGAATTAACCCCTAAATGCCGCGATCGCGGCATTGAAGGGGTTAACGCTGTACTGTCACTCTCATGGAGCGATCAGGCAGCAGGGGGGTGTTGGGTCAGGTCCCCACACTTGTGTGGGGACCCAATCAACACTCAACCCCCTTTCCTGAAGCTGCCTGTGGCAGCTGAAAACGCGATTTCAGGTTTTCCTGCAATCGCGGTTTCAGCCTACAGGATCACTCCGTGAGAGTGACCTCAGGCTCGGGGGCGGGCTCGGAGTGGCTGGGCTGTCTGCCCAGACTCCTGGGCAGACAGCAGCAGCAGCGCCCCCCGCCATCACAGGCTGACAAACACCTAGGCGCCATGGCGACCATGGCGACCTGGCGCCCGGGATTTGTCGAGCCCTGTTCTAGGGTACACTAATAACCCAACAATCGCAGTATACCTGTGCAAAAAACATATTATATATATATTTTAGCTCACATATCATAAACCTGCCCTTTAATTATCCACCTGCTAGGTGTTACCAAGCAATTTTAGAAGTCACAGAAGCAACAGGCAGGTACCAAGGGATCCTAGGAACGCATAGAAGGATTGCTCTCATCTGATGACATTTTACACCATCTACTTGCGTTTTCAGTTCCAAAACTGACACCACTGTCTGACCTTTAAAAATAAAGATATGTGCTGCTTCTTGCTTTATTATGCAGCACGGTAGGCAAGTGAATCCTATGGCAAGGGGTACAAACAGCAGGAGCAACTTCAGAGTGTTTGAGCATATGCTGCAAGAGTGTAACTGTCCATGAGCTCCCCCTGAGGTGGCATAAACAGACCATCAATATTTTATTTGGTGTGACATTGAGGGAAGACTCTGCCTCCTACCAGCATGATGCATATAATCCAAATCTTTACATTACAATCACATGGTAAATAGGTTTGTGTTTTCTTATGTACATAACCAGTCATGGTACAATTGAACAAATACTTATTTTGTATTTAAACTTATATTAAATGCTATCATGGCAATTCTTTTATATAAAATAGTAAATGTTAAAAGTGATTTGTCCGATAAAGATAGAAAATCGCACACAATTTGGAATATTTTAGTGACACATTATTCACTTATTTCTAATCCTGTGTTGATTCTGCCACATGTAATGTCAGAGCAGATATTACTGGTCAGCCTCCACTTCTCATTCAAAAAAAAGTAAATTCCAGTAAAGATTATAAAATGTCATCAAATAACTATAACAGAAATAGGACTTATTGACAATACAAATGTGAGCACTCAAAGATAGCCTGGAACCAACTTGGAACCTGGGTGTAGTCCTGGTTCTTTATTATATGTAGCTATGCAGACTGTACAAGTTATGCATGTATTACTATCCAAAGTGAACAAACCACAAGAAATCCAGACAAAAGGTAATAAAGACTGAGTTATACATACAAAACAACTTGTACTGCTCTTGTCTGGTAGCCTTCATAAGGATTCTGGTGTATTTACTTCCCTCTTTGTCTCAAAGCTACATGTTAAAAAGCCCAATATGTGTTCAAAGACAAGCAAACGAAAAGTTGCAGTCTACATTGCTACATTTAATACATGGTAACATAAGAGATATACTGGTCCTTTACATGTAGTTTTTCACTTGTAGAGTATACACACTGTTAAATATAATAACTAAACACACTGGCCCTATCATACAGGTGACCTAGTGATCTGCTTAGGGCTCTGTGCTGATGTGGGCACCACCACCGTCTTCTCTCCTATATTAGCAGTTGGCCTAGAGCACTAAAACCCTGAGACCAACCTGTAACCACAAGACACTTACCAAACACCAAATGGCCCCAGCAGAAGTAGCAACAATTGTAGCTGCTCTAGGTGTGTTATACATTAATGCTAGTTCTCCAAAACTTCCATGGTTGTCATAGGCACCAACACACCTTCCAATTCCATCTATCTTTACATAAATGTCGTAGGTTCCCCTATTACATAAACAAATAAAAAAAAAATAACATGTTATTCTATCCACACCAGTACTGTGTACAAAATAGCAGCAAAGTGCCCTGTTATTGACTGGACACATATTGGGAAGACATAGAATGATATAGAAAGGCATTGTAAGGGTTATTATGAGAATAAAGTTGTCAGTGCTATCAAATTGTATTGCTAGCACCATCTGAAAAGCATCAGTAACAAAGATGTATGTACAACATGGGATGATATAGAGAGGCAAGTATGAGGGAAATACATCATCTTGTTAGGATTGGATTTTAGTGGAGGATGGATAGATTGGAGGTTGAGTGGCCCAAAATCTTGAAATCTGAGCAGCACAGGGGGCAATTCCTCCTGCCAATCCTGCTAATACAACTGTATATCCATATAACTAAATGGTTTGGAATCCATAATCACAAAGGGCTAACATGAGCCAGTTTGTACCTGAGTAAACACAGACACGTACAGCCTGGTAATGTGCTCGGTCTACCGAGCACAAATGGATCTCGCAGGATGACTGAGACTATGATTGATCCACCTATGCTCAGGTTAACAAATCATGTATTGCACACTCTTGATAAAGCAAGTAGAAGGATTTGTGAATCTATATTTCATGAATGTGGGTCATTATATTTAAAGTTGTCTACTGTGTCTTGGATGGTAAATTCTCATATACTATACTTTAGGTATTCTGTACCTGTCAATTACATAAAAGTTGTCTCCGTCATCACCTTGATCAATTATGTGTTCTCCACATTTGACCAGTTTCTCAAACATGGCATCCAGTACTTGGGACATCTGTTCCTGCAGGAAAAAACAAAGCAAGATATTGCAATATCTGTCAGATGATAACAATTAAAACATCTTTGCCTCAAAACAATAAGCACTCAAAAATCCATTTGCTATTACCTAATTAGGTTAGTCCACAGCCACTTCACTAATCTCTACACACTTTTAAGACAAAATACGCTTACATATTTAATATTTAAAGGATCCCTATGGTTCACTAATAAGACACGGAAGCGCTGTCATGATTGAAAATGTTATGTTTATGAACTAATAGAATTTTTTATGTCACTGGTGATAATACAAAACCCAAACAAAGCTACAAAGATAAAAAATATTTCTTGCACCTAAATTAAAACTGACATTGCAGTCACAAAAAAATAAAAATAAAAAGGTAAGTCTTAAAAGACCACCCCAAGCCTTTATTTGCAGAACATTGTTGTAGTCATTCTTTAGTTACTATAGTTATAAAATGAGACTTCTGTCTCATTAAAATTTTTCCCAGGTGTCCCTAATGTGGTTAGCATACTTAAGGGTGCTTCTTGCACATATGCACTAGCACTGCCACACTAGTCAATCTTCAACTAGCATACATGGGATTGTCTGACACTACGCCCATTGATTTCAATGGGAGCTGCTAAACAGCATGTGCCCACGTGTACTTAAGTATGCTTCCAGCTTATACTTCCTGCTTTTAATGTTGCAGTCAGGGGAGGGGTTACTAATCCTGTAACTATTGGACGCATACACCCATCTCCATGCAATATGCATTATAAAACTAGATTCCTGTAACTTTCCCATTCGAGTCAATGCTCTTGGGAAAATTCCAGATAAATACCACTCCATGGTCCATATTAGGTCTGTCTTTAGATTTTTCTTCTTGACCACAATAGGAATGTGGCCATAACGCAAGCATATGCATTCTAGCACTTACCTACTTCTGGGTACTGACAAATGGCCTATAATGGCCTGAAAAGTAACTAAAATGTAACCTTACTGCTAGGAAAAGATTGTGAGAACCTTCTCCTCCTCCTCTGTCATGGCTATTTACGTCTTTATTCTGTTAGTGAAGCTGAGGTCTTCCTCAAAGCTCTATCATTCAAACTGAATTATTCATAAAGGCAAATGGGTTTATTCACTAAAAAGGGAGTTGCCAGGACACTTTGCCAAGGAGTTGCAATTTCATCTCACTGACTTTACTCTACATTACATTGAAACTCTCCTGACTAGGATTTACGCAGGATCATCTCATCCTTCATGCAGAGTAATTTTCCAGGAATGGCCCTTTATAATTCATTTTCATTTCATGGAGTTGTAATCACATTTTTTACTTAAGTTAATAAACCCCACTAGGAAGCTAGAGAAGGGGGGGGGGCAGTCACATCGTTATTTTTGCAATTTTCTATTTAGTACAATAATTTAATTTTTATTTTCATACTTACTTGATCTAAACTCTTAAAAATGAGAATATCTTTACAAGCTTCTTGCAGTCTATTCCGCTGGTCATCTGTCTTTGGATGGATAACCTACATGATAGGACACACATACTTTTTATTTGAAGCTCAGTGTTACATTTTTCCCTCTATCATTACTTATATGTTTTAAATGTTTTGTTTTTGAAATATATTATATTCTATTTCTGATAAGCACAGAATTTAATCCTGTTGCATACCCTAATTTCCGTGTCATCATCTTCTTCGTCAGGGTTATAGGCTTCTGCACACACTGAAACACAAAAGAACAATGTATGGTGACTCCAAGTCTTGTTATGCATTCTATATCATATAGCATGTATCAAATTCCAAGATAAATGTTAATATATTTGTTTCTTATTAAAGGGACAGTATGTTAATATGTATTATACATAAAAACAAACAAATAAAGACTTACTTTAGGTAGAAGCTGTAGCTTTGGTCATTTGATCCTCATCACTAACTGGCTGCTTGAAGCAGTCAATCAGTGGCAGTAAAAAGGGCTCCTCTTTAAATTTATGGGACTGCTTTCCACGCATGTGGGTCTCATTTGGACCCCCTGCAATGTTCACTGGAGTTAAATAGTAGTAAGTATTTAGTTAGCCTGAACACCTGTCCTGCATCGAAAACAGCTGTGGGGTGGCAAAAGGGGCAAATGCACATGGGGTGATTCTGCAAGGGGACATCATGTAAATTTAAAGCGCATAATATGCTTTTAAAGTGCATATGATGGTTGGAGTGTGCCTTTAATATTAAGGGGAAATAATTCACGCTTTGAATTAGTTTGAATTAGATGCACCATGCAATACTTTGTATTTTTTTTACTTTGTGCACCATGCAATACACCTATGCTTGTATTAAGAATGAACACAATTTCTGGAATATGGATTTTACTACTCTAGGGTCCAAAATTATTTAAAGCAGGTGTAGGAAATAATTTAAATATAAATAATTAGTAGAGATGATTCAAGAGCTGATGCCATCATGGAGCAAAGGTATATTTCCTCCCTTAAATCACATACAAAGTAATTACATTTCAGTACATCCTTCCACTAATTCCCTTTCGTTTTCCCTTTACATTTTTCCTACACTCCCACCAGCTTAATTTTTCCACTTCTTCACTGGGCAACACAGGTAAATACAGAGTTGAAAGCAGACAGATGACTCAAGAAAAGAACTACTGCAAGAAAGCACCATCGTGAGATTTCCCCTGAGGACAATTACATCAAAACAGCAGGCAAATTATGTGCAAAAGCTTTAACTAGGGTGTAGATAATACTTTTGGTGTTGTTATAGTGAAAATATGTTTACATATTATTCTTTAGTGACGTTCTAAACTGTTGCACAGATACTTCACCTCAAGTGGAAAAAAAAAATTTGGGGCTTCATGGACATTCTGAATAACTTAAGTGAAGGGTTTGGTTCAATTTCTGTATGGAATTTCATGTTTCTAAACTCCTAATGTAGATAAGATATAACCTCAGGGCTGCTCAGCACAGGAAAACCTAATAAAGATCATACCAGCCAGAAGGAGTTACAAGTCTGTTATTGGCTTCCTTTCCCCTGTACTTCTTCACAGCCTTCACACCCTTCTTGCTTCATTTCATTACTTGTCCTCATCCTAATCAATTTTATTCTTTTCTGTAAAGAGTATGTTTTATTTTTATGACCCAACCTGAACAATATGGTGTTTAGAGATGTTTTAAATTTGACCAAGACCTACGTTCCCCGCCATGAGCAGTGTTTATGATGGGAAAGTCAGTACTAATTCATGCATCCCAGCATGTGCCACAGTGCCTCCAATATGCACAATTTAACTTGCCTTCTGTCTCAAATCAGGTCATAAAAAGTAGGGTATTTCAGAGGTCAGCATGACAAATTCATCAGTTAACGATCAGTAATTTTTCTATTGCCAATCAGAAACTGTAATAGCCCCAGCGGACACTATAAGATATCACTGATTTATTTAAAAAAATACTAATGGTGTAAATAATAAGACAATAAGCACCACATAGGGATTAACTAATGACATTTAACCTACAGAAGGAACCTCCATCAAAAGCGAGACAGCAGTGACATGATGGCACAAGCGCAGCATGTGGGAGAGTCACTGTGCTGAATAATAAATGATCTTCACTTCTGTCAGCAGGCAGTGCAACCATTAACCCCTGGCTGTGCAATTTATTTCTACCAAGCAGCATAAGAGTAAATCTACATTAACAGGAATAGTATGAAACCAACCTCATAGGTGTATTCACTAATCCGAGTGGTTTATTCACTAAAGGAAGTTGTCAAGATTATTTTGAAGAAAGTTGTGATTTTAGCTCTCATTGACTGTTTATTATAAAGGACCAACACTCGCAAATCTCTCAAGCTGGCCTTGTATAATTCATAAACCAAAAGGTGAAGAAGCCTCACCACTTTAACTATGCATCATATAGGGCTAGCCAGATGACGGGAGTTTGGTCCTTCACAAAAAAACTGGTAAATTATACATTGCACAGGGCTTGCTACTCTTCCAGGAGTAGCTCATTAGGTTTGGCCTTTTTAATATTTCATAGTAAAGCGGAAATGTTTCCTGCAAATTTAGTTTAGTTTATACACACACGTTAGATTCATCTAAACATAAATATTCCAGTGATGCTATGCAATTAAGTAACATGAGCTAGAAATACACCACTTAGTAGTATTTTCTCATCTTTAAAATGAAAGCACTGGTGGTCAGATGCTCGTAAAGGAATAACAATGTAATTAATTTCCTGTGGAACTCTCAGGCTGTAGAGCAGGGGTGGGCAATTAATTTTCCCATGGGGCCACATGAGAAATTGGAATGGTTTTAGAGGGCCAGACCTCTACAAACTACAAACTCCGAAGCCTTGTCCATTTTGTTAACTTATGTGCTGTTTAATAAAGTTATTCAAGCCTACGTCATTGGTAGAGGTGCTTGAATAAGTAAGGCCTGAATAACTATTAGCACAGCACAGAAGTGAACAAAATGAACAAGGCTTCGGAGTGCATACCGTATTTTTCGCTCTATAAGACGCACCTGCTGATAAGACGCACCTAGATTTTAGAGGAGAAAAAAAAGGAAAAAATATTTTGAGCTAAAAAATGGGCTAAAATATTTATTACAATAACTGAATAAGCTATGAACACAGTAAGACACACGCAGTAAGACACACACAGACACAGTAAGACACACACAGACACAGTAAGACACACACAGACACAGTGAGACACACACAGACACAGTAAGACACACACAGACACAGTAAGACACACACAGACACATTGAGACACACACAGACACAGTAAGATACACACAGACACAGTGAGACACACACAGACACAGTAAGACACACACAGACACAGTGAGACACACACAGACACAGTGAGACACACACAGACACAGTAAGACACACACAGACACAGTAAGACACACACAGACACAGTGAGACACACACAGACACAGTAAGATACACACAGACACAGTGAGACACACACAGACACAGTGAGACACACACAGACACAGTAAGACACACACAGACACAGTAAGACACACACAGACACAGTAAGACACACACAGACACAGTAAGACACACACAGACACAGTGAGACACACACAGACACAGTAAGACACACACAGACACAGTGAGACACACACAGACACAGTAAGACACACACAGACACAGTGAGACACACACAGACACAGTGAGACACACACAGACACAGTAAGATACACACACACACAGTAAGACACACACACACAAACACAGTAAGACACACACACACAGTAAGACCTCCCTCCCTAACCCCCCTTCTCAGTATCTCCCCTCTAACTCCCTAACCCCCCCTTCTCAGTATCTCCCCTCTAACTCCCTAACCCCCCCTTCTCAGGATCTCCCCCCCCGCCCCGGTCACTTACCTTAAACTCCTGTGTTGGAAGCGTGAGGCGTTTGTCTCGGGTGCCGGCGCTTCACTGCTGATCGCCGGCGTCTGACGTCATATGCCGGCGCCCAGCGTAAAGCGCCGGCACCCGAGACAAACGCTTCCAACACAGGAGTTTAAGGTAAGTGACCGGGGCGTGGGGGGGACACCGGACTCATTGGTGAGTCACCAGGACACTCTTTGCGGGCCGGTCCGAGCTATTCAGCGGGCCGGATGTGGCCCGCGGGCCGTGCTTTGCCCAGGTCTGCTGTAGAGGGTTGGAAGGGTGTATAAAATCCCAAGAATCTGCACGTGCTGTGATCTCAATGCCTGTTTTATTGTGGTTGCAGGAACGTATGTATCCGTCCTGGCAAAGTTTCCCATATTTCTGCTCCTTACCTGCCTTTGTGATATATATATGATTTGGTGCAGGGTTGTCATGTACTCACCTGTGTTGACCAGATTGGGAGAAGCAAAGAGAAGTCCAGACCAAAGAAGGAGCGAATTATCATAAGCTTACGCTACCCTACTTGGACTTACGATCCTGGTACAATAACTCAATAAGCCAAAAAAGCCAAACAAAGGTCAAACATGGTGGTCTTGTGAGGGAAATATTGAATGAAGATAATATACTCCAATTCATCTCCCCGACCCATTATAGGTAAATGGACCCTGACCAATACAAAGGGTGCAAACCCATCCAAACAGGTTAGGGGTTAGGTCAAGGCCGGTCAGGTCGGGTACAACCACAGCCCCTTTCTCTCTTAAGAAATACTGCATTAACAAAAATCTACCAAGAGGAAAAACAGTAGTTATCATCACCTGGTATTCAATAAATCAACACCCCCCCCCCCCCGGGAGCAGAGAGACAATTATAATAAAGCAATATCATGTATCGCTTTCAAGCCAAGGAGCCCAGCGCTAAAAACATGAAGAGTAGTACCACCTCTAGTGTTGTTGTGAGATTGATATGTAAAGTACATATCAGTCATAACAAGGCCCACCCAGAACGGATATATTTTGGGGCAATGCCACCAGACATTAAGCATAGAAAGGTACCCCAAGTTAAAGCTTAACTGATTGGTGGTGATATTATAAACCATGGCTTGTACCACCAAGTAGCAACTGGAACATAAGTCAAGCACCCTTCACATACCGTATTTGCTCGATTATAAGACGAGGTTTTTTTCAGAGCAAATGCTCTGAAAAATACCCCTCGTCTTCTAATCGGGGTCGTCTTCTAATCAGACCTCAAATAGAGTCTGATTAGGAGACTAAGATCCAGATCCCCCGCACCGCTGCAGGGGACCTGGATCCTCCTGTCTCACCCCCCCCCCCATCATACACACACTTACCGGTGCTTCCTGCTGTATTGCCGGGGCAGCGGGTTGACGTCTACGCGATACGCGTAGACAACGTCCGCTGCAGCCGGAAGGAGGTGTGGCTAGCAGCGGGGGTTGTCTGCGTCCGTCGCGCAAACCTTCCCCGACTGTCAGAGATCAGAGTTCCCTGCACCGGTGCGGGGAACTCTGATCTCTGACAGCCGGGGAAAGTATACGCGACGGACGCAGACAAACCCCCGCTGCCAACTCCACCTCCTTCCGGCTGCAGCAGAAGGCGACGTCAACCCGCTGCCCCGGCTGGAAGCACCGGTAAGAGAGGGCTGAGAGGGGAGGGGAGGGGAGAGTGTGTGTGTGTGTGTGTGTGTGTGTTAGTTAAATGGGAGTATAGGGCATTTCTGGAGTGGCGTTAAGGGGGCATTTAATAGAGCACTCTGCCTCCTGAAATGCCTTATACACCTATATGCCACTCTGCCCCATAATATGCATTTTAACCCCCTAAATGCCAGAGTGGCATATAGGGGTATAAGGCATTTCTGGAGGCAGAGTGCTCTATACAATGCCTTTTAACTCCCTTAATGCCACTCTGCCTCCTGAAATGCCTTATACCTCCCTATATGCCACTCTGCCCCATAATATGCATTTTAACCCCCTAAATGCCAGAATGGGATATAGGGGTATAAGGCATTTCTGGAGGCAGAGTGGCATATAGGGGTATAAGGCATTTCTGGAGGCAGAGTGGCACATAGGGGGTCAAAAGGCATACCATGGGGCACAGTGGCATATAGAGGGTTAAAAGGCATATCATGGGCCACAGTGCCATATTGGAGTGGCAAGCCTGGGGGCAGATGTGCGTAACTGGGGGACAGGTTGGAAAATACAAGAAATAAAAACAAAAAAAATATTTTTCTCAATCATAGCTTTTATTAAAAAAAATAGTTTACATGAATTAACATTTACTGGTAAAACTTTTTTCCTTTAGGGTCGTCTTATATTCAGGCTTTTTCTTTTTTTCCTAAGTTAATATTCAGATTTTGGGGGGTCGTCTTATAATCAGGGTCGTCTTATAATCGAGCAAATACGGTATTTTGCATTACGATATCGTAGGACTCTGTAATACGTTTTATACACTAAAAACATTATTTTGGTAATGTGTTAATGATCAGAAACAGAGATGTTAAATTGCAGGTTAGACTGGGCGAATCAGGCAATCACAGTGATCTTTTGAGACATTAAAAAAGCATGGGTTCGCAAGGGATCACTTACAAGAACATTGGCCTTTCTGTGTAGATGGCCCATAGCCAGTGATTAGATCAAAAGTTGAATAAAAAATAAATAGCAGAAAGTAAATCATTAGCCCACACAACCTAAAGAGCACTGACTAAAAGTATCCATCTAGAATATTAGCTATTATTAAACCTAGCTATCATGTACTCTCAACACAAAAAAATGGAGCTCAGATAGCATGAAAATTACATTTTACATGCAGTTATCTGAAATTAGGAAACATTACCAAGATCTCTTATACTTTTTCTATTTTTAAAGAAAGCCAATCTCATATTAAGGTCTTGAAACATTAAACGATAAGTATGCAGTCTTGCTATCCATCATATCATTTTACATGTAATATTCCCACAAAACAGATTCATTTTCCATCTTTCCCATTTCCAAAACACAGGCATTACTAAATCAAGGTAATGTGGCTGTTTTCTTCTTTTTTTTGTAGAAAACAGGGATAACATACCATAGATTTTCATTTCTGGAACATAAGCAATGTACAGATGGCCTGGTTAGTAAAACATGTTTCACAGGGATTGAATTCTGTAATTTAGAAAAGCAAAACCAAAATAGCAATTCAAAATATTTGTACTTTTCTTATTAGAAGGTCAAAAAGAAAGTGAACACTAAAAAGATCTAAATATAAATACCTACTATTGGCACTGAGGTCTAAGTTTAACATGAATTAAGTTTAACACAATTGATCTTTTATGTTAACACTGAAAAATAGATTGAAAAACGTATTTTCATTAATTTCATTAAATAGATAATTTTATTAAACATTCGGCATTATTGTTTATGAAGGCCATTTTTCAATATGATCTATTTTGTGAATTATTTTGTAAATCTGGATAGAACTGTTTTAATCTTCATGAATAGTCAGTAGTAAATGAGAAAAAGCACAGAACAACTGTGCCTATCACAAGGAAAACACAGGCGCATTTGCTAATAGACTTGTGTAATTGGATTTGTAGGAATCTTAAGAAAATTGAGAAATTTCATTTAATTTGTACGTATGTCCAAAAACGAGGAGGAACCCCGAAAGAAACAACAAGCAGAAAGCTCCAAATTTTTGTTTGCATTTCATTGTTTTTTCAACTCTCTCTCTTACTCACTCTTACTCACACCCGCCAACCACTTCCATGTTCCTGCCTCCTTTTCCACAGCTCAATTATTTTGTATTGCCTCCTTTTGCGTCTTCTTTCTTGTTCCCTTCTCCCCGCTATCTGGTCCGTAAACCTAACCCCCTTGAGTGCATCCACAACAGGGTGGAGCTTTGGCGCACACCACAGGGAAACCCATCACCCTTTCACTGTGGGAAAAAATTACAATGCTAAACAAGCCACAAATAAGTACATTAACGTACACTGCCCTATTAGTTTCTTAAACACGCCATACATACTGCTTGCACATCAATTCATATCATACACATTACCTGTACAGACCTACAGATACAAACTATATACATATCTGGATATGTCTCTGATGCATCTGTCTCCTTTCCTGGATATGCTAGGTAACATGTTTTATTAGATCCAAAGGACAGTTCCCTCTCTGAAGCTCTTGAAAGATGCTGCATGAGAGGAACCCTACTCCACTGGTGTTTGTTGGGAGGCTCTGGAGATGATGGGGAAATATTTAGGTTCGCTCACATCCAGCTCCTCTCCACCTAAAGAGGACACAGGATATGGAGCCCAAATGGCTCCTCAACATTATCAACTTGATACTGTGGGTGGTGGTTCTCTACTTGTTCTTCTTTATCCTTCTGCAGTCTGGCCATCTCTGGGGCTCTTAACAGTGACCACGTTGTTGACTACATAATCCACCTCCATGTCTTTTCTTACCTACCGTGACACTACCGTTCTTCCTTTTGAATAAGGTTATGGTATAATATATTCTCAGATACTGCAGCCTCACTGTAGAATTGACCTGCCTTGTTGATCCATATACATAACACAGATTAGACAGCTATATGAAAAATTAACCATGAAAATCAATCACTCCTCTGGTATGATAAAGGGAGTCCCTAAGTAATAAAGCAGATATCTTGCCTTTTTGCTTCAGGCTCATTCTATACCCCCAGGCATAGATGTAAGCAAAGCAATAAGGGACAGTTTATTCACTAACAGGCTGAGTCTGCTCACAAAATAAAAGACATGTTAATGTTGACATTGAGGTAGTTGGTAAGGTGTCTGAAGAAACTCATCTGAAGTCTTACATCAGGTAAAATATGGCCAAGGTAGATGAGGCAAAAGGTTCTTATCTGCCATCAAATTCTTACCTGTCTCTTGAAGATATTTTGAGCAATTCACTTAAATAGGAAATCTCATTGTCACGGTTCAACAATGCTTGCCAGGCTCCTGTATGGATACCGATTGTGTTGATTCCACTTTCAGCCTGTAGTGTCCACACATAGGTTTGTAATTTTTACTCCACTCTGATCGTGTCAGCTGAGCATGATTATCTTGTGCAGCCCAGCCCATTATAAATGCTGCTTATAGCAAATGGGGCCTGTAACCCGTGTGAGCTGGCTCCCTGACTGGTGTTTTCTGTCTAAGGGCTATACTGCCAAGCCCCCTGTCTCATGGCTATTCTGCAGAAGGCTATCCTGCCAGGTGCCTTGTCTGGAAAACTACCCAGCTTCTGCCCTGTTCGTGAGCTGCCAGTCTGTTCTGCCTGTCTCTGTCATAGCCCCAGCCTTGGTGCACAGCCCTTCCTCAGGGCTTAGTTAGTGCTTAGACTGTGCTGACCAGTCCTGTTGGTACCACCCAGCCTGTACCAGTCAACCTTGTCTGTACTATGCAGCCCTGTCTGTATCATCCAGCCCTGCCAGTACCTTTTATTCATTTGTCATGCATTGTAGGGTACAGAGTCCAGCAAGAGTCCTCCCCAAACTTCTTGCCCAGGTTGTGACACTCATCACTTTTTTTCTGAATGTGGCATATTTATATAGTCAGTAGGGTATCCAGCATGTGTTTATTAGGTTTTTATAACTTTAAACAGAAGAGCAGGTAATCTTATCTTGAGTTTTGCATTGTTATTCTTTAGTTCCAGTATGAGGGCAGACCTTATAAGTACTGTCGCTCATAGTTGGGCAGGTGTTAGCTTGGAGTAGGGCTTGGGAAAAGAGCGGGAGATACTTAATGTGAGGAAGTCTTGTCCACTTCCTTTTGAACCAAGAAAAACCCTCACCATGGCATAATGGTGCCCTAGTATAGTCAGGCACTACCAGTGCGGGTTTTTGTGGGACAGTAGTGGTTTCGGGG
This sequence comes from Sceloporus occidentalis, assembly GCA_023333645.1. Lineage (NCBI taxonomy): Eukaryota > Metazoa > Chordata > Lepidosauria > Squamata > Phrynosomatidae > Sceloporus > Sceloporus occidentalis. Next base: position 15,614,823 of record JALMGF010000017.1, read on the forward strand.
CACTCTCCTGATGTATAGCTGCCCCACTGTAGGGTGCAATAGGATGCATGGGGCAGTTGTGGTGATCCACCCAGGGAGGTGAAAAAGCAATGGAAAAAGCACTGTCCCTGTTTCTGTGGCCGGCCTCATCCTTCCTGCCTCTCACCGCACCTGAAATGCTGGGTGGTATGATCATGCAACACATACTAAACATTCAGGCATACATTGACAAAAAACCCAGATAAAAAACAGTAAAACTATAAATAGTTCCAGCATGTTTCCTCCTCAGGATCAGGTACAATGGGGGCTTAGGCTGTGACAATTCATGGAAAATGGAGAATTCACCAAGCACTCGGAATAATGATGAACAGACCTAAATACGTAAGGTCAGTACTGTTTTCAAACAAATTACATAATATGTAACAATAATTTATATTTTGAGGCTTTCTATATGTAATTGTACACCTTTGGTTATATAGCAATTAGTCAAGCAGATAAACCTGACAGTTTATTCCTTCCTATGACAATGTAATCATGCAAAAACAACATATAAACCTTTAAGAATTTTTCTTGGTTTCTATGACAAAAACCTATCAGTGCCTGCTTTTGTACCACATGACAATTATGTTTTCGCTGAAATGTTATAAATGAGGAAAATATGACGTTTGGAGATTTTTACTCTATAATAGCAACAATTAGCTGAAATCTAAGACTCTCTTGTGCAGGGATTTACTGTAGGGCAAGTTATTTGATCACTGTCAGTCCTCAGCTGAGCTAGTTTTATGCCTTTTAATATGTATTTTTACCCCTTGGGAATATCTTAGGGGTCTCATAAAGTGTAAGTTTAGTCCACATGTGGGCCTTCTTGCCCATTGTGCCTGGAAGGCCAAATCATGCGTTTGTTGGACCTAAGACTTGACTGGACACATACAGGAGGAGATGAGCATTGGCAGCTATGTAAAGGGGGGGATTTCTCTAACTCTCTTCTACTGAATTCTGCAAACTTTACTTTTAATTCAATGTTTAAAGAAAAACATTACTTTTTCGGTGAGAATTTCCTTATGCTACCTATTAGCAGTCATCAGAGCTTGCTGGTTATAATGACTATGGAGCAAACATTAGTTCACAAAATTAAACAGTAACAATTTCGATGCAGAGTTTTGGGTGAAAATGACGCACTGGCATGGTGCTGTCTTGCTGGTTTCCCTGCGGTCAGTCACACATTCTGTGCAATTTAACTCATGAAAATAAAAGAGAACTTACCCGATGCACGTCTGGTGAATCTATTTATTACAGGAGCTGAAAAAAAGAATAGAGATTTCAGATTATATACTGCTCATGTATGCTTATTTTCACAGATTATGTGGATGTTTTACATAAGGCATAGCTGCACATCATCAGTACTTGAGGGCAGGAATTCTGTATATCCTTGACCATAAACAAGCAGTTTAATTAATTATTATTGAGAGGTCTGTGCTCAAGATTGGATATCCAAAATGATGGGTTGTCTGATGCCCTCTAGGGGGTTAATTCACTAAAGAGAGGGTTGTCAGGAGAGTACTCCTGTACTTCACTATACATTATGAGGAGCCAACACTGGCAAGTTCATTCAGCAAGAAGGGCTGAGCTAGCCCTACATAATGCATAATATAAATGCAATCTCACTGACCTAACTATGCATTGTACAGGGCCAGCACCAGAGGTTAGACCTTTATAACATATAATGACATCAAGGAGATGAAACACAACTCTCCTGCTCTTATGTCAACTTTATTGAATAGACCCTAATGACTGGACACTAGGTTATGCTCAATATGATTTTGTTAAGGAGTTAATAATTAATTATTTTACAAGGCATTTATATTTTGTAATGCTGATCCAAATACAAACCCACTAGATGTTGAGTTAATCTTTAAATTGATCAATAGTGTGTGCTAGTGCAGTGGGAACCATATTTTATAAATATTAAAACCATACACACGCACAAAAAACAAAGCATTACAATACCACCTACATGAGAATAGATACTGACCTATACATGAGTCAATGCTACACATTTAATGCCCTTCGTTGCAGCAAATGCTTGTTTTGGTCTCAAAAACTGTGCTTGCATGTCAAATTAAATCCATAGTGTATGAAGTATCTACACATATGTTCTTCTCTCTAAAGTCTTACGTTTGATAATAAAACTCCTCACTTTCTCACTACTGTTAGATTTTCGATAATCCCAACCAACACTGGGCTTACCCTATGGAACCTTATCTCTTTGAAGAATACAAGATGCATTTCTTTAAAAAATGTAATTACAGTGACGATAATAAACAGATATTTTACCCTCACAGATTTCCTTATACAATTTTAGGATGAATGAAAATCCAGCTTTTAATTGAATTTGCTCAAGATACAACTGTGAGCCCCATCCGCAAGGGTAAGCAGAGACACCACATAATATGTAGAAGACATTTAGACTAGATAACACTTATTATCCTACCTTGCTTATAAAGAAAAGGTGTACAGATCTTATAGTACTTTGGGATAAGTACACAAAACAGTTTCATATCTATAACTTGAAAATGCCCAAGAGATGATCACTAATAACACTGTCCCAGTTTGCAGTCCTACTTAATAATAATAGTTGTATGAATGTTTTGTTTTAACATGAAGTGTGCAAAGAAAGCCAAGTTTGTTTGTTTTTTGAAATAGTGGAATAATAGAATGGGATTTCCAGTATAACAAGAACTAGAAGTGCTAAGAATCAGGCCTCTAGTGTGTCAGGACTGAAATTTAAGGCTGTGTTCAAATGAATAATGTAAAACATTCATAGTGTAAATTTGGAGACGGTTAAGTGTGATCTTTATTAGCAAGTGACATAATATTTTTCCATAAATTGAAAGTAAGTAGGAGGTAATATGACTTACTGTATTATACATATTGCTGTTACAAGAATAAATTAAGCCAGATTGTTTCTTTACTCATTTCAAAAGTTTTATAATTTCCTTGTATTTTGATCCAGAAATAAGACTATAAGAACAAATATATTCCTTAATAACTTGATGTAACAATGGCTGACAGCGAGACTCTCACATTAATACAGAGCTCTCAGGCCTTACAGACAGTGGCGTCGCTACAGGGGGGCAATTGCCCCCCCTAGGTTAATCCTTGCCCCCCCTGTTGCCCCCCTGCCGAATTCGGAAAAAAGTCGCACTGCGACTTTAAATCCCGTCTTTTTTTAAAAAAAAAAAAATTTAATGCGGAGGAGAGAGAGGGGCGCCTAGTAACCGCTCGGCGCCCCCCATTCTCCTCCACGAGGCCTCTACCCCCGTCGCGGTGCCGGCATTTCATCCTGAGCGCCGAAATATGACGTCATATTTCGGCGCTCAGCAGTGAAGCAGCGGCCACCGCAGCAGAGAACGAAGACAGAAGCCTCGTGCTCCCGTCGCTGGACCTAAAGGTGAGAGAACTACAAAGGGGGAGGGTAGATAGTGAGTAGGGAGAGGGGTTAGAAAGTGATAAGGGAGGGAGAGGGGGTTAGAAAGTGATAAGGGAGGGAGAGGGGGTTAGAAAGTGATAAGGCAGGGGCGTCCAACATGCGGCCCGCGGGCCTCGAGCATGTACTGGCTGACTTGGCATGATAGGAGTGTGATTGCTAACAGCAAAGTCCCGTCATGCCTAGGTTCCAGCACTTACACATCCGACCAGTAAATGCTGGAACCTAGGCATGATGGGACTGTGATTGCTGTTAGCAATCACACTCCTATCACGCCAAGTCAGCCAGTACATGCTGAAACCTAGCTAGCTGCCCCCCTTGTGTATTGATGCTGCCAGCAGTATGGGGTCTGCACATCACTTACAGCCACCCTGTACCAGCATGTACTGGCTGACTTGGCATTATAGGAGTGTGATTGCTAACAGCAATCACAGTCCCATCATGCCTAGGTTCCAGCATTTACTGGTTGGATGTGTAAGTGCTGGAACCTAGGCATGATGGGACTTTGATTGCTGTTAGCAATCACACTCCTATCATGCCAAGTCAGCCAGTACATGCTGAAACCTAGCTAGCTGCCCCCCTTGTGTATTGATGCTGCCAGCAGTATGGGGTCTACACATCACTTACAGCCACCCTGTACCAGCATGTACTGGCTGACTTGGCATGATAGGAGTGTGATTGCTAACAGCAAGCACAGTCCCATCATGCCTAGGTACCAGCATTTACTGGTTGCCTGGGTATGATAGGAGTGTGATTGCAGTGTGGACGCCAGGGCTGGCTTTGGGGTATGCAACCTGTGATCAATGCGTGTAATTTAGGGGGTTTTAAATATACCTTTTAATTACGTGTTTTTTTGTGAATTCCAATTGATCTATACCTGCAAAGCTGGGGTTGTGTGTTATTCTGTAGATCCATATCTGCTATGCTATGTTTCCATACATTATTTATGTATACCTGCAAATACAGGGTTAATATGTCTTATTCAGTTGATTTATACCTGCAATGCTGTTTCCATGTATTTATTTGATCTATACCTGCAATGCTACGTTTCATATACTATTGTATACCTGCAAATACAGGATTTGTATGTCTGATTCTGTTTATTTGAGATCACAAGTGAATTTCAGTTGATCTATACATGCAAAGCTTGGTTTGTGTGTTAATGTGTTGATCTATACCTGCTATCGGCAACTGGGGCTAATGTTAATATATATGGGCAGCAGGGGTATCAATAAACAAGGGGCAAAAACACTAAGGGGGGTATAAACGACAATGCAGTGTGAAAAATCCATCCTGATGTAGACGTCTGTGACGTAGATTGTGTCCTGCTGTTTGTGTGTTTTTGACAAAGCCTGTCCTGGTGTGTGTGTCTGGGTGTTGGTGTGACAGAGCCTGTCCTGGTGTGTGTGTCTGTGTCACAGAGCCTGTCCTGGTGTGTGTGTCTGGGTGTCGGTGTGACAGAGCCTGTCCTGTTGTGTGCGTGTCTGTGTGGCAGAGCCTGTCCTGGTGTGTGTGTGTGTTAGGTTGTCGGTATGGCAGAGCCTGTCCTGGTGTGTGTGTCTGTGTCACAGAGCCTGTCCTGGTGTGTGTGTGTCTGGGTGTCGGTGTGGCAGAGTCTGTCCTGGTGTGTGTGTTCAGTTGTCAGTGTGTCAGAGCCTGTCCTGGTGTGTGTGTTTGGGTGTCAGTGTGTCAGAGCCTGTCCTGGTGTGTGTGTTTGGTTGTCGGTGTGGCAGAGCCTGTCCTGGTGTGTGTGTCTGGGTGTCGGTGTGACAGAGCCTGTGTTGGTATGTGTGTTTGGTCATCTGTTTCCTGGCACTTAACTTACAGTAGGAATTATTTAATTTAGATTTATCCAGAGATAAAATGCCCTCCTGAAGTTGTAGTGAGTTAAAACGTTACAAGGCCCTGAAATCATTTAGTGGAAAAGTTATTTATTGTGTTATAATATTTATTTCAAGGATTAGTCGCACTCAATTGTGGCTTCAGGCTTCCCATGTTGAATGATCAAATATTATTTTAGCCCAATAACAAAAGTATAATTCCATAGCACATTACTTTTGGAAATTATTAATGCCCCCCCAGTTTGACTGTGGTATCTTGTGTGCCCCCCCTATATATTGTTTCTAGAGTCGCCACTGCTTACAGATGCATGGTGACAGAAACGGTCCAACATATAAAAGGATAGGAAAATACATGACGTTATATCTGCCAAAACTTTTTAAGTGCTGAAAATAGTATCTGAAATGACAGCCTTCCTGTATCCGTTACTTAACCTTGCTTCCTGAAGTCACCTCTAATGGCCGTGGTTTCATCGAATATTCAATAATATTAAACAAAATATAAAACCAACCTGTGCAGAGGTAAACAAATTACACAGCCATATTACTGATACTTAGTCTGACCTTGAAGGTTTAAAATATTGTTATATTATCAGTGTAATATCTATATGATTACCAAGAGAGAGTAAAATGATATATATTGGAAAAATAAGTTTTGCAGCAGGGAATCATGTCAAGCATGCCATATTTGTTTTTAAAATCAGGAGGCTATATATAAATAATTTATTGATGCACATGCAACACCCTCGAACATTACAATTTTAATTAATTTGGGCTTTCTCCCTATTAAGGACCAGTGACTTATGTGCAGCCCTCTCCCAGGCCTCACCCATAGCAACATCCCTAGTCGCTCCAGCACCTACCTCATGAGAAGAGAGAGAGAGAGAGAGGGCGCCGAGTGGTTTTATCTTACCAAGTTGTCAGTACCCGCTCGGCGCCCCTCACCTCCTCTGCTAGCCCTCTAGCTCGGTCTCGGTGCCGGCTTGTAATGTTGAGCGCCGGAAGATGACGTCATTTCCGGCGCTCAGCATTACAAGCCGGCACCGAGACCGAGCAGGGAGACTCACCGCAGGACTGCTGAAAGGTAAGTACGGGGGGGGTTTAAATAATGGGGGGGGGTGGCAGGGAGAGGAAGGGTAGATAATGGGGGGGCGGCAGGGAGAGGAAGGGTAGATAATGGGGGGGGGCAGGGTGGGGGGCGGCATTTTAATCTTCGCTCCAGGCGGCATTTTGTCTTGGGACGGCCCTGCTCCTAACTGTACTCCAAGTAAGTGATGCCTTCATAATGATCACTGCATCAGCCTGTTTGTTTAATGTTGATTTCCAACAAGGTCAAAGTAGGTGGACAATCTGATTCCTTTGAAGGACAGCCGTGAAAGAGTTGTAGTTGAAGGCTACAGACATCTTTCCTTGCAACCTAGCTAGAGTATTTCCTTGAGTTATATAAATATGTGGAACACAGTAACAATAGTACGTCTCTTCATGGATACATTCATAACACTATGTTAATTAAACTACCATACTTGAGAGCAAATAAACCAATACTTCCAAGCTCACATTCACAGACATAAAATGGGTTAGCTCTCGTTCAAAGCTGTGCAGAACAAGTTGACCCCTATTCTTTACACAGAGCTTATTAACTGGATTTTTAAGTCTGAAAAATATTTTTTGAGGTTGTGTTTCTTCTTTGACACTGGATCCGAGCACAAGACTGCAAGAGCTACCTGTCCAATTAGTGCTTAGTACATTTGTCTTTTAGGTACTTTATGTTCTGTAATTACCCTGTATATGAGTTAGTGCTTCCTGTATTACCTAGGAGAGGGGCTACAGACTCCTTAGTGAACAGGGTTAGATACAGATGGTTAGATGATTGGGTAGTTCAACTGGAAGGTTATAACATTTACTGAAGAGTAACAATATTTAATTACATTTACTGAAGATTTACAATAGCTTTGAAAGTTACCATGTGGGCTAAATTCCTATTTCTATTATTTTTTCTTAATATAGGTACCCACAATCTGGGCAACAATATGAGCAGAAACAACTTTAAAATAGTAATAAAATAAAATGTTGGGGGGTTTATAAAAAAAAAGAAATTAATTGCTCTCTCTAGTATGCTAGCAAACAAACCTTAGCAGAATTCTTTATTTTTACCTCAATGTTTAATAACACAAACTTTTAAGAAGCTATTTTCAATGGCAACATATGAGTGCCTAATTTTTTGTCTTATAAAATTTTTTTTTAATTAGGTGAATGCTACATGATTAATTTATTTCCCGGGAAAAGGTTTGGAAATTCAGCTGTACTGCAAAACAAAGTTTCTGCATTTAGTTTATTAAATGTAGCACAATTAACCAATGCTTTTGATTAAAATACATTTTATCAGTTCTGGTTGATTTCGAGAGATCTAAATAAATACAACTAACCATTTTTTCCAACAGTAGTTTTCAGAAACATTAAATTAGTATGAAAAAGTTGCCATTGTTTTTATAATATTTTTTTTAAATGACAGCTGTCTGTCATCTAGCAACTAGTGCTACACAAGGATCAGATGTGTACATCTGTACAACCCAATGCATTCCAACTTTGTAGCAGGGTTTAGGTGTGAACTCTGCCAGGATACATCCATGCCAATGACATACTGGTCTGCTAAATATCAGACTGAGATGGGGCAAAGCTAAGGGGCCCCTATAGAGTCTTTCATATAGGAAAATACTGTGCAGTGTAACGAGGAAGACACGTATTTAACATAAAGGAGCAATCACGCTAAAAACAAAAATGGAAATACAACAATTCAATTCTGATATTGAACAGGATATGCTTAGCACTCATGCATTAAGTATGTTATTCTAAAGATAAATGTTATTTCAATGTATTTTCCATTTGCATGGCTGCAGTTCTAGCCTGGCCACCCTTTAATGTTATAGGTGAACCAAACTCCAATCTATGTAAATCAATCTGAGACTGGCTGAGCCGGATAAGCATCGTGGGTGTTGTAGTACATAAGCTTTACAGCTGCAGGTTTTCTATCTCTGGTCCATAAGCAAGACATATTACTATACCCTCATGCTCCACTCATTCTTTGCTTGTTTGTTTGCTTTTTAAAAAAAATTACATATCCATAATACATAAACACCTTTCATAAACAAATCTATTACAAGATCGCCTATAGGTAATATAGCAGATAATACAGGATACTACATCATTTCCATACTTGTCCTTATATAAAATTATACTTTGGATCATATAATAATAAGTTGTGATGAAGTTGTTACTGGTTTTATTTCTCTGCTACAATACAAACAAGCTAAGCATTTACATTCTGATTATTGTGTGAATTGTAAATTAGAGCAGCAGATCCTTAAAGGGTAATGTATAATCCAGTTTTATTGATATATAATTAAAATAAATAGTTAAATATTCTACTAATTCAATGCAGATGGGAAACATTGTATTATAATGAAAGTGTTTATTTTAGCACACAATAACAATAGATGTTGAATATGACATTTCAGAGTCTTAAAATGAGACAAAAACATGCTGATCCAAACTATATAATTAATGATATTTCTTTTCTATTCAATTAACTGTTGTAGTAAGGGCAACATCTACAGTAATGGAAATTGCCTGAAAACCGAGAAATATGATAACCAAAAGAGTTGCTTGAATAAATATGGCAATTACAGATGATGAAGCAGGGTCCTTTAAATTATTTATTGAGCAGAGATTTACATATCATATTTTGTTCCTTGGGTGGCTATTATGGAAGATTAAAATCCTATAGAAGCAACTAGTACAATCATTTGAAACTGTAATTCCTATCAAGCATTGTGAAATAGTCTTTCCTTGCTGGACTTCACTTAACCCATTTATGGAAGGATAATCCATAGACTTACTTTATTAGACAAATATTGGTATGTCTAGATACTACAAAGACAAACAGCACTGTCTGGCACCAAACAGAAAACCACAAAGTCCATTACAGCAAATTAAGTCCGGAAAGCAAACTTTCTAGTATAGGCTTTTCCAGTACTGCTAGGTAATTAGGTATGCTTCTGCTAGCAAGATAATGTAAATGGTTTTCAACCCTTCCATTAATGATAAAACCTACCACTGCTAAATTGTTTTTAACAATGGCTTTCGAGACTAACAGCAGCCATCAGAAAACATACCTTATTTCCATAATATTTAAGGAAAACTTACCTGACTAAAACTCCACACTGCTTCAGACAACTTACCATTATTTAACTGTGGGTTCTTTTTCACATTATTAAATCCAGATTTAGACATCATTTTCAACAATGCACAGATGAAAATGCTTTGATTTTCTCAGCATCATCATCACTCTGTCCTCCTCAATGTCAGTATCAGGTTTTTCCTCTGCCTTAAGAATGATGTAATCAAATATAGCAGTGTCTAAAAGGACCAAGCAAAGGCTGCATGGCCAATCCAGGGCTGCACAGCCTCATTAATTACATACTTCACAGAATGACAATTCAGATGCAAATAGCAGCCTAAAGAATCCACTCGGCTCTCTGTGAGACAAACTGTCAAGCAAGCTGACTGAGCCTTGTCTCTACCCATTGTATTTCACAGAAGGAGAATTCAGGATAAGCACATCAGGATCTGTAGAATGCTACAACTTGGGAGCCAGGTCATGCTTTCACAATTACTCAATATTTATAACAGATTAAAAAAAAGATATACTGGAAGTCTGCTTACAATGGCTTCAATATTAATAGAAAAGAGATGGATAACTAAACAAGCATCATGTTTAGCCTTAAAAAATAATTGAATTAAAAAACTAGAATGAAGGTAGAGAATATCCAAAACATGCCAATTTTATTGATAAACATTGACACCTAACTTTATATAATATTCTTAAATAGATAGACTACATGATACATTGGGGTAGTATATATAAAAGGAAATTGACATAAGTTTACACTGATCTCCCAAGCTGCATTGAGAGCCATGTCACAGTTTTTGCAGATGACACAAAATTAGGCAGGGTAATTCAGACTAATCTGGATGTTTCTTCTTTGCAGGAGGATTTAGAGTTGAGGACTGGGCGTGCAAGTGGCAGATGAGGTTCAACAGAGATAAATGCAAAGTTATGCATTATGGTAAATATAAAAAAAATGCAACCTATACTATAAATGGAATATCCTTGGGGAAAATTACCAATGAGAAGGACTTAGGAATCATGTCAGACAATAGACTTGACAACAGTGCGCAATGCCAGCAAGCAGCTGCAAGGGCCAATAAGGTTTTGGCATGCATAAAAAGAGGATATATTAGGCCTCACATTGAATATGCGGTACAATTCTGGGTACCCCTTCTTAAAAAGAACATTATGGAACTAGAAAAGTGCAAAGGAGGGCTACAAAATTAATAAGAAGATTGGGAGATACTAGTTATGATATGATAACATTATATAAATATATGCAGGGCCATTATAAAGAGCTCTTCAGTGACCTGTTCATTAACAGAAATGTACAAAGAACAAGAGGTTACCCTCTGAGACTGGAATAGTGGAGATTTCATAGATGACAAAGGAAGGGATTCATTACAGTTAGGACAATAAAGGTATAGAATTCACTGCCAAGGGAGGTGGTGTTATCCAATATATTAGATGACTTCAAAAGGAGTCTGAATATTTTTTTAGAAAGGCATGACATTCAGGGTTATAAATAGAATTAATATTTTAGAGTTTCTTGATCCAAGGAGAAATCCGATTGCCTTTTGGAGTCAAGAAGGATTTTTTTCCTCTAATGGCAGAATTCGAAGTAGCTTAATTACTTTTGGGTCAAGGGTAGGAAGGTTAGGTAGAAGAGTGGAACCTAATGGACTTAGGTCTTTTTTCAACCTTATGTACCATGTAACTGTGTAACTATGAGTCTGGCAGAAAATATACATAGTATAATTGTTTGTGAGTGTGTATATCGAGACAGAATGCATAAGGTGGTGATGCAGGGTAGGTATATTCTCATACATTCTGCAGGGTGGCTACTCTATGGAGTCGGAAATATAGCTCCAGTGAGATGGTTTGTAGTTATTTTTGTTTAATAAATTGTATATTTGGGTCCCTTGGCAGGAGTTGGATGGGCCCATGCTCCACTCCACAGTTTACAAGTGGCTGCCATAAAGCAGTAGAGAAATCCAGTCCAGAAGTTCAAGCACTCTACAATTTAACAAGCAATGAGCAAGGCAGCTAAATGCTGAGCCTGAGTATTTAGCAAATATCTTACTCTTTGTTGGTAAACAGATGAGCCGTCCGACTACAGTTAAAGACTGTGATTCCTGTATAGTTAGCACTCAGTAGAGCAAGGATTTTGTTTTGTCGTATATGTCTGTTTTAAATAAATAAAAACAAGCCAATCCTCTTTAAAACCATATCATGTATCTAAGCTGTCTTTGCAACCTAGAGGGCTGTGTGTTTATAGAGATCTCTGGGCAAGATGAGTGCCTTGTAATTAATCATTGAATAAAAACTGTGTATAACAATTAATTATTAATATTATTAACTGTTCATTTGAACAACACACAACGCAAGTTTTGTTGAAAAATGTCAAAACTATTTCAGTAGCTGAAAAAACATTAATTGGTCCTGAAGGTATATTTGCCTCCTTAATTTTCAACTAAGTCAAATGGAGCATGAGCTGGGCTACAAAGGGTTAAAAAGTCCACCACATCTTGGAGGCACTAGATGAAGGTTTCCTCCTTCTGGAATAAGTACTAGTAATGCAAAGCTAAATTGTTTCATAGTATGAAGGCGCCTGTACAGTTCTAACCAGGATATAACACAAATAATTTTGTGTTTCTGTGTTCATCATGTCAGCTCAAAGTTCCCACTCTGGCAAACAACTAAAGGCTCATAGCAAGTCGCTTGAAGAAACAATTAGCCTACCATGGAAGTCCACTAGATGGGGCAACATGAACAAGAATAGAACATGCATACCTCCCTAATGTCTCTCTTAAGGTGTGATAGTCCCTCCTGTGGGACCCAAATCCCTCCTAGTTTCCTAATTTTTACTTTTCTCAGAACATTGGTGGGTACGAGCGTATCAGAGTTTTACAGACCTAAATAATAATGTGTTTAGAAACAGAAAACTATGTGCCCTTAATGTTTTAATTACATGATACAGATAGATAATGACCTGCCTCTAAACATAGCCCTTAAGAAGTGTCCTACTCTGACCATTTCAAATGTTGGGAGGTATGTAACTGACTTACAGTTTGGTATTCACCATTGACAGTCAAATGTTCAACTCTAAGGCAAGTCTATGCAATAACCATAAACTACAAAATATAACATAAAACCCCACAAACTATGCTTTTGTGAACAGTTAAAATGTAAATAGCCTAGAAATAAGTCACTGAAATTAGATAATTGCTCCTAAGTAAATATAATAAGCGTTCTCGAGCCGATAAACAATATATAAATTACAGCCTTTAGATCCACTCCACCCTTCTGTGATTCTAAGCCAAGTAACAAATTATTCAATTGTTTTCAAACAGTTTTAAAACATCGGATCTCTTTTTTATGCTGAGTAGGATCAAAAAGCCACAGACAAAATGCCACTTTCTACTAAATCCACCATTTTTTACAGATTAAAGTAGAACAGTTTATATGCTATGACTGTTCCTTATTACTATGTATATTGTTATTTATTTAGCACAAACAGATGTATGTAGCAGAATCCTATATCAGACCCTACCCTTGACAAAGATGCATAGCTGAAATGTTGGGGGATGTCAGCCTATTCTATCCTTGCTTTGTTCATACATTGTATTTTGGAGATTAGAACCCAGTAAACATTGCTTGTATCAGCATATATGTCTGTTATTTTTCATTGTAGCCTTACTCTTTTTACATTATTGCTATTTACAGTATGGTGCTTGGAAGCTACCTGTAGGCTTTAGCTCCATTGTTCTATGCGTGTTACTATTTTTACATATAATGAGGGCGTAGTGAACACTCACTGTGGAAGAAAAATCTGAAATGCACAATGTTAGTGGCTAGTCTATGAGTAACATTTCAAGTGTGTTTTGTACAATTATTAATCATTCCCACTTCAATGAATAATCCACTAAGTGTGATATAGACAATACTCTACTTTACAGACTGGCCCATATAATCACATTTAATTAGTATCCCTACACAGGCACTTATGAACAATGTCTGCTTGTATACGGTAAATCCATGTTCTTACATTTCTTTATAAATTATGCTCTAATTTGGGTACTTTTTAAAACTGTTATATAGAGATAGAATTTTATGACAGATAAGAACTATTCAGCCCATCTAGTCTGCTAGTTTATGTAAACACCCAGACATTAATCAGTTCTTGGTCGTGGCCAAGGCTCAAGATAGCTTTATGCATATCTCATGCATGTTTAAATAAATCATACAATCAGCTCCAGACTGGCCATCTGGCACAGCGGGCAAATGCCCAGTGGGGTGTTAGCCATCGGTGCCCTATACTCACCTCAGCAGATCTGGTGTTGTAGTGTTAAGCCAGAGCATAAAAACATAGCATGCAGCCATGCATATCTATCTGTTGGCTGCCCCCATGTCATCTGGTGGCCACTAGACTTAAAGTGCCAGGGCCGCCTGGTGGTTGCCAGTCTGGCCCTGCATACAATACCGATCAATGCTACACTTAAAAAAGCAGTAAGCACTATGCAGAGCTCAGAGTAGCTGAATGATTGTAAAAATAAGTTCCAAATGCTTTGCTGAAGGGCTGCTTTCTACCAGTTAAGTGCCATAGCAGGAACTCCACCCATTCCCCAGTATTATTCTCCAAATAAACGCCCAGCACTCCAGATTTAAATTTGTTAAATAAGGTGTATATATATATATATATACATATATATATATATACTGGAGCTGCAGCTGTCACCTCCATGACACTGGATATATAATAACTCAACCAATGCAGTAGGGCAAGTTTACAAATGTGGAGTACTTGAGCTTACTTCATCTTTGGAAATATATAACACAAAGGGGGACACTGGGTCTTAGGAAGCCCCCAAGGCTTCTTGGAGAAGAAGTGGGCCCTTTAAAAATTGAGCATATATCTGCACACTCCCCTGTTTGTTAGGTGCCTTTGCATTGAAGCTATAGGACCGTTTTGCTCTGACTCTGGCCCTGTACCTGACTTGTTCCTGGCTTCCTGTGTACCTGATCCTGTATTGTGCCCTTCCAAGTGGGCTTCCTGCCTTCAGCTCTGCCAAGTGGGATTCCTGCCTTGTGCCCTGTCCAGTGGGCTTCCTGCCTTGTGCCCTGTCCAGTGGGCTTCCTACCTTGTGCCCTGTCCAGTGGGCTTCCTACCTTGTGCCCTGTCCAGAGGGCTTCCTGCTGTCTGCCCTGCCAGTGGGCTTCCTGCCATATGTACGTTTTCTTGTTAAGAGACTGTTTAACCTCTATTTGCTTGTCCTGCCATAATATACAATACATAGCATTACCTAGAATTCTGCTTGTGGTGTATTCCTTTGTGCCTTATCCTTCGGTTACCATGCATCGCCGTGTGCAGACAGAACCCCAGGTATCCCCTGCAATGAGGCTCCTACGCAACCTGATTACCCGGGCACTGACAAAAACATACATTTTTTTAAACCTATTAGACTGTACTACTCGCTGCACTTTTTACTATAGACTATATACTATGGAATAATCTAGAGTAAATTAAAGTTTATAATACCAGTAAAATACTTTACTGGGCTTCACTCTACAAGTTAGGTGCCGTAGCAGGGACCTGTTCCTCAGTATAACATACTCTCTAAAAAAAAGCTCAGCACTTCAGATAATGTGGAAAAAAGGTGTTTATTGCAACACAGGTGGCAACGTTTCAACTCTGGAGTGCTGAGGATTTATTTGGAGAGTGTAAAAATAAAATGACCGTCAAAGAATTACATACCATGAATAACATGGCTACTGCCATATTTCAAAAGGCTATACATTTTATTTTGCACTGGATTTCAGTGGTAATGTTATATACATCTCGGATTTTTCAGACTGCATTAGTCCTACATTAGTTATTTATTATCCTAAATTTCATGTCTGTACTCATACCATACTTCTGGACTTATATCTCATTTCCACCATTCTACTACTTTTCAAAATCACCTAAAAAAGGGATTACAGCCTGTTTTGTGAGGAAAAAATTGGATTTGGTTAATCTGTTATAAATAATTTTCAGTCTGTGAGTCTGCGGATTAGTAAATTAATCTGATGGGGCTGTCAAACTCCACAGATAGGGAATTGAAACCATGGTGTGTTTCAAAAGCATTACTAAATTGATCTGGCAAATACTGTATCTAGATAAAGTAGGGGGGGAATAAACTACCACCTGCACAATACATACTCTTGCCATGTCTAGAATTAGGAAATGTATATACTGTATGCCTTTAGGGAACGGTATGTACATTAGTAAAGGATTCTCTTTTCATGGCTAGACAGGCTATCACTAGACCTAATAAATATTTTGGTTTACCTAATTTGATATTTTGCTAGAACTTTTACTGGTAAATTAAAACATCAAAGAGATCCTTGTCAAATTCACATATTGAATTATGTTTCCAGTTAAACAGTAAATAAAAGTGACATAAAAAGGGACACCACAGCCATCATATGCACTTTAATGCAGATTATAGCGGATTGTACCCTTTACATTTATGTGGTGTGCACCGTGCAAATGCATGGTTGGGGATTATGCTATTTGCTGTCCAGAAGATGTGCCTAGCTAAACACATCTCATCACAAGTGGTTTACTTATCAGCAGGGGCTAGATTAATGTCATGGGGGTCTCCCTCGATGGGAGCTCTTTCCTGCCATTGATTGGCTGCTTCAGGCTCCATCTATTTTCAACTGTAGAAATATCAAAGTTGCTCTACTTTATTTTCACTTGTCTAGTGTCCCATTCATCCCTGATAAGACAAACACTTGCATGTGTTCCTGGTGCATATAGTACATTACAGAAATGCTTATATATGAATCTTTACCTTTTGTTTTTTAGCTTCCACTCTCAGAAAGAGTTGCACACCTTCTTTTATGTATTTATTGAGTGTACCTAAATATTAATAAAGCTGTGCTCTTATTATTGTTTTGATCACAAATCAGGCTTTCTGATGATTATCTGCTGGTTAGTAGTTTATTTGGACATAGAAATCAATGTAATATAAACACAGTCTGGCTTTTAAGGCTGCTGTTTATAAAAATACTGGCTACAGATTCTGAAAGATTTCATTTAAACCAAATGACAGAATTCTGTCTCCAACAGTCACATCCCACCGCCAGTGCATGCACCACAAGGGACGTCATGCTTGTCTAGGCTAGGTTAGAGATGAAGGGGTGCACAGGGAAGAGGTAGGAAGTACATGTGGTATCTTGAGAAAAGAGAAAGGATTTGTGCAGCACAGGAGGCATATAACTGATAAGTTTTGGTGATGTATCGGGGAGTCGGGATAATTGATATAATGTATTTCTTCTTTCAACTCGTGCACATCACTTAGGGGTTACCCCGCCCAAAAAACAAGTAATTGGACGAGAGAACAGTCTCCAGGACATCTGTCCCCACCCAGAAAACGGAGAGATGAAGCTTGAAGGATGGACGGAAATACTGATGCAGCATTTGAAAGGTGGTCCTATCATCGTAACGATCAATGATTTCTTGTTAACAGGACCATACTGGGAATAAATCATATGCATGCAGCATTCAGGATACAGTGTTTCACCATCCGGCTAGACTGTCGCACTAGGTTAGACACATGTGGTGCTTAAGGTAAGGGCACTGGCCCATTTGGGTACGTGCCTAGTAGGCCAATGGCCACTCTGGAACTGCCTGTTAACTTGACCATTGCATTGGTTGCTACGGTGATCACTTTAGAGCTTTGCAGACAATGAGTTGCACTAGAGCTGAATGAGAAGGTAAAGGCTTAACCTTAATGCCCAACTTATCATAAAGAGAGCCAAGACTGCTAAAATGGAGGTTGTTTATACAAAGACACATTCCGTCTTCATTGATGAGTTGAGCTCTGTTCAAGTGAGAGGCCAGCTCCCAGCCTGCCAAGGGCGAATTAAATTAATTAACTTGTCAAAACCTGACCTGCAGCACACATAATTAACAAGTGTCATGTTTTAATTAAGACCTGAGTACATAACAGAGCCTATGTGATGATACTCGCCTTTCAAACCCTACTGTCCCAACAATCTTGCATATTTAAGAACTGCTAGCAGTTATGCTAGTGTGGCTCAGATCTGAAAACAGGCGGTATGGCAGTACACTCTGTAATATGCCATGTACTGAAACCGTTATTATCCCCTATTATTATCCCTTGATTCAATTTTAAACCCTGACTCATACTCACAAGCTCTTCATACACACCTATGTTGTCCCTCCACTCATCTGATGTTACTCGCCTGCCCTCTGCTCCTTTCTATTTTTATATTAAGACGTCTCAGGGGCTGCCCATATCCTTTGGAAGGCACTACAGCAGCTTATTATTCCAAAATGATCACAAGTTTCTCATGTTAATATTAAAAAGACTTTTGTGAATGAAACTGCTTTTTAAATAAAAAAATATAGGGCGTTGTGATTTATGTGTCTATGTAGTATTTTTTAGCAGTGAACGTGTGACCTATATTGACAAAAAAAAATAATTTGTACACGTATGACCTACCAGCAAAAGGTACTAGGCCATGTTCGTTGTAAAAAGACATTGTGTTAGCTATTAACATTTTAATGGTTTTGCTCATCACAATGTTCATCTGTACCCATTCAATACAACATGACACTAAATACCTCCTCTCTCTTTTATGGAGGACACAATAACCTGTCTTGCAGGCTACTGCTTCTTTTTCAAGTGTGGATATCTAAATGTTGAAGAGACTGTAGTCATAAAGGTACTTAAACACAGATATTTTTCCCCTTGTAATGCTTTTTATTTGTGGTTGTGGAAAACAGCGGTATGATTATGCACTAGGTTGGGTGCCAAAGGAAAGGGGCATGAGTATCACACAAAGGTAGGAATGCATGATGGAAAAAATAAAGGAGGGGAAAGGGTGAAACTAAGGAAGTGATAAAAGTTGGTAAAGAAAAAGCTTTCATTTGGCTTTGTGTCCCCCGATATTTGAAGATGCTCAATTTTTTAGACAGATTTAAACAGGGGAACTATTGCTCCAGCTTTAGAGTATTCTATGATCAAAAACAGTATATACAGTGAACCCCCAGTCGCCATGATGACTATAAATGACTTGCTGGCATTTGGGGTTTTGTAGGACAAAGGGGTAAAGCTGGTCAGGGCTGCCTTTGAGAATCTGGGGTCACATGACATGCATTACATCACCCTGAGTTAGAGCACAGGCAGCGGTGCATCAGGGCTCTGTAAGGTGAGAGGGGTGGAATAGCATATGTATACTGTAGTGTCAGAGTCAGTGTGTATATGTATACTGCTAGAGTCAGTATGACTACTGTATTGTAGTGCCAGATCCAGTGTACATGTGTGTGAGCATTATGGTAAGTGCGTACATTTTATTTATGTATCGTGATAGTAAGTATATGCTGCAGGATAGTGTGCGAATGTGTATAAGAGTGAGGTGTTAGTGTGTATGAGCATATGGTGTTGTGTTTGTTACCATATGACAATAGCATGAGTGTGTATGTCAGCATATAGAGTGTATATCAGCAAAAAATGTGTGTATTAGTGTATGGTGTTAGCATGTGTGTACATTAGTGTATGGTTTTAGCATGTGTGAGTATTTAGTGTATTGTGGTATTGTGAGTGTGTGTGTGCCTTGGCACCTGGGAGATTGAGAGGAGACTACTTGGCAGAAAACTGCTTCCTATGTATTACATATATTTTGTAAGATATATTTATCATCTTTAGAATAGGACATACACTCAGAGGCCACTTTATTAGGTACACCTTGCTAGTACTGGGTTGGACCCCCTCTTGCCATCAGAACTGCCTTCATTCTTCATGCATACTTTCTACAAGGTGCTGGAAACATTCCTCAGGGATTTTGGTCCATATGGACATGATGGCATGATGGACATGATGGCATCATGCAGATGCTGCAGATTTTTCAGTAAAGAGGGAGATCGTTCTTTATATGTGTAGATAACGTGGGATATTTCTCAAAAGTCTGCTCACTGATTTACCTATGGTAACCAGGGAACTTTTCAGGACAGGCTAGCTAGAGCTCTCCCTCTTCTAAGGGAGTGGCTTTAGGAGCAGTGGGGCAAGCCACATAATGGGCATTGTTAGCCTACAATGGGAAAGGCTAGCCAGAGAGAAGGGTCGGACTAGCCCAATACAGTATTAAATGGGATAGGAGTGGGAGAGAAATTGGCATGGCTAAGCGCCACTTCGGCCCAGAGAAAAAAGGAGGAAACCTATAGGAACATATGACCTTGCCCAAGGTGCCAAGATTCCTAGGTACCGCTCTGACATCCAGTGCAGACTTTTTTGGTTTCAGAAATTATGCAGTAAAAACTGCAGCCCTTCCAACCCCTTTCAATGGCATATTGTCAAATCAGAATGTCAGGCAGCCGACCTACCTCGGCGGCCGTGCAGGGTCCAACCACGAGGGGGCCGCATTCCCCGGCCTCATGTAAACCGCACCTCGCGGAGGACGGACGCGACCACGATGCTGATGGCGGGGGGCGTCTCCAACTACCCGGTGACGTGGCTTCAATGCAAGAGATATGCAGAAGGCGAGGAATAGAGGTAACAGACAGATCCACTCTAAGGGTGGATAATGAGGGGGAGGAGCTAAGACCTGGCAGGGCTATATAAACCCCCAGCACTGTTCAATCAGTGCTCGCTTGTTAACTAAGCGGTGCCCCATCCCTGTATCCTGATTACCTGAATCTTGCCATTCCTTACACCTATCTTGTTTGTGGATTTCATGGCTATTTCGACCTCGGCTAGTTTATTGAACTATGAGCTTATCTACTACCCTTGAATTTGGCTACGTTTATATGGACTCTTGTGTATTTCTGTAATCCCTGACCACGGCTTGCATTACGACATTGCTTCTGGTAAACGTCTGACTTTTGTGGAATAAATACCTGTTCACACCACTAAGGAATCTCCAGTGTTTAGTGTCTCACTGCGCTGTGCTCCGTTCCCCTACCTCCTGATACAGAAGAATTGTTGGCTGTAGTTCAAGGTGATCTACAGAATGAAACAAGGGAGTAGAAGAAGTAGAGATGTGGAGAGAATCTTGTATGAATCAATAACTATAGCATAACCGTAAGCTCTAAGAGCCAACCGCTGATATACACTGTCACTTAGATTGTAAGTTCCTACGGGAACATGGCCCTCCATTCCTCTTGTATCTGTATGTCAATTGCTGTATTGTACTTGTCGTTATCTGTAAAAATTTTTGCTCTGAAAAAAACCTTGTCTTATAAACCAGCACAAATACGGTACTTTTAGCCAGAAAGGGATCCAACACATTTGTAACTACAGGCATACCCCACAATGGGGTCAAGAGCATGTATGTAAAACGAAAATGTACTTAAAGTGAAGCACTGCCTTTTTACACGTATTAATGCATGTATTGCATTGCAATCGTCAAGTCATTGCTACCACAAAAGACGTGATAGAGGAACCGATGTGCTGGTGTCATGCTGATACGTGTCCGTTCTTGAGAAGCGAGCGTACATAAACAACGCATTTGCTGTGCGGCAACTATGTTACTTACTTACTCGCGAGTGTCCTTAAAGTGGGGTATGCCTGTAAATGGGGGATTAGAAATACCACTCCAAAGCTTTACTTCAATTACATACAAGATAAACCTACAGCACTATGCATGTTATCCAGCATAGATGGTCATTAAATAGCAAATGGTCCTAATATCTTTTTTTCATGAACTCTTTAAGTCTCTGTTCTCATTATCTCTTTTCTTTATTTCTGCATTTCCTGCCTTTAGCAATCTCCATTTTGCCCCTTTTTTTCTCTGCTTTCTGTTTCCCTCTTGTAATCCTTTTCCTTCTGTTCTATTTTTTCCTCTTAATTTGGCAGTTTTTTGCCCCATTTGTATTTTGCACCACATGTGATGACATCATTACGTCACCCTTTTTTCTATTCTCTTGCCCTGTATTATTTTATCCTCCTTGTCACATTTTCCTCCTACTTCTATTCTCCATATTAATATCAGATAATATACACACATACATACTATAACATGAGGGAGATGTATTGTTTGGATTTTGTGCAGTACTTGGGCACAAAACTTCTCTGTCTGGCTGTATAGTGTCACAATACATACACACATATGCACTGCATTCTGTGCCGTACCCTGTAGCACCATCTCCCTCGGACATTTCCAGGCATGCAGCAAAGCGAGCTGCTACATGCCACGGTACTTACATGATGCAGTAAGCTCCACTGTTAACCCGGCTATGGCCATATTATTATGGATCCTTTTCTGTGAAATAAATTGTTACTGTAAGTACTGTTTAGGTGACTAAGTAGACTTGCATATTCCAACGACTGTAAAACAGGCAAAACTGTGGGTATATGCATACCAAAAAGAATATGCATTACACTTATTTTGAGCTATTATCATATATGACAATTAGATTGTTTTATTTATTCATTTCAGAGCTGTAACCAGATACAAATGTCAGAGAGCCACTGACCAATGGATAAACCTATAGTGGAGGGGCATCCACATATAACATACACTATATGATCAAACGTCTATGGACAACTATCACACCTTCTATGAGCTTCGTGGACATCCCATTCCAAAACCATGGGCGTTAATAAGGAGCTGGGCCCCACTTTGCAGCTATAACAACCTCCACTCTACTGGGAAGGCTTACAACAAGATTTAGGAGAGTTTCTGTGTGAATTTGTGCCCATTCAACCAAAAGAGCATTTGTGAGGTCAGGCACTGATTTTGGATGAGAAGGCCTGGCTCGCAATCAACGTTCCAATTGATCCCAAAAGTGTTCAATGGGGTTAAGGTCAGGGCTTTGTGTAGGCCACTCAAGTTCCTCCACACTAAACTCATTAAACATTGTCTTTATGGATCTCGCGCTGCACGGGGAAGGGCTTTCCTCAAACTGGTGCCACAAAGTTGGAAGCATGCAATTGTGTAAAATGTCTTTGCATGCTTTAGCATTAACATTAACATGGGAGTAAAGGGTCTATAACAAACCTTGAAAAATACCCCAGACTATTATTCCTCCTCCAACAAACTTTACAGTAGGCACTACACATTCCTGTAGGTAGCATTCTTCTGCCATCCACCAAACTCAGATTCATCCATCAGATTTCCGGATAGCTCAGCGTGATTCATCACTCCAGAGAACCCGATTTCTCTGCTCCAGAATCCAATGGCTGTGTGCTTTACAACACTTCAGCCGACGCTTGGCATTGCACATAGTGATCTTCGGCTTGATTTCATCAAGCTCTGATGGACAGTGCTGATGCTTTTTTTCCTTTGTATACATTTAAATAAAAATTGAAACTGCAATATTGATCTCACGGAAGACAGACGCTATAATCATTCCTTACAATAGAAATAGCTCCACTGAAGCCACTGTCCCCTGTGAGGGACAGCTCCAGGTACCTTATCTTGGGAAGTCCCAAGGTATAGCTACATTCTCTTTAAATTGTATGTGACTCTCCTTGTTCAGCTTTAGCTGGGGCACTAAAAGTATCATTAACCTCCAAAGATTCTCCATCTACCTGTGCCAAAATTCCCTAGTTGTTTATAATGTTTGATAAAGTATTCTATCCTCAATTTGTACACCTTTCTAGATAGGGAATCCATCTTCCTGCTTCCAGCCTTATATATACAAAATAAAGGCTCAGTCCATCAAATCAGTCTCATTCAGACGCCAAGCTCAATAAGTCAGAGGGTATACCCACAGAATGCGCTAAAATATGCAAAGACCGTTCATTGCCCATGTTCTGTCATGATGCACTAATGGGGGAAAGGCCCTGGTTGCAACAACTGAATCAAGGCAACAACTACAGTATATGTGATCATGAGAGATCACGATGTTAATGTAAATTAATTTACTTGCAATACCCAGAAACGAGTGACTGGAAATAAGGACAGGGCTATGCCTTTGTCAATGCAAAGAGATGGATGACATTCTGTGCTGCTATACATTTTCAAAAGATCCTAACACAAAACCGAAATTGATTGCTTCATCTATCATCAACAAAATGATTCCATTTTTAAATTGCTCAAATATGATAACCTATATTATGTTTAAAAATGATAATAGCCAAATTACATGTCCATTTAAGCAACTACCTAGGGCCCTTGGCAAAGAAGGTGAAAATGCCTTCTTACCACAACCCAACATGGAGCCATACACACTCATTGCAGTTGAATTAAATTAAAACATAAAGGGCACTATAGTTTGTATCTGTGCTACGGCATGTTTAATCTTAATCCAGAGCCATTCTTTAATAGTAAGAATAATGAAAGAGCAAAATAATATTACATAGATTAAATAGAGTAAAATTAAATAAATGGATTCACATACATATATATATATATATAATGTAAATGGGTGAATCTTGACATCGTATGTATGTGTATATATATATATATATATATATATATCACCAGAATGATCATGAACGATATTATAAATATTGAAAAATGCAACAATAAATTAATAGATCTTTTCAATTAACAGGAATTTTGCTCTCGCCGAGAGATGTGTCACTAAGGCACGCTCATTCATTTCACAGAGGTGGTACTGCCTAAGATCTAGGCTTAAATTGTGATTGGTTGATAGAACCCGCACATTCTGACAGTAGGGAAGAAAAACCCCATCCCATTTCACAAATAGAGTGATGAATGAAACAAGCTCTTTGCTGGCCCTCCTGCTGTCCATTAATAGAATGACCATTTCAGTAGCACCCCAAATTCTGTATTTATATACATATTATGTGTGCTACCCTTTTTGTAAAGCTTGTATGCATGATTTATTAATAAAATGAAAGTCAATAATTACATCACAGTAAAATGGAATTTCTGAGATATAAAAAGCAGGTTAAATCAGATTTTGGCAGTCATGATGGGGTGAAGTGAGGGTAATTGGCATAGAGCAGGCTTTTAGTGAATGGGTACTGCTTGGCAGCTCTATAAAATGTCTGCCTAAAGCAAGCCCGCATATGCCACCTGAAGTAAATGGGTTACATTTCCCTAAGGAGCTTTGTATACTACAGATACCCTTTCTTAAAACCTGTCCAAGAATGTTAACGGCAAATATATGCATTCTGTAGATATTCTCTAGATATGACATCACTTGCTTGTGATGAGTTGTATCAGGTGTTTTTGACTGTAAGCTTGTGAGCAGGGCCTTCTTTACCAATGGTCATTCCCAGGCTTGTGATAATGTCTGTCCTGCAAGAAGTGTAAATAATAATAATGATAATAATAATAACAATAATAACACAGCCAGCTTTGGGCAGATGCCTTTGGTTGAGGTACAATGAGTGGCAGCCCTCATCAGTGCAATACTTACAGAACACTGCAATACAGACACCATGACATCATCACCACCATTAATAGATACAATTATAAACGCTAGGTATCACTTACGAACAAATTCCTCCTCGTCATCATCTTCCTCTTCGTCACCGTTTTCAGAGTCGGTCTGCATGGGCTCCTCTGAAAAGTTAACCCCCTTGAAATGTTTGAAGGGAGAGTCCATGCCATGGCTGAGGGTGGCCCCCTGACCCTGAGATTCCCGGAGCTGGGTGAAGTACTGCAGGGCAAAGTCAATTAGGTCCTCGGGCTGCTTCCTCAGCACCTCCACAGTAAAGGCCTGAAGCAGCTCGGTCAGCCCCTCAGGGATTTCTATACTCATTCCTGGGGCGATAGGCAAAGGGGAGGACTGAGGTGGCAAGTTTATAAAAAATCAATAAATGGAAGTGTTATAAGCCAAAGGGAATCGTGAGTGTGCCGAGGCTGCGAACAACGGAAGGCGACCCAGCTGTAAGAACGAGAACCAATTCCACTGAGGCAGCAGGGATGGTGGAGCCAGTGCGATGGTCCTGAAAATGGGGGAAAGGGGTAGGGTGGATCCAGAGGAAAGTGCAGCAACGGAGAAGTGCCAGATACTCGCTGCAGTTACGGAATAGAGCAGAAATCCAGATAAAGGAGCAGCAGGATACACGCACAGAATGTGATGGACACCAATGCAGCTACACAGGAGAGGGCTGCTGAGCATAAACAAGTGGGCTTGGAGATGCTAGGAAGGCTAGAGCAGGCCAAACGCCAGCATCAGGTGAGTGGTGCATAAGCAGTGACTAGCAACTCCGCAGGGGGTACAAGAGAAACACAGTGTGTGTGTGTGTGTGGGGGGGGGGGGCTAGTCCAGAAGTCCTCAGCCGCTGAGATTTCCTCAGTGATGCAGATCACCTTCCCACGCCGCCGCTGCCCAGACTCTATCCAGGGAGCCTGCTCCCCAGCCAGGGGCTGCAAGAGGAGATCCGCGGGTGTCCACGACAAACACGAGATCAGAGGCTGGCTGCACCTTGCACCCCCATAATAATCCTCAGGAGGGGATCACTACTGCCGCTGTTTAATCCCGTTTTACCCTTAATCAGCCGCCCCCCTGCTGACAGTTCGCAGCGCCGAGTGGAAATGCAGGTCGGGATACAAAGTGGAGCATCCTCCTCCCGCAGTGAGTACCGAGCTGCCTGAGTGTCAGCTAGAGGGGGGCTAGCAGTGGTCATGTGACCCCCGGAAACCATAGCAACCACCTATCCGAGGAATTGCGTCTGCATCTGCAGCAGCGTCGGCTGAAGTGGCCGGTGGCCTGCAGCACTGTGTATGGGACAGGGCACAGGACGTGGCGCGATTCAATTACACGTCGGGTACAAAAGAATAATAGTTATGTTTTTTCTTCCAGTCTCAGGCTGAATGGGCAGATTCCCAGAGTCCAAATAATTTCCTTCCCTCACATCTGCAAATTGCCTTGCAGGTCCATTAGACAAAAGGTCAGGGTGGATGGCCCTTCTCCCCCTGTATACAGATGCCCCTGTTCTCAAGATCACATACTTGAGATTAAATGCTGCTCTTCATGCTGTGTTTTACTCATACTGTAGAATATTGCAATAATGTTGGAATTCAGGTGACTTGGCCAATGACATTACATATTTGATTCTACAATATGAATAATGGTATTTACGTGTAACCTTTGGAAGATTTGGGATGATGTTCATGACCTGAATATTTATTAAACAGTTCAAAAAATAGATTTCTCTGCATTCAGGGGTGCCTAATTATCTTTTATTTTCTATAAACGTAAATGGTTCTTGTGAATGGTTATAGCTCTAATTTCTTTATCATCTGCATTGTAAGGTGCATATGCCTATGAATGAGTATGTGCGAATGAGTATATGTGAATGAGTATGTATGTATGTAAGTGTGTGTTTGCATCTTAGCATGGATGTGTAAGTGTTTGTGGACAAAGATGGCACAGGCAGGTTGTTTGGGGGCAAAATATGGCACAAGCAAGGCTGTGCAGCTACTGTGGATGCAACCTGGCCATTGATATGTGTGACACGTGATCTATGCCTGCAGTTTATGGTTTAAATGAATGATGTATTTGTTCTATACCTTCAATGCTGAGTTTCCATGTGATTTTTAGTTTATCTATACCTGGAAGGCTATATGTTCCCATGTGCTTTTTAATCTATATCTGCAAGTACAGGGTTTGTATGTCATGTATGTTCATTGATAGCTGTCACCTGGGGATACTAGTTGGCAAATATGTACTAGAGCTATTTGGACCACTTCCAACTATGATTGTTCTCATCACATTGTAGCAATGCTTTAGTGGCACTATGGTATGTTAACAACACAAAGAGAACAGAAGTCACATGCTTCCTGGCAGCTTGTTTCTCTAATGAGCACCTAGATGTTGAGCCATCAACACTTCTTATTTTAAGACTAGGCACCACCATTGTGTTATCACTGTAATTTCATTATGGCACAGTGCTTACAGAAGTATTCTTTTTTCCATGGTCCATATTAAATCATTAAAATGCCTCCTCTGTTGTGTTACCAACAACTTTAAGTGGGCGAAGTCCATAGAATATGTATAACATTAAATTTTATTGCAGACTTTTATACTGGTAAAAAGAGCAATATAATTCTTCAAAAGACTTTAGGTTCTTTAGGAATTGTATGTATTTTTATTCATACAAACTAAGATATTATCCATAAACCCCAAGTATTACTGCTGTATATAAATACGACAATAAACAAAGGCTTCTCAAAACTTAGATGTGGGCCTCACTTAAAGGGGTAGGCATGTCCAGTAGTCTTTCCATGAGAAACTCTGCAATTTCACTTAGATCATATATATGTGCTATCTCATTGGTTGTAAGTGAATGCTGTATGGAGTACATGTAAGTAGCAGCACACATTGAACTGGTTCTTTATGGTGTCTCAAAGGTTCTGCTGAGAGTCAAGCCAATTCAAGCTGACCCACCGGGCATGGGGAAGATTGAGCAGTCATACAGATGTGTCCCACCAGTGGTACATATTTCCTGAAGCAGTACTAGTGTAACTTAGCTGGGAGTTCTCAGAGACTTCAAGTACTACCCCTGATCTACATGATTTGGTGAAGCAATATTTTGGCCCCTCCTCTTAGAGATAAGACGTGTAATGATATTTTAGTTATATTCTCTGCATCCTGAATAAGTTTCTGTTTTACTAGTGTTATCATTCAATAAGCTATGGTAACAATACATTTTCCAACAACTAAAATAAAGGGTTTCAAAACAATATTTTGTTCTTATTGGGGTTTTTTTTTTAATGATACTCATTTAATTTGTTGTAGTGATCAATATTGGTGGTGATAGATTTTTTTAATTTGAAAGAAAAATATATTTTCTAATAAAAGATAAATAACACAAATATTAACTTTTTTTTTAAATATCTTTATTGAAGAGTTTTTTTTACTTTTTTGACAGACAGATACCATGATATACATTCTTATATCACATATTACAAAACTTTAAATATTTGTAATACACCAGACTTCTGAAAGAAAAAACTGCATAATATAGCATGGATGCTCTTGAATCCTTTATGCACAATAGGGGCATCAAGTGTGAAGCAGGCACCCCAGAATTTACAACTGAATTCTAGACAGGATGTAAGCAGTAGCCATTGAGTCACATTTCTCTCTGAAAATTGGGCATTACTGCCTGTAGAAATAAACTAGACCATTACTGAGACTTAAAACCTTCTCTCTTGTTTAACATGAAAAATAGACATTTCTGTATTATCCCAATAGAAAAGGTGCAGGGTTTCTTCATCTTCAGATGGAATCACCTCGCCTAACTTTATATTTATAAAATGTTTATCATCCTTATTTCACGTTGCTATTGCAGAACCCGCTATTTTATGTTGCTATGGAATGCATTAGCATTATATTCAACCTAATAACAAGTCATAGCCTTACTGGCAATATCTGCAGTAAAGCTTCATGGTGTGGGGAAAAAAATGTAACACAGTAACAAAATAAAGATACCTGAGTAGTAAACAGAGGAACAAAACAAAACAAGAACTGGCAAATACAAAAGTACAAAAATCTAAAAATATAACATGACATGTGCTTATTTTTGTCTTCATCTGGATTGGTGTTATAGTTCCCCACTCTGGTGAATGAATGATGACTATATCATCTTTGGAACCTAAATCTCTCTGCCTTTCTTTTTGATGCCCTCCTTTCCTAGTAGTGAGCATATTTGCTTTGTAGGATGACTATATCACAGCATTTTATCACCCTAAAAGTCACAATAATGTGTAGCAAATGTGTTCATAAATTTTACTTCTGACCATTTCAAAAGCTTGCATGTCTGCAGTTTTGTTTGTTTTTCTACAAATAAAAAAGGATGCATTACATTCTTTTTTGGTACCTCAAGTCCCGGAGCAATTTTGCCATTTTTGCAGTATGTTGGTTCAGCAATTATTCCCCTTTTTTGTGTACCCATGTAAACGATATATTGTTTTTTCAAGGAGAAAGAGGGTTTTCTTTTGATACCATAGTTAGATAATTAGCTTAAAATTTAGGATGAGAAGTTTAGACAAAATTAACAAAATTTAGAGAAAAAACCTACTTTTTTAAATATATTTTTCCATCTGAATCCTCACAAAATTAGGTAAAGTGACGGAAAATCCCCTCCAAGTTTATCAATTCAGGTGTCCTGATTTCAGAAATACCTAATTTATATAGAATTTCCCAGCACTTATAGGGAACATACTATAAGGTGTACATTATTCTTTACAAAGCAGTAGAATTTTTACATTAGGTATGATGGGATTGCAACTCTAATTTTAAACAAATAAACCAAAAATACCCACAACAGTGTATATTTCTGTAAAGCAGACAACCCAGACTATCTTATCAGGGGTATTTGGGCACGCTTCATGCAGCTATTTGGCCACCAATCTCTGTCAAAGGTAGCCGCAGAAATTATTTCCTGCGCTTTTTTTTCACCAAGACTTCTGTGTTGCTTAGATTTTAGTTCACAGGGTATGTGTTATGGCAGAGAAACCCGGCCAAAATGGTTTAGCTGCATCTCCTGATTACGTAAATACCCCACATCCTTAGTTTTTTTTCTTTATAGAGGGCCATATCCATCCCCTTCATATAGTACCCTATAGGCAGTGTTCCCTCTAAGCTGTGTGCTTGTGCGCGGGCACATAACTTTTCGAGGGAGCGCACACGTACTAAAATCGTGCGCACGGGGAGCTGGGGGGGCGGGCAGTCTGTCCAGGGTGCCGTCCAGGGTGCCGCTGGCACTCCTCCAGAGACGGACAGTAATGTTCGCCGCTGGAGGAGCAAGCTCGGTTGGGGAGATCAAAAATCTCACCCCAACCGGCTTAAAATCAATCAAGGGAGCGGGAGGTCTGTTAATGCAGACCTCCGATCCTGCTCCCTTGCGATGCGTGCGGCAACTGATGCTGTGCGTCGGGATTTCGTGTCATATCCCGGCGCACAGCACTGAAGCCACACCCACAGTCTTTACTGCACCGGAAGGACAGGACACAGAAGAAGAAGAGGCAAGAGGAAGAACGAAGAGGAGGAGGAAAAGTAACTAACAGAGGAAAGGTAGGAAAACATTAAGTGAGAGTGGATTAGTAAGTGTGTAAGAGTGATGGGTGTTATGCTGTAGTTTATGCTGAATGTTTGTGAATGAGTGTGTGTGTGATAGCATGGATGTGTAAGTGGGGGGGGGTAGCATGGCATAGGGAGGCTGTAATCACATTAATATGATGCCCAGGTTCCAACATGTACTGGCTGCCTGGGCATGATAGGAGTGTGATTGCTGTTAGCAATTATGTATATATATATATAAATATTGTTGTTGGTTTTTTTTAATAAAGTGGGTTGTTTTTTTAAAGGGGGGGTCATTTTCAGTTTCGGTCAAGTGAATTTTCATTTCGGTGCATCCCTATATACTAAGCCAGACACTGAAGCAGTAGGCCTACACCACATCAATGTTTGGCTTAGTATATAGTGATAGGGGGTTATGCTACATTATTGGCAATGTCTAGCTCAATGTATAGTGATAGGTGTTGTGCTGTGCCTCAGTATATAGTGATAGGTGTTATGCTGTACCACCGTCATTGTTTGCCTCAGTATATAATGATAGCAGTTATGCTGTACCACTGTCAATGAGTGCCTCAATAAATAATAACAGTTATGCAGCAACACCGTCAATGTCTGCCTCAGTATGTAGTGATAGGTGTTATGCTGTACCCCTGTCAATGGTTGCCTAACGACAGAAGCTATGCAGTTTTTGCCAATAAAAAAAAGAATTCTATATATATATATATATATAACACACACACACATATATATATATATATATATATATATATATATATTGATCCTTTATGCAGCCCCCGCTCGTGATTCGCTCATAATTAACTTTTGCAGTGAGAATTTCACCTTTAGTCAAAAGGGTTGGAAATATATAGCTCCACCCCCCTTGCAATGTGATTTTTTTTCAGCTCCACCAACTTCGCTTTATATGGACTGTAGAAGCATATTGTGCGCACAAAATTTTGGCTCTGGGAAAAATTTGACACAACAGAAATATTCTGCGCACACCACCCAAGAAAAATTAGAGGGAACATTGCCTATAGGGTAGTATTTTTTATACTTATGGCTTAACGGGTTTGGGGGTTATGAACGGGGCAGGAGGGTTATACCTTTTAGATGTTGTGTTAGGGCATTGGGATGTAAGGGTTTTTTTATTATCTTTTTTATAATTTTTTAATTTACTTTTTTGTATTTTTTTAAGTTGCACTGTTATCATTATATATTTTAAAAAAAAAAAGACAGTGTTTAAAAGCCGCTCGCTGGTGCCCGCTGCTTCACTGCTGAGCGCCAAAATATGTCATATTACGGCAATCGGCAGTGAAGCAGCGGGCACCGCAGCAGTGCAGGAAAACAGAAGCCTCGTGCTCCTGTCGCTGGACCTCAAGGTGAGAGAACTACAAAGGGGGAGAGGGGTTAGTAAGTGATAAGGGAGGGAGAGGGGTTAGAAAGTGTTAAGGGGGGGAGAGGGGTTAGGAAGTGATAAGGGAAGGAGAGGGGTTAGAAAGTGATAAGGGAAGGAGAGGGGTTAGAAAGTGATAAAGGAAGGAGAGGGGGTAGAAAGTGATAAGGGAAGGAGAGGGGGTAGATATAAGTAAAGAGTGTGAATTAATGTGTGGATGCATTGAGTGAATGAGGGAGAGCATGAGTTAATATGTGAATGTATTGTCTGAATGAGGGAGAGCATGAGTTAATATGTGGATGAGTTGTCTGTATGAGGGAGAGCATGAGCTAATATGTGGGTGAGTTGTCTGTATGAGGGAGAGCATGAGTTGTCTGAATGAGGGAGAGCATGTGTTAATATGTGGATGAGTTGTCTAAATGAGGGAGAGCATGAGTTAATATGTGGATGAATTGTCTGAATGAGGGAGAGCATGAGTTAATATGGGGATGAGTTGTGTGAATGAGGGAGAGCATGAGTTAATATGTGGATGAGTTGTCTGTATGAGGGAGAGCATGAGCTAATATGTGGATGAGTTGTCTGTATGAGGGAGAGCATGAGTTAATATGTGGATGAGTTGTCTGAATGAGGGAGAGCATGAGTTGTCTGAATGAGGGACGGCATGTGTTAATATGTGGATGAGTTGTCTGAATGAGGGAGAGCATGAGTTAATATGTGAATGAATTGTCTGAATGAGGGAGAGCATGAGTTAATGTGTGGATGAATTGTCTGAATGAGGGAGAGCATGAGTTAATGTGTGGATGAGTTGTCTGAATTCAATTGTGAATTAGTGAGTGACTGTATTGACTTGTGCTGGGCTATTTGGGGACAAAGATGGCAAATCTTGTGTGTGTTATCTGGGTGCTGGTCAGGTTCTATGTGGGCAGTGTGGACGCCAGGGCTGGCTTTGGGGTGTGCAACCTGTGATCTATGCCTGTAATTTAGGGGGTTTTAAATATACCTTTAATGCCGTGTTTTTCTGTGAATTCCAATTGATCTTTACCTGCAAAGCTGGGTTTTTGTGTTATTCTGTAGATCCATATCTGCTATGCTATGTTTCCATACATGATTTATGTATACCTGCAAATACAGGGTTAATATGTCTTATTCAGTTGATTAATACCTGCAATGCTGTTTCCATGTATTTATTTGATCTATACCTGCGATGCTACGTTTCATATATTATTATTGTATACCTGTGTCACGCGCGCCGCCGCTGCACTTACCTTAGGCGCTCGCGTCGGCTTGCCTGTTCCCGGCATCTCCGTCGCTGCCGCCGACGCCGTGTGCACGCGTCAGAGTCGCGGCTCCGGCTCCACCACGATCCGACGTCAGCAGGACAGTCCTGCCTCCACACCCTCGGTCCTCTACGCGAACCGCCAGGACCGCGGGTATGACGCGTTGGCGGCCTGTATGTGAGTACCGTCTCCTATTTAAGCCCCATTTGTATCACAAGACTTTACCCGTTCAAAGTGTTATGCTTTTTGGGTGTGCTGTTTCCTGCTATTTCTATATTGCCTTGTGTACCGACCTTTGCCTGTTATTTGACCACGATTCTGATCTGCCTGCCTACGACCCCGGACCTGTTTAACCATTTATGATTCTGATCTGCCTGCCTATGACCCCGGACCTGTTTAACTGTTTATGGTTCTGATCTGCCTGCCTACGACCCCGGACCTGTTTAACCATTTATGATTCTGATCTGCCTGCCTATGACCCCGGACCTGTTTAACTGTTTATGGTTCTGATCTGCCTGTCTACGACCCCGGACCTGTTTAACCATTTATGATTCTGATCTGCCTGCCTATGACCCCGGACCTGTTTAACTGTTTATGGTTCTGATGTGCCTGTCTACGACCCCGGACCTGTTTAACCGTTTTTGCATCTATTCTGCCTGCCTTGACCTCGGATACGTTTGACCTCGCTGCCTGCCATTGCCCTTGATCACGGACTGTTTACTGGACTTCTCTATTTAGAGCATATCTGCACTGTTGGATCCTCCTTTGCTACCTGACCCCGTGACAACCTGCAAATACAGGATTTGTATATATATATATGTGGGCAGCAGGGGTTAGTAAATGGGTTTTAGATATTTGGACAGGGACGCCATTTCAGTGCTTGCCATAGGCGCTATTTTCAGTAGATACGCCTCTGGGGACAATGCATTGTCCTGGATTGAGGAGTCTGAGTGAAGGAGGTCTCAGCCAATCAGGAGACCTCCTTCACATGTGTCTTTGAGAGTGTGCACATCACAAAGTACGTCACTTACAGAAGCATCTTTCCTAACGTTGATGTACATCCCTGCTGCCCACTATTCCATGTATGCCTCCACATTGGCTACGTTTGCATGGTGCGATACAATGTGTCACTAAACAGCATACTGGGCATCCCAGACAAAACTATAAACAGAACTTGGCACGCCAAGTGAGAATGAGTGCTTGGCTATTCCAGAGTTAAAGTAGTAAGGTCCCTACACCCACTATTACCTTTCTCCTGTATCCTGCTTGTTTTCAAGTTTCTGAGTGCCTCTTCCCAAATGTTCACTTCTGGCTTGTTTCCTGATTACACTTCCTGTCGCCCACTACAACTTTTGCCTGATTAATTATTATTGAACTTGCTTCCTGCCTCCACTATTGGATTGTTCTGACTGCTCTTCTGCCTGATCCTTAGAGGTGTCAGACAGGGGAGGGCTGGCAGCCTAACGCCTGGGAGGCAAGTCTAGTCAAGTGGCCCATTGCACCACGGAATTAGCCCACCATCCATGCCCATCTTTTCCTGATTTTCTAATGTATATTGATCTAATGTGATGGGATTGGGAGTACATCAGTGCACTAAGAAAAAATATCTTATCATTTTACACGGGATGCCTGAAGCCACAATTTAGTGCCACTAATCCTTTTTAATAAGATATGCAGATTGAAATACAGTAAATAACACAAAACCTTTACTTTTCCTCTCACTGATTTCTGGGCCTAGAAAGTTTTGTCCTCTGAAGTGACTACAAATTCAGGAGGGTGTTTTAACTCTGGATAAAATGCAAAAATTAAATAGTTCACTTTATTCCTACAGTAAGTAAAGTAAAGTAATAGATGACCAAATACACACACCAGGACAGGCTCTGCCACACCAACACCCAAACACACACATCAGGACAGGCTCTGCCACATCGATACCCAGACACACACCAGGACAGGCTCTGCCACACCAACACACAGTTACTCATTAATTCTGTGCGCGCCCCTGGTGTCAGAGGTGTTCTAAAAGGGGTGTTCTTTCTGCACTGGTGATGCAGAACACCAAACATCACAGAGGTGTTTATAATAAGGAAGGCAAGAAAGATGGAAAATTTGTTCACATACTTGTACACAAATGTGACAAATGTAAACAACAGGTCTATCCGCAAGGACCAGGAACTTGTGGTGGACTGCGAAGGTCATAGGTCAAATACTATATATATATATACTAATTTTCATTTGTGATTCCACTTGCCACTTAACATAACATTCATTATGGTTTACAACCACAAACCAATAACAAGACCTTCTAGTGACCTTTCATACAGGACATTTTGGAAGCATATCAACTGTAGAGGACACTTCCGATTCAAGACCTTCTAGTGACCTTTCATACAGGACATTTTGGAAGCATATCAACGGTAGAGGACACTTCTGATTCTGCTTTTACAAAAGGGAGCTCCTCATGGCTAGAGGAGTGTGGTCATTTTCTTCTCATTCTGACATGGAAGTTAGGGGGCTCATATGTTACTAATTTAATAAATAGCACTACTGAATTAAGTCACTGCAGCTCACATTCTTTGGAGACACCTCCCTGCAAATGCATCCCCTTAATATAGTATTTACTAAATTTATGTCATGAAAAATTCCCATCTGTGAGATTAATTTCCCAAAGTGTGCACAGTATGAACGTGAGTCTTATGAAATCTACCGACTTGATTAAATCTCACCTTTAATATGGCAGAAATAAATCACAAATATTTAAGCAGGAACTATAACTTTAAAAACCTTGGAGAATTTCTAGGTTTTTTTTTCCAGCACTAATCTTTAATAACCCGATATAGTTCTTTTGCTAAAATAAAAGCACAGTTGATTGGATTATTCCTACTTAGACTTTTGTCTGTTCTCGGTTATGTGAAGCTTTCTATTAAGTACCCTATTCTGCGTCCAATCAAATAAAAAGCCTGTTGCAGTTTATCCTTAGATGGCCTCTTTTTCCTTATTACAAAACTCCATTTACTCTGCTCCTTCTTTAAAGATTGTTGAGCTTGCATAGCACAATGCTTATTGTATAGCAGTCAAGTCTGCCAATTTAATTAATGAGAGATTAATGAGTGCAATGTAGAGATCTATCTTTTCTGAGCCCTAATATCCCTGACCACTACATTAGTAATTTACTAACCTTGCAAATGCATTACTTGATCTATAGTATAAAACGTAACATTAAATATCAGGATAATTAATTGTAGCATATAGGTAGATGTTAATGTTTTTAACATTTAAACTACATGAGCAAGCTTGTTATTTTGTCACTCACATTAAAGAACCAATTTAATAGATAGAAATATCAATAATCAAATTCTAATTAAAAATGGTATACAGATTATAATCTGTAGACACCAATATGTTTGTTACACATTCTGAATGTACATGTAGGTATTTAGGAAGGTCCTTCATTTTAATGGATATAGAAGCACTGATATTACTACCATGTGTCCCAATTAGCTAATTATATTACAAGATAGTATCAAATATTTACATTTTAAGGTATTTATTTGGTCCAACTATAGTTGATTTGCCTGTTTGAAAATATGACTTGAAAACATCTAATTGTTTAAATATTGTGACAATGCAAGACCTTGAAAAGCTTCTGATATAGAATTTCATCACAAAACTATTTAGTACTGAATCATTCTACGTAACAATAAAATGCCTTGACATTATCCAATAATTTGCAACTCAGAAATAGAATCACAGAAAAACTGAGGCATTTGGGAACACAAAGTACATTTCCACTAAATGCTAGAAATAAACAAAACCTTTTGTGGAATATTTTAGCTGATGTTTCTATTTCCCAGATTGGGCACAGTAACCAGATGGCCTCTTCAATCCAAAACACTTGCACAT
Source organism: Sceloporus occidentalis (assembly GCA_023333645.1). Lineage (NCBI taxonomy): Eukaryota > Metazoa > Chordata > Lepidosauria > Squamata > Phrynosomatidae > Sceloporus > Sceloporus occidentalis. The sequence continues at coordinate 15,651,827 of JALMGF010000017.1, forward strand.
CAGATAACAGTGATTAACGTGGCCTTACATTATACATATTCCATTAGTTTCCACTCCAGTCACTATTTTTCTGACACTCTCCAAAATCCAATCCTTTTTTCAAGAGGAATGGTCGCTGTATTCTCAACCTCTCATATATCCCGATCCTGGTTGAGGTGGGATACAGCTTACTCCAATTTGTAAGAGTGATGAGAGAGAGACTATGATGAACGTAGAATTTGATAAAAGCCCTTCTCCAACTTGAAGGCTTCTTGGCACCCTGACATTTATTCTGCTGCACTTGCAGATATATGGTACATCTCAGTAATAACTGATGATATTTTATTTTCAGCACCCCAAATTTACATGTTGTGTTCAACATTTGTTACATTTTATTTTTCTAGTTAACTGAATAAATTAAATGGTACAAACGGACAAACAATGTAGTTTGTTATTTATCAGGCTTTGGAACAGAAATCTCCCATGTAGACAGGTTGTTACACCGATCAACCAGACATATCACTTGATTTTATGTAAGAATAACAAACAGCAAACGCATGTGACTTCTTGACCCAAGTATGAAAGGAGGCACTTAAAAGGAACAGGGCAGCTGGAAATAACTTGTATAATTTGGTATTTGAAAGTTATACACAAGACATAGATGAATAATGTTCATGATAAAAGCCAGAGACACATTTTAAGACAAGCTTAAGATTTCCATGAGTTGAACAGTATACAGGAAATGAACATTGTTATTTTTTTCTTTTAAACCTCTAGGGGAACAGTGCACTTGTGCAATCGTTAATTTCAAATAAACATATGAGAACTTACTTCAGGGAAAGGTTGATTGTTATGTTATTACTCAGTGCAAACCCAACAATGTAAATCCTACAATCGTCTCATTGCTTTTATCCTTGTGAGTGTCAGAGAGCACAAAATAGTGCCACTCATCATCAAGACTCAGTCACAAAAACAGTCAATGATGCTTCTATTTATGTATACAATATATTAAAGGAACAGTCTGTGCCTCAAAAGTATTTATAATTCGTATTGAAGTCCATTTTATAATTTTCTTCATGCTATTAGATACTAGTTATTGGGGTTGCATCTACAGGAAGCATACTTAAGCACACTTCCTGTAGATGTTCTGCAATGGGGATAGCAGCAGCCAATCTCAGGTATGCTAGTCCAACACTGGTGTTTAGGTGACATACATGGAATTAGCTGCTGGTAGACCTATTGATTAAAATTGATGTATGGCCAAGAAACGATACTTAAGTATGCTTCTGCTTTCAGTGGAGGCAGTCAGGTGACGCATTAAATGAGACTCCAATAGGTATGAAGCACTTCAATATGTATTTAGCATAGGCTGGAGTCCTCCTTTACACTAAAAGCATCACTCTAGTTCTATTTTCATGTTAAATGCATAGAGTCCAATTCATGTGACTGCATGCAAATCAGCGTATGCACTCTTGTTATCGGAGTTTAAAGAAATAGACTTCTGTGTGATTTAACTCCTCCCCTGGCTGCATCAACTGAAATAAGTTAGAATATTTAAGTATGCTTAGTAGCACTCCCGTGCTAATCAATGGGGGTTGAGCTCTCACTGAAATCAGTGGGCATGGAGGGAGACAATCGCATATATACAAGCAAAACACTGATGTTCAACTACTACAGAGCATCTGCAAGAAGTGTACTTAAGTATGATTCATGTTTAAGCTTCCAGGTTTCAATAAAGGCAGTCAGATGATGAGGATAATTAGACAGAAGTCTAATTCTATCATTCTAATAACTTGTAAACAGAAGAACAAATTTGCATGCAGTAAGACATATTGGAGTCAATGCAAAGTGGACACCAGTGTGCATTAAGCTATTTGTTACAAAAGATGTTTTATACTGTTCTCAAAACAATGGTTCATTGTTACCAAAAAGACATCATTGAACATCCCATCACTCCTGATGATGACAACAACCTGTTCTCCCCTATGTCTGTAAGAACTGGTGTGGAAAGGCAGCAAAAGCTATGCACATGAGATACTGTATTGCTGGAATTAACTGGGTGTTTATTCAGCACTGACAGCTATCATGTAGAAGAGATCTTTATCAAAAATAAGACAAATGTGGAGAGGGTTCAAACCCACAATATTATTAGTGTGATGAAATATTAATACATATGAATATGGTTTCAAATGAAAATCTTGACCCCCCAGAAAAAAATATACCGTATAATCTGAGCAAGAATAAAATGACAGTTAAACAAAGTAATCGCATTCTTTGGTCCATAAGTGTAAAAAATCCCATAGAGCTAGAGTGTTCCTTTAGGTTAGAACAATTCTATTAATTTCATATTGCATCATATTTTAACTTGTGCATCATTTTAATATTAGTAATACTAACTTTACAAAGGAACTGCACAGTTGTAAAGATTCTCTAGCAGATTGCTTATGACCATCAAGCACTAGGGTACTACAGGTACAATCGAGGGCGTTTCTGTAAGGACTGCGTTGTGCTGAGGAAACATGGGAAATTAAGGCAATTCTGAATGATCTGCCATGGGTATGTCTTTGGGAGATGTAAAAGGGGAAAAATATAACTGAATCTCACATTAATTTCACAATAACAAATTCAAGATAAAGGTTGATTATATATATATATATATATATATATACACACATACTTTTTGTGATTTTAAACATATATATTACCAATTGTGTTAATAATCTGGTGTTAGGCAGAATGTTTTTCTACCCCTTGTTTAATACCGAGCACAAGGTGCAAGAACCAGTTAAACTGCACAGTCCAGCCTTTATCCCTGCAAACCTCAATCTGATCAAGAAAGTGCTTTTTGGCATTATCTTCATTTTTCCCAACGGTTAGTGAGTCTCGAATATATTCAATGTCCTCTTTGCTTGTTAGCTGAGGCATGCCTGTCATCAGCATCATGGAAAATAGGATAATCATGAGATTTGAGTGATGTCGAAGTGCCAAGTATGCCTTCACACAAATTTCCTATAAAACATAAATTCAATTGTTACAGCAACTCTTTCATTTCCGATATGTGTCACTTCTATGAAACTTGATGTCTGGAACTTTGTAAGAATTTATTTACACCCAAATGTACTGTGAATGCTCAAGTGAGTTTTTAATGTTACAATTTCTAAAATAGCCATTAACCAACAATGCATGGAAAAACTTCCTATGTTTTTAAAAGGTGCTGTTCCACCTAATCTGTTGACTTTAACACCCTTAAATACAGCATTAAAAGTATCAGTACTATTTCTGCCGAATGTTGATTTTGTCAACTTTTTATTATTTAATCTAGTAAAATTTTGCCTTAAACATAATTTTGCAGGGAATATTTAATTCTTATTTCACACAAATTAAGGCACTGAGAGGATGATGCCATAGAAGAAAAAAAGCTTCTTTGAAAATGTGTGTGGATTTTGTTTTATGTGATTAAACTTCCAGAGGAAAGAAGAGATCTGCATCATATGATCTTCTTTTTTTTTAAAAAAAAATTCAGTTTTGTGAACTGTTGGCTACAATGGCCACTCATTTAGAATCTCCTGCTATCTCCTATTTAAAGCAAGCCTTAAAGTGTTGTAAAGATTATAAAAGCACAATCAATCTCACATTAGAAAAATCTAATATTTAAATACTGAAACATTATCTGGCATGTTAAAAATGGTAACATATCTACTGATCCTGTAGCTGTTTAGGCATGTGAGTACACACACATTATATGCAACATGAATTTTCCCTGTTCTAGTAATAAAAAATTTCTGCACACATAAATGTAATGAACTGCGACATGTATAGGGGGAATGAACATGTTTTATTTATGTTATGGGGGGACCTACCAAAGACATGCAATTAGCACAGGGGCGTCCAACATGCGGCCCGCGGGCCAAATGCGGCCCGCGGGACCTTGAGGTGCGGCCCGCGTGAGATCGGCAGCCAGGATCACAAGAGCCCTGCTGCTGCTTACTTGTGGGAGGTCTTATTGTCCTGTACAGAGGAAGCGGGAGGCCACGCCCCCTGCTGAAGTCTGTGAGCGGCATCGAGAGCTGTGGTGCAGGTAAGGGGGTGGGTGTTTGAATGAGTATGCCTGATTGAGGGAATGAATCTGTGAATGAATGAATTTGTGTGTGTGTGATAGCATGGATGTGTAAGTGCTGGAATCTAGGCATGATGGGACTGTGATTGCTGTTTGCAATCACACTCCTATCATGCCAAGTCAGCCAGTACATGCTGAAATCTGGCTAGCTGCCCCCTTGTGTATTGATGCTTCCAGCAGTATGGGGTCTGCACATCACTTACAGCCACCCTGTACCAGCATGTACTGGCTGACTTGGGATGATAGGAGTGTGATTGCTAACAGCTAACAGGAATCTGCTAACAGCAGTCACAGTCCCATCATGCCTAGGTTCCAGCATTTACTGGTTCCCTGGGTATAAAAAGAGTGTGTTTGCTGTTAGCAATCACACTCCTATCATGCCAGGTCAGCCAGTACATGCTGAAACCTGGCTAGCTGCCCCCCTTGTGTATTGATGCTGCCAGCAGTATAAGGGTCTGCACTTACAGCCACCATGTACTGGCTGATTTGGGATGATAGGAGTGTGATTGCTAACAGCTAACAGCAATCTGCTAACAGCAGTCACAGTCCCATCATGCCTAGGTTCCATCATGCCTAGGTTCCATGCCTGGTATAAAAAGAGTGTGTTTGCTGTTAGCAATCACACTCCTATCATGCCAAGTCATATTGTTGATTTTTTTTTGTCCAATTGTGGTGTTACTTTTAACAAAAGTGTGGTTAATGCACTAAAATTGGACAAAAAAATACAATAACCATTAATTTCTATATGATTGTTGACAGCAATCACACTCCTATCATGCCCAGCCAACCAGGTTTTGTGTCATTTACTTTATTTTAATCTGCATATTTTATTAAAGGCTATATTTTCTCACAGTGAAAAATGAGTGCGGCCCTTGCACGTATAGAATTCTGATGAAGTGGCCCACTGCAGAAAAAACTTGGACACCCCTGAATTAGCAAGTCCCTACAGGTGTAGACCATTTATTAAAACTTAATTATCTACATGTAATTAGTTACCCACAAGATGTAAATCAGAATTGATGTATAACCCATTTATGGAACAAATGTACAAGTCTATGAGTTTGTGTGATGGATTCGGTAGGAACAAAGGATTCATGGCTGCTTAAAAGGGTGTGTGTATGTATAATATGTGATAACTGTTATACATAAAATGTTGTAATATGCTAACAGTGAGAGATTAATAAATGGCTTACATTTCGATGATTTCACTAAAATAACAAGTACACTCGGTGGGGCCACTACTACGATTTGCTAAAACACCAGAGATGGATTCCTACTCACATAAACTAAAGAGAAAGAGATGAGGGATCAGAAATTCTGGTGCTTTTAATCACGCTAAATATTTAAAAAATAATAATAAACAGTCTAAATAGGGGCATTACTAAACATTATTAAGTGTTTGAGATCACCAAGGCATGCTAGATTATAGAGCATTCGGATGCGTGATAACATGCATAAATATTTGGGTAAACAGCACACTCTAGCGACATCCATAAACACCAACACGGAACAAGATCAACACTATAAATAGCAAGTTGTAAACAAGAAAACAGATGTCTTGTGACATTTCCTCCTTGTGTGGAAGCATTAACCCTAAACAAAAATGAATCTAACCTACCTGTTTAATCAATAACCATCAGGAGAAGTATATAAATCTAGCACCAGAAGCGAAGTAAAAGTATTAAATAAAACAAATGTTACGTGGCGTGGCTCTAACATTGGCTCTTATGTTCTGTCTGTCGGAAAAAAAAACACTACTTGACTAAAGCAACACAGCATATGTGGATTGTTTTTATTGTGTATTTTATGTATTATACACTGCAGGCAAGTGCCTTAGAATCAGTTTCAGGCTCCCAGCCTTTTGGGCTAAAACAGTATTGTTTGAATTATTATGACCTTAATCATGAATCTGCTTAGTTCACTGTGCATATATCTACATCTTAAGTAGCCAAAAGTCATATATATCCTATGTAGCATGCACTGAAACAAAGATAGTGCTTGAATTTAAGATGCAGGTAAAAATTACACATATAGAGTAGTACAGTACACATGCATAAGTAAATGCAATCGGAGCTATAGCCCTTTTTTGTAGCAGGACAGATGTACCATATTTCCCCATGTAAAAGATGCTCCCATGTATAAAACGCATCTTAATTTTGGGGCCTGAAATTTGAAAAAATATATATTACATAAAGTTATTGAACTGGCTACCTAGGCATGATATGAGTGTGATGGATGTTAGCTGCTAGCAATTGATGCAATCACACTCCTATCATGCTTAGGTAGCCAGTACATGCACATCAAAAAAAGAAAAAATCTATCACCACTGTATAAGATGCACCCAGTTTTTAGACCCCAAATTTTTCTAAAAAAAGGTGTGTCTTATACATGGGGAAATGCAGTATTTTTTGTTTTCATTTGTGAATTTCTTCAGTGCCAATGATTTAATATAAATCTTTCTATGAGCTAGCTAAAAAGGGGAATACTAAAATCTCAGTTTTCAATTTTAATTTCCCTTTTCTTTTTTTACCTGCTTTCTCTAAATGCAGCAGTGTAGGGCAAACCGATAAGAAACACAATTTTAAATACACATTCAATATGGTCTCATTGTGCCAGAGGTTAATATTACTAAACATGTAAACTAATGAAAATCAAGTGGCTAGACGTCAATGGAAGTGCATTCCTGACAGTGAATTGCAGAGGTGGTTTTATGCTGCAGTTCTGCACTTTCGGCAGGTAAGTTGTTTTCTTTTTCAAAGTCATAAATGCATATTGAACTACTTACTAACTAAGTTAATAAGTATTCATGTGTGTATAGCAACGCTGCTTAGAGCAGTACAGTCCAGTTGAGGATTATGCTTAAGGACTGTACTTTAGCCACAAACACACTAACACTGCAAGAACCCTAATGGTTTGCTTTATGATAAGGTGGTGTGCGTACCACAACTCTTAAAAGGCATTCAATGGCAGGGAAACCTTATGGACTCTAGTTTTATGGACTATGAATACCCTATGGACCCTAGTTCTCTGGACTCTGAAAACCTGCAAAGAGCAGAACAGAAGCATAGCAGTATGAAGCACATTTCGTATTCATTGTTATAGCCAGCAGCTAAAGCTTCTCATTCAATCAGAAGGTGGATTGTATACCTGGAATTTATGGAAATACAGACTTGTCTTCTTTCCTGAGGTTCCCATCACATGCAGGAAATCTGGGGTCAACACAAATGGAACCCGCTCCTTGTTAATTCCGAGGAAGCTTTTATAGTTGCCGAGAATGTGGCCAAAATCTATGTGGAAGAGATTACCTAAAATATGACAGAAGGGACAATATTGAATGTTTATCTACGCTGTTAATTTACGCCAGAAATAGAAAAATCGGAAAACAGAAAGTGGAGACATCTATAAATAGATCAACTTCCAATGATTATTGAATGATTTAAGTACAGATCACCACTCCACTACTTTCGACTACTGAGTTTGGGTTCCTTTCCTGTAAAAAATGTAGGTACACACAAAGCCCTCTGAATTAAGGGGATTGCAGAGTTTCAGACCCAGCAGGGAGAGAGGAAACATGTCCACATGATTAACCCTCTAGAATTAACGTTTCCATGCAAACAAAAACATCAGTATTTTAAAAGCAGTAGTGGGAATACTCTCAAGGGAGAATTCAGCAGTGCATTGGATCATTCAAACAGGCTAGTAAAGTACAGAAAATAATATAGTTGATTTTATATAAATCAGCACACATTTAAGAGCTTAATTTAAAATAAAAAAAATGTATATATTCAGTATATATAATTGCGAGACATCCCTTGGTTGGATGACTTATATTCTTGCTCTGCTTAGTATGTCACAACCCATCAGGAGTTGCTAAATATTTTATCACAGATTAAATATTAAAGAAATCTTTAGTTGGAAAACACGTGCCTGTCATTAATAAAAATATATCCTAAAAAAAGACCTTTTCTGCAAATTCTCAGTTTAGGACATGATTGAAACAATGAAATGAATATTAAGAAAAATATAATTATATACCGTATTTGCTCGATTATAAGACGAGTTTTTTTTCAGAGCAAATGCTCTGAAAAATACCCCTCGTCTTATAATCAGGGTCATCTTATAATCAGACCTCAAATAGGTCTGACTATGAGACGACTAAGATCCAGATCCCCCACAGCTGCAGGGGACCTGGATCCTCCTGTCTCCCCCGCCCTACTTACCGGTACTTCTGAGTCCCCGGTGTGTAGCTGGGGCAGCGTGTAGATGTCTACGCGATTCGCGTGTAGATGTCTACGTGCCGCACCAGTGGGGGGAACTCTGATCTCTGACAGTCGGGGAAGGTCTGCGCGATGGACGCAGACAACCCCCGCTGCCAGCCACGCCTCCTTCCGGCTGCAGCGTAAGTGCGTGGGATCTACACGCTGCCCCGGCTACATGACAGGGAAGTCAGAAGCACCGGTAAGTTGGGGGGGGGGGGGGGAGTGTTAAATGGGGGGCATAAGGCATTTCTGGAGGCAGAGTGCTCTGTGAAATGCCTTTTAACCCCCTTAATGCCACTCTGCCTCCAGAAATGCCTTTTTAACCCTCTATACGCCACTCTCCCTCCTGAATGCCTTAAACCTCCCTATATGCCACTCTTCCCCATAATATGCCTTTTAACCCTCTAAATGCCAGAGTGGCATATAGGGGTATAAGGCATTTCTGGAGGCAGAGTGGCACATAGGGGGTCAAAAGGCATATCATGGGGCAAAGTGGCATATAGGGTTAAAAGGCATATCATGGGGCACAGTGGCATTTAGAGGGTTAAAAGGCATATCATGGGGCACAGTGGCATATAGGGGGTATAAGGCATTTCTGGGGCAGATATGCATAACTGGGGGGCAGGTTGCAAAATAGAAGGAAATAAAACCAAAATATTTTTCTCAATCATAGCTTTTATAAAAAAAAAAATAGTTTAGATGAATTAACATTTACTGGTAAAACTTTTTTCCTATAGGGTCGTCTTATATTCAGGCTTTTTCTTTTTTTCCTAAATTAATATTCAGATTTGGGGGTCGCCTTATAATCGAGCAAATATGGTATATTATATAATATATATTATATAAATTATAATTTCAAAAGATCATTGTCTATATGGTATTAGCCTCTTACTCTGAATTTGATTCTGTACTATTAGAATGGCTTACCCGTTTCAGTTATCATTATATTGTCGTTATGTCGGTCCCCAATTCCAAGCACAAAAGTTGCTACACAGTAGCCAGCACATGAATATACAAATTTTTCAACTGCTGTAATGAACTATGGGACAACATAAAAAAAGAGGTGGTATATTAGTTCAAGATGAATGATAAATTAATCTACTGCTCTCTAAATAATTTCATATTGTCCAAATCAAGTACATTGATATATAGCTTTGTTAAATGAGCGGAAGACAATGTCAAAGTACAATATCATCTATAAAGAACACTAGCCAGTAAACATATAGATTCATGGAGTCACCTTCTCTGGTGAAAGGAATAAAAAGCAAGACATGCATAGTCACCCCAAAACACATTGGCCATTATTCACCAATGCACTACAAACCATGTAATCAAACTTGAGAGGTGCTCTGCATAGCTAGATAAAAATAACATACCTTGTCCTCCAGTGGACATTTTTCTTTTAACCACTGACTCAGGACTTCATCTTTAAATGCCCCTGTGTTCCCAACTGTGCTTTGTTGTATTTGGGCAATGGTTGTAGCATCTTTTACTATTTGAATCATTCCTACGGTTTAGAGAGAAATGATTTGGTACGTTGATATCTCAACGAAAATATAAAAATACTTTTAGCAGCGCCACATTTACTATATAAAATTCTGCAGTACATAATGAATGCTTACCATATCAATTGTCATTGCTTTTTTGTTGATGACCTATACTTACAATGCTGTCCCCAAGCCCATGGTGTTATAAACAAAACGTTCTCAGTTCCTGAAATGGCTCAGCTAAATAAACACAGAAAATCAATAGCTAAACAAGAGCTGTTGGTACCTATTTTGTTTCCCGTAGAAATGCAGCCATAGGGCAACAAACATAGGTCTAAGGAATCTTCTTCCCATATAGATCCCATAATGCGAAGAATCTACAAACAGAAAAAAGTGATGCCAGTGATAAAATTAATTTATCATGCAAAATTCACTTGTGACATACAATGTATATATACCTGTAAAATGAGCATATCCTGGCGAAGATCATCTCCGTGTTTAAAAATGATTCCAATAGTTTCATTGGATAATGCGGTTGTATCTGCACATTTAAATTCCAGCCACAATGGCTTCTTTTTTGAGGCCATCACCTTGCACTTTTCTACCTGTAATTTAGAAATATGGGCTTTAATCACATATCGGGAATTATAGAAGCAGTCAGACCTCAATGTTTAATTTAGCAAAATGAAGCCCACATGCTCTCTGTAACCTGTAGACTATTTCTATAAGACACTGATTGCTACTAAGCATCTCCCATTTGCTAGTGTCTACACTGCTACATTTGCTTGTGTTCATTGCTGAATCCAGCTACTTAACTAAAGTTTATTAAACTGTCCAGCCTCCCCTTCCCCTGCAGAGTGTTTCTACGTGAAACGCTTTGAAGAGCCACTTGTTGCTGCATGTTTTAGTTTGATGGCCCATTAGGCCAACATGGTTCCGTCTACAACCCCAGCACTAGAAGAAAAGCACAACTCAATGCTTGTGCAAGCATAACTGTGTCTTCTCTCTCTCTCTCTGTTACAGATAACTAATGTCATGAAATCAATATGCCACTTACCACCAGTAATCCAGCTCTTAGTCCAGGATCATATGGAACTCTAAAGCTTTCTGGAAACATTGAGCCTTGTAATTTTTCAAGTTTTTGTCGGAGCTGTGAGACAACTGAGAACGATAACGTGCAGTAGATTTTTACATTAATGAAATTTTATCAGAAACAAAATTGCTTTTCTAATAAAACCTGCAGTTTAGTGCATTTAATAACGGTATAGAAAACCAAGTACATAAACATTCCACTAAATAATTAAAGACAATCCTGCTAAATAACATGGATTAGGCAAAATTAGGTAAATGTACTTGCAGTCAATGTTTTAAAAAGGCTGGTCTTCAAAGGCATAGCAAGTGCCTATTTATTGTTCCTTTAAAGGAGCAGTCCAGTTCTATTTGCATGGTAAATGCATTCTGGAGTCCATTTTCCATGGAATGAGTCTATGGTGTTGTGTATGTTACTGTGTGAGTGTATGTCAGCATATAGTGTTAGGTATGTATGTGTATTAGTGTATGGTGTTAGCATGTGTGTGCATTCTTCTCTGTTACCGTATGGTGTTAGCTACAATTCATTTAGGAATTCATATTTTGCAATTTATTAGTAACTTGATTTAGTAATAACAATTTATTGATTTATTAGTTTATTAAATGGATTCATGTTTTCACTAATTTATATAGAAATACTTTATCAAATTGATTTACTTTTAACTTATTTCTATTTTTTACATATTTGTGTGAGATCTTTATTATAAAGGGAACATTTTATGGCGGAGCATCACCTTAGAAGAGAGAAGGGATTCAAACCAAATTTGTTGCCCCCTGCTTTAGTGACTCCAATGGGTGTGCTACTGAACATGCTCAAGAAGTGTATATAGTAATGCTTCCTGTTTTCAGTAGAGACAGTCTGGAGAGGAGTTGAATGAGACAGACATCTTTTTTTCTAAATAAATACATGCTCCTATTTGCATATTGTATGAAGCACTGGAACTCATGCAGAGTAGACTCTAACATGCAATATTATAAAATACCAGACTTTGAAATCGGATCACATATATAAACCACACAAGCCGGGCAGACAAAACGTTCCAGCTAGTGGCAGACAAAATAGAGTTTTAGGTCAGTTGGGCTTTATGCAAGGCAAACAATGGCAAGAAGGGCCCTTTGACTCTGTATTATGCTTAGTTCATATAAGAAGCTGAGATTTTTATTCTCAATTGATTCATCTACAATTTAGCTGCTTATATTTAGGATGACCACATCAGCCATTTTTTCCAGGATATGAATACAATATTTCATGTGTTGCTGAGCAGGAGTATATAAATGTATAAAGGGAATCAATTACTACAGTTATAGATCTAACATGCTGGGGGGGCAGCACTTTATATAAACTTGTTTGTAACACGAGAAATGTATTTAAATGGTCAACCCAGCAATATTACTACTATATACAATTCATACATATATATATATATATATATATATATATATATATATATATATATATATCATGGTAATTATGAACTCTAGTATAAATATCATTCAATTTATTCAAATTCAAATCTTAAAAAAGTAGGCATACCGTGTGACGTTACATCATATTTCTCAGCAGAAACTGATTTAATTTCCATAGTGACTTTATGCAGAACCTCTGTCACTTGAACCTGTTTCATGAAATCATTCAGCATTGAAGTGCCACAGCCCCTCAGATAGGCTTCCAGGATGACAGCAAACCGTTGCTGATAATGCATTGACTGAGCAATCTCACTTCTCAGAAACCAAAACAAGAAATGACCTATCCGTTTACTCTGCAAAGATGTTGAAATGACATCCTGATTAGTGCCATAAATTTTGTATTTAAGAAACCATGAGAAATTAATAAATCACGTGTTATAATGCCATATCTTCATATCTGATTAATTGTTTGGACAAAGAATAAGAATGGCACAAAGCTAATCGTACCTCATGTCAGTAATGAGCTGAATTCCCATTTTTCTTACGATGGCATTAACTGTAGCCACACTCACACTTGCATAATCATTTTAACACAGTTTTAACTGTCTAGGCTTGCCTTTATCCTGGCTCATACTGCTAAGCTTAACCATGGCTTCTTCTTCTGAAACATGTTGCTGTGCCCAACCTCTAGTTTAATAAAGGATGCCCAAGTCTCCCATATCTGCTATAAGACACTTGTGCTAGTTTACAGATGTATAGTCCTTTAAAAGATAGAGATCCAACTGTTTCCCCACATGCTCTACTTGTTTCAGTCCTTGTTGACTTGCTTACATAAGCATACCTGGGAACTTGTTTGGTTTGACCTGGAGTCACTGGGTGAAGTGCTGCTTCCCCAGGACTCTAGTAAGTAGCTTCAATCTTCAGGTAAGGGAGTAACATTCAGTCACAACCGTTCTGTGCTTTCTTCCTGTCTACTAAAGTGTAATTGGAGCTAGTGCCACCCAACCCTGGGACGTTCTCAAGTAAGTGTATAAGGTGGCCACTTAACCCAGGCTGAATTTAAGTTTATTTCCAGAATTAACAATATGTCATTTCTATTTGCATGAAATTACAGTTTGCCATTAAATCAAATAATGCAAGAACCAGAAGGATATCTATATAAAACATTTAAGTTCAAGAACCATTCATCTGGTCACAGTTTGCTTCAGCTATTAAGTATTTATTTTTCAATATTTAGTTTCTTACTCTTAATGCACGTTTCAGCAGGAATCTGGATAAAGCACTGTCATGATAGGGTTCAAACTTTACAGCCTAAAAATAAGAAAATATGATTTGAACTCCGTGACTTACACAAATGTTTAGTTTAAAAGTATATCTGTTACTGTGTTAGGCAATTTGAAACAAAAACAGAAACATTTCACTTCACTAGAACTTTGTCCTTACTTCCCAAGTTCACTTCTAATCTTCTGCCATCAATAAAAATAATTCATGTGCATGGCTCTAGCACAAACTATGGATTTAATTGTACAGACATTAAGGAGCACAGTATATATGGTCAAATTTGGTTTAAAATAGACAAACGGATGCAGTGATTGAGTTTCACAATTCACAATTTCTGCAGATCTCTCCCCTCTATCCTTCATCAAAAAGGGTACCAAAGCAGCAAGAACTGTGTAGTAAGTTTGGATAATGATTCCAGTAAAAGAAACATTCCCATCTTCAGTGCTCTAAGGTGCTCACATTCTAAAGTTAAGAACTTTGTACAATAGCTTTATAAGACAATTCTAGAACCACATGGGTGTCGCTTTATGGAACAAAAGATCTCATTCTCAAATGTAACACTCCTTTCTAGAAGTACTAGTTAGAATACACATTTCATGGGAGCACAAAGTGGGTATTGTTTGGGAACAGAAGAGCAAACATAAAAAGGGAAGTAAGAAAAGCATATTGAACACAACACAAATCCATCTTTAGCAACTTCATGTAAATGGCAACAATGAGGAACTACACAGTTATGTAAAGTGTGTTCTACCTGTACAAGCTGTAAAAGATAATGGAGGACATCATCATCTTGTAGACTTTCCAGTTTCTGAACAGCCATTGCTCTGACATTTTCATCTGAAAAGTTGCAATCCAGAAGCTGAATTGTTAGCCCAACATCAAGAGAACAATCATCCCATGCTTCTCGTTTGCTTAATAACTGGTATGTTTTGGCTACCATTTCCTGTTGCCCCCACTTGACAGAACTTAGTAACTTTGGGTATGCCTCAGGATGTTTCATGATTTCATATCTAAAATGCCACAACAGCTCTTGGTCTTCTGGTGTAAGTGGATGCAATGGGTCTGTCGCTATGATCTCCTCTAGTTGCTTACGTAACTGATTAGGCATTTCAGTTCTTGCCCTATTTAGTTCTGAATCAGACACTGATTTGTGCTTTGGCAATGCAACTGGGTGACAATATTTGTCCAAATAAATAGAAATTGCCATAGATGTGTCCTTGTCAGGATTTGTTGCAGATGTAAGTTTGTCAGCATTGATGCTTCCTTGCTCTTCTCCTTTACCCGGTATTTTCCACATGTGAAGAACATACTCTCCTTGTCTTAGTAAGAATCTATGGTCAATTAACAACAGATTTACATAGTAAAGCAGTTGATTTTTACATTTTGAGTCTGTACTGCCAGAGTCTGGAGACTGTACATTTGCTTTATTTGAAACAGTAAGAGCTTTACCGCAAAATATCTGGAGGTTTAGAAGAGCCCCTTTAGGTAAGTCTTTAATTTTCATATCAAATTCAAGCCATGTATTCCAAAGAACCTCTTCAGTGAAAGGCTTGCATGTAGTTCTTCGTTGTGCAAGTATCTGCTGACTATGTTGAATGTTGGCTTCCACAAAAACCGTAAGCTCCGTATTTCTTGGCAAAACAGGGATATCAATCCCAATGATCTTTACCCTAAATTTTCTATTACAGTCCCACAGAGATATGGTGAAAATTCTCTCATGATCTTTCCCTTCAATGGTAAGTTGTTCATGGTAACCCGTGACTCCAGTGCAGTCATCAACTAATGGCCACTCTTCTTTGTGAACTTTATCTTCTAAGGGATCTGGTGGAGTGTCCAAAACAAGGTGTATCTCATCCCCGTTTTTAATGCACTGACGTATCCAGTGAAAATCTTTAATAGGTGAATTACCGATTATATATTCATCCCTTCCACAAACTCGGAGAACAAAATCCAATTCACTGTGTTCTTCTGGAATATTTAGTAATGACTTTTTTTTGGCCATCTTTGTAAAGAAATTCTGTAATATTTCATCTGGAGTATCATCAATAGATACTCTGATTGTGTGACTTGTCATTCCTTTGTGTATGATGATGAAAATGCTATTGGAGGAAATTTTATTACATAGATATTCAGGAAGAGTTTTAGAAGTAACCCAAGGGTCCATGGAATACAGTCTGGCATCCCTTTGCGCCAGCTCAATCATCCTTGGTGTGACCAAGCGACGTCGGGTAAATTCAAGTTCATCATCATGGACATTGCTTACATCTGTGACATCATATCCAATGAGATAATTTAATTGTTTCTGATATTCCAAGTTTTCTTCTGAAGTTCTCTCTTTTTGGACAACATAAATCTTTCCTATATTTTTCTGCAAAACCTTCCAGTACATTATACAATCTAATGTTTGTATCACCTGGTGTTTGTCATATATTTCATACCACTGTCCCTTTTTTTGATATTGCAGTAGGAACTGGTCTGGTGCATGTCTGTGATAAAAATCACTGTTGTGGGTTTTTTCAATAGCATGCATCCAAACATGTGCTTTCATCTGCTCAACAGTACAGTTGCCAGCAATTTCTAGTAGCACCGTATCCTGTGTTTTGTTATTTTTGTGACTTGTAGGTAGAATGAACTCTATGGGAACCAGCTCCATGGAAAACACGTTAGATGCGGCAGAATGGGGCCTCATTTTCCTTCTCCTTCGTTTGTTTTCATCCCTCAGAACAACAGGCTGGTCATAATTCTCCAGCTCCATGCCAGATGCAATCTAAGAATGAAAACAACATAAAAAGGACGGTTCTAATTTTGAGTAATCTTTTTTTACATAGTAAAATGTATAACCTACCAGTCATATGACACAAGAACCCAATGGAAGATGGGAAGATAAGAGGAAACACAAATATAGAATCTGGAAGCATATAAGAACCACTTGGGCCTTCTAGTTGTCCTGTTGCGAAGATTCAAACCTTAATTAGTTCTTGGTCTTGTCTTGGATTCTGTATAGACATATGTCTATGCCATGCATTTTATGCATTTTTAAATTCCCTTACTATATTAGCCTCTACCAGTTTTGATAAGAGGCTATTCAATTTACCTACCACCCTCTTGATAAAGTAAAACCATTAACAGTATATACTGTAGAAGGGAGTACTAACGAGACCTCCTTTAGACTTGTGACCAGTTCTTGAAATAACAGGCTGCATCTGAGCTCTATTGAATTAATTATTTAGGTAAGATAATCATTTATCTCCAGCTACTGCCTACCAATTATCACATAGATAGCACGTCAATGTGTAAGGCATACATTTATTCGTATTATACTTTTGTATTATTTGAGCCGGAGACTAGCTTAGCGCACCGACACTTTTTCTTTTCCCTGTTTGCACATATTTGAGGTTGTTGGCTCCTCATCAGTCTGGTTGCAGCTTGCTGTCCAGGGATTAATTGGGATGAGGTTTAATTGCACCTACCCCAACACATTAATAAGGTTTTGGTAGCCATATAAACTGCTTTGTGTGCCCACTATGTAGGAGGTGAGAGTAGGTTCTAACCCTATTGAGAGTGTGCCTTGATGTGGCGGGTGAGCTTAATTATGCTTTGGCCAATTCATAGAAAAAAACCCTCTCATTTATAATATGTTTATATATTTGTTGCCAACTTTTTTAGGGTGAGAAGTGCAGACAGTTTTTGTATACATTTATTCTTAAATAGGAACTTCCCTCTAAAAAGCCACATGATGAAGACGAACTGCTTTAAAGTCAGCAGGTAGCTAAGATGCAATGCATTCAAGCCCCTGTTTCACAGAGAGGGTGCAAAGTAGCAATTTAAAACCCAAGCTAGCTAACAGTTAACAAACACAAGAAAGCATAACATATGCGGAAAAAGTACTGAAAATTAGCTTTTTAAATAAATGTACCAGCTGGTGCCTACCTGCTGTCATAATCTGGCTTTCTATATTGCGATGTAAAGGAGCAACACTTGTGACAATTGGGCAGCTTGTGTTTTTCTGTTACCGGGTGTGGCCACATGTTTTTGTGTCATTCTCACCTTCCTTGACAAATTTGCACTGAAATACTGTTATTTTTTCTGAGCATGTGTGTAACTAAACACATTCTAAAACAACTGTCGAAATTAGTTTGTTTTTTTTAAGATTAAACAAGACGTTTGTCAAACAGTTGCATCCAAGATGATGGTAGGAATCCACATCCACACTGAAGTAATGCAATGAACTCTGCATCCCCCTTGGAATGAAAGTTTGTCTTGGTCAACATGCAACTAAAAGACATTTTTAGCAACTTGGCTTCTTTTGTTGTAAAAAAATTACTTCCACGGATTTAATTGCAGCCTCCCTTTCTCTTACATTTAAGATATTAGTGTTTTCTGACCTGCACTTTTTTTCACTTATGTTTTCCTCATTTTGAATATCAATGAAAACACAAAAATTATCCAGCTAAGAAATATAATGTGATTCATTAGCACTATATGTGTAGCTCTTCTGAAATGCAATAATAGGACATTATGAAATGAAAAGCAAAAGATTAGCACATAATACTATATATATACTATATATATATATATATATATATATATATATATATATTTATTTATATACACACTGTTGATACAGAATATATATATATATATATATATATATATATATATATGGTGTAAAAATAGTATAAAAAATATCTATAAAAATGCACATCTAATAAGAATATTACGTTAGAAAAGTTCAGATTTTAAATTAAAAACCACAGAAAAGCAAAACAATAAATTTTCAGGACTATAAAGAATCTGCTAAATGGCTAATTACATAAAATAAAAGGTCATAAATATCCTACTTATAGGAGCCTCTAAACTAACTATAGGAATATGAATCTTATAGAATATTGCAGTTTATACTTCTAGTTTATTTCTTGGTATATACACATTTCACTTTTTACATATACTACCAGTGGCTGTGAACAACTATGTTATTTCATCTAATGTGTATCTGCTATCCATTGAGAAGGTAATTAACACATACATGTCTCTCCAACAAATGTGTCAGCAAGCAAAATGTGCAAATTGAACCAATTAAGTTACATCCACAATATATTTTTCATATTGCCATTTGACAAAATTTTAGGGGGGAAAAATTGGTGAAAATGAACCTAGCAAGTAAAATACTAGGCTTCATCTGTCATTTAACATATAGCTCTATTGTATGTTGCGACTGAAATGAAAACGTATACAAATTCATATAAAATAATGAAACATTTATGAGCACGTTTGGACTGAATATGTCCATTCATATGTAAGGATTTACAGAATGAAAGTAAATATCTATCTCTATACATATATTTGTATCCTGATGCAGGGTTCCTGCCAACTGAAATCTTCTTTAAGAACAATCAGGATTGTGCATAAGCCATATGCAGATCTATAAAAATGCTGTAAGAATGATTACCTGTTTATCCAGGGAAGGTAAGGCTGCTGCAGAATCATTTGTTTAGGATTTAAAGACTACTTTTTGCGTGTACTGCTGCCTGTCAGACGTGTGTCATAGCTAGCTGTTCTGCTTTATTTCTCGTCTTTTCATCCAGTTACAGAGGAAGTAGTGCTACTAACAGGAAGGAAGCCTCAACCACATTGATTATTCATTTGATTACATATTTAGAAATGCCAATTGTGCACTTCCTGTGGCTGCAGCACCAGCATCTGAATAATTATCAATTGGTAATTAACATACTAAAAGAAAGATCAAGCGATTTAGAAAAATATCAAAACTGATTTGGTTTAACTGTTTTTCTTTTAGTATTCTACCGTGTGGTTCTATTAAACATGAATAACCCCCCTATTGGACAAATGTGATTTGTAAACAACATATGAAAGCCTTCTTATTTTTTTTATCTTCTATTTATTACAGTCAGCTCTGTCAGTGTTACTGCTCGGTACCCATACGTGCATTATCAGCTAGTTACAAAGCATAGCCCCCAAGTGTCCTTCCTTATGATGGAAGCCTCCCTTTGGGACCCAGATCTCTTTTCTTCTGTTTACTGGGTACAAGCCCACCTCAGTGTTCTATAGCCCTAAAAGTCGCAATAATGTGAATTGAAACAGCAAAAATTTGTTCATAAATTAAATTGTGTCACAAATATACGTTATTCTTCTCCTAAATTTCTTACCCAATTATATAAATGGCTTTCAACAGGGCAGAAATTCCCATAAGTCTTGGTAAATCCTACTTGTAGCCACACCTCTAATCACACTTTCTTAATAAAGTGTTGTAAGGTGGTTTGGTAAAGTCACATAAACATGTGACCAGGGCTAGTATGTTTTGAACATACAGTATCTGGCAACTTCCTAGGGAGGGGTGGCAACTTCTGGTCCGGGGGGGGGGGCAAGTACAGCAAAGTGGCCCCATGGGGGCGCCTTACCCGCTCAACATTTGCACTGCCACACATATGTACATAAACTAATGCTAACACACATACACATGCTTACACATACTTACGCAAATATACACTTTCACAACTATGCTAAAACATACTCCCTCTCACACCATATACACATACACATTTATGCTCACACATTTACACACTCATGGTAAAAACACACTCCCTCTCACAACACTTACACATCCATGTTAACACACAAACACTGACACATGCACATCCCTGCTAACAGACAAACTCACATACACATTCATGCTATTACACAAACACTTGCATATATACATCCATGCCAACACATAAACACTTAAACATTCATGCTCACACAAATGCTTACAAACATATGTTAACGCACACATATACATCTATTCTCATTCTAACATACATACATACTCCCTGACTATCCCTTTAAAGTATTGTATTGTCCTGCATGTAGATCGGACCTGATTATAGGCCTCACCCCAAAGTTTGATGTTTATTTAAAGAAAATGTAATATAAAAAAATAAATCTAGAAAGCTAAAACAGTATTTGCTTACTCTCTCTCATGCTCCCTCACACTCTCTCT
This sequence comes from Sceloporus occidentalis, assembly GCA_023333645.1. NCBI lineage: Eukaryota > Metazoa > Chordata > Lepidosauria > Squamata > Phrynosomatidae > Sceloporus > Sceloporus occidentalis. The sequence goes on from JALMGF010000017.1 coordinate 15,672,446, forward strand.
CATTCTCTCTTAAGGTCTTCACATATTCACAAAAGGGCGGACAGGGGAGAGGCTGTCCCTGTGACTCTGCAGAAGTACCCTAAGAAGCCCCAATATTGCAGACAGATTCCCAGAGAAAGTGAGGTGCTGAAATATGTCTCTTTCTCTGCAAATTGATTCAAAGGGTGGCAAGTAAGTGCAATAGCCTAATACAATTGAGGATTAAAAACATGCATGGGATAGCCATAAAACTGCCCTGAACATACAAGGCCATGCGTAAGAGAGAGCTGGCAGCAATAAGCCCAGGGGGCAAGTCCAGTTAGACAACAGGCTTAATGTGCATTGTACAGTCCTGTCCAAAGCACATTTACAGAAAGGCAATTCCAACAGAAAGAGCATAGAAAGGAACTGGTCAGGGTGTAAAGTCTGCCCTTAGTCTCTGTTACTTTAGGCACCACAGTTGATACTTGTGGAATTGCAAGTGTAACACAAAAATCAGCAGGCGGCAGTGGCCCAAAAAAAGTTAAATCAAAGCAGAGAGGAGTTGCTCATCTGCACCCCTTGCTAGTAATGTAAAAGATATTGCAACAGACATAAAACTAAGTAGACTAGCCAAACAGTTCCTTGACGCTTACGTTAGTTTCTATAATTGAAGAAAAAAATAAAGAGTGATGATATAAAATATATTTCCTTATAATTAGTTATACCAACAATGAGTACTATTCAGTTAGCTGTTCCCAACCCAGGAGCACTTAAACAAACAAAAGTATTTTGTGTTGACATTTCCATAGATACTATGAACTTCCTCGTTTCAAACTTTTTCCAAACAAAAGCTTTATATATACTTCCTTTATCTTTGAGGTTTTGCGAGTAGAGAGTTGCAAATACATTCGATTGTGTACAAATGATTTTGATTAGTGTAATGGAACCTGTTGTATAACTTATATTGACAGATATTCAAAAGACATACAAAGCCTTATGGCATTTGGAATACCTTAAGGTTCCCTATATGATGTATTGTAGATCCAACATCTAGGGGCCGATTCACTAAGGGTCTTATTGGGCCAGTTCTCATTCTACAATTTTCAAGACATATTTTTCTACATATCCCTCAAAATAGAGCAAGCTCACAGCACTTTTAGTCATTTTCCAATGTCTCTGTAAAAACTACAAGATGGCAACTGGGTTGTCAGCAAACTACAGCTAATTAGTCTTGCCCTTAGTTGGTTTATATTCCCTTGTAATGCTTCTTCTTGTTTTGGAGGGGAAGATAAAACAATTTGATTTTTGGGTCTTGTAAATCTACATTTAAGAAATCAAGCCTGTATTCCCATTACATCTCACACAGTATTAACCCTGCCTTTACCCCACCAACATTCAGATCATATTCTACACCATTACCCTATAAAGGAACAATTCACATGCCCAAGAATGCATATCAACATACTTTGAGAACTTTATCATGCACTCTTTCAAAACAAAAAAAGCACTTCTCTGAGTTAGAAGCCCATTTCCTCCGTGGTCCTATGACTGTCGCCACTAATTGCCTACTTGAAGCAACCAATCTGTAGCAGGAAAGCACTCCCACTGAAATCAAAGGGAGTACTTTCCACACACTCGCATCGTTCACCGGGCCAACACTAGAGCTGACTGGCAGAAAGTATATCAGATGCACAGAGATGTGGCCCAAAGAACGCTGCATGGAAGAAAGCTGAAGAGCGGGCAAAGGGGCAAATGCATATTAAGGATTCTGTATAATCCCCCCACATGTATCTGCAAAAGTGATTCGATGTTGATGTAAAAAAAAAATCAGTCAAAAAATAAAACAGACATTCATTCTATATATCTGTTCTGTTGAAAAGATAACCCAGTCAACATGATTGAAATATACTGCCAACTGGTAAATCTATTAACATGGTTTTAAATTGCTCTACATACACAACTATAAAGCCACAAAAACTCCTAACAATGTCAGTTGTTTTTAGATTTCAATCTCATGTTTATTATACAGAATTACTAAGAATATTATCACGCCAGAGATCTCACTGGGGCCTCCATAGCTCTAACATCCTGGATACTTACAATTGGCTTTGTTTTACTTTTCACAGACTTCTTTGTGTAACCCTTCTATTACTAAAAGATCATAAAAGCACAGCCCAGCCAAATGTCCCGATAATAAAGTAGTACAAAACACCTTTGCAACAGAATGCCCTCAGTATGTACTATCCAGTCCTTTTCAAAACATTACACAAATTGCATAAATACGGTAGATAACTTAGAAAAGGAGCACAGAAGTCACCCAGTTGTTATGTAAATGCTGTATACAGTCCCTTGTGGTTATAACTGGAATTGCCAGCAATGCCCAAGATCACATGACCCGGTATTTGTTACAGAAAATTCATTTTTGAACAAAGATGTAAAAGCGATATAAACTAAAACCTTTTTATCGGGCGAACATTCCATTTTAAGAACAAGCTTTCGATTGAATCAGTATCCCTTTATCAAGTGAAAAGTAAGCTTATTTAAACATATAAATATAATTTGTGGATGTTTTTTTTATTTTTCAATGTTGTTTAATTGCCCATCAAAAAATGCTGGGTGAAATATTATATATTTCTATATTGTTGTTTTTATAAACATTAAGAAACTGCAAAAAAAGGAAGTACTGAAAAACAAGATAAAGAGGTCTACCGTGTTTGCCATAGAAAGAGAGAAAGCAAATTTGGTAAAGATGGTACCTTTTATGGGCTAACTGACATACAATGGATTGCAAGCTTTTGATATGATATAATGTGCCTGAAGAAGAGACCTAGATAGTCTAAAAAGCTTGTGATCCATTATACGTCAGTTAGCCAATAAAGGTATCATCTTTACCAAACATGAAAAAAGGATAATATGAGACATCAGTGCTCCTTGAATGAACGTACGCCCGCTATGCGATCACTATAACGAGCTTCTGTTTCAAATGCAAATGATCCAGCAAAGCTTATATTAAATTATACAATTTTCTTTTAACCTTTACCAGCCACTTTAAAATGTTTTCTGGTTCACCCAATGATGCAACATCAGGTACACTAGCATTTTTCCCATGGTGAAGAATTGGCAAATGCCCCAGTTACTGCAGGTAAGGGGAACACTTGATCCACCCTTTAATTTGCATTCTTTAACTTCTTGTTCTTACTTCCACTTCTGGAAGCGAACGCAATGCCAGTGATAGACCTCTCACTATGCCCTAGACTCCAAGTCCCCAAGTCCCGAATCTGCTATATCCTTATACTAGTTAGCGGACTGATGGAAGTATGCATATCCATTTATCATCAAGCCGTAAATAAACAATAATTCATACCACATAATAATAAATACCTTACTTTGATAAACAAAACACATGGGTACTATACACCGCGGATATATTCTGAATTAATGCAGAAGAGGACATGGTATCTGTGCATGCAGGAGATGCTTGGACCTCTCTATAGTCTGATAGTATGGTGTGGTGGCTCACACTCCCTTTAAGGACCCTTTAAGTAACACTGAAATCTAGATGTGTTACACTGACACCTGTGCTTATTACTACCCTGGGATCTACCATAATATATTACAATATTGCAATTAACAGAGCCAGAAACAATTCTTAGCAGCTCTCTCACTTCTAGCTCAAGCAAACATAGCATGGAAGACTAATCTAATAAATCAGTAAACGTTATAATCATCACTGCCATCTTTATAAGTGGCTGTGTTGTGGACTGTAAGCTGCCAGTGGTCCTCCCAGATACTCTTATGTCATCACTACGCGTCTGAGTGTAAGGAAAGCAGTGGCTGCTTCATACGCTTGTCCTGCCGTCCTGCACATTTGACTTTAAGCTAACGCGTTATAAAATCGGCTTCGAACGTGATGCAGGTTGATTTAAATCAGACACAAATCTTCTTAAAGCTGCTTACCGTCCACCGCAGATTAGTTTCCTTCTTCCAGGGATTCTAAGCCCTTCCGTTCGGGTAGTGTACAAGTGATTTGATAATCACTAGCGCCATCTACTGGGAATCTTTAGGATTGCGGTACCTGACTTCTTTTCCTATATTGTGCAAACAGCATAAGGTATTTTAAGAGGCTCGGGTACATGGAGTTCCAATGCAAACGCAAATAAAAATGATGTTTTCCACTTTTGCTTTTCAGATATGTTTTATGGTGTCATTCAAGGATGTACCCTTGTTACAAAATATTGTTTCACACAGTGGGATAATACACAATTGTCGTTTGTCACACACTCCGGCTGCGGCCAACACCTGTATATGCTCATACGTGCATACCAATCTTGTAGCTACTCTTACATGATCAAGCGGCCGCTGGTCTTTAAGTGCCAGGTCCGCTTTGTGATTGTCATTTCAGCCCTGAACATGTCAGAAGTGTTGAATACTGGTACAGACAATTAAAGGTAGGGTGGCACTCCAATATCTGAAAATACAGCAGCAGGACTATTCATATACCCCTGCTTTTACTTTTGGTATTGTATTGTAGTTTGTTTTGTGCACGTGTGAATTGAATTATTTTTAGTCACAGATTTTTTTAAAAAAACACCACAGTGGAACTAGGTCCATGAAGACTGATGGGGAGTGGGCTAAGCCTTTAGGCCACAACTCTCCTTGAACGCCTCAATGGCTCTTGCCTTTGGGGGGTTTCTATTAGATCCGGTCCTTAATTGGTTTCTGTCAGTGGATCTGGTATCTGGGATCTGCAAATGTACCATGCAATTCATAAGCGCCAACCCATTAGTCTCTGGACGCCGGTTGGAGAGTGTTGTTAAGCCATCTGTATAGTCATACTGGAATCCACAAGAAGAGATTAGAAGGGAAAGTAGCAGGGGTGGCTGGCCTGGAGGGCAGAGAGGTAATTGCCCCTGGGCTAGTCGAAGTTCATCAAACAACGCCAGTCTAGGTTGATCTGGGATGCTTGCCAAGGTGAGGGTTCTGTGGGTGATGCAAAGTGACATCATGTGTTCCTGGGGTAGTAATGATCCACACAAGGTAAGTGTGGATCAGAAGGTGCCAACACTACCCTGGAATGTACAGACCCCAGAACTGAGCCCTAGGGCACATCAACAGAGAGGTAAGAAAGAGACAAACAAGTGCCAGAGAAAGAAACACCATAGTACAGTCAAATTTGAAGATTTGTGTCATGAATCCCATGATAATGGAGAACTTGCAAGAGAAAGGATAAAGGAGTAAACATTGACAAAGGCTGTAGAGAGGTCCAAGATCATAAGCCTTTTGTTTTAGCGGTGATGCGATTATGAGTAATTTTGGTGAGTCACTGGATGGAAACTGGATTGTAATTAATGAAGCTTAGAAAAAAGGAAATGGGTTAGTAGATTGTAGGTTTAACATTCTAGTAGTTTTCAGGCTGGAGGAGAAGGGAGGCAGGAGGGTAGTTAGATGGGGACAAGGGTTCTAGGGAAGGCATCTTAAGAATGAGAGTGATTATGGCATCTTTAAGGTGGATGGGAACATGTCAGTAGAAAGAGAGAAGTAAAAAATATTGGTTAGTGTAGGAGTCACCAGAAAGAGAATATAGGAAATGCGAGGCAATAGGGTCAAGTAGTAATGGGGTGAGGTGGGAGATCAAAAGGACATCAAAAACATTGTTGGCAGTGATAGGACCAAAGCCTGTCCTCATGGGGGAAGATTTGTTCCCTGATTCTGTTTTATTTTTAAAAAGCGCTAGCGAGGTCTTGGGAAAACTTGATAGAGATGGGGGGGAGAGAGAGGGGCGCCGAGTGGTTTTCGCTTACCCGCTGACGTCATTTCCGGTGCTCATCATTACAAGCCGGCACCGAGACCGAGCAGAGAGACTCGTCGCAGGACTGCTGAAAGGTAAGTACAAAGGGGGGGGGGGATAGGGTAGATAAGGGGGGGCACTTTAAACTTTGCCCCAGGTGGCATTATGCCTTGGGCCGGCCCTGGTCACTCCCTCATAAAGCCTCCAATCGATATGATATTTGGGAAGAGGGAGGCAATTGTGAGAGGCATCCAGGGATATACAAGGTTTGCGGTTGCTTGTTTTCTGTACATCCGGACATTTTACAGCAGGGTGGCAGGGGGGGAAGACTCCAGGCAGACTGGAGACCCTGGAATATTTACACAGGAGGGGTGGCAGTTAGTGGAAGAAATCCTGTTTCACTTTGATGCATATAAATACCTAAGATAAGATAAGAGTGATAATGAATGGGTTGCCTAGGGAATTCACTGCACTGAAGACCTACACTGTAGAGCTACTCATCCGTGCATGGGTCTCTGTCACAGGGAGCTAGTGAGAAAGAAAAGGGGATGGGGAAAATATTGAAAAAGGGACCGATAATGGATAAGATACAGGGAGAATGGGAAGAGATATGGAGAAAAAAATTAGAGATTAAGGAAAACGATAAAGAGAGATAAGGAGAAAGAGATTGGGAGAAAGGAGAGGGAAAGAAAAAAGAAAGAGGAGAGATGAAGCCAAATAGGAGAGATTAAGCCAAACAGGAGAGATAATGAGAAATGAGGATCGAAGAAAAGGGGGATAGATAAAAGGGGAAGAAGAGGGGTAGGGAGAAAACTGTGAGATTATGAGAAACAGGTGCAATAATAAAAAAGGCGATAGATCATGGCGCGCATAAACATATGGGAGAAAGAAAACAGCAATAGTGTAATATGCATATTACACTATTGCTGTTTTCTTTCTCCCATATGTTTATGCGCGCCATGATCTATCGCCTATTTGTTTGAACACTTGAAGGAAGAGTGTTTTTTGGCTGCTGCTTTACATTTGGGTATTATTATTACCTTTATTTTTTTTATCTGTTTCACGTAGAATTCCAGTATTCTATATTTGCAATAATAAAAAAGGAAAGTTAAATAGAAGGAAGAGGGGAGATAAGCAGACAAGGGAGAAATGGGGAAAAGGGTGAAGTAAAGTGGAGGGGGAAGGGAGAGAAAGAGGAATGATATGGAGAAAGGGTGGGGAGACAAACAGAACAAAAGGATAGAAAGAGAGAGAAAGGGGAGTAGAGATGATTGGGAAAAGATGGAATGACATAGAATGCTTTAGGATAAAAACCTGGGGAGTGTCCAGCTGTCCATCCAACTAGACTATTCTGGCCCTGTAATGAACCATAAATATTAACTTAAAAGTATGACTCATATTGATATATCATCTAAATTATGAGCACATAGCTAATGAAGAATATAGGAAGAAGCCTCATTATACTCTTCCAATCTCCTCTATGTTTATGATAATTTAAAATGAAACTATTTGCCAAAATATTCTTAACATGAGGATTTACTAATGTGCAGAAAGTAGTCTCATACATTATTCAGCTTTATTGGTCTACAAAAAAGGTAATATGTTTAGTGGCAAAGGCAAAGCATCTGGAACTAGTAAATCCAACATATTTTATGAGGATAGAGGTTAGACCAGATTGTGTTTTATCTTTTGTATTCCAATTTTATCAAGGAAGAACACAAAATATATGCAATGATGCAAAATAGATACACTAATGGCATTGTAACGTAGCTGTGTGTAAACCATTACACTAACTTGCTCCTCTGCAGTTCACTTAGGGTTGGGTTTAGCAAGACATTGCATGAGGGTTGTGCAGGTTAACAACTAATGTCTTGCAAGTTCATCCTGGATAATTCATTATGTTGTTTTTTTTTTACCTCTTTACAATAATTAGCAGTTTGTTAAATGTTTTCTTGATAAACCTAACCAAAGGATGAGTGATGTTATATTTAGAGGTGATGTATAATATGTGTTTATCTGATTCATTGTATATATTCACAAATCACTGTAGGAAATGTAAAGCAAGAAGGCTTAACCAAAGGCTAGAAGAAGTACTTCAGCTTATAATGTACAACTTAGATTGATCTTGCCTGTGTTACTGTGTATCTGAGCATTAAAAAATGACCTCTACCATGTTCCTCAGCCATATAATGGCATTATTCCACCATGACAAGTATAAAGCTTGTGTCATGGTCAAACATGGTATCTTTCTGCATCATTGGAGTCATACTTTTCTGGAATATTATCAACTTATATTGTGTCATGTAAAATGTTATGTCCAATCAATATATATATTTATGTCCACTTTGTGTGTAACTACTGTAACCCCCTTGTAAACTACCAAAGCCCTAGGTGATGTTTTTTTTTTTAGTAGGTACTACAAATATATCCTAAATAATGTTCAAGCATTCCCTAAAACATAAGCATGAGTTGCTGATGCAATAGCATTGGCTTTGCCTGTCTATATTATTTTGTCGATAAGTGTAAGTCGCATGAATGCATTATATGTTTTTTCCAACCCAAGGCCATGCATGACTCACTATGGAGACATGTGACTATTTGCACATGATAAGAACGTCTGCAATTCTAATTATGCCTTCTTTGCTTACACCTCTTACTCATGTGTAAACAGGATACAAAATAAATAAACCACAAAATCAGCTGTTCAAATCTATTAACATGTCACCCTAGAACAATAACCTATTTAGAATTGCTAATACTCATAGAAATTTATTCACAGACTCCCCATTCCTCAGCTTTTATCTTTGTGATATTCATGTGTAAAACCATTGACGCTATACAAACACCCCACAATCTTGTACTCTAAGAAGCCCAAAAATCCCTCTCTTTATTATTGGCAGTATGCGATGACATCATCTTCATGTGCATGTTTCATTGTGTCAAGTGTAGCCAGAGGAAAAATACAAATAAACTGTTCTAAAACCATGTTCAACACACAGTAATATAAACAACAGCTCAATTCGATGGGGTAGCATACTTAGCTAAACAATATTTTAAGCATATAGTTTAAAAGTTTCTTTGGTGATATACCAAAGAACATGCATCTATCCATCCATTAAAAAAAAGGTGCAATACCATCTCACTCTTCTTGCACCAGTTCCTCATGCCATTACAAAACTATCTGGTAGCCCCTCAGTCCCAAACCCTTTTACCACCTCTATTCTGTATCACTGTATTCACTTATAGTCCAATACCCGTCTCCCTCTTCATCCATCAGTGCCTCTCTAGATCTCCAAATGCATACACTTACACCACTGGAATTACTAGCTTGGTCTTATCATGAATGTCCAATCCCGCTACACAATCTGCACTATAATTGCACCGTCACCTTAAACCCCACCCAGTGTGGCTACAAATTCCCATGATGACAAGACTATTATACTATATGCATAGAGTTTATTAAATATTTATATACTTCCATATTTATTAAATATAATTTGTGAAGAATGGCAATACTTGGCACAAATGTTCATAGAGTTTATTAAATATTTATATACTTAAATATTTATTATATTAAATGTAATTTGTGAAGAATGGCAATACTTGGCAAAAATGTTCAGTGCAAGGCCCTGTATAAATACTTGTGCCACCATGAAAGTTTTACTTTTCACTATTAAAGATACACATAACTTATTTTTAAACTGCCAGTTGCTGGTTGTCACTCACCTTGTTACTCGGCCAAAAGTATGCACCGAGAAAACAATACAATAGACCTCTTTTATGAATATTGAAGGAAATCGAAATTGTATTTCAACCCCCTCCCTATACTGTTGTAATCAATAAAGTTATAATTTAACTATATTCATATGAGTCTTATTCAATGCAGGTAGGCCTGAACACAAGTAATTTTCTTTAGATGTTCTCCACATATTTAGTTCAAAGTACCATGGAGGGTAGGATGTACTGTGTTCACGGTTGAATGCACTTCCTAGAGCTAAAGCTGACAATGGTCAATACTGCATGTGAGCACTCATTTATGTTTCCCAACCTTGTAACTGCAAGGCGAGGGTCACGCTTGAGCTGCTCTACAGCAATGTCCCTGCCCGTTTCCAGAAGTGGATATGATGTTTTTATTCTGAGATAGAACTCTGATAAATGTGGGAACCTGGTCTGTCAGAGATTTTACAATGTTATGGACATTCTGCCATATGTCATATGAGTGAACAATCTCAATAAATGCAGTGAAGCATTTATAGTAGGTGGTACTCAACCTGTGAGATTATGTTGTGGGTGGTGCCCTATACCATTTAGTAAAGAGTTGTATAGTGATCTAGAACCAAAGAACATTAGTGAGGTAAATAAAGTATTGAGTGCTGTGTCTTAGTACTTTTTGACATAAGAAAGCTTTGTTTCTGCCTTGGGACAATTGGTCAGTTTAAGAAGCGTGGAAATACCATATGGAAGTTGCTTCATATAAGCACATTTTCTCAAAGGTAAGCGTCTCCATAATTTGGGTGTCACTTTGCAAAAGAGATGCCAAACCCAGAAATGTTTAAGTTTCTCTAGGAAGGCCAGCATGTGAAACAAAAGGCTAAAAAACCATTCAGCTTGTTGTCCAAGCTGAATGTCTTGGAGAAGTGGTGAGTAGGCTGGTGGAAAATTTGTGTTAGTTTTCCAGGGAAAAAATGTGTTCGTATTCTATGGAATACATCCGTTTCCGTTTTGGAAAAACTTTGTCCTACATTTTTTGGAAATCCCATTTGTCCACTCGGTTGCTATGGAAACAAGAAATAAACGCGTAGAAGAAATTGAATAGGGTATTTGAGACCAGTGGATGGAAGAAATAGGGTCAAAATTGGCTTAGTGTTATAGGGTTAAGGTTAAGGATAGTAGTAGACTGGTTAAATTATCTTCATTTTTAATAGGTGTTATTAATTAAATAAAATAAATTCTTTAAAAATCAAAACTTTAGAGAGTCTTAGACACTGTGGCAGGCTGAGGCTCACCAAGTCTCACACAGAAGAATCTCACTCTGTAAAATACTCAGATAGAGCTCGGCGGTGTCACATAAAGCAGTCACAGTGAAATGAACAGATTCCCTGCCTGCTTTGGTCTTATATAGGCACTCTTCACTAGTCGAGGGAGCAAATGAACAAATATTTTCGTATTGCGCACACTAGTTTTTTGTTTCTTTTGTCCAATGTTGCATTCGTTGGTTTGTTATTCGGACAAATGGACGAGACGGTAAAACTCGTTAAAATATGTTGTCCTATGATACAACTTCAACTGAAGTCAGCAAACAATGAAAAACACACAAATATATAGTTTTCAATTTGTAAACTGAGAATATTTCCCATTCCAGTTAAATGAAAGGTGAAAATTGTTGAAAATGTGTCCAGATGCCCGACACGCATAGTGTTAATGCTAAGCTACATTACTGTGTGCAGCACTTTATTAAAAACAACTTTGCTTGAAGCTGGTAAAGGATTCTCCGCAGTGCACTCATCTGGGACACCCTGACCCAACCAAACCAGGTGATAGCAATCACCTCTTCAGATCTTTGAAAATGGATTACTTTAATGGTATGAAGTAATTTTGTAAAATGTGGTTAAGGTTGCTGGAGAGGAACATGCCCAGGTATTTCAAGTAGTGAATCAACCACTTAACCCCTTAAGGACCGGGCTCGTTTTTTCTTTTTGTACTCTGTGGGACCGAGGCTGTTTTAATACTTTTGTGGTGCTTGTGTTCAGCTGTAATTTTCTCCTCACCCATTTAGTGTACCCACATAAGTTATATATGGTTTTTTTCAGGACAAGATGGGCTTTCTTCAGATACCATTATTTTGATCGTATCATCTTATTTACTATAAAAAAAAAAAAAACATGGTGAAAAATTGAAAAAAAACCACATTTTATGACTTTTATTTGAAAAATCTTTTACTCACCTAAAAAAGCAAGTAAAAAAACTAGCTAAATAGATTCTACTACTTGTCCTGAGTTTAGAAATACCCAATGTTTTTATGTTTTTTTGCTGTTTTTTGTAAGTTATAGGGCAATAAGTACAAGCAGCGTTTTATGATTTCCAAATCTTTTTTAACAAATCTGGTCAGTCTGCCTCCATCTCCTCTTTGGAACATCTTTGAAGCCGGTTAACTCAATTTAACCCATTCAAACCATATATTTTTGAAAACTAGACACCCCAGGGTATTCCAAATGCTGTTATTTTAACCCTTTCCATGCACCAATTATACAACTACACTTTGTCAAACTTTGTAATAGTAATTTGTTTTATTTATTTTTTTCACACAAATTGTACTTTAGTTATAGATATACAGGTCCTGGTATATGCCACTGTCAAACAACACCCCAATGTGTGTTCAGGAACATCTCCTGAGTACAGCGATACCCCACATGCATGGGTTTGTCAGATTGTTTGGCTGGTAAAGGGCTACTTTTGGGGCATGCGTAATTCAGGTAGTCATTTGGTCATTCTGCCTCCATCTCCTCTTTGGAATATCTTTGAAGCCGGTTAACTCAATTTAACCCCGTCAAACCATATATTTTTGAAAACTAGACACCCCAGGGTATTCCAAATGCTGTTATTTTAACCCTTTCCATGCACCAATTATACAACTACACTTTGTCAAACTTTGTAATAGTAATTTGTTTTATTTATTTTTTCACACAAATTGTACTTTAGTTATAGATATACAGGTGCTGGTATATGTCACTGTCAAACAACACCCCAATGTGTGTTCAGGAACATCTCCTGAGTGCAGTGATAACCGACATGCATGGGTTTGTCGTGTTGTTTGAGAATTAAAATGCCACATTTGGGAAGTGCGCTTTTTTTCTCCATTTTGGTCAGTCTGTACCTATGCCCTATCTTTGAGCTCGGCCACTCCAATTTACCCCATCAGCCATTTTTTTTTATATTAGACACCCCTTGGGTATTTGAAGTGCTTTTATTTTAACTCTTTGTTGATATTTTTGAGAAATCTTAGCACTTGCTCAAAATAATAAACTTTATTTTTTTATTTTATTTTTTTAATACTTTTTTTTATATTTTTTTACACATTTTGCTGGTACTGAATGGTTCATCTAGTGACATCACTGCATAATTATTTTTAAATGTTAGCACATTTTTTTCCCCCCATTTTTTTTATTTTTTATTATTTTTTTAATATTTTACTAATCACATTGTGATTAGAAAGCTGGGCTCCATTGACTTGCATGGTTGAGTGCAGTACCTGTATTCAACCTGCAAGTGGAGCCAGAGTTCTCTAGAGGGTCTGGAGACCGTCTAGCGAACTCTTTCATCTTTATTGTTTTTTTTCCCGGGCCGCCGTCATTTTGCTGATGGCGAAGATCACCGGCAGCTGCGGCTGTGACCGCTCTCCGGAGTGGTCACAGCCCATCCAGAGGTAAGTGTTTGGTGTCGCTGGATGCCTCCTGATCGAGGCATTCCAGCGACACCATTTAAGTTTATGGTATATATCTATTGTATATATCTATTGTGAAATACAAGAAAAAAAACATTGTTTTACATTTGTAATTCCAAATAATAATGTAATGCTACCAGCTTGTCTATACAGCACTACTGTCAATGATTGTAAATCAATAAGGGAAATCTAGTGTGAATTAAATCATTGCTTGGTCCGCCTTCTGTTAGAAAGATCAAAATTAAAAGTACACCTACTAAAACTGAGAGTAGACACATTCGTATATATGTGACCCCATGAATTAAAATCGATAGGTTGATGTTTACTTGCTGATGTCAGAGACAGGGGTGTGAAAAAAATATGTAGCAAATAAGTTCTCTGTGACTATGAAATGGAAAACCTATTATAAACAGGTTCTTTCTTTCTGCACTATAGAAACATAGAATTTGATGGCAGATAAGAACAATTCAGCCAATCTAGTCTGCCTTTTTTTCCTGATGTAATACTCAGGTCATAATCAGTGTTTGATCTTGTCTTAGATTCAGGATAGTTTTATGTATATCCCATGCATGTTGTAAAAGTCAGAAGTAATGATCATTACATTTTTCTTTATAAACACTGCCTGCAATACAATATTGTAAATCTCTTTGTTAGTAGATGCTAATCATAAGAGTAATTCCCATAATAAAATAAACAAATAAAGTACATTTAACAAAGGATGTACATTAAGCAATCACTAGTTCCTCTGTGTCCACCTGGCCTTCAGAAAATGTATTTTAGTGCCTCTTCTCTCTATATTTAGACTTTCTGGCAGCTGAAAAAACTGTAATAGCTTTGGATTTTAGTAATGGCAACTCCCTGATGTGAACAACACAGGGCTAAATTAAAGACTGGCCACCCTGAAGTAGTCTATCATCATGGAGGTTTATCTCACCAGGTCTGTGAGAACCATGGACCCAGATAGGTTCCATGTATACATAGCTTCTCAACATCAACAGTTCAGTCAAATTATTTTAACTATACCTGATTATTTACCAGCAATCATGTATCAAATCTAAGCTAGGGTCTGGTACACAAAATGAGATCTCAAAAAATAAGAATAGAACAGGTAAGGATACGAAGGCTAGCATCAGAATTGGCACAAAGATGTGCCAGTATGTACATTTTGTAAAATAAAATAAAAAAGGCACAATGTAACATGAGGATGTGCACATGACAAATTATGTGCAGGATCATCCAAAGTGTGTCCCTTCAGTGGGGGATGAGACAGGACACACTTGTGGAATGGTGTATTAACCTTGGGTGTTGCCAAACACTTAGATATAATGTCATCACAGTATCTCACAAAAGTGAGTACACCCCTCACATTTTTGTAAATATTTTATTATATCTTTTCATGTGACAACACTGAAGAAATTACACTCTGCTACAATGTAAAGTAGTGAGTGTACATCCTGTATAAATGTGTAAATTTGGTTTTCCCATAAAAATGACTCAACACACAGCCATTAATGTCTAAACCTTGGCAACAAAAGTGAGTACACCCCTAAGTGGAAATGTCCAAATTGGGCCCAATTAGCCATTTCCAAACAAACAGAACAAAGGGATACAAAGGAGTGATAGAAAGAGAGAGAAAGGGGAGTAGAGATAATTGGGAAAAGATGGAACGACATAGAATGCTTTAGGATAAAAACCTGGGGAGTGTCCAGCTATCCATCCAACTAGACTATTCTGGCCTTGTAATGAACCACCATAAATATTAACTTAAAAGTATGACTCATATTGATATATCATCTAAATTATGAGCACATAGCTAATGAAGAATATAGGAAGAAGCATCATTATACTGTTCATACTCATACTGTCTCTCATACTGGTCACTGGAAGTTCAACATGGCTCCTCATGGCAAAGAACTCTCTGATGATCTGAAAAAAAGAATTGTTGCTCTACATAATGATGGCCTAGGCTATAAGAAGATTGCCAAGACCCTGAAACTGAGCTGCAGCACGGTTTCACAGGTTCCACTCATAACAGGCCTCGCCATGTGCGACCAAAGAAGTTGTGTGCACGTGCTCAGAGTCATATCCAGAGGTTGTCTTTGGGAAATAGACGTATGAGTGCTGTCAGCATTGTTGCAGAGGTTGAAGGGGTGGGGGGTCAGCCAGTTAGTGCTCAGACCATACGCCGCACACTACATCAAATTGGTCTGCATGTCTGTCGTCCCAGAAGGAAGCCTCTTCTAAAGATGATGCACAAGAAAGCCCGCAAACAGTTTGCTGGAGACAGGCAGACTAAGGACAAGGATTACTGGAACTGTGTCCTATGGTCCGATGAGACCAAGAAAAACTTATTTGGTTCAGATGGTGTCAAGCGTGTGTGACGGCAGCCAGGTGAGGAGTACAAAGACAAGTGTGTCTTGCCTACAGTCAAGCATGGTGGTGGCAGTGTCATGGTCTGGGTCTGCATGAGTGCTGCCGGCACTGGGGGGGCTACAGTTCATTGGGACAACCATGAATGCCAACATGTACTGTGACATACTGAAGCAGGGCATGATCCCCTCCCTTCGGAGACTGGGCCGCAGGGCAGTATTCCAACATGATCATGACCCAAAACAAACCTCCAAGGACCACTGCCTTGCTAAAGAAGCTGAGGGTAAAGATGATGGACTGGCCAAGCAGACCTAAGTCCTATTGAGCATCTGTGGGGCATCCTCAAACGGAAGATGGGGGAGCGCGAGGTCTCTAGCATCCACCAGATCCGTGATGTCGTCGTGGAAGAGGACTCCAGTGGCAACCTGTGAAGCTCTGGTGAACTCCATGCCCAAGAGGGTTAAGGCAGTTCTGGAAAATAATGGTGGCCACACAAAATACTGACACTTCGGGCCCAATTTGGACATTTCCACTTAGGGGTGTACTCACTTTTGTTGCCAAGGTTTCGACATTAATGGCTGTGTGTTGAGTTATTTTGATGGGAAAACCACATTTACACTGTTATACAGGCTGTACACTCTCTACTTCACGTTGTAGCAGAGTGTCATTTCTTCAGTGTTGTCACATGAAAAGATAAAATAAATTATTTAAAAAAAATGTGAGGTGTGTACTCACTTTTGTGATACTGTACATTCCAGCAATTAGCAGGAGGTGGCGTAATCTACCTGGGGGCTATTTAAGGACACCTTAGCTGACCATTCATTGCCTGTCAAAGAGTTTTTTGTTGTTGCACTCTGGGCTTTGTTTCGCTGTTATTTGTTACTCTTTGGTTTTGACCTCGGCTTTGTTCCAGTTTATCCTGCCTGCTCCTGTCCTTGACCTTAGCTCAGCTTTTTGGTTTACCTGCCTGCTCCTGCCCTTGGCCTCGTTTTTGACTTCTCTACCATGTGTGTGTACGCCTATCTTGGTTCATGTTCAGGGTCTGCACTGTGGCTCCCCAGCTAACCTTTTTGGGTTATGTTATATCTGAAGGTCATCTTGAGATGGATCCCAATAAGCTGGCCGCAGTTACTCGATGGCCCCATCCTGTTGATCTTAAGGGTATTTAGCAATTCATCGGTTTCGCAAATTACTACCGATGATTCATCAGGAATTTCTCCCAAATTATTGCTCCAATGCCCGGAGGTGGCCTCCCGAAGCCCTCACTGTCTTCCATCGTCTCAATTTGCGTCCGCTCTCATTCTGAAACGTCTGGATCCTACCAAACCATTTATCATAGAAGTGGATGCTTCCCGAACTTTGTTGGGGCCGTTCTTGCTCAGAGACAACCGTCGTCCAATAAGATTCACCCCTGCGCCTATTATTCCAGACGATTTACTCCTGCGGAGCGTAATTATGACATTGGCAACAGAGAATTGTTAGCAATCAAATTGGCCTTCGAAGATTGGCGTACCCTCTTGGAGGGTTCTGAAACTGCTGTTTTGGTTTATACTGATCACAAGAACCTTACATACCTGGAGAATGCTAAACGCCTTAATCATAGACAAACCAGATGGGCATTTTTCTTCAGTTAGTTCAACTTCCAATTATTTTATCTGACAGAGTTTTCCTATAATAATTTGTTTCACGAATCTCTGAAGGACTCTCTGTTCCTTGTTGCATATGGCTTTAACCCTTCCATGTGGCCCTCTGCCTTGACACCATCTAACTTACCTGCAGCTGACTCGCTGGCACAAGACATTCTTCAGAGATGGCCGAACACTCAAAGGCTTCTTGCTGCTGCCAAACAAAAGAGCCGGCTGATCTTCATTGCTCTCCACCTCCATGTCTCCAGCCTGGCAATAGAGTCTGTCTTTCCACAAAGAATCTACACCTACTGCAAAATTTCAGAACTCTGGGTCCCAAATTCATTGGTCCATATACGGTCAGGTCTAAGATCAATGATGTTTTTATACAAACTTAACCTACCTGTATCCATGAAGATATCCCACTCTTTTCATGTTTCCCAACTAAATCAATAGATTTTCTGAACCATTTCGCTCTTCCAAACCCGTGGTTATCCAGAGTCAGGAGCAATATGTGGTTTGTCGAATTCTCGTTTCTTGAATTCGGAGGGGCCAACTGCAATACATGATCGATTGGAAGGGTTATGGTCCAGAGGAAAGATCCTGGAAACCTGTTTCTAATATTCCGCCTTCCAAACCTGGTCCTGGGCACACGGAGCACGCCCTTGTGGAGGGGGGATGGTGTAACCAACTTACCTGCAACTGCTACAGACATAGCAGTTTCCCATACTCACCACCACAGCCGCCGCCGGAGAGGATCTGCGTGTTGCTGAGCCATCCCCAAGATGGCCGACTGGTGTTCCTTACCGACCAGCGCGCATCAAAGATGGTTGACCCTTACAACATGCAATGGACTGCAAATGCACAGCTTGCAAATTAAAATGACATGACCTTTTTTTATATGCATTCAAGCAAATAACAGGAGGCAGGATTATCTACCTGGGGGCTATTTAAGGACACCTTAGCTGACCACTCATTGCCTGTCAAAGAAATATAAGAGGGGGGAAACAAGGGAGGGCAACCACGAGACGCTGCAATGAAGCTGTGGGAGGAGCAGGCATGGTTAAATAACCATAGCCCCTCCCACAACTCCAGGCTAATGAAAATTAGCCTTGTGACAGGAACAACCTGTACCCCAACTGGGTACTCCAAACGTTGCTTCCTCCTGCTGAGACACAACTCAAAAATAATGCCCCAGCGGGGACAAGGGTAAATTACAACTACAACCAACCAATCCCGTTTCCAGGATCAAAAATACTCTTATTATTTCCCCACCCTAAAACATCACTTTTATTAACGTGTTTGTTAAAAGGTATAACCAAAAAAAGATGTTTAAAAACACCAGTGTCACCAGTATATACAGTATAAAAGGTATACGTCACTGTGACATGACAGCATATGCCCACAGTCGTATAACACTAATAGTATCACATCATATATACTGTTGATGGCTCCAGTCATAACAAGAATAAAAGAATTATGACCAGTGACATGGGCTTATTAAAAACTCAAACAAATAACCCCCCTGACATGTTTCGCTCCTCAGAGCTTCAGCAGAGTTTTCTTTCGGAAGACAAAACATATCAGCCTTGAGTCTCGACCCTAAAAACCGAATCCACTGGCTGGGGGATAGTTCTCCTAGCTGCTGGAGCATCTGCACAATGAAATCTGTCTGGGATCGAAGAGTATCCTGACAGCTGGAGAAAATTAGAATATTGTCAAGATAAATTATGCACCTGATACCAAGAGACTGGAAGAAAGCCTCCAGGCCTCCACCAAAGTAAGTCACTGCTGAGGACATAGTGGTTACATCCTTAGCACCTGAAGCCCACTTATGAGGACGTAACCATTATGTCCTTAGCAGTGAAAGGGTTAAGGGATAGCAGGGCGACCACATTAGGGTCGAACTCAGGGGTAACCAACACTTTGTCCGGAAGGAAAGGACTGGGGCATTCCTCTCTCGCTTATTACAAACCTCCTTGGGGGGGGTCTGTGCAGCCATTTGTGGAGGTAGAGCCCAATGTGATCAGGAGGAGCCCACTGCATGGCCCTGGGATGGCATATAGTCGTGGGGTGACAGTAGAGCCAGCCGGATGAAGAGTCAGGAGGACCACCAAAATTGAAGTTGAGTGAGGTGTGACAGTGTCACTGTATACTGGGTATCAGCTTGGTGGGGCTCATCCACCAGATACTCACGGACAAAGCACGAGTCTGGACGAGGGCAACTTAATTGAGGCGTCTGACTCGTCAGCAGCAACCCAGAACCCCGACAGGTAAGGAAAAGGGGGCGGGAAAGACAGAGAAGGGCCTCAGGAAGGGAATAGGAAGAGAAAAAGCCAATTAGAGAGGAGAAAACAAGAACATAGGACTGCAGGGGACCAAGCCCAGGCAGGGCCCATACAGCAGGAATAAAAAGCCCACTCCAGATAAACTAGTGACAGAACACCAGCAAACAAAATAAACAAAACCACCATAAAAGTCCCACAGGACCAATACATATGTACCAAGGAAAGGTTACAGTGAGCAGCAAAGAAAGAGGAGTAGGGAGGGATGTTTGGGTGTTTGTGATGGGAGGTCCTGTACCCCGACTGCGTACACCTGCCAGATCATTGCTTCCCGAGACCTCAGTGGTTAACCCTCTCAGCGTTAGACAGAACTAACGCTAGAGAGATGATGCTGGACTTTGCCGGAATGGAGCCGCGCAGGCGCTGTAGCTGACCAAAATCTAGCTGATGCAGTGCTGATATTGTCCTGAAAAGGACAGTAAGTGATTATAGCAGCCCACCCCAAGCATCAGATAAGAAGACAATCCCATCACCACAAACAATACCCTGCCCAGACAGCCCAGCACCACAATCAGACCACAAAGCACAGCAATACCCATACAACACTAAATAGTTGTTTTCGGGGTGATCCCATTGGAGCAGCTTCGATCCCAGGGTATTGATAGAAATCCCGGGGTCCCTAGATGATTAGGTTCAAAAAGCGATTTGATATGAGGACCGGAGCCCGAGCAGTAGCATTTTGAAGGTTCCCGGGGACAGTCTGCAAAGCAACCGGGCTGCTAAACCCGGTCACCAAAAAGTGCTTAAAAACTGGGGTTCCCAAGGGGCTCCCTCTCCCGACTACCCCTCGTCTGAGCTCCACCACATGTTGTATATATGTGCTAAAGGGCGCTCTGGTGGGGCCATGGGCATCTGAGATATTTAGGGTTAAAAAGTCCACCGTGCACTCCTGCCGATCCTAGCCAACAAAAAGTTCCAGAGAATTACGGCTAAGACCAGGTCCAGTACAGGGCAAGGGCAATAAAGAGCCAATAGGTCCGGGTGACATAAGGGTGGGATTATACTCCTAGGCACAACCAAAACAGGTAAACAAAACTGAAGAAGAGGTTAAAAGTCTTCTGCAGCCCTCGTTCCGCGACTGGGTTTATGGTACATACAGGGCCGGCCCAAGACAAAATGCCGCCTGGAGCAAAGTTTAAAATGCCGCCCCCCCATTATCTACCCTTCCTCTCCCTGCCCCCCCATTATCTACCCTTCCTCTCCCTGCCGCCCCCCCCCCTACTTACCTTTCAGCAGTCCTGCGGTGAGTCTCCCTGCTAGGTCTCGGTGCCGGCTTGTAATGCTGAGCGCCGGAAATGACGTCATCTTCCAGGCTCTACATTACAAGCCGGCACCGAGACCGAGCTAGAGGGCTCGCAGAGGAGAGAGTGAGGGGTGCCGAGCGGGTACTGACAACTTAGTAAGATAAAACCACTCGGCGCCCTCTCTCTCTCTCTTCTCGGCTTTAAAAAAATTAAAAAAAAAAGGGGCTTGGGGCGGCAAAGGGCTTGGGGCCGCCCCTTCAAAAGCGCCGCCCACTCGGCTCCATTGTCGGGCCGGCCCTGGGTACATAAAATGGAACCAGGCTGAACAGAAAACCTGGTAACAACCAATGAAATAACATCCAGAGGTACTGATCCAGAGGTATAAGGTGTGGAAGCATCTGAATAGAGTATCTGTGGGATTGAAACCATCTTGATTGATGTCCCCGATGAAGGTAAAAAGGTAATCAGGTCCACTTCTGTACTTTAGGTAGTACAATTATTTGTGCCATTAAAAAAACTACTGGTAGACCCTGTACTGAAAAAATTGATTTGCACACCCTTGTATAAGCTGATCTGAAAGGGTTTTATAAAGATCCATAGGGAGGCTGTCAGGTCCTGGGGATTTACCCATATTTAAGGCACCCAGGGTAGCTTTAACTTCCACTATTGTTATTGCTGCATTTAATATTTCCATTTGATTGTCAGTTTAAGTCAGCAGTTGTGTCTAGTGTATGGTCTGTGGTGTCTCGGGCATATAATTCTTTATAGTAGGTAAGAAAATGTTACTTATTTCTTTTTAGTCCGTGTGTACACTTTCCTGATTGGATCTGAGGGCTGTGATTTGTTTCTGTGTGAGATTGTTTGACGAGCCTAGACAATTAGTGAAAACCAAGGATTTGTATGGGCAGTAGAACAGTGTTATTTTGGGAATTAAACACAGAAAAGGAACTGAATTGCCTGCCAGTATCTCTAGCCAATAAGCATTGAGTAGATGGTGTGGTGAATCAATTTAAACTCGGGGTAGAAAAAAATAACCAACATAAACAGTGGCAGGTTGGGAAGGGACAGTTATTCAAATGCAAACAGTCACTAACTACATCGAGGGAAGGCACGGGGGGGGGGGCAACGCTAGATTTTGGATGTAATGTCCAGGAGGTAGATACCAGTCAGGCATTTGGACATGGGAAAAACTTTACAGTCATACATATGCTGGAGGGCTGGCACAGTGTAAAGTATACAGAAATAAACAAACACATGTCATGTCCTGTAATTTCAGGAAACTACGTGGGACCTCTGAACGCTTGTACCATTAGCCAGGCTATTGTTCTCTTGTTGTGGAAATTCTAATGGAGTTTTTGTTGTCCATGTTAGGCTGATATTATATTGTGATTATTAGGCTGTAATGCCATGCTCTACCACAAAAAAAGCCTCTCCTTATCCCCAGACTTTATTCTCAGCCAGACCAGGGGTTTGTGGTCGGTAAAAAAGAGTAAACTCCCAACCATAGATTAATGGATAAAATCTTTTGAAAGCCCAAGAGCCATTCACTCCTTTTCAGTGGCAGCATACAGCATTTCACAGTTCACAAACTCTGGTATTAGATGTCAGCCATTCTGATCATCAACTTGGCTTATGGCAGCTCCCAGTCTAAACTTTAAAGCATCTGTGTAGGCCAGAAAGCATTTGATAAAGTTTGGAGTGACCAGTACCAGTGAGCTGTCTAATGCCTTCTTAATTGCCACGTTCGCACTCAGGAGACCAGGCAACATAACGTGAAAGGGCTTTCTAAGTTACCGTATTTGCTTGAATATAAGACAAGTTTTTTCAGAGCAAATGATCCATCCAGGTTTGTGTCCCATTGCCCATTAGAGAGCTTCAATCAGCTCAGATTTCCACAAAACACTGTTGTATATCCCTCTCTAGCTGAGAAGGTATATGCCAGGACCCTAGTTGGTAATCATCACTCATCCTTACTCTGGTGGTGGTGGTTTAGACCGGTTCTTAGAAGAAGACATCCCACTGTTCCCACCAATGTAATGGCAACTTGGTTGACTGCATGGTCCTTAGTTATTGTTGTCAGATTCCTCTTAGTGAACCGGGGCTTCAAATAGGTAGGTGCTCCAGTTCTTGGAGTAAAATATAGCTCTTACGTGTTCACAAGAACATTTTGTGTGAACTGAGCCATCAAGAAGGTGAAGAACACAAACACACTTTATTGGAAAAAGGCAGGGCTTTTATGGGTAGTAGAGCAATGTTATCTTAGAGAATAAATATAGAAACTACCGGTAATTGAATAGTGTGAAGATATAAACTCATGGTGGCGAACAATAAACAAAAATGGGGAAGCACGCTGGGGAGGGACAGATATTCAAACAGAAACAACCAATAGCTACATGTTCAGAGTTAACCATTTGGAAAGCAGCCAACATTTTGAATGTAATGGACACCAGGACGTGGGATAAGGAATAGTGATATAAACAATGATGGTCTGGCGCAGTGTATGAATGAACACAGGATCGAGTCCTGTTACACTGTTCCTAAGGATCACTGCATTTCCTGTTCACGGAAGCCTCTGTGCCCTGGGCTTCTGGAGGGGCAGCCTCCTTCCTACAGACTAAGGGTCCTGGCCTTAGAAAGGGTTGTGTTATAGGGGAGGTCCATACAAGGTGTACATTGGGACTACTTCTTCCCCTGGTACACAGTGCCATGTTTCCCCAATGACAAGAAACTCTAAAAGACTGTGGAGCTTGAACTCGGATTTGGGATACCTGCATTTTGCGAGCGGGGTTTTACGTGTGGTGTGTTACCCTCCTTCAGGTCAGGAAAGAGACCTCTATAGACAGTATTTGCACCAAGATCTGATATATATATATAGGTGGTTTCAGCCAGAAGTCCGAGAACCGCCCATGTTTACCATTTTCCCCACAGACTACAATAGTGACCCCCTCCTGGGCTAAGGGGGGCCTGATTGAGAATTATGTGTTTTGCTGTGACTGTTGTATGTAAATTACCTCTTTGTACTCTTTTCAATACCAATGTGTTTCCTATTAAACAGAATACATGATTTTATCCTCAAGGATCTAGTCTCTGATGTTTTGATGGTAGCGTGGTCGATAATAAGGGAGAGGTTCACCAGTTGGGTTAGCAGAGGAAGCTGACTTTAGCAGATACACCCATTCGCTACTGAGATCCGTTACAATAACTTTTATATGATACTAGAAAATCTGCCCATCCTTAAAATTACATATCTAATGTTGCTTTTTATTTTTCTCTCTCTCTCTACTGGTTCTACCATTCCCCGATCTCTCTCCCCCCTCTCCCCAAAGCCTTAAACAGTACACATCATCTTCCTAACACATAGCCCAATAACCACAATTACTACTACACTCCCAATATCTCCCTCGCACAAATTTTTCTCCACACCCTACCACATTCTATAGAACCACGCCCTATACATTGATTGTTCAATCCTTAATCACATCATGCATCACTGCAATTTCTGCTGAGTCTTTACACCATCACAGCTAAAAATTGTTGCTCATATATCTAACATGCTTAACATGGAATCCAAACTTTTCTGTAATACACAGTCTCTAAGATCAATCGATACAAACTCATGGCAGTGAACAATAAACAAAAATGGGACAGCACGTTGGGGAGGGACTGAGATATTCAAACAGAAACAACCAATAGCTACATGATCAGAGTTAACCATTTGGAAAGCAGTCTACATTTTGAATGTAACGGACACCAGGACGTGGGATAATGAATAGTGATATAAACAATGATGGACTGGCGCAGTGTATGAATGAACACAGGATCGAGTCCTGTTATACTGTTCTCAAGGATCAGTGCATTACTCGTTCACAGTCTCTACCACTCAAAATGACTTGACCCATTGGCCACTAAAATGCTGAGCAGTACAAGGTCCAATTATAGCACATTACCATTGCTCATGCCTCAGACATTATGCTGTAAGTTTGCACATCCATTTGAAATCAAACAAGCTTGCTTGGAAATGTAGCTGCTGTGACCTCTTCCCAAGTGGGTATTTAAGAGTCACACTGGACTATCCAGGCATCCATCCCTGGTCTTCATGCTTTCATCCAACTACTCCTCTGGCAATCACTAATGTCCGCTATATCTCCTTCTCTTACAGGTATGACTATCCCATATTCTGTCTGAACCCCTCATCTCCTACTGTAACCCGTTTCCACTTGGTATGACTATCCCATATTCCGTCTGAACCCCTCATCTCCTGCTGTAACCCGTTTCCACTTGGTATGACTATCCCATATTCCATCTGAACCCCTCATCGCCTGCTGTAACCCCAGTTTCCACTTGGTATGTCTTTATTCTGCCTGACTTCATATCCTGCTGCTTTCAAATGGTTGAATTTGGTGCCCTCTAGTCTAGCTTAATTGCAATTGTTAGCCAAGGTGTGAACCATCTGCCTCACCTTATCTGATCACTTGTGAAGAAGCCCTATGAATTCCTAGGCCTCGCTTGGAAATGTAGCTGCTGTGGCCTTGTCATAAGTGGATGTTTAAGGCTAGGTTTCCACTTGGGTTTTTGTCCTGCGTTTTTTTCTTGATGAAAACTGCCACCGCATTTACCTGCGTTTTGGCGTTTTTTCTGGCGTTTTAGTCTTTCTGTGGAAATTGCTTTTTTGACCTTAGGCAGTTTTTCCAGCCTTTACACGTTGGAATTTTCACCCAGCTAAAAGGGATTAGGATAAATGGCAAGTATCTGCCCCCTCCTGATGTCATTTTCTTGGTAGAGTTCTACTTAAACACGCCCCGGCGGACCCTTTTGTTTCTTTTCTGTGGTTTGTAAGGCATGCTTTATTCCGAATGTCTGCTCCTCTAGAAAGATTGGCCCCAAATGATGGTGCAAATTGTTTGCTGTTGCTTTTGGCACGCAGGATCCAGTTGGGTATGTTTGTTTGTAATGGCATGTTTGTTCCAAATGGTGTAAAATTCAATATGAACTTTGTTTTGCGTGAAACTGTTTGTTTCCAGCCTATTTCTTGTAGGACACACAGATACTGGGTCCATCCTCTGCATTGTAACTGTAGAAAAAAACGCCATAAAAAACGCCAAGGCAAAACCCACATGGCTTTTTCATGGCGTTTTTTCTCTCCCATAGACTTCTATTGGAGATAAACGCCAAGATTTCCTTGCAAAAAACGCCAGTGTCAACATGCTGCGATTTTGAAAAACTGCCAGAGCCCAAAAAAGCAGAAAAACGCCAGAGGACTGAAAAAACGCCAAACAGAAAAACGCAAAGTGGATATGGCATTCTGCGATTTCCTATTGAAGAACAGCTAACATCTGGCCGCAGCGTTTTTTCACTAAAAAAAACGCTGTGTGGCTGAATTGGCGTTTTTATGGGCGATTTTAGCAAAAAAAAAACCAAGTGGAAACCTAGCCTAAGAGTTACACTGGAGTTAAGCCGGAGGGAAATGGCATACCAGGTACCATTTCAGAAAGCGGCTTCAAAACCATCTGAACCAGATCAACTCATCCCCATCCAAGCAGTCCTCTCATATTGTCTTACTCCACTCAACCACCGACTAGATTGTAAGCTCGCAAGAGCAGAGCCCTCTTCTCCTTTGCACCAGTTTGTTATTAACAGCGCTGCGGAATCTGCCGGTGCTTTATAAATAAATGTAATGTAATGTAAATTAAAATGTAAACTCAACTGCCACCAACATCAACTACAGACGAACTTGCATATACTTGACCTGAAGGCTAGCAATCCACTGTGTTGAAGGTGAATTAATGGGTGCAACACTGCATGCCTTATTATCGTGCAAGGTTCTAATTGTGGGACAATCTCTACAATATGCACTTTGAATGCATCTTAGTGCATTGGAACATAGTTATATAGAGTAATTAGGGGTCAAAACACACTGGTTTCCATAGGGATAGCTCCAGTTTAGAATATTGAATATATATGGTGCATAGACTATAGTGCAGGTTTTTTTAAAGTACAATAAGTTCCAGTCCCATGTACCCCTCCATGGGCACCATGTATCACAAAACAAGAGTTGTGACAGAATACTTAAAATGGGCTGGGTTGGATTATTATTGGTGGCCACTTTTTAAAAATCTCTTGGGAGCCTATAAAAAGAACAATGACACAAACCCAACAGATGTTATGCCTTCCCTTTGCCACTTCTTTAGTAACGAACCTCCAACATCAACCTCATGCGGTCAACCTGTGTTGCAATAACACACATATTATTCAAATTACACGTTTCACAACACGTAAGAGATTATCAGCACATTCTAGCAAGTTAAACGACCATGAGGTCATAACAAAGTGTAAACTTGTCTGGGAGCTCCACAAAAAAAAAAAACTCGAACGCGTTGTCAAACAAAGTAAGTCATCCACTCAACTAATATGGCCGACGTTAGCAAGATTTGTCGGGTTCTCTAGCTATGACTCCACCAAAGACACCCCTTCCACTTTCTCGGCCGCTCCGCCCTCTGCTTCCCGTCCGCCCAATCCGAAAGCTGAAGGACTCGGGAAACCCAATTAGATCACCGGATCCCTTGCAATGGGTGTGTTTTAACGTGTGTCGTATTTCAAAGAAGCTGCTATATAGCCAACTGTAGAAGCTGTTGAAAGAAGCCATTTTGTTTTCGGCGTTTCGTTGGGTTGTCCTGCGTTAAAACAGGCGGCCAGAAGGGGGGCGGCCGTGCTTCAAATTCCCTTTGGCGGCAGTTAAGTTTTTTTTTTACCTCCCAATCTAATTTCCTTTACCGGTTCTGGCCTCATGTCTGCCCCAGAGGAAGGCGCACCCAGGCGCCGCTGGGATGTGGACGGCGAGAAAGTTGTGTATTCGCGCTCGCATCTGCTCTTCTCGGGCACTAAACCGCTGGAGGACGCGTTCGAGGTGTTCGTACCGGAGTCCAAGCACTTCATGAGCTCGGACACAGAGCTCTGGAACTTCCTCTGCAGCTTGAAACGAGACTTCTCGCCGGTCATTCTACGGAGCAAAGACGTGTATGGCTACTCGTCTTGCCGCTCGATTGTCCCCGACCCCAGCCAGTTCACACGCGGTAAGCCCAAAGACAAACCGCCAGCGGCGGCTCCACCGAAGAAGCTTCCTGTCAAGAGGAAGAGGAGAGGGATGAGACTGAGCTCCAGGAAGCGGCGGCGGGGTAGGACGGTGGGCAGTGAAGGCACCGGGGGCAGTGAGGAGTCCGTAGCCGGCAGCACTAGCGGAGGCAGTAGTGTCTGCAGTAGCCCGACCCCGTCTGAGGTACGGGGACTTCTACATTTAGGCAAGTCACTTGAGGACATCTGGAAAGCGGCTACCCCTAAGCTGACGGTGTTCCCCACGATACGGGTCAGTGATGTGTCCTGCGAGGCCAAAGTGGCCGCAGCCCGAAGGAAGGCTCAGAAGATCCTGCAGGTCAACTTGCAGCCTGTGGTCAAGATCCGGCGCTTCCCGATCCTTTCCCCCTCCTGAGGAGGAGATCGGCGGGCAGCCGTCTCCCACATAGCGGTTCGGGTGCCATCGTATCCCTGCTCTGCTCCCTGTGCACTTTTAATGCTGGTCTTGCTTGGAGCCTTTGGCGACGACAACTTTTGGCTGTGGCTTGGACGTTTTTTATGTCTAGGCTGTTTACAGATTTCATGGACTTCTCGTGTGTTCACTGCACTTTACTGCAAAGATTCACTACTTTCATAATAGAAAAAGGGATCTTCCTATTGTGGACTTGTCTCGGGGGATCCTACTTTGCCTGCCAGATCTCCGAGTCACATCTGCCCCTAAACATAATGTTGGGATGTAGTTGCAATATTTGTTCAGATTGTAGAAATGTGCCTGCCGCCCGCTTCTCGGGCTATAGATCGAGTGAAGGACCTTGTGGCTCTCTGGATTCCATCACCTGACTGCCTATAAGCCTGTGAATCTAACGTTAATACTGTGTGGGTGATCGTTTTGATTGCACAGCATAACACTTGGAAAGGTTCTGATGGAGCTGGGAGGGGCTTAGTGGGAATGAAGTTCACCTACCCTATGTTGGAAGGACTGGGCCACAGGATAAAGGGGATTTCAAACATACTGTTTCTGGCAAGCAGAATGATGACCTTTGTAAAACCAGGTGGACCAGGACTACTAACAGGTCTGGTTATGCAAAGAACTTTAAAGCATTCACTCTGCATCATCATGGCCTGTGTTTCTTTGGCAGCAACTACCTCACAAATCCTGGAGTTTCACAGAAGTCAATATCCAAAGACTGTATATTTGTGTGTAAAATATGATTTCCCTTATAATTTGTATCACTGACTGTATGCCAAGAATTTTGAAAGAGCTTTGGTGTGTAAAGAACTGTGACTCTAAATGCAAGTTTATGCAAATGTTAAAATGTTCTTACTTGAAATGAAAAGGGCAAAGCAAGTTCACTTGTAACTGTAAAACAATGTTTTGTGACATTTTCTCTTGGGTTGCATTTAGAAAAGAAAATAAGCAAACAATATATATTTCCTCTACATTTTATTTGTGTTCTGTATAATATATATTTTTTTGTGTATGAATGACTATCTACATTTCATAAGGGTTTTACATGCATATGGCATTGATACTCACTGTTGGTAATCTTGTGTAAATACATACTGTAAGTCTACACAGGAAGGATATTTATTGCTACTTTAATTCTAAAGTGACAAAGGTGCTTCCCTTCCCCACCTTTTAGTATGGCTGGGGTACTGCTGAAGGATGTTGTGTCATAGACTAGGTCACTAATGTTTGATGTATGTGCCTTTTTTTATTATATAGAAATCATGTCAACTATCTGTGGCTTAAAAACTGTTAGCTATGATTTTGGTTACTGGTGCTAAGTCCATTTCACACTGTTTGTGAGTCTGTTCTGTAACAGAATAAACTATTACTTTTTCATATCAACATTCTTATATATATATATATATATAATTTTTTTTAATATTCTTTCACTTGCCCCAAAACAAAATTTTCCATAAAAAAAAATATATATGAAAAGGTTTCCCGTTTATATATTTTGGCATCCGTTGGTCATGAAAACTTGTAAAGTAGTTACATCTCCCTCCCACCCCCACCTTTTTTATTTTATATGTATAATTTTAGTCCTCTAGTGCTAGAGCCATATTTTGCTAAATCAATGCCTATTGCATTTTTGGAGTATTGTAGGTTTGCAAAGAACTGTCATCACTAATGGATAATGAAAATAGATTGAAATGCCTTTGATGTGCCAAAATCATCTCAGCCTAACATTAAGAACACCATAAGGATATTAGTATAAGTGGCCCTCGGTGCTGGATTTAATGATCTTTACCTACAATGTGACTATTTCTTAAATCCAACTATTATGGTCTGTTTAAAAACATGTGGGCTACCTAATATGTGTATATCAGTAACCCCATCTTTAAGGGGGGGGAAACCATTGTTATTTCCAGCTCCAATGGTGCAAAGGTAAACACTGTTGCATCTTTCAGTGCAATTAGTTTGCAATATTTTACAAAGTACTTCTGGACCCAAACTCTCCCATGCATAATTTCCCATAAATGAAAGATTGGTTGTCATCACAATCCAGTTGTAAACTGTGATACAGTACTGCAGGTGCATTGATTTGATCAGAGCTATTTTTTTCTTTTCATTTCAATAGTATCTATGTTGCAATTAGTGGGTTTTCTTAAATGTAAATAACTATAACTGTTAATTTAGGATGGTGGCCAGTTTCATGATGTGAAACTAAATACAGAACAAGCTGTCTTGTTCTAGTTATTTATGATGTTTTAAATAAAATTCTTTCCAATTACTCTGGTTATTTTTGGCATTTTACTATGCTTTTGATGAATCATTATTTGCCCCTTTCTAGTTTACTGTATATTTTGATACTACATGTATGTGTGTAATCTATCATTTAATTTCAACAAAAAACATAAGTGGAAGTGATTTGAAAAAGGCTTGCATATAACTTACATAAAAAAAAATACCCAAAGTATATTTACTTGCATTACATTTCCATCTGTTATGGAAATATCCCCTTATCCAAGTTTGGTATTCTAGCGCTGTAACTTTATTAACAGGATAATACAACGGACCTTACGAAAGTATGTTTCTTAAAAAAACCGACAAGGTTGATTTTAGCTGATATTCATGGAGCTGTTTCACCACCAACCTTTTCCAATGTTTCGTACAAACGGATATGTGCGGCTGTTGAAAAAAAAAACATACATTGTCTTAAACTGCATCCACAGAGTACTGTGATACCTCACATGTGTAAATTAGTAATGTTTTGGGCACTCTAAAAGACCAAGAGTAATCTGTCCACTTTGGGGTACAAAACTGACCTTTCAATGAAAGGGCTAATTTTTTTTAAAATATATTATGTTCTTCCCATCTGACTTTAACCCATTAATGACAAAGCCCGTACATGTAATCAAATTTGAACTTTTTTATTTACATTTTGACTATTTTCTCCCTACCACTAATATACAAACATGACTAGATACACTGATTATGTGATGACGGTGTAAGCATTTCTTAAAATGTTACAATTGACATCACTGACCAAATTCTCTCTGTCTCTTCTTCATTCTTAGTATGAGGCAAGAAAATGAGAGATACATGCTTTATAAACATTGGCTTGGACACGTGAATGAAATACTTGCTGTGATTTGTCATTCCCTCAACAGGACCCAGCAGCTAGACTCACAGTAGGGGAGCGGTGAGTGATAGGATAGAGGACTTCCAAAGCTAGCCTCATGGTCACAAGACCAGTTTTGAGGCGGGCGTGGAACAATCTTTGTCACAAAATTGTTAAGGTCTATTTGTGGGTGTAACTGAAATAAAGGCTGGATGAGGTGGGATGAGCACTAGTTTAATAACTGCATTACATTTTTTGTAGCAGACTTTTTAGGGTAGATGTGAGTTTTTAGCCCTAGTGTAATTCTTAATACTAAAGACAGATATCTGTCTTACTCACGCAGTATACTAGTCATCAGAGTTCCAAACCTATTTTAAGTGTAGTGACATGTACACCATGTCAGCCTGCTGACTTGCAAAATCACAACGTGGTTTGGAATACGGATATAAAGCACATTTCTACTGTCTGTGGGTATGGAGAATTGCTGTTTTTCCCTCTGAAAGTGATATTGGATGTTTGAATTACCTGGTGGCTGTGAATACACAAAACAAGCAGGATAGAGGATCTAGTTAAAGCATTTGTACAGGGTACTACTACTCAACATAATACAAACTGGGTATTGCGGGTCAGATCAGCAGCTTCATGGAGTCCCAGTGACAGGCTATTGTTGGCCAGCAGGGGATTAATCGCACCCAGAGCTCAAAAAAAGGCACCCTTGTGGAAACACAGCTGGGAAGACCGAGTCTCGCTAACTTGTGCTCTGCAACAAACTATACAGTCGAGTGCAAATAGCCCAACTATGGATTGAGGCGTTGCATCTGAGTAAATTACTTTTTTCAAGTGATAGAGCAGATAATATTGAGGCTTACCTGACAACCTTTGAAAGGATTACTACCTTAGAAGGTTGGCCTCCTGATCAGCGTGCTGGCTTGTTAGCCCCTTGCCTCAGAGGAGTGCCTCACAAAAAGTATATTATGATTTAGCTCTCGGTTTAGTCCCAGAGTATTACACCTGCAGCTCAAGCCCAAAGATATAATGCTTGAGTTTATGATGCAGAGACACCTTCTAAGTCACAAACATATGACCTTGTTGAGACTTACTCAGAAGTAGCTACAGCTGGAAATCAACTCTGCTGCAGTAATAGTTGAATGTGTTGTTACGGATCGCTATCTCAGGAGCCTGCCAAAAGCTCTATGCAAGTAGGTCAGTCAAACGAATCTAAGGACCCAGAAGAAATTATGAACTTGACAGAGAGATATACCAGTTTGCTAATGAAATACAGTGTAAATAGCCTTACCTGAGCCCCAAATCCTGCAGTGACTGGAAACCACAAAAGAATGCTGCATGGTTTAAGGAAACAGGAGGAAGTAAAGATTCTGTGCAGATCCTTAGACAAACTGAGTGTGCCATCTAGAAGAAGCTGACTGTTTAGGTAACGCCATTGGGAGTGTGGGGGGGTATGCTTAAACCACAAAAAAGCAAGGTAGAGGTTATCTTGGATTGGCCATATCCTGCGACGAGAAAACCAGTAAGGGCATTTCTATGCTTAACGAACTATGACCTTAACTTTGCTACCATTGCTAACCCTTTGACAGAGCTAACAAGAGCAAAAAGTACAGTAATTGTAAAATGAACACCTGAAGCTGAGCAAGATTTTAAGGCCCTAAAAGAGTGCTGGTTTGGGCACCCCGGATTTTTCCAGGAAATTTGTAGTATAAACTGATGCGTCTGATGCAGGCCTGGGAGTGGATATCTCTCAAATTTCGAGAGGAAAAAACATCCAATTATGTACTTGTGCAAAAAAATAAATCCCCATAAAAGGCGTTACTCTTTAGTTGAGAATGCCTGGCCATTGAGTGGGCACTTGAAGCCCTAAAATATTACTTGCTGGTTGCTGATCATGGATGAGGCAAAATAAATAGGTTAACAGATGATTCCTTAGCCTTCAGCCCTTTAACTTAGAGATCAAAGAAATATCAATGGATACTCCAGAGTTTACTGTATATGGTCAAAGGTCACTAAGACCTATAGGTCAGAAATGTGCGGGAGGATGTGTGACAAAGTGTATGGGAGAGTTGTGGAGGAAAAATATTAAGGACTAAGAATCCGCCATTGCCTCCACCCTCTCACCTGCTTCTAATTAGCTGGTGCAATTTAAAATTGAGAGGGGAGAGGGGTAAATGTTGTTAAACCTATGTTTATTTTGCTAGGTTTTGTTAGTTTACTAATTAGAATGGGACATTATTTAAGTTTAGCAATTGCTCAAATTGAGCTAGTGTTTTGTTTATTACTTGGTTCATGAAGGAACTGATTGTTTGGAACGTCTGCACAAACTATTTGCATTCAGCTTATATGTGCCTATACCTGCTGTTTATGCCCATCTCCCATTAGTCTTGGTGGTGGCTTGGACCCTGATTAGATGAATTCCACTAATACAACCTGTGCGACTGTGCTTAGCATCTTCTTAGCCGAAGTTGACCACCACTATGTATTTGCTCTGTTTGCCAATATAACATTCTTGCAGCACAGGCCAGTCTTAATTTCCATAGTGAAATTCCATGAAACTCCCACATTTTCAGGATGTGTCAAGTGTACATAGTTTATAAAGGCATACTAGTTGAAGGTAGAAAAGGGAAATTAAAGACTAGAAACAGAAAGCCAGAATGGCAAAATAAACAGTTAACAATAATAACCAAGCTCCAGGATAGAGAAGATAAGGGCAAATTAATAATGGTAAAAAACAATTTATATGGAGAAAGAAAGAGGTTGTTTTTTCAAACAAATGTAAAAAAAATTAAAAAGGACCCTACGCTACACAGCACCACTCTGCTTCTTCTCTTGCCTCTTCTTGTTCTCCTGTCTTCTTTGTTTGTCTACTTCTCTCTTTCTTCTTTGTGAACCTGGCGTCCCGGGTCCCATATTTTTGCACTACCCCTTGCTCCTAGTAACTCACATACATACTGGCACACATTTTACACACACTCTCACATTTGCAAAGACTTACACACTTACGAAACACACATGCACACGCACATACTTGCTTACACCCTAGACACACTTATACCCAACACTTTCATGTTAACACAATCTCCCTCCCATACACACTCACACACATTTACATATACACATTGCTGCTTACACATACACATCGATGCTCTCACACACATCCATACTCCCTCCCCTTACCACAGCTTCCCTCCAGGTGTGAGCAGCCTCACGTTTAACTGCCAGGTCATGTAACCCCGCATTACGTGACCCGCTACATCCCTGCCTCCTTATCCCCCCACCACAGTGTGCCTCTGCTCCCAATGCATGTCTGCAAAAGGTGGAGCTTCCAGGCTAAGATCTGTGCTTCAGTGTGCAAACAAATCAGTATCTGACTTCTTAAAATAACAGTCTGGTTCTGAAATTGTATTACGTCTCATTTAAGTCCTCCCCCAGCTACTTCTACTAGTATGTAAATTTATTGTATATAAACAGCAGCACTCCCAGTAATGTTAATAGCGAAACATCAGTATCAAGTATACATGTTAATTGCTGCTCCCTCTGAAAGCTCAGTTTTCCCTGACTAGAATTGGCATGGGTACTTAAATTGTACTCTAGAATTTGGAATAAAAGTCACTTATGTTAAGTGTATGAAAACAATCGTTTGTCCCTTTACTTTGCTGCACTTATTGTTGACATGAGGGGATGATAAATGTGAACAAAAAAAGAAAGACATAAAAT
The DNA here is from genome assembly GCA_023333645.1 of Sceloporus occidentalis. Lineage (NCBI taxonomy): Eukaryota > Metazoa > Chordata > Lepidosauria > Squamata > Phrynosomatidae > Sceloporus > Sceloporus occidentalis. The sequence goes on from JALMGF010000017.1 coordinate 15,707,586, forward strand.
ATCAAGTCATTTAAATAAAACAGAACTAAGTAAACATTAGCTGTAAACATGGTAAGAGTATTACATTTTAACTGGCATGCCCAACTGAATGAAAGACTTTTACAATAAATATTTCAAATGTTGAGAGTGAAAAATGTAAACACACAGGGACAGAAAATGTAAAATTTCTTAATATGTATTCCCTGAAGACGATTTAGGCTCTTTCACCGGTAGGTTCTTGTCTACATGTAGCTGATCCTCTGTTGCACCATTTTGCATGAGAGTTACACAAACACAACCACATAGCAACAGTAACTTAGAGACAGTAGCAGCCAATTGTTAATTAGGCCAGCTCAATGTGCATGTGTAGCTATGGCACAGTAAGCAGTATGGTCCCAGAGAAAAGCAATGGTTTATAACATAGTGTGCTACTGGCTTTAACTCACTGGAAGAAGACACTCATTGCATTATCAATGTAAAAATGTATTATTCTGAACATTTAATTCTCAATAATCATGGATATTAGGTAGTCAGTGATGTATCTTTGTGAGGACCAGCAAATGGACTTATGTTCTAAAGATTTAGTTTTCAATATCATGCTGCACGGGAGATCATAGAAACATAGAATTTGACAGAAAAATTCGGCCCATCTAATCTGCCGATTTCTAAAGTTAAACCCCTATCAGCCTTTGCTCAGGTCCTATAGTGAGGAAAGCTTTATGTCTATCTCATGCCTGTTTAAATTTCCTTACTGTATTAGCCTCCACGACCTTGGCTGGGAGACTGTTTTACAGTATTTATCTACTACCCTCTGAGTAGAACTTCCTTATGTTACATCTAAGTCCTTTGAAATAAGCTTGCCTTCTGTACTTTGTTAAAACCATTTAAATATTTATTTAAATATATTGCTTCCCCCTATCTCTCTTCTTTTCTTTCTAGCTTTACATATTAAGATCATTTACTCTTTTCTGATAATTTCTGTCCTGCAAACCACTTACCATTTTTGTAGCTCCCGCCTGTCAAAAAAAATATGATTTTTTTTTTTAACAAAGCTCTGACATCCCATTGCCATAGCACTACATGAAAAAAGACCGCCTTTACTACTCCTAAACCAGACCGAAGTAATAAAAATGCTACCCTATACGGCAGCAGTGTCCAAGTTTTTTTCTGCAGTGGGCCACTTCATCAGAAATGTATGAGTGCGTGGGCCGCACTCATTTTTTACTGAGAGAACATATGACCTTTTAGCTTTATAATGCATATTAATACAGGGTTAATTTGGCGATAATAAAAAAAGCAGTGGAAATGTTTTTTTGATCAACTTTTATATGTCATTCGATCAATACTAAATTACTTAAACAGTAAAACAAAGTCAGTCCACAAACCATTTAAAACAAGTTTAGCCAAATAAAACTGCACAAGACTGGAGCACACTGTGGGTACAAGCTGGATTTAAGTTGGCTGACGCACACTGGAGGCAGGGCTAGATTAAGAGCATCACGGGCCTGGTGCTGAGGATTTTGGTGACCATTTTATGGAAATGAATAAAATAGAATCTAAACAAATCGGCATCGATGTATACTGGATAAAGATGACATCAGTGCTCGGCAGATAATACAAGATAGAATCTTATGTGATGGGACTGGGAGTAATCAGTACGCTAAAAAAGTCATACACGGGACACATGAAGCCACAATATAGTGCCACTAATCCTTTTTAATAAAATATGCAGATTGAAACAGAGTAAATAACTCACAAAACCTTTACTTTTCCTCTCATTGATTTCTGGGCCAATAAATAGTTCTATTTATTCCTGCACTGAGGAAAGTGCCAGGAAACAGACAACCAAACACACACCAGGACAGGTTCTGCCACGCCAACAAAAGATAAATAAAGTGCAGCGCTCCATTTGTAATAACTCCATATTAATAGTGCTATGCAATTTTGTATTATATAACAACTGAATATGTCCCTTCTTACAAAGTAACACACCAGGACATGCTCTCCCACACTGAAGCATAAACAATTTATTTTCTACACTGCTTTGTCATTAACTGGCCCTTTTGTATTTTTGCCCCCTTTACAATTGATTAATGCCCCCCCACACAACCTTGTGTATTGCCCCCCTTTGTGCATTCATGCCCCCATAGCCATGTGTATTGATTTATGTGATGCCCCAGCCAACCCCTTCTCTTGTGAATTGATGCCCCCACCACTTTTGTATTTTGATGCCCCCACTGCCATGTGTATTACCCCCAGCCACACCCACCCATTTATATTGATTTTGTAATGCCATAACCTCACCCGAACCCAACACAGGAAAGGGTGAGTATTCATGGAATACGAAGATTTTTTCCCCACAAAGACTAAGACGAACACAAAGAGCTGGCTGGCACCCAAGTCTACTAACAACTGTATGTTCAATGCTGCTTGTTCAATGCTGCTTGTCAATATCTGAACTATATACCATCACAGTAGTCTTATGGATAGGATCACATATCTCCTACCAACTCCCATGTTAGTCAATAAACCCTTATAGACAAAAAGGGCAAAAGACTGAGGAAAAGATGAAGAAACTAGGTAGGACATAAATTAGATTATTGTGAAATATAGAAGTAAGGGAGATGAGTAGGGAAGATGTTCTGTTAGAGAGATGGATAAAAGAGGGAGAAATTTGGTTAAACAGAGAAACAAAGATAGAAGGTAGGACAAATTTCTAAAATAACAAAATTCTGCCTTTTTATTTTTTAGCAACTGTGAAATATGCAACCAATCTGCTTTAGACATTCCACAGGATTTACCCCACACCCAGATTGCACCCAAAGTGACCTCCCCTTTCTCATTATCTCTTCCATTTCTCTTTATCTCAGCTTTCCCTTTGCTCTTTATCACCCCTTACACATAGACATCTGTGCCCACACACTTGCACATACATGCTCACACACATATATTCTCACACACCTACACATACATGCCCACACACTTGCATATGCATATTCACACACAAAAATATACATACACATACATGCATGCTCACACTTATACACTTTCCCTCCTTAACCTCTTCCTCCTTCCCTCACTCACCCCCTTAGCTCAGCTTCAGCCCCAATAGCCCCACCCTAGGAACACCCCTGCTAGTAAATATATTTCCCTGGGGCTTGGTAAAGACAAATAGTATAAAATACTAGACTTGGGCACCAGGGGGCTCTTCATGTTCGTCTCCATGCTCGCCCGTTCTTGTCTTCTCTTCGGCGAATATTCGTGGACATTCTTCGTGTTCTTTTTTTCTTCGTTTTTTCCATTTTTTATAAGGGGTTAATATGGGGTTAACGCGTACCGCAGCAGCTCTGGCGCCAGGAGTTTAAATGTCCGTATGAGCAACTCTATTGGTGGCCAGCAAGGGGCTCGTCTGCCATCAACCAGTTAAATGTCCGTACGAACGACCAATAAAGTTGCTTGATAGAACAGGGAGACCAGTGGTATCTGCTGGAACAAGTTGCTGCATTAGGATTTTGAAAGTCTGTACAAGCGGCTCTATTGGCCGTGCGAGTGAGCCTATTGATCGCTTGCATGGCCCTTTAACCTACGGATTGGTTGATGCCAGAGGAGGTCCCTGTAGGCGACCAATAGGCTCACTCACACTGCCCTGTAACCCCTGACGGCGAACCTACAGATTTCCGCTTCCGTCAACTCCCATGATGCCGCAAAGATAATGTAGGCTAGATTGGGAAGGGACCAGGGAGATTAGTAGATGAAGACGATCACGAAGATCTTCATGGTGTGTGTCTTTGTCTTCGTCTACGTTTTACCGCCGCTGTCTTCTCTTCTTCATGTCTTCGGAATAAACACGAAAACGCACTCTTCGTGTTTGTTTTCATGTTCGCCTGAAGACGAATGCACAAGTCTATTAAATACACTCCACCCCAGCTCTGTATTAATGCAGTATTAGGAGAGTGATATCAGACAGGAGTGACTATGACTGACGTAATACTTGATGGGGCTGACTGATCGCACTTATGTCATGATGCCTAAAAAGCTGAGTAAGCACATGAGTAATGTGCTATTGTTCTGCAATGACTACATTAATGCTAGCTAACATGATGATGAGAGAAGTAATGTTGCATGCAGTCGGTGAGTTTTATTCTCATCATTAATGAGCCTAATTACATATAGCATGTTAATTTGTAGTAACAGCTAAAATTGTAAAACAAAGGATCTAGTCTGCCTGTTTTTTTCCCCCACTTTAAAGACTCAAGCCTTAATCATTCCTTGACCCCTACCCTTTAGATTCAGGATAGAATATGTACTAGGATGGTCTTTGTCTGTACAGTATCATAGTTGTTCTAAACATTGGGAACTCTCAATGATTTAACCCATCCAACCTCAAATACATTTCATAATCATGTTTGAAGTACTTTTAAATAGTGTGCACAATGTACACAGAATAGCACAGGACCTGATATTATTCCTCTGAACAGGTTATAACCATATAACATGAACCTGTAACATAAACAAAATCAGGTTAGCAGTGTATGCCTAATAAAAAGGCCACTGCTCGTTATACCAAATCAATTCATTTACGTAATAAGTAAAAAGTTCTAACCTTTTTTACGTTAGTGTTGAAAGTGAGTTAAAACACATGGTGCTTATAACTTCACCACATCATAGGATCCTCAGCAAAGCTTGCGGCAGATAAAGAGGCCTATAATAACTACCTTGTCCTTACCAGGTACGACTGTGTCACCTTTTAACAGAGGAAAAGAGAAAAACAAAGAGAGACAGATACATTTTGCTAAAAGCTTTTGCTCCAATCACTTCCACAAAGCGAAGACCATGTAAAAACAATATGTATATTGCTAACTGCTGAATGGCTACATTCATTATTATTCAAAACACAATCAATGTTATTATTTATTATTTTGAAAATATTTCACCAGCAAGACTATATTGAGAGTTCTTTTTTTTAAAGTATCTCCGTGTGAGCATTTACCATAGCAAAAACCTAGATTAGAATGTGTATAAACATTACTTTATGTATTACAGAGTCATATGTTATTTTAAACATATATATGATTCTATTAAAGTAGATATTTCTTATGCCTTGAAGTGGCCAGTTCCAAGCCTGGTTTTTTTCTGTATTATAGTCCCGTTCTATTCACTTCCTGGTGTAACATGTAACCCAAATTTACGTCTGGCAATATGGGCCCATGCTGCTTCGATTCAATTCTCAGGCTTTAGCCGTTAAACCCGTCTCTGAGTAATTTAGATCCTTCTTGGTTAAAGCTTATAAATGGGGTCTAAATGCCATGACCCTCAGTAACAAACCAGTCACTGTTATGTGGGGAAAGACTATACTCTGGGTTAGCAAAGCAAACATTACATTGTATGACAGCTTGTGACATTGGCCAAATAAGCTCTGGGCTGACTTCACTTCAAAAACACGCTCTTTTCTGTCTCTCAGAGGTGTTGCCATATACCAGTGCCATAGTAAGGGTGCTAATAGCATGCATTTCAACATGGCCCTAGATATAAATACAGTTGGCTGTCTAAGGGTTTAATTTGAGTTGTGTGAAGCGAAAACTTTCAAAAAAATGGACTGTCATTTGCTTTGTCTAGGCTATCTTCTGTTGCAGATACCTCTCCAATCAGTAACATAGAAACATAGAAAGTGACGGCAGATAAGAACCATTAGGCCCCTCCAGTCTGCCCAACCTCTGAGTACTTTCCTTAGTACCTGGACTTATCCTATATCTATCTTAGCATTATGCCTATCCCATGCTGTGCTAACATCTATCACTTTTGCTGGATTGCTATTCCATGCACCCACTACCCTTTCCATAAAGTAATATTTCCTGATGTTACCGTTAAACCTTTGCCCCTCTAGTTTAAGACTATGTCCTCTTGTTGTGGTAGTATTTCTTCTCTCTTCCTTTATAATGTTGGTTCCCTTTAAGTATTTAAATGTTTCTATCATATCCCCCCTGTCACACCTTTCTTCCAGGCTATATATGTTAAGATCCTTTAACCTTTCCTGGTAAGTTTTATCCTGTAATCTAGGAACCATTTCAGTAGTCCTTTTCTGAACTTTCTCCATGAGCGGCATGAGCACTTCCCTCTTTCTACTGCTAATTCCTCTCCCTATACAACCAAGCATTCTGCTACCATTTCATGCTGCTTTATTGCATTGTCTTCCTACCTTTAAATCCTCTGAAATAATTACCCCTAAATCCCTTTCCTCACACGTTGAGGTTAGGACAGTACCAAATATTCTATACTCTGTCCTTGGGTTTTTATGCCCTAGATGCATTACTTTGCATTTATCCACATTAAATGCCAGTTGCCAGAGCTCTGACCATTTTTCCAGTTTACCTAAATCATTTGCCATTTGGCTTCTCCCTCCAGGAACATCGACCCTGCTGTCGTCAGCAAATAGACATACATTTCCATCAAGACCTTCTGCAATATCACTAATAAAATTATTAAAGAGAATGGGTACAAGTACAGACCCCTGAGGTACCCCACTGGTTACAAGACCTTGTTCTGAATATACGCCATTCACTACAACCCTTTGTTTTCTGTCACTCAGCCACTCCCTAATCCATTCAACAACATTGGGATCTAAACCCAGAGATTGCAGTTTATTTATAAGTCTTCTATGTGGGACAGTGTCAAAGGCCTTACTGAAATCCAGATACGCAATGTCTACTGCACCACCGCGATCAATTACTTTAGTCACCGAATCAAAAAAATCTATAAGATTCGTTTGGCATGATCTTCCTGAAGTAACCCCATGTTGTTTTTGATCTTGAAACTAGACTTGGGCACCAGGGGGCTCTTCGTGTTCGTCTTTGTACTCTTCTTCGGAGAAAAAAAAAACTTCGTGTTCTGCAAATATTCGCCCGTTCCTGTCTTCTTTTCGGGCGAATATTCGTGGCCATTCTTCGCGCTCGTTTCATCTTCGTTTTCTCCCGGCTGCGTAGCAGGGGTTAATACGGGGTTAAGAACACATCGGAGCAGCAGCAGCAGCAGATGTGTTCGCGCCGTGAAGGTACGTGTGTGCGACTCTATTGGTCGCCGGAAGGGGGCTGGTCTGGCATCAACAAATGAATTGCAGAACTGCAGAATGCACCTCATTCGTTAAAGGCAGGCGAGCCCCCTGCCGAAACGACCAATAGAGTTGCACACACGTACCGAGGTGTACTGTACACAAAATGACCTAGACAAATGCTCCAAGGAACTTGGCCTCCTTTTTATCATACACAGTCACACATCCATAGATGTTTCATAAAAGAATAGGGATTATTTTAAATTGATTTTGGACCACTTGTAATACATGCCTAACATTTGCTACCTATTTATAATGGCATACTTTGCAACAACCCAACTTTTACTGGACAGGACTGGAAAAAAGCAGGACTGTCCACAAAAATGTTGGGTGTGTTGGCAGGTATGTGAATGGAAAAATGTTGGACAAGAACTAAAAAATAGCTTAGGGTTAATGTACGGTTATTTTTAAGATTATTAGCAGTGCACTGTTTTGGTTAAAGATGTATTATGTCTAAATAATAATTTAATTTTAATGGGTTTATTGAATTTTATTTTAAAGTTTATTATTATTTACTTTATTATATTTATTTAATGTTGTAGTGCTACCCTACCCAGCTATACTATGTGCACTAGCATACCTAGTTTAGCTAAATTTGATGGGACAGGAAAAAAGCAGGACTGTCCCTGAAAAAGTTGGGTCTGTTGGCAGCTATGTGGATGGAAAAATGTTATAGGGTGAAGTGTGAGTTATAGCGTTAATGCTAGTGAGTGTAGAAGTGAAGGCCAGGGCAAATAACAGGAGGAAATGTCCTTGTGATTTGCGAATTGTACATGTGTGTGTTATGTGTTATGTCACTGTGTTATATGTGTTATGTGTGTTATGTGTTATGTCACTGTGTTATATGTGTTATTGTGTGTGTTATGTTTGGTAGGTTGTGTATCAGACGGAAAAAAATGAAATGGAAATGGAAAAGGAAATGGAAAAGGCGAATGTGTGGGCAATTGGCGACCCACTCACCTGTTTCACCCCAGGGCAAAGCATCCAAACAACTGTCAGTCCTAGACGTTTGGCAGCGGACTTCCAGAGCTCAGACACTAGGCCCAAGCGTAAGCTGGCTATTCCGGCGGAGGTAGCAGGCGTTGCCCCACCGCAAACAGACGCAGCCAGGGGGGAGAAACTACCCTTACCATTAGGGACATTTTGGGCATGACTCTAGCCAGGAAGCGAACTGGCAAAGAAGAGACGCTGGCACCACCACCAGCAGCATTGAAAAATGGAAAAGGCGAATGAGTGGGCAATTGGCGACCCACTCACCTGTTTCACCCCAGGGCAAAGCATCCAAACAACTGTCAGTCCTAGACGTTTGGCAGCGGACTTCCAGAGCTCAGACACAAGGCCCTAGTGTAAATTGGCTACACCAGCGGAGGTAGCAGGCGTTGCCACACCGCAAACAGACGCAGCCAGGGGGAGAAACTACCTTGAACATTTTGGACATTTGAGGCATGACACTAGCCAGGAAGTAAACTGGCAGAGAAGAGACGCTGGCACCACCAGCAGCAGCATTGAAAAATGGAAAAGGCGAATGAGTGGGCAATTGGCGACCCACTCACCTGTTTCACCCCAGGGCAAAGCATCCAAACAACTGTCAGTCCTAGACGTTTGGCAGCGGACTTCCAGAGCTCAGACACAAGGCCCTAGTGTAAATTGGCTACACCAGCGGAGGTAGCAGGCGTTGCCACACCGCAAACAGACGCAGCCAGGGGGAGAAACTACCTTGAACATTTTGGACATTTGAGGCATGACACTAGCCAGGAAGTAAACTGGCAGAGAAGAGACGCTGGCACCACCAGCAGCAGCAGCATTGGGAAAGTTGAATGAGTGGGCAATTGACGACCCGCTCACCTGTTTCACCCCAGGACAAAGCATCAAAGTCTGTCAGTCCATGGCGTTTGGGAGCGGACTTCCAGAACTCAGACACTAGGCCCTAGCGTAAATTGGCTACACCGGCGGAGGTAGCAGACGTTGCCACACCGCAAACAGACGCAGCCAGGGGGAGAAACTACCTTAAACATTTTGGACATTTGAGGCATGACACTAGCCAGGAAGCAAACTGGCAGAGAAGAGACGCTGGCACCACAACCAGCAGCAGCAGCATTGGGAAAGTTGAATGAGTGGGCAATTGACGACCCGCTCACCTGTTTCACCCCAGGACAAAGCATCAAAGTCTGTCAGTCCATGGCATTTGGGAGCGGACTTCCAGAACTCAGACACTAGGCCCTAACGTAAATTGGCTACACCGGCGGAGGTAGCAGACGTTGCCACACCACAAACACGTGCAACCAGGGGGAGAAACTACCTTAAACATTAAAGAAAAAAAAAATTAACTTTCCAAGCTAAGAGCTGGGTAACCCAACTTGGGCAGATTGAATTTAAGAAAGGCAATATGCTCCATCAGATGAGGTGCCATGCGTGAGCGATGTTTCCAATCATAGAAAACACGCGCTCACTTTGAACAGTGGTTGGCGGACATGATAGAAGCTGCTGCGCAAACCATGAGAGTGCAGGCCGCACAGTCTTCTTTTCATCCCAGTAGCTAAGAGGATCAACATTAGGTGCAGAAGGAACTTCACAGAGGTAAAGTTTGACCATTTCAGCAGCACTACTCTCCTTTCTGCTGCTAGCTCTGTCAGATGGTCCAACTATACTCCCAAGTGCCTCTTCCCAAAACGCAGCTGCTCCACTCAGCTGTGTTGTGCTGCTTGTGGCACTGCTGCTGATGCTGCTGCTAGGGGTAGCAGACCACATCATCTCTTCCTCCTCCTGCACCTCACCCTCCTCGGACAGCATTCCCATTTTACGCTGCCAGTCACGCACCTTGTTGACCAATTGCTCCCGGTAGCTACTGAGAACATTGAATTTCAAAGCTAGCTTTCCCTTAATTCTTGAATCGCAAAAGGTGTACTTTCAGCTTCCTGACTATGGCTGCTACGTCAGGATGTAGAGTGCCACCTTGAACAGCCTCACGGTTTTCAAGGAACACATCCATCTTGCTGCCTAGATGGGAGAACACTGGGATTACCTGGGCCAGACTGGCAGTGTTTGAGCTTAAATTTTCTGTGGCATCCCTGAATGGTTTAAGGACTGCCACTAGCTGGGCGATCACTGGCCAATCCTCCCTATTCAATGGAGATGTAATCCCAATATTGTGCTCTGAGGCAAGATTATGGATTGCCCTCTGCTGCTCCAAAATCCTCTCCAGCATGTCTAACGTGGAGTTCCACCGTGACTTCCTGACGTAGGCAGTGTACGGTAATACCTGACCTCTCTTGCTCTTCCCTCAAAAGTTGGCTAGCCTTAACACTATGGTGAAAGTGCCCAGCGATCTTTCTGCAGCGGGACAAAACTACTGCTGCCACATTAGTTCCCTCTGACATTGCTGCCTTCACTACAAGATGGATGATGTGGGCTGCACAGCACACACCAACAATATGACCATCTTGCAGCGCTTTCACCATATTGGCACCTCCATCAGTTACCACAAAACCAACTTCAACATTGGTGCCTGCCTCTGCTCCCACCCAAAGGCTAAACATTTTCCTCATCGAATGCAGAATATTTTGAGAAGTGTGCTTTTCATCCATCACTTCTGCATGGAGAAGGAATGATTGGTAGCCTGCTGCAGCAGATTCCTTGGGCACACCGGGCTGCCACCAGTGTGCTGTCAAAGAAAGAAAGGCATGCTGCCCACAAGGTGCACTCCACAAGTCTGTTGTGAAATGAACAGACTGACCAGCAGCCTTGGAAAGCTCCTCTTTCACTGCTGCAACACAGGACCGATACAATGAGGGGACAATGTTCCTGCTGAAAGTGGAACGTGACGGAACTTTATATTGTGGAGCCACAGCCGCTATCAATTGTTTGAAAGGCTCCCCTTCGATCATAGAGAAGGATGCCCCTCCAACAGCAATGAACTGACCAATATGCCGCATTACTTTATTGGCCTGCTGTTTGGGCATTGACCTTTTGGATTGGAATGCCACAAATTGTTCCAGGGTGGGCTGGACATGCAGTGCTCCAACCTGCCTTGGTCTCTGGCTGCCAGCATTAGCTGCTGCTGCTGCTGCTATTGGCTCAGAAGCAGCTGTTGGGGTTTTTCCACGGCCACCAGCTATGCTGCCTGCACTAAGTTTTACTTCTGCATCTTTCCCCAATAGCACAGCGTTGTGTTGAGTGCTGAGGTGATGCTTCATGCTAGCACTGGTAAAATGGCCAGACACTTTCCCTCTGCTTATTAGCTTCCCACAATGTTTGCACTTTCCATAGCGCCCTTCTTCAACATTTTCAAAGTGCTCCCAAATTGGGGCACGCATAGCCTTGGAGTGTGACTTGGGTGCTGCTCCTACTGCTCAGGGTGGATGAACAGAGGCAGAACTAGTGATGGTGGGACTGGTGGTAACAGTACTGGCCATAGTGGGACTGCTAATTGCTTTAACTTTAGATTTGCTAGGTTTTGCTGCTGCTGGTGGTGGTGATGGTGATGATCGTAGCGGAGAAGGTGGAGGCTCCGGGGAAAATTGTGCACTAGTCATTTGGACACTGCTCCCTAAGGAATCTGATTCCTGACCACTCATCTCCTCTACTTCCTCTGGCTCATAGTCTAGCTCTTCATTAGCCAGATCGAATGGAATTCCTGCTAGGCTGGAGCTAAGACTGATATCGTCGTGAGACTCGTGAGTAGTAGTAGTGCGAGCAGGAAGAACAGACTCTGCACTTGGCCTCTCAGTCTCAGGCTCCTCTTCTACCTCGCTAGGTGGAGTTCCACTATGTGTAGCCCTCTCTCTAACTGTCTTTACAAAAATATTGTAAGGACTTGGTGGCTTGCTAGAGGTACTAGGAGGACATGGCGTGACGGTACCAGTGGGAACAGTAGGCGCAGTCTAGTGGTGGTAGAGGCGGTAGAGGTGGGGGTGGTGGTGGTGGTTTTCCCTAAAAAGGAATGAGATCGTTTTGGTTTGGGACCCCTCTGAGTCTTGCTGCTAATTTGGCTCTGCTTGGTACCTTGCATGCTGCTCGTGGATGGGGAAGATGCTGCTTGGGGCAAAAGGCACTTCTTTTTACTCACTGGGCTAGTAGAAGTACTAGTTGTGCTACCCTTTAACTTTGAACGTGCTTCTAGTGCTTTAGGCTTTCCGTAAAAAACCACAGAGCTTGTGGGCCTAGCCGCACTACTACTGCCTGCTTTTGGTGCCTTTCCTTTACTTGATGATCCTTCAAGCAATGCTTCCCCAAATGATAAGCGAGAGCTTGGCCTACTTGGCCGACTAGACTGACTTTGCATCTTAGAACTGGTGGTGGTGGTGGTAGATGGAGCTTGTCCCTCCTTAGTCCCAAAAGGAGGATCCATTTCAAATTTTGTGTTGTGTGTGTAGTGTAGTGTTTAAAAAAGCTTTAAAAAAAAAAGGGGGATAAAAAAAATTAAAGACTTTGAATTTACACGGGCCTAAGAGCCTATCCTACTACTATGCTAAACCTAAAGCTATATTAGTATTCTAGTCTAACTCTAGGCAGACGCTCTCAAGCCCACTAAGCTAAAGTGAGGTTAAGTTATATATATTATATTATTAATAGATTAGAATTACTTATATTATGGATTATAGATAGAATATAGATTATGAATTAGAAAGAATTACTTATATATATTATAGATTATGAATTAGAATTTATATTATATTATATAATATATTATAGATAAGATTAAGAAGATTAAAGATTAGAATTATTTTAGTACTACAGCTAGTAGCTTGAAGCTTTGCTTAGTACAGTTGTTGTCGTCACACAGTCAATTTTTCTTGAAAAGAAATTAGAAATAAAATAAAACGTCACAGCAAAACAGTTAGCTTCACTGCTTGCTGAAACACACAGCACTTATGCGGCTGCACTCACTAGCCCAACAAGTTCACTTCACTGATGGACTGAGGTGAGCAAAACACTAAGGGTACTTTTAATAAAATTAAAATAAAATGTAAAATAAATGAGAAAATCTTTGCAAAACAGTTAACGTCACTGCTTGCTGATCAAAAAAGAACACAGCACTTATGCGGCTGCACTCACTAGCCCAACAAGTTCACTTCACTGATGGACTGAGGTGAGCAAAACAAATGAAATAAAATGAAATATTATTAATTAAGAAAAATTGACTTGGTCTCTTGCTGTTGCTAAAACAAAGCACAAACTATAGAGCTGCAGCACCAGTACTAATAAGATTAGCTGAACTATAAGCTAGTAGTATAGTAATTATTAATTATATTTTTTATAGCTAATTTAATAAACTATTAACCCCTTAACGACCTTTGCCGGTTCAGGACCGTCACGGAAAAACGGTCACTTAATGACCTTTGACGGTTCTGAACCGCCAAATTAAATAAGCTTAGAAAGTGATCAACGATCACTTTCTTCGCTTAAACGGCGTTACTGTAATGACTCGATGTCGAGCCATTAAGCAAGGCCGAGATCGGCATCGGGGGCCATGTCTGGCCCCTCCCCGGGGCGTCAACAGCCGTCATACATTGTATGGGGGCGGACGCCCGTTTTAAAAGCGTTTAGGAGGCGATCAATGATCGCCTCATAAACTTAAACACTTACCTCTGGATGGGCTGTGATCGCTCCGGAGAGCGGTCACAGCCGCAGCTGCCGGTGATCTTCGCCATCAGCAAGATGGCGGCGGCCTGGGAAAAAAAACAATAAAGATGAAAGAGTTCGCTAGATGGTCTCCAGACCCTCTAGAGAACTCTGGCTCCACTTGCAGGTTGAATACAGGTACTGCATTCAACCATGCAAATCAATGGAGCCCAGCTTTCTAATCACAATGTGATTAGTAAAATATTCAAAAAATAATAAAAAATGGAAAAAAAATAATAAAAAAATGTGCTAACATTTAAAAATAATTATGCAGTGATGTCACTAGATGAACCATCCAGTACCAGCAAAATGTGTAAAAAAAATAATAAAAAAAAAAGTATTAAAAAAATAAAATAAAAAAATAAAGTTTATTATTTTGAGCAAGTGCTAAAATTTCTCAAAAATCTCAACAAAGAGTTAAAATAAAAGCACTTCAAATACCCAAGGGGTGTCTAATATAAAAAAAAAGGCTGATGGGGTAAATTGGAGTGGGCGAGCTCAAAGATAGGGCATAGGTACAGACTGACCAAAATGGAGAAAAAAAGCGCACTTCCCAAATGTGGCATTTTAAAACTCAAGCAACACAACAAACCCATGCATGTCGGGTATCACTGCACTCAGGAGATGTTCCTGAACACACATTGGGGTGTTGTTTGACAGTGACATATACCAGAACCTGTATATCTATAACTAAAGTACAATTTGTGTGAAAAAAAAAATAACAAAAATTACTATTACAAAGTTTGACAAAGTGTAGTTGTATAATTGGTGCATGGAAAGGGTTAAAATAACAGCATTTGGAATACCCTGGAGTGTCTTTTTAAAAATATATGGTTTGACGGGGTTAAATTGAGTTAACCAGATTCAAAGATATTCCAAAGAGGAGATGGAGGCAGAATGACCAGATGCTAAAAGTCTGTGTTGCCTCAAAAGTAGCCCTTTACCAGCCAAACAATCTAACAAACCCATGCATGTGGTGTATCGCTGTACTCAGGAGATGATCCTGAGCACATATTGGGGGGTTGTTTGACAGTGACATATACCAGAACCTGTATATCTATAACTAAAGTACAATTTGTGTGAAAAAATAAATAAAAAAAATTACTATTACAAAGTTTGACAAAGTGTAGTTGTATAACTGGTGCATGGAAGGGGTTAAAATAACAGCATTTGGAATACCCTGGGGTGTCTAGTTTTCAAAAATATATGGTTTGACAGGGTTAAATTGAGTTAACCGGCTTCAAAGATATTCCAAAGAGGAGATGGAGGCAGAATGACCAAATGACCACCTGAATTACGCATGCCCCAAAAGTAGCCCTTTACCAGCCAAACAATCTGACAAACCCATGCATGTAGGGTATCGCTGTACTCAGGAGAGGTTCCTGAACACACATTGGGGTGTTGTTTGACAGTGACATATACCAGAACCTGTATATCTATAACTAAAGTACAATTTTTGTGAAAAAAAATAAAACAAATTACTATTACAAAGTTTGATAAAGTGTGGTTGTATAACTGTTGCATGGAAAGGGTTAAAATAACAGCATTTGAAATACCCTGGGGTGTCTAGTTTTCAAAAATATATGGTTTGATGGGGTTAAATTGAGTTAACCGGCTTCAAAGATGTTCCAAAGAGGAGATGGAGGCAGACTGACCAGATTTGTTAAAAAAGGTTTGGAAATCATAAAACGCTGCTTGTACTTATTGCCCTATAACTTACAAAAAACAGCAAAAAAACATAAAAACATTGGGTATTTCTAAACTCAGGACAAGTAGTAGAATCTATTTAGCTAGTTTTTTTACTTGCTTTTTTAGGTGAGTAAAAGATTTTTTTTTCAATTTTTCACCATGTTTTTTTTATTTTTTTTTATAGTAAATAAGATGATACGATCAAAATAATGGTATCTGAAGAAAGCCCATCTTGTCCTGAAAAAAAACAATATATAACTTATGTGGGTACACTAAATGGGTGAGGAGAAAATTACAGCTGAACACAAGCACCACAAAAGTATTAAAACAGCCTCGGTCCCACAGGGTACAAAAAGAAAAAACGAGCCCGGTCCTTAAGGGGTTAAGATAAGAATCTTAGAATTACTGATATTAATGATTTTAGATTAGACACTAGTAGATGTCTTGAATGTCTGCAGTACACTCTACACTAGTATACTATTACTAATGTAACTATAGTATATATAACTGACATATTGTCACGCACAGCGTAAGGTAGAACCTGTAATCAGGTAGAACAGCGTGTGCAAGTCCCAAAGACAGAACACCAGAGTCCAGTATAGAATAACCAATGAGCAAGCCAGGGTCAGGAAGCCAGAAGTCAGGATCGTTGCAGGGTAAGCCGAGGTCAGGAAGCCAGAAGTCAGAATAGTCGTAATGTAAGCCGGAGTCAGATGCCAGGAATCAATAACAGGAACGCGTACTGGGATGACACTATACAAAATAGGTACAACCATCAGAAGGCAAGGTGAATGGTTTCTGAGGCTCTTAAATAGAAAGAGGAAGTGCAGACTTCAATTAGCATTCTCCCGCCATAAATTCAAAATGCCGTTACGTCACTTCCGGTCCGCGGCCATCTTGGGGTTGGCGAGACCTCAAATTACGAAAAGGACCGGTAGTACCGGCTGGCGCCACTAGGTGGCGTGCGGAAGAGCGCGTACGCGCGGCAGGACCAGACCAGGATTCAGAAGGCGGCGGCTGCCGTGTGGAGTTGCGGGGTCTTCCCCGTCCTCGCGGCGGCAGAAGCTGTCTTGCGGAGGAGGGGGGTCTTCCTCTCCTCCGCGGCGGTTGAAGCTGCTGTGGTAGGGCGGGGGGTCTCCCCCTTCTCCTCGGCAGCTGTGGCTGTTGCGGTAAAGTGGGGGGTCTCCCCCCCCCTCCTCCGTGGCGGCTGAGGTTGCTGCGGCAAGGTGGGGGGTCTCCCCCTCTTCCGTGGCGGCTGATGCTGCTGCGGCAAGGTGGGGGGTCTCCCCCTCTTCCGTGGCGGCTGAAGATCCGCGGACCCGGAGGGACCGGCAGCCAGGTACGTTACAGTACCCCCCCTCGAAGGGGCGACCACCGGGCGACCCCTGGCAAGACCCACACGTCTCCTAGCAAGGAAGGCACGTACCAGACGGGGAACGTTGAGACGAGCAGCGGGAACCCAGGAACGACTCTCCGGACCAAGTCCTCTCCAGTGAATCAAATATTGTACACTCCCTTGTTGTCTGCGCGTAGCCAAAATCATTTGAGGACAACGTCGAAGGGAATCTGCGACAGAGGTGCCCGCCGGTGGTGGTCTTCTGGTAGTAAAACGATTGCACACCAAAGGCTTCAGAAGAGAGACGTGGAAAACTCGAGGAATTCGGAGTGTTCGGGGTAACAGGAGTTCATAGGCCACCGGATTGATCCGGCGGATTATAGGAAAGGGACCAATGAAACGTGGAGCCAACTTCATAGATGGCACCCTCAGCTTGAGATATCTGGTGGATAACCACACCCTGTCTCCAGGCAAATACGCAGGGGCGTGAGAACGTTTCCTATTGGCTTGACGTTCCTGTCGCCTGCCCGCGAGTCGTAGCATCTCCTGTACAGACGACCAAGTAGCCCGGATGGCAACCAGCCTTTCTTGTAGGGCCGGAACCGTAGAGACGGGAAATGCCCCAGGGAAAGGCTGAGGGTGTAAACCGTAGAGACAGTAGAAGGAAGAGACCCCTGTGGACTCTTGCACGGAGTTGTTACGGGCAAATTCAGCAAAGGGTAGTAGATCAACCCAGTTGTCTTGGTGGTTATTAATGAACAGGCGTAGGTACTGTTCCAGATGCTGGTTAGCCCTTTCAGCTGCCCCGTTAGATTGGGGATGGTACGCGGACGAGAAGGCCAGAGTAATGCCCAAGGCTTTGGTGAATTCACGCCAGAAGCGTGCTATGAACTGTGAGCCTCGGTCGGAAACAATCTCGGTAGGTAGTCCATGGAGCCGGACGATCTCGCGTATGAAGACATCAGCTAGTGTAGCAGCAGAAGGTAACTTCCTCAACGGAATCATGTGAGCCATTTTGGAAAAACGATCCACCACCATGAGTATGACTGTATGCCCTCTGGAGTTAGGTAAGTCAACAATGAAATCCATAGAAATGTGAGTCCATGGTGTGGAGGGAAGTAAAGTAACCCTGTAAACCCTCACATTTATGCACCGCTCCAGCTTGATGTCACAGGGGAGCACATCCTCGCATTTAGTGCATCAAGTGAGTAAGTAGCTTAAATTTAGCCCCCCTAGTGAGTGAATTATATCTCTGACTACTTCATTCTAGAATTTTATATTAATTGCCAAACAGTGCTGACCTTTGACTAACAAAAGACACAATTTGCCTGCCTAACCAATAAGCAGTAATTGCCCATCCCATGCCCATCACCAAATTACCACCGATACACGACAGGCTCTGTTCGACTTGATGCTGATTTGGCATTCAAATTCACTCAATGGCGGAGCCGGCTGGTTTTACTGATTTGCTTTCATTTCCTAACCTTTTGTGAATGGGTTCCCTGTGCCCTTTCAGCGGCATTATTGGTTTCATTGTATCCTTTGAATTGCTTTTGACTTCTAAGTTTTTTGTGTGTTTTTTATGGACAGACTAGATGGGCCAAATGGTTCCTATCTGTTGTCAATGTATATGCCTCCAACCGATTTGTCTAAAAATCAGTTGTTTTTTTTCTGCATTAAGTAGTCAATTTAATGGTTTCCGGCCAACTTCAGCCTGTATGTGGTGCTTCACATTAAAAACGTTGGACTATATTTCTTTAATGAGTAATATAGGTTTTTCAAGCTATATACAGCTGAGTGGCTATTGAAAGTCAGTACTATTACAGACCTTCGGAATACTCAGAGCCGTAACATTTTTAAAACAGAACTCTTGGAACAGAGTTGTTTGTTGACAAACCACCCAGATGTTGGAATGTTGCCCTAGTGTCACGCACAGCGTAAGGTAGAACCTGTAATCAGGTAGAACAGCGTGTGCAAGTCCCAAAGACAGAACACCAGAGTCCAGTATAGAATAACCAATGAGCAAGCCAGGGTCAGGAAGCCAGAAGTCAGGATCGTTGCAGGGTAAGCCGAGGTCAGGAAGCCAGAAGTCAGAATAGTCGTAATGTAAGCCGGAGTCAGATGCCAGGAATCAATAACAGGAACGCGTACTGGGATGACACTATACAAAATAGGTACAACCATCAGAAGGCAAGGTGAATGGTTTCTGAGGCTCTTAAATAGAAAGAGGAAGTGCAGACTTCAATTAGCATTCTCCCGCCATAAATTCAAAATGCCGTTACGTCACTTCCGGTCCGCGGCCATCTTGGGGTTGGCGAGACCTCAAATTACGAAAAGGACCGGTAGTACCGGCTGGCGCCACTAGGTGGCGTGCGGAAGAGCGCGTACGCGCGGCAGGACCAGACCAGGATTCAGAAGGCGGCGGCTGCCGTGTGGAGTTGCGGGGTCTTCCCCGTCCTCGCGGCGGCAGAAGCTGTCTTGCGGAGGAGGGGGGTCTTCCTCTCCTCCGCGGCGGTTGAAGCTGCTGTGGTAGGGCGGGGGGTCTCCCCCTTCTCCTCGGCAGCTGTGGCTGTTGCGGTAAGGTGGGGGGTCTCCCCCTCCTCCGTGGCGGCTGAGGTTGCTGCGGCAAGGTGGGGGGTCTCCCCCTCTTCCGTGGCGGCTGATGCTGCTGCGGCAAGGTGGGGGGTCTCCCCCTCTTCCGTGGCGGATGAAGATCCGCGGACCCGGAGGGACCGGCAGCCAGGTACGTTACACATATATATAATTTTATAATGTATTCAATTATTAATTATTAATATTACTGATTTTAGATTAGACACTAGTAGATGTCTTGAATGTCTACAGTACACTCTACACTAGTATACTATTACTAATACTATACTAACTATAGTATATATAACTGACAAATATATAATTTTATATGTATTCAATTATTAATAATATATTCTATTAAATTATTTATAAATTCTATTATTTAATTTATTTAAGCAGGACAGGCAGTAGGCACTAGTGCCAGCCCAGGGCAAGGGCACCCCAGTGCCAGTAGAGTCAACTCAACAGCACTACACAGTTGATGACAAATTAAATTAAAAAAATTATTAAATTAATCAAATTATTTTGGCGGCTGCGCGGCAAAAACTAAGACGTGGTTGTGAGTCTTCGTCTTCTCCTACGTTTTGCCGGCACTGTAGTCTCTTCAGCGCGTCTTCGGCACGAACAAAAAAACGGCTTCTTCCTGCTCGCTTCCATGTTCGCCCGAAGACAAATGCGCAAGTCTACTTGAAACCCATGTTACTTCAGATGTTCAGAAATATTGTCCTTTAACATAGTTTCAATAATCTCCCCCCTACAGATGTAGTTGCACCACTCCTCCCTACTGCCTTTTTGTGAAGGGCATTGCAATCATTTTTTTATCCCAGTTTACATATAACATTATCTGTCATGAAGGGAGCAAACCTAAGTCCAACTTTTCACTCTTTCATTAATGCAATATCTCATGAATGTTCAAAGAGGGCTACAGTCACAGGTGAGTGGCCAGTGTAATGTGTAAAAACAGCAGGTTTTTTAGATGTGCCTTTTAAAATCAGATCTCACACTAAATGTATACTCGCCATTAAGCAAGTCAACCTCCAGAGCACTGATTAAAAAAATGTGCACTAGCTAGCCATGTACACAGTTAGAGAGCATGTCTCATAATCAGAGCATAGCATGTGCTAATTCCAAGTCTAAACTAATATGAGTCTAATAATAATAAGATCAAAGCAAATCTCTGTGCATCCATTGAGCTTAAAGTAAATTAAGTTCAATTATGTTAAATAAGATGTAAATCCATAAGATTGTTGTTAATTTAATCTTGCTATAACCAAAGTGTGTTCGTCATAGCAGTAATTACACAAATAATTTTAAAATTACAAATTATAGTTATACTGATTAATGAGCTTCATCCAGTCCTTGGGTAGCCTGAATTTAACATAATAATGATATGAACCAACATTAAAAGTGTAAAAATTTTTCTTTGTCTCTTGATAGGATTAACTGAAAGAATTTTGATACGTTTCTGGGATTTCTGCCATTTACGTACAAGTACCAGTTTTAAGAATCATTTGTGAGAAACTGGAGAACTAGAGGGGATCAGCATCTGGCAGCTGCTTGGAATTCTAGTTAACCTTGGCTGCCTGCACTCAGACCTGTGGTAGTGGTCTTCCTGCACAATCCTCTGGTCTGACTGTCTCTCCTACTGGTCATCCCCCAACTGTTCAGAAATGGCCTCTGATAATTAATAATCTGATAATGCATCCAAGACTAATTAAAGCCTCCCAGCTAGATGTCCAGTCTTCATATGGAAAACAAAACCTTGTGGTTCCTGGCCAAATCTTGCTCTAGGGGTACAATATTTGCTGATCCTGGCAAAGGACCACTCAAACTCCCTTGGTCCCACACTAATGTAGTTGTTAGCCAGAGCCTATACCCCACCTAGTAGAAATATATAAAGTAAAATAGGGACGATCACTGCCCGGTCACCTTGAATCCATATGACAAGGTAACTATTTAGACCTAGAACTTAAAGCTGAAGCAGAGGGTACCATAATTAGGCCCACTTTGTGTATGTATATAACCATGTGTTTCAACACAAGAAAACAGATTATTTTCCCATGTGAATGCTTACCATTTCTGTGTTTCTGGGCAGGGGTGGGGAGCTGCTAGGAAAACCTAACCAAAGTTATACTACACTGCTAATGAAAACTTAGCACAAGCTATATTACTTGTCTCTCTGTAGCCGGAAGAAGTGAAGCATATGTTGCAGTGGAGTAGTTGCATAATCTGAATTTGTTAAACCCACCTCCAAAAAAATAAATGACCATGGACTGCTAAGAGACTTAAAACCAATACATTTATATAAGCTAATTGCTCAGCCAAGCAGAGGAAAAATATCCCTTCCAGTATATCAGACTTGCTAAAATAAACTCAAGCCCAGTTCTTCCCTGGGCCCAGATGGGTTATTTAATATGTATTATAAGATGTTTGCTCCTCATCTATATCTTTGTTCCTAGGCTTTTTGCATGTTTCTATGGTTTCAATGAAAAAAAAAAAGAATGTTTAATTTGTGTGGTTATATCCATACCTGGGAACTCTCCGGGTTTGACCCGGAGATGGCGAGTGAGCGCCGCTTCTCCGGTTCTCCGGTTCTCCAGGTTAAGACCCGAATCCTCCAAGTCTTGACACACCCCGCTTTTTTCTTTAAATGGGGGTGTTTCCGGCTGCCGTCAGCGGGAATGCCCCCGACATCAGCGGGAACGCCGCCGCCGTCAGCGGGACCGCCCACCGACGTCAGCGGGACCGCCCACCGACGTCAGTGTGCAGTCCTGGCTCGTCCCGCAAGGGAAGGCTCAGGGTAGCTGGAGCCAAGAAGTTATATCAGACACTAAAAAGAAGAATCTTTATTAAACCCATATATAGTAACAATGGCAAAAAAACATAAGGTACTTAGGGTACTAAAAAACCCAGTACTGAAGGGGTTTACCATTTTCTAGATACATTTAAAAAGTCTACACCAACGCCCTAGTGCAACAAGTTGGCGCTGCAGCTTCTGGAATACATCCAGATGCTGCTTCTACTCTGCAGAGTCGACAGGGTAGTCTGCACATTAAGGCCAGTAGCTGCCTGATGACGTAAGTGCATCCAAAGCTTGTATGTGCGCAGTTGCATGCTATGTTTTTATGATCACATTGCTTAAGGTCATATTCTGGCTGTATGTTGTAGCAGAGTGTAGTGGGTAAACTGGCCCTTTGCCTGGTGTGACACATAGCCAGTGCGGGCTTAGTAATGAGCCTGACAGGCCTGCTCAAGAGGCGTCCATGACAATAAGCCTTCTACAGACCAGCTCCTTGACAGAGCACATCTTGAATAGAAAAGTGACACCCTATAAATCAGCATAGTGACACCTATTGACTTACAACAGTCTTCACAGGACCAGTCTCAGCACAGATAATGGCATGATTGAGATAGAGGCAGAACACATTCAGGCAACATGTAAACATTGCATTTCAGGGAGAAGTCCAGAACTGATCCTTAATGGTTGTTACATTAATGGTTATTATAGAGATTGACACAATTATTTGGGATAAGAGGGAAAGGTCAGCATAGACAATACATTAGTTACCACTTTTGGCTAAGGGCAGGCCCGGACTGGCCATCGGGCACACCGGGCGTTTGCCCGGTGGGCCGGGCCACGGCAGGGCCGCATTGACTTAGGGGCTGATGGAGCTGCAGCTCCAGGCCCCTATCCTACCTACGGCCACATTAACGCAGGGCATAAGGGGCACCTGCCCCTTAAGCCCGCCGCAACTGCGACCGGGTCCGCCACTCTAAGGGGCCGGGAAGTCCCCACCAAGGCCGGCCTTACGGGTCTGCGGCCGCACAGGGTTTAAATTAAAACATCGGGGGTTTTTTTTTACTTTATTTAACATCCTCCATGTTAAATAAAGTTTTTTTAACTTTATTTAACATGGAGGATGTTAAATAAAGTTGAAAAAACCCCCCGATGTTTTAATTTAAACCCTGTGCGGCCGCAAACCCCTAAGGCCGGCCCTGGTGGGGGCTTCCCGGCCCCTTAGAGCAGGACCGGCCTTTGGGGTGTGCGACCGCACAGGGCGTCACACTCTAGGGTGCGGTCCAACTTGCGGCACCCGGCACCCCTCCAGAGACGGACAGTAATGTCCGCCGCTGGAGGAGCAGGCTCGCAAGGGAGCGGTATCGGAGGTCTTTAACAGACCTCCGGTTCCCTTGAGTGATTTTAAGCCGGGTTCAACCCTCCCTTGTGATCCGCACGGCAACAGCTGCTGTGCGCCGGGGTTTGTTGTTAGATCCCGGTGCACAACACTGAAGCCGCGCCCACCGCTGTCCGTGCCCTCTGAACCGGAAGAAGACAGAGAAGACAGAAGAACTGAAGAAGAGGAGCGAAGAAGAGGAAAAGGAGCTGTAAGGAGAAAAGAGGAAAGGTAGGAAAATATTCAGTGAGAGTGGATTAGTATATATGTGTGGATTGGTATATATGTGTGGATTGGTATATATGTGTGGATTGGTATATATGTGTGGATTGGTGTATGTGTGGATTGGTATATATGTGTGGATTGGTATATATGTGTGGATTGGTATATATGTGTGGATTGGTATATATGTGTGGATTGGTGTATGTGTGGATTGGTATATATGTGTGGATTGGTATATACGTGTGGATTGGTATATACGTGTGGATTGGTGTATGTGTGGATTGGTATATATGTGTGGATTGGTATATATGTGTGGATTGGTATATATGTGTGGATTGGTGTATGTGTGGATTGGTATATATGTGTGGATTGGTATATATGTGTGGATTGGTATATATGTGTGGATTGGTGTATGTGTGGATTGGTATATATGTGTGGATTGGTATATACGTGTGGATTGGTATATACGTGTGGATTGGTATATACGTGTGGATTGGTATATACGTGTGGATTGGTATATAGGTGTGGATTGGTATAGGTGTGGATTGGTATATATGTGTGGATTGGTATATATGTGTGGATTGGTAAGTGTGTGAGAGTGATGGGTGTTATGCTGTACCATTTCCAATGTCTTTTTCATGATCTAATTATGCTCTAAAAGTACATCATAACTCCCATCACTCTATACTGTTCCATACAGTGGCAGAGCTGGGAGGCAGAGGCCTTGCACCCTCACCGCAGGACTCCTGAAAGGTAAGTGAACTTCAAAGAGGGAGAGGGTAGATAGTTAGGAGGGGGTAGATAGGGAGAAGGGCGTGAGACGGGGGAAAGGGGGTAGATAGGGGGAAAGGGGTTAGATAGGGGAGAAGGGAGTGAGAAGGGGTAGATGGGGCAGAAGGGAGTGAGAAGGGGTAGATAGGGCAATCATACTCCTATCATGCCAAGTCTGCGAGTACATCCTGGAATCTGGGTATGCCTGGGCATGATAGGAATGTGATTGCTGTTAACAATCATATATATATACATATAATATTGTTTTTTAATTGTTTTGTCCTATTTTGGTGTGTTACTTACTTTAAATAAAAGGGGTTTTTTTATGGTGTGGGGAGGTCATATTCGGTTTCGGACAGGTAAATGCTGCATTTTCGGTTTCAGTCCAGAATTCGTTTCGGTGCATCCCTACTACTAAGCCAGACAATGAAGTGGTAGGCCTACACCACAACAATGTTTGGCGTAGTATATAGTGATTGGGGTTATGCTGCACTATTGTCAATGTCTGGCTCAATGTATAGTGATAGGGATTACGCTGTACCACTGTCAATGTGTGCCTCAGTATATAGTGATAGGTGTTATGCTGTACCACCGTCAATTTCTGCCTCAGTATATAGTGATAAGTATTATGCTGTACCACCGTCAATGTCTGCCTCAGTATATAATGATAACAGTGAGAAGAGGCAGAGGTGGTAGATAGTGATACAGGGGGATAGATAGTGAGAAAGGGGAGTTTTGTTACAAGTTTTTATTCCTTTCTTTTTTTGGGATGGGGGGGCACCAGAGGAGTAGTCCGCACAGGGCGCCAGAACACCTAAGGCCGGCTCTGCCTTAGAGTGGTGGACCCGGTTGCAGTTGCGGCGGGCTTAAGGGGCTCTGCCTTAATGCGGCCATATAGGCCCAGTCAGTCCGGTCCTGACTGGGCCTATTTTAAGGTAGGAGCCTGGAGCTGCAGCTCCATCAGCCCCTAAGTCAATCCTGCCCTGCCACAGGCGCGGTCGCAGTTGCTGCTTGCTCTGGCAACAAGGTAAATAGGGTGAGGGAAGGGGCTGCAGTGAGAAGGGGCAGAGGGGGGTTAGGTAGTGAGAAAGGGGGAGAGGGGATAGATAGAGGCGGTACATATTGAGAAGTGGGGAAGGGGGTTACATAGTGAAAAGGGGGAACATAGTGAGAAGGGGCAGATAAGATGATGAGAGGGGGTAGTGTGAATGCGTATGAGAATGAATGAATAAATGTGTGGATGAATTGTGTGAATGCGTATGACAATTAATGAATTCATGTGTGGATGAATTGCTTGAATGATTTGTGAGACTGCATTAATGAATGTGTTAATGATTTGTGTGAATGATTAAATGCAAAGATGGTACATGAAGGGTGGGCTTTAACAATAAATAAATAAATATGGGCTGCTCAGGCTTAAATGCCCGGGCCTATTTTTTGTCCCAGTCCGGGCCTGGCTAAGGGTGTCTACCACCATGGTCCATGGTGTCTAGGGGAGTCTAGATACCTTTTATAAGAAGTTCACATAGGAGAGATGACTTGGTGTTTTGGCCCAGCTGCGTTAGATTTAGAACCTTAGTCTTGCTGGGGAGTGCTGGCAAGTTCTGGCTTGGGGGCAGGTAAACCTGCAACTCTTTGTTGTCATCAAAAAGAAAGACCTTTTGCAATATCACTAATAAAATTATTAAAGAGAATGGGTCCAAGTGCAGATTCCTGAGGTACCCCACCTGGGCTGTTTTCTCTTCTGCTTTGCACTTTGGAAGCTCTTATAACTTGTTTTGCTACTTTCAGCCTAATCATATTGATCTATCTATCTTTCTCACTCTGGGCATTATACTGACAAGCCTAGTATAAATTTCAAAAATCTTATTTCTCCTGGGCTCCATTGACTTTACATATATTCTCATTTAGGAAGTTGTTTTATTCTAAAATCTAAAACTTCCAGAATACCAGTGCTTGACCTTGCTTTCCCAGATGTCCCTCCTGGCTTTTTCCTGACATATTCCCATATTCCTGATCCTGGCTTGTCTTTTTGTATACGCTTCTGGATCACAATTTGGCTTTGTTTTGCACTTTACATTTTGTGTCTGTCAGGTTCCTGGTCCCTAACATTACACAAGGGCCTGGCAGACATAACTTATTAGCAAACTGAACAAAGGTCCTCACTAATATGATAATCTGTGAACAAAACAGAAAGGGACAATTAGGCCTTGGAGAATTTCATGCAGTGCTACATCTTGGACCATCAAAACAACTGGTCGGATCTGCTACCTTGGGCGGAATTTGCTCAAAACAGTGCAGGCTTGTCCACCCAACTCTTCTCTTTCTCACAGCCCTGGAGTTGGAACTCAAGGACTCTATCGAGAGAAAGTACCTGTCCTACCTGTCCTTGATCCAGGGATTTATTCTGATTGCCATATTTGGAGTCGGGAAGGAATTTTCCCCCTGGTATGGGGCAATTGGCATCTGCTTCATAAGGGTTTTTTTGCCTTCCTCTACTAATCACCCTACCTTATCTTCACGGCATCGCGGGAGTTGACTGAAGCGGAAATCCGCAGGTTCGTCAGGGGTTACAGGGCAGTGCGAGTGAGCCTATTGGTCACCTGCAGGGTCTTCCTCTGGCATCAGCCAATGGTGGATGCCAGAGGAAGACCGTGCAGGTGACCAATAGGCTCACTTGCACGGCTATTTTAACTCCTGATTTCCGCTC
Source organism: Sceloporus occidentalis (assembly GCA_023333645.1). NCBI lineage: Eukaryota > Metazoa > Chordata > Lepidosauria > Squamata > Phrynosomatidae > Sceloporus > Sceloporus occidentalis. The sequence goes on from JALMGF010000017.1 coordinate 15,734,786, forward strand.
CCGTTAACCCCTGCGATGCTGCGTTGGATAACGGGAGCAGAAATCCATAGGGTAAAGAGCCGTGCAAGCGACCAATAGGCTCACTCGCACGGCCCCTTACCCCTAGTTGCTATGTAGAATAAAGAAAAAAAAAACCTGGGACCCTGCTGCAACAGTTAAAAGTCCGTGCCAGCGACCATCAAAGTCGCTGGTACCGACATTTAACTTAGCATAACTTATTATAACTTCGGACACAATGCTGCCCTCTGTTGGTTAGATACATTGAGTAGCTTAATAAGTTATTATGCTACTCAATGTAAAACCAACAGAGGGCAGCATTCTGTCCGAACATATATTTGCCATATGTGGCAGTGTGTTCATTTTCATTTATTAATTATTTAAATAAAATATATTCCCATGATCTGCTGGTCACCCCGCTGCAACAGTTAAATGTCCGCACTCGCGGACATTAATTCTGTCGAACTTGCAAACTCTTTTTTTTAATATTTATTTTGGAGGGGGGGGAGAAGACAGGAACAGGTGAATATTCGCGGAATACGAAGATTTTTTTTTTGACGAAGACGAGCACGAAGACGAAGAGCCCCCTGGTGCCCAAGTCTAGTTTTTATACGGTTGTTGCAAGCAAAACAAGTGATGTGCAAATGTATGCTTAATTGTCAGCTCAGAATCGTTTTGTTAGAACATTGAAGATCCAAACTAAATATAACCACTAAGTTAATTTTCTGGAAGGTTTGGTATCTGAGACAATGGGATCTAGAACTCGCATAAGAAACAAGATTGGCTGGGAAGTATCTGCTACCCATCATCATCAGTCGTCTCAGAGGTAAAACTGAGTACAGAAGATAACCATCAGTTGAGAAATAGTATCAAGATGATCAAAGAAAACAAGGGGACTCATAGCTTAGTCACATTGCTTCATATTTCTTTCACCTTTCCAGAATTTCCCAATAGGCCTTCCAAACAGCATGAGTTTCTGAGACAGCTGTGTTTTAAATAGAATCTCTTCTACTGTTACTATTGATAGCACACACATATATCTTCCCATCTCATTGTAAAGTAAGTAAGATTTGGCTGAGGACATATCTCCTAGATGAAAATATTCTATTATACTGCAAGCAAATGAATCAAAGGGGAGCAAGAAAACTTGATTAGAACTGGAGTGTTCAACATGAGTTGTTTTATTACAAACCATAAAAAAGAAATGCATTGACTTTGTGGCATGTTCTAATACGCGACGGGTTCATGGTTTGGTTAGTTTAATGTTGTTTGTAACTACATTGGCATGATAGAAAGCAGAGTAGTCTTTTTTGTGTGACATTGTCTATAGCAGGGGTGTCTATGTTTTTTCTGCAGTGGGTCACTTCATCTGGAATGTATGTGTGCGTGGGCCACACTCATTTTTCACTGAGAGAACATATGGCCTTTTAGCTTTATAATGCATATTAATACAGGGTTAATTTGGCAATAATGAAAAAAGCAGTGAAACATTTTTTGATCAACTTTTATATGTCATTCTATCAATATTGAATTACTTAAACAGTAAAAAAAAGTCAGTCCACAAACCATTTAAAACAAGTTTAGCCAAATAAAACTGCACAAGGCTGGAGCACACTGTGGGTACAAACTGGATTTAAGCTGGGTGATGCACACTGGAATCAGGGCTGAATTAAGAGCATCATGGGCCTGGTGCTGAGGGTTTTGATGACCATTTTATGGAAATAAATAAAATAGACAGAATCTTAACTCCTCCGCATCCATGTGTACTGGATAAAGAAGACATTAGTGTGAGGCAGATAATACAAGATAGAATCTTATGTGATGGGACTGGGAGTAATCAGTACACTAAAAAAGTCATCATACACGGGACATCTGAAGCCACAATTTAGTGCCACTAATCCCTTTTTAATAAAATATGCAGATTGAAATAGAAAACCTTTACTTTTCGTCTCACTGATTTCCTGGTCAAGAAAGTTTTGTCCTCTGAAGTGATTACGAATTCACAAGGACGTTTTATCTTTGGATAAGTAAAAATGAAATAGTTCTCTTTATTCCTGCAATAAGTAAAGTGCCAGGAAACAGACAAACCAAAAACACACCAGGACAGGTTCTGCCACACCGACCCCCAAACACACACACCAGGACAGGCTCTGCCACACCAACACCCAAATACACACAAGCCAGGACAGGCTCTGCCGCACTGACACACAAACACACACACCAGGACGGGCTCTGCTGCACTGACACACCAAACACACCCACACCAGGACAGGCACTGCCACACCAAACACACCCACACCAGGACAGGCTCTGTCACACCGACACCCAAACAAACACACACACCAGGACAGGCTCTGCCACACCGACACCCAAACACACACACCAGGACAGGCTCTGCCACACTGCCACCCAAACACACATACACCAGGATAGGCTCTGCCACACTGCCACCCAAACACACATACACCAGGATAGGCTCTGCCACACCGACAACCAAACACACACCAGGACAGGCTCTGCCACACCGACACCCAAACACACACACAAGGACAGTCTCTGCCACACCGACACCACACACACCAGGACAAGCTCTGCTGCACTGAAGCATAAAAAAATGTAATACACATTCATTTGCTAACATACAGTCTACTCTGGAGCCTGTCTTGCCCTATGGTTGCATGTAGACTGGCCCTATTTAAAGACTTTGGACAGTTGCCTCCCTGCTCTCTATACCAGCCCCCACCCAAGTAGAGGGTTTCATCAATTGCTCATTAGTTTTTGGACTATGTATTATAATTGACTATTTAGCTTGTCTAGTACTTTGAAAATCCATGTAGGTATTGAAAAACTGCATCTAAGTTAAGCTCATCACACAATACAGCTTGAAGACAGAAATTTAGCACCGTTCTAGAAAATCGCTTATACAACTGCTTTAAATTGTAATTAGATTAAAAGAAACAAAGGATTGTTTCTTATTAACCTGTTTACCTATTGTAAAGCAATATCTTCTAAAGCCAGAACTTGTTGCTTGCTCAACCATGGACTTATTTATTCAGTAGTGATATCTAATCAGCTTCCTTAAAATGTTGTTCCTTTGACAGCAATAATACCTTTCCCCTACAGCATGATTCTTTTCAGTTTCTTAACAGCATATTGATTGCTCCTGTTGCTGCCATGTCAACTGCTGATTCATTATCCTTTTATGTACCCATATTAAGGAGTCTTTAGAAGGATTTCAACTGGCCTAGTGGTTAATATTATTGCAACATGGGAATTGGATTTTATGCTACCAAAATCATTTCACTGACTACTGACTCTGATACATTTGCTTAGTGAGATAATAACAATCAATTGAATGTGAATGTACACACATATGCACTGAAGGAATGTAGCTGGATATGTGGTGTGCCTAAAACATGTTCCAATTCATCAGCTCTAATGAATGTGTAATATAATGAGAGACTTGCCAGTGTTATAAATAGTCTAGTTAGATATACACTATGTACTAATGGTAACTTTCAGGAATACCAGCAGGAACATTTTATTAAAATAAAACACATACCTCCCTCTCTGAAAAGATGGTTAAAAAGGACCATATACCTAATAATTATATAAAAAAGTTTATTTTATCAATTAAAGGAAAAATCCTTTGAATTTGATGATATGTAAAATTACATAATTTACATGCAACACTCCACCAATCATACATTAGCAACTGTAAGTACTTAAAGTGAAAACATGTAGCCATATTTACCTATCTGGCCATGTTGTCTTCCTTCTCTAGAGTCTCATTACAAACCTATTATTTACAAAACAAATTTGTTACGTTCTTAAAAAGTGAGAAGGAAAGATCTGTCTAGGTGTCTAATAAGAGATTATTTATTCTTGTAGTTCATCCTTCTTTATTTCCTGCAGTAAATTATTTCTTTGGAGGTACCACACCCTCCTAAATGCTGTATTAGGGGTTACCTTTTAGGCTGGTCATACCATAACTTATCATGTTACAGAAATTCTAACTTAGTTAACATGTGGAGTAAGTTATGGGAAAAGGGACTGTAAAGGCTCAAGTAATTTAACTTAATAAATTAGTATATAGATTAGAGAAAGGACAGTTGTTTTTTAGCTTGGTCCTGGGCTACTGAGTGTGTTATAGTAGCACAGAGGGACCGAAAAGTCATGTAATGCTACATTTTAAGTCCATTGTATGTTGTATATCATTATCAGACTGCATACAGTATTTTTGGGGGCAAAAAGATAACTGACAAGATTTAGTCACATTCTCCCACAAACATCTCCCAATATGCAAGTTGTTTTTCAAGCCTTGCATGCGAACTAGTGTTGTACTAAGTCCAAGGGGGACGGTTTGCAGTCTTCAGGGGGTGCCACACCGGTCCCAAGTCACATGGATATCCTGTCTTCCTTCCTCTGCTTCTCCCAGTATCATCTTTGTTGGCCAGGCCTCCCGGAATACTTCCACAAAAAGGTGGAGCCAAGGCATGCATCACATGGACAGCCTTTCTCTGTTCCAATTGTTTGTGCGTAGAGGTGCTCTTGAGGAAGCAATTCGTGAGGCATGGTCATCAGAGATGATACCAGGAAGAAGATGGAAGAAGAAGAAGAGGCAAGAGAAGGGAAGATGTGGGACAAAAGACAGGGACAAGTAAGAGGTAGACAGAGAAGCTAGGGAGACACTGAAAGAGAGTGTGAGAGAGCATGAGTAAGAGTGTGAGTAAGAGTTAGTGAGAGTGTGAAAGTGAGATAGTGAGTGAGAATGTGAGGTAAGAATGAGTGAAACTGTGAGAGTATGAGTAAGAGTGAGTGTGACAGAGTGAGAGTGTTAGTAAGAGTTTAAGTTGGGTGCCAAATATGGGATCCACCCCAGGTGCCAAAAACTCTAGGTGCTACCTCAGCCAAGTCTGGTCAGATGAGTTAAAAGGTAAGATTTTTGTTTTCTCCACAGGATGTACCCTTTGAGTGCCTCCATACCATACTGCAAGTGTTAATAGTGTAGTGCAGACAATTTACTGATGTGGGTGGATTTTAGAAGCTTTAGTTTAGTATTAGTTTATTACCAATATACAATTACACAGGGACTGCAGCTGAAGTTTTTTCCTCTTCATAATTTATTTATTTTTTAAATAAAAAAATAATGTAGGCAAAACCTAGTTTGTGGACAACACAAATCAAGAAATTGATAATAAATATTGTTGAAAATAGGCATTGGACTGTGCATATGTACAGTGTGTTTTAGTTCTTAAAATACTGTTCCTAGGTAGAACTTTTTGCACACAATTGCTCTAACAAACACTTTTTAAAGCATTAACACCCTATCTTTCTCTCTCTGTCCTTTCTCATAATCTCCTTTATCTCATTATCTTTCCTCTTTCTTATTGTTTATTCCCTTTATATTTATCTCTCATATTTCCTTTAATGCTCCCTTTTCACTTGATCTCTCCCATTTTCTTTATCTATCCCCTTCCTTTTTATCTCCCTTTGCTCTCCCCAACTTTTCTCTTTATCTCTACTCCCCTTTCTCCTTATGTCCCCCTTTCTCACCTTTGTGTTTATCTCTCCTCCTCTTCCTCTTTAGTTCACAATTTTCCCTATTTCTCCCCTTTCAGGTTATCTCCCTGTCATGCAAAACGCCTTTCTTTTAGGGATAGGTTTTTTTTATTTTTCTAATTATGATGGTGGGGGATTCAGTACTGTACCTTGATGTGTCTGTTTGTCAAACTGTTGTTGCTGCTCTGCTATCTCCCTCCTTACTTTGAGGGATCAGCTTTAAATGTTGTCTACTTTTGGGGAACATTCAGTCCTGTATCTGTCAGTGTCTACTCAGTGCCCACTACTGCTGCTACTGCTTTATCACCTTCCTTACTATCAGGAATCAATTAATCAAAATGGTCTGATATTTGGAGATATTCAGTCCCATTGCATGCTGCTGTGTATGCATTGGTGTAGTGCTGCTGTTGCTGGCTGCGGTGGTCCTGCAATGCAAAATCATGTCTGAATCTCTTCCTAAACCTTGAGAGGCTGCTGCTGCTGTAAGTGAAAGGTGAGTCGAGAAGGTGGCATGGACTCCCCTTAGAAAATACCCCCCTATCCAAATTTAGTCCAAACCTGATGGTCGGGAAATTTGTTGTCCAAAACCAAATGTTAAAAAAGAAACAAAAACATTGTCTAAATCAATGTTTGCTTGCCATTTACGTGTCTACCAGTCTACCAGTTTGGAAGTTTGAAAGAAGGCTAACTTCAATTTTAACTGAAGTATTTCAGCATGAAAATAAACAACCTATTCCCTGATTCCTTGCTGTTAAAAAGTTCCTAGTAGGCCACCTGTTCTAGTTAAGCAGCAGCTGGGTTTAACAAGATCAATGCTGGAATCTTATAAATATGTTCTGCATGCATATGCAGTTGACAGAGTCACCACCCATTCACTGCTATATATGCAAGTAGGTAAATCATTTTACCCAAAATGATACTGCATTTTATTCATGTACCTTAATGTATAAATCCATTTAAGATGCTCCTATAAGCATAATTGTGACTTTTAGGTCAGTAAAACACTATGATATATTCATAGCCGACAAACATTCTGAGAAAGGAGGTACATCAGTGGAAGACAGAGCAATTAAAATCCTAAGGAGGTGCCGTGGCACCATCATACAAAAAAATGACACTTGTGATGTTCAATTGAGAAAAAAATACAAAATTCTTCTATTTTTTCAAAATTTAATAGGACTTATTTTTATAAAATCTACTAAGCATAATTTAGCTTTAATATTATTAGATAATATGGTAAGGAGAACAGATAATGTAATGTTTGTGCAATGTCATGTCTACCTAAGGAACAAATTAGTAACTTCTTACTGAGGAACAAAGAACATATTGAAGATGATGATTAGATATCTCTGCTACATTGCTCGATTGTATTCTTTTTAACAAGGAAGTGCAAAATGAGCCAGCAATTCTTTTTCTTCCCTGTCTATTCCTGTAGCATCTGTTATGCGGTAATACAGTTCAGAATTTTGACCACCAAAGCACGTCTTTATTCTTTTAACCAAAAATTGGTGAAATGCCTCAGAACAATGAAAGAACTCGCTGTCAACGAACAGTGGTTCAGGCAAAACATCTAAAAGGAGCAATGTTTAACAAGCTGAAAAGGTCAAAAGTCCTGTGAGCGAAAAAAACTATATAAGAAAAAACAGAAGCAAAGTCTAATGGACTGAAGATCGGGGGCATGGTGCAGACAAGTCTCGTCAAGTTCAAGCATAAAGTCTGGATTCCTGGGAACCAGTAGCAGGCAAATGCAGGCATCATAGTGTTGGAAGGCACATAACTTCTGAGCACTGATGGGCTCTCAAGACCAGAGGAAAGCAAGCCACAGCACAACTGGGTGTCTTCAGACAGTCTCTGATTCAGATGCTGCATATTTTATATAAGCTTGTCAATGCAACTGGCACATTTGCAGTCCCCATTCCTGTCCCAATGAAGTTGTGTGACAGATTCCCACCTTTAGGGCGTGTCATAGCCTAGTAGGCTGTTCACTGCGAAAGCTCTGGAATTTGGTATGAACTAAGCCATAACCTTTCCAACTTTGGTTTTCATATTTAATGGGGTCTCTGTCTATTACTGGATCTGGTGTGTGAATAACACAATGCACACGATATTCGGGGGGGTAGCAATTCAATTGCTTAAGGATTAATGACCCAGGGGCCTATATACTATGGTCCCATCCTCTTGGTTGGACAAGACAACCTTATGTGATTCGTTGACAAGCAGACTTTGTCCTCAACCTTATAGAAAATAGCAAGATTCTGGTGATGGTCTGACAATGCTTGTTGAACAGGAGTATTTTGATAGCCTAGTGCAGTTGCAGAATGTGACTGGAGGCATCTAGTACATTGGTAGTTGTAGGTAAGCCTGGAATGAAACAAAGTCTGCAAAAATAGGGATGTTTCCTGGAGATATTTTGAAAAACAGGAACTCTATAGCCTCAAACACACATGGATTTAAGGCCATCCTAATTTGTCACCACACAAGGGAGCAGGTTGTAAGGTTTGGTTAGATGTTTTCTGATGTGTGGGTGTCTGGTTGTATATGTGATGTGTGTGTGCATGCATGTTAGTGTTGAGTGTCTGTGTTTTCTTTAGTACTGAGTGTCTGCGTGTGTGCTTTAGTGTGAATATCTGGATTTATGTGTCTGGGTGGGTGTTAGTGCCCCTCCCAAGGATTAGGCTTTGGATCCTGGCTCAGCAGTGAAGCGGTACGCACCGCGACAGAGCAGTGAGACACACCACAGGACCTCAGCAAGGTAAGTGATGGGGAGAGATATATATTGAGAGAAAGGGGAGAGAAAGTAAAAAAAAATGGAGAGATAAAGAGAAAAATATAGGGGAGAGACAATAAGAAAGAAAGGGGAGAGATTGGGAGAAGGGGGATAATGAGAAAGACGATAGACTGGGAGAAAGGGAGAGAATGAGCAGGGCCGGCCCTACCACGGAGCAGAGTGGGGCAAATGCCCCAGGCGGCCGGAATATGACGTCATTTTCGACGCTCAGCAGTAAAGCAGCGCGCACCGTGGCAGAGCAGGGAGACTCGCCGCAGGACTGCTGAAAGGTAAGTGAAGTACAAAGGGGGGGATAGAGTAGATAATAGGGAGGGAGGGGGGTAGATAATGAGAAGGTAGGGAGAGGAAGGGTAGATAATGAGCGTGGGCGGCATTTCAAACTTCGCCCCAGGCGGCATTATGTCTTGGGCCGGCCCTGAGAATGAGAAATAGTGATGGGAAAAATTACAGAGAAAACAAGAAAGGGGAGTGATAATGAATAAGGGAGGAGATAATGAGCCCATGTACAGAGACTTCTGGAGTGTCAACAGAGGCCAATGTAGGAGCAACTGTTATGGTGGTGACAAGGAGTTACAGATAGTAGTTTTCCCAGTTGGTTCTGTGACTACACTCCTGTTGTGACATGGTTATAATAATCATGTGAGAGACACCGTATACTGTAGGTCCTATGTCCTCCTCCTCATATAATAGATTTAAAAAAAAAAAACAGGAGCGTTGAGTGCGTGCATGAACATGTATTCACACTCTCCGAATATTTCAAGTATGGTTTAAATATATTACATTTTCCCATCAGGTCAAGATAGAATTTGTGAGTTAAATATACAGCTACCCATTGGCATGTATATTTAGGGAGATGAAGACTTGTCAGATGTGTTTTTCCAGAATATTTCAAAGTTAAGTAGGAACAGAATTTCTCAAAGAGGCCCATCACAGTTCATCTCAGGGCATAACTTCTGGTTATGCTTACTATTTAAGTATGTGATTGCAAATGCGTAGACTCATTTGCCAATGCATTGTTATTTTCCTACAAGAATTTAACTGTAATTCCTTCATAAACATGTAATAGAGCAGATTTTAAAGCAACAGTATTGTCCTTCCACAAATGTAAGAGATAAGATGTTTAATGATATGTTTGTAAAATAAGGCTAACTTCTATTGATTTTAATTTGTTCTGCAACTTTCATTACCACTACGTACCACATGGTACTATGTACCATGCAAATCATCTTATGTGCTAGAGGTATTTAAGGAGTACAACCAAAATTCTTTATTGTTCTACACAGAAAAGAGATGAAATAATAATTGTCATAAACTATTACAAAGAAGTTACTGGACAAATAGTTCGGAGCTGCATCACTGTTGACTCAATGTTAGTATTGTTGAAAATTCAATAGCAAGGCTGATCATTTCTGAGAACAGTATATTTTAAAATGCTATTAATGACTGCATAACATTGACATTTATAAAATGTCATGTAGATCATGTATCTGAATGCCCAAGAACTATTTTTATGTCAAACAACCTTTAGTACAGTTTACAAACTGCTTCTCCTGAAATGCAAGCTTGTTATTTGTAATCATGGCTACATCACAGTGCAAAGATAATATTTTCACGTCGCTCAGTTTCATTTTACTGGATAAAGATATTAACTCATGCAGTTTTTATAGAATATTATAAGGTTCCAACCAAAAAATATATATTATAAGGTTCCAATGAAAACATATATGCTAAGGTTTAAGAATAGATAATAATTGAACAGAATTATTTTGGTTTCCAGATGTGAATTACATTTCAAGCAGAGTTTTATTTACATTGCAATTACTTTTAATCATTTTTAATTCAAATATGCTTACATATTGCCTACAGACCAAGGCAGCATGTGAGGACCACAAGGGAGCAGTAGACCTTTAACCGGATGTTGGACAACAAGGGTAGCAAGGTGGGGGAGGGGATGGTTCAGTGTGTGTATGTTAGTGTGTGTTTAAGCAAGTATGTCAGTGTGTGTACATTACTGTGTGCGCTGAAATATGGGCCAATTTGTTTTCGAACAACAAATTCTGTTTCCTGTCCGTTTATTTTGGATAACTCAGACTCTCACTCATACTCCTTGAATGTCTCCCTACCTACTCTGCCGTCCACTTCCGCTTCCATGTCTCACAGCTTTGCTTTTGTGTCTTGCATCATCCTGTTCTACATCTTCTTGTTCTCCTTTGTCCTCATCTTTTTTCTATTTTCTCTCTTGTTTCTTTGTCCACATCACTGTGAACATAACCTTCCGGGGAGCTGCCGCCAAAATGGAGGAAGTTTTGGTGACATCTTCTCCCCCGATCATTCAATCAGAAGTTCACACATGGTTATCTTAGGGCAAAATGGCAGAGCTTGTAGTGAAGTACTGTCCCCCAATCCTCCTGGTGCGGATAGTGGGGAGAAGAAAGAAGACAGAAGAACAAGAAAAAGGAAAGAGAAGAAGAAGACCTGTGGAAAAGTAGACAATGACACTGAAGTGGTCAGTGGAGAAGGTAAAGAGACACTGAGAAAGAGTGAATAAGAGTGCAAGAGAGCGTGAGAGAGTGTGAGTGAGGGTGAGTGACAATGAATTTTGTTTCTGAGTGCAGAAACTTTGTATATGTAGCCAATGTGCAGTAAATGCATACACTTTATATATGATGCCAATGAGCCATCTTTTCCCAAACAGCCTGGCAGTACCATCTTTTCTCAAAACAGCCTGCCTCTGCCACTTTTACCCCTAAACAGCCTGCATGTGCTACATTTGCCCCAACCAGCTTACCTGTGCCATCTTTGCTACCAAACAGCTTATCTGTGCCACCTTTGCCCCCAAACAGCCTACCTGTGCCACCTTTGCCCCAAACAGCCTACCTGTGTATTTTTGTTACAATCCCTCGAACTAAATAATTTCAAAAAAAAAGCATGTTAGAGAGCCTTATGTATGTATGTATGTATGTATGTGGAGTATTTCAGTACTTGAGGGGGTGCTGAACCTATCCTGTGGTAAAATATGGAAGAGTGTTCTCTATTTTTTTCAAATATATTATTCATATTACTGGAGGGGCCTGGGGGTCAGTCTCATCCCTACAGACTATGAGCCCTGGCCTTGGAAGAGGTTCTGTTTTTTTGTGAGGTGAGTACAAGGGGTCCAATGGGTCTGCTTCTTTGCCGGTACAGAGTAACACATTTCCCAAATTAAACCAAGAGACTCTAAAGACTATGGAGCTTGTACATAGATTTGAGGAACCTGATTTTTGGGACCGGGGGTTTATGTGTGGTGTGTTACTCTCCATTGGGGCAGGACTTATAGGACAGAGACCTTTATGGCATACCTGGGAACTCTCCAGTTTCACCCGGAGATCTCCAGGTGAAGCAGCGCTTCTCCGGTTCTCTGGGGCAAAACCCAAATGCCCTGCTCCACGCCCATTTGCCCTTTAAATAAGGGTGTTTCCCACTGACATCAGTGGGAACGCCCCGACGTACGTACTTTGCTGGCCTAAAACTAAACGAAAATTTCCTCCAAAACAATTTTGTGCGCTGTGCACATGTGCAAATTAAATGGTACAATAACATCTGAATCATACTTTACGATTTAATACCTTGGCTATGAAGAGGTTAAAATCAAATTAGCAGGCTGGATATTTATAAGGGTGCAGCATTACTATTAACCTCATTATTTTATAAGTAATTAATTTATTATTAAGCAATTTGGTATGTGATTATAGGTCCATGAGTACTGGAAGATATCGATGTTTCATTGAACTTCCACATTGTTTACATATCAATTTTAAGAAGTGATCTCTGTATATTTTTAGAATGAAAAAAACCATAGTTTCTATATTAGTGAACCATATTAAAACTGGAAATTTTCCTTTATGGCTTTGTATGTCCTATTCTATTATAAGTAAATTCAGTCTGGTGGAGGAAGAAGGTAGATTTCCAGCGCCTCTGGGTAAATGAAATGTAAATCTAGCCCTGCAATTAACCTGATTAAGCTTTTGAGACAAAGCCAGTTATCACTAGTAGCAACCAGCTGTTAAACACTTAGAAGTGAAGAGCCTCCCTTTCCTTATTAGTCTTCTGAATGTTCCCTTGGTGTTGCACGGAAAATGGCAGGAAGATGTTTTGAAGATGTGACTAGAGCTGAACAAAATAATACATTCGACATTTGTTTTAGTTGTTGTCTTCTGCATTTAAACCTGAAACTCAGGTAAAATAAACAAGGACATGATAATTAAGGCTTTTGATCTTTTACAATTAAAGAACCAAAAACAGCTAGATTATATAGAATGTAAGAAGTTCTGAGGGTTGTATCTAGGTGTCTATTTTGATTCTTAGTGAGACTAAGCAATCACTTAGCAAGGGTACACTCCAGGCCTCACCCCTCCCCAAGGGGCCAAGTGAGAGAGATCAATCTTCACCAGCCCACTTTAATTTGGAAGAGCAAGTCATGCGCCACATGAAGCACATCTAGCACTTCTGATACAACAATCCAGGATCTACCATGGCTTCTACACCAGACCACGAGGGTCCAGTGTGGATTAGATATGGATTTAGGATTCTTGGCTACAACTTTATGTAGGATTTTCTACATTTATTAATAATGTGCATGCTCTTCTGTTTTGGTATCTAGTACTACATGCTTTCTTTTTGTATGCTTATGCTGGATTCTAATTATTTTCCTTGATTAAGACATTTTTGGGACCTTCACCCTGCCTTCCTTCCTCAACAGATTCTTCTCGTATAGAGGAAATTAATGCATCTTCACCTTAGATTACAATGTCCTGTGCCGTATCAGTCTGTTTTTCCAGACAATAGTACTAATGTGTTAATTGTTCTGTTTTGGGCCTACTAATGCAGGTGCACCACACCCAGACTCCCCTAACAGAGGCGCTTAGCTGGGCCACGTAACACAATACTATGTTACCCTGCATTAGTAGCATGGCAGCTTGCATAGAGAATTATAGGCTGTGTGCACGGTAAGAGCGTGAGTGAGTGAGTGAGTGTGTGGTGTTAAGGGTCTGTAGGAGTTAGCATATGTTATTAGAGTGTGTGTTAGTGTATGTTATTAGAGTGTCATATAGTTACAAAGTTGAAAAAATACATATGGTCCATCAACCATTCCATTCCATATTGATTTAATTGGTCAAAATGACTTCAGATGGCAGTCTATTACACAATTTAACCACCCTAACAGTAAATAAACCTTATCTATGTTTAAGATCATAGTGTGAGTATGGAGTTAGAGAGTGTTTATATAAGATGTTAGTGTGAGCAGGTGTCTGTTAGCATATGGTGTTAGTTAGTTTGCATGTTAGTATGTGTTAGTCTTTGTGTAAATATGTGTACACTACTTCCCAGGGGGGAGAGCCAAAGAAATCCTGCACCCATGTGCCAATAAGTCTGCACTCACCCTTGTCAACATCCTCAAATGGCATCCAATATCCAACGTGAAAACCATGTATTAACATAGAATTTGACGGAAGGTAAGAACCATTGATTCCATCTAGTCTGCCAGTTTAACCAGACCTTGATCTTGTCTATTATTCAGGATACTTTTATGCATATCAAATGCATGTTTCAATTTTCTCACTGTATTTGTCTTTACCATTTTGGATGGGAGGCTGTTCTATTTATCTACTACCTTTTTTGTAAAGTGAAAATTCCTTACAGTACATTTCTCCACCTTTGCAATAAACTTCCCTCCTGTACTTTGTTAAATCCCTTTTTTTTTTTTTTCAGAATCAAAGTTTATTGAATTTTGTAGAAATTTTATAAGGGAGGTAAGCCGGGGGGTGGGATACAGAAGGAAAGAAGGGAAGGGGGAGGTAAGGGTAGGTAAGTCCATACATGTCGTGAACAGAGTAAGGCATAAAACATGCAAAAACCCGGGCAGGGGTTGCAGCAGAAACAGCACCGTCAGCAGCGTGAGAGGACAAAACATGCACCAAGATAATCAAAAACACAACATCAACGAAATCCCCAAAGCGTGAGAGATGCGTGGGAGAGAAACACAATTCACAAGTCGAGTGGGGACACATAAGAAAGCCAGTGAAACCAGGTGGCCGTGTACCTCTCCCTTTGCTTCACAGTAACTGTGGAGAGATCTTCGATCCTCCTAATGTCCTCAACCCTCGACATCCAATCCCTGATAGGCGGAGCGCTTTGTTGCTTCCAATACAGGGGAATGAGGCCCTTAGCCGCGTCCAGTAAATGGCGCACAACCGAGCGCTTATAATGGGAGAGAGAGTGTGGTGTAAAAGCATAGACAATGCTTGAAAAGGGGGAGGGGAGTCAGAGAGCTCCGAGATCACACGGTGAACCTCTTTCCAGAATGTTTGGATTAGGGGGCAGTCCCACCATATGTGCAGCATCGTACCCACAGCCCCATCACATCGCCAGCATCTATCTGAGGAGTCTGGAAACATGAGGCATAGCCTCTGAGGCGTTCGGTACCAATGGGACAAAATCTTATAGTTGGTTTCCTGAATCTTAGTGGCCCTTGAGCTTTTGTGCGTGAGAATAAAATTTTTTTCCCAGTCCCTCTCCGTAAATTCAGCTATGCCCAGGGACTCCCAGCTCGAACAGAAGGAAGGCCGCTCAGTGTGTGTGGAAGACAGAATGAGGGAGTAAAGTAGAGAAATACCCCCTTGCGGAGGGCTCGCCCCCGAGCACCAGGTCTCAAAGCAGGTCAGGTCTCTGGTCAAGCACTGGCGATTGGGAAGGATGTCAAGGTAGTGCGTAACCTGGAGATACGCAAAGCGGTCAGACCAGGAAAGGTCAGCGTACGGGCGTAGAGTTTCCAGTGTCACGACCCCCCCATCCGTCAACAACCCACGAGCCCCATGTACCCCTCAGGCCCCCAACGGCGAACCGGCGCAAAGTCCGGGTTGCCCCAGAGAGGCAACATAGGCGATGGCGACGAAGAGAGCTTGGCCCTACAGCCCACAGCCCTCGCCGACACAAAGGGGTGAGACACCACTCGGACCCCCACTCTAGGGCCCCAGAGGGCGTGCAGGACCTTACCCCGCGAGCCACCAAGCTCCAGCGCAACCAAGGGCTTCCGCCCCGGACCCGCCACGTTCCACTCCACCACGCGAAGCAAGTGAGTGGCTTGGTAGTACCTGTAAAAGTCCGGCAGTGCAAGTCCGCCCGTGGACTTTGGCCATGTAAGTTGTGAAAACTTCTGCCTCGGGCTCTTATTCCCCCAAATAAATCTAAGCACCGCGGACCGGAGAGAGGCGAAAAAGTCCCGAGGGAGCCTGATCGGAAGAGTCTGAAACAGATACAAGACCCGCGGGAGCAGGTTCATCTTCGCCGCATTGACCCGGCCAATCCAGGATAGATACATGGGCATCCACCCCTGGAGGTCATTCGCCAAAGTAGACAACAAAGGAGCAAAATTCTCAGTGTATAACAAGGCCAAGTCAGTCGTCAACCAAACACCCAAATATTTCATCTTCCCAGGGCACCATCGGAAGGAAAAGCTTGAGGCTAGAGCGGGAACCTGCTGCGGGGGCACCGAGACATTCAAAATCTCCGATTTGGAGACATTTATTTTAAGGTTGGATAGGGCACCATAGGAACGAAACTCTGCGAGAATGGTAGGCAGAGAAATCTCAGGGCGATCCACCACAAAGAGCAGATCGTCCGCGTAGGCAGCAACCTTATGATGTCCCCCTCCGTCAGGAAACCCCAGAATGTCGGGGCACGAGCAAATAGCCTCCAAAAAGGGCTCTAGAGAAAGCACGAACAAAAGAGGGGACAGAGGGCAACCCTGCCTAGTGCCATTGCCAATCAACACTGGCGGTGACAAGGCACCATTAACCCTTATCCGGGCCGTGGGCGCGATATAAAGGGCGGCAATCCACGCGAGCATGGAGGGGCCCAGACCCAGGTGCTCCAAGGCAGCCCGCAAAAACGTCCAGTCCACCCTATCAAAAGCCTTTTCGGCATCTGTGACAGGGCCAGGCTAGCTGGCTCATGTGTCATATGAAGTTTAGCCGGGTCACGGAGCACTTTTCTGTCCGGTTCCGTATACCATGACCCGGTAATATTTTATAAGACGTTTTATTGTGTAACCGGCCCAGAGACTGAGGTGGCTTCAGCTCCAGCCTTCAAAGAGACAATCCTATAATCTGGCTGGGGCTCTTAATCAGCCAACACAGCCCTGTCTGCCCAGACGGCACCCGCACTACAGGGGGGATAACACAGGTGGGGGAACCCATTGTATTCTGTAATCCCCTCACCTGATACATCCCCTGTATACTGATGGGATTTGTGATGGGATGTGGCTGTTGGGATTGGGGGTTGGGTTCGGTACACATTGCATTGAGATTGTATATAAATTCTGTGTGTTTGTAATAAACAGAGTTCTTCTTGGTTTACTACGAATGGTGGTCTGGATGATCCGTGGATAGCTGAGTGCTATCCGTATGAGGGACTGACTGGTGATTCCTCAGCCCTCAAACAGGGGTACCCAGCCTTGGGTACGGTGACCCTGTAACAGCATCGGTGGAGAGGAACAGAAGGCGGTGATTCCCCGTCCCCGCCCGGTGGGCAATGTTAAGGAGACGAATAGTGTTGTCACGTGCCTCACGGCGGGGGATAAACCCCGCCTGATCAGGATGCACCAGCTGGGGGAGAAACCCAGCAAGTTGCATCGCCAGGGCCTAAGCGTAAAGTTTTAAGTCCGTATTTAACAGAGATATGGGCCTGTAGCTCTGACACAAACAGGGGTCCTTGCCTTCCTTATGGATAACGGTGATCATGGCCGCCAGGGTCTGGGGGGCAAGCTATGGCCCTCCAAGAGGGAATTCAGAGCCTTGTGTAGGTAGGGGAGCAGTCTGTCAGAAAATGTTTTATAGTAACCCAAGGGCAACCCGTCCGGGCCCGGGCATTTACCCGTCTGAGTAGCTCTCAGAGCCAGGGTGAGCTCCTCAACAGAGAGTGGTTTGTCGATCTCAGCAGCCTGCGCACTCGTAAGCTTGCAGCGGACATGTCGCGCGAGGTAGCGGTGTATGAGCGTGTATCTGTCGGACACTGTCCCCTGAGGGACCCCCCGGGGTAAATTATATAGAGCAGTGTAGTAGGAGTGGAAGGCCTCCACAATCTGAGAAGGAAAGGAGGCTAGTTTTTTATGGGGATGAAGCATTTTCGCTAAGAGTTTGCCACACTTATTGCCGTGTTCATGGAAGAACCGGCGATTATACAGGGAGGCCCGCCGATAACAAGAGTTCAGGATGTCAGAGAGTTGACCCCGGAGGGACAACAGCTCCCTATGAATGTCGTCCGTTAGGGTCCGCTTATGCGCGGTCTCCAGGTGCATAATGCGGGAGGTAAGCCTGTCTATCTCCTGGGTGCGGAATTTCTTCCACTGCGCGCCCTCCCTAATGAAGAAACCCCTGATGACACTCTAATGGGCCTCCCAAACAACCGGGGGAGACACCCCCTGCGTATCATTTTCCCGAAAATACTGCTCCAACTCCAACCGCACGCGAGCCACAAGTGTCTCGTCTAACAAGAAGTAGTCATTGAGTCTCCACGTCCACTCCCTCGCCCTATGCAAAGGGGATGCCAGGGTCAGCATCACAGGGGAGTGATCCGACCAAGTCATCGGCAGTATAGAACACATCAACAAGAGGTCAAGATGGGACTGGGAGAGAAAGTCAGCGAGCGATTTGCGGATGGACCTCAGATGACCGTTGGGAACACAACAGGAGCCGCTGGAGGTATCCAGCGTAGGGCACAATGGAACATTCATGTCACCGCCCAGAACCAGGATCCCCTCCGCAAAAGAGGAGAGGGAAGTCATAATGGAGCGCAAGTGTGTTGACCCCGATTGGGTAGATAGATGCTGGCGAATGTGTACAGAACCTCGGCAATAGTGCCCTTCAAAAAGGTAAAGCACCTGACACGTCGGACAGAGAGTCTTTGACCAAAAACGGGATTGATTTAGCGATCAGGATGGCAGTCCCCTTAGTCTTGGCTTCGGGGTTATTGCTAAAGTAGCCAGTGGGGTAATGGGAGTCACGAAGACTGGGAGCCTGTCCCGCCCTAAAATGTGTTTCCTGGAGGAAGACAACCGAAGCTTTGTGTAAACGGAATTCCCTAGGGGCCCTAGAGCGCTTTTCAGGGATGTTAAGACCCATGGCATTCACAGAGCAGAATGTCAGGGGAGCCGGTTGGAAAGCCATCGAGGGCAGAAATGGACCCGACACCCAGGGAAGGGGGCGGGAAGGGGAAGAACCAGGGAAATAGAGGACGGGAGGATGAAGGAGGGAATATAGGGCAGAGAGGGGAAGGGAGTCTTGGGGCAAACGTGTCGTCTACCGGTGGAAAACCCGAACCTCGGCCGAGGGAAAAGGGCCACCAATAGAACACTACCAGGACACTAGAACCCACGTGGGGCAGAAAAGTTAGGAGTCAAGGAAGGTAACAATATGAAGGCAACAGCAAAACCGTTTATAGTAATAATGAACAGAACAGAGTATCCTACCACCCACCCGCCCAGGCGGAACAGTAGCATAGAAATACAGCACCACAGTAAATCAGGCGACGGGTAGAAGGCAGTAAATGGAAAACAGAGCGAAGTCGGCGACCGACCCAGTATGTACGCAATGCGAGAGCTATAAAAAAAAAAACAAACCAAAACCCTCCAAGCGGCTTGTGTTGGCGTGTAGCAGCGCGACGGCAGAGTGCAGTGGCTCAGCCATAGCAACACTGCTGTACAAAAGTGTGCAGGCAAAGGAACTGCTTCAAGTGTGTGGTCTGGCAGGCAAAGCAGCATCTCTGCGTAAACAGAGAGCGCGTGTGTGTAATGCCACTGTCGGGTGCGGGCAGCAGCTGTGACGGAGCGAGGAGCTGCGAAGGCAGGACACATGGGTCCAGCCACAGCAAAACCGAAATGAGACGCGCAGACTGGGAGGACACGGAACCGGATGTGGAGCGTTAATAAAAATGGGTAGCGAGCATACAAGACAGAACCAGCCTCAAGCAAACGGACAAGAGGAACCGGAACAAGTGGCTCGCCCGTTGCAACTGCAGTCGGAAAGTGTGAGTGTGACAGATGCCACCAGGGGGCGGCGCGGTGTATGAAGTGTATGGATGTGTAGTACAGTAACCTCGATAGGCGTAGGAAGGGGACAACACACAAAAAAAAAACCACACACGTGTAAGAATGACAAACAAGACACACAGAATGCTCGCGGCCAGCCCACGAGGACTGGCATGGAGCACCCCATCCCGGAGTGCGCCACTCCAGGCCCGCGGCCCAACACGAGGGTGCGTGCAAGGGTCCAGGGTAGCCAGGGCAAATGAGAAGCCCAAACAGCCTATCACACCAGCGAGTCGGAGAGCAAAAATAGACTACGACAATATAACAAAGGCGACTGCAAAGGAGGCACATAAGAGAACACATTAAATCACAAGTAGCAGTATAGCGCGCACAATAATGAAAATAAACAGTCGCAGAACATGATATAACAAAAGCGCAATCACGGAGCATCGGAGAAACAGGGCGTATCCGTGAGAACCCACATAACAGCGCCAGAGGCGCCCAGCAACAGCACGGCTGAGGTTGCACATAGCAAAAGGCTTCGGCCCACGTCCGGCACCGGGAGAGAATATATATACAGAGAAAATAATTTTTAAAAAAAACAAAAAAAAAAACCCCAATAGCGCAACATCGCAAGGAGTCGGTCAGGACACTTAAGAGACGCACTGCAGTAGCGGCCAGTGGAGGGGTGCCCTACGGGGCAAGTACAAAACCCTGAGATAAAGTAAATAAAGATAACAGCATAAACAAACAAAAAAAAAAAGAAAACAAAACAAGGTAGCTCACGTGAGCCACGCAACCTGCATGGCGAGAGTAGCAAAGTCCCCAAAGGCGCAGGGCACCATAGCGGCGACTGCAGCCGTCGAAAAAAGGCAGGTACGCAGGCATACAAGCGCGCCGACGCGGTCGGGTCGAGGAGGCATGGTACTCGACAGTCAATCCTCCCGCGGTAAGTTCCGGGCGTGCTCCGCTGCGTCACGGCGAGCGGGCCGCGGTCGACGGTCTCCACGCTGGGGCAGCCCCGGGCCTGGGTCCCTGTCAAGCCAGTCCTCCACTTCAACAGACGGTAAATCCAGCGCGCGTAGAAAAGGTGCGACATAAGCAGGAGTCCGGACCGTGGCGGTAGCGGCACCTCTGCGCCCGTCGAGCCTGGAGCGTAAACCGAGAAAGGTCCTGGAAAAGGGAAACCTGGTGTCCCTCAAAGGACCAGGATCGATGGGCTCGTGCCGCCCGCATGATTTCCTCCTTGAGAGCGAAACTGTGCAGACAGCAGATGATGTCCCGAGGAGGGTCACCCGGTCCACCGCCGTATCGTAGGGCCCTGTGAGCCTGGTCAAGCTTGATGGGTTTCCTCCCAGCACCAGCAGGCCAGCCCAGGATCGAAGAGAACAGGCGGTCCAGTAGGCCCTTGAGGTCTTCGGGGCGCTCGCCCTCGGGCATACCCCGCACGCGGATGTTAGAGCGTCGGCCCCTGTTATCTAAGTCCTCCAGGTGGTAAAACAGAGTGGCGAGCTGGGAGGAATAGGAGCATTGAAATGTGGAGAGTTGACGATCCACCTCGCGAACCGTGGTTTCGGCAGAGGTGACCCTCGCGTCCAGTCTCGAAAGATCCGCCCGCAGCGCCGTGACCTCGGCCCGGACGGTTTCCTTCACCTCAGTCACGAGGAGGCTAAAGTCATCCTTGGTTGGGAGCGAAGAAAAAATTTGACGCCAGTCCCTGGCGGAGGGCTCCAGAGGACTCTCAGGGCACTTTTGAGATAAGCCCTCGTCTGAGGCCTGTGAGCACGTTGAGGCCGGCGCCATTTCTGGTTCCTCTGGCTGCGAGTGTAGCAGGGCCGGGGTATGGAAATATTCCCGGAGGGACGCCGCAGGAGGCTTGCTGCTGGTCCCTGGGGTACCAGGGTCCGACGGGGTCCTTTTATTCCTGCCCATATCGGGCTTAGCAGGTGCAATGTGCAGATGTAAAGAGCGGGTGGTGAGGAGCTCACAAATTAAGCAGCCATCTTCCTTGGCAGGCTAACCACGCCCCCCCTTGTTAAATCCCTTTAAGTGTTTAAATGTTTTGTCACATCTCATCTTTCTCTTACACTTTCTAGATTATTTTTGTCCTTCATTTTATAAATTACCATTTTGGTACTCCTCCTTTGAACTCTCTCCAAAATGTCAATATCATTTCTACAGGTGGTGTCTCCAAAACTGTACACAATACTCTGTGAGGCCTGACCAGAGGTCTGTAAAGTGGCACTTCTCTCTTTCTGCAGCTAATGCCTCCCGCTATAAAACCCAGCACTGTGATGGAAACACACCAGCTGCTCCTCAAGCCCAGGACAGGAACCAGAGATCCAGCATATGAAGGGTTAAATATGGCTCTTTGCATAGTATCCCAAGCACCAGACAGTCACAGCAAAACATACATAGTTCTCCATCAGGCCCTCCTTTGCACACAGTTCAGTATTAGCGTACGCCCCACTTCAGCCCAATAGGGAGTCTCTATTGAAGTCTGTGGGGACGATGGTAAAGATGGCTGGTTCCCTGAATTCCGGCTGAAACAGGCTGGATATCAGATCTTGTTGCAAATACTGGCCATAGAGGTTTCTGTCCTGTAAGTTTTGACCCGATGGAGAGTAACACACCACACATAAACCTCCTCCCAAAAAGCAGGTGCCCCAAATATGTGACAAAGCTCCACAGTCTTTAGATTCTGGTTATTGGGGAAATGTGGCACTCTGTACAAGGGGGACCACTTGTACTCACCTCTCCAAAAACAGAACCGCTTCCAAGGCCAGTGCCCATAGTCTGTAAGGATGAGGCTGGCCCCCATGGCCCTCCAGGAGCCCAGGGCATGGAGGCTTTAATGACAAGGACTCTGATTGCTTTTTCTGATTCTTTATAGGATTGCCTACTTACTTTTAAGTCCTCATAAATAATAATTACCAAGTCCCACTCTTCTGCTGTCTCCGACAGAACAGTACCCTCAATGTCTCAGGATTTTTACGTCCCAAGTGCATTATTTTACATTTATGAACATATAACTGCAGCTGCCATATTGTTCTCATTTACTTGCTATTCAGCTTGTTAAACCAGGAATATCTTTCCTGTTGCAGAGCTCTACAAAAATACATATCTTTCCATTAAGATCTTTGCTAATAAATATATTAAAAAGTATTGCTCTCAATACAGATCGTTGCGGTACCCCACTAGTAACAAGATCTTTCTCTGAATATACACAATTATCTAATACATTGTGTCTCTTGTCACTCAAACATTGTCTTATTCATTCAACTATTGACATCCAAACTAAAACACTGCAATTTATTTAATAGCTGACTCTTGTTGGGCATCTGTTTCATAAAATAGTATTCAGTGACATGTTAAACCAAAACTGACTTTTGGCCAGCCACTGACATTGCTTCACTGACATTTTGTACTTGATTATAGAAACAAAACAAATTATTTATTTGTGATAAAATAGTCATCCACTGGACCACTTTCAAAACAGAAATCCAAAACTGGAAGAATAACATTTAAGAACATACAATGGAAGCCCACTGGCAGTGCAGACGACTTGGAAGCCTTTCTGGCCGGGCGCATGGCAGGATTTCAGGAACAATTCAGGACCAAGTACAGAGCCACAGCAATAGGCTGTTCACACTGTAATGCAAAGGCCTTGAGTGAAAGGCAGAGCAGCTATATAAAGGCAGGGCTCCACAAGGTAACAAGGCTCAGCTGCTCTAAGGGATTAGATCTGGGTGCTGCAGAGAGGGAAGGGTGGCCACTAGTGGCTGCCGCGGATCTGACATCTAGAATTGTATACAGATTCCTAGCTGACAGGGTGGAATCCTGACAATATGTGAGCACAAAAATGTTACATGCATCTGTACCTATCCAAGCGGCAGCTTTACTTTCGTAAATTTGGAGGCTATGGCGCTTAAAGTGCCAGGGCTGCCTCGTCATCCCAAGTCTGGGCTTGCCACTCACCTTATGTCTTTCTGAGGTGATGGGCCAAGATACAACACCATACCTTGCCACTCATCACAGAGTTCTTTGAGTAGATATCCTTTAAGCTATATAGGTTGAGATACTTTATTAAAATCCACAACCCTGCTTGTAAAGTCAACACAGAGTGTAACAATGACTCAAATGCACTTTGTTCAAATCTCATACAGCAATATATAGCCCCCGATGGATTGTGTCCATAAATAGACTTAGTAAGAAGATGGGCAAACCATCTGGAAGTGAAGGGGGCCTTGCCACTGAGTGTAGGAGGGGATTTCGGTGATATTGTGGTAGCCATGTAATCCTATTCTACTTAGTTTTAGATTATCTACACATACCCATCTCCCAAACCTTCCCAAAACAAATGACACTTTTATTTGTTAGAGATGTAGCTAGGGGATGGGGTTTTATATCTGTAATATAATATGAGATCTTAAAACATTTAGGCAATACCACTCACTCTGTAGTAAAATATGCAGTTAAATACAAAGTAGATTGTGTAATTATGCATTAATGCTCATAGCATTGACTTCATGGTATAATTATTTTTCTATTTTTTTACAGATGAATGTTCTCAATGTGGAACAATTTATTACTAAATTTCAAGAAATTATAAAAGGGAAATACATTTTTTACCCAACAGATAGTTTTCATATAAGACAATTAAACAAATATGGTCTACCAGCTACAAAACAGTAAAAATAGTTAAATGTTTAAACAGGCCAGTGTTTAGGCATAAAGTGCAGTATAATTACAAAACTGTGGTTTATTGCTTCCAGCATTTTCCTGAGGTTTTAATCCTGAGAGACTATTTTTATTCTGTCTGCCAAGTTCCATTGGCACCACATGCACTAAAGAGACACATGACTTTTCTCTAATGGCAGAAACAATGTTATAAAAGATCAGAAGTGTTTTCTGTTTCCATTTAAAATTATGCATGATAACCACAATTTCGTTGCAGCCACTTAACACCATAGATTGCATATACTATATTAATTATAACCAGGATGTAGGCAATGTCTACATGCCTAAGTCCCTACTTGCATGTTAAATGTATGATGGAGTACATGTTGCATTTTACTGAATGCAAAAAGGTGCTGGCATTATTTAGTCAGTGGAGTTTTCCTGTCTCATTAATTCCTCCCCAGCTACCTCTGCTGAAAGCAGGGAGCATACTTAAGTATGCTTCATGAACATGTTTATTAGAACTCCTATTCTACACAATGGGAGATGACCTTTCGGTTAAATCAATAGGAGTAGCAGCAGCCAATCACATATATGCCATGAGAACACTGTTTGCCTACCATGCATAGGTTTGGCTACTCCTTCAATGATTCCAATTAGAATGATACAGAACATGTGCAAGAAGTTTGCATTCCTGGTTTCAGTAGACTAAACACGGGGAGGAGATAAGGGAGACATTAGTTTTGTTTTCTATGTGACTAAAACGTGTACGCTCTTACTTGCGCGCAGTTACACTGTAGGGATTAGACTGCTGCTTTAATAAAAATGGTTCCTATTAAAAATCCCACAAACCTAAAACTATTGTATTTTTGTTAAGATATTGTCTTTGCCTTAACTATAGCCATAAATAAAAAATGGATATTGTGAAAGAACAATATATCAATTTTAATAGTATTCCTTTTTACTGTTGAGTAAAAAAGTCATTTATAAATCTGTCAAAAAGTGTCGTTAACAAAACTGAAATTGCTGTTGAATTCTGTAATGTTTGTCTTAGATGCATCTTATTATGATATAAAAGTGCAGTTTTGTCACGGGTTTCATATATCAAATTAAACATTATCATTCTTTTACAAATATGGTAACATATTTAATGGAATATAAATGAGAAACTCATAACAAAATAGTTTGCTGTAATATATAATTATTGTGTTTAGCCCTAGAAGTCATTTCATTCTTAATTATAGCTGCCATAAATGCTATGAATACTTTGAATTATGTACAGTAGATTTTCAAGCGTTTTAATATATTGTAAAGGTCATTTAGTACAACAAAATAATTAATGATGGCAGGTTAACTCAGTAAATGATAAAATATGCAAAATAAAGCTATTTTGTAGTTCTCTTCTGTGGATAATTTCATATTCATTTGTTGACCAGTGAAGAGGATAATTAATCTTCATATATATGCTATGCAATTAAAGTATGATGGGTTTATAAGAAAATTTTCAGTAGAAGACGTGGCGTAACCATTTCTATCCACATTTGCACTCATGACTTTTACAGCCATGACAACAATGGAATCCAAGAAGTAGGGCCAATAAATCTATGGAGCCATGTGCCTAGCAGTTCATGGCCAGGAAAAATCTCTGTTGCTTGCCAAGCACATTTGGGCTATTTGAATTCACTTTAACTATTTATGTACCAACAATGAAATCATAAAGCAATAAATATACCAATGAGCGTTGGTAACTACTCGTCTAGAACATAGATGTGTTTAACTTGTCTTAAACAGAGTTTGACCAGGAACACAAATATACCAATTTAGTGCTTCTCATTTGTGATAGATAAGAACCATTTGGCCCACCTAGTCGGCCCATGCTGTTACTCATGGCTAGTATAATTTATTGCAAACAACATACTTGTAGATTTTTATCTGTAGGTCTTCAATAGGACATGTTCATTGCATGCCCCTTCTGAACACCGTGAAAAAGCTTATCTTAACAAAAATAGGTACAACAAACACAATAGACTGTATTTATAAAAAAAAAATACTAAGTTATTTTACATCATACATTTTGGATTCCTTGTCCATGGTACATTGAAAATAATGTGTTTATACATTAATAGTGCAAAAAAACAGAATGTTGCAGAATTCTGCAACATTCTGTTTTTTTGCATTCTTATACACTGGACTAATACGGCTACCCCAAACTACAGTACATTAATAGTATTAGTGTTATTTTAAAAACTATTGAAGCAGTTATACCATTTTTGTACGTAAAGATAACTGGCTGCGCTAACATCTGTTAGCCAACATTCGATCCTCTGACCCAGTTCCCATGGTCACCTGCAGAAAGTAGCAGAGGGATAGTGGTGAAGTCACCATATCTTTGGACTCTATAGCTTTGCCACTAGTTACTTTCCAATTGTCACAATCTAAGGCTTTATCCTGTGTGCATGCTAGTCAGTGGCGGATCTACCGGGGTCGCAGGGGTCGCTACTGCGACCGGGCCCCGGCGGCAGGGGGGCCCAAGCCAAGGGGCCGCCCGAAATCTTTTTTAAGGTTTTTTTTTTTTTTAAATAAGGCAGGGGCGTCCAACATGCGGCCCTCGAGGTGCGGCCCGTGTAAGATCGGCAGCCAGGGCAACCGATCTTACACGAGCCGCACCTCAAGCCCTGCTACTTACTTGTGGGAGGGTCTTCTGGACAGCACAGAGGAAGCGGAGTTCACGTGACATCCTACTTCCTCTGTGCTTTAGCAGAGGGAGGCCGCGCCCCCTGCTGAAGTCTGTGAGCGGCATCGAGGGAGCTGCAGTGTAGGTAAGGGGGTGGGGAGGGTGTTTGAATGAGTGTGTGTGATTGAGGGAATGAATCTGTGAATTAATGATTATATGAATAAATTAGTGTGTGTGTGTGTGTGTGTGTGTGTGTGATAGCATGGATGTGTAAGTGCTGGAACCTAGGCATGATGGGACTGTGATTGCTGTTAGCAATCACACTCCTATCATGCCAAGTCAGCCAGTACATGCTGAAACCTGGCCAGCTGCCCCCCTTGTGTAGTGATGCTGCCAGCAGTATGGGGTCTGCACTTACAGCCACCCTGTACCAGCATGTACTGGCTGACTTGGCATGATAGGAGTGTGATTGCTAACAGCAATCACAGTCCCATAATGCCTAGGTTCCAGCATTTACTGGATGGATGTGTAAGTGCTGGAACCTAGGCATGATGGGACTGTGATTGCTGTTAGCAATCACACTCCTATCATGACAAGTCAGCCAGTACATGCTGAAACCTAGCTAGCTGCCCCCCTTGTGTAGTGATGCTGCCAGCAGTATGGGGTCTGCACATCACTTACAGCCACCCTGTACCAGCATGTACTGGCTGACTTGGCATGATAGGAGTGTGATTGCTAACAGCAATTACAGCGAGCACAGTCCCATCATGCCTAGGTACCAGCATTTACTGGTTGCCTGGGTATGATAGGAGTGTGATTGCTGTTAGCAATCACACTCCTATCATGCCAAGTCATATTGCTAATTTTGTCCAATTGTGTGTTACCTACTTTTATTAAACATGTGAGTTTTTATTATTATTTTTAAAGGTGGGGGTCATTTTCGGTTTTGGCTTAGTGAACCCTGAATGTTTTGGTCCAGAATTTTCAGTTTAGTTCATCCCTAGAATAAATCTAGGGAATCCTGAATTTGTAGTCGCAAAACTTTCAAGGCCCAGAAATCAGTGAGAGGAAGAGTAAAGGTTTTGTGTCATTTTACTTTATTTTAATCTGCATATTTTATTAAAGGCCATATTTTTTGTCACAGTGAAAAATGAGTGCGGCCCGCGCACCTATACAATTCTGATGAAGTGGCCCACTGCAGAAAAAACTTGGACACCCCTGGATTATGCCCTTTGTACATGCGCCCCTTTTTCTTTGATTTTTTTTTACAGATATGATTCAATATGTAAATTGAATTTGTTGAATTAGTTGAAAAAAAATTGTTGGGTAAAAATCATGTTTTTTTGGGGGGGGTGACGGGGTGGGGGGGCCCTTAACAGATTC
Organism: Sceloporus occidentalis; assembly: GCA_023333645.1. Lineage (NCBI taxonomy): Eukaryota > Metazoa > Chordata > Lepidosauria > Squamata > Phrynosomatidae > Sceloporus > Sceloporus occidentalis. Next base: position 15,762,932 of record JALMGF010000017.1, read on the forward strand.
TCGCACCCGGGCCCTGAGGCGTCTAGTTACGCCCCTGATGCTAGTCATTGTATGCATCTGCTTTTAACAGATATGGTATCTAACCACAGGTTCCTAAGGATCGGTTTAGTGTTGTTCTTACACATTAAAACCACTCTGTCTTGTGTAATTTAATAGAAGTCACATCTGACCTTGTTGATGCCAAACTTGATTTCTCGATTTACCCTAACCTGTTTTGGGTATAAGCTTAGTCTGTTTCATACATAATATCACTTAATATTGGATGAGCAACGATGTTCTGGTAGGGAACCAGAGAGGGGAAAATAAGCCAGAGAGATTTATTTTATTGGGATAAAGTTGAAGACTGGGCCCTTTCTTCAATGCCCCAAGGAACTTAAGCCCTGCAATTTAAAATAATAAACAATGTTATTATGTGGCCTCACATATCAACCTACTATTGCAGGGGCGTCCAACATGTGACCTCGAGGTGCGGCCCGCGTGAGATCGGCAGCCAAGATCACAAGCCCTGCTGCTTACTTGTGGGAGGGTCTATTCTCTGCTCCAGTTCTGCTTCCTCTGTGAGGAGAACGAGGGAGGCCGCGCACCCTGCTGAAGTCTGTGAGCGGCATCAAGAGCTGTAGTGAAGGTAAGGGAGGGAGAGGTTGTTTGAATGAGTACGCCTGTGAGGGAATGAATCTGTGAATGAATGAATTTGTGTGTGTGTGATAGTATGGATGTGTAAGTGCTGGAACCTAGGCATGATGGGACTGTGATTGCTGTTAGCAATTACACTCCTATCATGCCAAGTCAGCCAGTACATGCTGAAACCTGGCTAGCTGCCCCTTGTGTATTGATGCTGCCAGCAGTATGGGGTCTGCACTTACAGCCACCCTGTATCAGCATGTACTGGCTGACTTGGCATGATAGGAGTGTGATTGCTAACAGCTAACAGCAATCTGCTAACAGCAATCACAGTCCCATCATTCCTAGGTTCCAGCATTTACTGGTTGTCTGGGTATAAAAAGAGTGTGTTTGCTGTTAGCAATCACACTCATATCATGCCAAGTCAGCCACTATATGCTGAAGCCTAGCTAGCTGCCCCCCTTGTGTATTGATGCTGCCAGCAGTATGGGGTCTGCACTTACAGCCACCCTGTACCAGCATGTACTGGCTGACTTGGGATGATGGGAGTGTGATTGCTAACAGCAATCTGCTAGCAGGAATCACAGTCCCATCATGCCTAGGTTCCAGCATTTACTGGTTGCCTGGGTATAAAAAGAATGTGTTTGCTTTTAGCAATCACACTTCTTTCATGTCAAGTCATATTGTTGATTTTTTTATCCAATTGTGGTGTGTTACTTTTAATAAAAGTGTGGTTAACACTAAAATTGGACAAAAAATACAATGCACAGCCAACCAGTACATGCTGGAATCTGGGTATGCCTGAGATTGCTGTTAACAATCATAATATATAATTTTTTGTACAATTTTGGTGTGTGACTTACTTTTATTAAAAGTGTGTGTGTGGGGGGGTAATTTTCAGTTTTGGCTAAGTGAACCCTGAATTTTCGGTTTTGGTCCAGAATTTTCATTTCGGTGCATCCCTAAAATAAATAGAACTATTTCATTTTAACTTATCCAGAATCCTGAATTTGTAGTCACAAAACTTTCTAGGCCCAGAAATCAGTGAGAGGAAAAGTAAAGGTTTTGTGTCATTTACTTTATTTTAATCTGCATATTTTATTAAAGGCCATATTTTCTCACAGTGAGAAAAGAGTGCGGCCCTCGCACGTATACAATTCTGATGAAGTGGCCCACTGCAGAAAAAACTTGGATGCCCCTGTACTATTGCAATCTATAGGGTTCTTCATTTGAATTCAGTCAGAAGCACTTTGTGTCTATTGCTCCACTGGCTGATGAATTGAGCACTGCACACTGTTTTACCCTGCTAATGTCTCTGGCTTGTAAGCCTGTTTGCCAAGCTATCAGACATGGAGAGTACACATAGGTACTGGGCAACTCTTGATGAATGTAATTAAATCATTTATATTAACCACCTTTTAGTAATTAACATGTATTCTTTATTTGCATCATGATTAAATTATCAACAGTTTTGTGATTAAGAAGCATTTTCTTAATTACTTTTAGTATTAATAAACATTATTGTATTAGTGAGTAGATTAAGAGCCGGCCCTTACATGGGTTTCAGTGGGTCCATGGGACCCAGGCAGCACTTTGACAGGGGCAGCAACTTGCTCTCTTTCATTTCTCTTCCTCTATTATTGGTGCCTCTTGGTGCACATCACCAAAATGGGGAGCTACAAGAACAGCCTCTCTCCTGTTTCTTCCAATCGGAGGAGAGGAAGATCCCCCTTTATTGCCAAAGCGCACCAGGAGGGCAGGTTTACGGAAAAGCGGACCAAGAAAGAAGACAAAATAAAAGTAAGAGGCAAAGCGGAGAAAAGAAGAGAAGAGGCAGAGCTGCAGGAAAAAGAGACAGGGACACAAAAGCGGTTGGCGGAAAAGGTACAAAGACATTGAGAGACAGCATGAGAGTGCGAGATAGTGTGAATGAGCATGTGAGACAGCATGAGTGAGAGAGTTAATTAATAACTCATCACATAACATAATAGACAGGCCCGGACTGGCCATCGGGCACACCGGGCATTTGCCCGGTGGGCCGGGCCGTGGCAGGGCCGGATTGACTTAGGGGCTGATGGAGCTGCAGCTCCAGGCTCCTACCTTAAAATATGCGGCCTCATTAACGCAGGGCATAAGGGGCACCTGCGACCGGGTCCGCCACTCTAAGGGGCCGGGAAGCCCCCACCAGGGCCGGCCTTACGGGTGTGCGGTCGCACAGGGCTTAAATTAAAACATCGGGGGGTTTTTTTTAACTTTATTTAACATCCTCCATGTTAAATAAAGTTTTTGTTAACTTTATTTAACATGGAGGATGATAAATAAAGTTTAAAAAAAACCCCCGATGTTTTAATTTAAGCCCTGCGCAGGACTGCTTTTTGAAGCCCGCTCCCGCCCGCTCCCGCTGTTTTGAATCCCGCTTCCGCAATGTGGGTGTTCCGCTCCCGCCCGCTCCTGCCACATTTGTGGCCAATCCCGCCCGCTCCCGCCACATTTGTGGCCAATCACGCCCGCCTCCTTACCTGATTTCCCGCACAGTCCCGCAAGGCTGCCCTCGAGTTGTTCCCTCACAGCATCTCTTCTCTTGCTCCGCCCATAACAAGGCGGAGTCACAGGGAGTGACGTCACATCACGTGACTCTGCCTTGTTCATGGGTGGAGCAAGATAGTAGACACTGTAATGGAGCAGCGAGAAGGCATCCTTGCGCGGGATTACCGGGACCCGCAGGTACAGTGCCTGACCGCCCGCAAGTTTTTTGGGACCCGCCTCCCAATGCAGTCCTCTACCCTGTGCGGCCGCAGACCCCTAAGGCCGGCCCTGGTGGGGGCTTCCCGGCCCCTTAGAGTGGTGGACCCGGTTGCAGTTGCGGCGGGCTTAAGGGGCCCTGCGTTAATGCGGCCGTAGAGGCCGCATAGGCCCAGTCCTGACTGGGCCTATTTTAAGGTAGGGGCCTGGAGCTGCAGCTCCATCAGCCCCTAAATCAATCCGGCCCTGCCGCGGGCCCGGTCTCAGTTGCTGCTTGCTCCGGCAACAAGGTAAGTAGGGTGAGGGAGTAGAGGGAGTAGGGTGAGGGAGGGGGGTGCAGTGAGAAGGGGCAGAGGGGGGCTAGATAGTGAGAAATGGGGAGAGGGGATACATATTCAGAAGTGGGGAAGGGGGTACATAGTGAAAAGGGGGAACATAGAAGGGGCAGATAAAATGGGGAGAAGGGGTAGTTTGAATGCGTATGAGAATGAATGAATAAATGTGTGGATGAATTGTGTGAATGCGTATGACAATTAATGAATTCATGTGTGGATGAATTGCTTGAATGATTTGTGAGACTGCATTAATGAATGTGTTAATGGTTTGTGTGAATGAGTGAGTAAATGCAAAGATGGTACATGAAGGGTGGGCTTTAACAATAAAAAAATAAATAAAAATGGGCTGCTCTGGCTTAAATGCCCGGGCCTAGTTTTTGTCCCAGTCCGGGCCTGATAATAGATGTCAGCGTGGTTTTGGTGGAGGGACAGCATTTCATTCTTGGACCCAGGCAGCACAAAGTCTTAGGCCAACCCTGAGTAGATTACAATAGCCTTGTGAGACAGCTTGGTACAATTATGGGTTATAATTATGATAGAATATTTTATTTTAATTTGGAAAACCCTACCCTTTTACGATCCAAGAATCAGTGTTTTCTTATAAAAGTGTAACGCTACAAGACGATAAAACAGGCAAAGGATTAGTATACCAGTTTAGTCGCTCTTCATGTTCTATGATATAATTACATAGTTATTCAGGACAGAAAACATCAACATTTTATATTTTATTTCTGATCACAAACATAGAGCTCTTGAAGTAATGACTTGGAAACTGCATCGCTTTTCGGTTCCAGTAAACCTTTGCTTTTCTCTTGCAGCTCCTCCTGCTGGCAGCAGCTGCTGTTTTTCATGGCAATAGACTCATTGCAACATATCTACTTGGAGCTAAGACAATCTGTTCGCTTGCATTTTACCATTTTTATGTGTAAACCACTGGAAAGTCTATAATACATGCTAAAACTAAAATTCAGGCTGAAGTGACAGACCCTGCCGGTGACTAGTTCATATTTGGCAATGTACTGTTTATAAAATTTCAAACATGCAGCGAATAAAAATCTACAAGTCTCAAAGTCTCATGAATTACAAGAGAAAATTGCAAAAAAAATAGCATAGATGGAAAGGTTTAGAAAAACTGGGAAACAAGAGTGTTTTGCAGGCGGGACCTAATTGTTAAAGGAACACTCCAGCCCTCATATTACAGTAGGATAGTGGAACCAATAATATATATTATTTAGTTATTTAAGTCAGAAAATTCACCTTCTGTATATTCCTGTCTGCCTCTACCTAAAGCAGGAAGCAAGCATAAGTGTGCTTTCAACATATGAATTGTAGCAGTCCAGCACTCCCATTGCAGTCAAAGCATACATTCATACCTGGCCACTTTCTAACTTAGTTGACCCTGATTTTCTGAAAATATTAACCCTATAATAGCCCAGTGAAGATTCTATGTACTGACCTGCCAAATAGCTGTCATTACCTGCCCAATGGCTTGACTTGCCATTATTTAAAGATGCACCTATTTGAGTCACCTGCATTCAAGCAACAATATCAACCATAACATACTGGAACCAAAAGCATTTTGTATGTACCAATGTACCATTTCAATGAAGTAGAAATTAGACTTGTGCATTCGTCTTCGGGCGAACATGAAAACGAACACGAAGAGTGCGTTTTCGTGTTCGTTCCGAAGACACACCGAAGAGAAGACAGCGGCGGTAAAACGTATGCGAAGATAGCATTAAGGGAAAATTATTTTAAACTCATACACCGCTGGTATTTAACACCTACAAAATTGAGAACCATATATGTAAGTGCATCGGATATTTGTTGGAGGTGTAATAAGGAAAAAGGGGATTACAAACATATTTGGTGGTGTTGTAAAGAAATAAGTTCCCTTTGGAAAGCTGCATATGAATTATTGGAAAAAATAGATAATATAAGAATACAAAAAAACATGAAGACCGCTCTGCTTCATATACTTCCGTCAACTTTATCTTTGGAAAGAAAAGTAATAATAATACATGTGTTCGCGGCTACAAACATTTTAATTGCACGATCATGGAAAGATTGTAAACCAATAAATAAGGTATTATTAGAAAGACAATTATTGTTCCAGCTCCAAATGGAAAAAGGTATGAGTTGGATAAGCATAGCATATAAAAGAAAATCAGATATATGTATGGACTGGATTAAAAAGATACAGGTGATATGTAAAAATTAAATCGGAGGCTTGCCTCTTACCCGGCTTCTTTTTTTTTTTATTTTTTTTTTGTTTTTGTTTTTGCTGTATATATGTTTATGATTATACTTTGTTGTTTGTATCGGTTATTGTAAACTTTGTTATATTATGTTATATTGAAAATTGAATAAATATGAGTTAAAGAAAAAAAAAAAAACGTATGCGAAGACACACACCACGAAGATCTTCGTGATCGTCTTCGTCTTCGTCTACCATTCCCCCCCCCCCTTCTAACTTACCTTGTCTTCGCGGCATCGCGGCAGTTCACGGAAGTGGAAATCCGCAGGTTCGCCGTCGCTAACGAATGAGCCTATTTTTTTAAAGGGTTAAGGGGCTGTGCGAGTGAGCCTATTGGTCGCTTGCACGGCCCTTTAACCTACGGATTTCCGCTCCCATTATCTAACGCAGCATCGAAGGGGTTAACGGGGGCGGAAATCCATAGGTTCGCTGTCAGGGGTTACAACTTACAAAGGCCGTGCGAGTGAGCCTATTGGTCGCCTACAGGGACCTCCTCTGGCATCAACCAATTGGTTGATGCCAGAGGAAGACCCTGCAGGTGACCAATAGGCTCACTCGCACGGCCTTTGTAAGTTGTAACCCCTGACAGCGAACCTATGGATTTCCGCCCCCGTTAACCCCTTCGATGCTGCGTTAGATAATGGGAGCGGAAATCCGTAGGTTAAAGGGCCGTGCAAGCGACCAATAGGCTCACTCGCACAGCCCCTTAACCCTTTAAAAAAAAAAGTTAACCCCTAATAAAAGTTAACCCCAATGCTGCAACTTACCCGGCAGATCCAACTGGTCTCCCTGTTCTATCAGTTAAATGTCCGTACAAGCGACTTTATTGGTCGCTCGTACGGACATTTAACTGATAGAACAGGGAGGCCAGTGGGATCTGCAGGGTAAGTTGCAGCATTGGGGTTTTAAAAGTCTGTACGAGCGACCAACAGAGTTCTATCTATCTATCAGTTAAATGTCCGTACGAGTGACCAATAAAGTCGCTCGTACGGACATTTAACTAATTGAACAGGGAGGGAGACCAGTGGCATCTGCAGGGTAAGTTGCAGCATTGAGGTTTTAAAAGTCTGTACAAGCGACCAACAGAGTCGCTCGTGCAGACTTTTAAAACCTCCAATCTTCCTCTTTCTTTGACTGTTACACAACGCAGCCCAGAAGTCCAAAAGAAGACCAGGAATCCGATCCGGAACAAACCAAGTGAACTGTAAAGCCGCAAACTCCGGAAAAACGAAAACTCTTCCCCGAAAGGACATCGAAGGTGGAGATAATGTCAGAACTCTCAACCTGAAAAAACATAAAGAGACAGAGAATGTGGAAACGATTAGTCCAAAATATTAGAAAACCGAGGAAAAAACATCAGGCCCATTACCACACACACACATATTCATTTCATATAAATAGCCATAATTTATGGAAAAAGGACAATAGACACGAAAAACAGAGACTCCAAACCTGAAAATGTGAATCCAGCGAAAACTTTCGATACAGATCCGCGAGGTAAGAAAAACAAAGGGGAAAGGGCAAAAAATTTTAACATGGAAGTAAATTTTTGCGGCGGGACAATATTCGCCTCCGTGTCTTTCATAAAATCATGACTTTACGTCATGTTTTAGTAAAATCTCAGAATTTTATTTCAAGACACGGAGGCTCATATTGTGCAAGTTCAAAGCTGAGAGACAACAGAAGAAAAAACGTGTTCAATAGGCTTGAAATAGAACTCCCGAAACGTGGACTCACGAGACCAATCCGCCGAACGGAGGATATCTTCCAGACGACCACCTAAAGCCAAACTTTTGGATGCCGCTGCGCTTCTGGTGGAATGAGCCCCGAACCTGGAAATGTTGAGACCAGCCAGACCCATAACCCATTTGACCCAGCGGGACAACGTTGTCGAGGAAATAGTGAGATGAGGATGTCTGAAAGATAAAAACAACTGTGGAGCATCCAGAGTCCTGAATTGAGAGGTGCGAGATTCATATTCTTTTAGGCAAAGAACGGGACAAAGCGCCGGATTGGCCGGGAACGCCGGATTGACTACAAATTTAACGCCTTCAGGCACGAAAGATCTGGCATTCCAATCCAGAGCACGGACGTCGGAGACCCGCTTACATGAAATGAGACAAAACAACAACTAATTTTGCCGAAAAATGACGCAAAGATAGAGCGGAATTAGGAGGCCAAGATAAGAACAGATTCAGAACCACATCAACATCCCAAGTGCAAGAATATCTTGGTTTAGAAGGTCTGGAGAGACGGATACCTTTGATTAGACGGCAAATGACTGAATGTTTGCCTACCGGGACACCGTCAAAGCCTAAATGCGCAGCGGAAATGGCCGAACGGTAAAGATTGATGGTCCGGTAAGCACGACCCTCATCAAAGAGGGAAGAGAGAAAAAGAATAACAGAAGTCAGAGGGGCTGAAAAGGGATCCAGGCCCCGTCCCAAGCACCAAGAAGCCCAAGTCTGCCAGGCTGCACGGTAAGATCGGTGAGTGCCTGGTGCCCAAGCTCCTGCCAAGAGCGGCTGAGCCGAGCCCGAAATGCCCGAGAGTTGCCAGGGATCCTGGAAACTAAACACGCTAGGAGTGACAGGCTGCCGTCCAGAATCCGAGGATGAACGGATCCGGAAGGGTCCAGCAGCAGCGGGGACTGGGAGTGGAGTACACGAGGGATCTCCACAATCAGATCTAAGAGACTGGGGAACCAGGGCTGAGACGGTGCACCACCAGCACTAAGGTCGCCCGCTGTCGACGAATTTGGAGAAGCGTTCTGGAGATCATTGAGAAGGGGGGAAAAGCGTAATGACGACCGACGGACCAATCTTGCAGGAAAGCGTCCACCGCGAGGGCGTCTGGATCTGGTCTCCAACTGTAAAAGACTGGGAGACGGGAATTGAGCCGAGAGGCGAACAAATCTATGTGGAGCGGACCCCAAAGACCCATAATAGATGAAAAAACTGAGGTCGCTAGAGTCCAGTCGCTGGCATCCGACAGGTAACGAGAATTCCAATCCGCAACCGTGTTGGAGAGACCAGGTATGTATTCTGCTTGGACCATGATGTTGCAGTCCAGACAAAATGACCAAAGGTCCTTGGCCAGGTCTGCTAACACCGCCGACTGGGTACCCCCCAGGCAGTTGATGTATCTGACCGCAGATACATTGTCCATGCGCAATCTGATAAAGGAATTGATGCATGTTTTGGAAAAGCTTTTGATGGCGAACGATCCTGCAAGAATCGTTCGCCAGGAACATTGATGTGGAGCCCTGCCTCGGTCCGAGACCAAGGGCCCCCCGTGGATGTCTCCCCGCATCTTGCGCCCCATCCGTGTAGGCTGGCATCCGACTCGATGGGACAGTTCGGGTTGAAGACCAAATATTGCCTTGCCATTCCATGCATTCATGTTGGCCAGCCACCATCGTAGTTCGTCTAGAGTCTGAGAATCCAGATCAATGAAATCCGCGTAGGACGCTCCCCTGCGAAGGTGACTGATTTTTTGCCGTTGTAATGCTCTGTAATGAAGCGGAGCCGGGAAAATCGCCTGAATGGAAGCAGCCAGCAAACCAATTATCCTGGCTAGCTGCCGGATGGATATTGTACGTAAACGAAGAACCCTGCAAATTTCTTTCTTGATGGAGTGGATCTTGGACGATGGTAGACTGAGCATACCCTCCGTGGAATCTATGACGAATCCCATAAACTCCAACTGTCTGGACGGGATGAGATGGGACTTTTCCATGTTGATTAAGAATCCGAGGCTCTGAAGGAGATCCAATGTCCATCGAGTGTGAAGACGCAGCAACTCCCGGTCCTGAGCCATGATGAGCATGTCGTCCAGATAGATAATCAGACGGACCCCGCGGGAGCGCAAGAGGGCAACGACCGGCTTGAGAAGCTTGGTGAAGCACCAGGGAGCCGAAGAAAGACCGAAAGGTAGACAAGTAAAGCGCCAGACCACCTTGCCCCAGTGGAAGTGGAGAAGATTTCTGGACTCCTCCGCCACCGGAACCGTGAGATAGGCATCCATGAGGTCTATCTTGATCAACCAATCATTCAGCAATAGGAGATCTCTGAGAAGATGGATGCCCTCCATTTTGAAGTGTCGATAACGTACATGATAGTTGAGAAGACGGAGATTGATAACGGGGCGTAGACCACCTCCCTTTTTGTGCACCAGGTAAATATTGCTGGTGAAACCTGGGATGTGCGGAGGAACACGTTCTATAGCCCGTTTGCCCATCAAAGTGGTTTGTTCTTGATCTACTAATTTGACGTTCTGAAGAGAGAACATGAAAGGTTGAGGAGGGGAACTGAGTGGAGGCCGCCCAACTAACTCGATGATGTAGCCCTGAACTGTCTGTAGAATCCAGTCGGATTTTTATCGGAGGTTATGGACTGCCAGACCTGCAAAAAATGGGTGAGTCTGCCCCCTACAGGACATGGGAAAGAATTGTGAACATAAGGGTGTCTTACCTGTAGGTCGCGTGTGAAGTGGGAACCACGTTGGCCTCTAGCCCTCCAAGGACGTCCGCGTTGCAGGAAGAACGGAGGTCTTGTAGTATAGGAGTCCTGATAAGATGGTCGTTGGGGGGAGTAATACGAGAACGAGCCTCGACCTGTGCGGGAGGAGCCTTGGGAAGGACGGCCGGACAGACGGCCCCTGAATCTGCCGGCCCTGGGAGAGACCTGTTGGTGAAAAACCTTGCGCATGGAGGTCTGCGCTTTATCTAGTGCGGTGAAAGCACCGACATATCGACTTAAATCCTTAATAAAGAAATCACCAAATAGAAGGCCTTGGGCTTCACTTCCCATTTCAGTCAAGGCCAGGTTGGCCAGTTTTGGCTCTATTTTAAAGAGAATCGCCTTGCGGCGTTCGATGGAGAGGGACGTGTTGGTATTCCCAGCTATACAGATCGCTCTCTGCATCCGCCCTCGGAGAACCGTAGGATCGGGAGGTGAACCAGATTCCACCCAATCCTCGATTAACTGAAACATCTTGGTCAAGGGACCAAAGATGTCCAGGTGTTTGTCCTGAGTGGCCCTCATGGCGGACTCCAGACCCTTGCGGGGATTCCATCCTGACTTCGAAAGGAACTGGATCACTTTGGGATCAACAGTAGGTGACTCGCAAACTTTACCCGGGATAATGGGTCGGGGACATTCCGCGCCCAGTTTACTGCGTGAGCTTTTGCTAAGCGGTTTGTGGACTCTAGCCTGTAAATATCTGGCCGCATGTTCTGAGGGCAGCCACTCAGCCGACTGGGGGTGGTGTAATCCCTCCGGATCAAAAAACGGCTCCCCGAATTGGTCAAGGACCAAAGATTCTGAGGTCTTAGAATTAGGGGTATCCCGAGAACCTTCTGCTTGTGCTGAAGTCTCAGGGGGGTGAGCCGATTCATCGGCGGACTGCTCTCCTAAGTGGGAATCAGAGTAAGATGAATCTCAAGCCTCCTCTAGGGACCCCACATCAGAGTCAGACGCACTGGAAGATTGCGTCCTAGCACATTTCCACTTCCTTGCCCGTTCTGCCCGGCGAGTTAGGGCTCTCTTGCGTTTGCTTGCAACGCTATCATGGATGGGATTTTTACCATCAATCATATTGGTTCTGGAGGCAGTTGTGCGGGACAGAGCCGGAAGGGGTGTTTTGAATAGGCCTGGCATTAGGGATAGACTTTTGTATGGCCTGGGCTAGAGACACAGATAGAGCAGATGTCATGGAGTCCATGGCTGAGGCAATAGCCTGAGAAACGGAGTTATTCAATTCCTTAATAGGATCAAAGCCATGGTAATCTGAGGTTTTATCCCCACTAACAGAGGGTTCCTGGTCTGAGAGATCCATAGGGGGAGAGTTATGTTCAGACATGGAAAGGAACAAAGAGTGCAATGTAAGGGATATGCCCCTGTAATTGCACACCAAAAATTTAATGGAATATAACAATTTGGAAAAAATGGAATTAAAACAGAAAAAATCAGAGGATTAACAGAAAAAGGGAATATAATGGCCAAAAAACACCTAAAAGAGACACCTGTCCGCTCCCAAGGCTCCACTCCTCCCGCGTAGCAGAGACGGAATGCCGCCCAGCCACGCGAGTGGGAGGAGACAAGGAACAGAAAGGCGCGAGAGCAGTGCCGGCGGCTAACGAGGAGAGAGCCGCTATGACAGAGATGCTGATGAAAAAGGCGTTTGGCTGGACATGAACTGCAACCGGAGTAACAAAGGTAAGTAGCGGCAAAAGCCGTAGGAAAAGATAAAGCTCCGCGAACGAGCGGAAGCCGGGTTAGCGGCGGTAAAGAGAAGAAACGCGGGAGCGGTAGCCGGGTTAGCGGCGGTAATGAGAGAAGAAACGCAGGAGCGGGAGCCGGGTTAGCGGCGGTAATGAGAGAGGGACGCGGGAGCCGGGTTAGCGATGGTAATGCGAGGAGGACCCGGTAAACGGGAACCGGGTAAGCGAAAAACTACGAATAGGAGGAAGGAAAAAAAACACCAAGGACAAAAAAATAAACATACTGAAATCAAAACATCATACCCCCAAAGGGGAGGAAACATATAAATATATCACAAAAACACTAATACAAATGACAATAGAAATCTAGATGTAAATGTACTTATCTGCTGTCTGGAGCAGCAAAGAAAGAGGAAGATTGGAGGCTGTACTGGTCCTTTTATATTGTTATTATTATGATTATTATGTGGGAGGGGCATGTATTCTCTTCTGTTTATTGTTTTTTTCTGTCACTAATGTTATTTTTCTTTGCTGCTGTTTGGAGTAAAGAAAGGGTTAAATGCACAATATGAGCCTCCGTGTCTTGAAATAAAATTAGACTTCTGTCTCATTGAACTCCTCCCCTATAAGCTTCTACTAATACCAGGGTTCATACTACTGTATGCTTATTCAACATGCCAGGGAAGTGTCATGACATCAGTTCACAGATCTCCTGGTACTAAGATGTTGGGTTCATTCCTGATTAACTTGGTATTCATTCCTATTTAATCTCTCCAGACCTCTGCCTCATCTTCACTTTGGCTGTTTACCACCTGCCCTGACCCAGTTGTTTGACTATCCAATTTTCTGCTCTATTAGTATTTCGTCCCTGCCACTTTGTTTCAAAATCTAGCAAAACTCAAGCACCACACTCAGGTAAACAGCTGACAGTTATAAGCTTAACAGTTTTTTAAAGTTGGCTTCATTAATAAATTATTTTAGTTTGGAGAAATATTCTGTCACTATGCCTAAATCATTATAGATCACAAAGATACATTATTTAGATCAGTCCATTTTTAACAAATAAACTATGTTAAGTTATTGCCATAAACCTGTTTCTAGTTTTTCATTCACATTGTTTTGCTGATGCCCTTTTAAACAAAAGAAAATATGTTAATTATAACAATATGTCTCCAAGGGCTTATTTGTTCATCAAAAGATCATTTATTTTAGGTTAGGCAAAATCACTTCCAGACAATAATTTATGCATCCTTATACTAAAATATCTCATCTGTAATTCCACAAAACACATCGACACCCCATATCACCACATAATTGTGAGTAAGCAGTTTACTGATGAATTCCAACAGACGTAGATAACATGACACACAAGAGGAAAACATAAAATAACATAAAATATAATAAAAGGGATAACCCTCTCCAATCCAGCCCAGCTGCCCTGGAGTGCACTCCATATCTATGCCCAATGCTTTTTAAGTAACTTGTGAGATCCACGGGTCCCAAAAATATATATATATTTTTTAAAAGAAAACATCTGATGAGCTTTTAGAACCACAAGTCATAACACACTCAACATTTCTGGGGCAGATGTGCATAAGCGGGGGGGGTAGGTTGGAAAAAAAAGGAAATAAAAACAAAAGATTTTTCTCAATCATAGCTTTTAATAAAAATAAAAAAAACTTTACATGAATTAACATTTACTGGTAAAACTTTTTTCCTATAGGGTCATCACTTTAAATTGCGATGTAGGGTCAGGTGTGTCCAACCCCTTAATTACTTGTTTTGCATAAATACTTGAACTTATGTTTCTAAGGCTTGAGAAAGACATGTGTGTCGAAACGTTGCCTGTGTGAAATAAACTCACCTTAACATTTTAATGCTGAGCCTCTGCTTCTTTATTATGTTTTTTAAACTGTCCTGGACTCCCATGGGGAAAATGTGTCAGAGCCCAGCACCCCCAAATGGTTAAATCAGTTTAACACTTTTCTCATGAAGTGAAGAATTTTGCCACTTCTGAAATAATTGTGCATTTGCTTTTAATGTCTATGAGAGTACAAGTTTTTGAATTATCCATTGTTGCCCACAGTTGACACTTTATAGAACTGGATAATAGTTGTTTATGGAATGGGTTTTATTATGCTGAACTTTTTGAGTCCCAATTTAGTTATATTTTATTAATATCATATTTAGACAAATAAAAAATAGAACAGACAAAATAACTTATCAGAAAGGAAAGGGATAGACATACATTTCTAACATGGTTATGTTTTGCAAATGGCTCTAGTTCCACTGGGTGGCACTGTTTAATTATACTTTATCCTTCAACAAAATATTCAGTAAACGCCATACTAAATAATATTTTACATTAAAAAAAATCCAATATCATTTTAGGGAAACCACAAAAGTAAATTCAGTTAAGTATGAACAAGAGTTCCATCACAACTATTAACATCCAAAAGCAAAAATAAATAAATATAAGCAACAACAAAGAATGTCAAAATTAATTATTAAAGTACTTACTACAGGTATTACCTGTTATACGTGACCTGGTGTTACTGGATGGCTGCAGCATGTATTACTACATTCTTGGTTCTGTGACAACTCCTTAACAAAGGTAGGAGCCCAGGATACAACAATTTAAAGACCACACGTGCGAAGTGTCCTGCTTTAAATGGAAGAGTGCTGACTTTGGGCACTGCCCCAGTGTCTGGCTGACCAGGCCAACTTTTGTGAGTGGTGAAAATCAAGGGCTGGTTTGGCTGATCACCATGCTATGAAATTGATCTTGGTCTGTGCTCTTGCAGCATAGAACTAAATGTAGGCATCTCATGACATATTGAAGCTGTGCACTGGGAAATGTCATATCCCAAAATTCTGCTTCACTCTATCTCCAGCCATCCCCCCAATGAAAATGTTGTGATTTAGACTGTTGAGGCATTCTGATACCTTTTATATGTGTGTGTGCATTTATGTATATATAAAAAACATAGTGAGATTACAATTGGATAACAGTTGCTGTAACAATCTGCCTTAAGGGGTTTATCTTCACAAAATTCTCATGGCATTTCAACAAGTCAGCCTTTCAGGATATTCTTGACTGACTCTACTTGGATCTGTCATTTGTGAAAGTATGTTGATTTTAAAAAACCATGCATAACTTGCAGATGCTGACTTTCATTTGGATTTCCAAATATACAACTATATCCCCAAGAGTAACCACAACACCCCCTCATCTTTAAGCCAACATACACAGCTATTAACATCTTGAATTATTATTTGCATTATTCTAATTTTGTAAAACATAAAGATAAGGTAGGTAAGTTTAGGGCAGAATACATCAGGTTTTACTGTGCCTGTAGAGGGAAAAGTTGGACAAATCTATGAACAACTTGGGTTTAATACAAACATTTTTAGGATTGTTAGTAGCCTGGGAAGGAAATTTTCTCTATGATTTGTATAGGACAGCACAAAGAGCTGTACATTTTACAAGCTATGGCTAACTGGCCTCTGGGATTTGTCCAGACCTGCTTAGGGTAAACTACTCCATATTTTCATCTTTAAACCAGTTAGGCTCATTACAGACAAGGCATAAATTAGAAGCTGTGATTACTGTATTTAGTTATGAAAAAGGTCATGTTGGAAAAGATGTAAAGTTTAAGCAGTGATGATCTGGCTGAAAAAACATCTAAAGGTCCGCCACAACCCGTTTTTTCTTGTTAAATTCATATATTGCATGGGCTTCAATGCATTTTAATGCATGTGAATATGTGATTGCATTCTGCAGTCACTGAAGTTAATTAAAAGATGGACAGTCCCTAAAGTAGCATCAATAAATGAATTTACTTGTGCTAAAATCTGGATGGCAAACAGATCTACCACCTTCCCAAGGCCTACATTTTAATGTTTAGTGCATAGCCCAGTCCCCTACAGAGGTAATTATTTTTCATATTGCAGTCTATTTTCATCTATTTTCAGGATTTATAGGATCATGACAATATTTAAAGTAACATTAACCCGCTTTAAAACATACTGGTACAGATGGAGTTGAGGGCTCTGCTCTTGCAAGTTTAAAATCTATTTGGTGGTTGAGGGGAAAATTGGATGACAGGCGAGAACTACTTGGGCAAGTTAATTGTAGTGAGGTGGTAAGGAGAACCCTTTTTCAGGATGCCGGTTGAGGGTTTTATGAATATGTGGGTGTTTAAAATTAGAGTACATAGGAACAGGGTAGCTTGGGTGAAATCCTATATACCCAATTTGGAAGTGGCAATAGTGGTAGAAGAGAGACACCAGTCATGAGAGGAACTGGATATGAGGAATGGTGGAGAGAGTACAGTGTAACACTGAGGTCTTGAACTTGGTCTGTTGGGTATACAGTGGAGTTGTCAACATTAATAGAAATATCAGGAAATGTTGACAGAGGGGAGGGCAGAATAAAGAGAAGTACAGTGTTTGCAATGTTGAGCTTCGGGTAATGGGGTGCCACCCATAATGCAATTCCTGAAAGACAGTGGGTGAGGCTAGGTAGAAAGGAGAATTAAATGTCAAGGGAGGAAATTGACATTAGAGTGTTGCTGGTGTATAGCTGGTACTGGAAACCAAAGGAAGGCATTAGTTGTTCAAAGAAAGGAGGAGTAGAGGTCCTAGAACTGACCTCTGAGGAACGCAAATACAGAGCAGTAGGGGAGATTTACAAGTTTCATATAAAGAGAAGCTAAAAGTACAGTCAGAGATGTATGATTTGAGCTACGAGAGAGACGTGTCAGTTGCCATCATAATGAAGGGTCTGCAGATGGATTGAAACCAATTATTTTACAGAATTGACAAAAAATCTTGATTTCAGGAAAGCAATTCAATATTTTGCATTATAAAACATTTCTTCTAACTAAATACATTTCTAAATGAATCTTTTTTTATTTTGAAAAGTCTCTGTTTCTTAAATGTCCGCAACAAATTATTGGCAGGTTTCCAATTGAAGCAGAATGTGGAGTAACAGTTGATAGAAAGTATCTTTCTTATTCAACTGTCTCTAAACCAGGGGCGTCCAACATGCGGTTTTATGTATGCTAGCAACTAGTGTTAGAGTGTGTGTGTATTAATGTGTGTGAAAGGAATACTACATCCAGACGCAACTAATCCTAGGCTTACCCCTGCATCGTGTGGTTGTTCCCAACATGCTGTATTTTTTTACAATCCAAATCCAGGTCTCTGTTTATAATTTTTAGCAGAGGCTAAATGTTTTGTCCTATTGGTTCCTGCGTATTGGTTTACCCACCTTTCAATATGAGGATCTCCCATATCAGTTGCACTGAAATTTCACTGTGTTCACCTTTTCTTTTACATTAGATAGATTCATAGATATGTGTAAAAAGCTGGGAATGTGATGGCTCCTTTTTAAATATTCCAGCTGTAGCCTCAACTCCAGGCCTCAAGGATCCTTAACAGTGCAGTAAGCTTCTTGAATCCTTGTTTTTCTACTATACAAATACCTAGAAACTCTATTCCCTGTGTTGTTAAGTAACTACTGCAAATCTGTTCTCCTCTAGGAGATGGGTTCAAGAAACCAGTTCTGGCCTTTTAGTACCATTAGAACACAAGCCTGTTACATAGGTTAATATGCCAGATCATGGAAGGGGATGGGGTAGTGGCTCTGCAATATGTTTTCAACCTGATATTTAAGTGGAGCTGGAAATGAGATGAGGTAGAGGTAGTTGCTCTGCAAAGTGCTTTCAATCTCAATTTGAGTGTAGCTGAGAAGGGGACAGGGTAGGACAAGCCTCCTGGAGGCATAGGGCTCTTTCCAGCTACGTGCCACATCTTAGTAACAGTTTGCTAAAGAGGAGTTTACCAAGGAGTTCAGCAAGAAGACTGTAAGAAAATAAAAAAAGAGGAATCTCCAGGCAACATGCTCACCATCATCTTGTTTATATTCTCAGTCTCCTCTATCATTTCCAGAAGCTTTCTCACTATACAGGCACCAGCATCACCACACTATATTAATATTGCTCTCTTATTACTTTCATCTCCCCTTTACTCTTCACAGACACTCTTCTCTTTTTACCAGCTCTTTCTTACCCAACTCCTTCCACTCTTGAAAAGTTGCTGCAAATACCACTCCTACCTTCACTCACTTACTCTGCTTCTTCTGCGTTTAGCAGCTGGGGATATTTCCCCATATTCTGGGCCTCCCTCAATGCTCCCTTTTCTACCTACTACTCAAGTTCCAGAAACCTCAGTAAACCAATGTTCCAAAACCTTGCCACTCCTCTTGCCTTCCTTTCAACGTTGCCCCCCTGGAGTGCCTGTTCTGTGTGTAATAAACTAACAGATGATCAGTTCAACTCTAGTTCCCTACACCTTCTCGCTTTAACTGAAACCGTGCTAACCTCATCTAAGACGGCTTCTCCAGCTGCACTCTCAATAATGTTCACGCCCTGGACCTTACTTTCTTCTACTATGTGCTCACTAACTCTAACTCCCCTTCCCCCTCTCTGACAGCAACCTTTTGTCCTGTTCTCTCATGTGGCCCTCTACTTCTTTCCATTACACCCAACCTCACGTTAACAGGCTTACTCCTTCTCCTTTCTCTCATCTCAAACGTGTCAACCGTCAGATCTGCTTTTGAGTACGTGCAGTGCCTTACAAAAGTATTCACCTCCCTTGGCATTTTCCCCATTACAACCTGGACTTAAAATTGATTTGTTGGGGGGTCTGTATTATTTGATTTACACGACATGCAAACACGAAGATACAAAATATTTTTCATTGTGAAAAAAACAAGAAATAAGACAACACCCCCCCAGAAATTCATAACTGTTCACCCCCCAGGGCCGGCCCGACAATGGAGCCGAGTGGGGCAACCGCTCCAGGCGGCACTTTTGAAGAGGCGGCCCAAAGCCTTTTTTTTTTTTTTTAAAGCCGAGAAGAGAGAGAGAGAGGGGGCACAGAGTGGTTTTATCTTACCAAGTTGTCAGTACCCGCTCGGCGCCCCTCTCTCTCTCCTCTGCGAGCCCTCTAGCTCGGTCTCGGTGCCAGCTTGTAATGTTGAGTGCCGGAAGACGACGTCATTTCCGGCGCTCAGCATTACAAGCCGGCACCGAGACCGAGCAGGGAGACTCACCACAGGACTGCTGAAAGGTAAGTACGGGGGGGGGGAGAGGAAGGGTATATAATTGGGGGGGCAGGGAGAGGAATGCCCCAGTCGGCATTTTGTCTTGGGCCGGCCCTGTCACCCCCCCCAAGTCAATATTTTATAGAGCCACCTTTTGCAGCAATTAGAGCTGCAAGTCTCTTGGAGTATATCTCTATAAGCTTAGCACATCTAGGATTTTTGCCCATTCTTCAAGGCAAAACTGCTCCAGCTCCTTCAAGTTGGATGGGTTCCTCTGGTGTACAGCAATCCTTTAAGTCATACCACAGATTCTCAATTGGATTGAGATATGGGCTTTGACTAGGCCATTCCAAGACTATTTCCCCTTAAAAATATTTACCAGCATGCTTAGGGTCATTGTCCTGCTGGAAGGTGCACTTCCATCCCAGTCTCAAATCTTTGGAAGACTGAAACAGGTTTCCCTCAAGACTTTCCGTGTATTTACTGCCATCCAACATTCCTTCAATCCTGACCTGTTTCCCAGTCTCTGTCGATGAAAAACATCCCCACGGCATAATGCTGCCACCACCACGCTTTACTGTGGGGATGATGTTCTCAAGGTGATGAGAGGTGTTTGGTTTTCAGCAGACATAGCGTTTTCCTCAATGGCCAGAAGCCATTTTAGTGTCATCTGACCAGAGTACCTTCTTCCATATGTTTGGGGAGTCTCCCACATGGCTTTTGGTGAACAGCAAACTTGGTTGCTTTTTTTTTTTTTACTTTAAGCAATGCTTTTTTTCTGACCACGCTTTTGTAAAGCTTAGCTCTGTGGAGCATATGGCTTAAAGTTGTGCCATGGACAGATACCCCAATCTCTGCTGTGGAGCTTCACGGCTCCTTTAGAGTTATCTTTGGTCTCTTTGTTGCCGCTCTGATTAACACCCTCCTTGCCTGATCCGTGAGTGTTGGTGGACAGCCCTCTCTTGGCAGGTTTGTTGCGGTGCCATATTATTTCTTTTTTTAATATTGGATTTAATTGTGCTCTCTGGTAGAGGATTGCTTTGGGATGCGGGACCCGCCAAAAAACTTGCGGGCGTGGTCTTGCTGATGTTGCGGGCGGGAGCGGGTGGTCAGACACTGGACCTGCGGGTCCCGGTAATCGCGTGCAGTCCCGCAAAGCTGCCTTCGCGCTGCTCCCTCACAGTGTCTCTTCTCGACGCTGTGAGGGAACAACAAGAAGGCAGTCTTACCGGACTGCGAAGGAAATTTGCGTGGGCGTGATTGACCACATATGTGGCGGGAGCGGGCGGGATTGGACACACATGTTGCAGGAGCGGGCGGGAGTGGAACACACACATTACAGGAGCAGGTGGGATTGGACAAAAAATCAGCGGGAGCGGGATTAAAAAAGCAGTCCCGCGCAAGGCTCTACTCTTTGGGATGTTCAAACTTTCAGAAATGTATTTGTAACCCAGCCCTGATCTGCACTTCTTCACAACTTTGACCTTGACCTGTTTAGAGAGCTCCTTGGTCTTCATGGTGTCGCTTGCTAAATTGTGTTGCAGTCTCTGGGGCCTTTCAGAACAAGTGCATATACACTGGGATTATGTGACAGATCATGTGACATTGCACACAGGTGGACTTAATTTAACCAATTATGTGACTTCTGTAGGTAATTGGTTACACCCCATCTTATGTAGGGGTTTTACAGCATGAATACATACAGTAAATACATATGCACCCACCACTTTTCTGTTTTTTTATTTTTTAGATAACACCAATTTGTATTATTTTGTGTATGTCCATTACATGAAATCCAAATAAAAATAAACTTTAATTCCAACCACTACTCTCTTCACAATTCTTGCTGCCTTGGTGTCACCCTCAACTCTAATCTCTCAATCAGCCCATGTATCCAGTCTGCCCCCCCCCCAAAAAAAAATCTACATGCTAAATCCACATGCTAAATCCTTTTAACCAAACTCGAAGCGACCAAAATTGCCAAATTAAAAATATCAAAATGATCAAGAATTTTAATTTCTTCCCAGAATGAGTACAGGCAGCTCGGTAACACAGTACTGATAACCTGCCGCAGATAATCACACACTTTCATTTTCTCAAAAAAAAGCTTCAAATTCATGTTTCATGGAAATCGAAAGTGACAGCAGGATGGATTCCGGGAGCAGAGTCACCTGATGCAGGAGGCTCGGCTGGCCTGGGAGGTGACCTATGATAAACCTGTCCCACTGCCCGAGTTTACGTCACTAATCCTGAGAATTAAAGGGAAGAAAAACGGTCAGAGTATGGCCCATTCACAAGCTCCTGGATAATGTCCCTCCCATAACGTCACACCCAGCGCCGTCTCTTGGTCTGGAATTGGCTTGCTGTTGGAGTGACGTCACACCGCCTGCCCGCCCCTAGTCTGGTACTGGAGAAACTAAAGAGGGACGGATCGTTGTGTGGCTCAGTATTGTTCATCGTGTGCCCGCGAATAGGCTTGACAAGTAACCGGTGCAGAGATGGAGTGCGGGGAAGCGGAGTTTAATATCTTGCTGGCGACCGATTCGTACAAGGTGAGGCCGCAGGAGATGGCTCGTCCTAGGACGGGATGGCATTTTAATATCACATGCTAATTGAAACTGAATATCCGTGGGGACCGGGGCCTCTTGGCCTCCTTGTGAAGAGCGCACAGACCCATAAGGTGTGCTGGTATAGGGCCACGGGAAGCGCTCCAGGGATTGGGGCTGCAGGGGAGGCAGTTCTGCTGCGTGCCCTTTCGGAGGCAGGGTGACAGAGCCATGTGATGTGAAGGTCAGGGTAGCGACAGAAGAGGGGCCCCTAATGACATGGAGCACGAATGTCAGTGTGATTGTGTGATGTAATAAATCATTTAATAACGCCTGTATAACGTTTTATTGTGCTAACAGAGGCTGTCTTACACAAACTCATAATGCACACTGTTACCCAGAGCATTAAAAAAAGGAAATAGGACATCTATTTGCGTAATGTACTAGATCTTAAAGAGAATTTATTACAATGTGAAGCCGTCTTCTATGCCTTATTAGCAATGTTGTGTATGTTGGATAGTTCTATATTATTATTATTATTCCTGATTTTAAATAGCACCATCATATTCCGAAGTGCTGTATGTACAATGTGGATATAGAACCAATGCTGTTTTGTTAGTTGCATTATCGGTTCATGTTTGAAAGAAAGATTTGGTACATAGAAATCTTGGCTTTCGCCATAGAGGTTGATGATGCAAACGCCTGAGAAACTTTGCTCATGTTGTGTAATTGAAAGTGGAAGTAAGATGAATAGATGCCCTATCTTGATGTCTGTAATCCCACCAAGGCATGGACTTCATAGGCTTGTAACAGACCCATCACCAAGAGTATTGTTTTCTTAGAGCAACGCCGTAAGTTCTCGTGTATAAGAAAGCTGGTGTTTTGGTTTGTTTTTTTTTTATAATTCCATGAATGCTTCTCTATAGGTTTCATGGAATGTGTGGGAGGGTGATATATGAACATTCACCGTGCATTGTATTTGCTCATATACAATATTTTGTCGGGTGGCCATATCTGTATTGTGAATCTATGCATGTGTCTCCTGTGTTCACCTGTACAGGAGACTGTGTGTGTGTGTATGTATGTATGTGTATATATATATATATATATATATATATGTGTGTATATATATATGTATGTGTATGTATATATATATATATGTGTGTGTGTGTGTGTGTACCGTATTTCCCCAAGTATAAGGGCTGAATTTTTTTTAAAAAATATATTACGTATTGGCTCGGATATAGGCCGCCCCCGTATATAGGCTGCACCCTAAAAGTTTATAAAAGTTTGGTGCTTTTTTTTAAAGAAAAAAAGTTTTTTTTCTTTAAAAAAGCACCAAAAAAACATGCTGCCACTCTGTCTCCCCCCCCCCTGAGATATGCTGCCGCTGTCCTCCTCCCCCCCGAGATATGCTTCCACTGTCCTCCCCCCGAGATATGCTGCCACTGTCCTTGTCCCCCCCCCCCGAGATATGCTGCTACTCTGCCCCCACCCCACCCACCCCGACTTACCAGAGGAGACTCCCGGGTGTCTTGCGGGGCCGGCGGGGGACATCTACGCAATACGTGTATACAACTTCCGGTGCTGGCACTCAGCGGATGTGGCGGCACCGGAAGTTGTATACGCGTATTGCGTAGATGTACCCCGCCGGCCCCGCAAGACACCCGGGAGTCTGCTCTGGTAAGTCTTGGGGGCAGAGGTAAAACGCATCGTGCGGACAGTTCGCAGCCGGTGACCGTCCGCACGATGCGCTTAGACAACATCCCGTGCCGGCACCCCCCCCCCCCATGGAAAGTGCTGGCAGGGGAGGCTGTCTGGGCACATCCGAGAGTAGGATGCAGGTCCCCTGCACTGCTGCGGGGGATCTGTATCCTAACCCCGCTGCCTGCCTATTCGAGCCAATATTCTGCGGCCTATATTCGAGCCAATACGGTATTTTATATTTATTGTACTGGCTGCCTGGGCATAATATGAGCGTGAACCACAGATCTTCTGGTGCCGCTCACAGACTTCCGTGGGGGCCGCTGTTTCCCTCTGCGTTGCTCGAACAGGAACGGAGCGGAGTCATGTGATGCTATGTGTATTCACGTGACTCCACTGGGTTCCTGTGTCGCCTCGACAACACTGCTGAGCAACACAGGTAAGCAGCAGGTCCCCTTTCCTGTCCCCTTTCCAGAAAAAAAATAAAAATCTACTACCACTATAAGACGCACCCAATTTTTAGACCCCAAATTTTTCTAAAAAAGGAGCGTCTTATACATGGGGAAATACGGTATATATGTGTGTGTGTGTGTGTGTGTGTGTATGTATATATATGTGTGTATATATATATATGTGTGTGTGTATATATATATGTATGTATGTCTACTGGACTAATACAGCTAAACTCATTTACGTTGTATATTGCCTTACTCTGTTAATGTTATAGCTTTTTGTTATTAAACAATTTAAGTTGGTTATGTTCTTGAAAGCTGTTGGAAAAGGGATTGCTTATGTCTTACATGTATCTGTTCATTAAATGTAGCCAGTTTTCTTGTCCTTTGTGATTTAAGTAATTTCAAGCATGTCTCAAACTACAACAAGCTGTGGAATTCTGCAATGTGCTTTTGGTCTATGAAAGATAAAGATGTAGCAACTATTAAACACGTGGAAGTAATCAAACATCTAATATGAATGCAACTAGCAACAATCCTGACTGTTAGGTGAAGTTCATTCCAGCATATAATTAACCAATTGATTGTGTGTCATGGTGTATGCATTACACATTAATTCAAATGGGTACATGTTATCTAGTCCTGTTAAGGTCATTTACCTGTCTTTGGGGGGTTTTCAATAAAAGGGAATTTGCAGGAGAAATGCAGTTTCAGCACTCTGACTTCCATTTACATCATAAAGGACCATCCCCAGTGAGCGTCTGAAACAAAAATAGCTTTGGGTGGCCTTGTATAAAGCATATTTAAATCAATGAGGTTTCTTGAAGGTCGTCTCTCTGACAGGGGGACTAGATGCAGTTTTCAGCACCAGACCAACCTTTCTTGCCAAGGATGACCCATTATAATGTTTATTGAATTCAGGGCGTTGGAACCAAAACTATCCTGCCACCTCCCGCTTTAGTAAATAAACCCATATGTGTAAACTTAAAGAACTTTTTTTTTTTTTTTTTTTTTTAAAGCTTTATTGAACAGTTTATTGTCCCATACAGATCCACCAACAAATTATGCATGTTACGGATTTTGATATGTATTCTTTACCTTGCTTGCTAAAAACACTGCAGCTGATGTCCTTTCTGCTGTCCATGTTTCATGCCCGTTTTGGTAGCTTGAAACGGCTAATCAGGGAAGCTCTCCCATTGAAATGAATGGGAGCAATTTCTGCACATGAGCACAGTGGGTATTGTTTATCCCCAAAGACTCGCACACAAGCCACTGTAGAGGGGGGCTGGCGTTATCTGTGCGTGTGTACTACTGTGGCGCAGGGAAAGCAAATGCGTTCCCTGCCTGGAGTGTCCCTTTAACTCCAAATGCTTATCTGCATGCATACACACAATTGCGCAAACCTATAGAAGGCAATGGTAAATACAGTAGAAAGCAAGAACCCGGTGCATACCCAACGAATACCATTGAACAACTCCTATCTATAGCATATGTATTGGCATTCCGTCGCACAGTATGGCCATATATTGCTTAGCCCGCCACTACGTCGAAATACCCCAAGTTCGGCGAGTCCTATCTAAAAATTGTTTTTTGCTATATTGCTTACCGAGGAGCTAAATCAGTGGGAGTGTACTGCATGTTAACTGAAAAAACTCTCAAGCTATTTTAAGCCTTCTCTTGACATCATTAATGAGGCAACTGTGTGGCAGGAGGGGCTGCTCAACCCTAAAATTTGGTCAGAACTGGCAAATACACACAACACAAAAGATATAGTGCATACAGTGGCTGAGCTTTCCCTAGAAAGTAGTCAGTTTTATTACAGAAATATAAAATGAATACTACATAATGACAATTAGGACTCCAAGATAGACTACTTTGCAAAAATATAGGATGAATGACGGATCAGGTAACTGGTATTTGTGTTTTTAATGGATTTAATATGAGTTTTAGCACTTCTATCACTTTGCACAGAAAAAAAAAATATTTTATTATTTATTTGCAGAGTCTGTTAGCAACTTACACACCGGAACAGAAGCTATTGCTTAATTTTTTAAATTTTTTTATCAGTCGCTGTTTTGTGACAAATCATATAATGTAGTACACTGGTAATACATAGTTATTATATCCTTGTAGATGCCTGGCTTTTAAGTTATATGCCTTGAGCAGCACCAACATAATTCCCATTGCAATTTGTGGCTCTGATTTCAATGAGTCTGTGTTGTTGTTTTAAGGAATAATGTTGTGGTTGTAACCCATGCAATTGTTAAGCTTATATTTGATCTATCTGAATATATGAATTTTAGACCAAGTAGTTATTGGAGTGAAAAGATCTTCTAAATGTCCTCTTATCAGTCACAATTGTGACAACTTTATAGCTTCCTGATGAATCAATGTGGAAATCTAAATCTTCTATAGCATTACATTTATTTATAGGGGAAATGGGCCCTGCTCTTGTAATCTTGCACTCTCTAGTCAATGATCAGTAATCAGTGGATCTTGTGAGTTCAGATGAAGATCAGTTGTCGGCTCCTGAATGCTTATGAACCCACAGGTGTTGAGCACATGATATAAGTGAATAGCCAAAAATCAGAGATCTCCAGGAATATTTTGAGCGTACATTAAGAAATGTATTTTTTGGTTTTTAGCTGAATTGTGGTGATTTATATAAATGAATGCTTGACACATTTCAAATGGAATAAGTACCGTATTGGCTCGGATATAGGCCGCCCTCGTATATAGGCCGCACCCTAAAAGTTTGGTGCTTTTTTAAAGAAAAAGTTTTTTTCTTTAAAACACGAAAAAAACATGCTGCCACTCTGTCCTCTCCCCCCGAGATATGCTGCCACTCTGTCCCCCCCCCCGACTTACCAGAGCAGACTCCCGGGTGTCTTGCGGGGCCGAAGGGGGACATCTATGCAAATCGCGTATACAACTCCCGGTGCCGGCACTCAGCGGAAGTGCCGGCACCGGAAGTTGTATACGCGTATTGCGTAGATGTCTTCCGCTGGCCCCGCAAGACACTCGGGAGTCTGCTCTGGTGTAAGTCCAGGGGGGGGGTACGTGGAAAGTGCCGGCAGGGTAGGCTGTCTGAGCGTATCAGAGAGTAGGATACAGGTCCCCTGCACCGCTGCGGGGGATCTCTATCCTAACCCCGCTGCCTGCCCGGCGCCCGGGACTGCATGTCCCGGGCATCGGGCGCTAGACCCCGAATATAGGCCGCACCCCCACTTTAAGTCTTTAAAGTGCGGCCTATATTCGGGCCAATACGGTATATCTCAATGCTAAGATTGGGTATTTTTAGTTTATGACTTGCACAGAACCACACCCTATACTGATTTACTATGGGATACCCAAGCATAATTCTGCAACATGGCGGCAGCAGAAAAGTGAGTGGATCTGTAGGCACACCGCCAAAATATGCTACAAAAATACTGTGTGTGTGTGTGTATGTATGTATGTATATATATATATATATATGTATGTGTATGTGTATGTGTGTGAGAAATAGACTGAGTGCCAGTAGTGCAGCCCCACTTTTTTAAATTTGAATTTTTTTTAACCTAAAGGGAACATCCTTTTTATTGGAAAGGAAAGTGAAAGTTTTGAAATCACGAGCAGGACACTCCTAAGTATAATCTGTGTGTATTGCATATATCGCTACTGATATTGGATGAGTCTTCTAAGGTGAAGGCACAGTACACAATACTAAGTAAACATTAGTGCTTTATCAGCACTCGGTGAAATCAGTTGGCTGGAGAAACACAATAAAGGGCAAGGCAAAAATATGCCTAGCTAGTCCTTTTTACATTGTTGAAGCAGCAGTAGTGTTATTGTAAATGACTGCCCTTTGCCTTTTTTGTTAAAGGGACACTTCAGCCATCATATCGCCTTTAATGAATAGGATAGCTGCGTGGTCCTCTATGCAAATGCATTGGGATGATTCTGGAGGAAAGAGTACTTTAATATTCATTCTTTTTCAGAGGGGTGTTGGGAACATTAGGCTTTCCCTTTAACTGTGTTTTTTTTTTCTCACACTTTATGAATTGTCAACAGTCGGGAATTTCTCATGTAGGTAGAACCAATTTGGCTTTGCACAGTGCATAGCTAAATCAGTGGAATGTATTCAGTGCCAACTGAAGCAGGGCCGACATTGATATGTGAATGAAACCACGTCAAAGACTATCCTAAAAAAAGATAATACTAAGGATTATTTTTTTTTTTTTATCTATTTATTTATTTACAACAGGGCCAAGTAGTTCTTATCTGTAAATTTTTTTTTTTATTTTTTTTTACATTTATCTCAGTAATCGGCTGCCCTTCACACCCTTTTAATTCTGCTGACTAATGGCATGTAACTAACATTAAGTTTCTCATCAAAGGGACATGAAAACATCATGACAAATACTAAATGTGTAATGTGCTGCAATTCAAACTTAAAATAGGCCTGCCCCAGTATATTTGTGAAATCCCAGACACCCCTTATAAAACTTTAGCAGTGCGGGGAACTCTGATCTCTGACAGTCGGGGAAGGTATCCGCGACGGACCCCCCCCCCCCGCTGCTAGCCACACCTCCTTCCGGCTGTAGCAGACGTTGTCTACGTGGATCGCGTAGACGTCAACCCGCTGCCCCGGCAATACAGCAGGAAGCACCGGTAAGTGTGTGTGTGTGGGGGGGGGGGGGGGGGGGAGGATCCAGGTCCCCTGCAGCGGTGCGGGGGATCTGGATCTTAGTCTCATAATCAGACCTCTATTTGAGGTCTGATTAGAAGACGACCCCGATTAGAAGACGAGGGGTATTTTTCAGAGCATTTGCTCTGAAAAAAACCTCGTCTTATAATCGAGCAAATACGGTATATATATTGGCTGCAGGGACTAATATATATTGGCAGCAGTAGCGTACCTAGCAGGGGGCGGTCTGCACCGGGTGCCGCTCATCAGGGGGGTGCCAACTTGCCGGCACCCCTCCAGAGACGGACAGCGATGTCCGCCGCTGGAGGAGCAGGCTCGCAAGGGAGCGGTATCGGAGGTCTTTAGCAGACCTCTGGCTCCCTTGAGTGATTTTAAGCCGGGTTCAACCCGTGTGTGTGTGTATATATATATAATGTGTATATGTACTGTTTGGCCCCCTAAATATGAAAGCTGGAGACGCCACTGCTCTCTACTGTCCTTCTCTGCTAATAGAAGTGTGTGTCCTCGGCAAAGGATGCACATGCAGGGCTTGTGTAAATACCCAGCATGTGACCTTTAGTGTTATTTATGTCTCCACCTGGTAGTGTGCACAAAGATTTCTCAATGGACTTTTCAAATAAGCACAAAAAAACCCATGTGTATGGTTGCATAAAATTTGAACTGTAAGATATGATATTGGTAAAATTGATAATATAATTTAATCATATCAACAAACCAGCTCATCCTGCGACTGGCATAATTCATTGTAAAGTCATAACTTAATAAAAGATAATTTAAGCAAAATCAGTTTTTCACTGATTACCGAAAAAAAAAAAAAAAAAGGCATAACTGCACCTTTTCCAGTAATTCAGTATCATTAGAGTCATGTGTGTTGACTCTTAAACAGCCACAAGGCTTTTGGGGAAATTCAAGACCAGTCACATTTTAAGTAGAATTTAAAGCTAGCCACACAGCTTTTTGAACGCACTACACACACTTCTTATAGCCTTGGCTCCGTTATTAATAATGTATTAATACTGTATGAGTTATATGATGTAAAAAAAACCAAAAAACTACAAATCAGTTAGAGGCAAGTTTTTATTCAAAGTAGGTTTTTCACACACACAATATTTCAATATGTATGTAATGTGTTTATTATTTATGGTTTACTCAAGGTATTTGATGGAATGTTTATTTTAATAAATCCTTACAATGAAGATTTATGCACTGTTGTGACACCTAAGAAGCTATATTGTAGCAGACTGGCCATTTACAGCTTGTGGTCGTAATATAGTCCAGAACACATTTGGAGAAATCATTGTGATGTTCGATTGAATGTTCCTCTTGTGGTCAGATGCTAATGTGATACTGCAGCTAGAATATATATTTTTTGATCAAATGATCGATTATTTATAAATTATCTATATATTTTTTTTTTTATTTTTTTTTTACCCTGATGAAGGTCACACATTACAAGCAATATCCACCAAACACAAGCAAAGTATATTCTTACTTTGAGTGTCGGGAAACGAAGACGGAAAATGCTAAATTACGAAAAGTGAAATATGAAGAGACAGTCTTCTATGGATTGCAGTATATTCTGAAGAAATATTTAAAAGGTATTTGGTTTTAATTTGTTTGAGTAAAATAAAATGCAATATAAATGAGGCTTTTTAACTATACATTTTTAAGGTGTCCATAACTTTGAGGTTCTGCATTTTCCATTTTCTGTATATCAAGTCTTTTCTTTGGCCCTCCACTTATTACTTGAATACCCTTTGATGTATAAATGTTTATACACCATATATGTTCATTGATCACTAAAGGGGAACCACCACAATCGCAACTTTTAGCATAACTATTTAGTTAAAGAATTTTTGTTTGGGAATTTACTACTGCAAACAACCAAACTATTTCAACAGGGAAGGTTGTAACCAAAGAGAAAATTCAAGAAGCCAAAGAGGTCTATCGAGAACACTTTCAAGACGATGTTTTTAATGAGAAGGGATGGAATTACATTCTTGAGGTAGGATGATCGTGGTGTTGTCACCATCAATCCATAGTCTATCTTTTTGTGACTGGCGTTGTATGCACCAGATATTTGTGGGAGACTTCTTATTCATTAAAAAAATTGGTGGGCTAGTCTTTATTCTACCTGCGATGTGGATTGGAGCGGGTCATAAAAAATAAAAAAAATAAAAATTATATAGAATGGGAACATTGAAATTATAGGTGGATGTCTAAGTATATTACAATAAGGCTTGTGGCAGAGTTGATCTGCAGCAATACTGATTTGATTAGATTAATTATGTATATTCAGTTGATGGGCTGTACATGCTCTTGAAAAATATTCCAGCCGATTTTCAAGTCTACATCAGATGGCACAAAAAAACTGGCCTTTTGTTTAAATGCTTGGGTGGCCTATAGCACTTATAAGTTATACCATGCTGGTGTATAGATTCTGGCAAATTGAATGGGAAGAACATTCTTTATCTCTGGCATTTCACAAGAACATTAGATATAGATATGTCCGATTGAGAATTTTG
This sequence comes from Sceloporus occidentalis, assembly GCA_023333645.1. Taxonomy (NCBI): domain Eukaryota; kingdom Metazoa; phylum Chordata; class Lepidosauria; order Squamata; family Phrynosomatidae; genus Sceloporus; species Sceloporus occidentalis. The sequence goes on from JALMGF010000017.1 coordinate 15,794,138, forward strand.
TTATTTTATAGTGAAAATTTCTTGGATGAAGGAACCAAGTAAATATAAGTACCACTTTAAAATATTTATTTTTTACAGAAATATGATGGTCATCTACCAATTGAGGTGAAGGCTGTTCCTGAAGGAAGTGTTATTCCCAGAGGAAATGTACTATTTACAGTGGAGAATACAGATCCTGAATGCTACTGGCTCACAAACTGGATCGAGGTGTGTGTTTTTTGGTTATGGTGTCTGATTTGGTAAAAATAAAACATGTATTTTGTTTTAGTATGTTTGCAATCTGTGTATGCTAAGGACTATAAAGTAAATCTAAGGTAATTCCACCATGATTCGTGTCATCACAGAATACAAATTGGGACCAGTCAACTTTTCTTCTGCAGTGTTATGAAAAATTAAACAGAACTCGCATTAATAGAAATACCATACATGTGCTTTTATTTTTTTTATAGACCATCTTGGTTCAAACATGGTATCCAATCACCGTGGCTACAAATTCAAGAGAACAGAAGAAAATTCTTGCAAAGTATTTACTGGAAACATCTGGTAGCTTGACAGGCTTGGAATATAAACTGCATGACTTTGGCTACAGAGGAGTCTCTTCACAGGAGGTATATAAAATTATTGTCATTGGTTTTGTCTATATAAAGATTTTTTTTTTACAAATGAAGGAGGCATTGTGAATCGTAACTTAAAATCATAACTAACCCTTCCAGCTCTTCCTTTAAAGAATAAACCTGTTTCATGCCTCAATATATTTTAACACTTTCCATCAAGTCACTCTTGTCTCCTTAACCCCTTCGTGACAAAGGCTGATTTTACTTTTTGTACCCTTCGTGACAATGGCCTTTTTAAAATTTCTGCGCTGCTCGTGTTTAGCTGTAATTTTCTTCTTTTCCGTTTACTGAACCCACACACATTAGATATTGTTTGTTTTTTTTAGGACAAGAAGGGCTTTCTTTAGATGACATTGTTTTGATTGTATCATATTATTTACTATTAAAAAAAGTATAAAATATGGTGAAACATTTAGAAAAAAATGACTGTTTATAACTTTTAGTTGAAAAATCTTTTACTCATCTATAAAAGGTAATAAAAAACCTGCTAAATAGATTCTACTATTTGTCCTGAGTTTAGAAATACCCAATGTTTTTATGTTTTTTTTTTTGCTTTTTTTTCCCTACACATTATGGGGCAATAAGTACAGGTAGCGTTTTGCTATTTCAAAGCCATTTTTTCCAAATCTGGTAATTCTTCCCCCCATGTGCCATTTCGGGTATCTTTGAAGCCGGCCAATGCAATTTACCCCATCAAGTCATATATTTTTGAAAACTAGACAGCCCAGGGTATTCCAAATGCTAGTATTTTAACCCTTTCCAAGCACTTATTCTACCATCCGTCTTTGTCAAACTTTGTGGTAGTCATTTTTTTGCATTTGTTTTGTCACACACATTTTACTTCAGGTATGAATTAAAAAGTTCTCGTATATGTCACTATCTCAAAACACCCCAATATGTGTTCAGCAACATCTCTGAGCGCAGTGATACTCCACATGAATGATTTTGCCTGGCTGTTTGGGGGCAAAAGGGCCACATTTGGGGCATGCACATTTTTCAATGTTGAACTTTGGCATTTGGGGATCCACTGCCCATGCCCTATTTGGTACATCTTTGAGCCGGGCCATTTCAGTGTGCCCAATAAAACCATATGTTTTTGAAAACTAGACACCACAGGGTATTTTAAATGCTGGTATTTTAACTCTTTGCATGCACACATTTTACCTCCAGCATTTTTTCAAAGTTTGCAGTAGTATTTTTGTGTGTGTATTTTTCCCACACACACCTACTTTATGTATGAATTTACAGCTCCTGGTATATGCCACTGTCACATGACACCCCAGTATGTGTTCAGCAACATCTCCTGAGTACAGTGATACGCCACATGCATGGGTTTGCCATTTTTTGGGGGAACTAAAAGGCCACATTTGGTACGTGTGCATTTTTCTAATTGGAAATTAGATGTGTGGGCCCGGGCGCCGGGCAGGCAGCGGGGTTAGGATACAGATCCCCCGCAGCGGTGCAGGGGACCTGCATCCTACTCTCCGATACGCTCAGACAGCCTCCCCTGCCAGCACTTTCCATGGGGGTGTGCCGGCACGGGAGATTGTCTAAGCGCATCGTGCGGATGGTCACCGGCTGCGGAGGTTGTTTACCCGCATCGCCACAGCCGGTGACCGTCCGCACGATGCGTTTTACCTCTGCCCCCAAGACTTACCAGAGCAGACTCCCGGGTGTCTTGCGGGGCCGGCGGGGGACGTCTACGCAATACGCGTATACAACTTATACAACGTATACAAAAAAAAATTTTTCTTTAAAAAAGCACCAAACTTTTAGGGTGCGGCCTATATACGGGGGCGGCCTATATCCGAGCCAATACGGTATATATTTAAATTTTTTTTGCCTTTTTAAACTTGAAGGTTTCCCTGATAGTGACATCAGTGGGAAATTATTTTTACATTTTACTGTTTTTTTACTATTTTCTAATTATTATTAATTTTATTTTATTTTTAATTTATTTTTACTAATCACACTGTGATTAGAAAGCTGAGCTCCATTGACTTGCATGGTTGAATGCAGTACCTGAAGGCAGAAACCTTTGACAGTTTTTCAGCCATGGCAAGCTCCACTCAGGTGCCAGGGCATCAACCTTACCAGCAGGGTCCACCAAATTTTCTTCCAGATACCCTGGAAGATTATTCGGCTCCTTTTTCTGAATATGACTACCAGTCGAATGATCCCCAGTCTTCGCATGAGGACAGGGAAATTAAAAGAGGAAACCTTTTTCTTCCCAGTCGAAGTAACAGGGAAACTCATCTCTGCAGTCAGATCTACTTTGAATCTACAGGATGACATACCAGTTTTAAAACCAGATCCTTTTCAGGGTCACTCTAGGAAACCGCAGTCTTTTCCAGTTCACGATTCACTTTCTGCCATTATTACGGAGCAGTGGAAATATCCTGACAGGAGATTCTTCACATCCTCCAGAATCAAAAAGCTTTTTCCTTTCGATAGTAAGAATTCTGATGCCTGGGAAGTCCCGAAAGTGGACACTGCAGTAGCCAAGGCCACGAAAAAAACAGCCATTCCGTTGGAGGATGCGTCCCATTTCAAAGACCCCATGGACCGGCGGGCTGAGAATGCTGCCAGAAGGGCTTTTGAAGCAGCAGCGGCGAACTTTCGGCCAGCTATTGCCATGGCGTCAACTTCTAGAGCCATTAAAGTCTGGCTCCAACAGGCGGTGGAAGACCTTGCAGCTATTCCAGGGACTGAGCAGGTCTCAAGAAACCTGTCCGACACCTGCTTAGCAGTTGACTTCATCTCCGATGCCTCCATTGAATCGGTCCGTATATCTGCTAAAGCCACTGCGCTTTCAGCGGTTTCTAGACAAGCTCTCTGGCTTAAGTCGTGGTCTGCAGATAATGCCTCAGAACACAAGCTGTGCAGCATTCCGTTCCAGGGGAGCCACCTTTTCGGCAGCGACCTCGACACGATTCTAGAATCCACCACAGGCGACAAGCACTGGTTACCTCAGAGAAAAGTACCACCTCGTTTCAGGTCTAATTATTACAGAGCTCCAAGAGACAGAGAGTCCTACAGGCCCTCAACCTCCAATCAAGACTACCAGTCCTTTCGGAGTAAACCCTACGCAAGATGTAGATTCCAGAGAGGAAGAGGCAGGGACGGTAAAGCAGGAAGGTTCTGACTCCAGCAGGCTTCAGGTAGGGGGCAGGTTAACCGGTTTCATTCATGCCTGGGAAGAGATCACCTCAGACCCCTGGGTCCTTCGCATCATCGATCAGGGCTATGCACCGGAGTTTACTCACCTACCTGCCCAGAAATTCCTGGATTCTTCTCCACACACAACAACTTAATTCACGAAAGGGCTCTGGTCCCGGTTCCTCATCAAGAAATAGGAGAGGGAACCTACTCCCACGTCTTTGTCGTGCCAAAACCATCCGGGAAATTCAGGCTAATAATCAACCTACAGTTGGTGAACACCTGTATAAGATACAACAGGTTCCGGATGGAATCCCTGAAGTCTGCCACAGAGATTATTTCGTCGGGGGACTTCATGGTCACTATAGACCTGCGGGATGCCTATCTACATGTCCCCATCAGGGAAGACCACCAAAGATTCCTCCGTCTGGCCGTTCCATTGCCTCAAGGTATTCGGCATCTTCAGTTTCGGGCTCTTCCTTTTGGAATTGCTTCAGCACCACTGATCTTCGCGAAGCTCATGTCAGTGGCCGTGGCCTTCCTGAGGCAAAAAGGCATAAAGGTGGTCCCATATCTGGACAGTTGGCTCATCTTAGTGGCCTCGGCATCATTGCTCCAGTCCCATCTAGAGTTTTCCCTCAGGACCCTCCACAACCTAGGATGGGTAGTAAACATACTAAAGTCAGTTACTTCCAAACAGACCTCTGACCTTTCTGGGAATGATCCTCGATTCATGCGTACAGAAGACGTTTCTCCCGCGGGACAAGATCCTAAGATTGAGGGAATTCACGCACGCGGTCCTACAGAACAAGTCAGTGTCCCTCAGATCCATCATGTCATTGATTACCCAGGGAACCTGGTCTCCTAGAAGATTGATGTGCAGGCCTGATTCTTGAGAACTGCTAGCGGTCTGGAGGGCTCTAAGGTTCTGGTCTCCAATCCTGCGGCACAAGTCCATCAGGATCCTTTCGGACAACGTCACCGTTGTGGCCTACCTTTCCAAGCAAGGTGGCACCAGAAGCAGGCGCCTGCAGACCCTGACTGCTCAGATCTGCCGATGGGCGGAGTTCAGTCACTGCACTCTCTCCGCGGTTCATCTCAAGGGTTCGCTGAATCAGGAGGCGGATTACCTCAGCAGGAACTCCGTACTTCTGGGAGAATGGTCCTTAAATAAAAGGGTCCTCAGACCTGATGGCCACGCATCTGAACAAACAGGTAAAGGAGTTTTTCTCTCTTTCACCAGTCGGCCGCCCCCGAGCCCTGGAAGCACTCTCGCAGACCTGGGATTTCGATCTCGCATATGTTTTTCCTCCGCTTCCCCTTATCTCCAGAGTGCTCCGGAAGATTCGGGAAAACCCTCAAAAAGTCATCCTGGTTGTTCCTTTCTGGCCTCGAAGAATCTGGTTCTCGGACCTTACCAACCTGACCATAGACGAGCCCATGCTTCTTCCTCAGGTGAAGGATATTCTCGTTCAAGGTCCTGTTCTCCACCCAGATCCCTCCCGGTTCAACCTCTCAGCATGGCTTCTGAAAGGGAGATCCTGACCTCTAAGGGATTAGCTTCATCAGTGGTGAACACTATTCTCTCCAGCCGCAAAAATACTACGGCTGCTAAATACCAGGTTTGGGAAACATTCGTCACCTGGTGCAATGTGCACGAAGTATCCTCTCCATCCATCTGTGAGGTGCTGCGCTTTTTTTCAAGACGGCTTTGATAAAGGGTTACAACCTGCTACTATCAAGGTCCAGATTTCAGCACTGAGCAACTTCTTGGACTCCAATCTGGCTTCCCATCCCTGGATCTCCAGATTTTCTAAGGGGATGTGCAGACTTCGCCCTAGGCTCCGTCCGTCGGTTCCACCTTGGGACCTTAACCTCGTGTTGCACCAACTCACCACGTCTCCTTTTGAGCCTCTAGAGGATACCTCTCTGAAGCTGCTCACCTACAAGGTTGTCCTTCTTGTAGCCCTCACCTCCGCTAGGAGGGTGAGCGAGCTCCAGGCTCTCTCCAGAGTGGAACCTTTTCTCAGGATTCTGCCGGACTGCATTATCCTCCGTTTGCCACCAGAGTTTCTCCCTAAAGTAGTCTCACCTTTCCATTCGGATCAGGAGATCGTCCTACCTACTTTATGTCCGGATCCCAAGAATCCCAAAGAGCTGGAACTCCACTCGCTAGACCTGCGGAGGTGTATCCTGTCTTATCTCTCGCGTACGTCTGCCTGGAAGAAATCCAACTCTCTCTTTCTGTCCTTTGCGGGGACTCGCAAGGGCAGATCAGTATCCAGGGCTTCCATAAGACGCTGGCTTAAGGACACAATCTCCTTATGTTACATCTCCGCGGGAAGAGTACCTCCCTCCAGCCTGAAGGCACACTCGACCAGATCCGTCTCGACTTCCTGGGCTGAACTCTCCGGGGTGAATCCGTCTCTCATTCGCAAGGCAGCGACCTGGAGGTCGATTCATACGTTCGTAAGGCACTACAGGCTGAATCTTCATCTCTCAGAGGAGTCTCAATTTGGTTGTCGTGTCCTGCAGACTGGAATCCTTCCCTCCCTATCTTGCTAATTCTTCTCATGTGCCACCTGGAATGGCAAGGAAAGTGAGAATTCTTACCTGGGAATTCATTTTCCTTGTCCATTTCCAAGGTGGCATACTTTTACTCCCACCCATTAAATTTACTTTTGCTTGTCTATTATTTTGTCTGAGTCTTTCTTTTTAACCACACTGGGGAGGAAGGGGGAGTTCTCCTTTTTTTTTTATAGTGTTTCCTGCCCTACCTGGTAGGCGGAGCCTTCTTCTCATGTGCCACCTTGGAAATGGACAAGGAAAAGGAATTCCCAGGTAAGAATTCTCACTTTCCATTTGGAAACTCCTTACTACAGTGCCGCAAGTTTAGTCAAATTTTGTCTGCTATTAAATGCAATGCCTTGGGCTGCTGTTCTTTGTATCCATACAAATACCTATTGGAGTGAAGATATGGGACAGAAATCACCACCATAAAGTTATACGGATTATGCTTCCAACTTCTGAGCTTTTATTGCCCGAGTCTTAAGCGTTTCTTGTTACATTCTGACAAGGGATGTAACCTTGAAAAATCCTAACTGTTTAATCATATGATAAGCAAATAATGGCAAAACATGTTATTATTTGATATTGACTTATTTTCAGACTGCAGGCATTGGTGCTTCTGCTCACCTTGTGAATTTTAAAGGAACAGATACAGTGGCCGGTATTGGATTAATAAAACGATATTATGGAACAAAGGATCCAGTTCCAGGATTTTCGATACCAGCTGCTGAACATAGGTATGTTTACTGTTTCATTTTCACACCAGGAACCATTCAGCTGCTATGCCAGTGGCATTTATTTAGTAAATGATAAATTTGCAGCTGATTTGAAACATTCCAACTACCCAACTTCATTATGCATTATAAAGGATCTGCAGGAAGGACTTGGGTGGCGCTGTGTAATGTATAGTTAATACGGTGAGATAACTGTCGGGTATCTCTAAACGATACAGGCATACTCTGTCATTCTGTGGCAGCAACTAACCAAGGTTTGCCCTACACAGCTAAGTTGGAGAGTTTATATATTTAACTTGGGTTAAGTGAATAAATTATCTTTTTGTGTAGGGGAGGTAACTCAAAACTGACAGCACCATGTTCCCGTGTTTCTTTTCAGTACAATAACGGCTTGGGGAAAAGACCGCGAGAAGGATGCATTTGAGCACATTGTTACCCAATTCTCCTCTGTGCCGGTTTCTGTTGTCAGTGATAGCTATGACATTTACAACGCATGTGAGAAAATCTGGGGAGAAGATTTAAGGAGTTTAATTGAATCAAGAAGTGCAGATGCACCTTTAATAATCCGACCGGATTCTGGGGATCCCCTTGATACTGTATTAAAGGTAAAATTTAACTCTCTGGGTCCCATGTCTAGTGCTCTGTTTTTATTGCTTTCCCTTGATGCATGTGTTTCTTTAAGGATTTAAAGATAATCTCTTACATAAATCTAAAATTCCTTTGCTTAAGCTGTCTCAGTGAGTTATATAAATGTATACGGTTTTTTAAACTTTCATTCTGAATAATGTGTTGCTTTAAGTATGTATAACTTACTTATTTTCAGGTACTGGATATTTTAGGGAGGAAATTTCCCATACAGGAAAATTCAAAAGGCTATAAGGTTTTGCCCCCTTACATACGTGTAATCCAGGGAGATGGTGTAGATATCAACACTCTGCAGGAGGTAATGTTCTTCACTTGCCAAGCAATATTTTTCACAGCCATTACTGTTCAATGCTCATTACTGGGAGGTGGAGGATAATAGGAACTTTAGTTTAATCAACAAACAAGATATGGACAGACAGGTTGAATGTCCTCAGTGTTGTCCCACCCTTGTCCCACAAGTTCTGTTACATGTATATATACTGTTGGACCATATTTATATTAAAGCAATTAATAAATTGTCCTAGGAAGCATCATTTGTGTTTTTCAAATGGGTTGTCAGTGGTGTTCAGATGCCAAGCTTTGTGGACAGACACTATTAAATTGAATATAACCGAATAAGTTGGCATAACACTTCTGCTTGTAGAACTTCTTCCTCAGCGTGCTTAGGCTACTGAAATGCCCCTGTGATAGGTGTAAGCTTCTTCTCTTTGTTTTTTGTTTTTTGTTTTTTTTTAACTACCTAGTCTATATTGTTGATATTTTAGTCTTAATGTGTATGTGTCTTTCTAGATTGTTGAAGGAATGAAGAACCACAGGTGGAGTATTGAAAACATATCATTTGGGTCTGGTGGAGCTTTGCTACAGAAACTGACAAGAGATCTTCTGAACTGCTCATTTAAGTGCAGCTACGTTGTGACCAATGGCCTGGGGGTATGAGGACAACTATTTTACACTTAATTACACAATTACACCTAGGGATGTACCGGAAAATTCTGGACCAAAACCAAAAATGACCCCACACACCTTTAAATTTATTTTTAAAAAACACACTTTTATTAAAAGTAGCACACCAAAATTGGACACAAACATCAATAACAATATTAATATTGTTAACAGCAATTATACTCCTATCATGCCCAGGCATACCCAGATTCCAGTATGTACTGGCTGACTTAGCAGGATAGGAAAGCATTGCTGTTAACAATGTATATTGTTATGGAATTTTTGTTTCCAATTTTGGTGTGTTACATATAATTTTGTGGTTAACGCATCAAAATGGGACAAAAAAAATAAACATCCCTAATTACACCTTTTAATAGGTTTACTACTTTAACAAGTAAAAGGTCAGGTTTTATGTTGATTTGGTTTCTACACACACTATCACCACTGTTATTCTAATCTTTCTAAACCTAAGCGATTAACCCCTTAGCAACCAGTGAAGTGAGCCATCATAAATGCCATAATGAGACATGCTGCCTCTCACAGGTTGGCAGCACCCAGTACAAAGTAAGAGTTCCCAGAGGGTCTGTCCCCTGCAGGTTGACTACAGGTACTGCAGGTCAATGGAGGCCAGCATTCTAAACACTGTGATTGGTAAAATAAAAAAAGGATTTTAACCCCTTCAATCCCAGGGGTTTTTGGTACCTCAAAGCCCAGAGCAATGTTGCCATTTTTGGGGTTTGTCGGTTTAGCGATGATTCTCTTTTCCTGTGAATAGTGTACCCATATAAACTATATATATTGTTTTTTCAAGGAGAGATAGAGCTTTCGTTTGATACCATAGTTGGATGATAAGCTGAAAATTTAGAATGAGAAATTTAGTAAAAACTAGCGAAGATTAGAAAATTAAACTAATTTTTTTTTTACATTTTCCCTCTGAATCCTCACAAAATTAGGTAAAGTGATGGAAAATCCCCTCCAAGTTTATTAATTCAGGTGTCCTGATTTCAGAAATACCTAATTTTATATAGATTTTCCAGACTTTCCCAGCACCAGGGAGCATACTATAAGGTGTACAATTTTGTATAATTTTTATGCCTATGGCTTAACGGGTTTGGGGGTTGTGAACGGGGGCAGAAGGGTTATACTGGCTAGATGTTATGCTAGGGCAATGGGAAGTAAGGTTTTTTTTTTATATATATATTTTTTTAATTTTAATTTTTTTACATTTTTTTATTTTTTGTATATTTTACACAGAAATGGTTAGAGGTCCTCCTAGGGACCTCCTGAACATGCCAGTGATGTCACAATGACATCACAGCTCACATTATAAATTTTTTTTTTTTTTGTAATATATATATATATTATTTATTTAACCCCTTCGCGACCTTTGCCGGTTCAGGACCGTCATGACATGAAGGTCGCTAAATGACCTTTGACGGTCCTGAACCGTCATAAAATAAGCTTAGAAAGTGATCAACGATCACTTTCTTCGCTTAAACGGCGTTACTGTAATGCCTCGATGTCGAGGCATTCAGTAACGCCGAGATCGGCATCGGGGGCCATGTCTGGCCCCTCCCCGGGGCGTCAACAGCCGCCATACATTGTATGGCGGCGGACGCCCGTTTTAAAAGCGTTTAGGAGGCGATCGACGATCGCCTCCTAAACTTAAATGGTGTCGCTGGAATGCCTCAATCAGGAGGCATCCAGCGACACCAAACACTTACCTCTGGGTGGGCTGTGACCGCTCCGGAGAGCGGTCACAGCCGCCGCTGCCGGTGATCTTCGCCATCAAGCAAGATGGCGGCGGTCCGGGAAAATAAACAATAAAGATGATAGAGTTAGCTAGACGGTCTCCAGACCCTCTAGAGAACTCTGGCTCCACTTGCAGGTTGAATACAGGTACTGCATTCAACCATGCAAGTCAATGGAGCCCAGCTTTCTAATCACTATGTGATTAGTAAAATATTTAAAAAAAAATAAAAAAAAAATAAAAAAATGGAAAAAAAATAAAAAAAATGTGCTAACATTTACAAATTATTATGCAGTGATGTCACTAGATGAACCATCCAGTACATTGCAAAATGTGTAAAAAAAATATAAAAAAGTATTAAAAAGATAAAATAAAATAAAAAAATAAAGTTTATTATTTTGAACAAGTGCTAAAATTTCTCAAAAATCTCAACAAAGAGTTAAAATAAAAGCACTTCAAATACCCAAGGGGTGTCTAATATATAAAAAAAATGGCTGATGGGGTAAATTGGAGTGGCCTAGCTCAAAGATAGGGCATAGGTACAGACTGACCAAAATGGAGAAAAAAAGCGCACTTCCCAAATGTGGCATTTTAAATCTGAAACAACCCGACAAACCCATGCATGTCGGGTATCACTGCACTCAGGAGATGTTCCTGAACACACATTGGGGTGTTGTTTGACAGTGGCATATACCAGAACCTGTATATCTATAACTAAAGTACAATTTGTGTGGAAAAAAAATAAAAAAAAAATACTATTACAAAGTTTGACAAAGTGTAGTTCTATAATTGGTGCATGGAAAGGGTTAAAATAACAGCATTTGGAATACCCTGGGGTGTCTAGTTTTCAAAAATATATGGTTTGAATGGGTTAAATTGAGTTAACCGGCTTCAAAGATATTCCAAAGAGGAGATGGAGGCAGAATGACCAAATGACCACCTGGATTACGCATGCCCCAAAAGTAGCCTTTTACCAGCCAAACAATCTGACAAACCCATGCATGTGGGGTATCGCTGTACTCAGGAGATGTTCCTGAACACATATTGGGGGGTTGTTTGACAGTGACATATACCAGAACCTGTATATCTATAACTAAAGTACAATTTGTGTGAAAAAAAAATACTATTACAAAGTTTGACAAAGTGTAGTTCTATAATTGGTGCATGGAAAGGGTTAAAATAACAGCATTTGGAATACCCTGGGGTGTCTAGTTTTCAAAAATATATGGTTTGAATGGGTTAAATTGAGTTAACCGGCTTCAAAGATATTCCAAAGAGGAGATGGAGGCAGAATGACCAAATGACCACCTGGATTACGCATGCCCCAAAAGTAGCCTTTTACCAGCCAAACAATCTGACAAACCCATGCATGTGGGGTATCGCTGTACTCAGGAGATGTTCCTGAACACATATTGGGGGGTTGTTTGACAGTGACATATACCAGAACCTGTATATCTATAACTAAAGTACAATTTGTGTGAAAAAAAAATACTATTACAAAGTTTGACAAAGTGTAGTTCTATAATTGGTGCATGGAAAGGGTTAAAATAACAGCATTTGGAATACCCTGGGGTGTCTAGTTTTCAAAAATATATGGTTTAAATGGGTTAAATTGAGTTAACCCGCTTCAAAGATATTCCAAAGAGGAGATGGAGGCAGAATGACCAGATTTGTTAAAAAAGATTTGGAAATCATAAAACGCTGCTTGTACTTATTGCCCTATAACTTACAAAAAACAGCAAAAAAACATAAAAACATTGGGTATCTCTAAACTCAGGACAAGTAGTAGAATCTATTTAGCTAGTTTTTTTACTTGCTTTTTTAGGTGAGTAAAAGATTTTTCAAATAAAAGTCATAAAATGTGTTTTTTTTTCAATTTTTCACCATGTTTTTTTAATTTTTTTTATAGTAAATAAGATACGATCAAAATAATGGTATCCGAAGAAAGCCCATCTTGTCCTGAAAAAAACAATATATAATTTATGTAGGTTCACTAAATGGGTGAGGAGAAAATTACAGCTGAACACAAGCACCACAAAAGTGTCAAAACAGCTGCGGTCCCACAGGGTACAAAACGAAAAATGAGCCTGGTCCTTAAGGGGTTAATGCATAGAGATCGCAGCGTCTCTGTGCCTCATCGGAGGGCAGGATATCCCCGCAGGGACGTAACCCGGAAAGGAATGCCTGATCGCGCGTTTGCAACTGCGCGATCGGGCACTTTCAACCGTAACAGCTTACCGGCTTTCATGCCGGAAGCTGTTACGGGAGATCGGGCAGCAGAAAGCCGGCGATGCCGGCTTCTGCTGCCAGGGGGGAGTCCAGGCTGTCAAACGACAGCCTGGTCTCCCGTGCATGTGTCCCTGACGCTGCACGAAGGGCTGGACGTATCGGGACGTCCATAGGGGTTTCTTTGTGGGCGTTTTTTGGACGTCCCGGTACGTCTATAGGGGAATGAAGGGGTTAACAATCAAAAGAACCCATTGATGTCAATATGACATCACATAAAGGGAATCATCCAGTTCCAAGAAAATGTTAAAATAAAAAATGTTTATTTTATGAACAAGTCCTAAAATTGGCGCTGTATCTTCACAAAAATCCTGGAATGGAAAGTGTTTAAATACCAGCATTTGAAATGCCCTGGGGCTGGCTCCTTTTCAAATATATATGGTTTTACGGGAGTAACTTGGACTGACGGGTTTCAAAGATGTCCCAAACAAGACATGAGCGCAGAATGACCAGATTTGGGAAAAATTGTTTCAAAATGGCAATACTCGTTGCCCTATAACTTGCAAAAAATCATAAAAACCTTGGGCATTTCCAAACTCAGGACAAATATTAGAATCTATTTAGCAGGTTTTTTTGTAGATGAGTAGAAGGTTAGAAACTTTGTTAGTCTTGGTCATGAAGGGTACTAAAAATGTAAAAGAAAAAACAGCCTGGTGCTTAAGAGGTTAAACATTATGTAATTGCAGTGTTTACATAATAAAGTTAAATATTTGATTAAAATGTCTTTCTGTTTATTCAGGTAAATGTGTTTAAAGATCCAGTTGCTGATCCCAATAAAAGGTCGAAAAAAGGACGCTTGTCTTTGCACATTACATCCTCAAACAAATATGTGACACTCGAAGAAGGAAAGGGCGATTTAGAGGAATATGGACCAGTAAGTATGCACAAATTCTGTGATTTCTCTATGTTGGGGGGTGGCAAGGATGGTTTCAATAACCTAATCTATGAACAGCTCTGATGTGTAAATAATTGTATTCCAACTGATAATTTTGCATAAAATCACATGAGATAAAAAAATTTGAGCCGTTGGAATGTAGATTTTAGTTGTGTTCATACATTGGACATTAAGAGATCTTTTTGAGGTAGACCGAGAGGAATGAAAAGGGTTAAGTGCCAGACTGAAGGAGGAACTAGAGAAATTATTAAGCAGTCAAGCTTAGTAGAAAAAGGGATATGAGGTTGGGACTGTTTCATTAAAGTGACTTCTCCCTCACAGAATTGATTTTAATTTCATATTTTGTAGGATCTCCTCCACACAGTCTTTAAGAATGGCAAAATTGTTGCATGTTACTCATTTGATGATGTGAGAAGCAACGCTGGCCTAAAGAACCGGGAGCTGGAAGAAGAAATTGAGTAATTCTTGCCATGTGTGTATTTTTTTTTCTCTGTATGTACATTCTGGAAGCACTGTATGTGGATTTTAATTATTTTTTTTTAACCATAATACGTTGATTTCTGAAACAGTTGAATATTTGTCTATGCTTTTACCGTAAATCACAATACCATTGTGGATTCTTGTCTCTGGGCTTATTGGAGATGCCACATTTTGTCAGCTTTCTACTGATGTCTCAGTATGTAGCCCTTTTTGTCCAAAAGTGCTCTATTTTATACACCCGCACATTGCAAATCATATTTAATGTTTTAATAACTGGCTCTTCAATGTGACTTGTGTACATTTTGTTTCACAAGCTCCCAGATGCAAATTAAACCCTTTAAGAACCAGTTTATCATGTCTGTCAATTCACTGTTGAATAAGTCCAGGGGGAAGTATAAATAGAGCAATATGGGACAATAAATTCCTGCACATCGTACATTTTCTTTTAAAAAAAAGAATAAATAGCAAACCAATTACTTAAAACCATAGTATGAATGCAACATCATAGTAAATATCTATATATTCACGTTTCTGTTTCAATATTCATATGTATTTTATATATATGTTGTACCGCCTGCTATCAAAGGTTGTCCACAAAAGACAAATATTTTTATGGCTATAAAATACAATTCAAGTACTGTATATTATACCTATTGTGTCACAAGGTGGTCCTTTAAATACTCACACATATGAGAGAATAACCATTGTATAATCACATGATCATTTAAATGCAATCAAAAACATTGTATCCTTAATAGTGTGAAATACTCTGCTGTGTGAGACTGAGATATATTTTATGTACACCATCATATTACACAGCTCTGTACAGTGGCTAAATAGGATATAACAACAAGTAGTATATACCATAAGGCCCTGCTCAAACGAGCCTACAATCTAGAAATGTCAGCCTGTGACATTGCTCTGTAGCCCTGTTGCATGCAAACTGTGGAATTTATACATAAATTAGCACTGGAAAGCTGGGGTGATATATTTGTAGATGAAACTTTGATGAGTAATTGTCTCTCCAGCTTCTTGGTAAATCTGTCCCATGCTACATTAACTGAAGTGTCACTTGGAACATAGTTAAGCAGTGTATTTCCTGTTTTTGGCTTCTTGTTCATGCTTGGTGTACTGTAATTCAATAAAATGTATGTACAATGTAAACCTTTTATAAGATACACATTTTGTTTTAGCTTTTTAAATGTTTTTATATAACTATATATAATAATTTTTCCTTGCACTTTTCTGTCAACTGGAATTTGGGCATCTACATTAGCCTCTTAAAAATAAGGGGTTTGTAGACAAGGGTCAGAAGGAAACAGCATGTGTGACTGAATCAAGCCATGAAGCCATCTTTGTAGGGCAACTCAGTTATGGGATACCAGCGACTAATGTAAATGTCCAGTAAGCAAGCACAGTGTGACTGCTTTAAATTCTGTATGAAGACCATTAGCATAGTGTTTTTGGCACACAATTTCTGTTTTTTTGTTTGTTTGCCTTAAGGTACTTCAAGGTGCTCCAGAAATGAGAATGTGTGTTGTACAATGTGCATTGTACTGGCAAATAATACCAACTGCTTGGTAACTTGGACTGTATTTGTACATATTAAACTTAAAGGTGAAAATGTTATTACACAAAGGCTGTTAAGTTTAAAGTGTCTAGGCTAAAACACATTGGTGTATATTCTATTAATCATAGTAGATTTTCATCCATTTCTACTCAAACGTTTTCGCTATTCACAGTTTGCCTTCTTAGATACTTCCTTTTCTTGTGCTTTTTAAAAATGTATCCCGTTTTATAAATGTATAGTTTGGGGTTTCTTTTGGGGGGTTTGTTTTTAAGCATGGCCCCTTTGTGTGTGCAGTTTTTAAATGAAGTACCTGTGCCAGATCCAGTTCCATACTATGGTCTTCCTACACACGGAGAGACTCCTTAAGTGTTAATAAAGAAAAGTGACATATATAATATTTTAACGCATTTTGTATTTACTGGCAGAGCTCTCCAGATGTCTCCTATGCAAAAAGACTGCTGTGTAATCACATTGGCTGCTTATAGTTTCTCTGCAGAGTAGAGTTCTGCAATCATCTCTAAACATATAATCGGGGCAAGGTGCTTTGTTGTATATCAGAAGACCCTTTTGAAACAAAATAAACCATTTTCAGATGTGTCAGACTTAAATGTTGTATACCCAGTGTTCAAATTAAGGAGCAGGATTTTTGATCAGTACAAAAGGCAGTGGGGTAAGTGCTTTAAATGGAGAATGCTCCTGTATTTAGCAATCAGTGGAGTGTTCCAGATAATTGTGTTCTTTCCCTCCTTTTTTTTAGTTAACAAAATGTTTATCTGTTTAAGTATGCAAATAGCGATCAAATGTTATGGTTTATAGTCCTTTGTAGCCTTGACGGATTGGTGTGCCAATACGAGTTGAATAAATGCAGTTTCTAAAAAAGATTAGGAAGTGTTAACGGTTGGATATATACAATACACAAAACATATTATATAACCCAAATATATATTTCATGCATCATCAAAATGTACTGGGTTTGATGCTATCAAAGTGGTCTTATCACCATGGCAACCATTGGCATTGCTTAATCGGCAGCCACATTATTTTGAGCCATGTATATATATATATTTTATTTTTTTTTAGTAGCAAAATTTTAGAAAATCTTAGTCTATACATTTTTAGAACCAGTTCATCGGATTTTTGCTGTTTATGACAAATCAATCATCTCAAACTCAATACTGTAAATTTCTTTTTACATATATAATTCTTGGTTAAAAAACTAGACTGTTCATTACCTAAAACACTTTCTTTCCAATACAAATTGGAAAATCTGTCTCCCATCTGTCCCGCTGTTTATATCAATCTACAGTGTGTGATTTAGATAGGAGTGCGATTCTTTACTTTTTTTTTTTTTTTCTTTTGGAGTGCAAAACGTTTGTTAGTCTTTAGATAAATGTAGACTTGGGGAGTAATATATATAATCTGCTACATTCCCCTTTAAAAGAAAAAATGTATGTTTAGTTATGCGTTTTAAAATCTGTAATAATAAAAAGCTGTAAAAAAATACAAAAGCAGCTTAAATATAGGTTTGCAGACCAACCTGAAGCTAAGATAAGAAGTCGTTTGTGTAATAGAATTGAAGGAGATGACTTGTTTTGATACCACTAGCGGTGCACACATTGGTATTGGTGTTTTCATCAATAAAATACACATTTATTTATTGGTGCTTTTAGGATATTGTTAGACCCACTTCTCTTGTAAAGCCATGTTCATCTAATATTTTTTTTTTTAATTGTAGGAGGTATACCATTGCTTTCGATGTCTTCTTTGTTTGGGGTAATATGCCGAAAGGTTGCTATACTGTACAGGCAGTGTGTAATCTTTTCTATATAGAAGCAGGCCTTCATGTTTGTTTGCAAAAATCATTGGATTCCTCTATTTTGATGAACTTCGCCTTTCATAATTTATAAGAAAATATTTCTACTAAGTGAAATTGGATGTATGTGTATGTCTGTCTGAAATTTGAAATAATTTATTTGTGATCTTTTATGTCGTGTAAAGGACTTTTATAAATAACTATTTTCCTGATATGCACTGATTATGCCATTTGATGCAAATCATTTTTGTAAAGACATCTAACTTGACAGATAACCTGGTACATTTCTTTCCAAATCTTATTTCTGGAACGAGCTGAGTGTTTTCAGATTATGCGAATACATATATGTGGAATGTTTTGTTTTCAATACATATGTCCCTTCTTTCATGTAAATCTATTCAGTACCCCTGTGTAAAACCCAGAGACAATAAAACTGTACTTTCAAATTGTAAGCTTTGTTTACTTGTTCTTGGTTTTGTTTTTAAGAATAGCTTTTTTTTTTTTTATTTATTTTTTTTTTTTTTTGATGTTTTAAAAAGGTTGTGGATTTAAAAAATGTACCAATCACTCCACCAAAGGCAGTAAGTACTTTGTGTGCATCGGGGACATCTAAATACAAATGTATACTAAATTATGTTGACTTCAAGGTTTCCAACATCGAAGACTGTTGAGGAGACGCAATTAACATTTGTTACTATGTACAGTGAGTTATATCTAGGTGATTACCAAAAGATGTGCTTACATTTTTATCTTGACCCCAGTCTGGTGGTAGAAACACACACAAATTGGCTAAAATGCCTTGATAATTGTAAGTGTGGCAGCAAAAAATGTATCTGCTGTCCTTTGTTATAAAATCAGCAGAATGTTTTTTTTTTTAAATCTGCTTCATACTAGTCCAGTTGACTGGCTATATACAGTGCATTTATGAAACAGTGGTAAGTTTCTAAGCTTGAATATAATTGTAAAAGTTAAGATATTATATTGGTTTAAATTCACAGGTTTTCTAACAAGTAGTGAGTAACACATTCTTGAGGGTTACCTATAATTTTATAGTTTGAAACACTCCCAAACGTCGGGTTTCTCCAATTCAGGTGAAACGTCCAACCCCTCTGAAAAAGAACCTTAGCCCGATAGAAATGCTGTGGCGAGACGTTGAGAGCTGTGCTTAAACAAATGCCCACAAACCTAAATGAACTGAAGCAATGTTGTAAAGAAGAGTGAGCCAAAGTTCCTCCACAAAAATGTGCGAGACTAATAAGGTCATACAGAAAACAATTTGTTCACGTTATTTGCTGCTAAAGGTGGTTCTACAAGCTATAAAATCATAAGGTGTACTTACTTTTTCACACGTCTTCTTCATTTTGACATGTAGTAATGTGTCATGTGGTGTTGTTCATCTGAGGTTGTATTTAACTAATTTTTAGACCTGCTAAGAAACAGATTGTTCTTATGTCCTGATATGTAAAACCATATAATTTAAAGAGTGTGTACTTTCTATTCCACACATCTGTATATCTTTATTTTTTATCTTAACATTTTCGAAGAGTTACACAAACATTAATTTATGTAATCTAATGCAAAATCACTGGAAAACAACGGTATAACTCAATATAAATACTTCACATCTTGTAAGCAAATTAATATACAGTATTATATGAACGCAAGTTGATGTGTTTTTTTAGAAAATCAGTTTGGACCCCCAAACTGTATTGTTATTTTTTAATGTATGTACATGCGCTTTTTACTTTTTGGAGTTAGAAAATGAAACGTGCTAAAACCAGGAAGTACATGCATGGAGCATACTTTTTGCACATGCTCAGTAGCTCTCTCGCTGGATTCAGCAGGAGTTGCATCAGCCTATCAAATGTACACAGTATCAGTGTACTGATAGCATACATGTGGTTTGTTTCTGTTATTCCCATTTATTTTCAACAGAAACCCATCTCCCATTAACTCAAATGGAAAGGCTACTAATCACGTGCAAAATCTCAGTAAAGGCAGTTGGGAGATGAGTAAAATGAAACAGAATTCCTAATACAGTCATCGATTTTTATTAACATATCAAAAGGTGATGAAATGTTGGAGGTAGTTTCGAAAGGATACATTTCAAATAAGAATAACATTTAATAGTGAGTCACTATGTGCTATAATATATTCGCTTTTAAAATACCATATTTTATATTTATGAATGATCTCCACCTTTTATCTCCACCAGTTTTCATCAACTGTCTGCACATGCTTAAAATCTGAAAAGTAACATTAAAATATTCTATTGTTGATTGTTGGATAGTATAATTTCAATGTCTAAACAGGGCTGTGGCCTGTTTAAGGGTAGAGTTGCGTATACACCCTATTATTATTCTATTAATAATATTAGAACTTACAACCGCTGCTGAAATACTCTAAGATAACCATTTAAGCATGTGCATCAGACAGAAACTGTACTGATGACAATGGTATGAAGACTACAGATGTCAGCACAATTACAATGAATGATTTTCTATTTTATGCATGAGAATTGATGGCTTATTATGGTGTTTGAGGGTAGAGATATTGAATAGATTGGTTGTTTAATTTGCTGGATTATTTGGTACTTCATTCATTCAAATATTACTTTATGCATTTATTACATTTTATGTGTTTGTGTGGGTACAGCTAACATGAAAAAGGGTGTTATGGTTTAACAAACATGGTAAAACTTGCAAAAAAACATCTGGTCTTTGGGGGGGGGGGTTTTTAGAGAATTTGCTGCTTTAGTAGAAATCACTGTTTTTATTGTTTGTTCGCGTTCCGTACGCAACGGAATACTTGTGTAGTGGATAATAGTTTATAATTGCTTTAACATGTCTGTGGACAACCCTTATAGGAAAATATGTAGTACATCAATTGCTGAAATTATTTGTCAGTAAAATTAAAAAAAATTACCAAATGAAAATAACAATCAAATTAAAATGTAACCTTTTATCTAAGCTATTTTAAAAATACAAAAACAATTCTACTAATTGCTGAAAAGACTGAATACTGGTCTCCGCTTTCTTTCTGCATATTTATTTTACAATACAGATTTTGATACTCGGCTGCAAAAAACTGTTTTACACGTCAAAAGAGTGACAGATATCAAGTGTTTAAATTTTCATAAAAGGTGCACCGTTTGATTGTGAACACAACCCCTTATCAAACAGTTAATGTAACGTAGCTGTTCTGCTATGTACATCTGTTTTTCTCTACCTAACACTAAATAACAGAAAAAGCAACAAATGACAGAAAGGAATAAGAATCTTCAGTCATATAAGTGTCGGATATCAAGCGTTTTAAATTTTGCTAAGATGCACTTAGTAATAGTCAGGGATTGTTACCTTATTTAATGTTTACTGAAAAGTAAACATTAAATAATTGTATTAAGAAATAATAATTGTATAATTATTATAATTGTAATTATTATAATAATTGTATTAAGAAAACCTTTTATGGAATTGCTGAGTGTCTATAAATATTGAGTCAAGCGGTGTAGTAACAAAGTGGGTATAGCTGGCCACAGTTTTCATAGAAATATACAAGCATAAAAGATCTCTGACAGAACTGACTAAAACAACAGAACTGACTAAAACAAACTGCAAAAGTGCTGAAAATTCTTCATGATTTGTCCATTCCTCGCCACTTGTAGCCACCATTACAGCCGTTTTAGGGCTCATTGTTAAGGTAAAGTGGGAAGGGACTGTGTGTAGGTAGGCAGTGGCGGCTCCAGCTTTCATATTTAGGGGTGGCACATGGGGAGCCAGGGGCCAATTATAAAACGGTACATATACACTATATATATATATATATATACACACACGTTAGACGTGCATTTTTAACTACATGATATGCACTTATCTCTTTGAAGTAAAGACCGTGATTGAAATATGATTTCAAAATAACAGCTAAAGTGTTTTTCATTCTTTAATATTAGCACCTGCTGACAATATATATAAATATTAACCCCTGCTTCCGATATATATTAATATTAACCCCTGCTATGGATATATATATATATATATTAGCCCCTGCTGCGGATACATACTTATATTATACCCTGCTGCCGATATACATAAAAATTACATATATTAATATTAGCCCCTACTGCCGATATATATTATTAGTCCCTGCAGCCTATATAAATATTAGCCCCTGCAGCCAATATTTATTGATAATAGGCCCTGCAGCCAATATATATAAATATTAGACCCTGCTGCCAATATGAATATAAATACTAGACCCTGCTGCCAAGAAATATTAATATTAGCCTCTGCTGCCAATATATATATATATATATATATATATATATATATATATATATATATATATATATATATTAGCCCCTGCTTTCGATATATATTAATATTAGCTCCTGCTGCTGATATATATTAATATTAGACCCTGCTGCCGGTATATATTATTAGTCCCGGCTTCCGATATATATTAATATTAACCCCTGCAGCCAATATATATTAATATTAGACCCTGCTGCAAATATATATAAATATTAGCCCCTGCTGCCAAAACATATATAGATATTTGCCCCTGCTGCCAATATATATATATATATATATAAATATTAGACCCTGTTGCCAATGTATTTTATAGTGAAAAAATTGGACCCTACCCAAGCATTTCCTTGGGCCCTGCTCAACACTCCCTTGCATGCAATCACTCCCTCCGCTACCACACCGAAAAAAAAATATTTGCCACAGTGACTGTAGATCAGAGGAAGACAGTGAGAGTCAGTACAGTCTTCCTTCCTTCTGACTGCACTGTGACATTGAGAAGTCCTCTCCCCTGTAATCATCCCCAGAGTCCCTTTGTCCCCTCATTCACTAAACCATACCGCTCTTTTACTTACACCCTGTAGTTCAGGTATAGATCAAATAAACAACACATGGAAACAGCACATGCAACTGAATTAGACAAAAAAAAACCTGTATTTGCAGGTATACATAAATAATGTATGGAAACTTAGCCGATACAGATCAACAGAATTTTACACACTATTTGACATCCAAACAACTATAAATCATTCTTTTTTTATCACATTATTAAAATCCCAGAAATCAAAAAAGTTAAAAGGCCCAAATAAATTAAGATTGGACATAATGGAATCAAACATTTGCTACTGCAAAAATTTTTAGATGAAAAAGTCCAGTTTTATTCAGCGCAACAAAACAGTGATAGCATTATTATTAACAATATTCTTGAAAACGAAATATGAAACTTCAACAAAACTTTTAGCCATTAATGCAACACAACCATCTTAGCACTGCGTCACCAAATGAACACCTCATCACAGATAACAAAATGCATACAGCTGCATATAACTAAGCTGAATAGCACTTGGTCTGTGAAGGCCTGTGAAACCAAAGGGGAATAGCATCCTCTATAATGAAATCAAGAATTGAGTTTCACAAACTCTGAACCAATATCTAAGTTTCCTTTTTAATAATATATTCAGATTGAAACAGAGTAAATAACACAAAACCTTTACTTTTGTCCTCTGAAGTGACCACAAAATCTGGATAAATAAAAATTACAAAGTTCTATTTAACCCTCTACAGCAAGTAAAGTGCTAGGAAACAGATGACCAAACACATATCAGGACTGGGTCTGCCACACTGACACCCAAATACATACACCAGGACAGGCTCTGCTGCCACATGGACCCCCACATCAGGATGGGATAACCTACTAATAGTATAAAAAATGCCTTCCACATTGCTTTGTTGTTTGTGTGTATTGACCCTTGTGTATTTGTGCCTCCCAGCCACCCCCCCCTTGTGTATTGATTTATTTGATGCCCCCAGCCAGCCCCCCTCCCTTGTGTATTGATTTATTTGATGCCCCCAGCCAGCCCCCCTCCCTTGTGTATTAATTTATTTGATGCCCCCAGCCAGCCCCCCTCCCTTGTGTATTGATGCACCAACCCCTTGTAATGGTTAATATAATGGCCCCCATACCCATGTGTATTAACCCCCCGTTTGTGTATTGATATATGTGACATCCTTCTAACCACCCTGATGTGTAATTATGTCCCCAGCCACCATCTTTGTATATTATTTAATTTTGCCAAGGCAGCCCCCCCCCTTGTTAATGTTGTCATGCCCACGAACACCAAGGCACTCACCGCAGAAGTTCTTCTGCTCCAAAACCCCTCACCAAGGGAGACCCTTAGAGACAGGGAGTGGAGGCTGGGATGATTCCAACAGTGAGGAGGCCTGATGCAGGTGGATAAATTAAGGGCCGAGTTGGTGTGCAAGGTGCAGAAGCCCCGACAGCCGGAGCCGGTAGGCAAAAGGAGCTGAGCTGGGGTTAATTCCGGTAACGTGCACAGGATGGCTGGGTCGGTAACAGAGCAGGTAATCAGACGAGCCAGGTCGGTAACGGAGCGGGTAATCAGGCGAGCCAGGTCGGTAACAAAGCGGGTAATCAGACGAGCCGGGTCGGTAACAAAGCGGGTAATCAGACGAGCCAAAAAACTGGTAACCAGGATAAGCAGGATACGGTACCAAATCGTCAAGCAAAAGAATCGTCAGGCAGGCAAGGGTCAAAAACTAAAGCAATAATAACAGCAGCAAAAGCTCTGGATACTCAGACCACAACAGGGTCCAGAATGAAGCAGTTCCAGGGTTTTTAAACTTGGCGCCCTTACAAGCTCCGCCCCCTGGACGGCATCATCACAGTTCTGGGTAATCTCCCAGAACTCCGCCTCCGTCAATACAGACAGGAGGAACGCCACTGGACCGGGAGCGGGTAAGTACCGTATACTGGGGATCATTGCTCCGTCGGGCATCATGATGCTGGACGGCAGCACTGTCCCCAGATCCCACATTCAAACCTCGATGCCGACGATCGGAAACCCGATCGTCAGCATCGTGGGAGACAACCGTAACCCCCGGAGCCGGGCGCTCGCAAGTGGTCCTCCGCCCGCGAGCACTCGTCACCGGGGAAGAGACCAAGACTCCTCGACGCCGGCGATCGAGGACTCGACCGCCCGCGTCGAGAGGGATACCCGTCACCCCCGGTAGCGGCTGCTCGCGAGCGGTCCTACGTACGCGAGCACCCGACACCGAGGGAGAGATCGTGACAAATGTCCCTCCTTCTGTCACCTCCACTATTTATTTAAAATAAAATACTTTTTTTGCTGGCCTTCGTTCTTCCACCGTAACACCACAGACTGCTGCTCTTCTTCCTCGTGCTGCAGTGACAAGCAACTGTTCCGTAAGAGCCCCCCCCCTTCAAAGGGGCGGGACGAAGAGCCTCAGTCAGTGATCGGCATGCCGGCAAGCCATTAAGCGGCCAGCGGAGGCGGTTTTACAGCCGCTTTGAAACTGTCAGCCGCATCGGCTGCAATTGGATCTTAGTGTGCCGGCACACCGGGAAATGTCCCGGTTTCCCGGTGGTGGGCCAGATCAATGGTATAGCGTTTCAATTGGGGGGGGGCACACTGGCGACGCCACTGTAGGTAGGTACATATCAATGACTGATTTTCACTCTGGCCAATCAGCATTTACAAGGGGTTGTCAGTAGCAACAGTTACAGACTGATGGGAGTGTGAGACAGTGACAGCTTAGCAGAGGCTGAGATTATTGCTCATTGCTCATATACAATACTACAAATTAATTAATAGTCTATATTAGTGCAGAAAATGTACTGTTGTAGGGTGGATTGGAGAAGCTGTAGTGACTACTGTAGTGTATTACAGGGACTGCAGCAAACATTTTCCCCTATTCCTGAGTAGAATTTAGTGGATTAACCCCTTCATGACAAAGCCCATACATACACAGACTCACAATGCATTGTTAAGACAGTTGGCCATTTATGCTATTAGCTAAACCTATAATTTGTTGACAAGTATTTGTGTATTATCTTTCTATTATGTCATGTATTAGTCTTGATAAATAAATATTTGTGACAAAACCAGGCATTATGATAAGTATAATAATGGGGAAATTCAGTCTTCACGGGGCTGCCAGTTTTCTCTCCATGTACCTATTATCTTCCGGTGCCTGCCCAGGCCCAATGCCCTACTACTTTGACCGTCCTTACTCTGGGAAAAGCTTTTTTTTAAAAATTTCTATAATATTGTGGTGGAAATATAGTCCTGCTCCACAGGGCCACGTGTGCCTATCCAGGCATGCCCAGTGCTCTACTACTGCTGCTGCACCTCTTTGATGTCCTTACTCTGGGGGAACCTTTTTTTATTTAAGATTTCTATAATACTGGGGATATTCAGTCCTTCTCCAAGGGACTACATGTTTCTATCTTCTGCCAGTGCCTGCCTGCCCTTGCTACTACTGCTGATGCTGCACCACTTTCACCGTCCCTACGCATTTTTTAAAACTTCTATAATATTGTAGAAAGGCAGTCCTGCATCATGGGGTTTCATACACCTGTTGTCCCACTTTGGCTGAACTACTCTCTTTCTACACTCAGCTGGTGAATAGTGAGCAGGCTTTCTTCCCTGTGTCAGGCTGACTTAGCTGATGTTAACGAATCGCCGTTGCTCCTCTGTTACCATGGTTACTTGCCTGATTCTTGACAGCCAACTCCTTCCTGTGCATGACCTGGTGTTCTCTGGCGTCTCTCCTGGCTCCTGATTCCTGGCTTGTTTCTGACATCGCTGATCTCTGTATTCCTGACCCTGCTTTGGCTAAGTGCCCTTCTTGGTCCCTGACCTTGGCTTGTCTTTTGGTATATACTCCTGGATAACAATTTTGCTTGGTTGTAAAAAAAAAAAAAAAAAAATTTGGCCATCCTTATTCTGGCAGGGGACCTTTTTAAAAAAAATAATACTGGGGAAATTCAGTCCTGCTCCACGGGTCATCTGTCATCTGCCAGTTTCTGCCTGCCCAGGCCCAGTGCCCTACTACTGCCCCTGCTGCAGTACCTATCTGACATGCCTGGGAACTTTTATGCTGAGGCTACCCGGAACCTACCCTTGCAGGACACAGGACATTGCGGCCAGTCCCATTGACATCTATGGACTTTCCTGCTGACGTCCCTAGGTGTTCCTGTAGATGTTGTGGGACAGGAAATTGGTGGGGAGTGGGGTGTGTCAGGAGCCCGCTCATCAATGAGTGCCAAAACTGCTTGTAACTGTGGGAGCTACATGTGGCAACGAATGGACAAATCCTACCCACATTTTGGCACTTTTGCAATTTGTTTTCGGCAGTTTTGGCAAGAATCGCCCTAGTTATTGGAGATTTGTATGAACAAGAAAAACAGTTTGTACGAGTCTAGTTTTCAAAAATATATGATTTGATTAGGTAAATTTAATTGGCCGGTCTCAAATATGTCACAAATAGGACATTAAAAAATTGCACACCTCCGAAATATGGCCCTAAAGTGTGTGAAAGAAAAATGGAAAAAAGTTTTCAAACATATATGGTTTGATGAGTGTAAATTGAATTGGACATCTCCAAAGATGTCCCAAACAGGACATGGGGGTAGAATGACCAGTTTTGAAAAAAGCAGAAGGCTACATGTTTGTCCTTAAGGAGTTAAACTATCTCAAAACAATTCCGCTTCCGCTGATCGACAAACAATGCACAGACTATAGATACGTTAACTGGTGAATTTAGTATTGCTACATGATGTCCACTTCCTTGTCACTTCCCCAATAGTTTTGCAAAGTTTGAAACATTACCTTATCATCAAGTCAAGCAATCAATGGTCCAGTCAGCAGGAACAACTTATTGCCTGCCATGGTGATCGGACCATGTTTCACACTGACTGCAACCTTCACTACATTCCTGCCATATTGTGGGTGCATTGCTACTTTTATGTGGCTTCTTAAATATATCATAGTTAATTACCAAATATATTTTTATATTTGCAGTAAAATTATACTGATGAGAGTAGACTTATGCATTCGGATTCGTAGGAACTTGTTTTTAAACGAAAATTTACTGTTTCGTACATTCGCACAACTCTCCGAAAACAAGGGCGATCCCTGACGAAACTGACTGAGGGTGCAGGGGCACAGACAGGACTGGGGGATGTGGTGTTAAACCAAATATAAAAATATAACAAAGGTTCGTCTACGTTTAAAGGTATTTATTATAAGGTAACACAGCAAACACATTTATCTCATATACACACGCATAGCCAAACCCCACAGGACAACACCCCCTTTTATCTCTCTCGCTATACATACCGTATTGGCTCGAATATAGGCCGCACTCTTTCCCCCACTTTAAGTCTTTAAAGTGGGGGTGCGGCCTATATTCGGGGTCTAGTGCCGGGCAGGCAGCGGGGTTAGGATACAGATCCCCCGCAGCGGTGCAGGGGACCCGTATCCTACTCTCTGATACGCTCAGACAGCCTCCCCTGCCAGCACTTTCCACGGGGGGGTGCCGGCGCGGGAGGTTGTCTAAGCGCATCGTGCGGACGGTCACCGGCTGCGGAGGTTGTTTGCCTGCATCGCCGCAGACGGTGACTGTCCGCACAATGCGTTTTACCTCTGCCCCCAAGACTTACCAGAGCAGACTCCCGGGTGTCTTGCGGGGCCGGCGGGGGAGACCTACGCAATACGCGTATACAACTTCCGGTGCCGGCACATCCGCTGAGTGCCGGCACTGGAAGTTGTATATGCGTATTGCGTAGATGTCCCCCGCTGGCCCCGCAAGACACCCGGGAGTCTGCTCTGGTAAGTCGGGGGGGGCAGAGTGGCAGCATATCTCGGGGGGGAGGAGGAGGAGGACAGTGGCAGCATATCTCGGGGGGGGGACAGTGGCAGCATATCTCAGGGGGGGAGGAGGAGGAGGACAGTGGCAGCATATCTCGGGGGGGAGGACAGTGGCAGCATATCTCGGGGGGGAGGACAGTGGCAGCATATCTCGGGGGGGAGGACAGTGGCAGCATATCTCGGGGGGGAGGACAGTGGCAGCATATCTCGGGGGGGCCAGAGGCAGCATATCTCGGGGGGGAGGAGGAGGACAGTGGCAGCATATCTCGGGGGGGAGGAGGACAGTGGCAGCATATCTCGGGGGGGAGGAGGAGGACAGTGGCAGCATATCTCGGTGGGGAGAAGGACAGTGGCAGCATATCTCGGGGAGGAGGACAGTGGCAGCATATCTCGGGGGGGGGAGTGGCAGCATATCTCGGGGGGGAGACAGAGTGGCAGCATGTTTTTTTGGTGCTTTTTTAAAGAAAAAAACTTTTTCTTTAAAAAAGCACCAAACTTTTAGGGTGCGGCCTATATACGGGGGCGGCTTATATCCAAGCCAATACGTAACAATTCCCTTCAACACAATTTGATCTCACCCACTGTTAAGCCTCCAGATCCGATAATAGCTCACTACTGGGAGCTGACTCTTACCACATCCACCATGGAGGAAAAGGAAAAGAACTGAAGGAGTTCATTTGTGGCATTATATTATATACCCTTCATTTGACATCACATCCTGTTTCATCACTTCCTTTAGTGAACTGTGGGAGGGAAGGATTCTAAGAACGCCCATCTTAATGTTTATGGGGACAAGACAAGTTACCACAGGGGACAGAGAGAGAGGCTTGCTTTTGGCCCCCCAACTTTGTTTCTTAACTAAAAACAAAATTTTGTCCGAAACTAAAGAGTAAAAAAACAAAATTCATTGCAAAAAAATTATTTAGTAAAAAACAAAACAAAAAATTTGTCTGAAATGATTTTGGACCTCAGGCACAAGTCCTTATCTCTTTGGGATCAGAGTATTTTGCTTTCCTTGAAAAGCTCTTAGCCCAGATGAACTGTGGTCTCCCTGTTCCTAGCATGATCCTGTAGTTATTACTAGTAATTAAAAGTGAAATCCAGTGATTACACCTGTATAGTAAATGGAATCCAAGATTTAGCAATCTTATTTGTGTTCCCAGCAATTATATACATTACTAATCATGAGTTTTAATATACTAACAGTGTTGTACCCTTGATTATTCTACATTAAATAGCTGTGATGTTTATTTTATTACAGTGCATTGCATAGCATTTGAGTCATCCATTAAGCTGTCTTTGCTTTTGCTTTCTTTTCTTGCTTATTCCTCAAATATTGCCCTTTTTTCACTTTTGTTATTTAGCATAATAAATTTGTGAAGTGATGCTATTTGTGCACAGTTTGTTCGTTTCAATATTTCAATTTCAAATACTGTATATTATGATTTAAGATCTAGATGTTAATATATCATAATCATATATGTCATATTTAACAAACAATTATATATGATGATGTTACTAAATGTAATTTTAGCAATTCACACCACAGTTATGTTTCTAAAGATCCCAGATGGTATGGCTCTTCGTTCAAAATAATTCCAGTGAAACATTTGTAATTCTGGTGGTTCATGGATCCATTGTTGATAAAGAAATATACAAAAACACAACTTTATGCTACTTATTGCTACACTATGGCTCATGTTGCACATCTAATATCCTGATTCTATAGAGTATGTTTACATGCACATACAGAAAATATTGTATTATCTGAAAAACTAGAACTTTTTAAAACAGAAAATAATACAGTATTTTCAGAAACTAGTTTTCATCACTGTATTAAAAAAAGTGCCATCAGATGCCATAGCAAAATGAACACTTGAACAATAGGTGACATCTTAATAGGAGTGAATGATTGTGATATCTGGCTCCATAGTGGTTTTAACTGCATATGCACTGCTTATCTTAATCTGGAACACAGATAAGCTTTATTAGCCCAATGAATGAATTATAAAAAAAAATGTGTAATGTATAAGCATGTGCCCCCCACACATTGTTTTAACTTTGTGCAGACACTGTTGCACGGCTGGGACAATTTCCCTGCCATCCCAGGTGAAAACTAAGGATAGACTCCTCCTCCGTACCTGATAGGGCAGGACTCAAAACTTTAAAAGGGCCCTCCCCTCCTACTAACACCAGTGTTTTTTTCCTGCCCTACCAGGTAGGGGACTCGTCTACCTTTTATTATTTTTCTAGGCTCTAGGTTGAGCCGTTTCCCCGGGTTAAGCCCCCATTCCTGGGGGATACCTTGCACCTCAGCTTGATGGCTGGTGCTGCGTCGCCCAACGCTTGTCCCGGTCGTGGCGGTGTTCGCGGCTGCGGTGGCACCGGTGTCCCGGCGGTGTTCGGCTGCACCGCCACCGGCGTCCCGGCGGTGATCGTGGCCGCCGTCTTGGCGGTTAGCGCGGCAGCTCCACCGGCCGTGTTTACGGAGATGCCGGCGGGTTGCCAGCACCTCCTATAGCCGGGGACGCCTGCCGGTCTGGCTTTTCAGCGGCTAAATGCCGCTGTTGCGGCTTACTGGCTTCGGCCAATATGGCGTCTGATGTCTTCCGGTTCGGGCTTCTGCACTTCTGGTTGTGCGTTCCAAGCCTCGTTTTGGTCAGAATTTAAAATTTTGGCGCCAAACTCTGCTGTTGCAGATTCCAGCCTAATTTCAGCTCCTTTTCACTGTATATATAGAAGGTAAGTGATTTGGATGCTGTGTGTGTTCCTGCTGTTTTCTTTTGGTCAGGTGCTGTTGCATCTTTCATCATGTCGGCCCCTGATAATTCTGAGCCGCCCTCTGTTGAGGACAAGCCTAAGAAAGCTGTTATGAAGTCTAAACATGCCCAATGCTCCGGGTGTCACAAGGCTTTGCAGGATTCAAGGAAGAAACTCTGCTCCGCTTGCCTGAGATCTGTAGCGGATTCTGAGCCGTCTGGGGGTAGGGAATTTTTGGTCTGGCTTAAAGAGGAGATGCAGTCTACCTTCTCTGCCTTCTGTCAGACGGTTCCTGTTCCTGCCTATCATCACCTTCCCGCGGTACAAGACCCTGCTCTCCTGGGGCGTCAGCCTTTGTTCTCAGACTCTGAGTTTGATTATCCTGAGGTAGAGGAAGGTTCCTCAGAGGAAGGAGAGATCCGGGAGGAAAGTTCTTTTTTGTTCCCGGTGGAGGAAATTGAGACTTTAATTTCTGCTGTGAGGTCAGCTATGCATTTGGAGGAGGCCTCCACCCAGAAAAATGACTCTTTCTTTGGTGCCAGCTTCTCCAAGCAGTCTGCCTCGTTTCCTGTTCATCCTGCTCTTTCTGACATTATCAAGCAGGAATGGAACCACCCGGAAAGGAGGGTTAACCTATCCAGACGGGTTAAACGCATGTTTCCCTTTGATGAGAACTTTGCTGATTTTTGTGCTACCCCGCTGGTGGATACTGCTGTTATGAAGGTCTCCAGGAAGACTACTCTGCCGCTTGAGGATGGCTCTCATTTTTCTGACCATATGGAAAAGAAAGCCGAAGCTGCAGTTAAGAAATCTTTTGAGGCTTCAGCTGCGACCTTTAAACCTGGAATTGCTTCTGCCTCAGTTTCCAGAGCTGTCAAGATTTGGCTCTCCCAGATCGAGGAGGATATTGCTGCCAAAACCTCCAGGGAGACTATCCTCAAGAATGTTGCTGCCGTGAGATTGGCCGTGGATTTTCTCTGTGATGCCTCAATTGAAAACATCAGAATGACGGCCAGAGCTTCGGCGCTTTCGGTGGCAGCTAGAAGAGCCTTGTGGCTTAAGGCCTGGGCGGCGGATAATGCCTCTAAGAACAAGCTTCTTAATATCCCTTTTAAGGGCAAGACTTTATTTGGGGAAGAGCTGGAGTCCCTTTTGGAGAAGACCACAGGGGACAAGCATTGGATGCCTCAACGAAAGCCTCCTTCGAAAAGACGGCAGTCCTTTCGGCCTTTTTTCCCGGGACAATCTAGAGGCCATAGTTCTAGATTCAACCCCTCGTCTAGAGAACAAAACTTGCGAGGCAGATTCCCTCGTGGAAGGGGGAGATTTGACAGGATCGCCTTCCCCAAAGCGTTTCAAGACCCCAAGAACGCTGCATGACGCCTCCTCCATTCCGGTGGGAGGAAGGCTCCGTTTTTTCACCGACAGTTGGTTCTCACTCACCCGAGACCCCTGGGTGAGAGCCATTGTATCGGACGGCTATCAACTTCAATTCCGGACCAGACCTTCAGACCGTTTTTTGATCTCCCACCTTCCTCCAGACCAGTCAAGGCGGTCGGTCCATTCAGCAGTTGTCAGACTTCAGAGTCCTGGTTCCTGTCCCCTGACCAGAATTGGGCCAAGGGGTTTATTCTCCGGTTTTTCTGGTCCCCAAGAGACCGGGTGGTCTTCGCTTAATCATAGACTTGCGTTTTTTGAACAGTCACCTCCAGTTCATCAGGTTCAGGATGGAAACCGTAAGATCCACCCTCGACATCTTATGCCTCAACGACTTCATGGCTTCATTAGACCTAAAGGATGCATATTTCCACGTTCCCTTCCATCCGTCTCATCAACGTTTCCTGAGAATGGCGATTCCTCGGGGTTCAACTGTCCAGCATTTCCAGTTTCAAGCTCTTCCATTCGGATTGTCGGCAGCACCAAGAGTCTTCACAAAACTTTTGGCAGTCGTGGCAGCCCATCTCCGTGTCCAGGGAATCTCAGTTATTCCTTATCTGGACGATTGGCTTATCCATGCCCGGTCCGCTCAGATTCTCCAAGGTACTTCTCACCACCGACGCCAGCGTCAAGGGATGGGGAGCTACGTATCAAGACCTGTTTGTGCAGGGTCTCTGGTCTCCAGCTACAAAACTTCTTCCCTCGACCTGTCTGGAGTTACTTGCAGTAGAAAAAGCTCTTGCTTCGTTACGACAATCAAGCAGTGGTAGCCTATGTCAACAGACAAGGGGGCACAAGAAGTCCTCGGCTTCTCCGTATATCGCTCAGGATTTCCTTTTGGGCAGAGTCCCATCACATGACTCTGTCCGCCGTTCACCTCAGAGGAACTTTGAATTATCAAGCAGATTTCCTGAGCAGAACTCCTGTGCTAAGCGGCGAGTGGGCTCTGCATCCGATAGCCTTCAATCTAATCGTCCAACGGTGGGGCTTGCCCGAGATCGACCTGATGGCATCCAGAGACAATGCTCAGATTCCGGTCTTCTTTTCCCTCAGGCCTCAGGATCATCCCTTGGCAATAGATGCCTTCTCACAGGAATGGAATTTCCGTCTCGCATACGTTTTCACTCCGTTTGCCCTAATCTCCAGGGTCCTACAGAAGATCAAGAAGGACCACGCCTCCGTGATCCTGATAGCACCAGACTGGCCGAAGCGAGTCTGGTATTCCGACTTGATCGCTCTAGGTCTCTCTCCCCCTCTGAAGCTCCCAGCTTGGAAAGACCTTCTACATCAGGGTCCATTCCTACACCCAAACCCTGCCGTGTTCCACCTGACGGCCTGGAGATTGAACGCGGACTGCTGAGAGCGCAAGGTTTTTCTTGTCATGTGGCTGAGACTCTTCTGCAGAGTAGAAAGAAGGTTACCTCTCTGCGATACATTAAGATCTGGAAGAGATTTCACAGTTGGTGTTGTTCCAAGGGGATTTTGCCAACTTCCTGTTTCTCTGCCTCTGTTCTGGATTTCCTCCAGGAAGGATTCGACTGTGGACTTCAGCCTTCTACGATCCGGGTGCAGATTTCTGCCATCAGTGCTCTCCTCGGGTTCGAGCTTATATCTCTGCCTGTGATCAGACGTTTTGCCAAGGCCATCGTCAGGATACGTCCTCGTTCGGTCACCAGGATGGTTCCGTGGGACCTGAATCTCGTCCTTCGAAGACTCACATTACCTCCTTTTGAGCCTCTTCAGTCGGTTTCTCTGTATCTATTATCGCTGAAGACGACCTTCTTAGTAGCGATTACTTCCACTCGTCGGATTTGTGAACTCCAGGCTTTGTCTATGAAGGAACCGTTTCTCCGTTTTTTCCCGGATAAGGTGGTTCTCTCTCTGCCGCCAGAGTTCGCACCCAAGGTTCAGTCGGCTTTCCACAAGAACCAGGAGATCGTGTTGCCTACCTTTTTTCCTGCTCCTGGCTCGGCTGAAGAAGAAGTTCTTCACACTCTGGATCTGAAGAGATGCCTCACCATCTATTTGGAACGGACTCTACCCCTGCGTAAGTCCTCTCGTTTATTCGTGGCCTCTTCAGGGCCCAACAGGGGCATCAGTATCTCCAAGTCTTCCATCGCTAAGTGGATTGTTGCAACCATCAGCTTGGCATATTCTGCAGCCGGCCAACCTGCTCCTGTGGGGATCCGTGCCCACTCTACTAGGGCAGTCTCCACTTCCTGGGCTGAAAGATGTTGTCTTTCGCCCGACCAGATCTGCAAGGCGGCTACTTGGCGGACTCTCCACGCTTTTGTGCAGCATTACCGTCTCGACCAGATGGCTCAGGAGGACTCTCTTTTCAGTCGGAAGGTCCTTGAGGCTGTTTTGTCTCCTTAGTTTGCCCACCCTTCTTCTTTGGTAAATCTATCCTTAGTGTCACCTGGGATGGCAGGGAAACAGGAAGTTCTACTTACCGAGAGCTTCTTTTCCCTGTCAATCCCTGGTGACACGTTTTTGTTCCCTCCCTTCTTTTCAATAAATTTTGTTGCATCAGATTGCTTTGCCTGTGTGGTCTTTGGTATTCACTGGTGTTAGTAGGAGGGTGTTTTAAAGTTTTGAGTCCTGCCCTATCAGGTACGGAGGAGGAGTCTATCCTTAGTGTCACCAGGGATTGACAGGGAAAAGAAGCTCTCGGTAAGTAGAACTTCCTGTTTCTGAAATAAAAATTATAAACAACTAAGAAAAAATACCTATCACCTGTATAAACATGATCATCTAACAATCAAATATTAAATATATTAAAAATATTACTAGAAAAACCTTGATCTTGCCATGTGCATGTTCATTCTACAAACAGAACAATGTGTACCACAACAATGATTACAGATGTCTGCAGAAGTGCCACAGTAGAACAAACAAAATAATTACGGTATTATTAACTATTTTATCAGAATAAAAAGGTTCTAATCCACTTACTTATATATTATAAATGTATCATTTTGTAACTTTATGCACCGTTAGATGTACTGCTGAATCCACAAACCCTTCACAGAAAAAAAATTATTTTACCATATAAAACATTGCCTAGTTCATCAGTTTTACTTTGAACACTGATTGTAATACAGGTTTAAGAATGTTACATTCCTTTATTTATGAGTGTAAAAATGGTGCTCCAAGAAGTCAATAAAAACATGCTTCCTAACAAACTAGTGCTGTGTCTTCTTCTGAGAAGGTAATGTATCCAAACATGAAAATTTCTGGTAATTTCTGGGAACCCCTCAACATCCCATATCAATAGAATAGATTATTTTCAGCAGATTTTTGCCAGGCTCATAACCTAGTTCCTGTAAAGAATGCTTCGTGAGAGATGCAGCTGAAAAGAGTTCCCTTCAACCTTGCTAGTATTTCACGTGGGTTCCTCACAATGTATCAAAACCAGATGTGGGACATGAGTGTACATGCACTAAGTATATGCATCGATAAACATATATTGCAGTAGTTGTGAAGTATGTTGGTAATTGGTTGGTGAGAGCGAAGAATTTTTTTTTACAGATATGGAAACTAGTCAGGGTGTGCTGTGCTCGTATGTATGGCTGCTTTCATCTTCACCAAAAAGTTATCTCTCACCTATTGTTATATTGCTGAATGGAGATGACTTCAGGATAGGAAACAAAAAGCACAGCTTAGAAGATATTATTAAATATCATAGATACAGCGCAAGGGTCCTAATGTGTTTTTCACATATAATTACCCTAAAACTAATGTTAAAAAATAGTAAAATTAACTACATTAATATTTTTATACACTTTATGACCCAGTGCTTTGCATAGATATACTGTTATATTTGAAGTTTCATATTTGTAAAATAAATCCTTGTTTTAAAATATTTGGTTTACATAAAAGAAATGATTATATATGACTTCCAACAAAATTAAGGAATCGTGGGAAAGCATTTGTTTTATCTACAGACAAGCTTAGGTTGTTTTCAATTATAGGTCACTAGCACCTGCAGTGCTAGTGAATGTCTACCCAAGGGCCTAACTTGGCAGCGCTCTGACCACTGAGCATAGTGTGCATTTGTACATATGCTATTTTTATCTGTTTGACTTCTAAAGTATATGACCTTGGTGAAAAAAAATTCTGAAAAGTCTCCTTTCTAATTTTAGAAAAGGTCAGCGTGCCTGTGCATCCTAGATGGTAAATACTAATTATGATGTAGACTTGCGCTATTCATTTTTTTATGGGAACATTTGCCAATCTACTAGTACTCCCCAAATAGATTGTTTTTTTCATTTTAATAGTGACTTTGAATTGGCTCTTACAATGACAATGGCTTATTTATGTAGGTTATGTATGCATTCATGTGAAATAATGAACATTAAATAACTTTGTTTCAATCACCTTTTTCTTATTTCTTTGTATCTTCCTACAGATTTTTCTCCCAGAGATCAGTAAAGCAAACCAAACCAGTGTTTTTTTTTTACTGCTGCTTTATTTTCACTTTAGCTACTGACAGCCTCCAAGCAAGTAGTGGGTCTAGCAAGTATATGAAAACTATCTTGTGGCCTTTTCAATACATTTTTCCATATGGGTCATCAGATGGCATTAACAGCATCCATATTTACATGATTATGTCATGTTCCCACTCTCCAGGAAGCTTCTAGGTTGCAAGAGAATAATACCAGATCATGGGTTGGTACTTGTGTGAATATATTAAGGTAAGTTACTTATTAAGGTAACATTACTAATTATGGGTGTTTTAGCTAAAGCATTATATTGCTAAACATAATCATTTGCAAAGTAATTATTGGACTGAATGGTTGGAGTTCACCTTCTTCCATTGCTCCATGATCCAGTTCTTATGTTCGAGTGTCCATTTTAGGTGCTTTTTGCAGTGGACAGAGGTCAGTATGGGCACCCGGATTGATCCCCATACGCAACAAACTGTAATGCACTGTGTGTTCTTTCAGCTTTCTATCAGAACCAGCATTAACCTTTTCACCAATTTGAGTTACAGTAGCTCCTCTGAGTGCCCATTTTTCCTGCATCTAACGCATCAACTTTGAGGACTAAATGTTCAGTGGTCATAATGTTATAGCTGATCGGTATATCTATCTATATATCTATATATATATATATATATATATATATAATGTAAAAGGGTGAAGCCGTATTAGTCCAGTAGACACGATGTCAAAAAATAGAGTATTGCAGAGTATGCGGTGATACCTTTTTTATTGGACTAACATAATATTAAAAAGACAAGCTTTCGAGAGTTATCCTCCCTTCATCAGGTCTGAAGCAATACTAATCAACATGATAGAGGTTACAACTTAAAACAAATGATGGTATAAGGGGGGGGGGTTGAGTGGGGTGTCGTAAATAATAGGTCTGGAGGTGAGAAATGCAGAGAGGTAGAGAGATAACCCAGGGACAGAACAAATAAACTTAGGGAACCAATAACCACATCTAGTCATCCAATGTCTAATTGCTGTTATCTTTGATGTTTTACTGTGGTTATTGGTTCCCTAAGTTTATTTGTTTCATAGTAAATATCCTTGTTTAACAAGCTTGTGCTGGAGTTGTCAAAAATGGCCCTATCCTCCTCCATTTAGAGTCAGACACAGCATCTAGTTCCTTCCACACCTACGAACTTCTCTTTTACAAAGTCACTTAATTCTGTTAACTAATTGCAATTTCCTTTGTGGTTCGGTGGCAAAAAGCTCTGTTTGAGAATGAGGTAATACTGGTATAGTTGTCCAAGGTATAGCTCTGACGTGAAGGGAAGGTTGATGGAAGGAATTTTATTTGTGCAGCATGACTATGCAAAAATACAGGTCTTTGTAAAGAAGCTTTGTGCTTCGGGTGGCTAAGCCTAATTTAAACATCCCACCCAATCTTACTCACTGTGTTTATCAATGCATATATAAGGCATGAATCTACAATATAAGATGCAATTCTGTTAATTATTAAAGATAAATCAACAAATAAAAATATGCATGCATGCTATTGCTAGGTTATTTACAGAATTATCCAGAGCCTGACCTCAGAAGGGGCACTCACACAACACACACAGACGCACAAACCTAGACATTCACAGTACTATACCCAGACACTAATACAACCAAACACTCTTATACACACAGATACTCAACACTAACCAGACACTCACACAAACATGTCCAGGTGCTTAAACTCACACAAACCGGATATACACTTACATACTCAAAGACACATGTTTACAGACTAACATACCCAGACACACACTTACATACCCAAAGACACATGTTTACACACCAACAAACCCACACACACACTAACCATACTCTAATACACTACCACTTTTATTAACATACCCAAACACAAACAAATATACCCAGACACACACTAACATATCCAAAGATACATTTTCACATACTAACAAACCCAGACACACACACTAACCATACTCTAATACACTACCATACACTAACCAGACTCACACAAACATACCCAGACAAAGACATACTAACATACATACACATACTAATATACCCAGACACACATACTAACATACCCAGAGACACATACATACTCAGACACACACATGCGCAACTCACTTTTCCTTTGAAGCTTCCACCTGTGTTTGATGCAGGTTGTCGCACTACTCCTGACAGGTAACGCAATGTGACCATGACCAAGTACATAAAAGCATATGTGTTTTTGCAGCTGTTTTTAATATTTATATGGTAATTTAATATTTTTACTTTATGTTTGACTGATACATTTATAGTGCATGCTGTTTTTGGACTACAATAATGTAACAAAGCACAATGTAAATATTTATAAAACAGCTTGAAGCATCGCTGTTAAGTGAACACGCCTTTTAAATGATATTTTTGAAAAGGTTCAAAGGTTTATAACTAACCATGCAAAATTAGAGCCATGGATTTAAGGATATCACTTCCCTGCCCAGAGACTGAAGAAACTGACCCAGTTTCCACGTATGCCGATATTACTCTGGGAAAAACCGTGCAGGATCATATTGGAGTTTGCCACTATACACTAGTTTTGGGTGGTTGGTGAGCAGCAAAGGATTTTTTTATTCATATTTTTATTGGGAGGGGTACAACATTTTGGGAACTTTATCTAGTTTTTCTAAATTGTTTTCATTTTGATTTTTCCAACTTATTAGATGTGCTGTTTAGAGAAGACTGCAACATGACCCCAGGCATAAGAGGTGTCTCTTATATCACAGTAACCTACACATAGGCTTGTTGGAAGTGATGTCAGTAGTAACTGGGTGTGAATACCAGAATAAAATCATGGCACTAAGCCCATACCAAAAAAAATAATGAACATCATTCCCTGTCTAAAACATAGTGCCATATCCAAAGCCTAAAAATAGCTATTTAACAGAATGTAAAGTGAGTGAAGAAAAAAATCTAAAACAAATTAATATTTGGTATGACCACCTTTTTCTTTCAAACCAGCAGAAGAAAGAAAGAAAAAGGGAAGAATGAGAAAGAGAAGGAAAATGAATACAGGTAGGTGGAAATCAGTAAGAGAGGGACAATGTTTGTAAGTTATGGCAAGTGTGTCTGCATAAGGGCAAGTGGCCACTTTTGTGTCATTTGGGACAGGTTTGAATGAACTAACAGCTCCTGGTACTTGTCACTGCCAAACACCCCGATATGTGTTCAGCAACATGTCTTGAGTACACTGATACCACTCATGCATAGATTTGTCGGGTTGTTTGGGAGGTGCAGATTTTTTTCAAAACAAACCTTAGCATCTGGTCAATCTGTGCCCATGTCCTATTTAGGACATCTTTGAAGCCAGCCAATCCAGTTTACCCCATCAAAAGGGATTTTTGGGAAGATTCAGTGCTAATTTTAAGACTTTGTCATAAAAACAAACGTAATATATTATATATATTATAATACTTATATATATATATGCAAACTTTTATATATATATATATATGTATATTATTATATTTTATTATTATTTATTATTATTATACAATCAAATTGTGATTAGTAAGCTGAGCTCCATTGACTTTGCATGGTTAAATGCAGTACCTGCAGTCTGGAAAGACCATCTTGGGAGCTGGTTTATATTTAAGTGGGTGCCGCCATCTTGCTAGAGGCAAAATCTCCTGCTATGGTGCTTCTGGCCTCTCTCTGGAGCGGTCACAGTGCATCCTGGGGTGTGTTTTCTGTCTTGATGCAGTATAGTAGGTGAACAATGAGCATTTCTCTCAGCCTCTCCTACACTAACTGTTACTGTCACCTACAGTCCAACTCTCATTCATACAAAAATGAATGCACAATTCTAATACACACATGTTGACTGTAACGCTATACATATACACACACATACACTGCTCTCCTTACCTCCTTGCGGAATCCTGTCTGCACTGTGTGTGAACTGCCGACTCCTGCCTCTTTTCTACTGCGGGGGTCACTTAATGTGGGCACCTGGATGCCATGCATCAGGGGAACTTGCCTCAGTACTGCCCTGTAGTCCTAAACTAAATGCCTCAGTGCTGCCCTGTAACCAAGCATGGAGGGCAGCTTCCTTACTTACAAGGTGTCAGAAAGTAATCTATAGTTGCCATGGCAACCTGATGCCCAGGGTTTGTTGAGCCCTGGTCTAAACATTGTCAGGTGCTTAACCTCAGGGCTTTTGCCCCAATCTCAGGGTGATGGGGCAGATTCTCAGGGTCACACAGTCTGGAGCCGACTCCTTCCTGTTCTACATGGTTGTGATCCTATATATATGTACCTATTGGTTATTTTGCGACCAGTATGTTATGATTCATATCCCTGCTTGAATGCAGGTGACTCAATTAAGTGTATCTTTAATTAATGACAAGTCAATGTTTCTATGAGAACAGGTATTGAAGTGGTTTTATTTAACACATTTGGCGGCAACAGCAAGGTTTTACAGTAGGTAGAAAAAGATGGGAACACTAGATCGCAAATAGCTTTTATCTTGTCAGTTTCTGTCGGGGTTCTACATAAAATGTGATTCTAGTGCATTGTAAAATTGTTCTTATCACCTAACAAGCCAATGGAATGTTGATTATGGTTGGACCATTCCACTGGTTGTTATGGTGATAATATCACATTTCAAACTTTACATCAAACAACCCTCTCAATTTCTGTTTCTAGCCAGAAATGCAGGCAGAGTGTGGATTTAGTGACATCTAGTGAGGATCTTGCAGTTTGCAAGTTCTGATCACCAAGACACTTAAAGCAGTATACTTGTTATCCATATTTTTATACTGTACAAGAACAGTTCCTTTTTATTTACTGCTAGCTACATAGGAGATACTGTATATATCATATACTCTGTGTCCTGTAGTAAGCCATAAGTGAAAGTAATGCCAAAATTGCTAGTGTTGAGAGACTGTCCATTGGATGCTAAACCAAGAGCACCCATCTCCTACTTACCCCGGCAGAAGATTTGCAAACTTAAGTGCAGCAAAAGGATTAATTCCAAAAAATGTCAGATGAACTACAAAACAGAGGTAATTTGGTGTAGCATGTTTAATTTCAGAGAAAGTCTTGGATTGGAAATATTAGTATTAGGTTTGCTAACACAGTCCTAAACACAGTAATATAAAAATACTAATAAAAAAAAATCTTTGTATTTTCAATAAAATATAGCCCTTTTAAGTTAATCAATTATCCCTATCCAGTTAGATGGGTTGGGAAGGGGCATTCCTAGAGAAGGGAGCCGGTCAGTGAGCTGTATCTGTATTATATCTGTATAATCTTGTTCACATACCCTGCCGCTCCTCCTACCCCCCATTTACCTTTGCACTCTGGAATGCACGTTTGGTCTG
The DNA here is from genome assembly GCA_023333645.1 of Sceloporus occidentalis. Taxonomy (NCBI): domain Eukaryota; kingdom Metazoa; phylum Chordata; class Lepidosauria; order Squamata; family Phrynosomatidae; genus Sceloporus; species Sceloporus occidentalis. The sequence goes on from JALMGF010000017.1 coordinate 15,836,322, forward strand.
TAACAAACTAACAGCCCTACATGACAACTTTGTCTCTAGTTCCTTACACCTTATCGCTCTAACTGAAACCTGGCTATCCCCTTCTAACACTACCTCTCCTGCTGCTCTCTCCTATGGTGGCCTACACCTTACTCACACTCCCAGACCTGATGACAGGAAGGGTGGAGGGGTAGGCTTCTCCCCTACTTGTACTTTTCAACCTATTCCCTCTGCACCACCACTCTCTTTCTCTTCATTCGAAGTCCATGCTATCTGACCATTTCATCTCCATACGCATTGCTGTTATATACCGCCCCCCTGGCCCGGCTAACATATTTCTTGATCACTTCTCCTCATGGCTTCCTCTCCTCTGACATTCCTTCTGTTGTCCTTGGGGATTTCAACATCCCAGTTGACACCCCATTGAGTCCCATGGCTTATTTATTTTACCTCTATTACCTCCTCTTTTAATCTCCAACAACATATTAACTCCCCTACTCATGATGGTCACACCCTGGACCTTATTTTTTCTAGCATGTGCTCTCTCACTAACCTCTCTAATTCCCCTTTCCCCCTCTCTGACCACCACTTCCTTTCCTGCTCTCTAGCCTTGCCTCCTACTCACTCCCTTGCACCCCAACCCCACCTAACCAGAGACCTCAGCTCTATTAACTTCTCAATCAATTTACTCCCTCTCCTCTCTCCTATCTCAAACATGAAGTGCGCTAACAATGCTACCTCTGTCTATAACTGCACTCTCACATCTGCTCTTGAACATGCAGCACTAGTTACTACTTGCTCCTCACGATGTACACTCTTCCAACCCTGGCACACAACTGTAACCCGACACCTACCACGATGTTTCCGCACTGCTGAACGTAGTTGGCGAAAGTCTCATTCCATGTCTGACTTTCTGCACTAAAAATTAATGCTACATTCCTACTACTCTGCTCTCAACCTTGCTAAAGAAACCCACTTCACTGTCCCCATCTCCTCCCTGTCTCACAACCCTAAATGACTCTTTAATACTTCGACCGATCCCCACTACCCCTTGCACTAACCTTGATGCATCTGACTTTGCCACATACTTAAATAATAAAATTCAAACTATCAGAGATGATATATCTGCACAGTCACCACCCTGCCCTCACCCTCCGACTATGCGCCCCCCCCTACCCACTGACCTCTTCTCCTTTCACTATATTAACTCATTTCTCTGCTGTCACTGAAGATGATGTACATGATCTTCTTCTTTTCTCTTGTTCAACCACATGCCCCCTTGACCCAATCCCTTCCCATTTCACCCAGTCTCTTTCATCTACCCTTGTATCTACTCTAGCTCATATCTTCAACCTCTCCCTTACTACTGGATCTGTCCCATCCTCCTTCAAACATGCTACCATTACTCCTATCTTGAAAAAGTCCTCACTTGACCCATCTGATCTCTCCAATTACCGTCCCAGCTCTCTACTTTCTTTCACCTCCAAGCTTCTAGAAATAATTGTTTATACCCAGTTAACTAAGTTTCTGGATTCCAACTCCCTGCTTCACCCTCTTCAATCTGATTTTTGCCCTCGACACTCTACTGAGACCGCCCTTACTAAAGATACTAATGACTTACTCACTGCTAAATCCAAGGGCCACTACTCCTTGCTAATACTACTGGACCTGTCTGCTACTTTTGACACTGTGGACCACCCTCTTCTCCTTCAAATGCTTCATGATCTTGGCCTCCACAACACTGCTCTATCCTGGTTTACTTCCTACCTCTCTGATCATACCTTCAACGTCTCAGTTTCCAGTAACACTTCCCCTCCCCTCCCTCTCTCAGTTGGGGTACCCCAAGGCTCTGTTCTAGGACCCCTTCTGTTCTCTCTTTACACTTCCTAGCTTGGCAAACTGATCTCATCCTTTGGCTTTCAATACCACCTGTATGCTGATGACACCCAGATCTATATATCCTCCCTTGATCTCTCTCCCTCTGTCTTAGATCATGTAACTAACTGCCTTGCATCTGTCTCTACCTGGATGTCTGCACGTTTCTTGAAACTTAACCTCTCCAAAATAGAACTTCTCATCTTCCCTCCCTCCAATGCTAAGATTCCCCACATTCAGTCTCTCTCTAAAAACTGTCGTCTCCATCTTAAAAACATTGCCTGCATCTGTCCCTTCCAGGGCCGGCCCGAGCCAAAATGCTGCCTGGGGCGAATTTTAAAATGCCGCCCACCCCTTATTGTTTGTGGAGAAAGAGCAGCATTTCTGCACCTCTCTTTCCCTGTAAATCTATCTGTCCTCTCGTGCACTTCTGCGAACAGGCACTGGGACAGCCCTCCAAACAGGGAGAACCAAAAAAAATTGGGGTATTTCTCAACTCAGAACAAATATCACAATCTATTTAGCAGGTTTTCTTATTATCTTTAAAGAGGAAAAACACTGAGAAATTTAAAAAACAGAAAAGGTGTTTTTGTTTTTTTTCCTAACATATTTGTTTATAGTACATTAGATTATATTATCAAAATCCTGATATCTAAAGAAAGTCCTTCTTGTCCTAAAAACAATATATAGTTTGTGTGGGTGCAATAAATGAGAAAGAAGAAAAATACAGCTAAACACAAACACAGCAGAAATGTTAAAACAGCCATTGTCACAGAGAGTACAAATATTGAATTCAGTCTGGTCACAAAGTGGTTAAAAGTAGTTTGATGATCTAAAACATTTGAGTGTGACAAATATGCAAATAGAATAAATCATGAAGGGGCAAAAACTTGTTCACAACACCCTATAAAGCTCCAGCAGATTCTGTAAGGGGGCAGGAACAATAACATTAAACACAAGTTAGTAAGTTGCATGGGTAAGTGGGGAATTGTTAGAATATGGCTACTTAATAGAGAATTTAAGTATGAGGGTTACTCCCCATCATGTCTCATAAAAGAGGATGAGATGCTTAAAAACAGACAGCTGCTTCATAGCCTGTCCTGTGGTGTGTACCTGCTTGGGAGCATCTCAAGTTTGAGCTCTCTTGTGCCATTACAGGGGAGAAATCTCCCCTGCACCATCTACATATTAGTCTGATTCCTCCAAAAGGCCAGCACAGAATCAAAATGTGCTGCAAATTTCCTCTGCTTGCAGGAACCAACAACCCAAGACATACATTTCAGCCTTCATTCACCTCGTCAGTGGGATATGGTTGGTATCCATCTAGGGACAAGAGAGCAAGCACATCTAGGCTCATCTTTACACTTGGGTTAATCCACATTGTGGCCTAAAGCTGCAGGAACAGTAAGGAGGTGCGAGAGGGAGGAGGTATGCATGTTTGAATGCATATGAGCATTAATATGAGATGTTATCCAGGTCCAGTGATTCCTTCAAGCGTCTAGCTGTTACTGTAGGGTTCTTTTTTCCTTCATTGAGCCCTTGGGGTCATCTTGGCTGGACTCCTATTTATAAACAATGTGTTTGTGAACGGATTAATATGTTAACTTTTTGAGATTACTTTGTAACCCTTTCCAGCTTTATTCAAATCAACAATTCTTGATTATAGGTCTTCTAAATTTACTCTAAAATACACCTCTAATCCTGTTTCATTGATTGAACTCCATGTTTGCTAAATCCTGACTCCACTTCACATACTTTTCCAACTCCCACTTTGAACGTTTGAATGGTGTATTCAACATTAACAAGAACAATACAATGTGTGTGTTATTAGTTAACACATAATTTGTTTGTTCATTTTTGTAACTTGGATGAAGATCTTATCATATTTTACAACAAACAAGGATTTGCTTATTTTTTCTTGCACTGTATGTTGTATAGGACTTGTAAGGATTAAGTTACTACTATTGTTGAATTACACCTCTTCTTGATTGGAGTGGTATTTGTGCTATTTAACACATACGTGTTAGTTCCATTTTCATAGGGCAAGCACATTAAGGCTAGTTTTCCACTTGGGTATTTTTTGCAAAAACGCCCATAATAACGCCAATTCAGCCACACGGCATTTTATTAGTGGCGGCCAGATGTTAGCTATTCTTCAATAGGAAATCTCAGAATGCCATATCCACTTGGCGTTTTTTCAGTTCTCTTTGGCGTTTACTTTTTTGGGCTCTGTGGCAGTTTTTCAAAATCGCAGCATGTTGACACTGGCGTTTTTTGCAAGGAAATCTTGGCGTTTTTCTCCAAAAGAAGTCTATGGGAGAGAAAAACGCCATGTGGGTTTTGCCTTGGCGTTTTTTCCACAGTTACAAAAAAGGGGCAGGACCCAGGAAGAGGAAGAGCTGCCATTTTCCCAGTACTGTGGTCAAACTTTTATCTGCTTGTTGTCTCTGTGTGATTTATTAGCAGCATGGCACCCAGAATTGTCTTTGATGTTTCCAAGCTTATTCAGCTAGTGAGTATCCTTTGCAATTTGCACCATCATTTGGGGCCAATCTTCCTAGAGGAGCAGACATTCGGAATAAAGCATGCCTTACAAACCACAGAAAAGAGAAAAAAGGGTCCACCGGGGCGTGTTTAAGTAGAACTCTACCAAGGAAATGACATCAGGAGGGGGCTGATACTTGACATTTATCCTAATCCCTTTTAGCTGGGTGAAAATTCTAACTTGTAAAGTCTGGCAAAACCGCCTAAGGTCAAAAAAGCAATTTCCACAGAAAGACTTAAACGCCAGAAAAAACGCCAAAACGCAGGAAAATGCAGTGGCAGTTTTCCTGACGTTTTTCATCAAGAAAATAACGCAGGAAAAATACCCAAGTGGAAACCTAGCCTAAGAGCTGCTGCACAAAACGTTTGTGCTATTCGATGTTGTGCCTTGAGTGCACTTTATGATTGGTGCGTGTGGTAAATTTGCTCGGTCTTGTATCTAAGTTTTCCAGTCAGTGTTTGACATCCCAGGTAAGTGTAACCATAGTCAAATTTTCATTACTTGAGACATGGGAACTGTACAGCTGGCCTGTATGCCAGCCATTAACAAAAAAAAAGGTTTCTTTTTAGAAGCGATACCTATCCTGCATTAAGAAACACTATGATAAATTACAAAAATAAAGTTTTTTTCCCAAAATTTTAGTGTGGGGGGTTTTACACATAAATATGTTTCCGTATTCAAACTAAAGCCCTACCATTCCTATGGTTCCACAAAATGAGAAAGTGGGAAACAAGTTAAAAAAAAAAAAAGGGACAAAAAATTAAAAAAAAAAAATTGCCCTGGTCACTAAGTGGTTGAAATGCGTTTGGTACAGTAGGGCCACCCACAATAGGGTACTTGAAGGTGGGGCCCAACATCGGAGCGCCTGCGGAGATCAGTGTCAGGCAGCTGATGCTAGTCACGGGTTGAGTGCGGCATCGTGTCACGTTGAGGAGAGTTTGCTTGAACACAAATCGAAGGCGGTAACTCAGGAAACAGTCGAACGGAAAGTCAGGCCTACTTGGGCCTGGGGAGCGGGAGAAGGTCGCCATAGAGAAAAGCGGGCGCAGCAGTAACATATTATATATGTGTATAAAAAAAAAACCATGACACTTGTGCGACACCAATTGCACATTATTAAACAATAGCGCTGACGGGACAGGAACATGACGTAACATGGCGTCTAACTAGATCTCGGCTGTCAACATCTAGTGGTGGGAGGGTAGCTGTACGGAGCCCCCTCCCCCGGGGCGGTACTCTCCTGACGCAGGAAATGAGCCGGCTGACTCAGGTAGTGAAGGAGGCCGCCAAGCCCGTGCCTGTACCCCGGTCGAAGTTATTACACTTGGCTGTAAGGCGATCTCCTTGACCTGCTTCTCTGTGTCTGTCTCGTTGCAGAAAATGTCCGCCCTGCAGCTTTCCTTCACTCCGCTCAAGGAGCCCCTGGGATTTATCAAGGTGTTGGAGTGGGTGAGTTGCATGGGTCAGGCATACTCACCGTGGCCTGTGGTGTTAGGAGGGGTGGCAATCGGGAGATAGTTAGAATACGGGCGGCGAGTGATCCGCAATAGAAAACCGTTTATTTACCGTGGCGACACCCGGTGCTGTGGACTTGTTTAGTACACGCGTGTCTTGTAATGTCACGGAAGCATGCACAGCTCGGTTACTTCCCTCCAAATCCGGATGCAGAAAGTTACATAGAACTCGGGAATACCTATCGTTTATAAACTGGGTGTCGCGTTTCATAGCCGTGTGTCATCTTTGCATCTCTTTAAAAGCCACATTTACTACCGTGCAAAACGCGACGCGATTTTACTTTTCCTATACTATTGATTTGCAGTGCATGCTGTCAGATCAGCGCGAGTGACAGCACAAATAAGCCTCCGTTCTTGATCCATTACAAGGATATTGGATCTGGGATCGTGTGGAGAGATGAGCATTTTGTTTAAAAGGAAAAGATCTGTGAGATGCTAAATATTACTGGGCTTGGGGTATAGTGCAGAACAGGATCATGCAGCTATTCTAAGCCTCGGATTCCGAGTGGGAAGCTTTATGGAGGGAGCGTTTCGGCAACAGCTGCTTGTTTAAGCGTCCTCCAAAATCGTAGCTGTTTTATTACAATCCCAGTCCATATCTGGGATGGGCGCTGGCTGCTGCTTCTTATTTGCCAAAACTGGGTGGAGCTGCTGTCAGGGGATCACGAGGAGGGATTGTCCTGGAGATTAGTTATTCTCGACTGGTTGTTAATTAAACCATCTCCCCTTAAAGGAATTTCTCCCAAAGATGGCGTTTGATGATTAAAAAACTGTTTCTAGTGCCAAGAAAACCACCTGCAATAAATCACTTGATGTATAGAAAAGCAGTTAAAACTTTAAATAAAACAGAACACACCAATTTTTTATGAAAACAGGTCTTTTATTTAGTCCCCCCAAAGCTATAACAATGTATAACAAATTTATAAATTACATTATACTTATTTATATAGCGCCAGCAGATTCTGTAGCTCTGTTATAATCAGTGGAATAATTTCAAATTGCACACAATAACAAACTGAAACAAAAGGAGAAGATAATCCACACAGCAAAGCACATGGCCCAGCCAACCGCCCTATCAGCCAGATTCGCCGCAATGAAAGGCACAACGATAAAGAATTCCAGCAATTCTGTACATAAGTACATATACATATAACAAACACATATCTCAGGTTAGTGCAGACAGTTTGCAGGTCCCCTTAGGCACTTTCCAGCACCGCACACAGACATAAGACCCTTATTTAACCCTTACTATACCCTTCTTGCATGACATAAGTGTTGCCTTTTGGTTATAAAAGGCCAACACAAAATACTAGTTGAACTATTAAGAGTAAAATTATGTTTTTGTGGCTCTCCGTCTACTATGCTGTCAGGAAGCAGTGGTGAGAATGAATTCCTTAACCTACATATCACATACATTAAGTACGTGCCCTCGTGTTTGTTTCATTTATGCCTTCAGATAACATTGTGCAGTGTAGTTTTGTAAACATTTAAAATGAGTATGCTCCTGACAAGACCATTTGAAGAAGCTTATGAAAAGGACGTCGGATTGCTTTCGTTGTGTCTGCCCATTCAACTGATAATGCAACTGTAATCAGTGGTCTTTGGTAGTCTTCACTCTGGTGCTTCGTACGACTGCCAGATAAATAAGCTAAATTACTTTTAAAACATTGATGCCTGTTTAAGTACAGTGCATTTAATTAAATAAAAACTTGCATGCCTCCCAACTTCTACCCCCGACACCAGGTGCAGAGCTTGGGAGGTAGAGCTACTTCGCATGCACAGTATGCATTTTTAAGTGGCCCAGACACCGTAGAATTGGTCCCAACTTCCACTACACTCTACCACGGTCCCAAAAAGTTGGTAGGCGTGTAGTTGCTATACAGGTCAGTACAGGTTATGTGCTTCAGCCAGCATCCTTGAATAATAGTAGTATTATCACTTAAATTATTATATTATCTTTTATTTATATAGCGCCAACAATTTACGCAGTGCATAATACAATACATATATTCGAGGGGTATGACAAGACTAGAATTGACAGACGAAGACAAACAGATACATTAGGTGGAGAAGGCCCTTGTTTCTGTCATATTTCTCCTACATCCTCTTTCCTCCAAGCTATACGTTTAGTCTTTGCTGATAAAGTTTTGTCATTAAAACCATTCACCGTTTTAGTAGCCCTCCTCTGTACTTTCTCGAATATATTAATTTCTTTCAATGAGACTTAAAGTGGCTTTTGGTGGCTTGTAAAGACCAAGTGTCTCGCTAAAAGTTCAACTGTGATAAATTACGCAATGGACTATAGTGTGGTGGATTTGGTTACTGGGTCAAATACACACCCACACAATATAGATTCAAGTATATTAACATGGATAAATAGACAATTTCTTTCCAAAGCCAGAAAGTGTGTAGGAGAATGACTTGTTGCTAACTAGCTCCTGGAATATAAACAAATATTGGTTTGTGGTGAAACCTCATAACCTACAGATTTTACATATAGTGACCAGTATACATATGACCACTTAAAGCTCCTGCTTTCTGGCTGTAGTCAGTGTCTTTTTTATTTTTGTGACTGTAATTGTTCTGCCTACTCATGTGCTTTGGTTGTTGGCTTCCTGAATACCAGGACGTGGTTGCAGTGAGAATGTTATGAGTAAAATGTTTGTTTTTCTTCCTGATATTCAATATTTTTGTAAGGTAAGTGTGTGAAACACATTTTCATTGCTCATTTTTGCTTTCTTGGTTTCCTTTATCAGTGTCCTTTGTAGAAAGCTTCCTAAAGGGGTCAAAGCACAAAATATGACTTGTTCTTGTGTGGGTCATTAAACGCTCCAACTTTTACATCGTCATGTAAATTGTCTTGTAAAATAACACTTGAATTTTCTCTTCAGGTTTTCTCAATCTTCTCCTTTGCTACCTGTGGAGGTTATAGTGGAAAAACAGACTTGTCTTTCTCTTGTGCTAATGAGTCATATCATCATAACAAGACCATTGAGGCTACGTTTATGTACCCATTTAGGTAAGTAAACGTACTCCTCCAAGAAGTAGGGCATGGTTAGAGACGGACTTGGCAGCAAGGTGTCATTGTCTGTGTCGCAGTAGTTTTGGTATCATCCTCCTGGATTGGTTGATGTTTATGTGATTGGTTGCACTGGTGCTCTGTAGCTAAAACCTCATAGAATCACATTCATTAGGTTGGAATAAACTCAGAAGAGAATTGAAATTGCTCAGGGAAAAGGAAACCTAAATGTCAGTGAATAACAATATTGGAAATCTAGGAAAGGTTTTTGTATTGGGCAGGACAGTGCAACCGAACACAAAGCTTCAAGAAAATGCAGATTTTTAAGATAAAGCTCAAGACTTGTGCTGTAGAGAGTCAGAGCTTGGGTTTGCATTTAAAAGGTGTGATCAGGGCCGGCCCTACAATGGAGCCGAGTGGGGCAATTGCCCCAGGCGGCACTTTTGAGGAGGCGGCACTTTCCCGCCCCAAGGGTTTTGGGTTTTTTTTGTTTTGTTTTTAAAGCGGAGAAGGGCGCCGAGTGGCTTTCGCTTACCCGCTGGGCGCCCCTCTCCTCTAGCTCGGTCTTGGTGCCGGCTTGTAATGCTGAGCGCCGGAAGTGACGTCAATTTCCAGCGCTCAGCATTACAAGCCGGCTCTGTGGCAGAGCAGACTGTTTAAAGTAAAGGTAAGTACAAAGGGGGGGGGGATAGGGTAGATAATGGCGATAAACTTCGCCGCAGGCGGCATTATGTCTTGGGCTGGCCCTGGGTGTGATGAAACTGTCTCACTCTTATGCTGCATACGATACAGCAAAAAATATACAAAATAGGGGAGCGCTCATCCTAAAAAGCATAAAAGGCATACATATTCAGATTCCTGGGTTGCTGCTAGAATAATAATGACGGATTAAGTAGACAAAACAAAGCGAATACAAAAAATACCTATCTAAGAAATAAACATAAGGGATTCTATCACGCTATATGGCCATATATTGCAATTTAAAGTATTCTCTGTGCACCATTAATGAGGCACCTGTTTGAGAGGCTGCTCAACCCTAAGGTTTGGTCAGAACCAGCATATATACACAGCATAAAAAATATAAACGACCTAAAAGGCATAGAAGACATACACGTTCAGATTCCCATACATAGATTCTCACACAGGGCCGTCCTTTTCCAATGAATTCATACCTATTGTACCCCAGTCAAATGACTGTATATTACTGTACTCTTATGACAGCACATTTGTACCTAAATAGAAAGTCACAACTGCACTCCAAATGTTAGAAACACACATAGAACAATGGTGCTATAGCTTACATCTGTTCTTTGTACCTCCCATTTTATTTTTCAAAACACTGCTGTAGCATTTTTGTAGTGGATAGTGGAAACTGTAGAACATACTGAAAATCTTTCTTTTGATTTTAATGTACTTTTGAATGTATTAATGTTTATTTTTTTTATTTTAGGTTAAATAATGTTATATTTAAAGGGATATCAGGAGACTTCTGTGGGTCACAATGGAATGATTTTCATCTTACTGGAGATTATTCATCTTCAGCACAGTTCTATGTAACTATTGCAGTGTTTGCCTTTCTGTACTCTATGGGTGCCCTTGTGTTGTACCTTGGCTTCAGGCAACTCTATGAAAACTCTCCAAAACTGCCATTGATTGTAAGTACCATCTTACTGTGCAACCATGATTGTTCTTAAAATTTTGCTGATCATAGAAACTGAATCAATAGCAAAGGAGTTAGAGATTTGTTTATCTCTAAAAATACAGTGGAGCCACTAGTGTTTCTCGTATATACATACATAACCAAACTATATGGTCTAAAGTATTGGGACACCTAACAGTCAAAAGAGCAGGAACTTCTATGGCATTGCAGTCATACATATGCATACATATGTAGTAGGTCCTGCACCTATAACAGCTTTTACTCTTCTGGAAAGGTTTACCTCAAGATTTTGGAGTGTTTCTGTGAGAATCTTTCTATTTCATCCAGTAGGGCATTTGTGAGGTCAGGCACTGATGTTGGATGAAAAGACCTGGCTCGCAGTCTTTTTTTCCAGTTCATCTCAAAGGTGTTCAGTGGGGTTAACGTCATGGCTCTCTGTAGGCCAGTCAAGTTCTTCCACACCAAACTCATCCAAACCATGCCTTTGAGGGCCTTGCTTTATGCACTGGGGCACAGTCATGCTGGAATAGAAAGGGACATTCCCCAAACTGTTTCCACAAAGTTGGAAGCATAGAATTGCCCAAAATGTCTTATGGCCCCTTCAGCAGGGCAGCACAAAGGGAATGGTGTGAGTGGCATGGACAAATATCTAGGGGAAGTCTGCATGTTTCTGCCACCAAAACAAGCTCGCCTCAGGAAGGTTTAAACATATATGTGTCTAACAATAAAATGGCCATTGTGATTAACCCTAACACCATGTAGTACCATGGCAATAATGAAAAGGAATACAATTCATATATTTAAAAAAGAAAATACATTTTACTTTGATCGTAAGCAGTTCCCTACAGTATATTGCTTAACTAAAATGTTTTTTTTGGGAGAGAACTAGGGCTGCAACTAACGATTATTTTAATAATCGATTAGTTGACCGATTATTTTTTCGATTAATCGGATAAAAAAAACAATATGCAAATTTTTCGTTTATTTAAAATAATTTAATGAACTGGATGTTAAAAAAACTTAAAATTAACATTCTTATTTTGTTATGATGTAATAAAAAACAATATTTTCAAAGTACAAGAACCCAAACACAATATTTATGAAACAAAATAACCCCAAACATTCTGAAAAGAGGTGGACTATTACTGTTCAAGAAACTTTGCCCCAGCCCTGGCACTTTGCACCCAGCACTTTGCGCCCAGCCCTGGCACTGTGCGCCCAGCCCTGGCACTGTGCGCCCAGCCCTGGCACTGTGCGCCCAGCCCTGGCACTGTGCGCCCAGCCCTGGCACTGTGCGCCCAGCCCTGGCACTGTGCGCCCAGCCCTGGCACTTTGCGCCCAGCCCTGGCACTTTGCGCCCAGCCCTGGCACTTTGCGCCCAGCCCTGGCACTTTGCACCCAGCCCTGGCACTTTGCACCCAGCACTTTGCACTGTGCCCCTGCACCCAGTCTCCAACTCTGCCCTGCACCCAGCCCTGCCCCCACATTCTGCCCTGCCCCCACACTCACACCCTGCACCCACACTCACACCCTGCATCCCCACCCCCACTCTGCCCTGCCCCCACACTCACACCCTGCCCTGCATCCCCACCCCCACTCTGCCCTGCACCCACACTCACACCCCACCCCCACCCCCGCGAATCGCTCTGTGCGAATGGAGCCACTCGCACAGAGCGAACCGCTCTGTGAGAATGGAGCCACTCGCACAGAGCGAACCGCTCTGTGAGAATGGAGCCACTCGCACAGAGCGATTCGCACAGACATGAAGAATACTTACCTCCGGAACGCGTCACGTAACTAAAAGAAGGCGGAGACTGCAGAAGCGGGGAGCGCTCGCGGAGGTAAGTAAACAACGAATCGATCACTCGATTAATCGATAACGGAAATCGTCGACAACGATTTCCGTTATCGATTATTATCGATTTTATCGATTCGTTGTTTCAGCCCTAGAGAGAACTTATCCTTTGAGATATTAATACATCCCAGGCATCTCCTCTAGGGTGCAGTACCTGATAGCAATAGACCGCCTTCCTCTAGGTTTTTAAATTAAAACCACCAATTTAAGATACTGTTTCACTTACTTTACTGATTTTTATGCATTTATAGGTTATTCCTATGGAAACAGAGAGCTTCAAGTCTAGTTTTTTTTTTTTTTTTGATCATGCCTTTAGATGAGAAAAATAAAAATCTGAATCTGGCATTGGTTTGTCTTAGTGAAAATGTACCTTCAAAACATATAAGCACAAAAAACTAATATAGTTCTGTTAATTTTCTTTGTCGCTGCTTGGATTACCTGATCGGTCTGTATATTTAATTAACGGTAAGTAACCGCATTAGGAACATTAGGACTCCAAATATTTTTATTTCATTCTTCACTTGCAAAGAGTATTTTAAAAAAAGAAAACCTCACTATTGATGAGCATGAGACTCTAGAATTTGCATGTGTTCTAATAAACTAAAACAGTTGTATGCAGACGTGCACAGCTTGTGGTAGTATGACCAGCTATCCCCAAAATAATTGTGTACATGTACAGTATGATTTATTTTTTTGTGTGCAGTTTTATAGTTTTTATTTCCACATCACTACAAGAAATTTATTGTGATTGTTACGTATGTGGGGATTAATGTTGCCTTTTCTCTTTTAGGATTTCATAATTACAGTCATCTTTGCCTTTATGTGGCTGGTCAGTTCTTCTGCATGGGCCAAAGGTTTAACAGACATCAAAGTAGCAACAAGTCCACAAATTATTGCTGAGTATCACTGTAATAAAACTATGTATAAGTGTAGCCCTGGGACCGAGTCGCACATGGGAAGTCTTAACATTTCTGTGGTATGTACACTTTTTGTACCTCTGAGATAATTTTAAAGCAGTTGTTGTATGCAGTATAGTCTTTTTACCTGAATAGCTTTTAAATCTCACATGTACTTGCACTTATTGTGGATGTGGTCTGTTTTTCAAGCTGTATACAAAGAAGACAAATGTATAACTCAACTTTGTAAATGTGTTGGCATATACACCCTGAGCTCCCACTTGCAGGCATTTTTGGGTTATTCCATGTTCTTGTCTTAGAAATTCATGCAGTAAAATGCATGGCACATAACTTTCAGATACATTGGAAAGCCCACTGGAATAGGGGTAGGCACACTTGAAACTTCAAAATGTAGCTAGTAAAGATTTTAAACAGGCAAATGAATGTTCAGAGTCATAGCTATGATCAAAACAATAACATTTATGTGAAATCAGATTATTTGAAACAATGCATTTGCCATTTCTTTCCAGTGCATGTCCTGGTATACATTCAGAAACATGTTGTGTTTATCTAGTTGGTGTCTTTTTATTATCGTTACTGCTTATTTAGGAATAAAAAAAAAAAATGCTGGTTGGATTGTTGTGCATAAAACAGACTAGACCACAAAGCTGAGAAAAAAATAACGTGCTGTGTTTTTTATTTTCTTTAGGCCTTTGGATTTCTGAATTTGATTTTGTGGACAGGAAACGCTTGGTTCGTATACAAAGAGACCAACCTACACACTGCACCGCCAGAAGATGGCACTGCTCAAGGTCCTGGCAATATCCCAGCTCCGTCATCGATGTAATAAAAGCATTGCATGAAGCAAATGTCTATTTCGACAGTGTTGTCATCAGTTTGGTCTTTTCTGCGCCTTCAGCTAAGAAAGGCAATGGTTACAAGTTAATACTAAAAATCAGTTGGTTATGTGTTAACCTGGTGAATCAAAGGCACTCTGCTTATTTTCCCTAGAAGTTTGCCTTAATGGCACTTGCAACCATGAAAAAGGTTAAAAAAAAAAATCCTTTACCAGTCATCAAAGCAGAGCCAATAAAATTAGGCTAATAGTGACCCTGCCTGCTTTTGGCATCACTACTTCATCTATGTAGTAGGTTTACCCCTAAGTAATGAATGAGAACACTTTTGCTTAAAACACTATTATACTTTGCAGCCTTTAATCTAGGTAGATATTTCCATGTAGCTATTGATTTATTTAGTACTGTACTAATCCCAAAGTCGCAAAACTACTGCAACTACTTTTTGGGGATCCCTTTAAAGAACTGTGAGGCGACTAGTAAATATTTTCCGATACTTCACCTTAACATGCACAGTATAGTAGAATGAATGCTTTTACACAGCACTTTGGTGAAGCTAATATAAATATGTCATTGTTTTATTGTGCAAATCCCAAATTTGCTTCATTTGCTTACCAGGCTTCATTGAAGTCTGCAAACTTGCTTATTGGAAAAGGTTGTGCAGGTTATTGGGGACTGTGCATTTGACTGCAAAGTATTTGAGGGTTTACGTTTGTGCTTGAGTAAGCTTGTCCTTTTTTCATTCTGTGTATTTTCCTCTGAGCTGCTTATACTTAAACTTCTTTCCATGATGTTGTATCTGTATTATGGTTCAAAAGTATCTGTACCTGAAAGCACTATATTAAATATATTTGTGTTTACCTTTATTTGTTTGTTTTAAATGTAGTTAGGAGTGAAACGTTAAAAATTAAAGAAATTTTTTTCAATCTAGCTCTTAACCATGATTTATTCATATTCATGCAACTGTTAAGAGAACATTTTCATTCCAAAACGTTACAATACTTGGTGTAGAATCAGGGCCGGCCCGACAATGGAGCCGAGTGGGGCAATCGCTCCAGGCGGCACTTTTGCCCTTATTTTTTTTTTATAAGCCGAGAAGAGAGAGAGGGGCGCCGAGTGCTTTTATCTTACCAAGTTGTCAGTACCTGCTCGGCGCCCCTCTCTCTCTCCTCTGCGAGCCCTCTAGCTCGGTCTCGGTGCCGGCTTGTAATGTTGAGCGCCGGAAGATTACTTCATTTCCGGCGCTCAGCATTACAAGCCGGCACTGAGACCGAGCAGGGAGACTCGCCGCAGGACTGCTGAAAGGTTAGTACGGGGGGGGGGGGGGGGTGAAGGGTAGATAATGGGGGGGGGCGGCAGGGAGAGGAAGGGTAGATAATGGGGGGGGGGGGCATTTTAAACTTC
The DNA here is from genome assembly GCA_023333645.1 of Sceloporus occidentalis. Classification (NCBI taxonomy): domain Eukaryota; kingdom Metazoa; phylum Chordata; class Lepidosauria; order Squamata; family Phrynosomatidae; genus Sceloporus; species Sceloporus occidentalis. The sequence continues at coordinate 15,851,923 of JALMGF010000017.1, forward strand.
GCCCCAGGCGACATTTTCTCTTGGGCCGGCCCTGTGTAGAATATCTGCTTTGTGTTCTTTTTTTAAACCTTACTACTTTGTGTGGTGTACTGCATGCAGTTTAGCAACCAATAGTAGCTCAGTTCTGTTTAATTTCCCGCAAAGAATAAACCACATTGAAACCTTAACATCTGCTGCATAGGTCATATACAGTATACTCCTCCCATGATACCTTAAATAACATGTGATATGTTATACCACGTAATACTCTCTCATTCAATGCTCCTAACAAATTCTTAACAATACAAGCACTTGCTTTACAAAATGTGGTGTATTAGCCACCCCTCTTAAGTAATAAGGCTCCTGAATTTGGCATGTTCATCCCTGATGTATGGTTTTGAATAAAGCCCTGGCGGTTTTTGATAAACTTGCAGTGGGTCCTAAAATTCTCACTGAGGGCTTACTTCTAGTGTCTTTATATATTGAAGTATCTCTCTGTTCCCTAATGTATTCATGTAACTGATATGGACTGATGTATATCTAGAGCATCGTATGCCTAGCTTTTCAACCCTTACCAGGTCTGCTAAATCTTTGTCTGCAGTGAGTGATATTGTGTAGTGCTTATGGGGTCTGGGACAGCTGACTTGGCTATAACCTCCCTCCTCATCCTGATTTTAGTTTAGCCATGCGCACTGGAAAACTATATAGAGATGGTTTATTTTTATGCAGTTGAAACTTTAATACCTCTGTCATGAGGTTACTGGTGGTAAATCCCTTCTGACTTTACAGAGGCAGCATGAAGGCTTTCATTTGGAAAAGTCATTTGAGTGAATTAAAAGGAACACAAACTTGATTTTGAGAATCTAGAAAGAAAAAGCAGTAGGGTTCTGAAACTGCTGTATTTCTGATACATATGAAGGTGTTCATAAAAATTTAAGTTTTGTATCGGTTAATCTTAACTGTCTAAAGTTGAAGTGGTGGGTCTAGGACTTTGTGTAGGCTCTTTGTGGTGGTTTGGTGAAGGCCCTAAGCCAGGCCTACAGTGGTGGCCATAAGATTTGAGAATGACACAAATATTAATTTTCACAAAGTGTGCTGCCTCTGTTTTGATGATGGCAATATACTCCAGAGTGGTCAGATGAATTGCAAAGACTTTTGGAGGAGGGCCTGGTGTCAAGAAGGGCAGCAAAGAAGCCACTTCTCTCCAGGAAAAACATAAGGGATAGACTGATATTCTGCAAAAGGTACAGGGGTTGGACTGCTGAGGACTGGGGTAAAGTCATTTTATCTGATGAATCCCCTTTCTGATTGTTTGGGGCATACAGAAAAAAGCTTATCCAGAGAAGACAAGGTGAGCGCTACCATGATTCCTGTGTCATGCCAATAGTAAAGCATCCTGAGACCATTCATGTGTGTGGTTGCTTCTCAGCCAAGGCAGTGGGCTAACAATTTAGCCTAAGAACACAGCCATGAATAAAGAATGGTACCAACACACCCTGCAAGAGCAAATTCTCCCAACCATCCAAGAACAGTTTGGTGACGAACAATGCATTTTCCAGCATGATAGAGCACCTTGCCATAAGGCAGAAGTGAAGTGATAACTAAGTGGCTCGGGGAACCAACCATTGAAATATAGGGTCCATGGCCAGGAAACTCCCCATTAATCCCATTGAGAACGTGTGGTCCATCCTCAAGAGGTGGGTGGGCAAACAAAAACCCACAAATTCTGACAAACTTCAAGCATTGATTATGCAAGAATGGGCTGCCATCAGTCAGGATGTGGCCCAGAAGTTAATTAACAGAATGCCATGGCGGACTGCAGAGGTCTTGAAAAAGAAGGGTCAATGCTGCAAATATTGACTCTTTGCATAAACTTAATGTAATTGTCAGTGAACACCTTTGACACTTATTAAATGATTATAATTATACTTCAGTATACCATGGTCACATCTGACAAAAATATAAGTCTTTGTGAAGACCAATACTTGTCATTCTCAAAAATTTTGGCCACAACTCTACTGGTTCTCACTCTTGTACAGGGTAAATAGATCATAACTTGGTTAGAAGTTAACTTTGTCCTCTCCTGATACAGAGGCAGGGGAAGAGTCCAACTACAACATTGGGATACAGGCTCATACTTTCCTGTTGCGCTTTCTGCGTGGTTTCTATTTATACCACTGGAGGAAACCTTATGTCCAGAATTTATTGCATCACATTTTAGTCAATTTTATAGAGCTTCAGAGCCACACTTGGCAAATGTTAGAAAAGGGGTTTAACCCCTTAACGACAATTGCCGGTCCTGGCACGACACGGAAAAGCATGTGCTTTACGACAATTGACGTCTTTAAACGGGTGCAGAAAGCGATCTGTTTTCGCTTTCTGCACCCAAAAAACGTTGCTGAATGCCTCGACCTCGAGGCATTCAGCAACGCCGCTATCGGAACGAAGGGGCCATCTCTGGCCCCTCCACGGGGCGTCAACATCCGCCATACTTTGGCGATCGCCTCCTAAACTTAAATGGTGTCGCTGGAATGCCTCGATCAGGAGGTATCCAGCGACACCAAACACTTACCTTTCGATGGGCTGTGACCGCTCCGGAGAGCGGTCACAGCCGCAGCTGCCGATGATCTTCGCCATCAAGCAAGATGGCCGCTGCCCTGTAACAGGAACAAACAAATTTTAAAAGTTCGCTAGACGGTCCAGACCATCTAGAGAACTTTGGCTCCACTTGCAGGTTGAATACAGGTACTGCATTCACCATGCAAGTCAATGGAAGCCAGCTTTCTAATCACAGTGTGATTAGTAAAAATAAATTAAAAAATAAAATTTATAATAATTAGAAAAAAAATAGTAAAAAACTAGTAAAATGTAAAAATCATTTCCCACTGATGTCACTATCAGGGGAACCTCCAAGTTGAAAAAAAATTTTAAATTTTTTTTTTAAAAAGACAAAAAAAATATATATATATATAAAAAATATATTTTTGTGAGCAAGTCCTAAAATTAGCATATTAGCTTAAAACAATTCTCGCATGGAAAGAGTTAAAATACTTAACCTTATATTAACCTTAATATGCCATAAAGTAGGTGTGTGTGGGAAAAATACACACACAAAAATACTACTGCAAACTTTGAAAACATGCTGGTGGTAAAATGTGTGCATGCAAAGAGTTAAAATACCAGCATTTAAAATACCCTGTGGTGTCTAGTTTTGAAAAATATATGGTTTTGTTGGGCACACTGAAATGGCCCGGCTCAAAGATGTACCAAATGGGGCATGGGCAGTGGATCCCCAAATGCCAAAGTTCAACATTGAAAAATGCGCATGCCCCAAATGTGGCCCTTTTGCCCCCAAACAGCCAGGCAAAATCATTCATGTGAGGTATCGCTGTACTCAGGAGATGTTGCTGAACACATATTGGGGTGTTTTGTGATAGTGACATAAACGAGAACCTTTTAATTCATACCTGAAGTAAAATGTGTGTGACAAAACAAATGCAAAAAAATGACTACCACAAAGTTTGACAAAAACTGGTGGTAGATATGGTGCATGGAAAGAGTTAAAATACTAGCATTTGGAATACCCTGGGCTGTCTAGTTTTCAAAAATATATGATTTGATGGGGTAAATTGCATTGGCCGGGTTCAAAGATACCCGAAATGGCACATGAGGGGAAGAATTACCAGATTTGGAAAAAATGGCTTTGAAATAGCAAAACGCTACCTGTACTTATTGCCCCATAATGGGTAGAAAAAAGCAAAAAAACATAAAAACATTGGGTATTTCTAAACTCAGGACAAATAGTAGAATCCATTTAGCAGGTTTTTTCATTACCTTTTATAGATGAGTAAAAGATTTTTCAACTAAAAGTTAGAAACAGTCATTTTTTTCTAAATTTTTCACCATATTTTATACTTTTTTTAGTAGTAAATAATATGATACAATCAAAACAATGTCATCTAAAGAAAGCCCTTCTTGTCCTGAAAAAAACAATATCTAATGTGTGTGGGTTCAGTAAACGGGAAAGAAGAAAATTACAACTAAACACGAGCAGCGCAGAAATGTTAAAACGGCCATTGTCACGAAGGGTACAAAAAGTAAAATCAGCCTTTGTCACGAAGGGGTTAAACAAAAATAGCAACTTGAAGCCATATTTGAAACCAGCCAGGAAGTCCATGGTCTCAATCTACAGTGTCTATTCACGCTGAGCGTTAGCAGATAAAGATCCCAAGTGCTCTGTCTTGTCACCTGCTCAACGCGTTCAATATTCAAGGAAAAAAGGAAGAAAGACACTCCAAAGTTGCTGTCCAATTCACAACTATTTTGGAAAAATAAATCGGTGCTCGATCAGCATGAGGAATTCACAGCAAAGTTTTCAAGAGAAAGTCGTTTTCTGTGAATTCCTCCCTGATCGAACACTGATTTATATTTCCAAAATATTTGTGAATTGGAACCTCAGGGTGACTCTTCCGTTTTCCTTCAAATTATAACATACTCTGATTTTCACCAAAGATTCACTTCCTTCCTATTCGAAACACACATGTTCATGTATTTTTTCAGAATACTTAGGCTGTTACTTTAAAACACTAGATGTCAGTATTTTATCACATAAGCGGTCTAGCTCTCTGCAACTTCCAGCTGTTGATTGTTGATCAAAACCCAGAATGTTTTTAAATCTGAATTGGTAGACACATTCTACAAATGAGTATAAAAGGAAGAGCTAAAGTGGGGAAACAAACATTGTTGCAAAAAGAGGCCAACCATTTAACCCCTTGACGACAATTGACGTGTCTGGCATATGACTTTAAATGAGTGTAGAAATCCATCTACGATCGCTTTCTTCACCCAAACGGTGTTGCTGTAATACCTCATTGTCGAGGCATTCAGCAACACCGAGATCGGCATCAAGGCCATGTCTGGCCCCTCCCCGGTAAATTGACTTGGCTGGGTTCAACAATGCTCCAAATAACACAGGGGGCAGAATGACCGCTTGTCAAATTTCTAATTTGACAAATGCACATATCCCAAATGTGGCCTTTTAGCCCCCAAACAACCCAACAAACCCATGCATTGGGAGTATCACTGTACTCTGGATATGCTGCGACACACATTGGGGTGTTATTTGACAGTGACATACCAGCAGCTGTAAATTCACACCTGAAGTAAAATGTGTGTGGGAAAAAACAAAACAAAATTACTACCACAAAGTTTGACAACGACTGGTGGTAGAATTAGTGCATGGAAAGAGTTAAAATACTAACATTTGCAATACCATGTCTAGCTTTCAAAAATATATGGTTTGATGGGGTAAATTGCATTGAACGGCTTCAAAGATGTTCCAAATAGCACATGGGGGCAGATTTACCAGATTTTGAAAAAATGGTTTTGAAATAGTAAAATGCTACTTGCGATTGCCCTATAACTTGCAGGGAAAAAAAGCAAAAAAACATAAAAACATTGGGTATTTCTAAACTCAGGACAAATAGTAGAATGGCTAGACAGTCAGAGGAGATTTTAGGAGGGGGGGGATAAATTAGGGCTGCAACTAACGATTATTTTAATAATCGGTTAGTTGGCTGATTATTTTTTTGATTAATCGGATTAAAAAAATGCACATTTTTTTATTTCAAATAATGTAATAAAAAACTTACATTTACACTTTCATCTCTTTATCACAATGGCATTTCTCTATTCACCTTCTTTTTTTACTGACATAATACTAAAAGCTACAAGAACCCAAACAGTGTTTCTCAAACTAGGTTTTAATACAAAGTTATTAGTAAATATTAATTCATATGTTAACTATTTTTCATATTTAAAAAAACATGAGAAAAAAGCCTTGTTTATATTTTCTTTTATTTACCAAACTGCCCCCAGTTATGCACATCTGACCCCCTCTGTATGCCAGAGATTCAACTGTGCCCCCTGATATGCCTTATACTCCTTATATGCCAGTGATATGCAACTGAGCCCCCTGATATACCTTTTACCCCAGATATGTCTTATGCCCCCTGATATGCATAATATCAATATGCCTTATACCCCTATATGCCACTGTGCCCCCTGATATGCCTTATAACTTCCAATATGCCACTCGCCCCATTTATGCCTTATACCTCCCTATATGCCACTGTGCACCCTGATATGCCACTCCGCCCCCCATAAATGCCCTGCACCACCCTGAAATTCATTATACTCCCTTATTCACCACTCTGCCTCCCCCAGATATGCCACTCTGAAATTCATTATACCGCCATACACCCTCTACCTCCCCCTATACACCACTCTAACTCCCCCAAATATGCCACTCTGCCTCCTTGAAATTCATTACACCCCCATACACCACTCTGCTACCCTGAAATTCATTATACCCCCTATACACCACTATAACTCACCCATACACCACTCTGCCTCCTCCCATACACCACTCTGCCTCCTCCCCCCTCCCATACACCACTCTGCCTCCTCCCCCCCTCCCATACACCACTCCCATACACCACTCTGCCTCCTCCCCCTCCCATACACCACTTCCATACACCACTCTGCCTCCTCCCCCTCCCATACACCACTCCCATACACCACTCTGCCTCCTCCCCCCTCCCATACACCTTTCTCCCTTCTCCCCCTCACCACTCTGCCTCCTCCCCCTCCCATACATCACTCTGCCTCCTCCTCCCTCCCATACACCACTCCCATACACCACTCTGCCTCCTCCCCCTCCCATACACCACTCCCATACACCACTCTGCCTCCTCCCCCCTCCCATACACCTTTCTACCTCCTCCCCCTCACCACTCTGCCTCCTCCCCTCCACCACTCTGCCTCCTCCCCCCTCCCATACACCACTCTGCCTCTCTCCCCCTCCCATACACAGACCTTCCCCAGCTGTCAGAGATCCCCGTGATGGACGCAGACAACCCCCGCTGCTAACCGCACCTCCTCCCGGCTGGTGCGGAAGTTGTCTACGCGAATCGCGTAGAGCTCTTCACGCTGCCCGGACTACGTACCGGGTACTCAGAAGCTCCGGTAAGTTTGGAGGAGGAAGGGGGAGGGAGTGTTAATGCATAAGGCATTTCTTTAGGCAGAGTGCTCTGTGAAATGCCTTTTAACCCCCCTTAATGCCACTCTGCCTCCAGAAATGCATTTTAACCCTCTATACGCCACTCTGCCTCCTGAAATGCCTTATACCTCCCTATATGCCACTCTGACCCATAATATGCCTTTTAACCCCCTAAATGCCAGAGTGGCATATAGGGGTATAAGGCAATTCTGGAGGCAGAGTGGCACATAGGGGGTCACAAGGCATATCATGGGGCACAGTGGCATTTAGAGGGTTAAAAGGCATATCATGGGGCACAGTGGCATATAGGGGGTATAAGGCATTTCTGGGGCAGATTGGCAAGCCAGAGGGCAGATGTGCATAACTGGGGGGGGGGGCAAGTTGAAAAAAAAGGAAATAAAACCAAAATATTTTTCTCAATCATAGCTTTTATTAAAAAAAAATTGTTCACATAGTTTACATGAATTAACATTTACTGGTAAAACTTTTTTTCCTATAGGGTCGTCTTATATTCAGGCTTTTTCTTTTTTTCATAAATTAATATTCAGATTTTAGGGGGTCGTCTTATATTCAGGGTCGTCTTATAATCGAGCAAATACGGTATTATCTATTTTATCGATTAGTTGTTTCAGCCCTAGAAAAAATACCGGGCTAGACAGTATAGAAAGGGAAGGCGATTTACTTAGTAACCAGGTGGGTAGATCTGGGGGCTTGGTCTATACAGAAAATAGGGAGAAGCATATATATGGCCCCCCAAAATGGACAGAAAGCGATTGCAGCATCAGTGTTAAACGACAAGCTAAAGGTCATGTCTACAAATGCTTGCAGTTTAGGAAATAAGATTCATGAACTTGTAACAGTTGTGGCAACTGAGAATGTTGATATAGTGGTTGTTACTGAGACATGGTATAATGAGAAAAATGACTGGGACATATCAATACCGGGGTGCTCTTTATATAGAAAAAGACAGAAAGGGCAAGAAAGGGGGAGGGGTGGCCCTATATGTGAAAAATAACATAAAATCTAACTTAACACAAGTTGGTGAGGAGAACATAGAGTCGGTTTGGGTTACAGTACAATTTGGCAAAAGTAAAGTAACTCACATAGGTGTGATTTATAGACCCCCAGGACAAGTAGAAGAACTAGATAATCTACTAGTGGAGGAAATAGCTAAAATGACAGTGAAGGGGGATGTTATAATAATGGGTGACTTTAATCTTCCTGATGTGAACTGGAAAACGAAAGTAGCTGGTTGTACCTGGAGATGCGGATATTCTATACTCCCTACTGGGATTATCTTTAAAACAAGTAGTTGAGGAACCAACTCTAAGGAGGCCATATTGTATTTAGTGTTCACAAAAAAACATTTTAAGTGATTCCAGTCCCCAGTGGTTGATTCTCCCAATGGTTTGAAGGGGACCTGTTATTTGAAAATTATGTGTCGGTCAATTATGTCAAAAGATTGTGTTTCCTAATGTTCGCTCTCCTGTCCTTTTACTTGTGTGCTATGGTCTGAAGCCTTCATACTTTTACACTGCTAAAACCATAAGCAGTAATCAATCTGTTGGTGTATCTGTGCTAATTTCATAAATCAAGACATGTCTGTTACTTTTATTATAGTAGCGTAGGAACATACGCGTTTACTGATCCTGTTTAAACACAGTGGGCAAAGCATGTGATGGTTTAAGTAGCTGTAACATGGTTACTATCAGTGCATTACAGCAACCATGGTGACAGTACTTACAGTAAACTGCTAACATACTAATACAGTTAAGGATGTTTATTTAAAGTCCTTTTGCTTATAACTCCTACAACAAAGTGGTTTTATGTGTACGTGTTTGGGAGAACACATTTGCAATACAAAATTATTTCTTTGTTATTATTTAACATTTTAGGTAAAAGGGGTTGGGCAATATATTGACTTATTAAAAAAAACATAAAAAACCTATTCATGTCATATAAGTCTAAAGTGTTTTAAATGTAAATGTAGCATTTGTTATATTTGAATCAAAATGACCAAAAATAATCTGAATCAAACAGGACTAAATCTGTGTGTATCACAGATGTAATTTAAAAAATGTATGGCTAATCTAAAATAAAAATTGGTTCATCAGGCCTTTGTTATCACTGTTCTTCCTAATTCCAGTGGCTGAGGAATGTCCCATCTGATAGGACACTTAGATACTGGAATAATCTTGCAAACTAATAAATACAGTATATATATAACAAAATAAATTATGGATGTTAACATTAAATGATGGTATTAGTAGCAAGGTTATACATACCAAGAACTATAGGAAGGAAGCCAGATTAAATGAAGAGATTTTTAGGTAAGCATGATAGCCATAGTGCCCTCTGATATGCCTTATACCCCAGATATAACACTCTGCCCCCAAATGACTGAACACCGGAAGGTCATGTGACGCAGGTACGCCATCATAGAAGCCCCAGTGGAAGTGCCGGCAGCAGCGGAGGATGTCTGCACACATCGCACAGATGCCCACCAGCTGCCAGAGAGAAGGGTCCAGGTACCCTACAGCGCTGTGGCGGCGGATCCTCCTCTCTGGCAGCCGGCGAACATTGCGCAATACGCGCAGATAACCTCTGCTGTGCTGGCCGATACTTTCGCCGGGGCTTCTATGGTGGTCGGATTATAAAATGAAAGGTATTTTTCAGAGCATTTGCTCTGAAAAAACCCTCATTTTATATTCCATGAAATCGATTAAACTAATCGATAATGAAATTTGTTGGCAACAATTTTCATTATCGATTATTATCGATTTTATCGATTAGTTGTTGCAGCCCTAAAAATATTAGTGAACAGAAAGGGGGATACAGATGCTGGCCCATAACCCTTACGCAGGGTAAGTGCTTTTCAGAAACTGACTGCTTACACCAGACAATCAATAGCACAAATCAGGCCACAGAGATGGTGGGGAGCTACAGTTTCTACTAAAAGACAAGTATTTTTGGTAATTATTTCAGGTTTGAAAAAAGTGCCTACAAACCACTTTAAAATGCAATCACAGAAACATAGAATTTGATGATAGATAAGAACCATTCAGCAATTTTTTCCTGATGTAACGATCTTAACCAGTCCTTTATATTGTCTTAGGTTCAGTATAGCCGTGTGCCTATCCCATGCGTGCTTAAATTCCCACACAGTATTAGCCTTTACCGCTCCGGTCGGGGGCCTTTAAAGTGCTGCCTGGGACACTGTATTGTCCTTTTAAGACCCTTAGGAGCTTCTACGTACATGTGCTTGCTCACACTGGTACATACACTCAACAGATCTCCTTAGCTGGAGGGGTCTGACTCCACTCCTACATGAAACAGGAGCTGCAGCTCCTAAAGGGAATTGATCTCCCAGCTTTCAATCCCACTGGAATATAACTGCCACCAGGTTATCCTTTAAGGCACTAGAGGCCTCTAGTTACATGCTCAGTGTACCTAATAGATAATCAGGTACTGACCTCTGTTATTTGTAAATTTCCATATGAATGCCTCACCCATTCCTTTAATGTGGTTGTACTCATTTAGGTACATGACACCAAAAGAATAGTCCCTCAAAGCCCAACACAAAGACACAGAACTGGATATGCCTGTTTTTGTTATTCTAAAGCTGTGTGGCTACGTCTTAAAGAAAGTGCCTAGTGCTCAGTGCATTAAATGTACACCAAATGGTAACCTAATCTGTTCAATATAGCTGACCATTTTCATTACTACACAAATCTTCAGAACATTTAGGTAGCTAGCGATAAAAAAATAAAAAGCTCAAGGTATGCATTTTCAAAAGATCAGTAAATAGATACCCTTTTTATTGTAAGCACACATGGAGTTTTGTAAAGACAGCTAATATTTATTTTTGTATCTTAACAATAAGAAATAAGACATTGAAGTATAAGCAAACAAACACTAAAGCAATCAGCAAAATCTTAAAGCTGTACCTTGCGATTAACAACTACATAGGGAGTGGATTAAGTTTGTGTACCCTAAATGAACAGTTATCAACTCTGAAACACAATACAACTGCATTTGTTTATTAGGCTTTATGATAATAAGACATTCCCATCACATTTATAGCTATGTATGTAAGGTGCGGTGCTTCATGGTAGAGCAAGCTCCGACAAGACCAAGGACTGATTAAGGTCGTTATGTTAGGGAAAATGGGCAGACAAGATGGGCAGAATGGTTCTTATGTTTACTAGCCCTAGCCTGCGTAAGCCATGCACATCCACAGATCGCAATGTCTCATTGGCCCTATTTAAATCGGATTTTAATGAAGTGATGAAGAGCTTGCTTTTGGAGATAAGAGGAATGATTATCTGGCAAACATGGTTGATAGAAATATAACATGGAAACAAGTACTAGTTTGAGCATCTGCATTCTCAAACTACACAAACTTGATCCCACAATTCCATTGCAATGTTCAAGGTAAATCAGGACTTAGTAATAACACAGAATATGTAAACATTTCCTGAAACTTTATAGCATTTTTATGCATAAAATATATTTATTCATTCTTGTTATTTTAATTATCAAACTAATAAACAAGTGTTTACTCCATTACATAGTTATATAAATACAAAAATACATGTTTCTGTGGAGGCTTTTAAGGACCAAATGGTTAACAGTACACAGTTGTTAATCTAAAAAGATTGTTTTCCTGTTAGCCACATCCGATGCACTCCACTCCAATGCACTCATAGTGCTGTTATTTGTGTTAGGCAGGTATACAGTTACCCACAAGGCTTAAACCATATTATGTGGGACCTATTGGTGTTTTGGGGGCTACTTTTGGAGACAATCTTGGTGATAATGGTGAGTGTGCCCGCTTTATGGGGCTTTGCTTTCCAGGTTCCAGTTTGGGTGATGTTTGATTAGCTGTTTGAAGCCTGTTTGGCGTGGCAGGTTTAGAGGGATTGGTCTGATTTCCTCCATTTTCTGCACCAATTGGTGTTTTCTCTCTCTTGTTCGGAGTACCTTTTGGCATCATGTGTTGATCTTTTTCTGTAGGCAGGACATTCGGATTGATTGCTGGTTGTGGTAATATTTGCTCTGACTCGACAGGTAGCTGGGTGTCCTTCCATCTTCTGGCTCCAGATTTTGAATTGTATTCATAAATGTTTCCTGTAACTGGAGACAGAACGCATTCAGTTGGTTTGGGGCATAGTCATGTACAACCCCTTTAAAGAGAGAAGTACAGCTATTCAATAGACATCCTGTTCTACTTGTCATGGTACCTGGCCTAAGTGTACCCCCTCCCCAAGTCCCCTACGTCAAAACAAATCTAATCTGTTAACACTGTAAATATGTCTCAGATGACATTAATGAACCTCCTTGGATCTTTGTGGCCTTATGAACTTTCAGTGCTAAAATAAAAGCAATGTAGACTTTCAGGACACACATATCTAAATTAATTTAATTATCTGACCTCTTGACTACTTGGTATTGGGTCACATTTCCAACACATCTCTTGCTACTATGATCTATTGTAAATGCTGCTGCTGCAGACTCTTGATTCTAATCCATCATTCATCTCACTTTGTGAAAAATTCCGTTTCCCAGTACTACAAGAATTGTGTGCCCAATCCTGCCATCGATGTACAAATTATCCATGATTCAACACCCTATGACTTTTTGGAGCTGCCCCATGAAAGCCCTTGCTAGGTCTATCAAACATTTATCAAACATTATCAATCAGTCCCTCAAACTTGCCTTTTCAAAAAGGTTCTCAACTCGCTCAACCAGCACCTAACCCAGTTCTGTTTGATTCCAAACACTAGCTTGTCAAAAAGACACTCTGATCCTTGTAAGTACTGCTTTCTCTGCTCCCAAATTCATCTAAGTGCAGATGGCTCTCTTAACCCATAATTGTCTTTGTTAAGTAAGTTTGTAATTCCTCAAAACTTTGCAACAATTAGTAAGAACAATGTCAGTGCTTAATAAATATATCTCATAGTGTGATAAATTCAATGAATGAATGTAATAGATCTTACTTGGATCCTGTGCTTCCCCATCAAAGACTGTGTTTATCTTGGTCATTTCCTGCAATATAACATATTTTATATTATTTTAACATTTAATGAAAAATATGAAGCATTCAAAACAGATAATATAAGAATAACTATGGGATAACTAAGGACTTAGTATTTGTAATTTATGAAGCTGTATAGTTAGTATATTTCCCCCATTGTTAATTCAGAGAGAGAGAAATCTCCTGACATAGAGGGCCAGCTCAGCCTCTGTTGTAAAGGTTCACTGGGGTTGGTCTCATAATAAATTGTGATATTGGGATTTGAAATGTTCAATTCACCTGCAAACACTTGGTTTTGTCAATATGGCTCCTAATGTATCTGTCATAGAAAGATACAACTCCTTTATTAAAGTCAAATTAAAATAGTCTGGATGTGTATGTGACACCAATGCATTTTGGAATCCGATTCCTTGCCAAAAGGTAATATTAGTATTACTTAAGTGTATTGAGGTAAGGGAGGAAGCATTTTCCCTATAAATGTGTTTTTTTAATGTTGTTATCATGAATAAATAGTTTACCATATATTTTCATGACTATTGCCTTGTCTGAATTTTCCACTCAAAAAATCAGTCTGAATTTTTAATTAGAAACAATGCCAAAGGGTATCTTCGCTTTACAAAACACTTGTGTAAAAAACATTTAATTCTACAATTTCAAAATACCAATTTCCAAAGAAAACAAAACTATTGCTTTCACATCAAGTAACAATTTTGCTGGTGCACATATTAACAAAATTAGAGCTTACAGTGTTTTACAAGTATTTCACACAAGCTCTTGATTAAATTCTAGGGAACAAAAATTTGGTTTACGTTAAATACAAACAAATACTTCCAAATAATTTCCAAAAAAGGGGTTGTAATTCAAGGATTTAGTGAAGGTTTTTTTGTTTTTTTACTTATGTTAGGACAAATATACAATGCATAGTATCTTTTTAGGCGTCATCAGTGGAATAAGATACTACTGATATTGAACTTACCCAAAACACATCATGCTTAATTTTTGTCTTTTCTGTAAGGAAAAAAAGGTTATCAAAATATATGAAAAATTTACCTAATGCTGAGTCCGCAAGGCAAAAGTGATTACATCTTTATATAGTAAATGGTGAACTTGCTGAAAAGTTAACCGCTTCATATTTATGGGATTTGATCATTCAAAATATTGACCATATGACTTAGTTCAATGATGAACAAATCACACCCATTGATACACCCGTATGCATTCTATAGAATGGAAAGGTCTTTGTTTATGTACAATATTTATATATTTAAACACAATTTGGCATAAAAATAAGTAAAAAGTAATACATTTAATAGTAAATGTTCCATATCTGTTTTATTTCTTTTGTAAACGGCGTATCACTGGTGTAGCTGAATAAAAAGAAACTATATTTACCCCGCTAAACAAAACCTAATCACCCAAAAATAATAATACAGAAAAAAAGATTTTTAAAACGTGCTGCAGAAAAGTCAGTGTAGACACAACACTGATCAATAGAATATAATGTGATCAGAATAAAACATATAAGGTGGAGTATTTTTGTATAGTGTTTTCCCTTTCAAACTTTTTTTCCTATCAAAAACGTATAATTAAAGAGAAAAAGGAGAACAACACTAAATGCAAGCGTAAGGCAAGCAGGTAGGGAACTAAAACACTTTGAGTTGGTTCCTGCAAGTATGTCTGAGTTACTGAGAACCATCCACATTCACTTTACAGTATGATATTTCATTCCATCATGAAACAAGTAGACTAGGTGTCTTATTGCAGAATCTGTTGGAGCTTCATATAACAACAATAATCCTTCATGATTTATTTAAGGAGTGCACATTGGTAAACCCACTTTGGACCCCTCCAGGCACTTTTTTCAATTTTACATGTCACTAGACCCAGTTTAGTGTGCAGTGCATGGAATTTTTTTTATCACACCAGCCTAAAGGACTGGGACTTCTTATGGAGCACATTTGTATATAGTTTTCACATCATTTGCACTGTTTTTTACTTTTAACATGTGATTTTGTGCCTTTTGATTTTTATTTGAAATATTTATTTTATTTTAACTGTATTGCACTGTATTCTTTCTGATACATAGTGAAAATTGCCATGGAGGCCCCGTGTGGGGAAGGTCCAAGAAGATAGGCCCTCCAGCAGGCCTTCTGGCAGTGGGAGGGGGAAGGAAGGGGATGTGTGGCCTCCAAAACGATAGATAGATAGATAGATAGATAGATAGATAGATAGATAGATAGATAGATAGATGATATGTAATACATACCTGCTGGTTTTATTCTGTAATAAAAAAAACATCAAATATAAAATTTAAAATATGTCCTCTTCATATGAAGAACAGTATTCTACTATCTAATATTATGTGTGATTATGCACTCCAACAATTGTCGTTAAACAAGTTTATGTATTAAACTGTAAGATTTACATGAGCCTAAAAATCCTCCCCTCATCTAGGCATCATACAGGGCCAACTCATCCAGGAGGAATTCACTACCTGGGTTCCCATACATAACAATCAGTGACAATATTTTAAGCTGAAAGGTGACTTACAACTATCCAGCTATGCCTCTCTTACAAAAGTTTACATTGAGTTGGTGCTACATGGTGCATAGGGAGGTTAGGCAGTTGAAAAGCGATTATGGGTGATTACACACAATGAACTGCAATATAAATCCATCTACAATTCCAAAATATATCACAAACTTTATAAATAAATCAAGACAAATACTTACAGAAGTTCTTTGTCTGGTTTGGGACTGGATCTACAGGGACAGTGTTTTGCAAAAAGGTATGTCAGATATCCCAGTAGACCAAGCAGAATCACAGAGCCAAGAGTGATGACGAATGGTACATACCAAGCAACTGCAGAATATGAATTTTCTGTTTTGCTTTGGTATATTACCTCAGGCTGGAAACAGGCAAAAAATTATGTAAAATTAAACAATTTGTACATATGTAGAATGCATACACAGTAGAATACTTACACAGACTAAAATCCTTACTTAAACACACATACACTCTAATAACTAGCATGCATACATTCAATAACATACTTATTTATAAACACATACACTTTTGTTGGCTCATGAGGGGTAGACCCCTGCCAGCTCTGCTGCTTCCTCTCTGCCCTCATACTCTGCCTAAGTCTGAGTGTCAGGAAATGACATCATATACTGGTGCTCAGACTCAGTGTGCTGGGACTAAGGGAATGCGACTCACCGGCATAGTGGTATGCCTGGCCCAAGGAAGAAGGGTTGGAGGAGTTGATATCGGGGCTGCCACTGAACAGGTAGCCACTGCAATGCAGGGGCTGTGCTGGCCACCGTTACGCCAGTGCTGATGATTACAGATTGAATAAAGTAACCTGGAGCCCCAAGACAGCAATGTTTCCGCCACATACAACAGGTGAAACACTCCAAATTTCCAGCTCTGATCATGATTATTCCAAAATAATGTGATAAATGAACATACCATTAAACGCACAGCAGTGACCCATTGTATTCAATGAAATGCCACCGACCCTTTGGATTTGTGACTGAATGGCTTGTTATCCACAATCTTTACAAGGTGAAAGGATTTAGTCTCCCAATGCTAAGTACACTGTACCAATTACGGTATATCATCTAAACATTTTTTTCTTTTCCTTAAGATATAGTTTGCAGGTAAATCGATTACCAGAACATTGCTTCTATAAACTTTTTGCTGGTAACTGATCTGTACCAGATGTCATAATGCAAAAGGCTCAATGGACCATTATGGCATACAGATTATTCACTCAAGAACATGGTTGCAGGAGCGTTGAACATTTAAACTGCCTATTCACACCAATTGATTCTGAGGCTGACGGCATATACAAGAATGTAGAGGTGTTCTCTCATCACTTTTGAAAATTAGAACCCTGGCTTTTGCCATTTACAGTAGCTAGCTACATGTCTCATGGTATCTACTCCATGTTATCCGCTTTAGTCCAGCCCACCGAGACGAGGTTGTTTTCATTTTGTCAACCACATACTCATCAAGGGATGACTCAGGACCACAGGACATTCAGTGTTCCTAGGCACGATCATATGTTTCATTTACTTCATAACTAAGAAAGCAAAAGCCTATTAAAGCTCTCTCTGCACAGCATTTGCCTTCATGAATAATCATAGGCTCTGGATAACCTTAGCTATAGGCCTGCATATGTGGTTTAAACAATACAATAGGGATAGGCTGCGGTGCATGAAAAAATAGCATTATCTTTGTCACCTGGAGCAATCAGTAACAAATACACTATATCGAGTTTCAGTCAAAGCCAGCAAATATACATACTAAATCTTTAATCCACTCCCTGACACATTGCACCATAAAAGTGATTGTGAAAAGCTGTCAGATCTAATCTCTAGGTGATAAATAAATTGTACACTCACTTGACTATTCGTTTATTAGAGAGAAACACAAACATGCCAATTTAAAGGCTGCCATTAAAAACATTCACAGGTAACAGACAAGAATTCTATTGGAGATATTTCAGAGCCCTATTTATTTTTTGCTGTGTAAATAAAACACAGTGCTAGATTATCTGTTTATCCATACTTAGGGCCCAGGATCCAAACTACACTTTTTATTTTGATCCAACAAGATGCCCTTCATGTAAAAAAAATCACATACACACATTGTATATTAAAAAAATAACTAAAAATAAATAAATAACAATTGTATCTAAGTGCATGCACAGAATTGTATATGATACTTAGACCAGGAATAGACAGCCTTTTGAGGGAGGACTATATGTCATATGTGCTACCTCAATGCATATCAAGTATTTATGTAATTTGAATGTTAAATGTATATTGGACTAGATTTGGCATTTTACTGCATACAAATAGTGCGCCAGTCTTTCCATCTTTTTTGTTCCTTAATTTACTTTAACAAAATAGGGGTTTTGTTCTCAAAAACGTGTTAATACTCCATCTCTTACTCATTTTATACTAATACTTTGTCCTGCCCTGGTGATCGGGAGCAGGTTCCCCACTAGGTAGACGCCATGTAACTTGACCACCATAATTTTAGGGTTAAAATGAGTAGCAGAATAGAAGACGTTTAGTGACAACTCTACCCGCTCATGCCGCTCACTCATAAAAAAACACATTTTGATGAAGCTCTACCTAATTTTGTTCTGTCTTTACCAGATCCGACTTGTTCATGTTTTGCCTTTGCTTTAAAGCCTTTAATTTATTTTAACATCTGGCGGTGCCCTGCCTGTGTATATACATCATATACATCATGTATCAGAACAGTGGTTTCCCATAACTGACTGCATACTTACTGTGGTGGTTGTCTTGATAGTGGTGAGTCCAGGAATGTAAACATTTATATTTAAAGAGACAGTCCCTGTCTGAACCACCCCTTTGGATCCTCCAGAGGCAGATATTATATTGTCATCAGTTATATAAACCCTGAGGTTATAGTTCCAAGTAGTGTCATAACCACTTGAGTAGTCAAAAGGGACAGCAAGAACCAGGTTTGTGATGTTGGAACCAGAGGTAGGCGTGAATGCAAAGTGATTATTTATGTTTCCTGTAAAATACATAAATAAAACATGAATTTTACAGGCCTATACCTTATACATTTTGATATGGTTTAGCAAACTCCAATAAATAATATGGATCACAAATAACACATACAGTAGATATTATAGGGAAAACCTATGTACCTATGTACTATGTACAGTAAATGCTTTTTTGGACTGTTTATTCTGTTCAGGCATCACCTTGCTTATCATGGAGTATTACATAATAACTGGGATTCTTTAGGCATGGGAAATTGCTGCTGGGTGTATGAACCCATTGTACCTGGTTAAAGAAGGTCTAGACAAAACTGAGATTTTGATTGAGTCATCAAACTACATATACTTTACAAAGAGAGGTCCGTCTATTTATTTATTTTGTTATAGGCATATTATGCATCACACTTTATTCAGTCCTAATGTGTGTGTGGGCAGGGTTGGTCAAAGCTTATGGCTGGAGAATGTCTTTGCTAGATGTTTTTGGTCACAGTGCATGGGTGTAGACTGTATTTGTGGACCACTATTTTGCACACCTAATCCAAAGCCAAAAAGTTGCCACCCAATGTAATGTATTACACATTATAGATTTACTAATAAATTAACCCCAAGATCGTAATTCTTTAGACATACAATTTCAGTGTATCCTTCAAATTATATTTTAGAGTCTGTTCTATAGCTCATGTCCTGCATGTTATAAGTTAAACCTGCTGAATCAAGTGTTGACTGAAATAAGAATTAAAATGTAGCCAGCTTAAGGAAACAGCTGAACTCACCAAACATGATATTCAGCTGGGACCTGAGGCAGCAAGAGTTTCAGGTTTAGTGTATAAACATCTTAGAGTCAAGTTGATTAAACAATAAATATGCTATAAAACATGATTCTGATACCACTGCAATGATCTATGTATGTCAGAATTTCTCAGCCTATAGTACATGGTATCATGGAGTACTTCTGATGGTGCTGTGGAGTACACGGAAAACAGTTGTACATATAGCCAGAAGGTTTATACTAGGGGGACTTAGAAGTAATGTAGACAATAACTGTACTCTATATAAACACTGCAAGGTACCTGAATTGATGAAGTAGCGGAATGAGTTGGGACCTGAATCGCGATCTGTACATGTAAGTTTGAAATTCTGAATGTTTGTTCCTATTGCTTGATCCACAGGGATAGACAAAGTATATGAATTTGGTACACAGATGGGTTTTTCGTCATTAGCTTCCAAAATGTTGACAGTAACCTAGAATTAACAAAATACATTTTGTCCAAATTTTCTAGAAGCTGCAATTCATAAGAGACAAAATAATTTAACTAACTATTGCTACCTGAATCATATTTTCTTTAAAAAAAGAAACATTTGAGAAATATCTTAGGCTGTATAAAAATGAAAAAAAACAGACCAGGAAAGGCACACGAGTTTGGCTAACTGTCCAAATTGCGCATTCACTCATGGCTGCTTGACCCCTACTCAACAATAACCCATATTGACTAGGCCCAGCTTCATGACTTCACAATACAGTTGTGTTGCAAAAATCAACTTGCATTACATTGCATCAACCCCACAATTGATGTATTTTGGGAAAGTTGTGTCAATGTACATTCAAATGTCAGGTAAATCCTTGGGAAATGCTAAGGCAAGTATGGGTGTGCAGTTCACCCAGACACCAGTCTTACTTAATGTCTCCCTGGCGGGTCTCTGCAAACACGAAGATTTGTCTTCACTGATCACAAATAAATGTAGGAGTGACTGTCTCCTTAAACACAATGTTGCAAAACAGATTTCAAATTCATATAGATGCAAAGGTTTCTTAAACTGCTTATAAATATACTTAAAATATTTACAGATATGTTTAATATGTTCTGTTATCTGAAGTTTGTTACTCACTGACGCTGTAGAAAATTTTGATTCAGAGTCTTCGGCTTGTACTGTAATTATGTATTTGGATGTAATTTCATAGTCTGCCTTAGTAGCAAGTTGCAAATTCCCTGTGTTGGGATCCATCCAAAATATGTCTGAAGAACCAAAAGTGCTTCCACCGGCCACAATTGAGTACGTGATCCCAATGTAGGGGTAGTCTTTGTCTGTAGCATATACCTGACCAACCTTTGTTTTAGCTGTATTGAAATAACTAGTTGAATTAGGCTCTTTGTGTATAACAAATACATATCACAATATATGAGAGGTCCCTGGATATCTCTTATACCAAATAAATACAGAAATCAACATATTAAAATGCGAAATGTAATACATGTTGTGGGGGTTTTATGTAACAATAGACTTATATAGTTCTAACCCTACGTTTTGACCTGGCTCTTGGCCACATGCAGATATTGTTCTGTATGGGCGCAAAGATAAAATCAGCAACAGAAAAGAATTACATGTTACACCTTAACATTTACTTCAATATAAAATACATAAGCATTGGCTGTTAAAAATGAAAACTCACCCATACTTTGTACAAATGAAAATTTGGGTATTAATGAGATATCTAAATGCTGCACTGTCCCCATTATATGACACCCCTCACCCCAAATTTAACCTGAGGTCTGGCCTTATTAACATGCATTGAGTGGTTCAAATTTACAGTGGCAAGGAAAAGTAAATGAAACCATTGGAGTTACCTGGTGTTCTTCATTAATTGTTCTTAAATTGTGATCTGATCTACATCTAAATCACAAGTATAGACAAACACAATGTGCTTAAGCTAATAACAATAATTTATCATGCCTTTATTGAACACACCCATTAAAAATTCACAGTGCTGGTGGAAACATTAAGTAAACCCTTGGATTTAATAACTAGTTGAACCTCCTTTGGTAGCATTAACCTCAAACAAGTGCTTCTGGTAGCTGCAGATGTGACATGCACAACATTTGTAAAGCATTGTTCACATCAGCAGATGCTTCTTGAGAATAGCAAACTCAAAATGTTTCAGTCAAAGAAGCTCTAAAACCCACTTCAAAGCCAGTTTCATTGATTGGGCTCCATGTTTGCTTACTACAATTAGCTTTTGTCGAAGTGATTAACCTAGGGGTTCACATACTTTTTCAAATCCACACTGTGAATGTTTGAATGATGTATTCAATATGGAAAATAACAATTATTTCTGTGTTATTGGTTAAAACGTTACAGATCTCACTGGCGTCTTCAGTGTTGGGACCTATACTTGAATATTTATTTCTATTTTTATTAAAATAACTCTTGGTGTGCCACTCTTCCCCCATTGTATTCTTTCACTTCCTTTTTGCTTACTTACAAATATACAATGAGGGTAGTGCAGAAACACTTAAATAAATCATAAAATCATCATAGCCTAGTATACTAGTAACTATCTGTAATGCACTCACGAACACAATGTGATAAGGGAACCTTTCAAACACTTAGAAAAAACTTAGAAAAAAAGTATTTAATACAAGTTAAAAAAAAGTAAAAAAAAATAACACAGTTAAAAAAAAAAAAAAAAAAAGGCACAATAGTGCAGGATCAATTATACTTATTCATTACCTGGGGAAAGTTCTGAAATGTTGAACACATATGAAGAACTGTTGAAGACTGGAGGAAATTCGTTGACTGGTGATGTCTTTACATAAACATAAAGATATTCTATAGAAAATGAAAAGGAATTGAGTCTTTACTGAATTTTAAATATGTGGACCACCGTTAATAACTTTTTCATTTGTGGCTTGTACATGCAGTACCAGACTGATCTCCTTTGTAACCAGCCCATTCGGGCCATGCACCCTGTTTGGTGACTCTGCAGACATATTGGCTTTGTCACTTACTTTTGTAGTATGGAGCTGCAATGTCCTGCACTGCAACTGTCAAGCTGTATTCGTTGCCAACCGCTATATTGTTTGGGTCTTCAAAGTCCAGATTACCGATTAGCTAGAGCAGAGAAGGGAATCTAATTATTAGACTTTGCTTATAGCAGTTGATGGATTCCAGTATGAAGTAGGTATCTACAACTATGTGAGCAAGAAAAGGAAAAGTAGCGATAACATAGATTAATATAGACTCCACATATACATAAAACAAAATTGTTAGGTTATATAAATTGATTATATAGCTTCTTGCACCAACATTGTTGCAGCCAAAACAAAGGTGGATTATCAATATACTTTAAAATGGACCCATCCTGAAATCTTCAGGAATGACTATAAAGCAGCCAGAACATCTAGAT
Source organism: Sceloporus occidentalis (assembly GCA_023333645.1). NCBI lineage: Eukaryota > Metazoa > Chordata > Lepidosauria > Squamata > Phrynosomatidae > Sceloporus > Sceloporus occidentalis. Next base: position 15,874,730 of record JALMGF010000017.1, read on the forward strand.
CTTAAAGCTGCCCCTCAGCATATAATATATCCATTTCCAGCCCAGATAATATGAATTCCACCAATAGGGGATCTGCCCTAATTTTATTAAATCATGAGAACTTACCACTATTTTCCCACTCCCAGATGGGCTAAGTTGAAATCGTTCACTGCTGCCAAGTCCAGATAGACCAGTAAAGTTGAACAGATTGTACGGTGACTCCACATCAATGTCAGAGCAGAAATTTGTGAGATCGATGATAAGTGTTCCAGTTGTTTCAGTTTCAGGTACTAATTTCCTGCCAAAGAAAAAAGAAATATACATTTTTATTCAGCATATATTTTATTTATATTTTCAAATATGCGTCATAATATCTATTGCTGGTCAATTTACATGTGCATTGATTAACATTTTCTTTCAGAAACAATATTATTATTGAGTATAGTGAATAAAAAGTATAACTTGAAAGTGAGTACGTTTTAAGTAAGGATGAACGTCTTACCTGAAGGCATACTGTTGGCACATAGGTGGGTTATCATTAATATCTTGTATAATGAAAGTTATAAAGGTGCTGTTTGCCTGTCCACCACTTGGTCTGTCTTTCACCATGACTTCTAGAACTATGTTCGGATGCAGCCTGAATGGATCAGCTTCACGGTCTATTGTCTTTGCAATTTGGATCCTACCTGTCACTAAAATCCAAAAAAGAACAGTAAGTGTTTGAGTAAAATGACTCAAATGAGATTAAGATTTTAGGGTAATGTTCTATGTCTGAAGTTTCACTATGGATACCAAAGAAATACTATTGCTAAATATACAACATTTAGAGCACTGTTAGTATTTGACTATATGTACTTTTACATCCTAACTTGCTCTGTGGGACCATCTGTGAGGCCTTCTTATGTTAATTAAATGTTGATTAACTTTTTCTTAAATCACAAGTAACTCCAAACACAGAGTGCCTTACACTGATCTATTGTGAAATACTCAGTAGGTGTATTGATGCTATACAGGAGCGTGTTAATGAAGTTGTCAGCATCAGGATCCACTGCAGTTATATTTGCAACAGTAGTTCCTGGCATCTGTTCCTCTGGAATCAAGTATGTCAGAGTTGTTCTAAAATAAATGAACATACAAGTCATAAAAAAACTCTGATCAATTATTTAATTTAAACATTATAGGAACACAAAATAATTGAGACATTGAGAAGATAATTGTGTGTATTGTATTGTGAGAGAAGAAAACATAAACCAGGAATAATTACAATTGAAGGGAATTATATAAATCAGGATAAAGATTCACCTGACTGCTTAAGTAAATAATTTTGTTCTGTTTTTACAGAGGAAGATGAAGTTGAGGGACCCTTGTTAGCAAAACGAAATAGGGTGACATGTAAAACAGGGGTGTTTACAGAAGATGTTCTACTTGAACTCTCCAAAGTGAAAACAAATTTATGGGATGCAATGGGATATACCCAAAATTACTAGAAGAGCTTTGAAGTATTCTGGGAAAACCTTTGGTGAACTTATTTAACCAGTCAATATTGGCAGGAGTAGTTCCAGAAGACTGGAAGTTGGCAACTGTATCACCACCTCACAAAAAGGTAGTAGGGAAGCCAACTACAGACCAGTAACCCTTAGGTCAGTAGTTGGCAAATTCATGGAAACCATTTGTTGAATATCTGGAAGTAAGTGGTTTGCATGAAACAGCACAGGTTTCCTACAAGGAGATCTTGTCACACTAACATAATTTATTTTTTTGTGACCGTGCAACTAAAATAAAAGATCAGGGAAGAGCTGTTGATATCGCCTATATAGAGGTGGGCTAAAAAAATGGTGAGTGGTTTGCAGGATAGAAATTATCAGGGAAGACTAAGGGATCTTAAAATGCTTGGAGGAAAGAGTGAGGAGATGCAATAAAAAAAATTAAATACTTAAAGGGATTTAACAAAGTAAAGGAGGCAATCTTATTTGAAAAGAGGGTCAGATGTAATGTAAGGAAGTTCTACTTTGCTGAGGGAGTAGTAGATAAATTGAACAGTCTCCCAACAGAAGTGGTGTAAGGCTAATACAGTTTAAACGCTCACAGCTAGACTAAGGACTGATAGAGGTTTGAATCCCTTACACCAGGAAAAATGGGCAGACTAGATGGTCCAAATTGTTTTTACCTGCTATCAAATTCTATGTTTCTATGTTACACATCACTTCATTGGTGCAGGAAATGTGCAAGAGACTTGTTACAATGTAATTGTTGCATTACAAATGAACGACAACATCTGTGTCTTGCCCCTTAATTCAGATGACGGGTTGTGTAGCATACAATGTTTCCTCTGTGCCACCTTGGCATCTATACGAGAATAATCTAACCGGGGTCTTGGAATCCCCAGTTATATCTGTGCTCTGACATTGCCATTCTTATGAACATGTATGTGTCATAACATCTCATACATCCACATGCATCAGTCCTTATGTCAGTTTGATGGTAGGTACACAATTTAAGCCCCCCATCCCATTCATCAAGGGACTGGGCACAGATACTGGTAACCTGACAGTTATGTCGTGGAAAATCTCCCAAAGGTAAAAAAAGCATTCACGATTAAGCTGTCATGTGTTAAAAAAAAAGACCAAGGTAAGGTTTGAGATCTTCCAGATGAAAAAACGTCAGACTAGATAGATATGTTTGTATGTTTTAATTCATATAAATTTGGAAAATATAAACTTTTGGTCCATGTATACAAACTATTTATTATCATGATTAATAAAGATATAGTATGCAAGCAAGCTTGAGCTAATTACTTACGTGGTGAAGTACGGTGTTTCATCATTAATGTTTGTTATATAGACTGTAATACTTCCATTAACAGATAATCCTTGTGGGTCCGTCACTATCACAATCAATGAGTAACTGATGAAAACAATAATTGAAAAGATTATTTAGGCCCTCTATAAAATAAGTAATTCTATTCTATAAAATAAGTAATGAAAATATTTACCTGTGTGGATCAGTCTCATAATCAAACACTTTTGTTGAAGAAATCGTTCCAGTATTAATAGAAAATGGCGCTGAGGCAGGAACCAATGAGTACTTAAAAAAAAAATTAATAATAATAGTAATGGCAAATCTCTATGAAACAAATGTCAACTTCAGCTTAAAGTAGTCATTACAAATGCAATTCTCAAGAAGACTTCCCATCAGCTTCTCTTGATTCTACCAGCTTCTAAGTCACAACTTATATGTCTGCTTCTTGGTCCTAGGTAATGCTTTTTGATTCAGTTTCAAGTTCAGTGAGACATGGTCACCTTGCTGCTCATATCCTTAGTTGTGTGTATGTTAAACAAACATTCACACTGGATTATCTGAGTTTGCTAGACAGACTAACTCGTCATATCATTGAAAGGTACAGACAGGCTGAGGTGGCTGCAAAGTGTTTCTCCTAGAAGCACAATGCCGAGCACTTTGAGAGTGGGATCATTTATATTATTCTATATTAACAATAGTCATTTGAAAAATTACTTGATAGTTCCTTTAATAAAAAGAGGGATTATGGACTCATACATAAAATTAAGACATTTTTTTATAAAGAACTTTATTTAAATATTTCCAAGTTTTGTATCAATGAAAACATTTATACGTCCATACCCTTAGAGTATTTGTTGCACTTTCACGGTCAGATGCTAAAACTTGGTAAATAGCGCCAGGTGAATTGCCTTCTATGATATAGAGGGACACATCTAAAATAAAAGTCACAATAATTATAATTCCACAATTTTAGGACAATGCTATCTATCATAAGACAGCCCATATTTATTTTAGAAAGTCTATTAAAATAGCGTGAACAAAGCTTCTATTATATGTCATGTATTCATTGTAAAAAATGCAGAACAACAAGTAAATGCTACATGAGACATTTGTTTAGCGTTATTACACTATTCAGTATCCAAGGGGGTCCTTGGCTTGTGCAGTTTATTCTCATCTCTGCATTTTATGGTCAAGGACCATGACTGAAATTCTAACGGCCTTATGAGCACCTGAAAATACCAATAAAATAATCAGATTTCAAATGTTTAAAATTTAGTTTTCTTCTGTTTTTCCCTGTCACCATCATAACTTTCTTTTTTTAAATGCTGAATTTCCAGTAGAAAAAAAGTCAAAATAGTCATATCTTACATATTTATTTGAATGACATTCCATATGTCATTTTCTATCAACTCGATGTTTATTAAGGTATTATTGACTCTTTAATTAAATGACAGTTGCATTTAAAGATAAACTGGGAAACTTTGTATATGCTCTTCGATGCAATCTAAGAATAAAGATCTTATGTAAATACTCACCTTGATTCGCCAAATTGTCCAGAAACATTGGAGGCTCATTGACATTAGTGAGCTGTACTGTTAAGATTTGGAGATCAGTTGCACCTGTTGAGTCTTCCACATAAATCTGCAAATTAAAACTGTTGGGCGTAGTTTCAAAATCAAGCAATGGGCTTCCTGTTAAAGCCACCTAAAACAAAACATGTAGATTTTACTTGTTGGTAAAACAGCCGGTACCCCCCAAAAGATTTGCTTCTTGCTCACGTATCTAAAGGTACATGGATCAAAAAAAACTTGAACAACTGACATATTGATGGGCTTTCCACACAAAACTCAAAAAATGTTCAAGGATCCTGAGATTCTTACATTATAAGAAGTTCCAATGTAGTCAATTCGAAAAGCCTTGGTGAGAGGACTTGTGTTGATAATGTAAGGGAATCCAGATGATATGGTGGAGTTGGTCGACACAGAGAATGAGAAGATGCTGGTACCAGCTGACTGGTTTTCCATCACACTGGTTGAATTAGGTAATCCAACCAGCAAAACAGTGCCTCCACCTTTAGAAAGAAAACATTTGCTGTGTTAACATTTCCCATTTCCCATACTATTAATGCTTTTTTGTTTTAATGTCATTTACAGAGTCTAGTTCATAGCATTTCAAACTTACCACACCACGTTTTAGATTACAATTTATATTTATAAACTTGTTTTTCCACATTTCTTCGTTTTCACGTTTCCAGATTTAAAAAACACATTAAATATTTATTTAGGAATTACAAAACTGAAAAATAATATACAAACTGTTTATTTGACTTGAAACACATGCCAGATTCTCAAAAGCGCAAATGCTATAGCATTCTACCATACCATAAAAATACTATTATTTCTTTGTTAAGTAATCCATATGCTAAAACCTTAAGTGTCAACAAAAAGAGGCCATCTAGAGTGTCATCTAAGGATTATTCATAACGTCTTTTAAAGTCAACCTCTCCAAGGGTATCAGGTTAAAATGTGAGTCATATTTGACTTGGTTGTGAAGTTTGCCCAGGTCAACCTTTGAGCAACTGTTAAAAGCATATAAATCTGACTTGGATCTAAACCCTGCATCCAAATTCTCAATTGGCAATTACAGTTTCATAATATAATAATAGCATGCTTGAGGGCAAATAGAAATGTATTACAAAAATATATGAAATATGAGGGGAACAAAAAAATTTGCTTTGTTACAAATATATAGCTATTATGAAAAATGTAAGTAAGAGACATCAGAGGGAATACGTGTGTGGTAAAGGAAAAAAACTTTTCAAAAGTGGATTAATGTTAGAACAAGAAATCTTAATTTAAAAGCAGGAGACCAGAGGCGTTGGTATAATGTAAGAGAGAAGAAATAATGAATAAGTGGATCAATGTCCAAGTAAAAAAAGGTACAGAATAAAACAGCGGAGGAATTATGGTATAAACATAAGGATATCCTGAACAATAACAAGGTCAACAACCAGGTACGTTTTGATATGTCTAAACTTGTAGAATTAGGCTATACTTTAGGGGCAAGACATTATTTGTTGAATTAAATTCAGGTTTCTATAAGGAGACTTATGCTTAAGGACATGTGGGTCAAAACCTACATGAATAAACACTGCCCTTCTCTGCATTCACATTTAACCCCTCCTTCTAGGGCTATTATCTCAATTTAATTTGAAAAATAATGTTTCAGATTTTACAAGCAGTTAAAATGGCTGTTCTTTGTAATGCATAGATGAGCTACATTTAAAAGAAAATACATTGGTTATCTTATTCTCAAACCACTAATATCTTGGATAACACTTACTCTTGTGTATTGTTTTTTGAATGGTATTCACTGGGTATGTGATAATTCTTGATTTTGTTTATAATATTTATTTTTCCAAAGGACTACATCACTGCCCTTTCATTTACTTGTCAAATACAGTCATTAGTGAAAAAGTATTTACTGTGTTAGTATCATGTTACTGTTGCACTATTATTAAACAAGAAAAAAAAAGTTTCCCCTCTGACTTTTAAATTAGGTGTGTTAGTGACTCAAAGGAAATAGGATGAATCCAAAAGCTTTTGAGCTTAGACATGTACAAACAATTACAACATGTAGCAAAGTGCTAATTGTTTACATCTGTGCAAATATGATATGCGATTAAAGATTAACTTGTTTGCAGGTTTGATGAATCATAACTAAGCCTGCTAATCATTCATAGGGTAGGCTTTAGAGGGTCATTGTGTACATCTCTGACCCAAAGGTGAGGCCTTTATTACTTGCACAGCCAGAAGTTATGGTGGGGTGTCTGACTCCCAGTTCATTTTTGAACATTGTCCAGCTGTCCCTGGTAGCTACCCTACGATCATTTTCCTCTGATCACCCCCAGCACAGGCTTCCATTGCAGCTCCCATGTTGCCACCTTGCCATGGTCTAAAGTAGAGCCCTGCGCGGGACTGCTTTTTGAATCCCGCTCCCGCTGTTTTGAATCCCGCTCCCGCCACATTTGTGGCCAATCCCGGCACATTTGTGGCCAATCACGCCGCCTCCTTACCTGATTTCCCACGCAGTCCCACAAGGCTGCCCTCGAGTTGTTCCCTCACAGCGTCTCTTCTCTCGTTCCGCCCAGGAAAAAGGCGGAGTCACAGGAGGTGACATCACATCACGTGACTCCGCCTTGTTCGTGGGCGGAGCAAGATAGGAGACACTGTAATGGAGCAGCAAGAAGGCATCCTTGCGGGACTGCGCGGCATTACCGGGACCCGCAGGTACAGTGCCTGACCGCCCGCTCCCGCCCGCAGCCCCAGAAAGACTGCCCGCGCCCTCAAGTTTTTTCCCAATGCAGTCCTCTAGTCTAAAGCTAAATGCAAAGGTGATTCTTTCAGAAAGACAGTCAAGTGGGCTGCCAACAGTCCCTTCAACTTGCATAACTTCCTCTACTCCTCTTTGCCTCTTGCCACACTCCCCAACATAAGTGTCCTGATTTGCACACCTGAGATATTTAGATCTATGCTAACCATACATATTGACAAATAATCCACTAAGAAGACATTTATTGAAATGAATGTTGGTACTGGATATTAGTTGTCAGTGAAAATCTTATTATTAAACATATGAGTCATAATCAGATTAATGGTAAGTGAAAGTTGCCAAGGTTTTTTAAAATTATTTTTGTTTTTGTACAAGGAGTATCATTGAGGGTAGGGTCTACCATAGACAGGTTAACCTGAATGTTCTAAATGCATACTCTTGAAGTATGTACTGCTGAAAGAAATTATGCATTATTAAACACATAAGAAGTGGCAATCAATGTCAAATACACTTTCCTCATGCTTCACATGGCATGAGGATGACTTTTTGCCTGCCAGAAGAACGGTCAGTGTGCTTTCAGTTAATATTGGAGGCCAGCAACTAATTTAACCAAGATTATGAATCTGAGATGAATTGGACTGCAGCTTTTACTACAGGTAAGAGTTTTTTTCATATTTCATATTAAAATACTCACAAATTACTTTAACATGCATTCTTCTTTAGTAGGGCTGCCAAGGACAGTAAACTGATAGATGGGCTAAATGATGTCAAATTCAATGTTTCTGTGAAAGGTCTAATAAATTCCCTTTGTAAAGATCACTTCAAGATGATGCCAGCATTCATTGTTTTTTGGTTTTTTTAAAGATGATGGGCTTAAGTCCTGACCATATTCTGGTTATACTCTAAAATAGAAGAATGTTTCACCCAGCTTCCTCATGCACGAAAGTGAAAACAACAGAAAAAAGTGCTTGTTGTATAAACAGAAAGACCAAATCCTCCACTACCTTAGTGTCCTCAACCTGTACACCCACCCCATAGGTCATGAGGGACTGATCAGCTCACTAATGCAATATCCTTATTTCATTTTGAAGAGAATACAATTTAACAATAGCATTAAAATTGACAGTATACAAAAACAACATAAACTTGCATACCAGCGAAAGTGGTTCAGAAGGAGACTAGGACTCTGCTTCCATAACTTAACTTATAGTCTATGAAAGTTCAAAAAATATCTATCAAACCCATCATGTTACTGTATTTAATGGAAAGAAATATATTTTATTGAAGGTGGTTAGTTTGTCTTCATCAAAGAAGCCAATGTATGTCCCATTTGTCAGATACACTGAAGTCTAGGTCCAGCATTGTACCCTGAGAAGTAAGCTATTGTTTTTACTGAAGACACTGATCCTAACAGACAGTTTGCAAAACAACATTACAAATATTACCAAAAAAGATTGGAATGCTGTGGCTTGAAAACGTTCTTGTGAATCATTTCCATTACGTAAAGTTACACTCAGCCGATGTCAGATTTACTGGTCTCTGTTTACCGAGTATTATTACTTCTCATGTTTAATCAAATGTGTTGCCACACTCATTATTCATTTTTCCTTTAGGGAAAACACTTGTATGTAACAAGGAAACATCACTCTCAAGGTGTGGTGCTTTGCCCAAGTGGTATGCATTTAAAATGCAAAGTGTTCTATGTGGCCATCAAGTCTACACCAAAGGCAATGAGTGTCCTGGTAACCAAGGGAGTTTGAAGCATGTGTTACTTATTTAAACATGTGACGTGGCTGAGAAGTATGATTGTAAGGCAAAAAAAACAAAAAACATTCACTGTCTTGTATATCTCTAACCAATGTTTAATTAATGTAGTCAATACACTTCCCTAGTATCCTTCTTTTGGACATAGTCTCCTTGGCCCCCATTCTTTAGTACTGGAGACCCTCTTTGTTTTAAATACATATTTAAACTATTCAATGTCCTACAGCAACAAAATCTAATAATGTATGTTTTGGACATTTATGAAAAAGGCAGCTGAAAATAATTGTAGGCTTTCATTTAATATTATTTTAATTTAATACAAATACATAACATATTTATGAAATGATAAAGAATCAGTCTCTAAAGCCTAACCCACAACTTGATATCTTACCTTCTTAGGTAGTTCTAAGTAGAAAGTCTACTATCATTTTTTTAATGAAACTCAATTTTCAATTAATATGTTTGTAAGAATTGTTCAACCCTTCTAGATAACATAAACATCCAAAGGCTGTAGGTATCAGAAAATGTATCTAATCATGAAAATGTAGATGCATAAAATAAAAATGTCAACTTGCATTGTTTAGAAACAAAAATCTACCCCCCTTTAATGAAGTATTATACATTCTAAGTAGTAGTTTAAGGGAATAATTTAAATTTCTAAATTAACAAATGTAATTTTTAAAAGGTTTTAAATGGATGAAAGTGTGTAAAATCAGGGGCATAGTTGTTGTTTCTTCATTGTGTATTGTGGTTTGCTGCTTCAGACAATAATGACTCCTGTATACCTGATACTACAGAATGAACCGATTAAATACAAATGTTATATAAAAATCGTATTCAACCATATGCTTACACGAGAGGTCTAATGAAATCAAAAGGTTGTTAAACAAACATTTCTTTGTTTTTGGTTTTAAGAAAGTAAATTGTTTTCCTAATCTGGGTATGGAGATTTAAGTATGTGTTGGTTACAAGGTAGTTATGGTTAAATAAGAGATAAGAAGTATCCCGGGCATTGCTCCAAGCAGACCTGGAAGTGATTAATCCCTTCTAAACAAGGGTTTCTTTGAGGCTTTGGGATGGAACTAATAAATAGTTTTTGATTAGTGTATATTGTCATATATTTTTCCAAGTTTAATCATTTTTTACAACAGGTAAAATAAAAAGGCATATAATGGCAACAAAAACATAAAAATGGCAGAAACTCTTCTAGCCTTTTTGGACAAATACATTTTACAGAACAAGCATAGAAGATAACAGAAAGTGTTATGGCAGTAGTAATGGCAGAGACAAATCCTTTCTTCAAGGGTCTTTATAAAGAGTTATTGGTAATGATTAGATGTTGTCCCTGCTCAACAATGTGTTATGCAGCTGTCATGAATACTATTTACCTATATATATTTTAAAACATTAATAATAATATGTAAAACATGTAAATATGTAAGATATCTAATATCAGGAAATTAGGGAATGTGCTTTGGCAGCTATTGTAATATATTAAAATATTAATACATTTACTGTAGAAACATTTAGTATGGTAAGTAGTTAGTAGATAAAATAAATGTGGTATAGGTGTGGTGTATGGTGCACAGAGATTAACAGAGAAAAGAAAGCGCAGATGCAATGAGAATGGCAATAATCTGAACAAAACAAATTACCGTAAAATCGGAAATAATGTTTGTTTAGAGGAAGAAAGACACCTTATATTATTTAATGTTCTGTCAACCATCCATAGTCATGTTTGCCAAATCTGATATAAACAAACTGATGAATGTGAAACACAAGCTAAAAAGCCAACAGGTCATCAGGGATGATTTACTCAATTCATATAAGCACAAGAACAAAGGCTATGGTTTTGGTGAGGCACTGCTTTGAGCCTATTTCACCAATCAGAAGCAAAGCATGTTTAACCAACTGCCTTTTACAAGTAATACTGACAATAGATTTTTCTGTTGATTGATGTCATTCTTTGCAAGTAGATGGTGGCTGCTAGTTGTTGGATTAGTAACAGAATAGTTTTACTGAATTTCCAAGCAAAGGCCTCTACAACACCTCAACATATTTTAGATACTCAAGGAGGGACATATTTGTTTTAGGGATGTGGTTAGAGGTTCTGGTTTACTGAGATGTATTTGAGTTTGTGACCTAGTAGCACCTAATTACTTATTTCAATAAGTATTTTATTTACATTCAGCACTATGATATAACCACCAAACATTATGAGATCCCAGAAAAGGTGAACATACCAGTAGAAAAGAGGTAACGGAGTCTCCAAATAGACATTGCCCCTCTTAAACAGAAGAACTTCTAAGAGAAATTCTATGAACAGTGTACTTCTCTTATTGCACCTATATTTCATATAAAAGAACTCACAAGTTACAAATAAACAAATTTACCTCATCTGTCTGCTGTAGCTTTACTACTTGGCAGATTTTCCTTTTTTAAGCTATATATCAAATCTATTGATGAGATGGGGAAACCACAGCTCAAGCTAAATTAACTAGGGAGCACTTCCAAAAAGTGTGGGCAGCGTCTTAAGTAGAAGTTGATACCTTCTATTGGACTATCATAGAAAAATATATAAATGTATATTTATATCCAATTGAGATATTTTGACATAGAGGCGGGCTAAGCAATATATGGCTAAATAGTGTGACAGAATGCCCAATTTTTTTGGCTTGGATAGGTGCTTTAAAGTAGTATTTGCTGGGTGTCCGTTGATCTCTTGCTTTGTTGTGTGTACATGTTGGTCATTTCATCAGCATCCTAGAATCTGAATGTGTATGTTTTTTTAGGGTGCGCATCCCTTTTTGGATTTTTTGTATATATTTATTTCAGCTTTCTGCATCTTAGGGTTTTCTCCTTCGGATGTATGGACATAATTGATTATATAGACCTTCCAGGACAATTCTATATGGAGTCATTTCACGCAAATTATACCCAATATGTCTCTCCCAACCATAGGGAAATGTTTTAATAGAGAAAATGTACATGTCTTATGATACTTGTTAATGTTTTTGTATTGCTATAACTCTGCAGAACTATATTATACACACTTAGCTTATGGGTTATATACTATTTTGGTTAGTTCCTGATGATTTTTGTTGATTTGCATTACCCCCAAATTGCATTTTTTTTTGCATTGACCTCTTGTAAGATCCACTCTTATTGTGATTACCTTTTTCTTTCCTGAATCCGGTTATTATCTATCTCAATAAAAAAAAAAACAATAACTAAATTGAACATCTGTATCATTTACATTTGTATCTTTACTTATCAAGTAGCTCTTTCTCTAAAACAGTGGTGTAACAATATATCGCCCCTTTGATAATGTAATAAGTTCACATTTTGCTTGTAACTGGAAAACTAACCAACGGAGCCAGATTATATTAATGTCAGATACTGTGACAGTCAACATTTTTGGGCTGAAACCCAGCCTGATTGCTGCAAAATATTTTAAAATGTAGTGTGGCAATTATGGATATTTTGATTATTACTATTTCATTATTTCTGTCATCCATCCATTTGGTTTTATGATATTCTGCTGTAACTGTTAATTTTTGTTGCTAGTATTTATGTATATTAATGAAGTAATGTGACATTAAATAGGCAGACTTGATGGGCTGAATAGTTATTATCTGCTGTCAGATTCTATGTTTTAAAATTATATATATCTTATTTAAAGGGGAAGATTGAGCAAACAAGATTGCTAAACCTGTAAATAAAAGCAGCAGAAACCCGGGCTTTTACCGGTGATGCATACCGGCACACGTATCAAAAAATACCACTAGTTAAAAAAATGTTCTTATTTGTACCGTTTATATTCAAAACCAAACGTATTAAATGGCAATCAGGATCCACATCTAGTCTCAGAAAATATGTAAAATCTGCATCCAAATCCAGTTTGAATTAAACAACACTATAAGATGAATACACACAAAATAACTATATTAAATATATATACACATACATACATAGATAAATACAAAAACGTACCAGGTCCTATTACACCAAGCAGAAAATAGAGCAGTTTAATTTTCTCCATCATGTCAGTCTGTGCTGTAGGTGTAAAGCACAATGATACTACACTGATTAAGTGGAATGTCTGGCTTTACCTGCCTGGATTGTTAGTTAGTCTCCTCCTTTATCCAGTCAACTAAAGACTCAAGCAGATAAAAGCGTATCTAGGGGAGCTTTTAAACACTAGCAGTTTGTTTAAACTAACTCTGCTGCATCATATTAACAACATGCAATAAAAGTTGCCCATACAAGATATATGTCTTTGCAATATAGAGTCAATTAGACAAATATTCAAAATAATTATTATTTGACTTCTAAAATCTTTCATAAATTCCTCCTCTCTATGTAATTGCCTAACATAAGCATTTTACTTTGTTTATCGACCTTTTGGTAAAATACTGGATCAGTAGGTAAAGAGAGATTCTAGCTTTTTCCGTTGAATTATTATTATTATTTTTTTATTTCTCTGTTTGTTTACTTTTAATTTTTGTTGTATCCCTAAATTCCTGAGACTATTATAGTCTTTAAATATTCCCCTTCTTTTACAAAAAATAAAGCAGGAATTAAGCGGCTGGGAACATCTCCTACTTGGGAAGGTCAGCTTAAATAAAGGTGATCTGCTTCCACTCTGGCTGTCCCCTGCTGATGAAACACTGTTGAATTAATGTTTTTATGGAAAGGGGAGCAAGGATAAGTTTAAAGGCCTCAAATGCCTAGGTCCTCCCTGGTTTTAAATATGGTTGTGGCCTTGCTTAAATTTCCATATGATAGACATCATTTCAATTTTGTACTGGATTTGCAAAGTCTGACGTAGATCTCCAGTCTGTTGCAAACTGATCAGTCATTAATAAATATTGTAAACGTATGATACAATGACAGGTCCTAGGGTATAAAGCAGTATCGTACCTAAAGGGGGCGAGGGGGCGGTGTGCCCCAGGTGCCACTCATCTCCCGACGGCTGCCTAACGTGGGCCTGCAGCTCACTGTTGTGGCGTCTGCGCACTGTGTGAGTAAACTCTTTCCCCACACAGACGTCTGCGAAGCGGCAGTGACGATGGGCCGGCCCCCAGATCAGTGAAATCTGCAAGAGAGGCAAGGGGGTGAATGAATGAATGAAGTGAGTAAGTGTTTAGGGGTGTAAATGGGTCAGGCAGGCTGTTTAGGGGGGGTAGAAATGGGACAGGCAAGCTGTTTAAAGGGGCAGAGGTGGCACAACCAGGCTGCTTCAGTGGAAGAGGTGGCACAACCAGGCTGCTTCAGTGGAAGAGGTGGCACAGGCAGGCTGCTTCAGGGGCAGAGGTGGCACAGCCAGGCTGCTTCAGGCAGAGGTGGCACAGGCAGGTTGTTTTAGGGGCAGCTGTGGCACAGGCGGGTTGTTTTAAAGGCATCAGTGGCACAGACAGGGTTTAAATCAAAACATCGGGGTTTTTTTTTTTTTACTTTATTTAACATCCTCCATGTTAAATAAAGTTTTTGCACACCCGTAAGGCCGGCCCTGGTGGGGGCTTCCCGGCCCCTTAGAGTGGCGGACCCGGTCGCAGTTGTGGCGGGCTTACGGGGCAGGTGCCCCTTATGCCCTGCGTTAATGCGGCCGTAGAGGCCACATAGGCCCAGTCAGTCCGGTCCTGCCGTGGGCCCGGCCGCAGTTGCTGCTTGCTCCGGCAACAAGGTAAGTAGGGTGAGGGAGGGGGGTGCAGTGAGAAGGGGCAGAGGGGGGTTAGATAGTGAGAAATGGAGAAATGGGGATAGATAGTGAGAGGGGGTACATAGTGAAAAGGGGGAACATAGTGAGAAGGGGCAGATAAGATGGGGAGAAGGGGTAGTGTGAATGCGTATGAGAATGAATGAATGAATAAATGTGTGGATGAATTGTGTGAATGCGTATGACAATTAATTAATTCATGTGTGGATGAATTGCTTGAATGATTTGTGAGACTGCATTAATGAATGTGTTAATGATTTGTGTGAATGAGTAAATGCAAAGATGGTACATGAAGGGTGGGCTTTAACAATAAATAAATAAAAATGGGCTGCTCGGGCTTAAATGCCCGGGCCTATTTTTTGTCCCAGTCTGGGCCTGGTTGAAACTATTTCTGATCTGCTCATTGTGGACCAAAGCTGTTGTTTCTCTGTTAGCATTGCTGCATAGCATTTTCCTGTACACATTGGTATTGGATCAATTATGTGGATCTTGAGAACTTTCATGCTAACTCCATGTTGCAGCTAACCCTCCTTTTGTCTCTGGAATAGCTATGTACAGCTTGACGCCATTTATATAAACTACCAATCCTCATCTTACTATGCTGACAACAGCTATGAGTGACTTATAGAAACTAATTTATATCCTAATGAGAGTAAGAACCCTAATGCTACACGTTGA